>JAFFSR010000218.1:0-2400000 GCA_017163975.1 Anastatus disparis | reverse complement strand
CTTCAGCATTTCTTCAGCACTTTAATACACTTTCCTACATTTGGGCACATTTTTATACACTTTCATACATTTGGATACACTAAAAAATTTCCATTAGGGTAGCTCTGGAAAAAAATAATATTCTTACATGCTGTAAGCACTATTTCGAAAGGATTTGAGGTCAGCTTTCATTTTATAAAATTTCAACCTTTTGATTATGAATACTAAACAACTATAAGCGTTTGAAAATCTTGTAAACTTTTTTAAACTGAAGGTCTGGGCCTCTCCTGGCAAGTTAAACTTCAACGGCTTTTTTTCAGTATATCTGAATATAATTTAATCTACTAAAAGCATCTTATTACAACTTAAAAGTCTGTCGATTCGCATATATTAATTCTATTTTTATGTATATGATTATCAAAGTCTTCATTGTCCTATTTTTATTTTTCATATATGTCAATATTTTAATAAAATAAAAATATAATTAGTCTGAAATACAGTTTATTAAATAATTTTAAAGCTGTCATTACATTGTAAAATTAGCTATCTGTATGATATCTTATTTAATGAGAATATGCCGACTGATTGATTTAATATTTGACTCGAAAATATGCTTCTCTCACGAGGAGAGTAACCCTCGTTTGGGTCACGGATCTCACTGTAACTTGTAGATATACATAAAATTATGAAAAAAGCCGTGAGCATTCAGTCTAACGCTCGATCATTCCAAGATTATGAGTTATTTTGTTCAATTTTTAAAGATTTCTTTGAAAAATCATTGTTTATGATATTGCATATTACTCTTCAATAAGAGCTTCCAAGTTCATTCTATAAAATCCTAGTGAAAGTTGAGATAAAATCCTTGTGATTAAAAAAAAACGCTTTCAAAAAGCTCAACCCATTCAAAAGTTATGGGAAAACAAAAATTGTTATAAAAATTGTTATAAAAATTAGCATAAAATTAAACTTAAATTTTCATTAAATTATTCTGCTGATTTTTTTCATATTTTTCATTTTGCTATAACTTTTGAACGGGTTGAGCTTTTTAAACGTGTTTTTTTTTTAACCGAAAGGATTTTATCTCAACTTTTACAAGAATTTTGCAAAATGAATTTAAAAGCTCCCATTGGGGAGTAATATTCAATATTATGAACAATGATTTTTCAAAGAAATTTAACAAAATAGCTCATAATCTTGGAATGATCGAGCGTTAGACCGAATGCTCGCGGCTTTTTTCATTATTTTATGTATAAAAACATTTTCCAAAGTTACAGCAAGATCCGTGACCCAAACAAGGGTTACTCTCCTAGTCAGTGTATAAAAGAGTTTAGATGAGTACAAATAAGTTTTATCAATGTTATGAAATAGAGATTAGTATATTTTAAATATTTTTTGCCATGAATCTTTATTATCCTTCGGTTTTAAATTAGTTCAAAATAAAAAGTTAATTAAAATTTGAACAAAAGATAAAAATATTAATTAATAATTTATAAAAAAATCATAAATTAATTTATCATTGTTTATTTGTTTATTAAATAGAAGTGCAAACTCATAATTTTAAACATCATTCGAGGTGATTTAACAAAACTTCGTGAACTTTTGGAAACAGAAACTGATAACAGTTTAGGCCTTACTCCTCAAGATCACGCAGATTTTGAAAATCCTAACGTAACCGAACTTCTTCACGAGGCTGGAGCATTTTCCGATGATCGCTTCCGTGAAACTTTATTACATGTTGCAGTTGCTGCTGGAGACATTGAATTTGTAAAATTATTAATAGAATATGGTTGTGATATCAATTCCTATAATAAAGAAGATCAATCAGTACTTTGTTTTGCTGTAAAAAAATTTAAAATTAATACATTTAAAGAAATTGTTGAGTTGCTCATTGAAAAAGGTGCTATTATTAATGAAAAACGTCCCAGGAAAAGGTATGTTATCTTTTAATATTTAAAAAAAATGATCCGATAATAATATAAAATAATTGATTATAATTATGGTGAAGGAAAATATGTGTACTCTTAAGAGGCTATCGGAATCAAAGAGGTGACTTAGGCCAGTGGTTTTATGGTCACGTGAGAGAAATAACGATTATTCAAATGCTTATATAATTTATTTACTTATTTACACGGTGAATATACAGTCATTTTCTTTATAAAGAATAATTTGAATAAGTTCAAGCGACAAATTTGTTTGCATGTATTGCATTGGAATTATCATTATTTGCATTCCTCTCACCTGGCTACGGCAACTTTCAACCAAGTTGATTTGGTTTCGAGTGGATATTTTCGTTTTTTTATAGAGTAAGCTTTGTCATGATTAAAACAATATTATTTAAAACAACAATTTAAAAATACGTTTAAGGTGAATGATAATTAAAATATAGTATTTTTCAAAAATATCCTTGTGCTTGTACGTGATTATGAATGCCTGCCTCTATTGCGTCAATCGTAACAATGTGGTGGTTACCGTGTTTAAAAATAATTATTTTGCCATTCTAACCCCAAAATCGCAACTTTGTTGCTCTTTCTTGGCTCTCATGGAAAAAAATACGGTTTGCAACTGGTATGAAAAGGCTTTTTTACGAAACTCGTTACGACCCTCGCCTTCGGCTCGGGCCGTAAACTTCTCGTTTCGTATATAAAGCCTTTTCATACCCGTTACAAAATGTATTATTTTTCATAACGTAAAAATACTACTATTAATTAGTTGATTGATTCCATTCAGATTCATGCAGGCCTTCAATGATCGAATTTTTGTTCTTCCAAGTATATAAGAAGGGTAAGATCGAAAATAAAATTGTCTAACACAAAATTTTTTTTCGCTCTGTCCAAGGGCTAATTAACATTTTTACATCCAATACTAAATACGCTATAGCAAGAAAAAAATTTTTTTTGAGCGTTTTACAAGTTAAATTATATTTTTATCCACATATAAGAAAATATTTATATCACTCGGAAGAAAAAAAAAATTCAATCAGTGACGGTTTGCATGAATCCCAATAGAATCAGTCAGTTATTATTTTTAAATGCAGTAAGTCTGAAAATAGATCACTTAATCAACTTTTAAAATTTTTAAATAAAATTTTGTGGCAATAACGATAAATAATAATATTTATTTATACAATCAAAATAAAGATAGTTTAGTTTTATTAATAAAAATAATGATAAAATTTTAATAATTACAGTGCCTTGTACTATGCTGTTGAAACCCGCAACGGACCGTTAATGAAATTGTTATTGGATCACGGTGCCGATGTTGAAAATGAAAATTACGATGGTAAAAGTCCAGTTACTTATGCTGCTTCCTTAAATTCTTATGATGATATGATGATAATGGCGATGATCGTAACAAGAGCTGATATAAAAAGACGTGATACGTTTGAACTACTCAGAATGATTACTAGAAAATCCTCTACATTCGCATTCTTTTTATCTTTAAAAATTTATAGTGAAAATATTGATTTGAAAGCTCTTGGCGGTAAGTGCCATAAGGATCTTAAATATTTAGTTGAAAAAAAAAGTAGAAAATCCTGATAGATGTCTCTTATACCGAGCATTATTAAATGTTATTGGAGTCGGTGATTTCCGTACAGTTAAGTTTTTAGTAGATCTTGGAGCTGAAAGACATGATTCGGATAGTAAACATACAGCGTTACACGCCGCCGCTGCAACTCCGCATGATGATGTTGTTAAATATTTTCTTGATTTTGGCATTGATGTTAATGTTTTAACTCGATATTCTAATGATACACCATTGCATTATGCAGCATTTCACGAGCGTGATAAAGTATGCAAGCTTCTACTCTCTAGAGGTGCTAATGTTCATCTTATGGATTGTATTGGAAGAACACCATTATGTTTAGCTGTAATGCAGCATAATTCTACAATAGTTGAACTGCTTTTAGAATATGGAGCTAAAGTTGATTCAAAATGTCTAGACTCTGATAATAAAAGAATAAGTAATCTCTTAATAAAACGTGTAGCTAAATTAGTATTTGTAAATTCTTGGGATGATGAGGAAGTACTTGAAATTATTAGAGCTCATTCTAGAATGATTTCTTATTATGAAGAATGTATAGCAGAGTTGAAAAAGATGAAAATTTGGAATGTTTATGAGAATGTATGTTTATTTGATATTTTATTGGAGAGTGGTATGATGTCTAGATACGCAAGAAATAAAGATTTAATTGAAACACTAGATGATGCAGAGAATCAACTCAATCATCAATTTCCAATTTATTATTCATGGCTAAAAAAAGGTTTTTATAAGGAAGTAGAAAAGCAAAGACTAATCAAAGAAGTAGCGATTGTTTTAAACCAAATTTTTAATTTTCACGATCCGTTTCATATCGCTAATATGAAAATTCTCAGTTATTTAAGCGAGGAAGATATAATCAGAATTAACGAAAGTGAAGAAAAATAATATTACAATTCACTTGTAAATAATGTATATGTCACTGTAAAGATATTTTTTAATAAATTTTTTTTATAAAAAGAAAAGAAAAATATTTATTTTCGAATCACTACCCTGGTAGAAAATTAACCAGCTCGGCTGGTTAGCTTATTAACAGTTAGCTAGATTCATTAACTAAGAAAATAAGTATTTCATTGTTAACTTATAGCTGACAACTGGTTAACTAAAAGTAAAATGTTATGGTAATATAGTTTGAAGCTTTGCGCATGCGCGTGAACGATTATAGTAACTATTATGCTGTCTCTCTCCTTTTACTATATAACCGTTAAGAGAGAAAGAGATGGTAAAAGCGAGCAATTCTTTAATATAGTAAAACTTGTTTTTCTCCCTCTCTCTCTTTTTCTTATGTAGTCTTTGAGAAGTAGAAAGAGAGAGATAGTCAAAACGACTTTAATTCGTTGTAAACGCGTTCCGGTTGAGATTTGATTTTATTCTTGTGTTTAACACTTATTTAATTATTGCTTATTTTATTTATATGAATTATAATCACGGGAATATATTGTGTTGTGTATGTAAGAGAACAGTGCGTAGATTTTTTTTATTTATGAATTATCATCACAAGATACTAGTGTCATATACGTAGCAGAAAAAAAGTGTCACTCGCGCACGTACACAATCTAAAAAAAAGATGCACGCGGTCCTACGCGAGAGCGAACTAGTACCACTTTTTAAATTATTATTAATTAAACGATTTATTATTTGTTTTTCATAGTGAATTTGCTGCCCGGTATGAAAAAAGTCGTATATTCTCCTCGGGAGAAAATCGGATTATCGCTGCCCGCATATTTTCCGTTCTCGCTATATTTCACTTTCTACAATTTTTATTTAATATATATAAATATATGTTATTAGTTAATTTCTTGATAGAAGATAGCTAAGAGGGTGAGAATATTGGCGAGGTTTCTGGCTAAGAGGTTAGCTAATATTAAGTTATTTTGTTTAATATTAGCTAACATCTAGCTGCAAACTATTTTAAAATTCTACCAGGGTATTCTCAACAAATTTAAGTGATTAGGAATATACTGATTAGTATTCTCATGTTTAATAAAGTTGTTAATGAATTTCCAATCTTTTATTTATACACGGAGAAAATTTTTCCATAATAATTATAGTGACCATCAGCACGATCAAGGGGATATTATTTAGATATATACTTTTAGATTATTGTACAGATTTTTTTCTCAATTATTATCGAATGCATTAAAAAATTTTTAATTTGTTTAATACAGTGGCAATTTTTTAGAACTTCTCCAAAAATTTTGTGAGATTTCATTACAACAACTGAGAAGAAATATAATTTTTATTCAGAATTCCTTTATAAATTTTATACAAAAATTCTTTATGTGGTTAATAATTTGATGAAAGATCCTCATGTCAAAAAATAATCCAGTAATTCAAACATTTATTAGTATCAATATAAAAAAAAATACCGGATAAAATAACAACTTTGTCGCGCGGTCACTTCTGTAATATAATAACAGCAAAATCAAATGATCGTGTTTGCGATTATAAATATTAATAAACACTTTTCTAGCATAAAACTTTGAACGAGAAAGTTGTCTATTATTGTCTTTCTAACATTTTTGTAGATTTTCAGCAATATTCATATTATATATTTGAAAATAAACAAGATTAAAATGCAGAAAATAAAATCAAATGCCGAAAAAGACGTATAAAAAAATAGTATATTATTAACCTAGGGAGAGAAGTTGACCATTAAATGCTCGCGTAAGATTTGCCCCCGAGCGCAGCGAGGGGGCAAATACGCGAGCAATTGATGGTCAACTTCTCCTCCCGTAATATACGATTTTTTCTTATTCCCGGCGAAAAGTACGTCCAACTTACCCGTTGTGATAATTCGTTTTTGATGATAAATCATTAAAATAAAAATACCGCGATGAATCGCTTGCTGCTATTGACCGAGTATGCTCTATCCTTCTCTGCCCCTCTCCCACTGATGATAAATCATTAAAATAAACCATCAATATTTCACTCACATTTTATAATTTACACACTTTATAACACACTGCAATTTATAATTCACAAAATAAAACAAGTTAGGTTTTAATAATAAAATATTTAAAATTACTATATAAGAAAAATAAAGAAAAAGATATACTGCTTGTTGTAACCGGCTAAGAAGGCTAGACATAGCCCCCTCCATTCGCGGCTACCTTTATTGTACATATAAGAGAAAGAAAGAGAGAGGGAGAGAGTCAATTCTTAAAGCCGGCGGACAGAGAAGGATAGACGCAACCCTCTCTATTCTGTATGAAAAAGAAAGAGAGAGGGAGAGAGTCAATGTCTAACGCCGGCGGACAGAGAAGGATAGACGTAGCCCTCTCTATTCTTAACTGCCGTGAAAAACAGAGCGTCAACACGATTGCGCATCGCTAGTGCGCCGAGCCGCCGTAGATAATGCTTAACTTCTCTCTCAGAAAGTAGACGTCTTTCGACGTACTTTTCGCCAGGGGATAAGAAAAATTATTTTTATATGGCATCTATGCAATGGTATTTTCTTTATAAATTGCACTTTTTCGTTCCTTACTTTGAAACGGCGTCTTGTAGGTAGGCATCGATTTTTATACCTGAATCTTCTTGTCCCTATTTTCTTTCAAGCTACTAAAGACTATTATTTACATCTTGCTTGTAAATTTTAGAAAATATAGGAGTTCTAAGGATTTTCCATAATGCTTACCTCTTTGAAGACCGTGTGGCTTCAAGAAAACATTAGTTGTGTTTCGATTTTTGAATAGAAAACATCGTTCAAGAATTTTCAAGATTTTTATATTTTATTATTTCATCAATATGGTATGTTATTATTTTCTATTAAAATAATTTTTTATTAAGATTTAAGTGATAATTTAATTTATTATTTAAATAATATTTGATCAAATTTGAATAAATATCTTTCGAAATAAAAAGTTTCTATTATTTTATAATAAAATTAGAATTCATTGTCTCAGGAAAAAATTACGCCATTCCAAAAAAGATGTTGAAAATGATGGCATTTAAAAAAAACTGCCACAAAAAACACACTTTTGAAATTAATGCTTATGTAATTTAAGTTCACAATATTAGATTCTATATGATTATTGAACTAAGAAATAAAAATTTTATTTAATAAAATTATAATTCGGATCATGAAAAAAGAAAGTATAATATTGTTTGTTTACTAAATTTATGTCATTAAGTAACAAGTAACGATGATGCGAAATTTGCTCTATAATTTGGAATTGTCTTATGCCTGTGGTAAAATATGCGATGTTGACATTTGAGGTTAACATTCGGAAAAATGTCGTTTCCGCCAAGTGTAGTTAAGGATATTTTTCCAAACGCGTACGTCGAATGGCAACGTCGCATATTTAATCCATGGCGTAAGAATGTTATTTTTCGTGCACAGAGTTTCGTATCTCAGCTTTTTCATTACTCAGCTGACACCGTCAATAATGAAGATTTAAAAAAAAAATTTATTCATATTTATTCTAAACAATTGATTGAATCACCATCTACATTTTTCGCGGAATATTAAGAGGCGGTCGGGTCTATTTGCCGCTACATACAAAGTGGCGCTGCGGTCAGGTAAGAGAAATCTATTAAATATTTTTTATACAACTATTTACAATTTCCTGAGACGAAAATATACTTTTAATGTTGTCATTTCCTCTAGCCATATATATGTAGAATAATTGTTAATACTTATCTTGTTTGAAAAATCTAAAATATTGTTATAAAGCGAAAAATGCGATGCAACGTAGGACCGATGTAAGCATGCGTGCATCTTCCTTTAGTGCGACAGAGAGAGCAATACTAAAGAATGATGTATACTAATGTTTACGTCAGCTCTACCTAACGCCGCATTTTTCGCTTTATAACAATATTTTAGACTTTTCAAACAAGATTGATATTAAGAGGAGGTCACGTATCTCTGTCCTTTTCTAATCAAAAAAATGATTTTTTTACAAAAACTAATAACTTTATCAAAAAATGAAGAGAAAGCCGCATCTTGTATCAAAAAAAGCAATATTTTCTTTGATAAGAAAAAATTAATTTTATTGCTTCGTTCTCAAGAAAACCTTGAAAAACCAAATTGTCCACCCTAACCTCTATGATTTAAGTTTTTCAAGGTTTTCTTGGAAACGAAGCAATAAAATTAATTCTTTCTTATCAAAGAAAATATTGCTTTTTTTATTACGAGATGCGGCTTTCTCTTCATTTTTTGCTAAAGTTGTTAGTTTGTATAAAAAACTCAATTCTTTGATTAGAAAAGGACAGAGATACGTGACCTCCTGTTAATAATTATTCTACATATATATGGCTAGAGGAAATGACAAGATTAAAAGTATATTATTGTTTCAGTAAATTTTAAATTGCTGTGTAAAAAATATTTTATATTTTTCTCCGACAGCCTCTTAACCATAAAAATCTTCATTTTCGTAAAGTAGTAAAAAGTAGCTGAGATGCGAAACTCTGTGCACGAAAAATAACATTCTTACGCCATGGAGTAAATATTTTTTTACCATATCCAACCCGAAAGTTTCTACTTTCATCCCCACTACTTCAACCGAAAGTCTCACATTCTTGCCGGGGCAGAAAGCAAAAAGAACGTTCTGCGCAGGCGCTAACGACAGAGTATAGCATACGTTATATCTCTCCGTCTCTTTCTTTTCCCTATATAATGTCTAATATACCTAGCCTTTTTGCTCTTCATTAAAAGTCATAGTAAGAACAAACAAAGGCAGATATCAAAATCTTTTTCTGTTTCTTTTTCAAAATCTCTTAAATTTGAAACAAAAAAAACAAAATGTATACATTATAATGTATATGTATACACTACCCTCCAGTCACATTTGCCCACCCTACATGAAAATCGATAAAACTTTAAAGTTTTGTGGCTCAGTGAAAAATAGTCGTAATTAAAAAATTCCAACTGGGTTTTAAAAAGGGTTCAAAAACCTTTAATTTAAGCCGAGTTGAGCAAAAAAAAATTAAAAAATGCATGCGTTATGCGTAAAAAACTAACTAAAAAATATTCAATTTTTTTCGCCCCTATTCAAATGCCTGCCATTTTTGCGGAAATTATCGAATCATAAAAAAACAAAATGGAGGTAAAAGCTAAAGGAGTCACCTTCAAAATGAGCTATAGAAAGCTAATTTATGATCGATTTTACGGTAGTTATGGTCATTTTTTATGAAAAAAACGATTTTTTTTAATAGCTATTATCTCAAAAAATACGCATGATATAAAAAAATTTTTAATAAAAAAGTTGTTTATTTTTGAGTCAAAAAAATAAATATTCAGGTTAGACTGAGAATCAGTAAAAAAGAGATTTTATTCATTTTTGATCCCATTGAAAAAAAATCCATTTATTCAATATTTATATTTTAATGAATTTAAAAAAAAACTTTTTCTTCCAAATTTCAGTTAAATCTAAATATATATATTTTTGACTCAAAAATAAACAACTTTTTTATTAAAAATTTTTTTATATCATGCGTATTTTTTGAGATAATAGCTATTAAAAAAAATCGTTTTTTTCATAAAAAATGACCATAACTACCGTAAAATCGATCATAAATTAGCTTTCTATAGCTCATTTTGAAGGTGACTCCTTTAGCTTTTACATACATTTTGTTTTTTTATGATTCGATAATTTCCGCAAAAATGGCAGGCATTTGAATAGGGGCGAAAAAAATTGAATATTTTTTAGTTAGTTTTTTACGCATAACGCATGCATTTTTTAATTTTTTTTTGCTCAACTCGGCTTAAATTAAAGGTTTTTGAACCCTTTTTAAAACCCAGTTGGAATTTTTTAATTACGACTATTTTTCACTGAGCCACAAAACTTTAAAGTTTTATCGATTTTCATGTAGGGTGGGCAAATGTGACTGGAGGGTAATGTACATTGTATTATATTATTATTTAGTTAAAAATTTGTGTGATGAAAAATGTGTGCATTGAAACAGAGTGTATCGAAGAATAACTATATCAGATTAAATAATAAATTTTTTTTTTATTAATGAACTATCATTACGAGTGTTACCGTGTAGTGTGTTATCGTGTAGTGTATATAGTAAAACAAAACATAGAATCTTTAAAAATGTGTGTGATGAAAAATTAGAATAATTCATAACATATTTTTTTATTAATGAATTATCATTACGAGTGTTACCGTGTAGTGTATCTAGTAGAACAATATAGCATAACGTTTACGTTATACGTAATTTTAGTTGACAACTTTCGGCTTGGCTATGGTAAAAAATTGTATACGCGCCACGGGAGTGAAGGGGGACATCTTAACCCGCGCGTTTATCACCCTCGCCTTCGGCTCGGGCGATAACATACGCGCGGGTTAGAATGTCCCCCTTCCCTCCCTTGGTGCGTAATATACTATTTTAGCATTCATAGTCAAAAGATTTAAATTTTTTAAAATGAAAGCTGACCTCAAATCCTTTCGTAATAGTGCTTACAGTATATCAAAATATTATTTTTTCCAGAGTTATAGAGCAATGAAAATTGAAACGAATTCTAGAATTTATTATTAATTAATGTTATAAAGAGGAATGGCTATAGGATGGTAGTTGCTACAAGTATTAAATGACTTGTGGTTAATCCAACTATGTATTTATACATTAATGTATTACTCTGGTAAATAAATAAATAAATAAATAAATAAATAAATAAATTCTAGGTCCAATTTTTATTGCTCTATAACTCTGGAAAAAGATAATATTTTTATATACTGTAAGTAATAGAATTCGGTTTAATTGAAAATTGAACCAAATTCTAGAATTTATTATTAATTAATGTTATAAAGAGGAATTCTAGGTCCAATTTTTATTGCTCTATAACTCTGGAAAAAGATAATATTTTTATATGCTGTAAGTAATATTTCGAAAGTATTTGAAGTCAGCTTTCATTTTTAAAAATTTCAACCTTTTGACGATGAATGCTAAACAACTATAAGCGTTTGAAAATCTAGTAAACTTTTTTAAACCAGAGGCCTGGACCTCTCCTGGTAAGTTGAACTGCAACGGCGTTTTTTTCAGTATATATGAATATAATTGAATCTACTAAAGGTATCTTATTACAACCTTAAAGTCTGACGATTCGCATATATTAATTCTATATTTATGTATAAGATTATCGGAGTCTTCATTGTCCTATTATTATTTTTTATATGTCAATATTTTAATAAAATAAAAATATAATTAATATGAAATACAGTTTATTAAATAATTTTGAAGCTGTCATTACATTGTAAAGTTAGCTATCTGTATAATATCTTATTTAATGTGAATATGCCGACTATTTGATAATATTTGACTCACAAATATGCTTCTCTCAGTGTATAAAAGAGTTTAGATAAGTAGAAATAAGTTTTTTCAATGTTATGAAATAGAGATTAGTATATTTTAAATATTTTTAGCCAGGAATCTTTATTATTCTTCGGTTTTAAATTAGTTCAAAATAAAACTTTAATTAAAATTGGAACAAAAGATAAAAATATTAATTAATAATTGATAAAAAAATCATAAATTAATTTATCATTGTTTATTTGTTTATTAAATAGAAGAGCGAGCTCATAATTTTAAACATCATTCGAGGTGATTTAACAAAACTTCGTGAACTTTTGGAAACGGAAACCGATGACAATTTAGGCCTTACTCCTCAAGATCGCGCAGATTTTGAGAAGCCTAACGTAACCGAACTTCTTCACGAGACTGGAGCATTTTCCGATGATCGTTTCCGTGAAACTCTATTACATGTTGCAGTTGCTACTGGAAACATTGAATCTGTAAAATTATTAATTGAGAATGGTTGTGATATCAATTCCTATAATAAAGAAAATCAATCAGTACTCCATTTTGCTGTATATAATGGATTTAGAAAAATTGTGGAATTGCTGGTTGAAAAAGGTGCTAATATTAATGAAAAAAGTCCCAAGGAAAGGTATGTTACCTTTTTATATTTATGAAAAATTATTCAATAACAATATAAAATAATTGACTATAATTATGGCAATTATAAATAATAAATCTCAGATTTAATTTGTATATTCTTAAAGAACAAAATTTGATGTTTTTTTGTAGAGCGTTTTCTATATTGTTTTAAAACAATAATATAGAAAATGCTTTGAGTGATTGTTAATAATTAAGGTGGTTCTTCCATGCAGGCCCGTATGTTGCGGGCGCTTAGCCGGGGGGCCCCACTCAATGCATAAATTCTTAGTATTATGAATAAAAAATTAATTCTAAACACTTTATTAATAAATATTAAGTAAATTTATGCAATATTTTTAAATAATACTAAAATAATATGTAATTTTATAAAATTTGATTATTTATACGTTCCTAAACATATTGGAATTACGGCAACTTTGTGAATTTCGGTTTGTTATATTATTATTTGTTACATATGGTTAGATTCATTATAACCTAAGTAAAATGTCTCATTTTCGAAAGAAATGAGATGCGTGTTTACATTTTTATTCCACAACTTTTTCAAGTATTACAGAATCATAATTCATAGTATATTATCGTACGTGGCACTCGGCTTCGCCTCGAGCGCTAAATCCATGCTGGCCTACAGTATCGCATTTTTATCCCAAGTGGCATATTCGATTTTTTCTCATACCAGGCTAAAAACACGCACAACTTAGACTTATTGATAATTCATTAATGAAAAATCAGTCCGAACAATCATACTCTCGGTCAAATATGTTTCCTCTTTGTCTGCTACTCTCTCACTGATGATAATTCATTAAATAAAACATCAATATATCATTATAATACACTCTTATTATACTCTTATTATAATACACTATAGATTATAATTCATAAAAGTAAAACAAATATTATTCTAAAAACTAAAAAATTAAATTACACAATCAATCGCATCACACATTCCAACTTTTTATACAACAAATATTTTTACAAACTTTTACAGGATAGACTATAATACATATAAAAGAAAAAGAGAGAAAGAGAGAGAGAGCAAATGTTGTTGCCTATGAATTGAAAAGAATAGACTACAATATATATGCATGAAAGAAAGAAAGAGAGAGAGAGAACTCATGCTTATAACCGGTAAATAGAAAAGGCTAAGCTTATACTCCCCACTCTTAAAACGCATGAAAGAGACTCGAGAACAGAAAAATAAGTGCCGGCCTGAAAGCATAAACTTTTACTGCTTGCGATCGAGCATTAATGACGTGTTTTTAGCGGAGGTATGAGAAAAAATTATTTTTTTTTTCTATTTTTTTTTTAATATTTAATATCTTTTTAGATGACTCCATGAACCTACTACTTTTTATATATATTCTAAATCTATGAATTCTGCAGAATTGAATAAAGTTTTTTATTAATATATGTTCATTCAAAATGATAAAAATATTAAGTTTAAACATAAAATTAAGGGTTAGAATACAGAATTATATCATAAAACACTCAATTTAAAAATCATTATTTTCTATTATTTCATCGATAATTCAATCGAAAATTTAATAGATATAAAAATACAGATTTTATCTACGACCTCCTAAATTTTGATAATAATTTGTTCATTTATGTCTCATGGAAGAACCACCTTAATATACATAATTCTTTAAAAATATCCTTGTGCTTGTATGTGATTGTGAGTGCCTGTGTCTGTAAGTGTGCAAACAATTCACGTTAGATCAATAAATATAGTTACATAACTGTATCTTGAAAATAGGTTATTTTATTTTGATCCAACATGAATTATATTTTTGTTTTTTCATAACGCGGATAACAAATATTATTTTATCATTTTATTGGATGCCTTTTTATGCTATGTAAATTTTTCGATTTTGAAAATTAGTTTTTCAGACTCTGATCAGAACATAATGTCGATTTTATTTAATAATATAATTAATGAGTACTAAAAAAATGTAATTTTCCAATACCTTATACTTTTAATAAATAACCAAAGTTCTGAAACTATTAGATCTAGAGAATTTTAGAATTTTAAATGACGGATTTAATTGAAATTGTAAGAGAAATTTCTTATATGTAAATATGAAAAAGCTTGAATTATGTGTTTTTATAATTTTGAGTATTAAAACAATTAAGGTTGATACATTTTTTTAATTCATAGCCCTTTTGAAAAAGATAAAAATTTGATATTATGTTTAAATTTTAAGATCGACGTGTTTTTATGCCATGAAAAACACGTCAATCTCAAAATAGATTATTTCATCAACTTTTTAAACATTTAAATAAAATTTTGTGGAAATAACGATGGATAAAAATATTTATTTAAAAAATTATTTATTTATACAATATACATAAATATAGTTTAGTTTTATTAATCAAAATATTAATATAATCATAAAATTTTAATACTTACAGTGCCTTGTGCTGTGCTATTAGATACTACGACGTGAAACTAACGAAATTTTTATTGGATCACGGTGCAGATGTTGACAATGAAAATTCTGATGGTACAAGTCCACTCTCTTACGCTGGAAAATTTAGCAATCTAGAGATATTTCCGATGATCATAATAAGAGCTGATATAAAAAAAAGAAGTACACTTAAACTAATCAGAATTATTACTAGTGCATCTCCTAATTTCGCATTCTTCTTATCTTTAAAAATTCTAAATCAAAATGCTACTGATTTGGAAACTCTTAAAGGTGACTATCATTATACTCTTAAAGATATAATGCAAACAAAAGTAGAACGTTCTGATAAAAAACTCATAACACAAGCATTATCTTATGCTTTCAAAGTCGGCGATTGCCGTACAGTTAAGTTTTTAATAGAATCTGGAGCTGAAACAAATGATTGCTATAACGATTCTACAGCTTTACATTACGCTGCTAAGAATCCGTATGATGACGTTGTTAAATGTTTTCTTGATTCTGGTATTGATGTTAATGTTCAAGATAAACATCATATTACACCATTACATATTGCAGTGATGAACGGACATTACAAAGTATGCAAGCTTCTACTTTCTAGAGGTGCTAATGTGAATCATATGGATTGTATTAGAAGAACAGCATTATATCATGCTGTATCACGTTCAAGTTCTAGAATAATTGAACTTCTTTTAGAATATGGAGCTAAAGTGCGTTCTGTATGTCTATTGAGCGATATAAAAAAAATAATAAGAAATCTTTTAATAAAACATGTAGCTAAATTAGTATTTTTAAATTCTTGGGATGATGAAGAAGTACTTGAAGTTATTGCAACTAATTTTAGAATGAAGTTTTTTTATGAAAGATGTATAGAGGAGTTAAAAAAGATGAAAATTTCGAAAGTTTATGAGAATGTACGTTTGTTTGATATTTTAATGGAGAGTGGTATGATGTCTAGATACGCAAGAAATGAAGATCTTATTGAAACACTAGATGATGCAGAGAATCAACTCAATCATCAATTTCCAATTTATTATCCATTGCTAAAAAAAGGTTTTTGTAAGGAAGTAGAAAAGCAAAGACTAATCAAAGAAGCAGCGATTGTTTTAAACCAAATTTTCAATTTTCACGATCCATTTCATATTGCTAATATGAAAATTCTCAGTTATTTGAGGGAGGAAGATATAATCAGAATTAACGAAAGTGAAGAAAAATAATATTATAAACTTGTAAATAATGTATATGTCATTGTATAGATATTTTTTAATAAATTTTTTTTATAAAAAGAAAAGAAAAATATTTGAATCACTATTCTCAACAAATTTAAGTGATTAGAATTATACTGATTAGTATTCTCATGTTTAATAAAGTCGTTCATGAATTTCCAATCTTTTATTTATACGCGGAGAAAATTTTCTTATAATAATTATGGTGACCATCAGTACGATCGGGGGATATTATTTAGATACATACTTTTAGATTATTGTACAGATTCTTTTCTCAATTATTATCGCATACATTAAAAAATTTTAAATTTGTTTAATACGGTGGCAATTTGTCATAACTTTTCCATAAATTTTGTGAGATTTCATCACAACTGAGAATAAATGTAATTTTTATTCATAATTCCTTTATAAATTTTATACGAAAATTCTGTATGTGTGTTAATAACTTAATATTAATGTCAAAAAATAATCCAGTAATTTAAATATTTATTAGTATCAAAATTTAAAAAATACCGGATAAAATAACAACTTTGTCGCGCGGTCACTTCTGTAATATAATAACAGCAAAATCAAATGATCGTGTTTGCGATTAAAAATATTAATTAACACTTTTCTAGCATAAAACTTTGAACGAGAAAGTCGCTTATCATTGTCTTTCTAACATTTTTGTAGATTTTAAGCAATTTTTATATTATATATTTGAAAATAAACGAGATTAAAATGCAGGAAATAAAAAATAAAATCAAATGCCGAAAAAAAACTATAAAAAAAATTATTTCGAAGTAAGAAACGAAGATCATGGCATATTCCAAAAGAATAGTAAAATGTATGCGTTAGAATCAATTTTTATATGACATCCTTGCAATGGTATTTTCTTTATAAATTGCACATTTTCGTTCCTTACTTTGAAACGGCGTCTTGTAGGTAGACATCGATTTTTATACCTGAATCTTCTTGTCCCTATTTTCTTTCAAACTACTAAAGACTGTTATTTACATCGTGCTTGTAAATTTTAGAAAATATAAAGGAGTTCTAAGGATTTTCCATGATTTTTACCCCCTCGAAGATCGTGGCTTCAAGAAAACATTAGTTGTGTTTCGATTTTTGAATAGTAAACATCGTTCAAGAATTTTCAAGATTTTTATATTTTATTATTTCATCAATATGGTATGCTATTATTTTCTATTAAAATAATTTATTATTCAGATTTAAGTGATAATTTAATTTATTATTTAAATAATATTTTATCAAATTTGAGTAAATATATTTCGAAAAGAAAAGTTAATATTTTTAGCAATTCGTACGCTATTAAAAAAAATGCTAACATTTTATTTAAGTTATAGTTAGTTGCACTACAAACTATTTCATGCAAGTAATGGTCTTATTTGGAAATCCTTTTTAACTTTGGTATTGCTAGGTCGGTAAATAATAAATCATATCGACTGAAAATTTAAGTTCCTTCGACTCGTCAGGTTCCAGGCTATTTTAATTTTGCTGACTAGAAGAGGCCCAGGCCTCCGGATCACGGATTCTGCTCAAACTTTGGGATAAGTTTCTAGGCGTCAAAATATAGAGAAAACCAGAATTTTAGACTCTAACGCTCAATATTTTCCTAGTTACAGATAATTAAAGAAAATCATTATAAAAGTTACTAGATATTCAAACGCTTATAGTTCTTTAGCATTTCTTTAGCACTTTAATACACTTTCCTACATTTGGGCACATTTTTATACACTTTCATACATTTGGATACACTGAAAAATTTCCACTAGGGTAGCTCTGGAAATAGTATATTACGCACCAAGGGAGGGAAGGGGGACATTCTAACCCGCGCGTATGTTATCGCCCGAGCCGAAGGCGAGGGCGATAAACGCGCGGGTTAAGATGTCCCCCTTTACTCCCGTGGCGCGTATACAATTTTTTACCATAGCCAAGCCGAAAGTTGTCAACTAAAATTACGTAAAACGTAAACGTTATGCTTTATTGTTCTACTAGATACACTACACGATATCACACTACACGGTAACACTTGTAATGATAATTCATTAATAAAAAAAGATGTTATGAATTATTTTAATTTTTCATTACACACATTATTAAAGATTTTATGCTTTGTTTTACTATATACACTACACGATAATACACTACACAATAACACTCGTAATGATAGTTCATTAATAAAAAAAAATTTATTATTTATTCTGATAGAGTTATTCTTCGATACACTCTGTTTCAATGCACACATTTTTAACTAAATAATAATATAATACAATGTATACATATGCATTATCCTCTTTTAAAAAAACGATGGCCGGATGTTGTGAAACATTTTATACTAAGAACGTGATTGGTGCGTTGAATAGAATTATATGATTGGCGAAAAACGAGATTTGATTTACTATAATATGCTTAAATAAAATCATCGATTTAGAATTTAATAATTAAAATCATTGATAAAATAATTAAATTATTATTATTTAGTTATTGTTTGATTTTTTAAATAAAATTATTAGTATAATCATCGCTCACTTCCGCTCACAAAAATTCCTTTTGTGTGAAGTTGTCGAGAGTGCGAAGTACCGCTCTATATTCATTTGTTATTGTATATTTCAAATTAGAACTTGGTAACAATTTAATGCCATTTACTTCTGAATTCTCTTTTTAAAAATTGTACTATAAAATAGTATATTAAGCAATAAATTTAGAAAATACAGATGTCATGAACTTTTTATCTTATAACAATATCATAAAATATTTATCTATGAGCCTGGCAAGTAATTCGGTAAATTTAAAATGAGATTTAAAATATTTCGGAATATTTTAAAATAAATAATAAAAAAACCGATAAGTAATACAATTTCGATAATATAATTTAGTATATAAAATATTTCTAGATTGACAGCTTAAAATTTTTTTTTCAAAAATATAGTATATTTGCCTAAAATTTACTATTTTTAAAAGTTTGTTTATTTAATTTCAAAATTTAAATTGAATCACGCTTAGAATAAACAGTTTCTCTGCAAAATAAAATTAAAAATCTTTTGTTTGAAAGAATGATATAATTACTATAATTAAGAAAATATAAATTAGAATTTTTATTTTTATTTGTATTTTAAAAATAAGAACGATATACATATCGTTAAGAATTGATTTGAACTATTTTATTTTTTATATATTTTATGGATTTCATATTG
This sequence comes from Anastatus disparis, assembly GCA_017163975.1. Taxonomy (NCBI): domain Eukaryota; kingdom Metazoa; phylum Arthropoda; class Insecta; order Hymenoptera; family Eupelmidae; genus Anastatus; species Anastatus disparis. Next base: position 2,380,737 of record JAFFSR010000218.1, on the reverse strand, counting down.
TTGAAAATATTAATTTTTAAATAACTTCATTCATTAGTTATTGAGAATTTAGGATTCCAATAATACATATATAAATTTTTCTGGTACCAGAAATTAAAAATTTATAAATGCTAATGAATAAATTTATTTAAAAATTCATACCATCTAATGCATTTCTTTTCCTGAAATTTTGCACTAAAATGTGGAGATAGTCAATATTTATGAGTGTAAGTGCAGTGTCCGTTTTATGTCTCCTTAAAATGTGAAATTTGAAGTGATAATAAAATTGGAAAAGTCGTTTTTATAAACTACATTACATTGTATTGAAAAAACAGATGTTTTTAATCATGGATACTTTTCCATGACTATGTCTAGAGATTGATCTTGAAATCCTCTTAAGATATATCTTGAAATTCAAATACATTAGATTGATATTAAAAATTATGTGTATGAAAAGTTATGTATATGAAAAGTTATGTGCATGAAAAGTTATGTGTATGAAAAGTTATATATTTGAAAAACAACTTTTGACTTTGTAATAATTTACGTTATTTAAATTTTGAAAGATTTAAGAAATGTCTAAAAAATAATTTAAAAGTTTACTATTTCTTCAATTTTTTAAAATAATAATAAGAATAATATATCTTTTAAATGAGATTCATTTTTCTCGAAGTTTTCCGTGTCTATAAATTCACTGATGCTGCGTAAACTGCTCTGATACATTAGTATATAACATCAATTTCTTTACTGATGCTGATATTAGTATATATGAAATTATTATTATTTAATAATGAACAGAAAATAATAACACTATATTAACAGTCAATCATTAAAAATTTATATACATTTAGATTAGATACAGGGCGCGCTTGCGCGCATGGATTTTCTAGTAATGTATACATTTCGTTTTGTTTTGTTTCAAATTTAAGAGATTTTGAAAAAGAAACAGAAAAAGATTTTGATATCTGCCTTTGTTTTGTTCTTACTATGACTTTTGATGAAGAGCAAAAAGGCTAGGTATATTAGACATTATATGGGGAAAAGAAAGAGACGGAGAGATATAACGTATGCTATACTCTTTCGTTAGCGCCTGCGCAGAACGTTCTTTTTGCTTCCTGCCCCGGCAAGAATGTGAGACTTTCGGTTGAAGTAGTGGGGATGAAAGTAGAAACTTTCGGGTTGGATATGGTAAAAAAAATAATATTCTTATATGCTGTAAGCAGTATTTTGAAAGGATTTGAGGTTAGCTTTCAATTAAAAAAATTTCAACCTTTTGACTATGAATGCTGAATAACTATAAGCGTTTGAAAATCTAGTGAACTTTCTTAAACCGGCAGCCTGAGCCTCTCGTGGTAAATTGAATTGCAACGGCGTTTTTTTCAGTATATATAATTGAATCTACTAAAAGCATCTTATTACAACCTAAAAGTCTGACGATTCGTATATATAAATTCTATTTTTGTGTATAAGATTATCGGAGTCTTCATTGTTCTATTTTTATTTTTTATATGTCAATATTTTAATAAGATAAAAATATAATTAATATGAAATACAGTTTATTAAATAATTTTAAAGCTGTCATTACATTGTAAAATTAGCTATCTGTATAATATCTTATTTAATGTGAATATGCCGACTGTTTGATAATATTTGACTCACAAATATGCTTCTCTCAATGTATAAAAGAGTTTAGATAAGTACAAATAAGTTTTTTCAATGTTATAAAATAGAGATTAGTATATTTTAAATATTTTTTGCTAGGAATCTTTATTATCCTTCGGTTTTAAATTAGTTCAAAATAAAACTTTAATTAAAATTGGAACAAAAGATAAAAATATTAATTAATAATTGATAAAAAAATCATAAATTAATTTATCGTTGTTTATTTGTTTATAAAATAGAAGAGCGAGCTCATAATTTTAAGCATCATTCGAGGTGATCTAACAGTACTTCGTGAACTTTTGGAAACGGAAACTGATGACAATTTAGGCCTTACTCCTCAAGATCGCGCAGATTTTAAGAAACCTAACGTAACCGAACTTCTTCGCGGGGCTGGAGCATTTTTAGGTGATCGCTTTCGTGAAACTTTATTACATGTTGCAATTGCTACTAGAAACATTGAATCTGTAAGATTATTAATAGAAAATGGTTGTGATATCAATTCCTATAATAAAAAAGGTCAATCAGTACTTTATTATGCTGTAAAAAAATTTGAAATTAATAAATTTAAAGAAATTGTTGAGTTGCTCATTGAAAAAGGTGCTATTATTAATGAAAAACGTCCCAGGAAAAGGTATGTTGTCTTTTTATATTTAAAAAAAATGATCCGATAATAATATAAAATAATTGATTATAATTATGGTGGAGGAAAATATGTATACTCTTAAGAGGCTATCGGAATCAAAGAGGTGTCTTAGGCCAGTGGCGTTGTGTTCAGGTGAGAGAAATGCAAATAACGATTATTCAAATGCTTATATAATTTATTTACTTATTTACACGGTGAATATAAAGTCATTTTCTTTATAAAGAATAATTCGAATTAGTTCAAGCGACAAATTTGTTTGTGTGTATTGCATGTAAACAACTGCCGCGCGCGTTGATTGTTAGATGCGCACGGGAATCGCATGCGATACTTATCAAGTCGGCTTTTTCGCTCTACGACAGTATTTTGTATATTTTTGTCACTAGAACTGACTCAAATTATTCTTTATAAACATGGCTGAAGAAAATGACTACATGTTATCTGTAAAAATAATTAAATAAATTATTATAAGCAATGGAATTATCATTATTTGCATTCCCCTCACCTGGCCACGGCCCCTTTCAACCAAGTTGATTTGGTTTCGACAGCCTCTTAAAGTGGATATTTTCGTCTCTATATAGAGCAGGTTTTATCATGATTAAAACAATGTTATTTAAAACAACAATTTAAAAATACGTTTAGAGTGAATGATAATTAAAATATAGTATTTTTCAAAAATATCCTTGTGCTTGTACGTGATTATTAATGCCTGCCTCTACTACGTCAATTCTAACAATGTGGTGGTTACCGTATTTAGAAATAATTATTTTTCATAACGTAAAAATACGACTATTAATTAGTTGATTGATTCTATTCAGATTCATGCAGGCCTTCACTGATCGAATTATTTTTCTTTCAAGTATATAAGAAGGGTAAGATCGAAAATAACATTGTCTAAAACAAAATTTTTTTCGCTTTTCATTTTTACATCCAATACTAAATACGCTATAGCAAGAAAAAAATTTTTTTTGAGCGTTCTACAAGTTAAATTATATTTTCATCTAAGAAGATATTTATATCACTCGGAAGAAAAAAGAAATTCGATCAGTGATGGTCTGCATGAATCCCAATGGAATCAGTCAGTTATTATTTTTAAATGCAGTAAGTCTCAAAATAGATGATCAACTTTTAAAATTTTTAAATAAAATTTCGTGGCAATAACGATGAATAAAAATAATTATTTAAAAGTTCATTTATTTATACAATGAACATAAAAATAGTTTAGTTTTAATAATAAAAATATTGATATAATGATAAAATTTTAATAATTACAGTGCCTTATACTATGCTGTTGAAGCCCGCAACGGACCGTTAATGAAATTGTTATTGAATCACGGTGCCGATATTGAAAATGAAAATTATGATGGTAGAAGTCCATTCACTTACGCTGCTTCCTTAACTTCTCCTAACGATCTAATGATAATGGCGATGATCGTAACAAGAGCTGATATAAAAAGACGTGATACGTTTCAACTACTCAGAATGATTACTAGAAAATCCGCTACATTAAAAATTTTTAATGAAAATATTGATTCGAAAGCTCTTCGCGGTACGTGTCATGACGATCATAAATATTTAGTTGAAAAAACAATAGAGAATTATAATAGATTTTTCATAAACAAAGCATTATATCATGTTATCGAAGTCGGTGATTTCCGTGCAGTTAAGTTTTTAGTAGATTTTGGAGCTGAAACACATTATTCGCATAGTAAACATACAGCATTACATGACGCTGCTCGAACTCCGCATGATGATGTTGTTGAATATTTTCTTGATTCTGGTATTGATGTGAATGCTGGAAATGATTATAATTATACACCATTGCACAATGCAGCATTAAACGGTCATGATAAAGTATGCAAGCTTCTACTCTCCAGAGGTGCTAATGTTAATCTTCCCGATTGTATTGGAAGATCACCATTATATTCCGCTGTAATGCTGCAAAATTCTACAATAGTCAAACTGCTTTTAGAATATGGAGCTAAAGTGTGTTCAAAATGTCTAGACTCTGATATTCAAACAATAAGCAATCTCTTAATAAAACATGTAGCTAAATTAGTATTTTTAAATTCTTGGGATGATGCAGAAGTACTTGAAATTATTGCAACTCATTCTAGAATGATTTCTTATTATGAACAATGTATAGCAGAGTTGAAAAAGATGAAAATTTGGAAAGTTTATGAGAATTTATGTTTATTTGATATTTTATTGGAGAGTGGTATGATGTCTAGATACGCAAGAAATGAAGATTTAATTGAAACACTAGATGATGCAGAGAATCAACTCAATCATCAATTTCCAATTTATTATTCATTGTTAAAAAAAGGTTTTTGTAAGGAAGTAGAAAAGCAAAGACTAATCAAAGAAGTAGCGATTGTTTTAAACCAAATTTTTAATTTTCACGATCCGTTTCATATCGCTAATATGAAAATTCTCAGTTATTTAAGCGAGGAAGATATAATCAGAATTAACGAAAGTGAAGAAAAATAATATTACAATTCACTTGTAAATAATGTATGTGCCACTGTATGGATATTTTTTAATAAATTTTTTTTATAAAAAGAAAAGAAAAATATTTATTTTTCAATCACTTTTCTCAATAAATTTAAGTGATTAGAAATATATTGATTAGTATTCTCATGTTAAATAAAGTCCTTCATGAATTTCCAATCTTTTATTTATACGCGGAGAAAATTTTTCCATAATAATTATGGTGACCATTAGTACGATCGGGGGATATTATTTAGATACATACTTTTAGATTATTGTACAGATTTTTTTCTGAATTATTATCGCATACATTAAAAAATTTTAAATTTGTTTAATACGGTGGCAATTTGTCATAACTTTTCAATAAATTTTTTGAGATTTCATCACAACTGAGAATAAATGTAATTTTTATTCATAATTCCTTTATAAATTTTATACGAAAATTCTGTATGTGTGTTAATAATTTGATGAAAGATCCTCATGTCAGAAAATAAACCAGTAATTTAAATATTTATTAGTAATTTAAATATTATTTAAATAAAGCCTTTTCATACCCGTTACAAAATGTACTATTTTTCATAACGTAAAAATACTACTATTAATTAGTTGATTGATGCCAGGTACCTCTGACTGCCAGGCACCTCTGACTTTTTTTGCCAGGCACCTCTGACTTTTTTTCGAAAGAAAATTAATGTATGTGCTACCCATATCGCGACTCTTAAAAAATCCGACCTCATTGAGTATCGGTTGATTGTTGGTCACAAAAGTGGCTGACCATCCATCGGTAGTCAAAGTTTTCGGTGTGGTGGGTCTGACAGTCTAGTCTGATGTAATGTGTTAAACGGGTACCGGGCTGGACTCCCTCGACTTCACCATATAAAAAAGGTTAATCATATAGAGGACAATATCCTTTATATATTAATCTTTTATTAAAAAAAAAAAAAAAAAAAAAAAAAAAAAAAAAAAAAATTAGTTGATTGATTCCATTCAGTATCATGCAGGCCTTCAATGATCGAATTTTTTTTCTCCCAAGTATATAAGAAGGGTAAGATCGAAAATAAAATTGTCTAACACAAAATTTTTTTTCGCTCTGTCCAAGGGCTAATTAACATTTTTACATCCAATACTAAATACGCTATAGCAAGAAAAAAAATTTTTTTGAGCGTTTTACAAGTTAAATTATATTTTCATCCACATATAAGAAGATATTTATATCACTCGGAAGAAAAAAAAAATTCGATCAGTGACGGTCTGCATGAATCCCAATAGAATCAGTCAGTTATTATTTTTAAATGCAGTAAGTCTGAAAATAGATCACTTAATCAACTTTTAAAATTTTTAAATAAAATTTTGTGGCAATAACGATAAATAATAATATTTATTTATACAATCAACATAAAGATATTTTAGTTTTATTAATAAAAATAATGATAAAATTTTAATAATTACAGTGCCTTGTACTATGCTGTTGAAACCCGCAACGGACCGTTAATGAAATTGTTATTGGATCACGGTGCCGATGTTGAAAATGAAAATTACGATGGTAAAAGTCCAGTTACTTATGCTGCTTCCTTAAATTCTTTTGATGATCTGATGATAATGGCGATGATCGTAACAAGAGCTGATATAAAAAGACGTGATACGTTTCAACTACTCAGAATGATTATTAGAAATTCCTCTACATTCGCATTCTTTTTATCTTTAAAAATTTATAGTGAAAATATTGATTTGAAAGCTCTTGGCGGTAAGTGCCATAACAATCTTAAATATTTAGTTGAAAAAAAAGTAGAAAATCCTGATAGATGTCTCTTAAGCCGAGCATTACGTCATGTTATCAGAGTCGGTGATTTCCGTACAGTTAAGTTTTTAGTAGATTTTGGAGCTGAAACACATGATTCGGATAGTAAACATACAGCGTTACACGTTGCCGCTGCAACACCGCATGATGATGTTGTTAAATATTTTCTTGATTTTGGCATTGGTGTTAATGTTGTAGCTCGATATTATAATGATGCACCATTGCATTATGCAGCATTTCACGAGCATGATAAAGTATGCAAGCTTCTACTCTCTAGAGGTGCTAATGTTCATCTTATGGATTGTATTGGAAGAACACCATTATGTTTCGCTGTAATGCGGCAAAATTCTACAATAGTTGAACTGCTTTTAGAATATGGTGCTAAAGTTGATTCAAAATGTCTAGACTCTGATAATAAAAGAATAAGTAATCTCTTAATAAAACGTGTAGCTAAATTAGTATTTTTAAATTCTTGGGATGATGAGGAAGTACTTGAAATTATTAGAGCTCATTCTAGAATGATTTCTTATTATGAAGAATGTATAGCAGAGTTGAAAAAGATGAAAATTTGGAAAGTTTATGAGAATATATGTTTATTTGATATTTTAATGGAGAGTGGTATGATGTCTAGATACGCAAAAAATGAAGATCTTATTGAAACACTAGATGATGCAGAGAATCAACTCAATCATCAATTTCCAATTTATTATTTATTATTAAAAAAAGGTTTTTGTAAGGAAGTAGAAAAGCAAAGACTAATCAAAGAAGCAGCGATTGTTTTAAACCAAATTTTCAATTTTCACGATCCATTTCATATCGCTAATATGAAAATTCTCAGTTATTTAAGCGAGGAAGATATAATCAGAATTAACGAAAGTGAATAAAAATAATATTATAAACTTGTAAATAATGTATATGTCGCTGTATAGATATTTTTTAATAAATTTTTTTTATAAAATAAAAGAAAAGTAATTATTTTCGAATCACTTTTCTCAATAAATTTAAGTGATTAGAAATATACTGATTAGTATTCTCATATTTAATAAAGTCCTTCATGAATTTCCAATCTTTTATTTATACGCGGAGAAAATTTTCTTATAATAATTATGGTGACCATCAGTACGATCGGGGGATATTATTTAGATACATACTTTTAGATTATTGTACAGATTATTTTCTCAATTATTATCGCATACATTAAAAAATTTTTAATTTGTTTAATACGGTGGCAATTTTTCAGAACTTCTCCATAAATTTTGTGAGATTTCATCACAACAACTGAGAAGAAATGTAATTTTTATTCAAAATTCCTTTATAAATTTTATACAAAAATTCTCTATGTGTGTTAATAATTTAAGGAAAGATCCTCATGTCAAAAAATAATCCAGTAATTAAAATATTTATTAGTATCAAAATAAAAAAAATACCTGATAAAATAATAACTTTGTCGCGCGGTCACTTCTGTAATACAATGACAGCAAAATCAAATGATCGTGTTTGCGATTAAAAATATTAATAAACACTTTTCTAACATAAAACTTTGAACGAGAATGTCGCCTATCATTGTCTTTCTAACATTTTTGTAGATTTTCAGCAGTTTTTGTATTATATGTTTGAATATGAACGAGGTTAAAATCTGAGAAATCATGCGCGCTAAAGACATCGATAGTCTTTGTAATTAAAAATTCACAGTGAATACTTTTCTATCACCAGACTTTGAGAAAGCAATTTGCTTTATATTGTCTTTTGTACAATTTTGTAGATTTTCAGCAATTTTTATACTACATATTTGAAAATACACGAGATTAAAATGCAGGACCCACGTGAAAAATTTTATCAGGTTTGTGTACAGATTGTATACAGCTATTATATACAATCTGTATGAGAATTTGATTCTATACAGTAAAGTAAAAATTGTATACAATCAATATGATTTTGTATAATAAGTACATTTTTAAAAAATGAATTTTTTATGATTTTACATGATTTTTAACATGATAGCACTTCAATACAATGCCAGCTTTTTAAATAATTTTTTTATTGTAAAATATAATATTATTTAGGCTATATATAAAAAAATTATTTAAAAAGCTGGCATTGTATTGAAGTGCTATCATGTTAAAAATCATGTAAAATCATAAAAAATTCATTTTTTAAAAATTTACTGATTGTACAAAATCATACTGATTGTATACAATTTTTACTTTATTGTATAGAATCAAATTCTGATGCAGATTGTATATAATAGCTGTATACAATCTGTACACAAACCTGATAAAATTTTTCACGTGGGGAAATAAAATTAAATATCAAAATAGTAGTAAAATGTATGCGTTAGAACCAATTTTTATATGACATCTGTGAAATGGTATTTTCTTTATAAATTGCACATTTTCGGTCCTTATTTTGAAACGGCGTCTATTAGGTATACATCGATTTTTATACCTGAATCTTTTTGACCCTATTTTCTTTCAAGCTACTAAAGACTATTATTTACATCTTGCTCGTAAATTTTCGAAAATGTAAAGGAGTTTCAAGGATTTTCCATAATGCTTACCCTCTCGAAGATCGTGGCTTCAAGAAAATATTAGTTGCGTTTCGATTTTTGAATAGAAAACATCGTTCAAGAATTTTCAAGATTTTTATATTTTATTATTTTATCAATATGGTATGTTATTATTTTCTACTAAAATAATTTTTTATTATGATTTAAGAGGCGGTCGGAACCATTCGCCGCTTGGTGGCGCTGCGGTCAGGTGAGGGAAAAATATAAAAATTTTTTACACAGCAATTTAAAATTTACTGAAACAATAATATACTTTTAATCTTGTCATTTCCTCTAGACATATATATGTAGAATAATTATTAATATTAATCTTGTTTGAAAAGTCTAAAATATTGTTATAAAGCGAAAAATGCGGCGTTAGGTAGAGCTGACGTAAACATTAGTATACATCATTCTTCAGTATTGCTCTCTCTGTCGCACTAAAGGAAGGTGCACGCATGTTTGCATCGGTCCTACGTTGCATCGCATTTTTCGCTTTATAACAATATTTTAGACTTTTCAAATAAGATAAGTATTAATAATTATTCTACATATATATATGGCTAGAGGAAATGACAACATTAAAAGTATATTGTCGTCTCAGAAAATTGTAAATAGCTGTATAAAAAATATTTTAAAGATTTCTCTCACCTGACCGCAGCACCACTCTATATGTAGCGGCAAATAGACCCGACCGCCTCTTAAGTGATAATTTAATTTTTATTTAAGTAATATTTGATCAAATTTGAATAAATATATTTCGAAATGAAAAGTATTTATTATTTTATAATAAAATTAGAATTCATTGTCTCAAGAAAAAATTACGCCATTTTAAAAAAAGATGTTGAAATTGATGCCAATTAAAAAAAACTGCCACAAAAAAAAAAACACTTTCAAAATTAATACCAAAAACTATATCATTTTAGAAAAATACTATTTCTGAATTTTTTTTTTTTAAGATATTTTTTGAAAATGGATTTTTTTTCTTTTTACATGTTAATACATTTTTTTAGAGAAAAATGCTATTTAATATTTTTAGCGATTTCTACGCTGTTAAAAAATATTAACATAATTTTATATAAGTTATAGTTAGTTGCACTACAAACTATTTCATGCGAGTAACGGTTTTATTTTGAAATTCTTTTTAACTTTGGTATTGCTAGGTCGGTAAATAATAAATCATATCAACTGAAAATTTAAGCCGCTTTGACTCGTCAGGTCCCAGGCTATTTTAACCTTGCTGACTAGAAGAGGCCCAGGCCTCCGGATCACGGCTTTTGCTCAAACTTTGGGATAAGTTTCTAGGCGTTAAAATATAGAGAAAACCAGAATTTTAGACTGTAACGCTCAATATTTTCCGTGTTAAAGATATTTAAAGAAAATCACTATAAAAGTTACTAGATTTTCAAACGCTTATAGTTTTTTAGCATTCATAGTCAAAACATTCAAATTTTTTAAAATAAAAGCTGACCTCAAATCCTTGCGAAATAGTGCTAACAGCATATCAGAATAGTACATTTCGTAACGGGTATGAAAAGGCTTTATTTACGAAACGAGAAGTTTACGGCCCAAGCCGAAGGTGAGGGTCGTAACGAGTTTCGTAAAAAGGCCTTTCATACCAGTTGCGAACCGTATGCCATGAGAGCCAAAAAAGAGCAACGAAGTTGCGATTTTGGGGTTAGAATGGCAAAATATTATTTTTTTCCAGGGTATAGAGCAATGAAAATTGAACCGAATTCTAGCATTTATTATTAATTAATGTTGTAAAGAGGAATTTCAGATTTAATTTTCATTGCTCTATAACTCTGAAAAAAAATAATATTTTGATATGCTGTAAGCACTATTTTGAAAGGATTTGAGATCAGCTTTGATTTAAAAAAATGTCAACCTTTTGACTATGAATGCTAAACAACTATAAGCGTTTGAAAATCTAGTGAACTTTTTTAAACCTGCGGCCTGGGCCTCTCCTGGTAAATTGAACTGCAACGGCGTTTTTTTCAGTATATATAAATATAATTGAATCTACTAAAAGCATCTTATTACAACCTAAAAGTCTGGCGATTCGCATATATTAATTCTATTTTTATATATAAGATTGTCAAAATCTTCATTGTCCTATTTTTATTTTTCATATATGTCAATATTTTAATAAAATAAAAATATAATTAGTCTGAAATACAGTTTTTTAAATAATTTTAAAGCTGTCATTACATTGTAAAATTAGCTATCTGTATGATATCTTATTTAATGTGAATATGCCTACTGTTTGATTTAATATTTGACTCGAAAATATGCTTCTCTCAGTGTATAAAAGAGTTTAGATAAGTACAAATAATTTTTTTCAATGTTATGAAATAGTGATTAGTATATTTTAAATATTTTTAGCCAGGAATCTTTATTATTCTTCGGTTTTAAATTAGTTCGAAATAAAACTTTAATTAAAATTGGAACAAAAGATAAATATAGTATATTATGCCACGTGGGATTTAAATGCGGCATTATAAGCCGGAATGGATTTAGCTCTCGAAGCGAAGCCGAGAGAGCTAAAATGCCGGCCTACAGTGTCGCATTTTTATCCCAAGTGGCATATACGATTTTTTCTCATATCGGGCTAAAAACATGTACAATTTAGACTTATTAATAATTCATAATTAATGAAAAATCAGCGGGAAAAATCATCTGCTATATTATTCCTCTTTGTCTGCTACACTCTCACATTGATGATAATTCATTAAATAAACCATCAATATATCATTATGATACATTCATATTGTACTTTTATTATAATACATTATAGGTATAATAATTCATAAAAATAAAACAAATATAATTCTAAAAAAAAAAAAAAAATTAAATCACACAATCAATCGCATCACACATACTAACTTTTTATAACATACAATATAAACATTTTTATGATAAATATGAGAGAGTCGATGTTTGTAACCGATGAATAGAACAGGATGGACTGTAATACATATAAAATAAAGAGAGAGAGAGAGAAAATGTTTGTAGCTGATGAATTGAAAAGAATAGGCTACAATATAGATGAAAGAAAGTAAGAGAGAGACAGTTGATGCTTATAACCAGTAAACAGAAAAGGATAAGCGTATAATTCTCACTCTTAAAACGCACGAAAGAGACTCGAGAACAGAAAAATAAGTCGGAGCGTGCTAACGGCCAAGACGCGTTTACACCGGGCCTGAAAGCATAAATTTTTACTAATTGCGTTTTATCATTAATGACGTGTTTTTAGCCGGGGTATAAGAAAAAATTAATTAATAATTGATAAAAAAATCATAAATTAATTTATCATTGTTTATTTGTTTATTAAATAGAAGTGCAAACTCATCATTTTAAACATCATTCGAGGTGATCTAACAGTACTTCGTGAACTTTTGGAAACGGAAATTGATGACAATTTAGGCCTTACTCCTCAAGATCACGCAGATTTTGAGAATCATAACGTAACCGAACTTCTTCACGAGGCTGGAGCATTTTCCGATGATCGTTTCCGTGAAACTCTATTACATGTTGCAGTTGCTACTGGAAACATTGAATCTGTAAAATTATTAATTGAGAATGGTTGTGATATCAATTCCTATAATAAAGAAAATCTATCAGTACTTTGTTTTGCTGTAAAAAAATTTAAACTTGATAAATTTAAAGAAATTGTTGAGTTGTTGATTGAAAAAGGTGCTATTATTAATGAAAGATGTCCCAGGATAAGGTATGTTGTCTTTTTATATTTAAAAAAAAATGATCCGAAAATAATATACAATAATTGATTATAATTATGGTCGAGGAAAATATGTGTATTCTTAGTTTAGTTTTATTAATAAAAATATTGATATAATGATAAAATTTTAATAATTACAGTGCCTTATACTATGCTGTTCGAGCCCGCAACGGACCGTTAATGAAATTATTATTGGATCATGGTGCCGATGTTGAAAATGTAAATTACGATGGTTATAGTCCATTTACTTACGTTGCTTCCTTAAATTCTTCTAAGGATTTAATGATAATGGCGATGATCGTAACAAGAGCTGATATAAAAAGACGTGATACGTTTGAACTACTCAGAATGATTACTAGAAAATCCTCTACATTCGCATACTTTTTATCTTTAAAAATTTATAGTGAAAATATTGATTTGAAAGCTCTTGGCGGTAAGTGCCATAACGATCTTGAATATTTAGTTGAAAAAAAAGTTGAAAATCCCGATAGATATCTCTTAAACCTAGCATTACGTCATGTTATCAGAGTCGGTGATTTCCGTACAGTTAAGTTTTTAGTAGATTTTGGAGCTGAAACACGTAATTCGCATAGTAACTATACAGCGTTACATGACGCTGCTCGAACTCCGCATGATGATGTTGTTAAATATTTTCTTGATTTTGGCATTGATGTTAATGTTACAACTTCATATCATGATACACCATTGCATAATGCAGCAAAAAACGGGCATGATAAAGTATGCAAGCTTCTACTCTCCAGAGGTGCTAATGTTAATCTTATGGATGGTACTGGAAGCACACCATTATGTTTCGCTGTAATGTGGCAAAATTCTACAATAGTTAAACTGTTTTTAGAATATGGAGCTAAAGTGTGTTCAAAATGTCTAGACTATGATATTAACTCAATAAGCAAGCTCTTAATAACACACATAGCTAAATTAGTATTTTTAAATTCTTGGGATGATGCAGAAGTACTTGAAATTATTAGAGCTCATTCTAGAATGATTTCTTATTATGAAGAATGTATAGCAGAGTTGAAAAAGATGAAAATTTGGAAAGTTTATGAGAATGTATGTTTATTTGATATTTTATTGGAGAGTGGTATGATGTCTAGATACGCAAGAAATAAAAATTTTATTGAAACACTAGATGGTGCAGAGAATCAACTCAATCATCAATTTCCAATTTATTATTTATTGCTAAAAAAAGGTTTTTGTAAGGAAGTAGAAAAGCAAAGACTAATCAAAGAAGCAGCGATTGTTTTAAACCAAATTTTCAATTTTTACGATCCATTTCATATTGCTAATATAAAAATTCTCAGTTATTTGAGGGAGGAAGATATAATCAGAATTAAGAAAAGTGAATAAAAATAAAATTGTAACTTATAAATAATGCATATGTACTGTAGATATATTTTTTTAATTTTTTTATAAAAAGAAAATTTTAAAATCACTTTTTTATAGTAGAAGTGAATCATACAAAATAATATTTATACATTTTTTTGAACAAGTATTGCCAGGAGAAAAAAATGGTTCAGGTTTCGAATTTCCTTTAATATTGGATTAGTTATTGCATAAAAGTGTAAGAAAAACCACCTACATTAAAGTTAACTTTCAATTTTTTTCTGTCATAAGTTATTTTATTTAAAATTTAAGGATTTCTTTAAAATTTTGACTGATTTCAATGTTGTTTTTCATTATTCATAAATAAATTAAGTTTGTTAATCGAACCTTATTCATCCAAAAGTTTCAATTTCAATTTTTATATAATTTTGATAAGAATCTTATAAAATTATCATTTTAAATAACAATAAAACGTTAAAGCTAATGCAAATATTTAAAAAAAAAACTCCAGATCAAAACTTTATAAAAATTTAATATTTATACTCCTTCTTTTGTAATTTTATATAAGAAAAACTTCTAATACCCTTCTGGTTAATTTACAAAAAAATGTATTGATCTTGGTAGAAAATTTGTCTAGTTTTATCGAGGCCTCGATTATTTAACATACAAAACTAGACAGATCTAGACAGATCTAGAGTAAATTTCTACCAGGGGAGCTTATTTTTTTATAAAAATTAATGCTAATAATAAAAGTTACTGTACATAAAATCATTATTATTTTTCTCATCAATAAATAAAAAAGAGTTGATATGAATAAATAATACAATCATTTAATAATCAAACCTATTAGATATCAATCAGATTCTGAAGAATAATAAACATTATATTTTAAAGTATTATCATAACTATTATTTGAATCATCATCAGAGCTTGAAAAATAATCAAGAAGAACTTCTGAATCATCTTCTATTTCATTATTCATTATGCAAATAAAATTATTAAATGCATATGCAATTTATGTATATCTTCTCTATCTCTTTAGATAATTTTTTTTTATTCATTTCATTTTATTTAATACCGTCGCTGTATTTATTCTCTCCCACGCTCCTTGGGATATAATTTTATATTTTTTTATTTTTTTAAAGATAATAACCAGTTTTATTTGTAACTTCAGGTGAACTTGTCCTAGTTAATTTTTTTTTCGGTCGGTTTAAAAAGATTTTAAGGTTAAGGTATGGCAATTTTGAAATCGACACCAATTATTGTAAGAGTTTAATGTTTGTCAGAAATAATATTTTATTGGCAAGAATTTGTGTTATTATAAATAGATAACTCGATAATATTAAACTTTATAAATAGTCCTAATATTTAATTCATAATTAAATATAGATTTATTTGAAATAGTAAATTTTTTGACGTTTGGCATTTTTATTACTTTTTACATGTATGTTTAAATTTTCACTTATTTTATATTTTTCAAAATTCGATAATATAAATTACTATAGCAATTTTAAAAATTTATGATTCATTTGATCAAATACTGTCTATGCTAATAATTGATACTTTGATCAATTGTACACATCAATCTAGTGTCTTTTTCTTTGCAATTCCAATTTTCGACTAGAATTTCGATTTTCGAAATTTGTCTAGTTAAACAAAACGTCTACGGTAATTTTAAAGACACAGTCTTCTTTCTTAATAGTTCATGGAAGTTCAATTTCATCAAATTATTTTAAATATTACCCATTATTTTAATGTTTAGTGATCCAAACTGTTGTTAATACGCTCGTAAAAATAACTCTTTCTACTTCTTTATATTAATAATATTAACTTTAAATAATTTAAACGTATGCATGATCGTTTAAATATAATCATTATTATTTTATTCGTAAATTTAACATTCAATTGTATTATATGATTACAAATAACATCGCACAGCAAACTTACTATAGAATCAATGATTATATCATCTATTAAAGAAAAGAAATAAAACGATAAGCATGCTAAACAGCTCGAAATTTTATATTATCAAATACAAACGATTAATGCACCTTCCCAGTTTGTCTAATCTGACGGGTTTCAATCGCAATTTCACAACATATCTGCGCACCAAGTGTTCACATATAAACGCGTCGAATCGATTATCATTGTGCAACGTAATAGTTTATTTTTTATTTCTTTTATCATATTACATTTTGATATCGCAGGCTGCAAGTAAAAACTTACTTTTTTATACTGGATAAAAGTTTGTAAATAATGTTAAAAATTTGCAAAAATAGTCAACATTGAAGCTTTTTCTCATACGTATATAGAGTAAAAGTATAGAGAAAAAAAATATCGAAGTAGTTGTAAAAACTTGACGAGTTGGAACGCACTATTGAGAAAATAAAATAAAATAATAAAAAAAATAAAAGAAAATAAAACACTAGTAAACGCCACGCCTTTTGGCGAAAGAAAAAAAAATGAATTGTAACGAGAGTGCGTTAAGTTGTGGCATTCAAAAGTCGGTGCATAATAATAAAGGCGCGGAAGAAAAGTTTTGTTGTTGTGTCGAGTCAAGTAGGCTTTATTTTCTTTTTTTCTTTTATAGTAATGGCTATTTTATTTTTCTGAAAGTGATGCAATGAGCGACGGTTAGTGTCGGTTAATATAAATTGTTATTGAATTTTCGTTTAGCTTATTGTTTCTATTGTTATTCTTGGTCCGTTGAATAATTTGTTATTGATTTTGTAAAAATGTTTAACTTTATTCAATAATTATGTTTATTTTTTTTAAATTTTGTTTCCGTCAAAAAAAAAAAATTCGTATTTGATTGACACTGTGTATTGAATTTTTTTAAATTACATTCTTTTAATAACTGAAGTGGTCTAACAAGTGTCTCTCAAATATATACGGGTGCACGAGACTTTTTAATTAATCCTTTAACATTCACATACGAAAATTTTGTTTTGGCGTGATGTGGAAAGGTTATTTAATTACGAATTCAAAAATTAAATTTTTTTTTATTAATAATGCTATTTATATTTCAATACATAGTGAATTTTACACTTTTTAAATAAAATAAAACTTACTTCAAGGAGTAATATTCTTGTATTCATATTATAACTTATTATTTGAATAAATTTAATATTTTTAATTATTTACTAAAATCACAATAAAAATAATTATTAAAACTACAGCCAAAACAATGAATAAAACAACTGTTAATTGAATTTCCAAATATTAAATATTTCCGTGACATTTAATTAGTTTTCGCAAAATAATTCATGTCCCAAAACAAAGACAATGTAATTCAATTAAAAAAGCGTTGAAATAAAATCCTCATTATGACAAAAAAAAAACAGCAAGTGACCTTATAAAGTTTCGTGAGAATATGTAGAACCTGTATTCATGACCCATTTATAATAAGAATCGTGCATGCCTGCATCGTGTGCGCTGCAAATATTTTTCAATCAACTATCGAAAAATTTAGCTTGCCCGAGTGTTGCGATATGTCAATAAATATTGGTAATACAGCAATGCTGAAAAATTTTTTTTTTTCAATTGCCCAGAATGGTTTGAACCGTTTATGTTTTCCAAAATAAAAAATATATTTTTTTTGTATTTTTTAGCAAGTTTCGAATAAAAATAACATACAAAATTTAAAAACTTTATTCTGTCACGCGCAAAAAGGAATCAAAGATGTGAAAATAAAATAAATGTTTTAAAAAATCTTTTTATTCTGTGTTTGTATAATTTTTTTCAGAAAATTAAAGTTTTGAAGTCACGTAGACTGATATAGCACTTAAATATTATAATAAAACATTATTATTAAACACAACAAAATCTTTTGTTATTTTAAATTCCATACATAAAAATTAATATTAAAAACTAATAATAAAGAAAAAGTGTATTAAAATCCATATAATTCATAATCACAACATTTACGGTAATCAATGTATCTATTCCAAATTATCAAAGTAGATGATTCAATAAACTTTTCTAAAAATGTTCATGAAACTCTATTTTCTATATTTACATAAAGTATTTCAGTAGCGTTATTTAATAATGACTATCCAATATCTGTTTACTTTCTCTCGTAATCGATAACACATTTTCCATATCATTCGTCTTTTTATCTATTTTTCGAGGCACGTGTCTCGAGTCATGCGAGTCTCGATGCCAAAAAAAAAGAAGCATCAAATTAAAGAAAAACTGGGTTACGATATACTTAGGCGCACATATCTTATAAATTGATGGGCTATTTTAATAATAATGAAAAATAGGGTCACGATAAGGCCTGATCAGTGATAAAATATCGTGAATAATTTTTTTTTTATGAAACGAGAATTGAAAATTCGTTCCTTTGAAAATACAAAATAGGAAAATACAGTATGCGTATTGGTTACTTTTAAATATATAAAGGTCAACTGGTTCAGCATTGAATAATAACTTTCTGAGAATCATTAATTTTCCAAGACGCATAACTTTTACTTATAAATTTTTTTCTTCTTCTTCTTTTTTCCCTTTTATATTGCTCTGCATTCCGTGAAGATGCTGGTCATGTTATTGGCAATACTTTTTATGGAAAAGATCGGGCATGTATTTATTATATTTTACGATGACGTAGCCGTTTATTTTATATTCTTATTTTTTTTTTTACTTTAAATATTTATTTCGAGCAGAAGTATCAATGTAACATTAAGTCAAATGTGCTTTAAACAAAGAAAGTATGTGGAATAAATTTGTTACAGATGCTCGTGCAAAGTGAATTATTAACGAAAAAATTTTGCATGCTCTTTTAAATGAAAATTTATAAACTTGTTGTCATGTAATGTACTTCATTTTTATTGTAAAAATTTTATGATTTACATACATTTTCTCACTTTGCATACAGTACATTTTCTCAATAAGGCTCTTTTTTTAAATAAAATTATCTTGGCACGCCTTACATATTCAAAAATATTAACTAACAGTACAGCTGAGTATATTTAATGTATATCTAAATTCGTTTTAATATATACAAAAAAAATTATTAAGAGGTTCAATTTTCAAAATATTTAAAATCCAAAATAAACACTAGATCGTATTGCAACAATTATGACTTGCAATCTTATACACAAAATAGAGAATATATCTTCAAATTCCGCAATCGTGGTCAATGATTTTCGAACACTACCATGATCCTCTGTAAAATCTACCCTTACGCTTACATGAAGTGGTCTTAGTGCGAGAGTATACTGTATATATTAAGATCATTAATTGGAATTAACAGAAATTGATTAATTTCTCTTAAGAGGAGGCTGTATCATTCTGTCCTTGTCTAATCTAAATTTTCGTTTAAAAAAATTAAGTAAGCAACCGCAAAAGAAAAGATTTTTCTAAAAAATATGAAATTATTATTTTTCGGTGAAGTCAAACGGAAAAACAGTTTAATCAACTCAATCAAGTTCGTTGTTTTTCCGTTTAGACTTCACTGAAATAATCAAAATTTCATATTTTTCATGAAAAGAATCGTTTCTGTCTTTTGCTCTATTGGGCGGTTGTCTTACTTTTCTATGAAAATATTTTATTTATTTATAAGAACGAAAATTTAGATTAGAAAAGGACAGAATGATACGGCCGCCTCTTAAAAACTACCTTATAAAAATAAAATTACTCGTCTTTACCTTTCATTCGATCGAAATTCAACAACCAAAATACGCATTTCATACAAACAGATGAACATTAGAGTCAAGAGTAAAAAAAAGAAAGCGTTGAATCTTACAAAGAGCAGTGTATACAGCTTCAAGGAATAAAAGAAGAAAATAAAAAAAATATAACTGATGAAGGAATCGACAAAGTCCCGATTTCACAATATAACCGATATTATATAGACTTTCTTCGTTCCCATAATTTCTAGCGCTTACTCTAATTTACATACTATGGCCTCTACCTATTACCATAAGTTACTTTCATTATCGTTCGAATATATTTTATGTGCTTCTTAATGTATACACGCATATATTGATCAGTTTTTTAATAAGAAATTCAATCTCTCATATTTTCTTGTTAATGTACTTTTAAGTAGAAAAAAGTTTAAAATTCTTTATTTTAAAATTTATTTTTGAGATAATTAAGAAATTGCTTATATATTAAATTATTGTTATTAATAGAATGTTATCTGATGAACTACAAAATAATAACTATCTAATGATTAATAAAATATTAAATTTGTATACTTTTACTTTAAAATAGAAAAATAAATGTTACAACTTTTCCAAAAGTACAATTTTTAGTTCCATATACAAGAGAGCACGATTTAATTCTTCGAGATTTTGCTATACGAATATATGTCCATAAATGCACAGACATATATACATAAAAGGGAAATCGTAGCACACAAGATAGACGATATTATAAGCAGACTTTTGTTCCACCGAGAACGGTCGTTAGAAGCCTTCCGTTACCCACTGACCTAGTGTAGTAGGAGTCAATTTCACCAGCGCGCATAGACATTCTGGGCTGAGAAGTGGGCTTTTGACTTGGTAATCTAGCGATCAGCTGTCTTTCATTTTTTTTTCTCTCTTTTATCGTTCACATGTAGACAATACCAACGGAAAACAGAATTGCCTTCCTTTTTTTTTCGTAAAATTGAAGTCACATATAACGAAAACGTGGATTCATTGTTTTGTGGACGTGATTTGTAAATGAATAAGTGTGCATGTAGGTATAAATGAATAATTGCGTGCCAATAAATGTGCGTTCGTGTGGTCATGTTCGTATGTATAAATATTATTCAATATTGAAAAAAAAAAGATTTTAACAGGTAACTTTAATATAATAGTTTGCAAACTTTCATTTTGCAAAATATTCAAATGAAATATCATTGAGTGAAGTAAATATGACACTAAAATTTCATTGCATAATAATAAACTTTTAGTTTGAAATTTATTACACGCCGTTTGTGAACAGAGAAACTATATTACGAGTGAAATGTAGAATACTATTTGAAATTTATTGCATTATGAAAGTGAGCTACTCAAAAGCTGGTTGGTGTCATTAAAAAAATACGAATGTAAACATGGACAAAGTATTAACAAATCAAGCCGTTAATCCTTTGATTTTTTTTGCTAATTTAATCCGCTAATTTAATCAAATTAAATAATACGAATTGCATAAGGAACGTCTAAATTAATCCATTAGTTAAACGGCATTATTATTTGTACAATCAATTATTATTGATGTTCAAAGTAAACACAAATGAACGTTGCCTTAAACGAATTATTGATACAATGTATTATGTAACTTTGCCTATGATCATTTAGTTTAATCGTGAAGTAACGTTTATGTTAATATTTTCGTGTTTGATTGCTTTTTAGAATTTGTGTGTAATTAGATTTTGAAACCCTCGTCGATGATTTATCATTTCAGAAAGGCGAAGTAATGAAATTACAAATTATTCTAGGAGTGTGTTTAACTGATCGTGAATAATAGTTGAACTTTTTAAAAACATCAAAATTTATGAAAACTCTAAACTCTATAGTACGTCAAAATATTAGGATGATCTGCAGCCCATCACCATTAAATCTTCAACTAGTATAGCGGAATGTTTGAAAAGCATAGCAAACTAACGCTTATATTGTCGGAAGAAAAGTTCGCTCAACGGACTATCCGTTATTATCGTCATTATTGTTATTATGATCCATTCCAAAGTTATCGTTTATTCCAATGAAGATTGATGAAGATGGAATGTGTATTAAAATTTGATGTATTTTAATGGACAATAATCAGGAACATGATTTCTAATACGTCTTCCGTCTTAATTATGCCGTAGATATATTTGATGATCCATCGATCATAAAAATAACATAACGCGATTTAACTGTATGTGGGAAGTTTCACGTTAATTTGACCAGTGAAGAAATAGAAATTGATAAAACTCTGTGAACATGTTTTATTTGGCAAAAAATAAGACGAATTAAACTTCGTAAAGGTCAAAGTCAAGGCTATCATAATTTAAAGGGTCATTTGAAGTCCTTGCTACTCTTTACTTAATTGGAAAAATGATAAATTGATTAATGATAATGGATAAATATTCTAACTAATTTGATTGACAGAAAAGTGTCAATGACTGTATATTAAGTCCACATTGACAAATCTGCTATTTAGGTCGATGTGAAACGTCCCATACGACCAACAGCAACAAAGTGACCCAAATGATTTAAAATTAAACAAAACCTTATACATTCAGTTATGGGTGGAGTCGGTGTAACTAAAAAAAAAGTCACTTCACCCACAGTGTATGAGATTACATTAAACCGCGTAATGTTACGACACGTATCCCGAAAGACAATAGTCATCAACAATGGTAAACGATTCGTTAGCGACGAATTTAACGGATTATTACGTAAAAATAAAATGTAACAAAGACTAGCGCCCACGCGCTCATTCAGTAATGTAAATTTATGAAATGTTCTTCGACTGGAAATTATTAGAATTATTTATATGAGATTCTAGAATTAATTGACGTGCAATCCTCGTAAACTAAATATGGTGAAGTTTTGTTTTGAGTTTTTTTTTCATCAAGTAACATTATACTACTTGAGTTGATATTGTGTAGCTTCCTGATACAGGAACTTCCTTAAGGCGAGTGCGGAGGTTGGATTAAATTTCATTTCGTATAGTTTACAAATTAAGTTTGAGTTTAAACAATTTTTTGGATTTTTAAAAGTATTATACAGTCCTACGATGAATTTCATAAATTAAACGCGTGGTTTTTAAATAAAAAAATGAAACCTAACCTAATCTCCGAAATCGCCTTAAAAATCGTTTTTATATGCGTTCTACTCCAAAAAATTGAATTTTGATTTTCTCGAGTTTTTTTTTTTAAATGAGACGTGCTTTTTCATTTTCGCCGCCTACCGGTCATTGCATAAAACTTGTCTTGTAACATATAGAATGCAAATATTTAAATGTTTAAATATGAATATTATATGAATTTATAACTAAAATCTGTGAAAACGCATTCAAACTGAAGTATTTTTTGTAAATTATTATTAAATTTTTATTTAAATTGTTTTTTTTTAACATAGTAAATTTACATAGAAACACCCCCTTCAAATAGCAATATTGTACCGAGCAAAATTTCAATCAATACCATCAGAAACTTATTCACGAATATATATCGAGATGAAAATAAAAAGCAGAGAAGTTTTTAATGAAATTGGTTGTTGACATGGAGTGCGTGTCGAGTCTTTGATTAAAGCAAAGAAAAATATTTCGCAACCACAAACAGAGCAACGATCATTTTTATCGTATTCAAATGGTTACTTACATAAATCATCGGGGTATTAAATTCCAATGAAACTTATTTAACACAATATTATTTTTATATAGACTAAAATCGTTTTATAATAATACTAATTTACGGGCATTAAATTTCGTTATATTGATATAAAAGTTCATAAAATATATTAACTAGCGATACATTCATTAACATTATAATGTTTCTGTACTTAATTAAGTGTACGAAGGCTTCGTGTATCGAAACTTATGTGTATTATGTTCCAAAATTAGTGAAACTTTGACAAGATCAATCATTATATAGTCCGTATGATATATCACTACATATAATCAAATAAACTAAAAATCAATATACAAGCTTTCTTTTCTCTTTGAAATTGAATTTTGAAGTTACATTTTTGCCGATGGTAAAAAATTTCCATTCCGTAAAATTTGTAAAGAATTTTCGCTGAAAGAGAAAAAATTGCACTGAAAATACACAACAATGAATTTAAATTCGAAGTTTAAATATGAAAAATTAGCTTATTGACGCAGAAAGCAAGAGCATGAAAAAGTTACAATTTTTTATTCTAAAAATAAATTCAAAAAAGGACAGAAATACGTCCGATGCAAAATATCTCCACGAAATGATGCCCTCCTAAAAAGAGCTTAATTAATCCCTTTAATTAAAGCCCATACACATAAAAAAAAACGTCACCATACAAGAATTCGAAAGCCAAATAACCCATCTCGAAGAATGTTAAACTCGTAAAATACATGGCGCCAGTCAACAACAATAAAGAAAATAAAAAAAAAACAACAAACAAGCATCCCGAGAAGCAAAAAAAGTGTTCGACATCACTTTAAAAAAAAAGTCACGAGTGTGTATGATAAGCCATCGAAAAGAATCGAAATGAAATGAAAAGTAGAACGAGCACTTAAAAAATAAAGGATAAAAAAAAGAGAGAAGTATAAAAGAGAGAGAGAAAAAAAGAATGTTAAACGAGAACGCGAGGAATGCACATTGAATGGCTTCCTTTGCAATAAATACGCATGTATATATACACCGTTTCTTATTTTTTTTTCTTTTTTATATTTTTAATCTTTTAACCAAGTCGAGCAAGACTCTCCGAAAAATCTTGTATACGAGCCTTCCTTCGCGGCGCTCGCTTATACAAGCGAAAGTAGAGAAAGCTGGCTTATAGTGGCTGCTTTAAAAACCTCATCAGAAAGACGAGGATGTGTGTGCGTATGGTAATGTATGTTTGTATACATATTAATACATGAAAAGCGAAAATTCCAATAAGATCGTAACAAGTATATGCACAGTGGCGCCAAATCCAAAAATAGAAGCTGACCAGAAATTTTTATTGCGAGGTATAAATCAAGCTTAAATGAAGGCAGGAGCTTTTTATTTATTTTTTTATTATTTTTGTTTCGTCGATGTTATTTATGGGGTAGGTTTGACGAATGGCGCACATCATTCGTTTGTATGGCATCGAAAAATGAGTATTGTTCTCGTTTGTTTTGCGTTTTACTTTTTATTTTGAAACGTTTGCTCAAATTGCTTGGATTTATGTATGAATGGCTGATCAATTGGAAATATGAGTATCAATTTTTTTTCTTTTATTTTTTTTACATTTCTTTTGTTTATTTTTTAGAAAATTCACGTGTGGATTGCTGATTGGTTGATGTATTGAATAAGTTTAAAGAGATTAATGTTGCTGGATGTATTTTGGTATGTTTATATTATAGCTTGTTTTGAATTTTGTAGTCGATGATGTGTGACAGTGAATTCAAGGCATTGGATATCAAAATTCAATTTTTACGTAGTTTTATAAGGATATCGCAGATGTTTAATTGTGTCAAATTCATGTATAAATAAAATCAAATAAAATAAATTATTTTCTCTTTAGCTTTTGAAAATTGAAATTTAGTTCCAGAATTATTCATCCACAATTGCTGAATATCTTAAAAAAATTCTTTTAATTAATTAAAACAACAACTATTAATGCTACAATAAACTCACGAGCACTGAAATTCTATACCATAACTCATGTGCACACAATAAAATTATAGTAATTAAATGTATTATAAAAAAAAGTATTTAATTTTAATAAAACGAAAAGATATACCATCAGTACACAAAAGCACGATTCCATTGATATTTCAATTAAGAATTAAAAAGCATAACTATATTCACGTAATTGATTTGTTCTTTTTTTTTGTGCAACCCATAACAATGCGCCGTGAAAAAAATCAAATAAAAAAAAAGAGAAAAAAAAAATATGTAACAAAAACCATTAGGTGAAAAAAAAAAGTAAACGCAACAAGAGCAGCATAAGAGCCTCGAGTGTATAAGGAAAAGTTCATTACGCGCCTCTGAATTACACGCTATGGGCAAATGCACCTCGTAACGTTGTGCTTATAATTTTTCTTTTCTATTTTTTTTTTTTTTAATTTAATGCTCTTATATATACCTTTCTCTAATAAAACGATATAAAATAAAGTAAAAAGTCAATGTTTTTTTTTTACTTTTGCCTTTCTCTCTACCTTCTTTTTTTTGTTTACAAAACTACTGCTTTTTTTGTAATTATACGGGATGCCTTGAAAACAACGTTAATGGAAACAATAATCTTCCGTAGGTTAAAATTCATTTTGCCGGATTTTCGTTTATTATTATTAGGTGCATAACCATTGTCACGTTCATTTCGAAGGAAAATTGTACAAGGAAGCTGATGTTTTCGGCGCCGATACGGCTTCCTTCTTTTACTTTTTTTTTATTTGAACAGAATTTTATTTGTATTGGATTGAAAATTATTCAACATTGTTTAGTTGGATTATTGGAAATTTTATTTACTTTTACAACTTCATGTTGAATAATATAAATTTTCTTGCATTACTGTAATTGATAAAGGAATGCATTTTTTTACTCAATAAAAGTTGTAATATACTAAACTAATTTTTGTTTATTAATTTAAAACTTTGTCAGTAATGTTTTCAAATTAAATATTTTGAGCTTGATATAATTTTTTGTTTTTAAAACTGCTTACAGTTTTTCTCATAAAAAAATAGCAAATAAAATTTAGTTTTTAAATAAAATCACGTTCATCTTTATTATTAAACTAAAAATTACAGTAACAAAAACATAATATAATAAATTATTTAATCATAGAATAATATTTCAAAACAAACACCAGAAATATTATTTTTTTTAACATTCCTCCTCGTATTATTCATTTCCCGTGCTATACATGCACGAACAGTTTTTTTTTTACGCAAGACAATGATCATACTTACGATTCTCAATTAAATTCTTTTCATTCATCTTACACAAAAAAAAAACTATCGTGTCTTCGAAAGCTCGCGCATATCATTTCTTTCTTTCTTTCTTTTTTCTCTCTTCTTTTTCGCCGCCCATTCCAATCTTCTACTCATTTTTTTTTTCTCTCTTACACACTTATGAACCATTATGAAACTCTTTCTCATTGTTCTTACATACACACACGAAAAAAAAGGAAGAAAAAAATAATACAAAGACTGTTGTACATAACGACAGTGGGCGAAGGATCTTCTGACACTGTGGACGATTCACTACTCGTGTATATACATGCACATAACGTTGTATTTTAAAAAACCTACGCTGAAGGAAATTCTTTAGTGCTGGAGAATAATGGGAACGAATATTATGACGCTTTGCGGGAACGAACAGCTCTTTTACTACTGTTAAGATTATACCGAACGCCGTATTACCTTTTACTACTCACCTTGCCTTTTTAGTTTATTCTTTGGTTATTGAAAATCGATACTTCTTTTTTTCTATAATAAATTTTTATTACGGGAGGATTTTGTTGAAAACAAAAATTGTTTTTGGAGAAATATTAAACATGTCCGAGGGCTTACAATTTTGTTTTGTATTTTTATTGTTGAAGCGAAATCGATAGAATAGTAAATGCTTTATTTTGCTTTTTTTTAACCTGCACTGTAAAAAAAGACATGAAATTTAATGGATGTACTTTCATTTTTCAATAATATTTACAACTGAAATTTAATGTGTTTCAATGATTAAAGTGATATTATAGTATACTCATATGCATGAAAAGTAACAAATTTTACCTTAATTTTACAATAACTGATAAATTAGAATAAATAAATATTAAGAATCAATATTAATTGCAATCTTTGTCATAAAATATCTTAAAATCCAATCACAACGAGCAATCTTTAACAACATGAATTGCAATAAAATCAAACGATGAGATCATCAGTGGCTCGTTCGGTAGAGCGATGGATTCGCAATCTCGAGGTCCCGGGTTCGAATCCCGGCTCCGGCCAACTGATACAAGCACCACTGTACGTTACACGTGCTGAAATTCACAAAAACACACTGAAGATTCTCCGTCGCTAAGTAGCATCGTAATGATAGCATAAATACAGCGACGTTAAATAAAATAAAAAATAAGAATTTGCTGGTTGGTCTTCTCCTTCTAATTGCCTTCTATTAATTAAAAAAAATTTTTTTATTATTGATTTCTAATTGATACTTAGAAATTTGTTACTATTATCTTGAAAAAAAATTTTCATTTTATTTCCATAACCAGGCTAAGGAGGATAATGTATGACTCAGCAATTAATGCAAGATACATCGACAGAGAAGGGTTAATCAATGTTTCTCAGAAAAAAAGATGTTGAAATTACTTTATATAAAACAACATTGAATTAATTATCTTACGTTACTTTGTCTAGCGATAAGGTGGCCAATATATTGATGATGTAACAATATTCGTCTATCAAAATAAAATGTTTTAGCTATGATTATACATGAATTTTCAGAAATAATAAAAATTTCAAATTATTATAAGGTATTATGAAAATGTACTATATCCAATTTCTTATAATCTTTTTCTATTTTAAATATCTTTCAAAAAGGATTGGTTGAACAAATTTTTTGTTTTTGATTAATTACCATAACAATCTATTTTTATAAAGTCAATCGTTGTAAATGAAAATAGAACAGAAGCACTATTACCTGTATCGATAAAACTAGCGCATTAACGCGTTCATGTAGAAAATTTAATTTGAGTCACGTATAGAAGAAAATTCATTAAAATGAAAAAAGCAACAGAAATTTATGAATTCCAAGCCCAACGGCTGCTACTTTCGACTCGCGTGAACTTGCAAATCATTGTAAAAAAATAATAAAAAATAAACTGTAAATGAGAAAAAGTAAAAAAAGAAAAGAATAGAAAAAAAAGAAGATATTCTCTAATGGTATAGAAATGGCTTTTAAATCGCACAGCACATCAGCTATAAGAAAAAGCAGGTATATATCGTATACAAGAAGACATTGGAATGCAATCGTTGAAGTTGTGGGCTTTGGTATTCGACAACGTCGCTAAATTCTCGAATAGAAGTTACTGCCTATATAACTTTTAGTTAAATTCTTTTTTTTTAACATTTTTTTTTCTGTATTCTTTTCATAATGGTTGATTTTTTTTCTTTCTAAAATTTTATTGTTTGATTTTTGGGAGTTATTTAGAAATTTTTCTTTTAATCATATGCATCTGAATGAAGTTTCAACAAATAAAAATTTTGACTCGAAGACGATTGGAAAGTCAACATCCCTGGTAGAAAATGAAACGCTTTTTCTACCATTTTATGGCCATTTCTTTAAAGTGAAGAGCAGAAAATGGGAATGTTTTATGGCCATTATTTGAACTAATATGAAACGTTTTTTTCAACCTTCATAGTGCTAAAAAATGCTAATAAAATGTTGAGTCTGATCCACTATTATTTGAATATAGATAGTTAACAGTAGAGTATATCAAATTGTGCTCTAATTGATTACTATTAAGAATCATTTAAGGTTTTTTCTTGAAAGTTATCATTAATCATTAATAGAATCACTTTTGTTAATATATTCGCGCGTATATTTTGAGTTGTGATCGGATTGTTAGAGGTTATTTTTAAACGATTAATTAAATTTTCCATTTATTATTTTAAAAAACGATATTTTTTCTTATTCTTCACTCGTTTCGTACTGCGTTTCATATTTTTATTTTAATAAAATTTAATATTATTTTTATTTTTATAAATTCCAATAAAAATAAACATTGACGAAGGAATGTGAATAAATACTAATCTATATTTTCTCGCCACGTGGCAAAAGTGAGGTTATGATTTTACCTATGATCTGAAAAATTAAGGACTCATTACTAAAAAGTTATATAACTAGTCAAAAAAAGTTGTCCACAGTTTACCTAATTTTTAGATAGCTGTTACTCATTTTTTCTCTCCGTTTACTTAAAATGCGTATTTTTTTGGCTAAATACAAAAATTTTGAACAACATTTTTATATTAGCATTTTTTGCCTATAAGATGCTAACCAATATACCAAAAAATTTGAGCTCTGCAAATTCAGCAAAAAATTGCCATTTATTCGCCAATATTGACATGACAAAATATTACTATTGACAATGGTCATAAATTGTTGTTTACACCATTTTTAATGTTCAAATTTCTACCAGGGATATTACAGATATATTAAAATACAAAAAGTTTGATTTTTTAGAATAATTTTATATTTCTTAATAATAATTCCATCATTAAAAAATAAACAGTTTAATCAATTTTATTTTGCAAATTATAAATATTACTGACTCGCTCACTGTAAATTAAACTGCACTTATTAATTTATTAAAAATTAAGGTTTTTTTTTGTTTTTTCTACCAATAATTTTTAAATAATGCAAAAATAATAACCTCTTGATTATGTGATGAATTACTTTATTTTGAAACATTATACGTTGCTAATGCTAATATTTATATAACACCTGAAATTTGCATTTTTTCGTATAATTATTTATTGAATTTTTTTTTATTAATGAAGATTTAGGATTTTGAAAACCTATCAATTTTTATTATTATATCTTAATCTCACAACTATTTCATAAAACGCACGAATTTATCATTAGTACAAACATTTGTATTAAAAAAATTTTTATAATTTTGTATATTATTTAAAAGAAAAATTATTTTTTGTAACAATAAAAAAGCAAAAATCACCGACAATTTAAAAACTCGTCGCCACGTCGAGCGAATATCTCCTTTCTTTTTTTCTTACCTTTTCATTTTCATCCTCGCTCTATACAAAAATTTTGTACATCTCTTGCGAGTGCGCGAGTCGTCATCATCTCTTATTCGATTCATTCTTGCTTGCGATCACTTTCGCTAAAAGTCTCTCTCTCTCTTCTCTCTCCTCGCCAAGTCGACGCTCTTGGCAACACCTTCTCATTTTGCAATTCGGGAATTTTTGAGATTTTTTCACGATTGCAGACGATTATTAATAATGTTTTCGAAATTTTCTTCAAGAATCTTAATCGAATTGAAAAAAAAAGATAATAATTTTTCGATTTTTCTTACGATCAAATTTACAATCTAATATTATATTTTCAACTGAAAAATTAATTAAACGCTAACAAAGATGTATAAATTATTTTATTCTTTATCAAATTACATACAATTACACTTTTGATGCATCTAAAAATACCCGAGGTTACATAAAACAACGCGAAATGCAATTTAGAATTCTGATTGGAGATTACTATTATCCATAAACGATAATTCAATCATTTAAATTCCATTTAGGCATCCATAAAATTTCCATCGCTTCTATAGAATGCTTCAGCCCGAGAGTAGAAAATTTTGTATTCCAGATAAATACATAATCGCAGTCCTTTCTTCAGTTATTTTTATTCACCCTCCAAAGAATTTTCCTTTATTCTCCTTTTAATAATCTCCTCAAGTCGTTCTGACCGTTTATCCATTTATTTCGCTTGCGAGAGCGTAGGAGGGAGAGAATAATAATAAAAAAAAAGGGAGAGTCGAAGTATAAGAAAAAAAAAAAATGCGCTTGCGACCCACGAACTCTGGTACACGCGGCCTTGATCTTAATTCCTTCAACACTGACTTATAAAAAAAAAAGAAAGAAAGAAAGAAACGCCTATAGTTTATTACGTGGAGGTACAAAAGATTCTCTTCGACTAGGACACAAATCACCAACATTTTTCCACATCAGAAACTATTCTGACTCTTTAAACTTCTTTTTTTCTTTCTCTCTTATTTCGACACTTTTTTTTGACCTCTTTTTTTTTCTTATTCACCTTGTTCTTTTAAGGTGTTCACGTGCGATGTGTTAATTTTAGTTATGGGAAATTTTTAATATTAATTTATATATTTAGTGGTCGGCTGCTATAAATAAAAAAGCTGATGATTATTAATGAGGATTCAAAAGGTTCGTTGAGTAATTTCAGTCTCGGAGCTATTATGAAGCTTGTAGCGCGTTAAAAAGTGTAATTAATATTACTGATATATTGACGATCGTTCGGGTGATTTTAGACGTTTGTTATATAATGAAATATTATAATATCGAAGCTAAATTAAACCTGTCTTTCATTAATATTTTTTTTATTCAATTGTTAGGCGCGATATTAGCTAATTCTTAAATTTTTCCTCGTATTTTTAGTAATCGTTGAATATTATTTTAAATTTTGTAATATCTCCAGCGTGATTTCACAAATGAATAATTTTCGATGCTATCAAGATACATCATCGAAATGTTAAGCTATTTGTAATAAAAATTTTTTACTTTTAAATTATGATTGAAGTTAATCTTGAAAAAGATTGATGATGTATAAGTTTTTTTTTTGGTAGAAAATTAATTTATGTATATATTGGTAATAATTTGTAATGGTAGGATAAGGATGATAAAAAATACAAGTGATATTGGGATTTTAAAAAGTCTTTTATTACAGATTTTTTTATCAGGAACAGTAAGTACTGTTTTCGTCTTAATATACACACATAATAATATTTATATAGTTTGGTCAAACTTAAATGGCTCTTTTTGGCCGAAAAAAAGAATTAAAAAAAGAAATAAAAATAAAGTAAAGGTAACAAATTAATAGAAACAAAATAATCAATAATTTTTTTTTTGTATAAAAAAAAAGAATAGATACAGTCGAAGAAAGATGTAATAGAGAAAGAGCAAAATTTTGAATAAAATTATAAAAATATAATAATAATTGAAATAAGAAAAATATATTTGCAAAAAGAAAATGAAAAAAAAAAACATGAAAGTATAAAGAGTAAAAGTAAATACGCGTCTATATATATTACATTAACAGAGTCTCACTCGCGGACATTTTCTCGACACAAATAGTCCGCCATTTTATTCTTCTTATTCTCCATCTTGTTCAGCGTCTGTCTCTCATTTAAATAATTTGATTATTAAAAAAAAGTTAATTAGGTAAATCAAAGAAGAGACAAAATTCAGATCGTCCGAATTAAAAAAATGTATAAAAAAAAATAAAACACTATATAAAAATAATTTCTTTTTCTTCTATTTTTTTTATCCTCTCTTCTTTCTCTCTCCTCTCTCGTTTGCGCTTGAGCGCGAGATCTAGCATGTCTCTCCTCAGAATTCATTATTATTTTTTGTCTCTCACGCGGCAATTAAAATTGGCCTTCTAAGAAAGTTTGTCGTTTAATAGAAACCATCGCCGGTTGGATCATTGATCCATGGGTAATTGTTAGGACATCTCACACAGGTTTGGAGATTAATTGTTTCCCCGGGAACCTCTTTAGATGTAAGCTTGCAAGTATGTGGTACCCAACATGCTGGTGGTCCATCAACGACGCACTTTTCCTTCCATGGCTCGAAACTCTTGGATTCAGTGATGGTACGTGGGTTCTGGATCCATTGGATAACTTGGGTCATCGTTACGAAGTAAACATCGTTGTGATCTTTCAAAATTTCGTCGATCCAATAAAGGAAAGCATCAAGGAATTCGGGATTGTTCTTTAGCCATGCAGCATGGAAGTAAAGACCAAGTGGAGCACGATTTTGTTCGTAATGCCGATTGAAGTTATGCGTAAGGAAATTGTAGAATTGATCACCAGTCAAGATGTTGGAGCAGGAATCAACCATAGCGCAGCCAGGTAAGTATTCGTCATTTTCAGGATCTTCACGACGATCCAACTCGTTCATTACCATTTCCCAGACAGCGTGGGACCTGCAACATCATTTTATTTCATTTGATTTACGTAATTACAGTAGTGCCTGACTTTGATTGGATTATATTGACTCAATCTGGCAACGTTGCATTTTCATTAGAGAAATTAATGGTTATATTAGCTTTTATAATCAATTAATTCTCATTTAATATTCATATGACACGTAATTTTTTAGATAAATCATATTGGATGAATTATGAATGAAAATTAAGTATTGAATATTTTACATCATCACTGAATAATTAGTACTAATTTGAAAATTTCTGTTTGCATCTAATTAAATCCTAAATTTCTATTAATGTAATTTTGAAACAATGAATACTCAGTAAAGTGTGTGGGATAAAAAATGCATAAGAGAGCTATTAATAACTACATTTTGTCTTCACAAATTAATTACGAAACAATGAATTTTCTAATTCAATAAATTTTTTCCACGCGTCAATTTATAAAACGAAGAAACATTAAAATGCAATGAGGTGTAAAATATAACTCACCTAGTGGGACATTTCTGGAGATTGCCGTGGCAACGATGTGGCATTCTGAAGTACATAGTGTAAGGCCATAGAGGTGGATTGTTAAGAGCAGCGGTAATGGTGGAGTCATAAAGGAAAGCTTGTTCTTCCATCATTGTAAATTGATTGTTACCACCGACACGTAAGTATGGCGCACGTACACCCACAACACTGTTGTCAGTAAGATTCGCATATTTCTCGGCAATTATTCTCATACCAGCCATTTCCTTAGCCCAATCGTCGACAGTTGCTTCAGACCAGAATCTCTCATCGTCGTTATGCCTAGATTTAGAAATATTTGTGTTTTTTTGTGGTGTATTTCCTTTCCTTTTGAGTCAATAATTATTGTGCGTATAGTATTTAAAAAATTTTATTTTAAAATCTATAAGGTTCAGAGAAAGTCTTAATGAAATGAATTGAACGTTTCGATGAAAAAAAAAAATTTGCATAAGAATTCAATGAAGCACACGCACGTCAGCCTAGAAACCTGTGATTCATGCGGCAACTTTCATCCAGCCTCACCTTAGGTATAAATCAATCGAGGAATTAATTCATTTACAAATGATAGATTAGAAAATTCCGTAGTCGGCTTTTTCTTTTCTTTCTGTTTTTTTTTTTAAATCAAGTATAATCAAAAATTTTATTCGTCTATATTTGATTGACTCATTCTAACCAGTTATTTCTTTTGGTTACCTCTATTACATTATTATACAAAAGACTCGTGCATAAATTACTTTGCTAATGAGAAAAAGATATTTTAAAATTGTATTTTTGACTTTTTAGTTATTGTAAGAAAAAAAAAAACATTTATCAATTGTCATAAACGACAAAAGGTCATTATTGATTTTAGTATGCAATTGTACATTGAAAATACTTCGTTCTACGATGTATCATCAACCTAAGCATTATTTCGCAAACAATAACTGCAAGTCAAAGTCAATTAAAACAAATTGAAGTTCAAAGAGAAAACAATAGAGCTGAGCAAAGAAATAGACTTACGAAATTGAGTGAACAGCGATTTCATGACCCTTCCTGTGCATTTCCTGGACGGCCGAGTAGTTGGTGTATTTGTGCGAGACGAAGAACGTCGCCTTAATGTCACAACCATTTGGATTTTTACGTTTTGGATTAAAGATTTCCTTGTAAAGACCAATGTTGTTATTATTGATAGCATCGTCGAATGTGATTGTGATCATTTGAGGTACGTCTTTTGGTGGTAAATCGCTTGGAATTGTTGTACCATCCTCGGAACAGAAACAATCGGGAAGGACACAAACAGCTGGGTCACAAGGTGGGGCACGGTTCGGGTCATTGTCCATGTCTATGTAAATAAAAAATCGATCGTAGTTGAATTTTCATACGAAATGAACGTCGAATGAATGGCTCGTTGTAAAGTGAAATCGCGTGGGTGATTTTAATATTTTTTTCTTTCTAAGAGCCAATTTTCCTGAATGCTATTGAAGAAAGTTGAGAATCCGTCGACTTTTATGAACGATTAAGTTTTACGATCAATTGAAAATTATAAATTAAGAGTCCCTAATGGTAATAAAAGTTTTTTTCATGTATTTATGGGATAGCTCGTTTATTAATGCACTTTACGGATTTGAATGGATGTAGGAAATTGAAGAAAAACATTATGATAACAAATTTCTTAATTGATCAATTAATTTAATTAGAGAAGTTACTTTATGTTTTTATTATGACTCTGTAATTACAACCGGAAACATTTCTTATTTTAACGTCCGTTTTTTTTCTGTTTGATCGATGATAAAATAATATTTTTAATCAATAGTATAAAATAGTATAATTTTATTAGCTCAGTCACTATTTATGAAGTCCTATAATTACCTTAGATTTTCCTTCTGAATATGATACGAGACACATTTCGGATATAATTCCAACAAAAACCAAAATCGAAAAATAAGCACTTTTTAATTTATTAAAATTTTATTTTTTATATATGTTTTTTATAAAAAAAATTTATTTATTGATAGTTTATGAGCTTAATTTCTAGAATGCCGTTTTAAAATAGAATTATGAATTATTTACATATATTAAGCAAATATTATTGTAAATATACTTAGGAAAAATTAAAGTTATGTAACAATGTAAGCACAACGTTAAAATTAAGATAAGTGATAAAGACAATGAAAAATGATACGTTTTTAAATTATTTAAAGACGTTACTTAAAGTAATTGTGATTAGAAAATAATGCGTATCAATATTCTATTAGAACACTGCATGTACTTTTGGTATTTCAGTAACACTAAAGTACAATTTCCATGTAAAAGATTGTATTGAAGAAAATCGAGCCCTAGGTTCTTACAACGAACAGGCTATGGAAGCGGTCCATTATTATTTTTCTGCAACATAGGCTAATACAAAGTATCCTACACCACAACTTTTACAGCTGAAATCCGAATAAAACTCTCTTCACCATGAAAGCTTTGAATCTAAACATGGAAAATGTGCTTTTGGTGTTACTGAAATACCAGAAGTACACGCAGTGTTCTTATAGAATAATAATGCGCAGTATTTTCTAATTACAATTGCTTCAAATGACGTATTCAAATATTTACAATAATATCTGCTTAAAATATGTAAATAATTTATGATTAAATTCGAAAACGGCATTCTAGAAATTAAGCTCATAAATTATCAATAAAAAATTTTTTTTATAAAAAACATATATATATATAAAATAAAATTTGAATGAATAAAAGTGTTGATTTTGATTTTGATTTTTGTTG
Source organism: Anastatus disparis (assembly GCA_017163975.1). NCBI lineage: Eukaryota > Metazoa > Arthropoda > Insecta > Hymenoptera > Eupelmidae > Anastatus > Anastatus disparis. Next base: position 2,343,961 of record JAFFSR010000218.1, on the reverse strand, counting down.
GAATTGGATCTTAAATGTGCCTAAAATCATATCCAAAAAGAAAAACTAAGAAACAAAAACTTCACGGTCAAAATTACTCGAGGACCACCGTGACACAGTATATGAAAAAAAAATAGCTTACCGCAAACGTTCTCATCTGATCCATCAGCGCAATCCTTTTCACCGTTACAGAAGAGTCCCCTTTCAATGCAAATACCATCGCCGCAAGCGAGCGAGCCATCTGGACAAAGTGGTTCTTCGGTGAAAAGCTGGGGCTTAACTTTGCGCTCTTTATTCTTGAGCTTGCAATTGTTAACCGCGTCTTTCCAGTCGCAAGTCTGCTTGTCTATATCGAAATAAAGACCGGCTGGACAACGAATGGCCTGGAGACCTGAACTTGTACATTGTATGACGTCACGGCAATTATCACCGTCGCCAGCTACTAATCTAAACCATTCGCCGGCGTCTTTATCCTTACAAATCTCATTCTCGAAACTATCCTCTTTCTTGTCTTCTTTTTCTTGACGCTTGACACGACTTTTCGCCGCGTCTGGAACATTGGTGTAATGGAAGATGATATTAATCAAAGGAATTCAAATCGACAAAGCTTTTCATTTTATGTGGATGTTAAAAAAAAAGATTTTTCTTTATAAAAGCGTGCAATAGAATACAGACATGATAAAAATTGTGATTGACTTTTTAGAACTAAAAATTGAATTAAATTAATATCTGAATTAATGCTAAAATGTCTTATAAAATAATCTTAAATTATATCTGTCAATTTTATTATTAATCACTCGAGTAAGTTTTGCTAAATTTGCAAAATTATGGTTTGGAATTGATTATATTAAGATAGAAATTTATAATTACATAATGTTTATAACATTAATTGTTTAACAGTAAAAATCAGTTACGTAATATAATTAAATTCCTTGTTGATTTTTTTACATTACTCTAGTTCAAAATCTTATTACATTGCAGACAGATAACCTGGAAATCCTTGAAAAAAAAAATAAACTAATTGTTACATCAAGTGGCAAGTTGATAAAGTATAAGTAGCAAATACTGCTTCAAAAACTTATAAATCTGAGCTCTAGAATCTTCTCCGATTCGAAATACAACTCGAACTGATTTTAATTCTGCATTGCTACAAAGTATTTAATAATGTTACATAGTATATTAGATTCATTTTGCATAAATCTTCTCCAGTAACCATCCCATCGAGTTGTATTTTATTACAATTTTCCTACTATTTACTGAACTGAAACATCTAGGGAGATGTTAAAAATGTATCCTGTAGACGATATTATTTTGCAAAATTTCTATACGAAAAAATAAGAGAATCGAGTATTTTTTATTTTTCAACCGCAGACCACAGGAATCGGCGGTTGAAATTTAATCACGCTGGTTACGAGAGTCTTTGATATAATGCTACCCTAATTTGGATTGTAACTAAAAAGTTATCCTACTCATGGCTAATATTCAACCGTAAGTTACGTATAAGGTAAAAGTAAGCTGTGCGGTAATATTTGCATTTTTTGAATTATAAAGATATCAGCTTTGAATTACATTACGATTAAAAAAAAATAAACACATTTTCTTAAACAGAAAAAAACTTTTCTTTTTAAACAACTTAAAAAAATTTTTTTTTTATACGAAAATAAAAAAAAATTTGAAAAAAATTAAAAAAAAAATTTTTTTTATTAGTAAAATATATTTTTATTGCAATAATACGTTTACAATATAAATACACTTCAATAATTCATTATTTCACGTCAAGTTTCACTATAACGATTTCTAAGAACAAACATCTTATTTCCACCACGAGAGACAGAATCAGATATACACGGCATCGTAATAATCTCTGGTACAATAATTTCTCAAGTGTATATGCACTTATTATTGTCCTCTTACTGCCATTCGACCCTATCTAAAAACTTTTTGTCCTGATTTTCAGCGCTACAATAAAGAGAGAGAGGAAAATAGAGGAGAAGGGGGAGACGACAAAACAATAAGAGCTATTATTTCAGTTTTAAAATCTAGATAAAATAAAGCGTGCTTCGCTGCCTCACAATATTTACTTTGTGTCTTAATTATTTTTAAAATTTCAATTGAAATGTATTTCATTAAGAGCACAAAAGTCTACGAGTAGACGGTGTATAATAATTTGTAAATACAATCATGGAACTTGGTAAGTAACAAATTTTATTGTTCACCCGTTTCTCATCGTTCATTTGCACGACTTACTTTTTATACTCTAGTTTTCTGATTCTCAGTTAAAATAGAAAATTTTGATAATTATTCATTTGTGAATTGCAGAATGAAAATGGCGCGAGTTCTAATTTCGAAAAATTTGAATAATGAATGAAGCCTGGACTTATAGATCTCAGTGAGAAATAAAAGACGTTTATCCTGTTTTCAATAATGCTTGATATTGTATTTTTTTATAATTCTCCATTATTAATAATATAAAAATATTTGCTAGATTCTTAATTCTAAGAGAATTGAAAAAAGTTTCTTTGATATCGCAACAATTCAAATTTTTTACATCAACCATTGATGATTTTCTAGTATAACATTATCACTCATTATTATGACAATTATTTGAACTACCTTTTGGTGATGAGTCCGAAGAAACATCTGTACGGGTAGCTTCAGGACAGTAACACTCAGGAAGGACACAAACAGCTGGGTCACAAGGTGGGTCTGTGCTATTTTTCACTCCTATAAATACGTAACATACGTGGTACTATTTTTTCTTAAAAAATTATCGTTGAAATAAAATAGCTAGTAGCAAAGTGAAATTCATGCGGTTAATTTTCATTTTTTTTTTTTTTTTTTAAAGAGCTAATTTTCTTGAGAAGCATTAAAGAAAGTTTGAGAATCCATCGATTTTATAAGCGATTAACTTTAACGATCGATCGAAGATGATAAATTAAGAAGAGCATGGTGGAAATAAAAATTTTTCTCCAGCGTTTATTGACCATAAGAGTTGATTTATTAAGGCGCATTATGAATTTTTAACGGAGAACGGAAACAGAATGAAAGAGAAAAGCACGAGGAGAATTTTCCAATTGAATAATTAATTCAGTGAAAAACTTGCTTTATGATTTTTTTATTAATTTGCTCGCTGATTTACGTTCTAACATATTTCTTATTCCAACTTCAGATTTGTTTTCTTTTTAATCGATGACTTTTTCTTTTTCAATAATCACGAATGATTTCCCTAAACGATATCTGTAACCGAGAATTTAAAAATTTACAGATATCTTCTTCTTGCAAATAATTCAAGATGTTACTGTAGTTAGAATAAGAAAGGCCTCATCATCATCTCGAAGCAATAAATCGACACTGACACAAGCTATGCGAATGAAGAAGGTAACAATTCCTTGAAATTTTCATAAATCTTTCAATTCTTCGATCAAACTCAGTTCATAATATAATGATCACAAATCCTTTCGCATGAGATATATACATATATATATAAATATATATATATTATACATAAGAATCGAAGAGGGCAATGAGCGTTGCAGGGAAAGTTGTCTCGAATAAACCATAAAGGAGTTCGAGAAAGAGTGAGAAAGAGAACGAGTATATATAAAGAAAGAGAGAGAGAGAACAAGTGACGTCACCCCCCATCCGGGACAGTTGATCTATAAGAGAGTCAGAAGCATAAAAAGTCTTGCACAGCCTGTAGTGGCTTTCACGCTCTAATCTCTTATGCAACTTAAACTTCTCTTTTGCCCGTGTATAAAAGCCTGCCTTTGCTCTCCTATGCTATCTGTATAACTCCAAGCATGACTTCTAATATTTCAATTTTTTTTTTTAATTTTTTTTTTTTTTTTCTTTTATGATTGATGCCTTTTGTTCTCTAAAGATGTATTGAAATGTCTTGATTTTGCTGTACAGATTTTTATGCAAGCTCGGGTTTATATGATTGGAATTTCTTTGCTTCGCTTTTTTTTTTTGCTTCAACTTGATCCGGGAATTGGAGAGTTGAAGATGGGTCGAAAGTTTATTGGGTGACGTTTCGTTATAAGAATAAATGCGACTTTTTTTTTGTTTCTATGCATTTGAACAATTGTGACTTGTGCAACAATACGATTTAATTTATGTTTATTCTATATTCAAACCAATTTTTAAATAATTTTTTTTCTGTTGCAAGCGGAAAATTTTTAAAATGTTTTTTTCATAATCTGCCTTTTTAATATACCGATTATCCCTTTTTTTAACTAATTAGAGTGAAGAATCGTTTGTCCTACTTAAAAGCTGCATTATTAAATGAGCATACGTATATTTATTTCGGCACGAATTTGATAATGATTCGAATACATTAATCACTTGAAGAAAGTGAAAATTTTTTTTTATATATATACCTGGACTGAAGCGAAAACATTGCTGGCTTTCTCATTAAAAGTAACATTTCACTTCAAGGAATTTAGAGAGAGAAATTATGTCGAATATATTATTGAATCTTTATTGAACATTCAACACGTGTAAGTACTAAGAATTTAAAGTGGGTCGCGTGTGTCAAAAAAAATGGGAAAAAAATTAATTTATAGTGATTTTCTTGATATTTATGGAGGATTGATATGTATTGAGACTTTGTACTTTTATTTTCACTTAAAATGTTAAATTCGTGGATAGATTAAAATGCTGCCGTAAAAAGTCATTAGCAGATACTTCGACCGCGAAGAAAAACTTAATTTCATTCATTACATCTCATCGAAACTAATATTAACTTCAATTTCAGCTATGATTTATTAATAAGTGACTATCGAATTATTTAGCTAATCCGTTATAATCAATACCAATTTAAACTTCATTACAGTGTTACAAGCGATTTTATCAATCAAATCTATTGAATGCTCGTTTTAATAAACAATTCAATCCGCATGAATATAATTGATTCGTATTAAAAGAATTGCGGTACGTTAAGTATCTTAATCAGTAAAATTTAGAAAGTATTTACATAGATTTTCAAGCGCTAATTGATTAGATGCCGATTATTGCTGTTTTTTCAATTATTTATTTTCTTTTTTACAAGCCTTTTTTTTTATTACGTTATTATGCGCGCCTAATGAAAGTCTAATTGTACAATTGCAAATGATGGAGTAATTTTATATTTGCGGTCTCTGAGGTTCTCTCTTTTTTTTTTCTTTAAAGAAACATAAAAGCAATAAAGAAATACCTTAAGTTTTAACTACACTTAAAATCAATGTACGAAATCGCTGCTTTATCAAGATGGAGAGTTGTGTTCTTCCTTTTTAATTTTTTTTTTTTTTGTTCGTTATTTGTTTCTTCTTTTTTTTTTTCTTTTAATTGCCAACATTATTTTCTTCGAGCAGAGAAACTTTTTCGACGTTTAAAATTTATGCTTTTGAAGAAGATATAAATATTGTTTTTGATGCTTTTGAATCTAAAGGATTTTGATTTCACAATGGCTTGATGCATCGTAATATAATAACGAAATGTAATTTTTTACATTAAGTTTGCAATAATTTAGAATTGAATTTAAAATTATTTTTGTCCTGCTGGTGATATGTGGTAAAGAAATGAACTTATTATTTTTTATATAATAATAAAATGAAGCTACAATGGATTCGGTATTTATATCAGATTTCTATAGAAGAAATGTAAATGAATAATTAAATAATTAAACTAATTAATGTTAATTTTGCATTTTTCATCGCCTTTTCTTATTGTGAATATTAAAATCAATGATGGTGCACGACTTATTAATAAATAATTATGATGTAATATTTAATTAACATTAACAAGCTTTAGATTTTAAAGTTTTTTTTTTAAAATATTACATTATGAATTTACAGAATGAATCCTTTCTTTATTTCTTCCAAATATTTACTTTATTAAAAATAATAAAATAAAATAAATCAAAATTACAAAAAAAAAAATTAGTTTTGACATTAATTATACCATCATCCTTATTATAAGTAGTATGAGTCAACACCGAGACTCAAACGTAAAAAAATAAACTTTCATCAGTCCAATTAATCAAACAAATATTGTCGTTTAAAAGTTCCTGAAAAACATCTGATTCTAATGTTACCATTTAATTCCAACAAGTTAAATTTTCAGTACAAGCCAGTCTTAAAAAGTCAAGACCGTTCACTGCCTCGCGTGTTCCTTCATTTTTTTTTTTTGCGCCATTGACGCACGTAGCTAAAAAAAAATCAACTTGCCAAACCTATCCTTACATGTATAGATATACACACGCTTCTAATTATCCAAGCAGTAGAAAGTCAAACAACGTAATCACGTAATTTAAGAGAAGTTTGAAAAAAAAAGAGGAAAAAGGAAAGTAATGAAGAAAAAAGAAGTAAGGAAAACTTGAAAATTAAACTCACCGGCACAGCCAAGCACAAGCGCGAGCGCGAGCAACAGCACCAGCTCACACTTCATCTCTACAATATTTTTCTCTTCTGTTTATTAAACTTCAATCTTCAGTTTCTTCTTTGTTAATTTTTCAATATCTTATATTGTACCTCTCCCTCCAAAAAAAAAAAAAATGATAATGTTTACTCTTAATTTCCACTCTCTCAATTGAGAGCGGTTATAAGAGGGAGCTTGCGAAACTCGTTCGACACTTCCGGTTTTAACCCTGTTACTTTTATAATAAGAAAAAAAATAAATAAAGTTCGTTTACTCTAATTATTTAACGTGTACACTTGGGCGAGACTCTGTGGTCTCGATTTCACGAAATTTTAATGAATTTTATTATTACGTATGAATATTATAAAAAATATATATATACTTTTGAAAAAAAAAAACAAAGGCGCTGTCGCGGACCTTTTTCGTTGCTTTAGGTACCGCTTAGCAAAGACTGGCCGTAGCCAGGCACTCGCCGGCACTTATATTTCCACCACCACCTATACCGAAACCTTTTTCTTTTAGAGACCCCCACAATGGGTATGACTACTAAAGCGCCGGTCCCACTATACCAACACGACTACCAGCTCAAACTTTTAAATATACGTGTATGTGCACGGATCGTGATAATGTGCGCTGGATGTTGAAGGAAAGTATATGTGGTATATTAACCAAGCATCTCTTGTCGACACGGTGCAACACCCTGAGACAACAGACATTCCAAGGTGTTTCAAATAACATATTTTATCGGTTAAAGATTCGCAAGAATTTACAGAAAAAAAAAGATTTTTTTTTATTTTCACGATAAGGAGTTTTTTGGGGTTGATGATTGGTTTTAAAGGATTGAAGAAATATTTTATCTTGAATTAAAGAAAATTAACATGTTACGAAAAAAAATTCTCTTCTTTTTGAGTTGAAATATTAATGATAATATAGTCAACGATTAATATTTCAATAAAAATTTATGGTTAATTTTTTAAACATTAATACTTGTTATAATACACATAAAAATCTTCTGTACTCTTGAATGTATTTTATAAAAAAGAAAAAAATTCAATGGTATTTTATTATTAAGGAATTCTCTCTACTTCATCAAATGTTTATAATATAATAAAGAAGAAATCTATTGAATTTTATATAGAAAAATTTTATCAATTATAATATTAGCTAATAATGATAATGTAATTATTAACATTTTCAAATTTGCACATTATCTTCGTACATACAAGGCATGTCCGTGCAACTACTAGCTAAGATACACAGAAAATTCTTAAATCAGGTGTTCGCATATCTAATTCAAAATTTCTTGTTAATATATTGATCAATTTATCGTAGACTTGGAATGAATTATCCATATCTTTCATGCACTTAATTTACAAACTTGAACAGCTCAATTACAATCTGATTTTTAACCTTACGATGAATAATAAAATTTATTGACTTTATCTTTTTTTTATTTATAAATAAATAATTTTAAATCTACATGATTAAGATAATAAAATTATAGTAATTTTTATAAAAAATTAAAATAGTACTTAAAATAACAGCAAAAGCCATTAATATTAATTTTAAATTATTGTCAAATAAACTCGATATTCAAGTAATTATGATTTTTTAAATTAATTTTTGAAATTTCAGTTGCGTTAAGGCGTTATTTGAAAATTTCCACAATCTTTTTCAAATGTAGTAATTAACGTCCTTTTCACTTATCGTTAATTAGGAAGAAAACTTCCTTTGCGCAATTCTTTGTTAATAATTTTGATAATGTGGTGCGATTGGTCAAACAAGTATTAAGAAAATTGATAAAATTTTCTTAATGTTCACAAGCTTTTTAAAAATAATTTTAGAAAATCAATAAAACGATTAGAATACATTTATTTAAACAGAAATTTATGCCATTGAATATATGAAATATTTATATTTTTCTTGGGAGTTTGTAATTATTATTATTCAACTTAAAATTTATACAAATTTTAAGAACTTTCAGATGGTAAGAATTTTAGAAAACTTTTATAATATCTTTTAGTACTATCATTTAGTATTGTTGATGACAAAAAATTAAATTTTCGAAAAGTAAGCTCAATTAAATATACAAAATAGTGCTATGTAAACGTTTATTTATTGCTAAATTCTAAGCTTACATAAGCAAAATGTCTCTTGATTTTTGTGAATAATCAAGAATTATTCAACAAATTACCATTATCATTAAAAATATTTAAATAATTAAAGTTTTTTAAAAACTTTTTCTCGATTTTATTTTATTTATATTGCTCCGAAGATAGCGAAAGTACTTTAAAAATTTTATTTACTTTTTGAACATTTGAATAATTTATCATTACAAAGATGAAAAAGTTAAATTATGGAATATGCACTTTGCATTTTAAAAGAGAAATAGAAAATAAGTATCGCATATATCACCGGCGCATAGCAGGAGTATCATAAGTTTGAATTTATGAATGATCAAGCTCCTTGAATTACCGCTGGCAAACAACGTTAAAAGCAAAATTTAATGTAGTAAGCTTATATTTATAACTATTTTTCGGCTAAATTTTAAGAAGTATTTTTATCGAATTTAAAATCCTTAGAATCCACGTGTGCATTTAAATTGCTAGAAATGGAAGAAAAAAAAATCTCAAATTTATTGGTTATAAAAAGTGTAAGGAAAAAAAAAAGTTAAAAGTGATATCGGCGAGCTATTTTTAATTTCTCTGAAAGTGTGTTAACAAACAAAAATAACAGAGATCGAATTAGATAATCTACTTCTCATTCATCATTCCACATCATCATTTTTTTTTATACAAATTTCTTATATGATTATATTGGGGAGTGATCTGTCAAATTCTCAAATGAACATATAAGTGACAATCGTGCTAAATTGATTTCAGAAAAAAAAAATATTTACGATGAAATCAATGACGTCAATTATTGGATTTGTTTTTTTGTTGGTGCTCATAAAAAAAAAGATATCAGTTTGGATATTTGAAAGGTTTTGATGTAATCTTCTCGTAATATCCAGTATTTTTCATTCAGAAATTTATTTGTTTTTTCTTTTTGGCACAATTTAACAATTTTAATTAAAATTATTTTATACATCTATAATTTAGCTAATGTTTCAAACTCTACCAGCAGGATATTCAAATTAAATAGTTGAAATTGATGAATTCATAAACATATTTCTTATACCGATTTTCTTCAGTGAAGAAACACTTCCTGAATTTTAGTATATCATCATACGTTTCGATTATTAAAAAAAAATTTAAGAAAAGGAACATTTTTAATACTTACTTTTTTTATTTATTAAAATAAACATAATATTTTTCTAATAATTGCATATTTAATAATAAATTTAATTTTATAATGAAAAATTCTAAAAAAATTATTGTCGTTACATAAGCTTTATAAGATTTATTATAAAGAACTTTATTTTTTTTTCTATTTTATTTAACGTCGGTATATTTATGCTAATATTTCTGCTATTGATCCTAATTAGCGACGGAGGTCATCAGAGTGTTTGTGAACAAAGCACATGTAATATACAGTGGTGCTTGTATCAATCAGCCGAGAGCGGGATTCGAACTCGGAACCTCGAGATTACGAATCCATCGCTCTACCGAGTGAGCCACTGACGACCTTACTTCATTATGATAATACGCATAATTATAATATAATTTCTACAAAAAAATAATTAAATTAGTGATAATTACATTTAAACGATCCCATATCATAATAATAATAATAAATCAATTAAGCATATTAATTACATATCAATCATCATCAATTTATCAGTGTAATAAACGTTATCAAACACTTTGGTATATCATATGCATTAATGGGAAGAAGACGCGAACAATTAACGTCAAATTGTTCGATTCAAGGATATAATTAGATTTTGGCCTAACAATTAGAAGATACAGCTGCAAACTATGTTAACATCATAAAAAATTACATTAAAATCCGATACACGTTGGAAATTTCATAACTCGAATGTTTCGCGTACTATGTATATGTGTACAGCTTTTTATATGTGTTGCTATATTTATATGGCTCGGGGCCAGTTTGTATCTAATTAACGCTTGCGAAAATAAAAATTCTAAATTCTTCGAATGTATGCGATTGTATATTAGTTTAAAATGGCTTTTCTTTTTAAAATCAATCAATTGCTCAATAATTGATGAGCTCGCAACTTAAAGTTTAAACTGCCCCTCGAGGATAGATTTATTTTTGTGTATCGTTATCGTTTAATAGTTATTTAATAGAATAATGTTTGTACTCGTTAAAATGTGATTTTGGAATATTTTATTTCAGTGTAGTTTGTATTAAGAAATATCTAGTATTCGAAGAGTTTAGTTGGAAAAATTACATATTTATTTAGCATAAATTTTTTAAGAATTTTTACTTAAATATTGCTAGGTTATAAAAATTATTTTCTAAATCTTTAAATGGCTTAAAGAAATTTTAAACATTCCTGGGGGTGTAAAATACCAACATCACAATTTTCTAAATTTATTATTTTTAATGAAAATTTTTTAAAAATATCTATATTTTATGTCCTTTCATTTTAATTGATGAATAGCATGAGATATATATTTTTAAAAAAATTTGAATAAAAATAAAAACAGTTTGAAAAACTGAAATATCGGTGATCCTTATAATATTAACATCATTTTAAAAAAGAGATGTGTATAAATCATAATGCTTATTACGTCACCTTAAAAAAAAAATATCCCTTAAAATTTGTTCGTTTTATAATGAATTTGATTGGGTACTTTTACATCACTTTTATTAATCACTTGGATGCGGTAATAAGTTTTTTTTTTTATTATTTAACTTCGCTGTATTTATGCTATCATTGTGATGCTAATAGCGACGGAGGTTTTTAGTGTGTTTGTGAACAAAGCACATGTATCGTATCCAGTGGTGCTTGTATCAATCAGCTGAGAGCGGGATTCGAACTCGGACCTTCGAGATTACGAATCCATCGCTCTACCGAATGAGCCACTGACGACCTCTCATGTTATACATTGCATTACACGCCTTTTTGTATTTTATTATAAAATAAAATATCTATCTACCTATATAACCATATAGAATTAGATAATAAATAAATTGCAAAAAGAATTATATAAGGACAAGTAGTATATATAGTTTTGAAATTAATTAAAATTTCTACTATTATTTTCATTTTTTTTATTGGAACATTTTTTCGTCATACCGAAGAAAATAAAATTATTCAAGACATCTTATTTTTTAACTAAGAAAATGATTTTTCAATTTTGATGAATTTTATAAATAAATTAATGTAAAGAGTATTAATTACACTCTGTATTTATAAAAAGACAACATTCCATATAATAAATTTCTATACGAATTTAATCAGTGAAACTATAATAAAATATCAATCTAACACGCATATAAAAAAAATATTTTTTTTTATTGAGGTATACTTTTGATTTTTGGCACAACATAATTTAAATATCAACCAAATTTTTTTTTTTTCTATACGGCGCCACAACTCTTGCGCAAATATAATCCGACAACTAATCAGTTTTCGAATTTCAAGCGCCGACAACATTTCGAAAACCGAGCGAGACGGAAGAATAAGAAGAAAAAAAAAGAACCATAAAATAAAAAGAGGATTAGAGATCCTCAAGCGAGAGGGATAATGAGGAATTAATGATTAGTATAAACTTGAGCTACTGGCTTTACGCACAGCTTGAAATTTTTTTTTTTTTCAACCTTCGATCACTCTTTCTCTTTTTTTTTACACACACGAGAATCCATAATAAATTATACGATCTTTCAAGATTTATTGTACTATAAAAAGATCTAACCAGACGACATTTTATTTTATCTTATTAAATTTGTTTTTTTTTTTCTTTGATTTTTGTTACTTTGAGAGACTGCACCATATCTTCAGCGACACAGTTTTTTTTTTATTATTTAATTTTTGTACATAGGAGAACCTTGATAATTTTTACGAGAATTTTTAAAAGTCGACGTTAATGGATTGTATTTTATCTCATATTAATTGCGTTATGATAATTATACCATGGGTATTTTGCATGTCATTTGATCCTCTTAATAATCTCTTACAATTTTCAATAAAACTATTAAATTGCCATGAATTATTTAAAATAAAAACTTGGTAAAAAATAGAAAAAATTATTGTAATAAATTATCAGAAATATTCGATTAAAAGATCGTAAGTTAACAGGGACCATTGTTTGGTAATATTATGATCATATACGCGACAGCTTTGTTATTATCTACTTAATTTGTTGAGATAAAAAAAAAAGTTAAAAAAAAGTAAAAGAATAAAAGAAACTAAAGGATCTTTTAAAAAATATATGATTATTGTTCTGTTGACATTTGTCATGGCTATATGACTGCATTTATTTAACGCGAACGATAAATTATGTATCACAATGCATCGATTGTACAGTATGAATAACAAACGTTATTATAACTGAATGGCATCTCCTCTTCTTTCTTTTTTTTAAATACATTGTAGCATTCTTATGTCAGTAACATTTGAGCCTCGGGTACGTCAAGTGTTGAAATTTATTTTTTTGACAACTGTTTATTTATTTTATTAGTATTCTCATCTCTTTTATATTTATATTATGTAATTAAATGGATGGTTAAATATATTTGAATATTAACGTGTAACAGAATGAAAAAATTTTGTAAATTTAATACAATATTTATAATTTTTAATTCAAAAATAATGTTTCATTAATTTTTAAAATGAATATGTAAAGATAGATTTTATTAACATTAAAAAAAATTTTTTTATTGGATATATTCCTCACAGAATTATAGTTCATTCATAAACATTTCTATTGAATTAAATAAAGCTCTGAATCGAGTCAAATAAAAGAAAAATTTTAATCGACATTATTATAATAAAATGTATCAAAACATTATTTCGTTCAAGAAAAAAAAAGAAACGTACAGTAACGATAAACGTACGGCATACGTATTTTATGTACGTAAACAGAGTTCGTTATACAGTTATTTCCTTCGCCTAGCCATAATTACAATTGTACGTTCAATTATTAATTAAGTTACGAAACATAATGTGCGCCGTATTTCCGTTATCACATTTCCAATCACATTTCCAATATTTATACGTGTATATATTTGTGTGTATATATTTATATATATTTATACATATAGCCTCATGGTATTAAATTTTGTTTGTCTTTATGAAGAAGAAAAAGGGCGTGAAGTATAGACACGTTTATACACAAAACAGACAGATCACGTGTTGCATAACCGAGAGAGTTCTCATTAATGAAAAAAAAAACTAATAATTTCTTTCGTATCATCATCCACGCTATCACAATGCCTCAAATACAGCCCGGGGGAAGGTTCTTTTTTTTTTTTTTTAAAAAGTTGTTTCGTAAAGATAAAAATGATTTTTGCATTCTGCAGAACGGAGGATGGAACCGACGAGAAGATGTGTACTGAATTTATTATGTAGATTTTATTGAAATAAATCATAGCTGAGACGTCGTTGCGTATTAAAGAAAAAAAGGAATCCGTTCGTTAGACTTTTTTTTATATGTGTAGCAATGTAATTTCTAGGTTTTACGATTAGTTGGATTGGTTAATATTTTTACAATAAAATATTGGTATTGTACAATATTGTCTGCTGGTGCTTGATTTTTAAAAGATGGCATGGACGTGATTCGATGGAATTTCATAGTCATATGTTCGGAATGATAATTTAAAAGTTACTTGTGAAAAAATTAAAAAAAATATATTTTACTGCAGATACTTTGATTAAAATTTAATAGAATAGTGTGGCACTGTATTATCATTTTCAAGAACTATTATTTTTTTATTAGTGAAAGTATATGGTGTTTCTCAATTATTAATATATTTCTTTATTATTTAACATATAATGAAAAAAAGAGTCATTTTTTTAAAAACCAAATCAATAAATTTGGGATTTCAATAAAATTATAACTTTATTATCAACGAACCAATGAGCACACCTATAATATAAAGTTACATCCCGTCATGCGATAACCGTTATAATACCAAACACTTGATTTCAAGCGGCACGTGCACGTAGTTCCTAAAAACTCTACCGATGTCTGGTGGGATCAACGCATACATACGGGACACACACGAGGCACGGTGTCACGGAAGTGAACTGTCATCGCGTTCGCATATCACAATGGATTAACGGACTAAAAGCTCTCCCTCTTTTGCTTTTTTTTTTCTCCTTCGAAGCTTTACATATGAATCTCATTATGGGAGACTTGCTAATAAGTGTAAAATCAACGTGAGCTTTATCGTGGAATAATCAATCTTTGCTTGTAATGTAATATAGGCTTATTTGCTCGAACAGGGAAAGTCAATTTCAAATTATTTTTAAATAAATAACATTTATTTTTGTAATAATTTGATTGTTATTATTAAAATATGTTTGTTATTGTTAGTTAGTTAATTACATCACACGTAAGTTGCAAAATAAAATAAAATAATTTTTTCACTTTGTAACTTTAAAAATGTTTCATTCTTAAACAAATTCTCAGAAAATTTAATTAGTTTCAAAGAAACAATTATATAAAATTGTATATGATTCTAAAAAGCATACTTAAGTTTATTTAGCAATAACAAGTATTTTGTTTAAAGTTTTGTGTAATGCAATTGTAAAATAAAAATAATTACGCTGTTAAATTGTTCTTTTTATATTATTTAATTCTTTATTGGTTAAATTGATGATTAGGAATACATCAATTCCCTTAAAAAAAGAGTAAAATAATAATCAAACAATATGAAAAAAAATTAATAACAAAATTTGTATTCTGTTCCTGCATCTAAAAACATATTTCCATTGCCATATACAACAAAGACCTTTTCTCAAGATGTCAAGTTAAACGAATAAAAATTTTATTTTCTCCAAGCACATCAATAATTCAATTAAATTGTCACACTGATATTCTAATTGTTTATCCATCAAGTGATTGTAATCCTTAATCAAATCTTTGCTTAATTAAACTACCCATCGCCAATCGAAAAAACAAGAGCTATACGAACAAAGAAAAAATAAAAAGAAAAAAAGTAGAGTTCTCGTACGACTTGTAAGAAACAATTGATAACTAATAAAATAAGTGCCTCTCCTATACACTTCTCTTAAAACATCGTGTATGTAAAATACTACAAAAGCATCCCGTGTGAAAGGTCGGATTAGAATACAACTCTTATACATAGGCTTTTAAATATTTGATTTCATAATTGTTTCTTCTTCTTCTTTTTCTTTTCGGTCATGTATATTACCGAAGCCGACCTTTGTCTTTATTTTATTTTAAATTTTACGCAATTAACTAGTTGATAGAAATATTTGCTAATAGGAATTATGATGAATTTAATCGATAGCAAATATTTCTTTTTCTTTTACATTTTAATGTTTGGTGATGTATAATGTTAAAATGGTTTTGTGATTCTGATAAATTGATTGACGTTGAGTGTGTTTTAGAAGTGATTTTTATTAATTAGATTTTGTTAGCGTTATGGATCGACTTATAAAGTAATATATTTCATCAGGTTTAATGTAACTTTAGAAAATATCATTCATTATGCTATTTATACTTTTGATGTTAAAATATATTTATTTTATTCAACCATTTTACTATGATTTATCTAATTATTAATCAATATGCATTCATATGCATATTAACAAATTTTTACTTATGTATCAAAATGAAAAAAAAATGCTCATTAAAATGAAAAATATATGAGAATTTCCAAAATTATAAAAAAAAAATATGAAGAAAAAAAGAAATAACGAAAAATAAAGAAATGAGAGAGAAATTTAAAGAGCGCAACTGTGACACATGACTTATACTATTGGTGAAAGGAAAAGAAGAAGCGCACTTATACTAGAAGCCTTCGTATAGCTTTCCCTGCCTAAGGCCAAGCACCTCGAGAGAATTGAAATTCATTATGTATATATACGTCTATTATACCTGTTTTCATATCAGTGTGTGAGTACATACCGATTTGCCGATCTTTTCGTCGAGAGGTACAATATACTCCATCTGTTGGATGTTGCTGGGAAGTTTGAGTTACCGATTTGTTGGATCGTTTTTAACGATCGGGATAAAAATCAATGAAGATTTTTCTTTTTTCAATTAATGGCTAAATTTGACATATTATTGATGTGGAGTCAACTTACGGCAGAGACAATAAATTAAAAATATTAAGAGCAGGGATTGTACCTGATTTACTAAGATAAAAATTATTTTTTTAGGAATTTTGTAAAACTTTTTTTCATAGAAAATAAAAAAAAAGATGATATTAACTATGACGGAAATTTACCATTTTTTTCTATTAATAATTTATATTAAAACTTTCACAAAATAAATATTGCATGTACTATTTATGCGCACATCAGCTGTTTAGTTTAAAAGTTTTTGAACTTGAATTTACGATCATTGATCTTCAGTAAATTTTGAAACTTGCAACATCGTAACTTACAATTAAGTAAGGTTATCGTCAAGAGTTTAAAATTAAATATTTAAGAATACTCGAATGGACCGTAAACTTTTTAAAAAGTTTGGTAGTTTTGCTTTCTTCTTTTTTCCTGAAGATGTTGTTAAGATAGTATATCTGTAATAGTAAAAATCAATTTTATTTATTTATTTATTTTACTATCGCCGATTAGTTTGAGGATTTTATATCTTCTCGAAAATTGATTGTCAAATTTACCTATTCTGCACACCTAACCTGTATGTTTCAATTGGTATAATTTATGTACATTTTTAAATATTCCACTAAACTATGATGGCTTCGTTCAGGTGATCCCATTGTTTGTCCCAATATAACAGAGGAGTAAGTACAAATATTGGTCACCTCAAAAAAATCGTATAACAAAGGATTAAATTTAAGTATTGATGTTATCCTAACTAGTTAAAATATTTTTTTATATTGATCTAGTATTAAAGTGATATATATATATATATAGACAATAAACAGGAGAAGATAACAATTGCTTATATTTTTGTCTTAAGGGAAGTGATTAAAAAATTATTGAACTTATAAAATTGTAAGTTTACAAAAATACTATTCTTTATTACTTCAAAATTATTATTTATAAGTACGTTATTACTAGTTGACTTTCATTAATCAATAAAATCTATCTTTACTTTGTAAAGATAATATATGGCATCCTTAATTTGATGTAATTAGATAATCAAATATTTACAAAATAATTTAGGTAAGAAACAAATCTTATTTCATCAAAACATTCATTTAAGAAGTAGTAACGCATGGTTGAGCTGTCATTTGAAATAATACAAATGAAAATAACATCATGAATGTTTTATATAATATCCAACCCAATGAATAGAAGAAGGCAGCAACAAGAGAGTAATGAAGAACAACGTATCTGAAAAATTTTTTTTAATTTAAAAATCCACAAAAATATTTGATTTTAGTATTTATACTGATGAAATATTAAATATATACTTACATTCCGTATTTTACATAATTAAAAATACTTTTATCCTCTGGTCTTTTAAGTATATAATTACGAATGCCTACGATATGAACCCTAGAGTATTCGTCCCAATTCATGTTTATTGCATTAAATACGAATTTCTCTTTATCGGTTTCATTCATTTTTTTCCAAAGATCCACTACGTTATCGTCGACAAATTTCCAACGTTGAGTTTTAAAAAAAGCATATGCCATTCCAAATTTATAAATTTTTTTATATACATCACTTAACCTGAAATTGTTTTTAAAATTAATTTAGATTTCATAAATCCAAACTAAATGTGATGATGCTTGCTAACTTTTAGCTTAAATTTGGTTAACTTTTAGTTAAATGTTAGCTATCTACAATTCTTATACATGGCAATAAGAAATGTATTGAAAGTTCAACAGATTCTGTACTGATTTCTCAGTGAAATAATTTTGATTGAATCAACAGTGAATTTTCAACTGGATAAAATTTAAAGAACAGATAATATACTTACATTGGTTTTTTTCCACTTAGTATTAAAAGTTTATCCAAAACGAAACCATATGTGGTATGTAAAAGGAAAAAAAGTATATCGTACAAAAGTTTATTACTTGTGAGTGTAAGAGTAGCATACCACATGTGTAAATTACATGGATTTTTAATACCCCAATAACGACTTCGGTCGAAGAATTTCTGCCAGCTAATTGGATTTTGTGTCGAAGATACAATATTATAAACTGTTGGATCTTTTTCATTTTTCTGTGGACTGATATTATTGTTATTAATAACATCAAGCTCATTGAAGATTTCACTTTTCCTACAAAAAGAAAATTCTTAATAAGGTTCACTATTGTAACCTATTGGCTAGAAACGTGACAGTATCGTCGACAAGTATTATATTTCACTACAAGTTCATACTTCCTTATATGTTTGTGTATGATTTATAATTGTAAAAAATTTAATACTTGTCGTAGTGGCACTATCTCGCCTCTTGGAAAAATAATACTTTTGTTATACCATTTTTTGCCAAGATCCCAAGCTACTGCAATCAAATTATTGATAACATAATCAGCTGGAATAAGTTCAGCTTCTGCATTCCCGTCACAATATTCAGTGCGAAGTATACACACGTAGCCAGCCATCATTAAGCCTGTAGGTCCATAAATACTACTGTTCCATCCTTCTAAGGGCTCTCTGTACGTTGACGTTACAATGGATGGCCTCGCTAAACATATTGGCATATCTTTCGCGTGCTGGCGTACAACTTGTTCAGCACATGCTTTTGAAAATGAATAAGTATTTGGCCATTTATCTATAAAACTGAAAATTAATAAAAGTTAATAATAAATTGATCATCCGTTACACCTGTTTATTTGATTGAAAGTTGTAATTGACTTGTAGAAAATGTCAGAAACTATAATAGACGCGCTCATTTCTGGCTCAAAATTGAATTCATTTAATATCGTTTTAATTTCATTTTATATCTTCTAATTTGCACTTTTCGCTTAAAAGGATAGTTACATCTTTTAAAATCGATTTTTCATTTTTGAGTTGACTATATTTTTGAGTACTAATTTACATATTGAAATACTATGACAATTGTCACTCTGGTTAAAAACCTCTAAACATATATTTTTTTAATGATTTTTTTATGATTTGAAACAACATTTTTTGAACCGGTAGACACGATTTGGAAAAAACTTAGTTAACGAATTAGACTGAAATTTTTATGGGATACTCAGCTCATACGTAGTTCTGACCCGTACTAGAATCATTAATATCGCATATAATAAAAAAAATGTCAGAATTTTTTCACCCAAAGTGTACCATTCTAGTGCCACTCTACCTGCCATAGTCATTTACTTCCATTTCAATATACCGTTCGAATTTTTTTAGAATGCTTCTAATTGGAGCAATCGTGACTATGGTTTTTTAGAGGATCCAGTTCCGATAACCATTTTGTCATCCCAAAAGACTCATAGAAAAAATATGTTCTTACTCTTTCATGTGTTACTTTTCATGGGTAAAATAGTACATTACTCACCTGAGATGGAAAGGCTGGATTTACAAAATGAGAAGCTTACAGTCCGAGCCGAAGGCGAGGGCTGTTACGAATGTCGTAAAAAAGCCTTTGCACCTGAGGTGGACAATATAATTTTTCTCATGAGAGCCCAAAAAGAGAAAACAAGTTAAAAAAAGCCGAAAAAATGTGACCACTTCCTTAATTGTAGAAAAAGCGATAATTTTACATTTAATTTTCACATTATTCAATTCTACTCTGAATGTAAAATATAATTTTCAAATTCAAAGAATATTCAAGAAAATTTTTAGTAAAAATTTTTGAATAAATACGTTTATTAAATGATGAGATCTTTTAAATATTTTAGAAAGAAAAATTGTCAAATTGGAAAAAAATCAATTCTTATAATTGAAAAGAAATCAAATATTATCTTTAATCTTTAGATAGCCGCATGACTAATATATTGGATTAAATATTTATCGTACCTTTGGTGTAGTAATTATGAGACTTATGTTTAGGGTTTATCACAAATCCTTGTAACTTTTTAATATCTAAAATAGCGGTGATCTAAAGATTAAGAAAATTATTTTATTTACAAAAAAGTTTAATAAATTATTATATTGTGTTACTAATATACAATGATTGTAAGCTTACGCTTGTGTTAATCGCAGCTAATAATTGAAAAACTTACGGTTGTGTTAATCTCTCTAAGGTTTCATCATCGAATAAATCTATTAAAGAAAATAATTTTTCAACGTCAACAGGCAAATCGTAAAATCTTTCCTCTAGATATGTTGTATAACATTGTGAGAAAGCTGTTGATATGTGTATAAATGCCTGTTTACAAGAGTAAAATATTAAATTATAAAAAATTATTGTAATAGGGTAAAGGTTCTCAATATGGACCATGCTAATTTAAGTTAATATAAAAATGCAACAAAATATTTTTCCCAACGTGGTGAGCAAAAACCGATTTTCGACGCCTGTTTGGAGTGAGCAAAATACCACATTCTCCCCTTAGTGAGGGAATTTGGCATTTCGCTCACTCAAAACAGGCATCGAAATCAGATTCCACTCACCTTGTTGGGAAAAATTCTATACCCCACTCGTGGCAAAATAGGTCACTCACTCATCTTTTTTGTGCTCGAGTGACAAAACGGCTCGTGAGGGAATAACCTATTTTACTCACTAGTAGAGTAATGTACTATTGTTGCTTAAAAAAAAATAAAATATCATTATGAATACAAAATTTTAAAGTATATCGAATTGAAAAGCCAAAATAATATAAAATTTTTAATTTATCATATTATGATTCATGGGCCAAGTATGGTCCATATTCAGAATCTAGAATATGGACCATATTTCAAATTACGACACTTTTTTATTTTTCAACTTAAAAAGAAAGAAAATAATTTTTTTATCACATAAATACAATGCATAAAATACTGTGTGTCCGTTTCATAATGTAATGAATCCGTAATGCACTCATTAGCATTTACCTTGTTGATGCTACATGTTCTAAATTTTGCTGCTGGAAAAGTTTCAAGGCATTTGAATTAACAATCGGCGTTTGCACTTCAAAAATTCAACCGATGATTATGAAACTAAATAGTTTTTCAATTAGATATAAAATTCAATAAACAGAACTATCTACGGGATATCATCTATTTTCAATACGGGATATCATCTATTTTCAATAGATGATATCCCGTAGATTATGAGAATCATAATAGTCCATAATAAAGAATGTTCCATATTTGGAACCTTTATACTAATTATTAAATACGATAAAATTAGAAAATTACCTTGAGATTTTTCATTTCTTTGGCAAGTGTCAAAACTTTTTTTGTACCTCTGACATTAATTTCTACCGCCGTACGAAGCGGAGAATCGAAACGTGTTGTGGCAGCTCCATGAAATACAATATCAGTATTTTCCAAGAGTATTCTTTTATTTTCAGGAGACAATCCTAGATCAGGTTCAGTGGTATCGCCTTCAATCATAACAACATGTTTCATAAAGTTAGGATTTTCTTTTTTCAGTAATGAATATATCTGTAATTTATAAAAAAAAAATAATTAATCAAGTTGTGTTTATTTTGATTTTGATTTTTATCCTCGTATAAAATTTGAGAATTTGAGCTACAATATTAACATGAATAATAATAGATTCAATAAATAAAGCTAAAATAATAATTAAATTATTGCTTACTTCACTATCAAATTGTTCCTTGAGTCTCTCTTCTGGCAATTTGTCTTTCTTTTTACGTAATAGAAGATAAATTTTTCCAATTTTGGGGCATGCTCTAAAATATAAACAAAATGTTAGTTATTACATACATATTTATTCTTCCAGTTGCTCTTTTTATTGCATTACCGTAACAGTTTTTCGATTAAAAGTTTACCAAGAAATCCTGAACCTCCCGTAATGAATATATTGAGACCTTTATAAAATTCAATTATTTCACTTTTAGGTGCATTTCCATCTGAGCTCATATCCAACATCTCGTTGAGATAAGAGTTACCGCTCATCTTGGCGCCAGAAGATGATTTCATTGTATTTGTTTTGGTACAATCTTAAAAATTAAAATAATATCTGTTTTAAAGTTTTGTTACTGGTATTCGTAAGATATTCCTAATCAAATTTCATTTTTTATTTGCTAACGTCAAAATCGAAACTTTGTTACCCATTTACGACTCTTAGATAGAAAAATAAATTTCTCACCTGGTCAGGAAAGGGCTCTTTTCGAACCTCGGTATAGTCGCCTTCAGCTCGTTTCGAAAGTAAACTCGCTTCTGGCACGGTAAGAAGTACACTATTCTTTTGATAAAAATACTGATATCTGAATGAGAAATAAATTTATTTACTTAGTTTTTTAACATGCAATTTACTCGATAATATGAAAAGTTACATTTCATTATCTTTCTTTTAAGTTTGGTTAGTAAATTTTTTCTCACGGTATTCAACAAATATTTAAGTCTCTCATTTGGTTTTCACTTTTCATTGCATCGAAAGGTCAATTTAATATGTGAGAATGAATTTCAAACTGTCCTTCAAGTTTCGCTTCCTAAACACCGAATTAAAATTGTATGAACGTCATATACTTGTCAATTCAATGCCTTTCGAAACAAATATTTTTATTGATGAATTTAAAGCCACTTGAATTTTGCATGAAATAATTTTTGAACAGCGATGAAATAATAACCACGTCTCTAATTTATATAAAGTTTAATGCAAATAATTTCTGAGCAGAAACTTATTTGATGTATCATAAGCAATCATTGGAAGATAAAAAAATGAGAAATGCTGATAATTTTTGTTCTTTGATTTTATTCAGCACACCTTTTTGAGTGTTTATATGTTTGCCGATTGTAGTGATTGATATGCTTATAGATAAGCTTGCATGCAATTTTAATTGTAAATCATTTGTATAATCAATGGACAATAAAATAAAGTTAGTATTACTCATATTAAAAAATAAACACAGATAGCAGTGTGATGTTGGCACGCTTTTTTGAAAAATAATTGAATTTTATAATGAAAGGAATTTTTATGATATTGCTTAACAAGCATCTATCATCCCCCTGTAACTTCTGTCCTCCCTCTCTCTATAGTGTTGCGTAATTCGTGAACGGCTCTTAAACAATATCAATTGCAGAAAAAAAATCAAATGATTTCTTTGATCTAATATTGGCGTGCCGTTTTGTATTTCATTAAAGAATGCTATGTGTAACAGGAAAAAAATGTCATGCACATTACTTAAGCCTAATATTAAATAATCTTGGAAAAATGAAAATTTTGAAATTTAAAACTATTTTATGCCTTTTGAAATTTGTTCTTTGTTTTAAATGAATGTAATATTTGTATAATTCCAATAAAGTATATGATTCAAAGAAATAAGTTTTAATTGAAAGACCTGATTTCTTTAAATAAGAAAAATAAATTTAAATATATTTACAAAAAAATGTTTAATAAATTATTTCTTATTATTGTAATGCAAAAAATATTACATTATGCAACTAGGGAGTAAAGTCGTATATTTTTCTCCCTAGTTGCATAATGTACTATTTTATCATACAGAAAGCTTGTGCAAACGATAGATACATTCTCGATATTTTTACAAGGTTTCAAGAACATAAATTTTTATTCTTTTTATTGGCATGCAGAGTAAAATCACGAATAATTCATATTTTTATTACAGCTTCATGAAATTGTTAGAACTTTTTTGCATTGATGATCTGCATATCTTCCACTATTAAGCCTTAAATAACTTTAAACTATTAAACTTTACAAGAGCATGCGTCGTAAAATCATAGAACACAAAATTTTATCACAAATATAATTCGAATTTTCACTATGATCGGCAAGCGTATCTTGGTCAAGAATATTTTTAATTTTGTTGTTAAACGGTAAATTATCAACCCTTAAAAAGGCTATACTGACGAGTAAACTCGGAGAACATAAACTTTCACAAACTTTGACAAAAACTGACCGTGCTGGTGCGTAAAATCGAAGAACAAAAACTTTCACTGTACCTTGGTCTTTAAAGATTACATCTATTTCTTCAAAACTAAATCATTCTTTCGTATTGACCAAAATCAAATCTTGAATCAAGAGGAAAAATCTGCTTGCACTATAGCTCTTAAATTAAACAGAAATAGATAATTATTTAGCTAGTATTTGGTTGAAAAATTCATTAGTTTATAGTAAAAAATTATTAAGTTCATGTGAAAAATTGTTAGAAATTAAAAGATGTAATTCTTTATTTTTTAACTAAATTGATATTATATGATAATTCATATACAAATGTATTATTTTCTATTTGTTCAATTACATCTCATACCAATTATTTAAACAAACTAAGAAAAATTCTTTTAAAATTAAATGAATTATGTTTTTTTGAAATTATATATTATTTTAATATCAAATTTTTAAAGATTCTTCTTGATTCTAAATTTCATTTAATATCAGCGTAAGATAAATAAGTTTTCAAATTAAAAGTATGTTAGTTCATAGTTGAATAGTACTTAATAAAATATTTATTCAGTATTTACTACTTAATATCTTAAATAAATATTTATCACGGGTAAAAAGTGAAATGTATTCCATAAATGTTTTTTAAATGTCTGCTTCGTCTAATTTTTATTTTTAGAAAAAGAGATTTGTCCCTAAAGTCTTTACTATTTTACATTAAAAAAAATCGGGATACCCACCAATTTCTTATAATACAATCACGTAAGATCCATAAAATAAGGATTATTGATATTTTGTCGATTCTCAAAATCACTGGTTAACAATGCTTCTCAAATCAAGGTGAAAAAGCGACTAAAAGACTTCACAATCATGCGTAAACTATAATCTAATGAGTACACGGAAAGTCTCAATGCGTAGAAATTTAATATACAACAAGCTTAACGTAATCATTGACATTTGATTTTTATTATTCAATACACTTTTAAGTTCTTTTAATTATACACAGACTGAGGTTATTAATACGATTTTCTTGGCTAATGTCATTCAAGATTTGTCGAAATCATGTGCTTTTTTTTTTAATTAAATAGAAAGGATTATAAATAATTTATCAAGTAAATTTTTAAATAATTGATTGTATAAAAAGAACATTAAAATATTTAGCAAATCATTTCAATATGATGCGTAAGTAAAAAATATATTCAGTTTTAAATAATTATATAAATAACAAATTTTATTTTTTATTTAACGTCGCTGTATTTATGCCATCACTGCAATGCTAATTAACGACGGAGATAGTTTTAGTGTGTTTGTGAACAAAGCACATGTTAATGTAAAGTAGTGCTTGTATCAATCGGTCGAGACTGGGATTCGGACTCGGGACCCCGAGATTATGAATTCATTGCTCTATCGAATCAGCCACTGACAACCTCAAATTAAAAATTTGATTTTTATCCATATCATAAATTAATCCAATTAATAAATAAAAAAATCATGATAAATATCTTATATATTTAACTCTGTGAATAAAAAAATACTAAAATGATAACCAAATAAAGTATAAAGGATTTGAAAAAAATTTTTTTTTTCAAATGCAATAAAATTAATATTTTTAAATATTAAAACTGTACGTGTTAGTTAAAAAAAGGAAATTATACAAATATAATATAATAAATTTTTTATAATTTCATGAAATATAAATTTTGTAATCAAAATTTTTAATAGGTAATGATTTTATAACTCTATGAATCTTTTATTTGAATTTTCATAATAAAAAATTGCTTTGTATATAGAGAAACCGTATTATAAGTAAGAATCGAATTATTTACTTTTAAAATTACAGACGTTCATTGTTAAAATAAAAGAAAAAATTTTAAATGCAAATTATTATAAGAAGATAGTGATAATAACAAATTATGCAATCAGGAAATAAAGTCGCATATATCTCCCGAGAGTGGGGTCCGCATAATTATTCGAGAGGAAAATAGACTTTATTTTCGCGTTGTATATTGTACTTTGTTCCTCAACCGAGAACACTTAATTAACTTGAAAAAAGCGGAACTAATCAAAAAATTGAATTTTTCAATAGTCTTTATACAGTTTACTTCAGACATGGAAATTATAAAAAATACATTATCAAATGAAGTCTCATTAAATATATCACATTCACATAAATTCAATTCATCATCAATATGAAAAATTTTTTAAATAATTTTTAATATTATTTTAGTATTTATAAAAATTTATATGCTTTAGATAAAAATTTGTTTAGTAGTTAAGTTTAGAAAGATTTGAATTATTTGAAATTTTAATATACTATTTTTTATTAAAATTTGGTACTTTTTATCATTTTTAATTGTTTGTTTAATAATTTGTTATGAATTTTCGTAATGTATTTAATTTTTAAATTTAGAATACACTAAATTGTTACTCTGTTGCCCTCTAATCTCAGACGACAAAATAAACTTTTGCATCCTGTATACAAAAATATTAAATTTTTATTCTTACGTGTAAAAATATTCGAAGAAAAACGTTCTCGATAATGCTAATATTTGGAATCGAAACATAACAGAGTGAACTGAATAGCTCTCCTTGCAATTGCTATTTTTTCCTTATATCTATATTATATTGAGGATGCGTTAATGAATAAAATTTACTCAATGTATATCAGAAAGAAGGAGAGCGAAAGACAGAGAAAGACGCAGTTGCAAATTTCATTTTTATTACTTAAAAAATTTAATAATTTTTTTTAGTTTATAAGTTTTAATTTGGTTTTTATATTTTTAGAATTTTTCACGATTATTCAAATTACAGATTAACGATGCAGTGACCGACAGATCTAACGTATTTCAAAAGTCTGCAAAGTCAAGCGGCAAAAAGTAATGTGAATTTGAGTGGGAGGTGTAAAAAATACGTGGTGTTCTTCGATAGAAAAGAATATACCGAATTCACTGACTATTCTGGGGAAGAAGGTGTTCCTTCACTAGGTTTGTACACAAAGTTTTTCCTTCCTTACAGATATATCTTGGACGAAAGCAGAATGGCGTGGGATAAGGAGTTCATCAACAGGGGCTGGGACAGCACTCCTCTGATGTAATATGTTAAATAGATCTGGAGGATTTGATCGTCAATGAAATAAGAGAGGGGGAAAAGGAAAAAATATGTTATTATGTTAAACACAAACCTACATTTGAAAAAAAATACGAAAAAACTTTATCTGAACCCTGGTAGAAAATTTGTCTAGTTTTATCGAGGCCTCTACCAGGGAATTACAAAATAATTTAAATATTCGTCAATAATATTAAATCTTTCAATTTCTAAAATTAAACTTGAGTACAAAGTAAAGTTGTTAATCATCTTTTCTAATTTTTATCTCACATTTGAGTAAAAAAGATAAAAATTTAAAAAAATTTTCAAATATATTTAATTATAATGTTTATGAAGTTGTAGTATCAAAATTCACTTACCTTTCGTATTTCATAAAAATTGACTGATTATATAATATACTGTCTGATTCATTTTACTCCGAAAATTTAATACGTCAATACGAGAAATTCCTTATTGTCGACTTTTAAAATAGCAGTACGTCAATTCGAATTCATAAATTTTTTTGAATGCATCAATGCTTTTGAATATGAAATCGGCTTTCTAAGATTAAGGGAATGTAAAAATACTGACATTACAGTCCATTAAATTTTTGGTTCTTAAACCAAAAGTTTCAAAAATATCTCTCTATTACAGTCTCATATTTTGATTGATAAAAAACATAATATAGAGACACTTCGGAAAATTTTTGAATATAGATTGAAAATTCGAGAAACTACAATGTCAGAATTCTGAACTTATATAATGTTATCATAAGTAAATTACTTTGGTTTTCTTCTGTAAAATATTAAAAGTCCATCGATGATAAAACCACTTATAGTATGTTAAGAAAAAATAAATTAACTGCACAAGGACTTTTAACATCTCAATAGTGACTTCGATTGAACAAATTTTGATTCCTAATTAGATCTTGTGATGTAGATGGAATATTGTAAACTATTAGTTCCATCTTAATTTTCTATTATTTTAAGTAATTTTTATCCAGCGCATAAAATCCATTGAAACCATAATTTTTCCTACAAAAAATCTTTTCAAAAGATTTACTACTGGATAGTATAGTAGAAATGTAAAAAATGACAAGTATTGTATTTTATTACATGTCTAAAAATTATTGAAAAGTGAAATAATATTTTACTTTTTGATAATTTTTCAATATTATTTTGCATTTTAATAATTCTTTAAAATAACATTTATTTCACTTTCTAATAACTCTTCATTAGTCATCATTTTAAAATTCTACATTGACGTTATAATCGAGGAACATGCTAAGCATATTCATAAAACTGAAAATTAATTTTGTTAATAATGTACAATAATTAAAAGTGTTTTATTTTAAGTATTATTAAAATACTAGTTATCATTCATCTTGACGTTTGAAGATATTTATTTATTTTTATTAAATTTATAATCTAATAAATCATGGTATAATCCAAGAAAATTAGAATAATACCTTTTTTTAAATTTGAATAAGTTGCCCAAATTTTATTTCTGTATATAAAAGTATTGATATCTAAATGTGCTCTAAAAATATTTATTTTTGTAATAACAAATTTGCTTAATAAGAGGAGGTCGTTAGTGGCTCATTCGGTAGAGTGATGGATTCATAATCTCGAGGATCCGAGTTTGAATCCCGCTCTCGGCTAATTTATACAAGCACCACTGTATACGATATATGTGCTATGTTCACAAACACACTAAAAACCTCCGTCACTAATCAGCATTATAATAATAACATAAAATACAGCGACGTTGAATAAAATTGAAAAATATTTAATTACAAAAAGTTATTTTCAATTTTTTTTCGATATCAAATTTTTTCTTGCAGTATTATACAGTTAATTAAGTTTTTAAAAATCATTTTCATGGTTCATTGTGTCAAAAGGTTAATTAATTTTTAATTAGTGGTAATGCATTTCAAGCTGTTCTTTATTTTTTGCTTGCTGAATACTTCATTAAAATAAGAGCTATCAAAAGAAATCATTAGTATTATGACATTTTGGTTTTATAAATATTTAAAAAAATGGAAATTTTTATAAAACAAGCAACGCATTTTTGTGATAGGCATCGTAATGTACTATATTCAGAGAATATCTGTATATTTGAGTACATGTTTGCATTCATACACGTATGAGTTATAAGTTTTTTTTTTTTTTTAAATAAATAATGATTAATTGGATTTTTTATTTGCAAAATTTCTTACGATATCTTTCAGGGAAATTATTCAAGGGATATTCATAAAAATTTTGACAAATTAAGATAACTTATAAATATTTCATTTCAGATCGTCAGTGGCTCACTCGGTAGAGCGTTGGATTCGTATTCTCGAGAACTCGAGTTCGAATCCCACTTTCGGCGGCCGATTGATACAAGCATCACTGTATACGATACATATGCTTTGTTCACAAACACATTGACGATTTCCGTCGCTAATTAGCATCATAATGATAGCATAAATACAGCGACGTTAATTAAAAAAAAAAAAAAAATATTTCATTTCTAAGTTTTTAATACTACTTGATAACAAAAAGTAGTGGAACTAATTTTTTTAAAACTGTGATTGGCTTGTATTATTATATACAATTAATATTATTCAAATGTTTTTTTTTTTTTGAAACTAGAGGTTTAAGTCAATAGCATTTACTTATAATCATTTAATAATATTTTTTCCAAAAAAGAAATATTCTGCAATTTTAAACCTCGATTGATTTTAAATCAACAGGTTTTTTTATTTATTTATTTATTTAAAATGCATCACCCTCTCCTTTGGGTATTAGCGACTCACAATTAGTACATGATATTTGCAAATCATACACTGGAATAAGGTTTACATAAAATATATACATGACTTGATTTTATAGTAGAAGTTATACATGTTTCTTATAGTCGATTGAATCCATGAATTTTATTACATTCTTACATTGTTCTTTACAGTTTAATTATTCTCGGAAATTGTCTTTTAGTTTGTTTCTTTGTAAAGGTTTCAAAATTTGGACACACGATTAGTATATGGTAGGGTAGATGTGGGTATTACAGCGGAATCTACGTATGATGAATTTTAAACTCATAAATTAAAGCTTATAGATGAAGAAAACTTATCACTTTTATTTTTAATAAAATATTTAAACATTGATTAACTAGAAAAAAATTAATTTAGCATTTAATTATAGAGTTAAAATTAAGAAAAAACGAATTTAAAATAAAATGTATTTGTGGCTATTGCTGCGGCCGTGTTTCTAATGCTGTGTGCCAGTTACTATTGACACTTTTATATATTCCGTTCGAAAAGTTGAGGTTAGGTTTACCACGTGTTATAGTAATAAAAGGATGCCACAGTAATTCATATTTGGTGATTTTAATGACGCATAATACTAAGGTGTAAAATTAAAATATTAAATACGTGCTAGGTGAAATTTCCAAAAAATATATAACAAGCAAAGATATATTTTATTTAATAATGATCTCATTTTACATAAAAAAGAATAAAAACAGAAAATATTGTCAAATTTAGGATGCATACGTGATCGCGATTTTACGAAATTTATCAAGATTTTAGAACAGTTCAATTTCAAATAACCAATATTAAATATTTTTAGACTTTATTTGTGAGATATATTTTTTAAAATATTAAATGATACTTATAATATTTGATTATGCATTCAAATATTATTTATGGACTTGAAAAAAATTATTTTTACGAATTTTATATGAAAAAACAGTAATTAGCACCTCCTCAGCAATACCCACATCTACCCTATACTGTTTGTGGAATGTTGTAGTAAGTACGTAGTTTTCTTTTCTTATTTCTTCAAATGATGTTCGCATGTGATTTTAATGTGTCCGATTCTCAATCAAATGAAAAAAATTTTATCTGTTCTGTCAAAAGTTAAAGTTTAGTTAAAATTTGTGAATGCAGTTTTTAAATTTTAAAAATTAGTTTTATTTGCGTTACTCTTTCATTTTTTGTTATTTTTTTTATACATGATTTTATTTAGTTATTAACATAATATAGTTGGCATACTAATAGTAATGTTCTTGTGATTATTTCTTTATTACTTGATATAAAGAGCGAATAATGTATTTTAATTCTACCTTTAAAAAAAAATTATACCTTTCGATAGTTTGATTTGTTTGCATTTATTGAAGACTCGCAAACCAATAAGTTGTTCAAATATCTAAAAATAGCTGTAGTAAATTTTTTTTTTTGAAATATATACTGTTCTGAAATTGTCCGTCCTCCTAATTTGTTATGTTTATGTAAATTTATAAGGTAAAGGTGATGTTACGTCTATATTTTTTATTGGATACGGATATCTTTTACTGCGTTTGTAAAAAAAATTATGTTTTTGTAATGATGAACAAATTAATATTTCTTTAATATATTATTTTAAAACTAATAATTATCATATAAATTATTATATGAACTGATTTAATTAGGTTAAGTTTAATTTTACCGTTGATCATTTATATTTATTATTTTATTTTATACAAAAAGTTATGTTTCCATTTTCCCATGCTACCTGTAAGATAAAAGATAGGCGCTTTTTTCCAATCAATTTTAAAATTAAATGCAAAATTCGGAAAAAATAGAAAAATAGAAACAATAATTTATTTAAAAATTTTCATATATTAAATATTAAAAACATATTTTTTTATGACAAAATTAAACATTTCATTAATTATTAATCAATTGCTAAAAAAGTTTATCTCAAAATTTAATTGTAATTTTGTAATTTTTATTTTTATCAACAAAAATAAAAAATGTTTTAATTGTTCGAATATTTATATTAATTTTATTAATATTTTTTCCTGAGTTAAAATATTTTTTTCTATAAAAATAAAAAAAAATCATTAATTATTTAAAATTTTTGTCTTTAGAAATTTATAATGTTAATAAAATTGAAAAAATTCCAAATTCAAATATTTTCAATCATTTTGAAAATATTAATGAAATACTTTATTTCAAACAATGCTAATGATTTTAGATTTATTTTTAGATTTCTTTTCAATATGCATATTACGATGTACATTTGACCACGTGGAAATAATAATTTTCGAAAAAATAACACAATTTTGTCCGAACTTTGACCCTAAGATTTATTTATAATTATTGCGAAATCTAATACAAAAGGAACTTGTTTTCTATGTAATTTAAATGTTAATGAAGATATATCTTACCTGATTATAAAATTATTCCTGACATAAAAACTTTGTTCTCGCATTTCTTATTAACATGACAATAACATTTATTTTCAAATTCAATTAATGTAACAATAGACTTATTCTCTTGTCATTTTATGCTTTGATTGATAGTTCAAATGAATATTTTAATTCGTTTAGTCCAGACCTTTGGACTGTATATTTTATATTATGTCTTAGACACTGAGATAGCGAGTTTTTGCCTTCTTTAGTGAGATGGTGTATTCTTGCTTTAGTTAATGAGATGGTAGGTTATCACTCCAAGCCGATAATATATATTGGTATTATAATAAAATTTGAACTCATATGAGATCCCATACATATATTTATGTATTATAGTTAAATTTAATATCACATGAGATCTTGCAGGTCTGAAAATTTTTTTAGTGATACATTTTGCATTTCTGAATAGAATTCTACTTGCATAAATTAGTTTTTTTTAATGTTTATGCATAAGAAAAGTACTAGTTACATGTTTGTCAATGTTTTGAGTATGTAGCGGACGATGAATTTTTTAAGCTATTTTATTAGTATAATTTAATTACCTATAACTTTTAAACAGTATAAAAAATATTAATGCAACAGAGCTTATCAAAGTATTAAATTCGTACGTTATTTTATCTTTCATACATTTTTTTGTGAGAATCTTAGTTGTTCGGTTATTGAAGTTTTTATAAACACTTCTTTTTACTATATTTTCGGGAAAATGTCTTTTATTAAGATAGGCACAAATATAAAATACAAAATGGATTTGCTTCCTTTTTTAAAGTATGATCAGATGCAGATGTTTAAAAAATTCAACATTGAAAGTTCATTCTTAAAAAAATTTAAATCTTTAAATTAGATTAGTTCATTTGGCCATCTGAAAAAGTTCAAAGATAATTTTTATTCGAAATAATATAGAAAAAATTTGTAGATTTGCACATGTACATCATGCGCATAGATTCATATACATGCTGCAATGTTATCCAGAGTTTAGATTCTGTATTTACTTAAGAAGTATGTTTTTATAAGCGTCTATGTTCATTGGCGCAATATACTATTCTAACATTCTTAGAAAATTAAAATGAGGAAAACGATCACAAAATAATTTAAATTATTAAATTCTAAATTTACAAAAATATTTGTATTTATTGTATTCATCATACTAATTATACCTATAAGTATGTACATAAACATTAGTTACTTATTGATTTAAAACAAATCTCTTTCAACTTTATAAAGTTAATAAAAAAATTGTTGATATAATTTAATTAAATAAGTAAATATTTACAAAATAGTCTAGGCAAGAGATAAGTCCATTTTCACTAAAACATCTAGATGAAATTAATGCTTAAGAATTGTTATAATTACATTGATTTCATTAATGTAATGAATGTTTGAGGATTGTAGTAATTTCATTGATTTTATTTATGAAGTAACGATGCATTGTGGCGATGTCATTTGAAATACTACAAATGAAAATATCATCATAAATGTTTTGTATAATATCCAGCCCAATGAATAGAAGAAAGCGGCAATTATAGTGTAATGGAGAACACCGAACCTAAAAAAAATTTTAATTAAAATTTTGGTTAAATTTTCTTCAATAAGAAATTAAATTTTGAACATTAAGACTGTAACTCTTATTTAAAATAAAAAAAAACTATAAATATTAATAATATATATACATTCTACAAAGAAAATTTTGTTTATAAATCATTATAAAATTATAAAATAAATTTTAATAAATATTGCTAATATTAATAAATTTATAGTTACAAAATGTTTATTTAAAATATTGGTAAGACTAAAATATTATAATGTTCTATATACTCACGTTGCGTATCGAATATAAATTGTCCAACTTGCGCACGGTTTTTTAAGTATATAAGTGCGAATGCCTATGATATGCTTCTTTGCATAATCATCCCAATTAATGCTTGCTGCATTAAATACAAACTTCTCTTTATCTGCTGGACTCATTTTTTCCCAAAGATTTAATACGTTATCATCGATGAATTTCCATTGTTGAGTTTTAAAATAGGAGTATGCCATTCCAAATTTATAAATTTTTTTGTATATATTACTCAACCTGAAATTATTTTATTTAAATTAATTAACATTTACACTTTTAATGAAAGGTATGGTGCTCGTTCATTTTTATAAGTTTGGTTATAATTGAAAAAGAAATAACGCAAGTAATGATAATAACAGTCATTAACTTTTCAGTCTGTTACATTATATTACTTTACGCTATATTTTTTATTAATTATGTGTTACTTTATTATGGAATTTACAGTTATGTAAAGTTATGTAATGAAAAAATAAATTAATTGATATATAAGTAAGCTTTAACTTGGCTATCCAAGATTTTAAATTGAATTATACTTACATTGGCTTTTGTCCTTTAAGAATTAAAAGTTTATCCACGATGAAACCATATATTGTATGCAAAAGGAAAAAAAGTATGTTGTATAAAAGTTTATTATCTGTTGGTATAAGAATGTAATACCACATGTGTAAATCGCAAGGATTCCTATACCCCCATTTAAAAGTTAGATTGAAGAAATCACCCCAACTAACTGGATTTTGTGTCGTAGATACAATATTATAAACTACTGACTTCTCTTCATTTTTCTTTTCTAGCTGGTTTTCATCTACTACGATAAATCCATTGGATTTTTTATCTTTCCTGAGAAAAAAAAATTCATAAAAAGGTTTATTATTTACATGAAAAGTAAGTTACAAAAAATTTAAATGATATTTATTTCAAATGATTCCAGATATAAAGAAAATTTATGTATTTATTCATCACTTCAAAATCCAGATTCTCTTTAAAATAAAAAGCTCGATACTCTTTTGGTAGAAAATTAACCATTTATCACGCATATTAAAATGACACTTATCTAGAAATTTTGTTTGAAATGTTTTCAGAATTTCTCGATAAATGTTATTTTAACATATGTTAACCAACAAAAATGGCCAAAAAATGATTATATTTTTACTAGGGTTGATGCAGTTACACTACATTGTTTTATGATAAACAAAATCCTTACCACGTTTTGCCAAGATCCCAAGCTGCAGCGATCAAATTATTGACAACGTAATCAGCTGGAATTAGTTCTGCATTCAAATTCTTTCCACAGAATTCTGTACGAAGTATACACAGATAACCAGCCATTACTAAGCCAGTAGGTCCATAAATACTACTGTTCCATCCTTCTAAAGGCTCTTTGTATGTTGACGTTACTATAGATGGCCTTGCTAAACATATTGGCATATCTTTGGAATGTTGGCGTACAACTTGTTCAGCACATGCTTTTGAAAATGAATAAGTATTTGGCCATTTATCTATAAGACTGAAAATGATTTTAGATGATAAGTGTCGAATCTAACAATAAAAAGTATTATATCACATATTCATTTGTATTTATAATTTTTTGATATTTAAATTTTATTCCAAGTGTAAAATATAACTTTTAAATTTCGTCGATGTTCAGGTAAATTTTTAGCAAGGATTCTTTTTTCTTTGAGAATCGAGATGAATATATTAAATGAGAAACAAGATTTTCTATATATGTTAAATGAAAAAAAAACTTTGAATTAACTGTTTTTTAAAACCTTTATATTATGAAAATGACCAATAATTCATTTTTGCATAAACTATTTTATTTATCCAATATGTTTGGAAATTGCAATGACAATTTACAGTTTGAATCAATAAATCATTCTATCTTTTATTGAAAAACTTACCCTTGCGTTAGTCGTCCTAAGGTTTCATCGTCAAATAATTCTGCCAAAGAAAGTACTTTCTCTACATCTATAGGC
Source organism: Anastatus disparis (assembly GCA_017163975.1). NCBI lineage: Eukaryota > Metazoa > Arthropoda > Insecta > Hymenoptera > Eupelmidae > Anastatus > Anastatus disparis. Next base: position 2,307,506 of record JAFFSR010000218.1, on the reverse strand, counting down.
ATATCGTAAAATTTTTCCTCTATACATTTTGTATAACATTGTGAGAATGCTGTGGATATATGTATAAATGCCTGTTTACAAAAATTGAATATTATATCATAAAAGATGTTCTTGTGATTGTTAAATGTAATGACATTCGAAAATTACCTTAAGATTTTTCATTTCTTTTGCAAGCGTCAACATTTTCTTCGTACCTTTGACATTAATTTCTAAAGCAGTACGAAGTGGAGCATCGAAACGTGTTGTGGCAGCTCCATGAAATACTATATGAGTATTTTCTATAAGTATTTTTTTATTTTCAGGAGATAGTCCGAGGTCAGGTTCAGCGGTATCGCCTTCAATCATGACTACATGTTTCATGAAGTCAGGATTTTCTAATTTCAGTAATGAATACAACTGTAAATAAACCAAAATTATTAATTTAGTTGTGTTTATATAAATTCAAATGATGGAATTCAAATATTGTCGAAAATTGTATGTTCGAAACATAAAATTCTGCTAAATAAATTTGAAAAACCAAACAAATGTATTCCTTACTTCATCGTTAAACTGTTCCTTGAGCCTTGCTTCAGGTGATTTGTCTTTCTTTTTTCGCAATAAAAGATAAATATTTCCTATTTCGGGACATGCTCTGAAATATGGAATATAGAATTTTTAATAATCAAATTTACGTTCATAACATTAATAAATAAAAATAGGTTTTTTTTATTGCATTACCGTAACAATTTCTCAATTAAAAGTTTGCCAATAAAGCCTGAACCTCCAGAAATAAAAACGTTTAGACCTTTATAAAATTCAACTATCTCGCTTCTCGGAGCCTTTTCATCGGAGTTCATATTTAACATATCGTTGAGATAAGAGTTACCACTCATTTTTAAAGCTGTTTATTGAATTATATACAATCTAAAAAAAATCAAAATAATATTTATTATATTATTTCTGGGTTTTGATAAGATTTATTAAAATTTTACGTAAAATATGTATTAATTTAGTTAAAAATTAAGGCAATCTTTTCTCTATAATGTATTTTTCTTTAGAGGCCACAGGAGTTAAATTATACTAAATATTAGACCCGCAAAATTGACAAGAGAACCCGAATTTCGCGCCTAGTTTGTCAAAAAAATAGTATATGTACCAAATTTTCAATTTCGCGCCCTTGGTATTAACTGTATACTAGTATGAGTGATATTAACCTATTTCCACAAGGTTTTCAATAATTACAAAAAATTACATACTATATTTAGATTTATTTATTAATTCTCTTATATCTTCGGTTCGTCACTAATATTCTATGTAAAATATTCGTTTATTTAACTATTATTCGACAACATTATGAATTTTTCACTATTTTTTTTGTAATAATGTGAAAATTATGTACTTTATTTTAATGGGTTAAAATAATATATGATTTATTAAATTTCATTTAAAATATTTGTAGACTTTTAGAAGTTTTGTTTGACTTTATCCAGCATTTAAAACATTATTTTGTAAGATTTCTAACAATTTAAAAAATATATTTTATTAATTTTAAAATATATAATTTTATATATTTTATTTAAGAAATCAGATCTGTGTTAAAGCCTGAAAAAAAATCTAATTTAAATATACTGATAATTTTTTTTTCTTATAATTTTAATTAATGAAACTTCTTATTACCTTATATATACAAGACTTTGATCCATAAACAATTATAAAAAATCTCATCTAATGATTGAAATCCTATTCTTTAGTCGAACACTTAATTTTGGTATTTATCGCAGGCGTTTTCAGAAAATTCTCAACATATCAACTCAAAAATTTTCAGAGATCTTCAGTTTATATATTTTCATAAAATAACAGTTTTAAATAATAAAATAGATATTTTTGTGAATTTTATGTATGTAATTAAGTTCAACATTCACTTAAATTTATTTTGTCAAAATTCCAGTACTAATTGACTGAGAAAGCCTGCGGTAACCACCAAAATCAGGGGTTCGACTAAAGAAAAAGATTAAAATGATGGGATGAGATTTTGAAAAAATCATTCTTATACCAAAGTCTTGTATTTAATACGTATTTAAAGTAAAATAAAATTTCATTAATTAATATGAAAAAAAATTATGATTACATTTAAATTCAATTTTTTCAAGACTTCAACGCTGTCCTAATACCTTAAGTAAATTTATTGATTTTTTATTTTTTTATATGTCCAGTTTTTGATTAATATTTTGCATATATTATAAACATTTTTTTATGTAATTATTATTTGTCAAACTTTTCATTATAAAGTTTTTAGAATGTTTTGTTAAAATGTAAAAATTACGTACTTAATTTAAATATGTTTTTCAATTAAATATGATTTATTAAATTTTATTTAAAATATTTCAATTATTTTCATTGAGTTCCTTATAGTTTCAAAATGAACCTTCTTCAAAAATATTATTAATTCTTTCATATCTTGAGATTTATTAATAATTTATGTGTCGGAATTTTTATCTCTATTTATTAAAAATCGGATTAGTTCACACAGTTAATTACACACGATATAACGATTGATTTATTTTTATTTCATATTAAATGAAATATTTTTTGTAATTGTTTTTTAATAACACTGTTCAAATAATCTGTGTCGAAGAACGTAAATTTCGTACCATCTTTTAACATTATATTAATTATTATTTTGAGAAATATTATAATTCATAATATTTACGAAATCAAATATAATAAAAGTTAGAAAACAAACCACTTTGATATATTACATTCACTTAAGATTCATAAGAATAAAAAAAACTGATTATTAGATATTTCGGCACACTCACAACTACCCGATGATGTTTCTCGGATAAAGGTAAAAAAACAACTAAACGGCTTTACAATGTAATAGAGTTTTATGTGAAAAGAGAAGCAACAAGATTTTTACGCACAAACAATAAATATGCAACGAACTTATACATAATCATTAATACAATTGATTTTAATTCTGGACATTTTGATGTTTTTCATCTTCTAAGTGACTGATTAGTTGATTTCTCTTGAAAACAAGTCATCCAATTGGTCGATATCGTATTCCATATATTTTTTTAAAATTTAATTAGAAGACTCATTAATAATTTATTAAGTAGATTTTGTGATAATTTATTCAACGGTCTTGGAGACGCTAAAAGATTAAGTGGGTCATTTCAGTATAGTGTGGATAAAAAAGTAGATATTAAATTAAATTTAAAAAAATTAATGAAATAAATATGTATTAACAAGTAATTGATTAATATAATTTTACTGGTTTGCAAACAGCAATTTCTACTAGTTTTGTCTTCATCGCAACAAAGTAGGACAATGGCATTCTAATTATATTTTAAATACACGAGGTAACTGGCTAACTCGTGATGAATATGTGATTTTAGAATCGGCGTGAAACACATTGTTTCAAGAATTATATTTTTGTTTGGAAATAACCGCAAATGATTCAGTTATTTTAAATGTACGTCATGAATGACCAATTGCTTCTCACATCTATTTGGTCAAATATGAATTATTTCAAAATAATTTATTCAACAAAATTTCATATCATTTTTCAATAACATAGTTATATATTAACTTAAAAAAAAATGAAAAAATGGAAAAAAATGATGTTATTAATAATACAAATTTTGTATTTGTTTTTATTTTTATGTAATTTGTGTGCACGTCGTTTACCCATTGTTGATACTCGATTGTTTTGTTTTTAAATTTTTAATACATATTCACATTTGATAGGAATCTTTTTTGTACCAAAATGACTTGTTTATCATTTTAAATGTTTCCATTCTCTTTGCAATCACTTAAAAATTATATATCTTGTTTAAATACAGTCGACGAAAACATATTCTTGGGTGTTCTTTTTCTTTAATTTGAAAATTCTCCAATGAAAATGAACAAAATAACGGAACTATCCAATAAGGTTGTATGATTTTAAAATTACAGAAAAAGAACACCAAAGAATATGTTTCGAGGATACATTCATAAATTTTATTGTTGGATTAAATTAATGTTCACTTAATTTTTTATTTAAAAGATACAATTATAAGATTTACGAATATTTCGTTTTAATTTTGTTGACTAATGTGGTATTTAAAGAAATTTTATCAAAAATGTACGTTTTTGTTGGTTTTGCAATTACTTAAAAAGTATATACCTTAAGCACATTTACTTACTAGCCTTTTGACAAAGATATTTAACATGTTTATCAATATATTGTAGAATTTAATATATTATATAATATGTTTTTAGTAATAATTAATATATAAGATTTAGTTTTGCGTTCGCAAAAGATAAACAAATAATCTTTTTATATTTTTCAGTCATAAATATATAATTCTTGTTTGTATTAATCAAATATTTATATTTGTTATTAAATTACATCTTAATAATAAAAAATGAGATGTTAATACTTGTCCCAAGTGTGAGGCTAAAATTTATACGGAAACATTTTTAATAAATCTATTAATAATTTTAAAAAATTCACGTGCTAAATCATAGCTGATCTAATTCACAAATATGTATAGTGGGTAGTATATTTAAATTACACTGAAATTGAAAACCAGTGCTACTTTTTTTTAAAAATGGTAATTATAATCATGGCCTCCACTATTTGAAGCAATCTTTCATCTTAAATATTTCTTATAAAATGTTTTTAATGATTAAAAAAATCTGAAAACTTTGTAAAAATTTTCTTTAATTTAAAAAATTTGAAAATTTCTTATACACTAACAAATAGGAAAATTCATTATGATTAATGGATGTAAATTTGTTTTCTATTCAATAAATACTAATGAAATTTTTAATTTTCTGTTTGTAACAATCTATATAGTTGGATATTTATGACCTAAATTCACAAATTATAATGGCTGTTTAAACAATTAAATTGTGAATAATAATTTAAATGACTTCTTGCGGATCTTTTACCCTTGAAATTCGTATTCAAAATATAAAAACACGTAAGAAACGACGTAATGGAAACGTGGCAATCATTCAGCCACGAAGATGTGCGTTGTTCTTAAAATGATTTTGTCATAAATTAATCAAACGTTTACTACGTAACGCTAAAAAAGCTACGTATAAAATAAAATATAATTATGCATGAAATTACAAATCATATTTAATTTTATTGATTTAATGAACATAGCTTAGCGGAGCATACATCTCCAAAATTATTTTCCGTGCAGAAAAAATAGTTTCATGATAAATTATACAATATTTGTAAGATATAGATACATGTTTTTTTAAAGGCTAAAGGTTTTTTGCATGCTTAAAATCTGATAATTATTGATAGAAAGATTTCAATTAATTCAAATTTTAATATTAAAATTTTTTGAATTTCTAGTATAATTTAATTTTATTTAATTTTATAATTTTTTAATTTGGAGCACAAATTAAGAATAAATTTTTTAAAAATATTAATATTTTATTAAAATTTCAATCATTCATTTTATTTTGTAAGTTTTTAATTTAGTAGGAATGAAGTGTTTTATTTTAAACAAAGGTGTAAAATTATGCCTTTTTGTTTTCAAAGTTTCCTAAAATAGTGAAGTTGTTGAAGGAACAAAGTATGTCTTAGTCTATTGAAATGAAATGGGAATTTGGAAAAATTGTAATAATTTACGAATATTTTATTTTAGTGGTCAATATGTTTAATATTTGATAACAAAAAATAACAAAATTAATTTTAGTTTAAAATTGTAAATATTTAGAAACTTTTTTCTAATTTTTAAAATGATTATTGTGATTTTAATAATTGAAATTTCGAATCACATAATAAATTGCTCATATTTTTCATAATTTAAATAAAACAATCTTATTTTAAAAATAAGGTTCAGATTTAACGCTCGATGTCAAACTGATTTATGAAATAAAAAATTAATTTTGGATATTTGAGCAAATCATATATTGAAGGCCTGCAAACTTCAAAGTAGTTGAGGTTAATTTTTTATTTTAAAATATAATCTTCTAAAATTGTTCTTTCTCTTTATTCATTACGTTTATAAGTGACTTACTTTTGTAGTATTATTAGTTTTAGGAAATCGACTGTAATATCATGAGTGCAATAATTACATTATCTCATTTCTGTATCTTATTATGTATCAAATATTATATTTTAGTTTGTTACACACTTTTTGTAAACTATTACAAATAAATATCTATCTATCTACCTATCTATCATTTATGTAAATTAATAAGGCAAACGTGATGAATATTACTTTTATATTTTCTATTTGTTTTGGATTTCGCATAAGAATTATAATATAATCATTCTCTTTTATTCATGTATACGGAAAAAAAAGAAAAAAAATATACTTTTCATTTTATTAATATTATTTAATAAAATCATATGTATTAATATTTCTTTAAAATATATTTTTAAATTGAAAAAAAAGTAATATTCAAAATTTTTTATTATTATCAGTATCTTATTTATTTAATATGATCATTTGTTACTTTTTCTAGTAAAATATTGACGCAATAAAAACAATATTATAAAATTTTTTTTTTCATTTAACGTTGCTGTAATTATGATATCATTGCGATACTAATTAGCGACGGAGGTTTTTGGTGTGTTTGTAAGCAAAGCACATGTATACAGTGGTGCTTTTATAAATCGGCTGAGACCGGGAATCGAACTCGAGGACTCGAGTTCGAAAACCATCGCTCAACCGAGTAAGCCACTGAGACCTCTATATTTTAAAATTAATAATTATGATATAAATTACAATACTCAATTAATTAAAGCCAATTTAATAATATTGTTGATAATTTATTTTATAGATCAATTAATTTTTATAAAAAAGTATAATGATGAATTTTTCTTTTTTCTACAATACCTGTAGAATAACAGAAAGGTGCAATTCGCTAATCAATTTTAAAATTAAATACGAAATTGATAAAATAAATTATAGTTTTTTCAAAATCTGAATTTTAAATAATTTGTAAAATTACGAAAATTACGAAAATTATTGAAGAATAAAAACAATTTATTGCATAATTTGTATGTATAAAATATTTTAAAGATGTTATCTGAAATTTGAATTGTGATTTCACAATTTTTATTTTTATTAATAAGATTAAAATTAAAATTTTTTCAAAATTTACATTAATTTTATTAATATTTTTAATTTGTCAGAATATTTTCTTTAAAAACTTTTATTCATTAAAAAATCATTCATTATTTTAAATATTTTTACTCTAGAAATTGATTATATTAATAAAGTATAAAATTGAAAAAATTAGGTGTTGCCTTTTCCAAACTAGAGACGGCGTGTATTCTTCTTCCGCCAACCCAACGAATTATTTTATTTCGAACAATGCTTATCATTTCAGATTTATTTTTAGGTTCATTTCAAGAATTTTTACGAGACAGTACAATGTACATTTGGCCACGTGGAAATAATCGTTTTCCAAAAACTAAAACAATTTTATCGAAACTTTGACCCTAAGATTGATTTATAATTAATTTCAAATCTAATACAGTAGGAAATTGTTTTATGTCTAATATAAATGTTAATGAACATTTTTTACCTGATAACTTTTTTCCGCATTCCTTATTAACGTAACAATAGCATTTATTTTTAAATTCAATTAACGTAACAATAGACCAGCTCTTATATCATTTTATGTTTTCATTTGATAGTTCAAAGGAACATATTAATTAATTGTAAATTTACAAAAATATTTTTATTTATTGCATTAAGAATATTATCATATCCATAAGTATGTATGTACATAGCCATTAGTTTATTCATTGATTTTATACATTTTATTTGAACTTTATAAAGTTAATAAGAAAAATTTTTTATACAATATAAGCAAATATTTACAGAATATTAATATCGGTAAAAGATATATCCTTTTTAATTAAAAACATGCAAATAAAATTAATTTTTTGAAATAATAGTGATTTCATTAATTTCATTTATGAAGTAGCAATACATTGTGGAGATGTTAGTTGGAATGCCACAAATGAAAATATCATCATAAATGTTTTATATAATATCCAACCCAATGAATAGAAGAAAGCGGCAATTATAGTGTAATGAAGAACGAAGAATCTGAAAATTTTTTAAATGCAGTAATATTATTACATTACAAGGGACTCGGCTTACGCCTCGAGAAGTAACCTCTCCGCTGGGACGGAACCATTAAGATTCATCTCGTGTAATGTACACACTTTTCCATACCAGCCTGCCGAAAATTATATTATCAAATAATAATATGCAAAGTATAACAAGCTGAACGCGAAGGGCTTTTAACATCCGTTAACATTTATGATCCAAGTGTGTTAAAAAGTCCTGAGCAAAAATTAAGAAAAGAAAACTGATTAACGTGAGTCGGTAATAAAGTTTGCGCACACATTCATGCGGGGTCATAGCCGCTCTGCACGCGCTGTGTCGCCCAACCTTATGCCACTACGCATTATTACACTTATATACCGTTGTTCGCTGTAACTTGTTGTGATAGATACGCATGTAGGAATGTATAGTTAATGTGAAAGAGAACTTTTAAGTCCGTCGTTCTCTTTCGCATTAACTACGTTCTCATGTGCGCTCACTCATACTCACTGTATATGACAGTCGAAAACACAACAGAGGCTTTGAATTTCTTCCATCCCTGTGTTTGCGCCATCTAGTTGGCCAGCTAAAAAATCGGCGTTTCGACAAAGACACACAGAGACGAAGATCGCATTTTCGGCAGAGGTGGTATGAAAAATTAATTTAATGTAATGGTTGAATTTTTACTATAAAATGTTATTTATATATTTTTAAAATTTTAAATTTGTTAAAATTTTTTTCTAATATATAAGAATTTGAATTTTAAACATCAAGAATACAATTCTTATTTAACGGCAGGCCGGAGTAGAACCTGATACCGACCGAGTAACAATTGAGTTGTTTGTTATTTACTCAAGTATTAATCGGTGTATTTGCAAATTGAAGGTTATCAATAGATATTATTATTACAAATATTTATGCACAAGAAAAAAATCTATCGTGTTTTGAGAAAAGTAAGGAACGCGAAAATATTATAAACATAATCTTTACTTGGGTTCCTTACTTCTCTAAAACAAATCGTAATTTTTTTTTGTGCATAAATATTTGTATAATAATATCTATTGCGCATAACCTTCAATTTGCAGATACACCGATTAATACTTGAGTAAATAACAAAAATGCCAATTAGACAAGGACAGCGAATCCGGCCTGCTCTTAAAACAATATAAAAAGAACTACAAATATTAATAACGTACAAAGTGTTCATAAAGTATGGAACCCCAAAAAAATGATCTCCATAAAAGTTTTAAGATTTTACGTGGGCGACCCAACGGTGATCTTCGTTTCAACATTGATCTTCAAGGTCATTTGGAGGCCAACTTTAGATTTTTAAATCGAACTTGTTGCGACCATGACCTTAGCCTCAAGATTAAACTTAAAGTCATATCCAAATGTAAAATTTTCCGCTCTTTCCATTTCTGAGATCAAAATTATGGGGTACCATTTGAAAATCTCAATTTGACCTCAAAATGACCTTCAAGATTAAAATTAACGTGAAATTGATAGACATCGTTAGATCACCCTCGAAAAATCCTTAATCTTTTATAAAGGTCATTTTTTTTATCCGACCAACCATTCTTCAAATAGAGGAGGGTCCCATACTTTATGAAAACCCTGTATATGCAATGAATAAAAAACATTATTTCTTTATTTTGTTTTACAAAAAAATCATATTTTCTGTTTTTTTTTAAATTATTCTAAAATTGTAAAATAAATCATTACGAATATATGAATAAATACTTCATTACATATAATGCATGAATTAAAAGTTTATAAAATACAAAATATTTATTTATAATATTCGTAAGACTAAAATATTATAATGTTTTATATACTCACATTGCGTATCGAATATAAATTGTCCACTTTGCGCACGGTTTTTTAAGTATATAAGTGCGAATGCCGATGATATGGTTCTTGGCATATTCATCCCAATTGATGCTTGCTGCATTAAATACAAACTTTTCTTTATCTACTGGACTCATTTTTGCCCAAAGATTTAATACGTTATTATCAATGAATTTCCATTGTTGAGTCTTAAAATAGGTGTACGCCATTTGGAATTTATAAATTTTTTTATATACATTACTCAACCTGAAATTATATTATTTAAATTAATTTTCATATACATTTTTAATGAAAGAGATGGTGCTTATTCATTCTTACAAATTAGATTAATAGATTTTTAAAGATTATAATTTAAAAATTATTGACGTGAGAAAAATAGTTTTAACAAGAGCCATTTACTTCATTAGTCAATATCCAAGTTTAAAAACTATTATTCAAAAGCATACGAATTTTAATTCATTTATTAGCATAATTGAATAATCCGACTTTTATTCTACTACATCACGTTATTATCTTTATTAATTTTGTGTGTTATTTTACAATGGAAAATGCTAATTTTCGAACTGTTTTAAGATTCCAAAGTTATATAATGGAAAAATAAATAAATATATAAGTGATCTTAAGCTTGGTTATTCCAGAATTTTCGTTAAATTATTATACTTACATTGGCTTTTTCCCATTAAGAATCAAAAGTTTATCCACGATGAAACCATATGGCACATGCATAAGGAAAAAAAGTATATTGTATAAAAGTATATTGTTTGTAGGTATAAAACAGTAATACCACATATGTAAATCACAAGGATTTCTATACCCCCATTTATGATTAAGTTTGACGAAATTATTCCAACTAAGTGGATTTTGTGAGGAAGACACAATATTATAAACTATTGCTTCATCTTTATTTTTCATTGAATCTAGACGGTTTTTATCTATTACAGCAAATTCATTGGATGTTTTATATTTCCTATGAACAGAAAATTTTAAAAAAGATTTATTATAACTTATTACTAACAACGAATGTAGACACTCATAGAAGTATATACTTTTGAGTGGAATATTTCTGTCAAAAATGAGTTGGTTCCGTTATCCGGCCATTTAGGGACACCACCAAATCTCATGTATTTTTATATCTAATATATATTATAGATAAAGCAAACTTTTCATATATATAGATATACAAACAATGTTAAAAGTGTTACCCAGGTTTTTGGACGAAAAATTTAACCCAGAAGTGTCATTCTGTAAGCGTCTATCTTTTGTTACTAGGCACGTGTTAGTGGTTTGGATGACAAGTATTATATTTGATAAAAATAAATTATAATAAATTTAAATGATATTTATATAAATATTTATATGAAATATTTTGTTTCAGCTAAAAAGCTTAATACTTGATCCAGTAACACTATACTATCTCTTAATAAAATGAAATCCTTACCATGTTTTGTCAAGATCCCAAGCTGCAGCGATCAAATTATTGACAACGTAATCAGCTGGAATGAATTCTGCATTTAAATTCTTTTCACAGTATTCAGTACGAAGTATACACAGATAGCCAGCCATCGCTAAACCTGTAGGTCCATAAATAGTACTGTTCCATCCTTCTAAGGGCTCTTTGTATGTTGAAGTTACAATTGATGGTCGTGCTAAACATATTGGCATATCTTTGGCATGTTGCCGTAATACTTGTTCAGCGCATGCTTTTGAAAATGAATATGTATTTGGCCATTTATCTATAAGACTGAAAATTATTTTAGGTAGTAAGTAGATAGAATTTAATAATAGAAAGTCCTAACCAGGAAAGTATAACACCTCCAAATCACCGATTTGGTTGGAATAGCGAGAGATGATTTCTTACATAAAAATATGAAAAAAGCTAGAGTTATAATCACAAACACTCAATAGACTCAAAGTTAGAGCATATTTATATGCAATAATTTTATGAAACATAATGAGAATTAGGATTGTTTCAAAAAATCATAAATGGGCGTATTTATGGTTCTTACTTGATCTGCCAAAAAATACAAAAAGTTAAGAAAAATCCTTGAATTTGAGATTTATTGCAGCAAAAAATACCGACTTGTTCAAAAGTTATTAACAATCAAAATTGAAGAATAAAAATATATGAAAATTATCAGTTACTATATTAGAAGCGTTTTTTACTATAACTCGGTGATCTGGAGGTTTAATGCTCTCCCGGTAAGTCAAATATTCATTTAAAATTGTAATTTTTGAATGAATACAAAAATTGTAATGAATTGATTTTTATTCTAAATGTAAAATATAATTTTATTAATACCCAAGGAAATTTTTAGTAAGGACATTTTTCTAATGAACATATTAGATAAGAAACAACATTTTTAATATAAATTAGATTAATAAGATCTTTTTTGAAATAAAAAGAAAATTAATCTTTATATTATGGAAATGACCAATAATTTATCTTTGAATCAAAAATTACATTTATAAAATATGTTTGCAAACTGCGATAACAATTTACAGTTTGTATAAATAAATTATTCTATTTTTTATTGAAAAACTTACGGTGGCGTTAGTCGTTCTAAGGTTTCATCATCAAATAATTCTAGTAATGAAAGTACATTGTCTACATCTACAGGCAAATCGTAAAATTTTTCTTCTATACATTTATTATAACATTGTGAGTATGCTGTCGATATATGTATAAATGCCTGTTCATAAAAATAAAAAATGTTTTTATTATTATTCTAATTATTTTTAAATACAATAAAATTAATAAATTACCTTAAGGTTTTTCATTTCTTTTGCAAGCATCAACACTCTTTTTGTACCTTTTACGTTAATTTCTAAAGCAGTACGAAGTGGAGCATCGAAACGTGTTGTGGCAGCTCCATGAAATACTACATGAGTATTTTCTATAAGTATTTTTTTATTTTCAAGAGACAATCCGAGGTCAGGTTCAGCGGTATCGCCTTCAATCATGACAACATGATTCATGAAGTTTGTATTATCTAATTTCAATATTGAATATAGCTATAACCAAATATAAAATTAATGATGTTATGTTAATACAAGATTTAATCAATATTATTCAAGTATTGTTGACTGGTTTAAATAAAATATTATTTAGAAAATAATTTTGTTAAATACACATTTGCGCTAAAAAAATTTAGATAATCAAACAAATTTATGCCTTACTTCATCATTAAATTGTTCCTTGAGCCTTGTTTCTGGCAATTTGTCTTTCTTTTTGCGTAATAAAAGATAAATTTTTCCTATTTCGGGACATGCTCTGAAATATGGAATATAGAATTTTTAATACTCAAATCTACGTTTATAACATCAATAAATTAAAAAGGTTCTTTAAATTGCATTACCGTAATAATTTCTCAATTAAAAGTTTTCCAATAAAACCTGAGCCTCCAGTAACGAAGACGTTTAAACCTTTATAAAAATCAAGTATCTCACTTTTCGGAGATTTTTCATCGGAGTTTATATCCAACATATCACTGAGATAAGAACTATTAATACTCATTTTGACGTTTGAAGAGATTTAGCTATTTGTTGAACCTTATAGAATCTAAAAACATTAAAATAATACCCCCCTAGCGGAAAAAAATTAATATATCTGAATAAAACTGAAGAATACAGTTATTAACTGTTTTAAAGTGGCCAAATTGAGACTTAAGACAACAGTTATTAATTTTTTTAAATTTATTAAATAAAGATAACTGTTGAAAACTGAAGAGAACTATTTTTAATAGTATGGTTAATACTATACAAAGTGTTTTTAATAAAATGGTTAATACTAATATTAAATTAAAGATTTAATTTTTTTAAAATATTTATGCACTTTGGTTTATTTTCATTTTGTATTGAATGAAATATACTTTGTAATTATTTAATTAACATTATGAACGATTCTTGCATAAGAGTGCAAGTTTCATACCGTTTCAATATTGTCCTAGCGATTATTTTGAAAAATCTTAAATTCAAAATAATTATGACTTTATACTCGGAAACAAATCCAAAAAACTTAACGATTTCATATACTAGAATCACTTAAGATTTTGAAAAATAACTGATAATCAGATTTTTTGGAACACTCACAAATATCAGTTAACGTTTCTCGGATCAAGATAAAAGAACTACTAAACTATTTGATAATATAAAAAGCGTTTTTTTTAAAATTTATGTTAAGAAAGAACAAAAAGGGAGTACGGAAAAAAACTTGAATTTCAAGTTGATCGTCGCAGGCTATATCACGATGAAATATATAAATATCTTCAGAAGATTTATTCAAGTAATGATACATATATGTATCGCGACGATAGTTGTGAGCAAGAGAATAAAAGGTATGCGCGCGCATACTTACTCGTGATACATTTATATGTATTACTACTTGAATAGACCTTCAGGGGCATCTTTCCCCATCCCCGATTACAGTAGTTTTCGGCAATTAAAGGGGCATCAGGACAGAGAAAGAAGTTCTCTACGAACAGGCATATCATACTCTCTAAATATAATCCAGTGAAATTCCAATCAAGTCCAGTGAAATTTTCACTGAATGGGTGAGTGAAAATCGCTTCACCAGAGTTCAGTGAAATTTCGCTGAATGAAATAGTGAAATATTCACTATTTTGATTTCAGTGAAAATATCGCTGTAATTTCTGTGAAATAATTACAGGATAAAAGAATGATAGACAAAGGAAAAATTAGTTTCTTCTTTTTAAGTAAAATACAATATTTCAATAATACTTATTCAAAGTATTCATTTTTACAAGCATTTAAGATTCATTAACATATTATAAATTATTTCAGTGTTTAATTAATATCAGCAATTCAAATGTTTTAAAAATTATTAATATTAATTCAATACTAACAAAAGAATTTCGAACGATTTTTTTTAAAACTTATGTATGGATCTCAAATTATTATAATAGTATATTATGCGCTAAGAGGAAAAAGTATGCTGTTCGCTCCCGCGTATAGTTGTCGCCCGAGCGTAGCGAGGGCAACACTTACACGGGGGCGAGGGCATACTTTTTCCTCGAGCGCAATATACATTTTTTTCACATATTATCCTAAAGTTCGTTTAAAAAATAATAAAATTACATATATTTATGTGATAATACATTTTTTACAAAATACATATTTATTCAACATGAATACATTTTTCAGGATTATTTTGATTACAAAATATATATTCATTTATATAAATATATTTTTCAATTTAACGTTAAACAATTATTCGTGATATTTATTATCTGTAATGTTACTACAATTATTTATTATTAAATTGTGAATTTCACAATTAGAAAATGATACACATGTTCTTTTTCATTTAAACTATCAATATTATTTTCAATGCTTATTTTTCTCTTTTTAGTTTTGTTTTTCAAAATTAGTTTTGTAATTTTCATTTAACGGCATGTCGGAGCTGCAGCAATCGAGTTTTGCTTTTTTTATTTTATCAATATCTTTTTAAATTCTTAAATTAAACAAATATAATGACTTGTCCGCACTAAAGCTATATTTATACAATAATTTTTGTTAAAATAAAAAATCATTTGGACTTGTTATTTTTTTATGAGTTTGGATTGGAAATTAGATATCAAACTCGACAAACCTAACCTTAAAATACGACATATTGAAAGTTTTTATTATAACTTTGTATGTATAATATTTTGGTGGATTTCTTGAGTTGTCCGCACTATAGTAGAATCTTACAAATTTTTTCTTTGTAGCAAAGAAATTCGATTAAACGCATCGTTTATTCATAAGTTAAGATTGGAAATATTATTAGAAGGCGAACAGCTTCGTTATGCTCTTAAGAAGAGGTTAGGTCGAAATGTAATTGCGTTATTGACGCAATTTTAACTCAATCTAGATTCACTAACAAGTTTTTTGAAATTGTAGCTAAACTATATTAATTATTGAATGTAATTAATATTTATTGATGAGACACAACTTTTAATAAAAATATTCTAAGTATATTGTATAAATGCTAACTCAAACTCTTCGACGCTACGTATCTCTAACAGTTTACATCGTCCACAAGAGTATAGTTGCGTACACGTGAGGATCATGGAATATGAAACGCGCATACGCATGCTTATAAAACCGACGACTGAACGCAGTACTTTTTCCTCTGTTCAGAGGGAAAGAAGTACGAACTTTGGGCTGGGGGATGTGAAAATAATTAATTCTTTAAATATTGTATTATACTTAAAAAAAACTAATTTTTCTAATATGGATACATATTATTATTGATATATTACACTCATCTTTTCACTTAAAAAGTTTAAATAATTTTCCCTTAATTTTCCTCTTTTTGCACGCGATGGCGTCTTAACTCTCTCTCTCTCTCTCTCTCTTCCTTTATGTACATATTATAATTTATTATATTATATTGAATTTACCTTTTTACTTGAAAAGATTAAATGATCTTTCTTAATAATAATAATTTATAAATTAGAATTAATTCTATTATATTACACTTACCTTTTTTAAACTTAAAATCTTTAAATGATTCTACTCAAAATCAGAACTAGATACTCTTAGCATTAAGATTGTGGCGGGAATGAACTAGGGCTGTGCAAATACTCGAATAATCGAGTTCGAGTCGAGTCGAGTTTTTTCTTCGAGTCCAAGTCGAGTACTCGAGATCCTTAAGTACTCGAAAAAACACGAACTACTTGAATAATTCGAATTACTCGGATGGCTCGAGTTATTCAATAGATTCGAGTAACTCGGATGGCTCGAGTCACTCAAATATAATACTCGACTTGACTCGAAGTTAGTTTAAAAGTTATTCCAATATTCTTTCTAAATAGGCGGATAAACAGAATTCACAGCAAGTTAGTGAAAATAAAGAGTAAAAAAATAATTTTTTTCGTATAAAAAAGAACTAATTACTACATAATAATATAAACTAGTTTTTCGAGTTGTTCGAGTAGCTCGAGTCATTCGAATAACTCGAGTCATTCGAGTAACTCGGGTTATTCGAGTAATTCGGGTTATTCGAGTAACTCGGGTTATTCGAGTAACTCGGGTTCTTCGAGTAACTCGAGTTATTCGAGTAGTTCATATTTTTTCGAGTAACTCGATAAATTCGAGCAACTCGAAAAGTTCGAGTTAATACTCGACTCGGACGAGCTCGAGTCGAGTCGAGTAATTTGTTCGAGCTACTCGTAGTTCGATCTACTTGCACACCCCTAATATATATTTACATATTGGTACATACGTATTGATAACATTTTCGCGTTTGAGGTATATATTTTCGATGAATTCGACCACATGGAGAGAAAAATCTATCTATTATAGCGTGATAAATTTTTACGTTACAATTGTGTGTATTGTTACTCTTATAATAATGTGAATTCAAGCTTTTTTTAACTTACAAGGATAACACCTCACCTCCGGGAAACGGATTCATCTAAAAATGCCAAATATAATTTTTTGATGAAAAAAATGAGCACTTGTTTTTTCTTTTCATCGAATAGACTCCCTAGACAAGGATATATACATTTTTTCGAAAATATAGTAAAAAAGAGCCTTGATAAGAACTTGAATAACCAAAGAACTGAGTCTCTTACAAAAAAATACAAGAAAAATAAAATAAAGCACAAATTAGATGATTTAATTTAAGCTTTGTTGCATTAAAAAAGCTTTTGTGGTTCAAAAGTTTCTGGCGATTAAAATATGCTAATGAAATAGGGTGAAAAATTGAGTATATACTAAAAAAATGAACAAATATGTAGTAATTTTCAATGAAGCATAAATTTGAATCACTGCAGTTTTTTTGTTGCAATAAAGCTTAAATTAAAGCATTTGATTTGCGCTTCATTTAGTCTTTGATGTATTTTTTCGTAAGAGTCTTAGTTCTTTGATTATGCAAGTTCTTATAAAGGCTCTTTTTTACTATATTTTCTAAAAAATGTCTATATCCTTGTCTAGAAGGCCTATTCGATGAAAAGAAAAAACAAGAGTTCATTTTCATCAAAAAATCATTTTCTGTAGCTTCAGGTGAATTTGTTTCCGGTGGGTTGCTCTCCTTATTAGAGTATTAGCATGTTATATTTTTTGTCCGTCATAGCATTGTCCCTTAAGTTCATTCCAATTTCCAATAGGTAAGAAATTCTAAGGTGAAACAGTGCCACGTTTATATCGCGTGCCGAACCCTCGAATACAAGATGCTAATCACTGTTAGATTCCTTACTCTGATAGAATAATAAGATTGTAGTACATCAGTTTTAACGTGGACGCTACTCACATTCTAAAAACATGAATTCGTGTAAAAGTAACTTACTAGGAGAGTATCACAACTCCGGATCACGGATTTTGCTCAAACTTTGGGATAAGTTTCCAAATGTCAAAATATGAAAGGAAACAGAATTTTAGACACCAACGCTCAATATTTCCCTAGTTATAGGCAATTAAAGAAAATCACTAAAAAATCACTAGATTTTTAAACGCATATAGTTCCTTAGCATTGATAGCTAAAAGCTTGAAACACTTTTTAAATGAAAGCTGAGCTCAAATCCTTTCGAAATAGTAGTTATAGCATGTCAAAATATTATTTTTTCCAAAAGTTATAGCGTAATAAACATTAGACCCAATTTCAGCTACCCAAGTTTCAAGCTTCTAGCTATCAATACTAAGGAACTATATGCGTTTAAAAATCTAGTGACTGTTTTAGTGATTTTATTCAATGGCCTGTAACTAGGGAAATATTGAGCGTTGGCCTCTAAAATTCTGTTTGCTTTCACATTTTGACATTTGGAAACTTTTCCCAAAGTTTGAGCAAAATCCGTGATCCAGAGTTGTGATACTCTCCTGGTTAATTTCACGATAAAATTCTCTACAAAAAGTTCTAGATATAATTGCGTAATTAGGCACGACCGCTATACAGAAGTGCCTTATATTTTCGACATCGCGAAAAATGTAACTCTTTAAAATATGTTTTTTTATGATAAAAAACTTATTTTTATAGCAAAATAAGACTATTACAAGGCTTCCTTAAAATGTATGTATGGATGTATGTGTGTGAGAAATCAAGTTTATGAATTTTCTCGACGAGTTTTTATCCGATCTGAATTATTTAAACGGGAAATTGTTTCAAATAATAACACAAGTAAACGTTCCTATTTTGAAAAAAATCGTTGGAAGCGTTTTTAAATAGGCGCCTTTTAAATGGTCAAAAAAATGGATTTTTGGTAATAACTTGAAAAATACGATTTTTTTTCAAAAAGTATATTTAATAAAAGTTATAGAATATAAAAAAATAATTTTTTTTTATATTATACATTTTTCTCTAAAGTTAATATTTTTCAAATTGTTCATGAAAAATATTGAAATTAAAGGCTTTTTAATGATAATTTGATAAATATTATTTAAAAAATATATATATAATATTAAAAAGATGCATCTTATTTTTTTTTATAAATTTTATTTATATACTTTTTTTCAAAATTCGTTTTTTTCAAGTTATCACCAAAAAATCATTTTTTTAACCTCTAAAGGGATAACTGTTTTAAAACCGCTCGAACGATTTTTTTTTAAACTACCAATATTTATTTGTATTATTGTTTTAAATCATCCTCCGCCGGAATGATTCAGATCAAATAAAAACTTAATACAAAACTTTACTTTTAAGCTACTGAACTATTTTTTTTCTTATAACTTTTGATAGATTATCCTATCCAAAACTTTAAAAAGTATACATTAATGAAAATATGTCTTTTTCACATAACATAAATTTTTTCGAAATCAATCAACTTAATTCACAAGAAAAATTAAAATAATTATAAATTTGTTTTTTCAAATAAATACAATAAACTCAAACCTCCTGTTGAAAGATGCGGTAAGAAATACAATGAAAAAAAGAAATAAGATTAACTTTTAAGGCTTTTGCGTTTGTAAATGATTTGTTTTAATATTTTTTAAATATCAAATAGCGAGTGCGAAACGCGAGCGTTTTCGGTCGTGCCTTATATGCAAGAAGCGGAGCTTTTTGCATGCCTTGCATCGCGAAGCGATGCAAGGCCCGAGAGCATTTCAGAGCTGAGCGAAGCGAAGTTCTGAAAGGACCAAGGTGCGAGCCACAGCGGCCCAAAGGGCCGCTGTGGCGAGCTAGTTTTTCTATTTAATATCACTAGATTATTCTCTCTGTGCATTTCAATGAAATCAAGGCTTCATCATAACAAAAGCATAAACGTCACACTGACCGTTGACATATTTATTGCTTGTATTTCAGATTTTTTAAGAAATTTGCACATATAAATGTGAAACAATAGAGAATTTTACGAAGAAGTTTGATTATGAATATTTAAAATTTTTATTCGAACGTATTACTTCACTTCAAATGCGTGGACAATAAGAATGCAAACTTACAAATACATTCTTTCTAATACCAGAAACATTCGAATAACTGCGCGTAAGTTTAGTCGAACTTTTTATCGAAATTGGAAAAATAGTTGTGCCTAAAACAAATCTATAATATTACGAAGTAGTTTTTTTCATCATTTGCAGTTTAATTAATCTTGTTACGTCACTTGCCAATTTTCATTACAACTAGTCACCATAGCCAATTTCCATGTTCTTTTGTCGTTCTTTCCCTCAGCTGCTGGAGGCAGAATTGAAACCCATATATTTATGTTTATATATTTATCATATAGATATACGTACGTTTTCTAAGGCTTTATGTTCGTTGGCACCATATATTATTGTAACTTTCTTGGAAATTATGAAATTGTAAATTTACAAAAATATTTTTATTTATTGTATTTAGCATATTATCATACCTATAAGTATGTACATAGCCATTAGTTTATTTATTGATTTTATACATTTCATTTGAACTTTATAAAGTTAATAAGAAAAATTTTTTATACAATATAAGCAAATATTTACAGAATTTAGTATCGGTAAAAGATATATCCTTTTTAATTAAAAACATGTAAATAAAATTAATTTTTTAAAATAATAGTGATTTAATTAATTTCATTTATGAAGTAGCAACACATTGTGGAGATGTTAGTTGGAATACCACAAATGAAAATATCATCATAAATGTTTTATATAATATCCAACCCAATGAATAGAAGAAAGCGGCAATTATAGTGTAATGAAGAACGAAGAATCGGAAAATTTTTTAAATGCAGTAATATTATTACATTACAAGGGACTCAGCTTGCGCCTCAAGAATTAATCTATCCGCTGGGACAGAACCATCAAGATTCGTCTCGTGTAATATATACACTTTTCCATACCAGCCTGCCGAAAATTATATTATCAAATAATAATATGCAAAGTATAACAAGCTGAACGCGAAGGGCTTTTAACATCCGTTAACATTTACGATCCGAGTGTGTTAAAAAGTCCTGAGCAAAAATTAAGAAAAGAAAACTGATTAACGTGAGTCGGTAATAAAGTTTGCGCACACATTCATGCGGGGTCATAGCCGCTCTGCACGCGCTGTGTCGCCCAACCTTATGCCACCACGCATTGTTACACTTATACACTCGTTGTCAGCTGTAACTTGTTGTAATAGGTATACATGTCGGAATGTATAATTAATGTGAAAGAGAACTTTTAAGTCCGTCGTTCTCTTTCGCATTAACTACATTCTCATGTGCGCTCACTCATACTCACTGTATATGACAGTCGAAAACACAACAGAGGCTTTGAATTTCTTCCATCCCTGTGTACGAGTCATCTAGTTAGCCAGCAAGGAAATCGGTGTTTCGACAAAAACACACAGGGATGAAGATAACATTTTCGGCAGAGATGGTATGTAAAATTAATTTAATGTAATGGTTGAATTTTTGCTATAAAATGTTATAAAATTTTGAATTTTATAAAATTTTTTCTGAATATATAAGAATTCGAATTTTAAACATCAAGACAACAATTCTTATTAAAAAAAATTATAAAAAAACTGCAAATATTAATAACATACAGTGTGTTCATAAAGTATGGGACCTCCCTCTATTTAAAGAATGGTTGATCGGACAAAAAAATGATCTCCAAACTTTTAAGATTTTTCGTGGGCGCCCCAACGGTGACCTTTGATTTAACCTTGATCTTCAAGATCATTTGGAGGCCAACATTAGATTTTTAAATCGACCTTGTTGCGATCATGACCTTAACCTCGAAGTTAAACTTGAGGTCTTACCCGAATGTGAAATTTTTCGTTCTTTTCATTTCCAAGGACAAAATTATGGGGTACCATTTGCAAATCTTAATTTGACCTCAAAATGACCTTCAAGATCAAGATCAATGTGAAATTGATAATTACTGTTGAATCACCCTCGAAAAATCCTTAATCTTTTATAAAGGTCATTTTTTTGTCTGATCAACCATTTTTCAAATAGGGGGGTCCCATACTTTATGAAAACCCTGTATATGCAATGCATAAATAACATTATTTCTTTATTTTGTTTTACAAAAAATCACATTTTCTGTTTTCTTTTTTAAATGATTCTAAAATTTAAAAATAAATCATTACGAATATATAAATAAACATTTCATACAAAATATTTACAAAATATTTATTCATAATATTCGTCAGACTAAAATATTATAATGTTTTATATACTCACATGGCGTATCGAATATAAATTGTCCACTTCGCACACGGTTTTTTAAGCATATAAGTGCGAATGCCTATGATATGCTTCTTTGCATAATCATCCCAATTGATGCTTGCTGCATTAAATACAAACTTTTCTTTATCTACTGGACTCATTCTTTTCCAAAGATTTAATACGTTATCATCGATAAATTTCCATTGTTGAGTTTTAAAATGGGAGTACGCCATTTGGAATTTATAAATTTTTTTATATGCATCACTCAACCTGAAATTATTTTATTTTAATTAATTTTTATATACATTTTTAATGAAAGAGATGGTGCTTATTCATTCTTACAAATTAGATTAATAGATTTTCAAAGATTATAATTGAAAAATGAATAACGTGAGAAAAATAGTGTTAACAAGAGCCATTTACTTTATTAGTCAATATCCAAGTTTAAAAATTATTATTCAAAAACATACGAATTATAATTCATTTATAAGCATATTTAAATAATGCAACTTTTATTCCATTACATCACGTTATTATCTTTATTAATTTTGTGTGTTATTTCACCGTGGAAAATGCCAAATTTGAAACTGTTTTATGATTCCAAAGTTATATAATGAAAAAATAAATAAACATATAAGTAAACTTAAACTTGGTTATTCCAGAATTTTGGTTCAATTATACTTACATTGGCTTTTTTCCATTAAGAATCAAAAGTTTATCCACGATGAAACCATATGGCACATGCATAAGGAAAAAAAGTATCTTGTATAAAAGTATATTGTTTGTAAGTATTAAACAGTAATACCACATATGTAAATCACAAGGATTTCTATACGCCCATTTATGAGTAAGTTTGGCGAAATTATTCCAACTAACTGGATTTTGTGCGGAAGACACAATATTATAAACTATTGCTTCATCTTTATTTTTCATTGAATCTAGACGGTTTTTATCTATTACAGCAAATTCATTGGATTTTTTATATTTCCTATGAACAGAAAAATTTTATAAAAAGATTTATTATAACTTATTACTAACAATGAATGTAGACACTCATAGAAGCGTACTTTTGAATGGGAAATTTCTGTCAAAAATGAGTTGGTTCCGTTATCCGGCTATTTAGGGACACCACCACCACCACCACCACCAAATCCTATGTATTTTTATATCTAATATGATTACAGATAAAGCAAACTTTTCATATATATAGATGTACAAACAATGTTTAAAGTGTTACCCAGGTTTTTTGGCGAAAAATTTAGTGTATAGTCCGTTATTATAGCATTTCTCGCGCTAGTAGTTTGCTTGTCACATTTCGAAACGACACCGCGAAAATTGCGACAATAACGGACTATATTTTTATCCCAGAAGTGTCATTCTGTAAGCGTCTATCTTTTGTTACTAGGCACGTGTTAGTGGCTTGGATGACAAGTATTATATTTGATAAAAATTAAATTATAATAAATTTAAATGATATTTATATAAATATGTATATGAAATATTTTGTTTCAGCTAAAAAGCTTAATACTTGATCCAGTAACACCATATTATTTCTTAATAAGATAAAATCCTCACCATGTTTTGTCAAGATCCCAAGCTGCAGCGATTAAATTATTAACAACGTAATCAGCTGGAATGAATTCTGCATTTAAATTCTTTTCACAGTATTCAGTACGAACTATACACAGATAGCCAGCCATCACTAATCCTGTGGGTCCATAAATACTGCTGTTCCATCCTTCTAATGGCTCTTTGTATGTTGACGTTACAATAGATGGCCGCGCTAAACATATTGGCATATCTTTAGCATTTTGCCGTAAAATTAGTTCAGCACATGCTTTTGAAAATGAATATGTATTTGGCCATTTATCTATAAGACTGAAAATTATTTTAGATAGTAAGTAGATATAATTTAATAATAGAAAGTACTAACCAGGAAAGTATCACACCTCCAAATCACCGATTTGGTTGGAATAGCGAGAGATGATTTCTTACATAAAAATATGAAAAAAGCTAGAGTTATAGTCACAAACCCTCAATAGATTCAAAACTACAGAATATATATGCAATAATTTTATGAAACATAATAAAAATGAATATTGTTTTCAAGAACCATAAATGGGCACATTTATAGTTCTCACTTCATCCGCCAAAATGATACAAAAATTAAATAAAAATCCTCGAATTTCAGCTTTATTGCCATAAAAAATATCAACTTGTTCAAAAGTTATTAACAATCAAAAATGGAAAGTAAAATTGTATGAAAATTATCAGGTATTATATTAGATATGAAGCGCTTATAACTCTAACTCGGTGATCCGGAAGTCTGATACTTTCCTGGTATTTCAAATATTCATCTACATTTTTAATTTTTGTATTTGTAATTCATTCATTTTTATTCTGAATGTAAAATATAACTTTGAAATTTCTTTAATGTCAATGGAAATTTTTAACAAAGTATCTTCTAATGAATATATTAAATAAGAAACAGAATTTTTAATATATGTTAGATGAAAAAGAACTTTTTCGAAGAAACTGTTTTTTAAAACGAAAAGAAAATCAACCCTTTTAATATGAAAAGGACCAATAATTTATTGTTAATCAACAATTTTATTAATAAAATATGTTTGCAAATTGTTCGCATTAAATTATTCTATTTTGTATTGAAAAACTTACGGTGGCGTTAGTCGTTCTAAGGTTTCATCATCAAATAATTCTAGTAATGAAAGTACATTGTCTACATCTACAGGCAAATCGTAAAATTTTTCTTCTATACATTTATTATAACATTGTGAGAATGCTGTCGATATATGTATAAATGCCTGTTCATAAAAATAAAAAATGTTTTCATTATTATTCTAATTATTTTTGAATACAATAAAATTAATAAATTACCTTAAGATTTTTCATTTCTTTTGCAAGCATCAAAACTCTTTTTGTACCTTTTACATTAATTTCTAAAGCAGTACGAAGTGGAGCATCGAAACGTGTTGTGGCAGCTCCATGAAATACTACATGAGTATTTTCTATAAGTATTTTTTTATTTTCAAGAGACAATCCGAGGTCAAGTTCAGCGGTATCGCCTTCAATCATAACAACATGATTCATGAAGTTAGGATTATCTAATTTCAATATTGAATATAGCTATAACCAAATATAATATTAATTATGTTATGTTAATACAAGAGTTAATCAATATTATTTAAGTATTGTTGACTGGTTCAAATAAAATATTATTTAGAAAATAATTTTGTTAAATACACATTTGCGCTAAAAAAATTTAGATAATCAAATAAATTTATGCCTTACTTCATCGTTAAATTGTTCCTTGAGCCTTGTTTCTGGCGATTTGTCTTTCTTTTTGCGTAATAAAAGATAAATTTTTCCTATTTTGGGACATGCTCTGAAATATGGAATACAGAATTTTTAATACTCAAATTACCGTAATAATTTCTCAATTAAAAGTTTTCCAATAAAACCTGAGCCTCCAGTAACGAAGACGTTTAAACCTTTATAAAAATCAAGTATCTCACTTTTCGGAGCTTTTTCATCGGAGTTCATATCCAACATATCATTTAGATAAGAATTACTAAAACTCATTTTGACGTTTGAAGAGATTTAGCTATTTGTTGAACCTTATAGAATCTAAAAACATTAAAATAATACCTCCCCAGCGGAAAAAAAATTAATATATCTGAATAAAACTGAAGAATACAGTTATTAACGGTTTTAAAGTGGCCAAATTGAGACTTAAGACAACAGTTATTAGTTTTTTTTAAATTTATTAAATGAAGATAATTGTTGAAAACTGAAGAGAACTGTTTTTAATAGTATGGTTAATACTAATATTATATTAAAGATTTAATTTTTTTTTTAAATATGTATACACTCTGGTTTATTTTTATTTTGTATTAAATGAAATATACTTTGTAATTATTTAATTAACATTATGAACGATTCTTGCATAAGAGTGCAAGTTTCATACCGTTTCAATATTGTCCTAGCGATTATTTTGAAAAATCTTAAATTAAAAATAATTATGACTTTATACTCGGAAATAAATCCAAAAAACTTACCGATTTCATAAACTAGAATCACTTAAGCTTTTGGAAAATAACTGATTATCAGATTTTTTGAAACACTCACAATTATCAGTTAACGTTTCTCGATCAAGATAAAAGAACTACTAAACTAGTTGACAGTATGAAAAGCGTTTTCTTTTAATTTATGATAAGAAAGAACAAAAAGGGAGTACGGAAAAAAACTTGAATTTCAAGTTGATCGTCGCAGGCTATATCACGGCAAAACATAAATATCGTTCAGAAGGTTTATTCAAGTAATAATACATATACCGTGAAGGACGTAATTTCTGATCGCTTAAGAGGTATTCCTGATCACATATTTACATGTAAAAAAGTAAAAGTATATTTCTTTTTCACACAAACGAAGCATTTCTTACGCTCAATCTATTTTTCCTCATAAATTAAAAAAAGGTTTTTCCTACTAAAATCTTAAAAATTATGATTTATAATAAATAATGATCAGAAATTACGCCCTGATCAGGAACTACGTCCTTTACGGTATGTATCGCGATGATAGTTATGAGCAAGAGAATAAAAGGTATGCGCGCGCATACTTACGTGTGATACATATATATATATATATATAATTACTTGAATAGATCTTCAGGGGCATCTTTTCCCATCCCCGATTACAATAGTTTTCGGTAATTAAAGGGGCATCAGGACAAAGGAAGAAGTTCTCTAATGAACAGGCATATCATAGAGACAACCAGCGTATTTCTTTAGCAACAAATTGTTTATTTAAATATCATTTTAATCTCAAAATGATGATACTATACACCTGAATTCTGAAATTAAAAATAAGTACTTTTTTGTATTATCAACATAATGTCGTTCCATTTATGTTTTATTGAAGGGGTAAATCTAATACAGTAGGAAATTGTTTTCTATCTAATATAAATGTTAATGAACATTTTTTACCTGATCATAAAATTATTCAAAACTTTTTTTCCGCATTCCTTATTAAGGTAACAATAGCATTTACTTTTGAATTTAATTAACGTAACAATAGACCAGCTCTTATATCATTTAATGTTTTTATTTGATAGTTCAAAGGAATATATTAATCCAGACATTTATGCTGTACAGTTTATATTATTATACACGGAAAGAAGTAGGCACGCTCTAAAGCCGAGAATATCTCGACTCGTGCCACGTGCTGCTCTGAACCTTCAGAGGGCGCACACAACTCATTTTTCAACGTGCTTATATGACTTGGAAATTCCCGTGCTAAGATGCACGGTGTTTCACCGTTGAGTTGTGTGCGCCCTCTGAAGGTTCAGAGCAGCACGTGGCACGAGTCAAAAATATGCACGGCGTTAGAGCGTGCCTATTTATTTCCGTGTAAGCTATAAAGTATTTACTTAATAATTTTAACATAATATTATCTTTATTATAAGATATTATTACACTATTTCCTGATTCATATTTTTATGAATTAAGGCACATATTGAGTTATCCGAAATTTTGGTATAAAAAAGGATTAATTTTTCCGTCTGCAGTTTTTACTAAAAATAATAATAATTTCTATTGGAACAATATTAAAAAAAAATAAAACTGCTTCTAATTGAAAGTGTTTTTAAAGGAATTAGAGATACATATAATGACATTTTAATTTTTCGAATAAATTTTAATTCTGATAGAAATAGTATGCGCTGCTTGTGAGTAAAATAGGTCCACCCTTCTTTCGCTCTTTTTTTTTGTTATACGTACGTCGAAAATGTTCCTCGGAGTTTAGTTTCCTTATTTACTTAAAAAGTACGTTTTTATAAGCGTCTATATTCGTTGACACCATATACTATTCTAACTTTCTTGGAAAATTATATTGAGGAAAATGATTAGAAAAAATTTAAATTATGGAATTGTAAATTTACAAAAATATTTTTATTTATTCTAATAAGTATATTATCATACCTATAAGTATGTACATAAACATTAGTTCATTTATTGATTTTATAAATTTAATTTGAATTTTATAAAGTTAATAAGAAAAAATGTTGATACAATATAAATATTTACAAAATATTAGTCTCGATAAAAGATGTATCACTTCTAATTAAAACATGTAAATAAAATTAATTTTTTAAGGGGATGTAAAATGGACACTACACCTGTACTCATAAATATTCACTATCTTTACATTTTATTGCAAAATTTTCAATAAAAAAATGCATTAAGTTGTAGTATGTACCATGAAGATTATTCAGTTAAATTTTTAAATGAATTCATTCATTAGTTATTGAGAATTTTGGGTTCCAAAATTATTTATTAAAATTTTTCAATTTTGTATCAAATATCTCAAAAGCTAATAAATGAATTTATTTGAAAACTTATCAAAATAATCATCATGGTACATACTACAAGCTAATGCATTTGTTTTCTGGAAATTCAGCAATAAAATAGAAAGGAAGCTAATATCTGTAAGTACAGGTGTAGTGTCCGTTTTACATCTCCTTAAGATAATAGTGATTTCATTAATTTGATTTAAGAAGTAGCAATGCATTGTGGAGATGTTAGTTGGAATACCACAAATGAAAATATCATCATAAATGTTTTATATAATATCCAACCCAATGAATAGAAGAAAGCGGCAATTATAGTGTAATGAAGAACGAAGAATCTGAAATTTTTTAAAATTTTATAAAACTAATTTAATGTATTGGTTAAATTTTTACCATAAAATGTTAATATTTATTTGTTTTTTAAATCTGGATTTTCTAAAACTCTTTTCCCAACATATGAAAATTTGAATTTTAAACCTCGAAGATAATTATTTTTATTTGAAACAAAATATAAAGACCAACAAATATTAATAACATATATGCATCGCATACAAAAATTATGTTTTTTAATTTGTTTTGCCAAAAAATTAAATTTTCTGTTTTTTCTATTATTATTTTATAAAATTATTCTGAGATTACAAAATAAATCATTACGAATATATAAATGATTACTAAATTTTAAAATTCTTTGAATATATTAATATAATAATATATATATATATATTAATATATATATATATATATATATATATATATATATATTTAATATATTAATATATATTCTTAAATATATGAATTAAAATTTTATAAAGTACAAAATGTTGATTTATAATATTTGTAAGACTAAAACATTATAATATTTTATATACTTACATTGCATATCGAATATAAATTGACCAATTTGTGCACAACGGTTTTTTAAGTATATAATTGCGAATGCCTACGATATGGTTCTTGCCATATTCATCCCAATCGATGCTTGCTGCATTAAATACAAACTTCTCTTTATCTGCTGGACTCATTTTTGTCCAAAGATTTAATACGTTATCATCGATGAATTTCCATTGTTGAGTCTTAAAATAGTTGTACGCCATTTGAAATTTATAAATTTTTTTATATACATCAATTAACCTGAAATTATGTTATTTAAATTAATTTACATATACATTTTTAATAATTGTTCATTCTTATAAATTTAATTACTGGATTTTAAAACATCATAATTGGAAAAGAAATAACGTGAGAAAAGTAATGTTAACAAGAGCCATTAACTTCATTAGTCAATATCCAAGTTTAAAAACTTTTATTTAAAAGCATACAAATTATAATTCATTTATTAGCATAATTGAATAATTGAACTTTTAATCCGTTACATCACATTATTTTCTTTATTAAGTATATGTTTTATTTTACCATGAAATTTATCAACTTTTGAACTGCTTTGATATTCTAAAGTTATATAACGGAAAAATAAATAAATTTATAAGTACGCTTGAACTTGATCATTCTAGAATTCAGATTTAATTATACTTACATTGGCTTTTTCCCATTAAGAATCAAAAGTTTATCTATGATGAAACCATATGGCATATGCAAAAGGTAAAAAAGTATGTTGTATAAAAGTTTATTATTTGTCGGTATAAAACAGCAATACCACATTTGTAAATCGCAAGGGTTCCTATACCCCCATTTAAGATTAAATTTGAAGAAATCCTTGTAAGTCAGTGGATTTTGTGACGAAGACACAATATTATAAACCATGGCTTCATCTTCATTTTTATTTGAATCTGCATAATTTTTATCTATTACAGCAAATTCATTGGATTTTTTATTTTTTCTATGAAAAAAAAAAATTGTTATGAAAACGTCTATTGTTAGAAACTTATTATTAGGTACGAGATAGAGGCATGGCTGACAAGTATTATTTTTGATTACAATTATATTATAAAAAATTCAAATTATTTCAAGCTATTTTATGCAATAGAGAAAACTTATCCACTTATTAATGGCTTCAAAATCTATGTTTGTTTCAACTAAAAAACTTAATACTTGTCCCAGTGACAATATATTGTCTTTTGATAAAGAAAACCCTCACTGTGTTTTGCCAAGATCCCAAGCTGCAACAATTAAATTATTGACAACGTAATCAGCTGGAATAAATTCTGCATTTAAATTTATGTCACAGTATTCAGTACGAACTACACACAGATAGCCAGCCATCACTAATCCTGTGGGTCCATAAATACTGCTATTCCATCCTTCTAAGGGCTCTTTGTATGTTGACGTTACAATAGATGGCCGCGCTAAACATATTGGCATATCTTTAGCATTTTGCCGTAAAATTTGTTCAGCACATGCTTTTGAAAATGAATATGTATTTGGCCATTTATCTATAAGACTGAAAATTATTTTAGGTAGTAAGTAGATAGAATTTAATAATAGAAAGTACTAACCAGGAAAGTATCACACCTCCAAATCACCGATTTGGTTGAAACTACGAGAGGTGTTATCTTACATAAAAATATGAAATAGTTAGAGTTATAGTCACAAACGTTCAATAGATTCAAAACTACAGCATATATATGTAATAATTTTATGAAACATAATAAAAATTAATATTATTTCAAAGAACCATAAATGTGCCCATTTATGGTTCTCACTTCATCCGCCAAAATAATACAAAATTTAAATAAAAATCCTCGAATTTGAGCTTTATTGCAATAAAAAACATCGACTTGTTCAAAAGTTATTATCAATCAAAAATGGAAAGTAAAAACGTATGAAAATTATGAGGTATTATATTACTTATGGAACGCTTGTAACTATAACTCGGTGATCCGGAAGGCTGATACTCTCCTGGTATGTAAAATATTCATCTATATTTTTAATTTTTGTATTTGTAATTCATTCATTTTTAATTTTTGCATTTTTAATTCATTCATTTTTATTCTGAATGTAAAATATAACTTTCAAAATTTTTCAATGTCAATGGAAATTTTTAACAAAGTATCTTCTAATGAATATATTAAATAAGAAACAAAATTTTTAATATATATTAGATGAAAAAAAGTATTTTTTCGAAGAAACTGTTTTTTAAAACAAAAAAAATCAACTTTTTTAATATGAAAATGACCAATAATTTATTCTTAATCAACTATTTTATTTATAAAGTATGTTTGCAAACTGTTCGCATTAATTTTTTTTTTTTTTTTTTTTTTTTTTTTTTTTTTAGAAAAAAAAAAGATTAATATATAAAGGATATTGTCCTCTATATGATTAACCTTTTATATATGCTGAAGTCGAGGAAGTCCCCCGCCCGGCATCTGTTTAACACATTACATCAGGCTAGGACTGTCAGACCCACCATACCGAAAACTTTGACTAACGATGGATGGTCAGCCACTTTTGTAACCAACAATCAACCGATACCCAATGAGGTCGGATTTTTTAAAGAGTCGCGATATAAATGGCACATACACTTATTTTCTTTCGAAAAAAAAGTTAGAGGTACCTGGCCAGGATTCGAACCCATGCCCTCCGCGTTGAAGGCAAGAGCTCTATCCATTACGCCACCGCGCTCTAGCTCTATCCATTACGCCACCGCGCTCTAAACTGTTCGCATTAATAAATCATTCTATTTTTTATTGAAAAACTTACGGTAGCGTTAGTCGTTCTAAGGTTTCATCATCAAATAAGTCTAATAATGAAAGTACATTGTCTACATCTACAGGCAAATCGTAAAATTTTTCTTCTATACATTTATTATAACATTGTGAGTATGCTGTCGATATATGTATAAATGCCTGTTTATAAAAATAAAAAATGTTTTTATTATTGTTCTAATTATTTTTAAATACAATAAAATTAATAAATTACCTTAAGATTTTTCATTTCTTTTGCAAGCATCAACACTCTTTTTGTACCTTTTACATTAATTTCTAAAGCAGTACGAAGTGGAGCATCGAAACGTGTTGTGGCAGCTCCATGAAATACTATGTGAGTATTTTCTATGAGTATTTTTTTATTTTCAGGAGATAATCCGAGGTCAGGTTCAGCGGTATCGCCTTCAATCATGACGACATGTTTCATGATGTCAGGATTTTCTAATTTCAGGAATGAATACAACTGTAAACCAAAATTATTAATTAAGTTGTGTTCATATGAATTCAAATGATTGAATTCAAATATTGTAAAAAATAATATGTTCGAAATATAAAATTCTGCTAAATAAATTTGAATAATCAAACAAATGTATTCCTTACTTCATCGTTAAACTGTTCCTTGAGCCTTGTTTCTGGCGATTTGTCTTTCTTTTTTCGCAATAAAAGATAAATTTTTCCTATTTTGGGACATGCTCTGAAATATGGAATATAGAATTTTTAATACTCAAATCTACGTTTATAACATCAATATATTAAAAGGGTTCTTTTAATTGCATTACCGTAACAATTTCTCAATCAAAAGTTTGCCAATAAAACCTGAGCCTCCAGTAACGAAGACGTTTAAATCTTTATAGAATTCGACTATCTCACTTCTCGGAGCTTTTTCATCAGAATTCATATCTAACATATCATTGAGATAAGAGTCACTAGTCATTTTGACATTTAAAGAGATTCAGCTGTTTTTTTTAACTTTATATAATCTAAAAACATTAAAACATTATATGTTATATTATTTTTAGATTTTTGATAAGCTTATTAAATGTTATTAATTTTTATAAAAATACTGATATTTGAATATGTACTGAAAATATTTATATCTAAAAACATAGTTTTTTTCATATCTGAACGTGTATGTATATAATAGCAAAATACTACTTTGAAATCACTTCATGAATTTTCTCCAAATTTTGCACCTGAGTTTCATTTAATTATGTAGAAACTGTAAACTATTTACTATTTTCTATAACGTTGTTGAAGCCATAATAAAAATTGTAAAAATTTCTATTTATTTTCTGTTATGTGCATATAAATATTTTTTAATATTAAAGGTACTTGATTTAATTTTTATTGATAATATTTATAATTATTTGCAAAAGTTGATGGCTTATTTAAGTACATTTATTAATTCTTTCATATTTTCAAAATAAAATGGAATCCATTAACATCTTATGTAGAGTTCATTTATTAATTCTTTATTAATTCCAATTTATTATTAATAATTTATATAAAATATTTGTTTATTTTTCCATTGTTTGTCAACATTTTCTATTATGAATTTTTTAATGTTTTGTAACAATGAGAAAATTAATTAAGTATGTGCGGAAATAAAATATAATTTTTTTAACAACATTTTAAATATGATGCACTTTATTTAAGCATATTATCAATTCTTCCGTATTTTGAGAATCATTAATTTTTAATGTGTTGGAACTTTAATCTTCATTTACAACGGTTAATACTAATATTGTATTAAAGATTTAATTTTTTGTTCCAAACCATTTTTTATTTTCTCAGTTCATAATAATAAATTAAAAATACTTATGAACTTTGATTTACTATAATTTTGTATTAAATGAAAAGTATTCTGTAATTGTTTAACATAATGAACAATTTTTGTATAAGAGCGCAAATTTAATACCTTTCCAACATTATCCTAGCAATTATTTTGAAAAATTTTTAATTTAAAATAATTATGAAATTATACTAAGAACTAAACCCAGAAAACTTACCGATCTCATATACTATAATCACTTAAGTATATACATTAAACATGTGAAAAACTTTCTTAGATATAAGAGGTATAGACGGCGGGTTTCATGCTGAAAGTGGCTCCCGTTTTGAAAAAGACAATAATGGGAGCTTTTTTTTTCTTTCTACTGATATTATCAATTCTTCCATATTTTGAGAATCATTAATTTTTAATGTGTTGGAATTTTAATCTTCATTTAAAAAACATCCATTTAACTTACACGGTTAATACCAATATTGTATTAAAAATTTTATTTTATTAGAAACTATTTTTCATTTTCTCAGTTCAAAATTATAAATTTAATATGTTTATTCACTTTGATTAACTTTTATTTTGTATTAAATGAAATATATTCTGTAATTGTTCAATTAACATTATGAACAATCCTTGTATAAGAGTGCAAGCTTCGTACCGTTTCAACATTGTACTAACGATTATTTTGAAAAGTCTTAAATTCAAAATAATTACGAGATTATACTCGAAAATAAACCCATAAAACTTACCGATTTCATATACAATAATCACTTAAGATTTGTAAAAATAGAAGAAAACTTATTATCAGATCTTTTGGGACACTCACAATTATCAATTAACGTTTCTCAGATCAAGGCAAAGAAACTACTAAACTATTTGACAACATAACAAGTTTTTAGCGGCAAGTTTTTATATATACATTAAACATCCGACAAACTCATGCATAATCATCGACGTAATTAATTTTTATTTATATTAACTTTTTTTTTAAATTTATGATAAGGAAAAACAGAAATGTTAGAAAAAGAAAAAAAGAGTAAGGGGGAAAGCTTGAGTTTTAAGTTGATCGTCACAGGCTGTATCATGGTAAAACATATGAATATCGTTCGGGGGAATCTCTCTCCGTCCCCGGTTACAGTAATTTTCGATAATTAAAGAGGCATGAGGACAGAGAAGTGAAGTTCTCTATGAAAAGTCATATCAAAGAGACAATCAACGTATTTCTTTGCAACAAATTTTTTATTTAAATAACAAAATTTGAATCGCATATGAAAAAATTATTTTTTACTATTCTAACCTCAAAACGATGATACTATTCACCTGTATTCTGAAATCACAAATAAGTATTTTTTTATATTATTATAAATAAAAAAATAATACATTAATAATAATTATATATATATATAATATTTTATTACATATATAATAATAAATTAATATATTAGTGTCATTAAATTTATGTTTTATTGAAGGAGTACAGATACATTTTTTAAAATCGGAATTCTCGTTTTTTAGTTAGGAGTATTTTAGAGTACTATTTACATGTAAAAATACGTTGACAATAGTCATTTTGGTCAAAAACCTCTAAATATATACTTTTTTTAATCATTTCTTTATGATTTTTTATGAAATAAAACCTGAAATGCATTTTTCTCCAAACAAAATTTTTTAAACTGACAGACACAATTTAGAAAAACTATTATTTAATGAATCAGATTGATATTTTTATGAGATACTCAGTACATATCTATAGTTTT
The DNA here is from genome assembly GCA_017163975.1 of Anastatus disparis. Taxonomy (NCBI): domain Eukaryota; kingdom Metazoa; phylum Arthropoda; class Insecta; order Hymenoptera; family Eupelmidae; genus Anastatus; species Anastatus disparis. Next base: position 2,271,466 of record JAFFSR010000218.1, on the reverse strand, counting down.
GTCCGTTCTAAAATCATCTATATTGCATACAATTTAACCCCTATTTTAACAAATTAGGGTTAAAAAAGGGGTAAAAATCGAATAAAGTCAGCCATTTTTATTCACCCAGAGTGTACCATTCTAGTACCTGCCATAGCCATTTATTTATATTTCAATAAGCCGTTCGAATTTTTTTAGTATGCTTCTAAAAGGAGAAATCGTGTCCATCGTTTTTTTAGAGGATCCAGTTTTGGTAGCCATTTTATCATCCCAAAAGACTCAAACAAAAAAAAAATTTCCTCACTTTAATGTGTTACTTTTCGAGCGTTAAAAGTTCATTTCATACAAAAAAAAAGGTTGAACAAAATGTAATTACTCCGTGTTAATATGTCCCCCTTCTCTCATCCCGTGGTGCGTATACAATTTTTTACCATAGCCAAGCCGAAAGTTGTCTACTGAAATTACGTATAATATAAACGCAATGTTATGCTCTAATATATACACTTGGCGGCAACACGCTACTCGGTAACACATTATACAGTAATACACGTGATGATAATTCATTTATAAAAAAAAAAGTTTATGATTCATTTTGGTAAAAATATTCTCCGGTGCACTCTTTTTGAACATACATTTTTTAATTCAAAATCTCTTGATTTTCAATAACAAAATCTCTTCCCACTATGAACTGAGAGAGTAGAATACCGCGGGACTTGGAATGTTGACTGTGCTTTTGTTTTCATGTAAAAAAATAACACAATGAAATTCTAATTATATTTTAATTACATAAAGTAACAATCTGACACGTTTTGAGTATGTGATTTTTTAGTTGACATAAAATACGTTGTTTCAGAAATAATATTTTATTTTGGAAATAAATGAAAATGTATCAGATATCTTGAACGTATATTGTGAATGACCAATTTTCATATCTATTCTGTCACATATGAATTATTTAAAAAAAATTTATTAATAATAATTCGTATTATTTTTCAATGACATAATTATAATAATAGAAAAAATAATAGAAATAACTGGATAAAGTGTGTAATAATAATATTAAATAAATGTTTACAGTCAGTATTCTTGAAAAAAAAACTTATATTAATATTATTTTTAATTCAAAAGCATGTTTAATAAATATTTGGCACCCTGGTAGAAAATGAAACGCTTTTTCTACCATTTTATGGCCATTTCTTTAAAGTGAAGAGCAGAAAATGGGAATGTTTTATGGCCATCATTTGAACTAATATGAAACGTTTTTTTCAACCTTCATAGTGCTAAAAAATGCTAATAAAATGTTGAGTCTGATCCACTATTATTTGAATATAGATAGCTAACAGTAGAGTCTATCAAATTGTGCTCTAATTGATTACTATTAAGAATCATTTAAGGTTTTTTCTTGAAAGTTATCATTAATCATTAATAGAATCACTTTTGTTAATATATTCGCGCGTATATTTTGAGTTGTAATCGGATTGTTAGAGGTTATTTTTAAACGATTAATAAAATTTTCCATTTATTATTTTAAAAAACGATATTTTTATACTCGTTTCGTACTGCGTTTCATATTTTTATTTTAATAAAATTTAATATTATTTTTATTTTTATAAATTCCAATAAAAATAAACATTGACGAAGGAATGTGAATAAATACTAATCTATATTTTCTCGTCACGTGGCAAAAGTGAGGTTATGATTTTACCTATGATCTAAAAAATTAAGGACTCATTACTAAAAAGTTATATAACTAGTCAAAAAAAGTTGTCCACAGTTTACCTAATTTTTAGATAGCTGTTACTGATTTTTTCTCTCCGTTTGCTTAAAATGCGTATTTTTTTGGCTAAATACAAAAATTTTGAACAGCATTTTTATATTAGCATTTTTTGCCTATAAGATGCTAACCAATATACCAAAAAATTTGAGCTCTGCAGATTCAGCAAAAAATTGCCATTTATTCGCCAATATTGACATGACAAAATATTACTATTGACAATGGTCATAAATTGTTGTTTACACCATTTTTAATGTTCAAATTTCTACCAGGGCATTAATAGAAAAATAAGAAAATTTGATTTTGCTTTTATGTTTATGCCATTAATCCATAGTAAAAATATTACTCAATGTTGTTACGTAATTTTTTTGTTTTTAAATTTTTTATACATATTCACGTTTTATAGAAATTTTTTTTTCTACTGAAATGACTTTTTTTATTTAAAAAGTTCCCATGCTGTTTGGAATCTCATTTATGTAAATTTATTAATTATTTTACATCTTTGAAATAAACTCCAGGCTTATGAACATTTAATTAAAATTTATTGTTGAATTAAACAAAAGTTTGCTTAATATTCTTCTCTTAAAAAATTGATGACAAGAATTTGTCACCATGATAAGACAGTTTTGTTTAGTTAAAATAAAACAAGTGACGAAAATTTGAAATTTAGAATAAAATTTTGAAATTACGGGTGTGCGGAGCGCGCTTCAATTTATTTAAAAAGCACAATCAAGATTTAGGAATATTTCTTTTGAATTTTTTGACCAATGTGGTATTTTAATAAATCTTTTATCAAAAATTAATGTTTCTGTTAAGTTTGCAATAACTGAAAAAGTATACACCCTGAGTAAATTCACTTATTAGACATTCGAAAAAAGATATTCGATATGATTATTAATTTATTTTATAGATTTTTAATCAGGAATGTAATTTTCTAAGTTTTGTAATAACTTATTGGTTACATGGACACGTAAGTTTCTTATATCCTGTAAATCAAATGAAATTTGTCATAATTTGATGGAAATTTTTATTAATAATGTTCTTTATTGAATAATATTTTATTACATGAAATATATTTTCGTTAACTAATGTACTAGAAGAGACCTAGACATAACAAAAATAAACATGAACATTCAGTATCTAGTGACGCGAAAAGTTCTGCAGCTTTCGTAGTTCCGTAGCGGCTCTATGTGATTTTCAGTACCTCAGAAGACATCGTAGATGAAAGACGTAAGGCACAACGATCTTTTGGCAGGTAACAGAAAATTTTTGCATGCATAAATGATTACTTTCGATTTCATTCGATATACTAAATGGAATTAAAATTATTTTATACGAATCTAGTTTAAAAGTAGGCCATTAAATGGCATAAGTCCTTGTTTGTCAGACTGGGATCATTTGCACTCCATAATTTTCAGTAAAATCACATTTTTTAATTTTTTGTTCCTACATAATTTTTTAAAATTCTCAATTTAAATTTTTGGCTATATAAGCAACACAATCTTAAAAAGTAAACTTATAAGGAACTCTAAAAAAAGTCAAGTTAGAATATTAAATATTTTTTGGAATGGTTTATTTCACTGTGGTGTATATGATCCCAGTGTGGTAAGTATGTGATTTCACAAAAGTCAGCAAATGGTGGAATAATATTTTAAGCATATTATTTTTATATATTCTTCAACGATATTTAAAAAAAATTTAAGAGCAAGTATTACCAAAACTTCAGGGCAAATGATTACATTTATAAATAGTAAATATTAACATAAGTAAATAGTAACTAAATGCAGTGGATATAAAATTTATTTAATGAGTAACTATCTTATAATTTTTGTGTTCTAACGTGCATAAGTTTTCGGCCAAAAAAAAATTTAGTCATTCGTTAAAGTTTTATATCTCCGTCAAAAATTAATATTTCTTTAAAAATCAAAAGCCATTTTAAAGCGTAATTAAAAATCTTTCAAATCTCGGCGGGTTTGTTCAAAAAGATTAAAAATTGGAGTTTTGACATTAAAAAAATAAACCATTTTTTCTAGATTTTTTTTGGCCACAAAAAATCGGTTACAATTTTTAAATTACTAAGCAGGTTTAATAAAACCTAAATAGAAAAAATGTGTAATTGAGTCCTCTTTAAAAAGAGCGTAGCTGGATGCATTTTTACTCAGCCGTTTAGAAGCTATATCATTTTTTGTTAAAAACTTTGCTATTTTTTCAAGTTTAATTATCTCGGAGTCTATGCACCGTAGAAAAAAACTCATAAGAGAAAAAAATGTGTTTTTTAGAGTAGAGTAAAGGTCTATTAAAAAATTATCTTTCATCAGGAAAAAAAATTTTTTATTTTTTGCCATGAGTATCATAATGGAATTATTTTCTAAATTTTATAGTGCATTAATATTGATAAAAATATGATAATTTGTAAAAAATTATAAAAAAATTTCATTATGATATCCATGGCAAAAAATAAAAAATTTTTTTTCCTGAATGATAATTTTTTAATAGACCTTTACTCTACTCTAAAAAACACATTTTTTTTCTCTTATGAGTTTTTTTCTACGGTGCATAGACTCCGAGATAATTAAACTTGAAAAAATAGCAAAGTTTTTAACAAAAAATGATATAGCTTCTAAACGGCTGAGTAAAAATGCATCCAGCTACGCTCTTTTTAAAGAGGACTCAATTACACATTTTTTCTATTTAGGTTTTATTAAACCTGCTTAGTAATTTAAAAATTGTAACCGATTTTTTGTGGCCAAAAAAATCTAGAAAAAATGGTTTATTTTTTTAATGTCAAAACTCCAATTTTTAATCTTTTTGAATAAGCCCACCGTGATTTGAAAGATTTTTAATTACGCTTTAAAATGGCTTTTGATTTTTAAAGAAATATTAATTTTTGACGGAGATATAAAACTTTAAAGAATGACTAAATTTTTTTTTTTTGGCCAAAAACTTATGCACGCCAGTGATATATATATATATATATATAAGACCAAAAATCAAAGTTATTTTTGCCTTTAATAAAGCTGAATGAAAAATTTTCCCATATTTTATTTACCCCCAAACTGCACACAAATGCGAATTTGCACCAAAGTGCATTTCGATGGTATTTTCAAAAAAGTTTTTTTAAATTTAATGTCACCGTATCTCTGCTATCATCAATTAGCGCGGAGGTCGTGAGTGTATTTGAGAACAAAGCACATGTAACATACAGTACTACTTGTATCAATCGACCGAGAGCGGAATTCGAAACCTCGAAATTACGAATCCATCGCTCTATCGAATGATTCACTGAGACTGCTTTCAGAAAATTTAATTTGTTAATATCAATTATAATAAGCAAATTAATTTTTTACTCAAATAAAATAATGTTTTCGAAACATAAAGACCCAATAGAAGTGTACAGTTCAAGGGTTAAAATTCCGTTTGTTACACATTACTTATTTTTTGGATATGCAATTAAGATTCATAAACTAAGATTCAGAAAAAACTATTTATTAATTTTTTATAATTACAAGTTTTCACTTAAACATTTTTACTAAAATTAAACATTCGAAGTATAGGCAAAACTATTAATTATAGTATAAATTTATAAATTTATGTACCTACTGAATAAACATGTTGCCTAGGGAAAGATTACACGCACTATGACTGCTACGGTCGATCGATCTTAATAATTATAAAATTTTTAACTTCCGTTAAAGTCAATACGGAGCTATTGTTGACATACTAATCATGTAGGAAGTGATGATAGGAAAATTTTCGAAAAATTCTATGGTTATTATATAGATAGCATTAGTAGCAACCTAGAAATTGGGCTATTCCGTTATACCTCGCTATGCCAATTTGCCCAAATTTCCCCTATTGGAAATTACGTGATTATATTATAAATTATAAATTGAATTCACAAATTATAATGGCTCTTTAGACAGATTGTGAATAATGATTGAACTGACTTCTTGCTGATCTTTCACCCTTGAAATTTGTATTCAAAATACAAAAGTTCGTAAGAAGCAGCCGTGGGAATTATTCAGCTAAAAAAATGTACGTTGTTTCTGTCATAAATAAAACGAACTTGTGATATAATATCAATAATATATTTAATCTTAAATTAAATTATTAAAAAGACGAGATTTCCTATTTTTCTTTGCATTGGTTTAAAAATAATAAAAAATTATAATATTATTAATATTTTTTAACTATTTTTATAAATAATAAAATTAAATTGAAAATATAAAAATAAAATTTAAAAAATATGAAAATTAAAGAAGCATACCAAACATGTGGCTATAAAAATAAAATATAAGAAAAAAAAATACATACTTTAACTATAAATTGAAAATTGAACAATAAATATTAAGAGAAATCAATGAAATAAAGAAATGCATTATTAACTAATATTTAGATAAAAGTAAATTACTTTTAAGTAAAGCAAAGTAAGAGTCGCTGTAAGAGGCGTTACTAATTAACCCTTTGAGGGGCAGTGGTACGTATTTGTCCCACCTATTTGGTTTTGGATTTTTCCGTATTTCTAAAACGTATATGCCTTTTTAAGACATCTATAAGACTTTTTGAACTCTTGAATACCTGATTTATTAGATTTTATAGAGAAATTGCAAATATTCATTAATTGAAGTATTTGTTATAAACAATTAATCTCAAAAAACCCGTTTTTTTACAGAAAAATGTGCCCCTCAAAGGGTTAAACGAGAGAAACCATCATACTAGAGAGAAACACTTAGCTAAGCGAGCCATTCTCACCAATGTGATTTTATTTATTTTTTCACTATCATATTCTATAACTTACACTCTTTTATATTTCCTTTGATTGCTTACAAAGCGACAGACGTAAAACGTCTGAAGTCACGGAAAATGACGTTCTCGTCGTTTATACATATTAACTCCAATTAGATATTGTAGGAATCTTTTTCATTTTATCGACTGCGCTATTGTAATTCTCGGCGTGAAACTTCTTACTCCACGGGATATTTTTTTTTTTTAGTTTGTTTTAACAACTTTATCCATTTATAATAATTATTTTGGGAGTGGGTAAGGTAGGTAACTAAGTGACGTGGCAAAATTGCTTTGTCCGACATCAGTTTGTTACGGATTTTAAGTTTTTAAAAAAATTTTCTTGGTGAGGAATAAATTCTTTTTTGTATAAAATTTTATTAAAATGTATATTTTATTAAAATGTTTTAGTAATTTTAATAATTTCAATATACAGTAGCAATGCATTCTGGAGATGTTATTTGATAAGATATAAATAAATATATTATCATTAATATTTTGTATGATATCCAAGCCAATGAATAGAAGAATGTGGTAACGATGGTATAATGAACAACAGCAATGCTGAAAAAAATAATTTATTTACATGTAATAAAATGTAGTTTTTGAACCAGTTTTTCCAAGAAAAAGAGTTATGATTTACTAATTTTTCATTCATTTAAAATAATTATAATTTTAAAAATTAAGTTTATATTTCTTAGATAAATAATAATAACACAAGTTAACAAACTAAATTTATAATCACATAGAAAATCGTTAGGTTATTATTTATATAAGTGTACAGAAACACCGTCTAAAAGAATAGAATTGATAATTAATAGGAATAATCAAGTAAAGTATAATTGATTAAAATTAGAATTCATGATAATTAATCATTTAATATTTATATTTTATTTCAATCATACATCTAATCTTTTAATATCCGTTTAAGTTTGAAAAAATTTATTAGTATAGATTTTTATGGCATACGAATAACAATTTATGATTTCTTCCTTTCATTATTAAATTATAAAAGCTAAATTTTCAAAATGGTATAAAAATATAATAAAGAATATTCATTTACTAAATACGCAATCAATTAAAACATTATAATATACTTACGTATAATATTTTATCCAAAATTTTATAGAGTTTGGAACTTGTGGCCTTTTAAGTATATATTTGCGAATCCCTTCAATATGGCACCGTGCAAAGTCATTCCAATCAATAGTTTTTGCATTGAATAGAAATAGCTCTCTATCCGATGAATTCATTTTTTCCCAAAGATTCATCACGTTATTATTATCGAAATTCCATTGTTGTAATTTAAAATAGGAATATGCCTCGCCAAATTTACGTATTTTTTTGTATAGATCACTAAATCTGAAAGTTAAAAAAAAATTAATTTACATACGACTGTTTCTATTTTAAATTATATTCGCACTCTCTTTTGGGATCTAAATTGAAGAAAAAAACTATAAAAACATCATATTTGAACAGATACCTGTTTTAAAAAATTTAACCTTGACCCTGTTTTCAGTCAGACTTATAAGTTTAAAACGATTTTCAAAAATGCAAATTTTTCAATTGTTCTAATTCTGCGAATTTCTAGTATTGTTTGGACGCATTTTTTTTTAATTTTGAAAATTTCATGAGTTCTCGATATTTGTTCTTATTCTTTGTTGAATGATTTGCAAAATAATAAATTTTTTAAAAGCTATTATTTAGTAAGAGAAACCCCAACTCGACGATTATTTTTTCAACTAAGCTGTATAGTGAAAATTGCATTGAAATTCTAGTACATTGTTTATGTTACTCGTTTTTATAACTTATAAACTCGATTGATTATCACATTAATGTCTACAATGAGTCTACAATTGAGTCTACTGATTATATAAGCAGTAGACTCAATTTTTTCAAATGTTTCGAAAAAGTTGTGTTATGGAAATTATATAATATTAGTTGAAATTATTCAATTTGAATAAGAATGGAACAACCAGAATGAGATTTTGATTAAAATATTTTTAAGTTTTTTAATAGTATATTACGATACTTGTGACTTAAGTGGCCCATTATTGCACGTCGTTCAGTGGTTCACTTAAGTCTCAAGTATCGTATACTATTTTATAGCACAAGTATCATAAATCTGCCGCATTACATCTATACTCTTAAAAATCAATAATTAACAAATACTATGCACTCCACGAATGATAAATATATAATTAATATATTGTATGTCATGAAGTTTGCCAAACATAGTGTGCAATAATATACTACTTAAGTCGCAAGTAGCCATGTATCTAAAAGCGGATTTAGGACACAGTGTGCTATAAATATTATATTATAAATATTATATTGACATTGCAGATGTTAAATTCAACTAACAATTTACTTAATATTAATGATATTAATAAAAATTTATCGTTATTATACGATTTAAGTATATTTTTGAAATTATAGTTTTATTTTTTCTTTTTTAATTTATTATTCATGAAATGTTTAATTTTTTTCATTTAGAGTTTTTGCTTTCTTTTCTCGATTCATCATTCACGAAATGCCTAGTATTCGTTACCTACAGTTTTCGTTTTTATTTTACGATTTATCGTTCGTGGAGTGCATAGTTTTTGTTAATTATTTATTTTTAAGAGTACAGATGTCACGCGGCAGATTTAGGACACTTGTGCTATAAAATAGTATAAGATACTTGAGACTTAAGTGGCCCATTGCACGACGTGATTATCGTCCTCTTTTCGCTCGGCCGACAACTTCACGTCGTGCAATAATGGGCCATTTAAGTCACGTGTATCATAATATACTATATTATTTTTCACTCTAATATTCATTATTTTAACTAAAAATTAAGAGATGTTACGTCAAGAAATCTTAATTGATGACAGCTAACAGATCATACCATGTCGTCCAGAAGAGGACTGTATTTCTAGTATTACTTATTTCCAAATAAATAATATAAATAAAGTTGATGGTGTAAAAAATAAATTTTAAAAAATCATTAATAATTAAATCTAATTAAATTAAGATTTAAATTAATTACTCAAGTTTTAATATTCAATTGTACTTACATTGGTTTTTTTCCATTAAATATTAAAAGTTTATCCATGATTGCACCTGGTATGGTGTGTGTAAGTAAAAAAAGTATGTTGTATAAAAATTTATTATCTGTAGGTATAAGAAAGTAATACCATACATGTAAATCACAAAGATTTTTACTGCCCCATTGGTAATGTAGATTGAAGAGATCGTTCCAGCTAACTGGGTTTTGTGATGTAGTCACAATATTATAAACTGTTGGTTCCTCCTCATTTTTTTTTGAATCCAGATTGTTTTTATCTTTAACAGTAAATCCATTACACTTTTTGTTTTTCCTATGAAAAAAAAGTTTATTATTGTTTCTGGTTATCTCTATGTTATGACAATTTAAAATTTATCCCAAAGTTTAAGCAAAATAATTGGTCAGAGGCCTGTACCTCCCCTGACTAGTAAAAAGAATTTACCATGATTTACCAAGATCCCAAGCCGCAGCGATCATATTATTGACAACATAATCAGCTGGAATAATTTCCGCGTACAAATGTTTTCGACAGAATTCAGTATGAAGCACGCACAGATAGCCAGCCATCACTAAACCTGTAGGTCCGTAAAAACTATTATTCCATCCTTCTAAAGGTTCTTTGTATGTTGACGTTACAATTGATGGCCGCGCTAAACATATTGGCATATCTTTGCCGTACTGTCTAACAACTTCTTCGGCGCATGCTTTTGAAAATGAATAAGTATTTGGCCACTCATTTATCAGACTAAAAATTAGATGATGGATTTTATTCTTAATGTAATATTTTAACATTTTATGAATATTTGGAAAAATTTATAGTGATAAAAGATGAAATATTTTGTATCCTTTAAGAAGTTAAGTTTTTACATAAACTATTTGATTAGTAAATTATTTTTTTGAATAAACTATTTTATTTTTTAGGACAGATTCTGTTTTTTATTGAAAAGCTTACGGTTTCGTTAATCGTTCTAACATATCATCTTCAGCATATTCTACTAAAGAAATTAATTTGTCTATATCCATAGGTGATTTGTAAAATTTTTCCTCTATGTGCAAGTTGGGACAATGTGAAAAAGCTGTTGATAAGTGCATAAATACCTATTTAATGAAATAAAATATTAGATTATGAAAAATAATCCTATTAATTATTAAATAAATTGGCATTAGAAAATTACCATAAGATTTTTCATTTCTTTGGCAAGCATCAACATCTTTTTTGTACCTTTGACATTAATTTCTATAGCAGTACGAAGTGACCCATCAAAACGTGTAGTAGCAGCTCCGTGAAACACTATATGAGTATTTTCTATAAGTGTATTCTTATCTCCTGGGGACAAACCCAAATCAGGTAGAGAAGTATCGCCTTCAATAATAACAATGTGTTCCATGAAATTGGGATTTACTGATTTCATTTTGGAAAATAACTGTAAATAAAAATGGAGTGTTAATGATTTAAATGAATTTAAATTTAAGGAATTTCACCCGAATAAATAATTTCTAGCATTAAAATTTGATAAAAATATCTGTTATTTATTAGAATATAAAAAAAATTAAATAGTTGTCACGATGAGAGCGAGAAGGTACTAATTTCTTCAAACGCTGAAAAAAGTGCTCATTTGGCCAATATCATAGAAAGATTATGACTCGCTCAAAATTGTAAAAAGATACCAACTCAGAAGAGCTAACTCAGTACCAACGAAAGAAAAATTTCGCTTGAGCTCCGGTGAGTTAGCATCTTTTACACACTATTCCAAGTTAGCGTCCTTTCACAAACTCGATTTGGTTATAATTATAATCTTTTTATGGCCATAGCCGAATCAGCTGTTTTCCCAGCTTCATTAATTTAGCATATTGTTGCTTTGACCCGAAATAATCATGCGTTATTACTAAATCTTGCATGAAATAATTTCACTAGCTATAAATTTGTAATAAATAATCAACAAATTATTGCCTACTTCATCTTTAAACATTTCCTTGAGCCTCTCCAAAGCTGATTTGTCTTTCTTTTTGCGTAATAAAAAATAAATATTACCTATTTTGGGACACGATCTAGAATATAAATTAAAAATTTTTAATAATCACATTTATATCACACACTTAGTTAAATTTAAAAATAGCTTTTTTTATCGTATCACCTGAACAATTTCTCGATTAAAATATGGCCAATAAAACCTGAGCCTCCAGTAATGAAGATATTAAGACCTTTGTAAAATTCAACTATTTCACTTTTAGCATTTCCGTTGGAACTCATAGCCAAAATATCATTAGGATAAGAATTATTATTCATTTTGACGTTCGAAGATGTTCAGCCTTTTGATAAATTTATTATGATACAGTCTAAAAGAATTAAAACAATGTCTTATTATATTCTTATTTTAAAAATTTTGGTAAACTAATTCAATTGAATTTTTAAAAAGCATGAACACGTACGGCTAATATAAGTACTAACGAGAACGTTTGAAATTCCGTTTATGAGTTGGCAAAATTTAAAGCTTGTGTTTATTGGGTAGCACAAAAATATTATATTTCATATTATTCATAAAAATACCTTGTAAAATAAATTCAAAAGACTTACCGATTTTCTATAACTTCATAACTAAATATTTATAAATATAATAAAAATTAATCCAAAAATTTTGGAACGCTTACGATCATTAGATAGGAATGTTCCTTAAATCAAAGTAAGAAAACGACTAAGCGACTTTATAAAGTAATCCATTGTAAAAGACGAAAACTACTACGGGACGACAGAAATATAAGAAACATACGTAAATATGCAAACATGCGAATTACGCCCCTTTATCTCTTTTTCTCACGACAGCCCCGCTTTTTCTCACGAAAGCCTCTTTTTTTCTCACGCAAGTTGTGACAATCGTATGTTTCTCACTTTGTTTATTTTTATATTTTTTATATTTTTTCACTCGGCTGACTAAATATTTTTACAGAAAGTTGTTTTTAGCTGGGTCCTGAAGCTTTGACCAAAATTCGCCTGCATTTTATGCTTTCACTTAGACTAAGGATGACTTTTTGTTTGCTTCTGCTTGCACCACTAACTTTTCATTTGCTTCTTCTTCCCGTGGATTCAGATAAACTAATTTCTTGAAAAAATTTTTAACATTTGACATAAAAGTGTAGCCTTGTATCTATAACAAACGGGTCCCCACTTTACTTCCAATTTACTATAGGCAGTACATATAGTCATTTACATATGCATCATGAAAACTTGCTACATGTACGTAATGATTACTGATACGAAAAAAAATATATATATACTCTTATATTCTTTATTTCTTTTTCTCTTTGATCCCACTCCGTTTGGAAATGTGTATGTAGGGGAGAGCTAATTTAAAAGTCACAGGGGTAAATATTAAAATTCAATTTATAGCGACGCGAAAAGTCGTACAGGTTCTGTTCGTGCAGTTGACTTTATATGTTCAAAGTAATTGTTTCTGTTATGTAAACATATTTTGAACCTTGCAATATGTCGCAGTGAAAAAACGTATAACTTAGCGATTTTTTGACAAGTAATAGGAAATTTTCATATACTTAAAAGTTCGTTTTTAATTTCAATCGAAGTAATTAATAAAATTAAAATTATTTTATTTTAATCTACTTAAAAAATAAATTATATCATCGCAATAATATTTTAAACTTTATTTTTGACTATTTTTTTAAAGATATTTAAAAAAAATGTGTGTGCCATCACGGGTATTACCAAATCTTCGGAGTAAATATTAACACTATTAATACATAACGATAAATTTGATTGGGATGACGAAATGCGATAAATAAACAATTTATTTATATAATAACTTTACTATGATTTTTTGATAGTATTATATATTTCTAGTTTGTTTCAATTAATTTGTAAGACAAAAATTTGATGTTATTATTGCTTTAAAAAAAAATAAAGAAATAATTTTCTCAAATTTTGCTAAAATTTTGTTTATTATATTTCATTTTTATCTGAATATATAGTAACACACATATAATTCTTGTTTATATTAAAAAAATGTAAAATACTGACATTATAGTTATCCAGATTTTTTATTCTCAATCCAAAAGTTTAAAAAATATCTCTGTATTAAAACCTTTTATTTTGACCTACAAAAAGCCTAATATAGAAATAACTTGGGAAATTTTTAATAAAGATTAAAGATTTGGAAAACTGTAATGTCGGTAAATATGTACAAATCATACCCTATTAAATCTCCTGAATTCAATATTTATATGAATAATTAAATTGATTTTTTATAATAAAAAATAAGATGTTAATACTTGCCCCTAACGTTAGGCAAATATTAACATGGAAGTCTTTTAAATAAATTCTTCCCAAAAAAATCTATTGATGATTTGAACAAAATTTTTATACTAAATCATAGCTTTAGTGATTTACTATATTTTTTTAAAATTTTATTTAACGTCGCTGTATTTATGCTATCATTGTGATGCTAAGAAGCGACAGAAGTCGTTCCAGTGTGTTTGTGAACAAAGCACATGTAACGTATACAGTAGTGCTTGTATGAATCGGCCCATATTCTATCTATATTTACTTTTTTGAAAAATATTTAACTTTATCAAATTGTATATCTATCATATAAGTATGAATCGTGTAAAAATAAATGTATTTGGGCAGAATAAATTTTTCGCGTGGCACTTAATTATTTATAGAATAAATATTATCACATGGTACTCGTCAAATTAATGATAAATTTATTTAGTTGAAAATAAATTTGGTAGTTTGTATTCAAAAATTGATATTCTATTACAAAAAATTTTACAAATTACATTGGCAACGAAGTTTCTTATAGTTTTAAAATTACAAAAGTATAAAAAGAGTGGTATTAAGTAGATATATATAAATCAATAAATACATGTTCGGACGGGACATTTCATATTTTTAAAGTAGGTTTTTAAAGTCATATTTTTAGCATAAAACAAATGATTATTGAAGGGATGTACATATTCAGTAATGAACTTTACAATTTAATATTTTTGAAGTCCACTGAACACTTATTACAAACCAAATTTTGAACATATGTACTTAAAACTTTCTTAAAATATGCTCGAAATTCAACAAAAAAGATAAGTGAAGATTTTTATTTAAAAATAGAAAAAACTTGAACTCAATAAAATAAATTTCATCTAAAATATTTTTATCAAAATAAATAATAAATCAAGTGAAATGGCATCTAAGTTCTTATTTGTGAGTGTATCTTGAAAGTACATTAGCTGTGCCAAGGAATTTAATTCCACGTCCAAGCCTAAAAAGTGCCTGAAGTGTTCTGATTTATACCATATAGGGTGTGTTAAATCGATGTTTATGCTCAGAGATGATGACATTGTGAAAATCTGAGATCCTTGTCTACTCTGGCAGGGACGATGCCGTCATCATCTGGAAAAGGAAATAGTGATGTGTCGAAGACGTCAACACCGATATGTCAACGTTTTTGATAAGCTGGATTCGTTGAAGACTTCTTCAACGTTTATTGACTCCAGACTCACTATACTAAACAGTAGCATGACTGCTTTGAAAACAAAAATGGACGATATGTTGGCGCTTCTGAAGATGCGCATCGATGCTGTTAAGGATCGAATGGATCTGTTGTAGCGTAACCATGAGTTTATGCAGTGTAGTATGAAGTTTCTGCATCGTGAACATAAGTAAAAGGTGTGATTTATTGAGCTGTTCATCAACTGCAGCTCTATCAGTGCAGGATTCTGATAAATTGCAACAGCTCGATGAACTTACAAGGAGAGCACCCCACCTCCGGGAAACAGATTCGGCTGAAACTGTAGGATATAATTTTTTGATGAAAAAAATGAGCCCGTGTTTTTTCTTTTGGTCGAATATTTTTTTGTAAGAGTCTTAGTTATTTGGTTATTTAAGTTCTTATAAAGGATCTTATTCACTATAATTTCGAAAAAATGTCTATATCCTTGTCTAAGAGGTCTATTCAATGAAAAGAAAAAACACGAGTTCTAACGATATTGAAAAAAAACTTATTTAGTTTCGATATCATAATCTCCATTAAAATAACATATGTTTTTATGTGTTCAATAAAAAGTAGCAAAAAAAAAAAAATTATTTCCATGGCCATAAAAAATGAGAAAATAATTTTTTTTATACCGAACTCATTTTTGAAGATTCTTGACTAATCTTTCAAATGTCGTTTGGTTTTTCAAAATTTTATTGCAAAGGAATAAAACTAATTATTTAAATCAGTTTTACTCAGATGGGTAAAAACAATTAGTCGGTACTGTATTTTTTAATCAAAGATGAAAATATTATATTTTAAAAATTAACCTCAATTTTCTTTGATTGCCAGAACTGTAATTGATTTGAAAACAAAGTTTCAAATTATTTAATTGGGTCAGAACTGTGTACAAAAATTACAAATTTTACTATTATTTTTTCTGATTCTGTATTTCATTACAAAATATAGTTTCATAATTAAGTTTTTATATCGTTTACTTTATGTTTGAAAAAAATATAACATTCTTCTATATTTATAATTCAGGAAATATCACATTTTATTACTTGATCAAAAAGACGAAAATAAGAAAGCAGCACAAAGTATATACACATTTTATTTAAAAATGTAAATAACATGATTGATAAGATTATGATGCAACATTCGCCTATCATTTTCAAATGATAGAATAATAATGATAAATTAAAACAAATATTTTAAAACTTAACGATTTATTTTTAAAGTTAAAGCTAAAATTAAACCTTATTTATAAATAAAATCCGTAATCCAATTCTGAAGTTTTTTTTCAAGCATATGTAACGTTTTAATCTTGTGAAGTTTTTCTTATTCTTGATCTTTATGGATTGGTCGTCTGTATAACTATTAAACTTTTTCTTTTCAGTGAGTGAAAAAAGCCTCTACGTACAAGATACATATTATTGCAATTTATCGGTCACTTTTACTTCGCTGGAGATTGAATTTTTAACTCGTTGCGCGTTCTAGCAAATTACATACATTTTATGTATGACACAAGGCAACAGTGTAGTTTTCTCGTTTAAGTGTAATTGCAAAAAAAAAAGAATTTCTAAAAAAAAATTGGTAAAGGCATTGCATAAGATTTTATTAAAATATTTATTTTCATTAGAAGGAAAAGTTGGTTTATAACTCGACAAAAAAAAGATTTTTTTTACATTTTAACAAATAATTAATATGAAAATAAGTTATCTAATTTAAACTTTATAATAATGCATCGCATCATTAATTATTGCATTAGCATGGCGATAATTCAGTCGTATATTTATTATTCTTATAAGCAACATTTCTTATAGTAACTTTAAAAATAAAGATAAGCATCATATAAGGTGTTTAATGTGTAATTTATATATTTTCATAAAAAGATAATATTTATCATAATATTTTCCTTATAAATGAACAATATTTAGGATTAAATTATTAGTTATCATAAATTTTCTTTGTTTCATGGTTAACTTATATGACATGAACGAAAGAATATAGTCGAATCAGAATCGTAAAATGGTCACGCTGGACTTTTTATAGATAGTCAAAGTTGAAAACTATAAATTTTAACCAGTTTTTCTTTAGTATTAAAAATTTATATTGTATACAGTTATCGAAAGAAGTTTTACAAGTTATTTGATGTTTAAAAATTTTTAATCTGAGTATTAACACAATGAAGATTTGTTAAAAAAGTAAATGTAAATTATGAGATCATTTTTCCAATTCATAAAGTTTTAGTCTTCACATTAATAAAATAACATAAAATAATTGAGAATCAGTGCAAAAATTACTGAAATTTGATTTTCTATTTTTTACAATCTCATTACAATGAAAAATATGTTGATATACACTGGTTACACATGAGCTAGAAAAAAATAATTCCAAAAGAATAGTTATTCAAAAAAATGTTAATATACACTATTTTCTGCACGTGGATTATCAAATAAGTGGAAATCGAAGAATATATATACATACGTTTACAAAGGACGGACGTACTGTAAAAAATTTTTAAAATTATGTTATCCGGTAATTTAACAATAAAAAACCACGTAGACTTTATAATTCTTGACCATGCATACATTTGTAAACATAGTAGGATGAAATTTTTTCTATTTAACGTCGCTGTATTTCAGCTATCATTGCGATGCTAATTAGCGACGAAGGTTTCTCAGAATGTCTGTGAACAAAGCACATGTAACGTACAGTGGTGCTTATAGAAATTGGCCGAGAGCGGGATTCGAACTCGGAACCTCGAGATCACGAATCCATCGCTCCACCGACTGTGCTACTGAGGACCTCATAATTGATGTGCCTATTTTGAATATTATCAGAAATCAAGCTACATAAATCAAAACGTTTCATTTTATGAAAATTATTAGATTGTAATCTCTTTTTGTTGCCAAAATTGTTAATAATAATTAACGTCGGCTTTTTCAGAAAAAATGCTTTTGTTTTTTTAAATTATCAGATCAAAATCTGTATAGCGAACCGAGGTAACCAAGGGTAGCTCGATTTGGTCCGATGGCTATTATTCGGCTTGTATTGATTACTTAGATGAAGATAAAGTACAAGAAAACAAACAAAAAAAAAAAAGAAAAAAAAAGCAAGGAATAAAAGATGCAGCGAAGGTTAAAGTTTACGAATTGGCTCAGTGCTAGTACGAAATCTCAGAAATTGCACTGTATATAAGGAATATTTTAAAGTAAACGCAAAATGTACTTTGAATTTACTTCTTGCTTCTTTCGTGCCAAGTAATTTAAATCTTGGTATTCGTTTTATGTAAAGAAGGAAGTAAATTATTTTAATGGGTTTTGAGAAATTTTGAAAAAACGACTATACTAGTACGTGTTATTCATTAAAAAAAAATATACGATTATTGTTCGAATAAGTTTTGCTTAAAATTTCTTTTTTTGTAAATAATTTTTCTGGGTTTGATGTTGAGCTTTTCTTCACATTAACTCATGATAAAATGTATTTTCATATCTATACAGTTATGTACAATTTTGCATATCCATAGACAGTAATGAGCACCCGCATTAATTTCAATAAAGTACTGTAAATTGACAAATGATCTATCGTCGTATGTAATTACAAATTATATGTAATAAAATATATGATCACATAGAACAATAGATAACATTTTTCTAGCTAAATATACAATTAAATTAACAGATTGGAATGCAAATCCGATGGTACACTATAAAATCAAGAATTTTCCTATAAATTGAAAAAAAATTAGCCTTTGTTGAAATTCATTGCAGTTGAATGTCAACAATGTTCGTTCGAATTGAAATTTTCTATTTCTCGTGATAGGCATACCCCACGGTCACCCAAATCAAACGTATCACGGCAAGCACGTCGGGAATTTATTTACGTAAAGCCATACACAGGGCAATAAAATTAACGAAAAAAAAAAACAACAACAACGCGCTGAAAGCAGAAACCAAACTTTGTGCTCTTCGCTTAACGAGTTCCATGCATATAAGCCGCTTGAATTACTAAGCTCTGCTAGATTTACTTTCTCATGCACATAATTATGCGCATCGTTATATAAAATATCTTGTATATAATTAGGCAGACTTTTAAGTAGCACGTCATTATTTACAATTATACATTGTTGATAAAAATAAAAAGAGGTAGATATTTCATTTTAAAAATAGAAAAATTCATGTTTGGTAAAGTTATTTTACAATATATTACAATATAGTATAAAAATCGATATCATAATTCTAAAAGAATCCTTTAAAATACACAATAAAAGATTTCCTGCACTTATTTTATAATTTAAGATTTATACTTACAATCATCTACAATTTCAACAAAAATTTAAATCGTATTTCATTTGGAACACTCAAAAACGTTAAAATTACAAAAAGTTTTTAGAGTGTAATATATATTAGTCAAAATAATAAAATTAGATAAACAAAAAATTGGTTAAATAAAATTTATCACGCATGATTATATAAAATTTCAAACTTAATAAACTCTCAACACAAAAAAATCTTCTTACATAATTTAATTAAGACCAAAACATTGTTTCGCCTGAATCAAACTCAATCTGTTATTTTTTTCAAACGAATCTTGCATTTTAATTTAACAAATGAGCGATATCACTCGTCAGCCATCAAAACGATCCTAGTGAAAAAAAATTCTTTTCAATTATTCCGGTTATAAAGACATTTAATTAATCCATGTTTATAACGTTCATGTTGCTTTACCCACGCTCATTCGTTACGTCATCGAAACATAAATCCATCGGACAATGTGCTCTCTTACTCTCTTCTTTCTCTTTAATAATATCGGTTATTAATAAGTCTGAAAATCAATATATTGTTTTACATGTATTGCGCTCGTCATCGACTATTACTAATTATGTTAGAATATTACATTAAATAGACAATGGAATGGATAATTATTATTTGCGGTAATTTGTGTATGTTACTGTACGAGATGATTTTAAAGTTTTTAAATAGAAATTTTTGCACTTGACGAAATAAAATATGAAAAATAAATTATTATTATTCTGAAAAATTAACACATATACATCAAAATCATACCATAACTATTATTTTTTCAAATATATCAGCAAAATTTCAATTTTTTTAAAAATTAATGGTAAAAATTTTCAATTTCGATATGATTATTTTGACTGATACAAATAAAACAGTGATAAATAATCAGCGCATAAACTTTAGATTTAAAATTTAGAATAATAAACTTATCATAAAACAAAACATGATTATAAATATTAAAATTAATGATTAAGGAATAAAATTATATTTTTGTTAGAAATTAAATTTTAACAAATAAAAAGCATTAATACAATATAATATAATTAGTAAAATATGTAAGCTAAAAATAAGATGAAAATCAATCAAAGCTGAATAAACCAGAAAAAGATAGAAAAAAGCCAATAAGAAAAAGTAAAAGAAATAATTAATAAACGAGAGAGACATAATTTATTAAAACCAGAAAATACAGTATATGATAAATAAAGATTTAACGCATGCGTAAAAAACGTCACAAACATGTGACATTAATCTATATATATCATTATCTGTTACCTTGTTACCACTAGCTGTTACGCTTTTCTGTCTCTCTATCCTTCATTTACTCTCTCGTTTGAAAAAAAAAGTTGAATTTCAATTGCTGGCAGTACGAAACGGTTCAATAGAGGTCGGTTTATTTTTTTTAAAATCACGTAAAACTGATATGATCCTTGGGAGCGTTTTACAACTGCACACAATGCACTTTTTTAATGATTCGTGTACTCCCTATCTGGCTTATGATGTATCGTTGTCGTATCAAACGATAACCGATGGACTGATCTTGATGCTTTGAAAATCAATGGGTGAAAGAAAAAAGGATAATTGTGACCTGGAAAAAATATTTTTTAAACAATTTTTTTTTCATCAAGCTGTTATGCAATTAATATATGTTGTTTACAATCTGGGTGATTAATACAATAAAATTAATATAAAAATTATTGATTTTTTTTACTTTCTTCTATCATATTGCATTTTTCCTTTTAAATAAATCAGTCCATTGTTTAAATATGTATTCATTTCTATAGATGTGAAATCATAAAAATCTTTTTGAAAAAATAATTCTTAACGTATTGAATATTCTTTTTGATCAAACATAAAACAAAAGAATTTTTAAAATCTTTCATAAAAAATAATAAACCTCTAACCATTGTGGATTTCGTTTGACTGATACGTACGATTCGCTGAATATTATAAATTATTTAAAGTTAAAATAACGCGTTATATGCATCAGAATTTATGGTTAGAATCGTAGATTACGATAACGGTGTAAGAGTACACGCAAAAAAAGCTATTAGTCAAATTTACGTTTATCATACTTTTTTTTTCTGCGCGCTCGCGAGCGCACACACATCAGTTTGATGTGTATCATGACAAATAGCATCGATAGGGATGTGACAAGATATGCTATGTTTTTAATAAAAAAATTATTTAGATGTGTAAAAGTTATAACAATTTTTATTATTAATAGTAATAGTATTATTAGAAAAGATGGCAAAAATATATTAAGTAATAAAAAGAAAATGAAAAAAAAGAATATGTATGGTCACTTTTTTTTCAAACGAAGCGAATGTTAGATTTAAATACGTTACGTCGATAAAATAAACAGCATCCTACACATTTTTCATGCAAAACTAACTCTTTCAACCATAAAGAAAGCCATACCAAGCACTAAAAGAAAGAAAAAAAAAGATTGTTAAAAAGCTTAAGAAAAATATTGTAAAGCACAAAGCTTAGAAAAAAATGCTGGAACGAAAAGCCTCTGGAACGAGTTTCTTTTTATTATTAAATGTGGGCGGTGTGCTTAAAGTTTGGATTTAGTATAACGAAGCATTATGGCTACGCAACTTTGAATGAAAACGATCCTTTTTTTTATTCCTTTGGAGGATTATGCGAAATTATATTTTTATCATATCTAGAACAAGTACTGTAGTTTGTAATTATATTCTTTATGATTAGCAAGGCTTAGATCTTCTGATCTTTATGTTTTTGTACCACTGTAAATTAAAGAAGAAAAGTATTTAATAATTGAAGAAAAATATTTTCTTTATTTTAAGATTTAATTGCAAGAATTAGTGATATAAATAATATAAGTCATATCTCTTAGCGACTGGACTCTTTTTTTTAGGTACGACTTTCACACCGAGTGTCATATTGTATCTTGATAGATTATATAATATTACTAGAATTGCAAAATCTTCTATATCTATAATTTTCAATGTGATTAATGTCCATGCAAATATTTGATCATATGTATAGAAAAAAAAAACAAATTTTGAATAATTATAATTAATTTTTTCACGTACTGATAATATGCATCCAAACCATAAAATTTATCCTTCCAAACTCAATAGCATTACTTTAATAACGAAAAACTGCATAAATGTTTACGTACCACAATTAAAAGGCAATCTCACTTAATGTCGAATAACTTAATATCGAAAAAAACAAGCTAATCAATATAGTATTACATTTGCATGATTACGAAAATAATAATTCTTTAAAAGAGAATACTTAAATGTTCTTATCTTGAATAAATTAAAATTCCCAAAATGCATTAATTTAACTCGCAGGCCAATTTTCGGTAACAAGGAATAGAGAAGCATAATTGACGAGACGAATTCTTATTATGTAGCTGTATACATATAAGCATATAATGAGAATTTAATATGCAAAACTGGAGTGTATGATCGATTAGCTGTATGACGGGTTCGTGTCCGTGAACTGACGATGAGCATTCTCTAACTGACCCGGAGTCACACTTACACGCAAGCGCATACATGCACACATATATGTGCACACATAGACCCATACTTACATAAACATACACGTGTAAAACATACACAGACACATCCAAATAAGCACACATTTCTATATATATGTATATATGGTGTGTGTGTGTGTGTGTGTGTGTGTGTGTGTGTGTGTGTGTGCGCGTGCATGTGTGAGTGTCAGTGTGTAAGTTTTTAGAGATAAACACGTGTAGCAACAGAAGCGAAAAGGTTTCTTTATCAGGGTTGATAATTTGTCTGGAACGTATCGATCACGAGAATACAATTATCTATTAATGCAGCAAAAATTGCATTTAATACAATTCTAGACACATGTATGCATGTGTACGGATGAAAATTGCTTACGAATTGCAAATTTAACATATGTTGCAAGAGCAAATCGATTAATCGCTTCGCGAATAATTTATGCAAATTAATATTGATGCCACATCATATGATGTAGACATTAATTATAGATGTAGAAGAAAATGAACTTATTAAAAGTTGATTTGTTTTATAATAGAAAAAAAAAGAAGTCTAGTGACCTTACAATGACTGTAACTTATAATAGATAAATTTATGTTATACAATTTTTATATTTAGCTAAGCTGTACTTGACTTTGATCACGCGTTTATAAATAAGTGAGACTTTAGTATAATATGCACAATGTATTATTACATTTTTTAATATAAAATAATATTTTAAAATGATTAATGCTTCTTTACCATTATTCTTATGCTTTAAGTTTGCAACACGTAATATTAATTGAATAAATTTTTAACATTTGTTTATTCTTATTGCTACAAAATGGCTACTTTAGCAACTCAAAAAGCAGGCCGAAAGTGAAACATTTTTTCAGCTTAAAATTAGTGACCAGTAATTTCTAAATATATTAGTAAATATTACTATGTTACATTGCTGTCCATTAGAGTAAAATATAAAATTAAATCCAACAAATTAAATTCTTAAACTTTTTTAAATGAAAGCTGAGCTCAAATCCTTTCGAAATAGTAGTTACAGCATATAAAAATATTATTTTTTTCCAAAGTCATAGAGCAATGAAAATTGGACCAAATTTTAGCACTTATTATTAATTAGTGATATAAAGAGGAATTTTAGGTCCAATTTTCATTACTTTATAATTTTGGAAAAAATAGTACATTATGCAACTATTTTTTCATGTTTTTACATACAAAAACATCTCCCAAAATTTGAGCAAAATCTGCATCCCAATACCCTGACACTTTATTTGTAAGTACTATTTTATATTACGATTTTGTTGAAAAGAGATTAATAATACATTCAAAGAACAATTATTAAAACTATATTATTTAATGATTTTTAATCATCTGTTTTATTCCATAATGGTGCTAATGTGAATAAGAATCTTTCTGGCTGGAAAAAATTCATTCTAGAAAAACTCTAGAATTTTTCTATACAATAAATCTCTATTTTGAAATAATACCTTTGAATAACTACGAATTATATATGAGCTTCACATTTCGATCACTTTCATAAATTCATTAATTTACTTATATATTCGGATTAAAATTATTAATTGTATTCTCATGAAAAATTTTCAAAATTCAATAAGCCAAAGTCCAATAAGTCTAGAACAAGCTAAAACTAACTTTCTACATATCGTGGTATTCAACTCACAAACATTATCTCCATGCATTTACTTGCTAGTTAAACAAAGATACCAAACCTATAAAGTTAATTATTTAGTTTGCTGCAAGCTCACGCGGAATCCTATTTATAGATATTTACGTAACCTTTTAATGCGTTTCCCGCATTATGAATAATATTCGTTATCATAATTAGCAGCTGTTTCCGTGTATTAATTAATGGTTGATCTATCACCGTTGATATATTCATCGTTTGTTGACTTCTCCATTTCCCTTTCCAGGACAAACTACAAAAGCACATAAACAAATGGCCAAATTTGTGATTTTTAAACCTAATGAGGTAAAATATTTTTAGAGCTTCGTTATCAGATTTAGTGCAAATATAAAAAGACATAATTCATACTATTCCTTAATACAGATCCCAAATTACAATTTTTGGTCAGTTTATATTAACTCATTCTGGTAGAGCTCGTCAATGGCTCATTTGGTAGAGCGACAGATTAGTAATCTTGGAGTCCCAAGTTCAAAGCCCGCTCTTGACCGATTGATACAAGCACCACTAAATACGATACAGAATGAAGAATGTCAAAATTGAATATTCTATATTCATACAATAATTAAATGATTGGGAAGGTCGTCAATAGTTCACTAGGTAGAGTGATGGATTCATAATCTCGAGGATTCGAGTTCAAATCCCGTTCTTCGCCGATTTTATTAAGCACCTCTGTACATTACATGTGCTTTATTCACAAACACACTGAAAAGACCTCCATCGCTAATTAGCATCGTAATTATAGCATAAATACAGCAACGTCAAATAAATGCATATTTGTTGATATATTAACTGAAAATGACAATTGCATCATAGAATAGTTAATAAAAGTACATGGAAAATCAGAAAAAATTTTTAATTTTAGTTCCGCATTATGGACCAAGCGAGAAGGATATATGAAGAAAGGCCTTGCAGAATGGAAGATAAGAGGATCGAAGAGAAGAAAAATTTCGTAAAAGAAGTCATAAGTTAGCATTAAGTATCTTTTGCTTCATAAACATTAATATAATATTGAAATATATATTTTTTATTTATATTTATAAATATAAAATTTTTTATTTCCTAATATACCTACTCATTTAATTATTTTCATGATTAATGTGTCCATAAACTTGTTTCATTTGAAGAATCAAAAAAACAATGAGCTCCATTTAAGATAACTGAACATACATTGTTTTATTTTGAAAATAAATTTACTATGAATGAATTTTAATTATAAAACAGTTAAATGCAATGCTTATATTTTAGAGTGTAAGGGAGAATACATATTTAAATATTTTCAAGATCATGGTACATTTGTTTACCAAAGAACTGGAAAAAAAATTTAATCAAATTTTGCATTGTTAATATCACAATATCCGAAGCTGTAGGGCTTTTTAATATCTGTTCATTGTAGTTCATAATTATTTTCAGTTTTTATAAAATGCATTTTAGAAATTCGATGCATACTGTTTCAAGATCAAATTTAAGGACATAAAATACATGAATGTATAAATGCTTCCTTTAAAAAAAAAACAGACTTGCTAGTCTTGCTATTTGCTTATCTCGGTACGCCAGTGTCATTAATAAAGTCAACAATAAATGCATATTCAAAAAGCTTGCTGCAACAAACTATTAACTTTCATATATTTCAGATAAACAGCTTATGGTACTAACGTGCATCTTGAAATTCAAAACCCTAACTCTTCTGATTTATTTTTAAAATAATTTTAGGCAAATAAATCATAATGCATTTAAGTTTTAAGTTATTGCTATTTAGCGTTTGCATAATGTTATAAACTACTCGACAATTCTTAACAATAAATTTCGACTTTTCAGTAAATAATTATAATAAAGAAAAACAAGAATTAATTTAGTACAATTTGTTCAAAATTCATCACTTTTTAAGAAATTTTACTAAATATATATTGATATTAAAATTTAAATTCATCAATCAAACGTCAGCGAAAATATATTTTTAAAAATACATGCTCGGCAACACAGTTTATAAAATTAATGGAAAATTAATAATCCAAGAAAATTTTCAAAATTAATTAAAATAAAACGATTATCAAATAAAGCTTTAACTCACTTCTCGCCAATGTAACGCTCTTACAGTTTTAATAAGATTAAAATTATTCAAACGCGAAAATATAATGATTGCGCTTGTGAATACACGAATGTTACAAGGAGGTACTCGAGGCACGAATGAAAATTATAATCAAGAACACAGGGACACATGGATAACTTATGTTTTTTTATTTCAAATTTTAGTTTTACCCTTACAAAATTCTAAAATAACTTTATTAGGGCTTGGGATATTAAATAAAATTTTCATTTAATTTTCCAACGAAAATATCTTTACGAAATCGCTTTTTTTCTTTTCTCATTTATATTTTAGTGACATGCTTTAAATGGAATTTAAAACGTATTTCTGTTTCATCACAGCACACTTTATAAAGAAAGTTTTTGCTATTCATGAAAATATGAATATTTGCATTTATATTGTACGGCAAAATAAATTTAATTTCGAAAAATTCTTAATAAATATTTATTTTTATTTTTCGTTAACATGATGACGCACAATTAAGCAGTTTTGCTTACTCGCTGAAAATAGATAACGGAATAAATTTTTTATAAAAATAACTTTACAGAAATAAGTTTATGAATAATGAAAAATGGCACTTTTTAAAATCTATTATTGCACGTGCGTTCACGAACGATGATAAGATATTCTTCGATCTTAATTTCAAAATCATCCAATGAAAATGAACGGATCATCGGAATTATTAGATAAAGTCATATGATTTTACAATTATAGTTAAAAAATAGTCCAAAAATGTGTCATCATTAAAACGTATAAATGTGCCCGACTTTTTTAACCTTTTAAAGCGCGTATGTGTATATAAAAATTGTTATTTTTCAAAGTCAATAGTAACTTTTCGTAGCCTTAATTATTGAAATCATATTTTGAAGAATACATGGTAACATGTGATTGCTTGGTTATATGTAATGCAAATAATTGGAAAATGAAATGTTCAACTATCAGAAAAAAAAGCCTCAGAATAATACAAAACTCCAATTTAAATTGAATAGCAGTTATACATTTCGTCAATCCAGTTTATTGAACTCTTAATGTTGAGATCTTTCATTGAAAAAAAATAACCCAAAAATTTTAATAAGTTAATAAATTATACAATAGGAAACGTGTTTAAAAATTTGTATTAAGTTATAATTATAAATCATCCAGAATTTTTGCATTTAATTTTGCATGAGCGATAATTTTATTTTATAACTATGTGTGTCCAAACTTTGTTTTTTGTTTTAAATTTTTTAAATGCACCGGTGATTGCATAATTTACAGCCTTATTGTTTGTGCTGTTTTTAATAACAGATCTTAATCTGAAGAGGCCAATAAACTGGACTGACGAAACGTACTTTCGAATTTAAATTGGAGTTTTTTATTATTTTAAGATCTTTTCCCACAGTGGTTGAATATCTTATTTTT
Organism: Anastatus disparis; assembly: GCA_017163975.1. Classification (NCBI taxonomy): domain Eukaryota; kingdom Metazoa; phylum Arthropoda; class Insecta; order Hymenoptera; family Eupelmidae; genus Anastatus; species Anastatus disparis. Next base: position 2,243,406 of record JAFFSR010000218.1, on the reverse strand, counting down.
TGTATATTTTAAAGGAATTATGATATAATTGTATTAGTATTAGATATTGATCATTTAGATAAAGATTCATAAGTAGTTTTTATTTAACACTTTGCCTTCAATATTAAGTTGAGTGACATCGCCCGCATTGTCAGTCATTAATGTCTAGTCGTCATTATAAATCAGAAAATAAAGTTTAAAAAATATGAAACAATTTTGTAATACTCGGCTATCATCCCATTTTATATTCCAAAAGTTTATTTAGCAATTTATAGTAAAGAAAATTGTTTATAACTAATTTTTTATGCGATATTGTTTGAGTTGAAAATTTGGCTCACGCTAAAAATTACCCATATTAAAAGCGGAGGGTTAAGATGAAATAATTAAAAAAAATATAAATTTAATTATATTGATTATTACTGAAGTATGCTATTGAAATTTTAATTTCTATGTATCAAAATAAAAAAGTGTTAAAGTTGAAGGTTTTAAATTATTTAACATTTTTTTCTTGATTTCATTTAAAGTTGCTGTATTTACGCTATCATTACGATGCCAATCAACGACGGAGGTTTTTAGTGTGTTTGTGAACAAAGCACATGTAACAGTGGTGCTTGTATCAATCGACCGCTGAGAGCGGAATTTTATCTCGGATCCTTGATATTATGAATCCATCGCTCTACCGACTGAGTCTATAGTAAGTAAAACAAGTGCATAGGAGACTGCATGATACAGTTAATCCAAAACCGAAACAGATGTGCAGACAGACTAGGCCACGTGCGTACTTTTCTAACTTTATTCCAAACCGCTTGACCAAATCATATTATCATTTATGATTCAGTTTAATATAAATTTTTTATATTCTCAGCTTCAAAAAAAATAATTTAGACTATTGTTCATTATTTATGAATTTAAGGAGTCAAAACGTGACGAAAAACATCGCTTATGCTAAACTAATATAAAAACATTTGGGGTCAGAACTTGTCCAAAAATATGTTTAAAAATTTTAAACTCACTATAGCTATCCAAACTGTACTAAAAATAAATTTCAAATTTTAGAGCACGTGTCAATAAAACAAATTTTTAAAAATTAACAGCGGATAAATTTAGATTTGAAATAAGAGAGTCATACATCACGCAGAAAAAAAATTGATATAAGATAGCCCGTGCTTATTATTTTCTCGCCACTTTTAACGAGACAGCCGTTAGATAAAAGTAATTTATGTGGTTCAACTAAAATTGAAAGCAGTTTACAGGAAACCAAAGTCCTTAACATCTAAAAGTAGGTGAAGTTCAAAAACTTGAAAAACACTCTGTCTACAATGGAAAAGGAAGTCAAGGTTAATGTCATTGCCGGTGTATAAGGCAACACGTTTAAAACGCATATCCTGTTGTATACACGCAGCCTTCTTTTTTATTGAAATAATAAATAACTTTATAGCTTCTCTTTTTTTTTTGTTCACAGTATTGAACCATCTTTTTATTTTTGTATTTCCAATATAAAACGCATGCGATAGGTAGGGAAAAAAATGACATGGCCAATACTTCGATTTGTGGTCTGATATAACCAGAGGGGCTGAGGTGGAGGGAGCGGGTGGATTGGCTTTAAGGTTAAGCGCGTGCGCTTATATCTCTACGTCTATATCATGCATCAGGAAAATATATTACGTTTGAACTTTTTTTTTCTTCTCTCTGTTTTATTTACTTACCTGGGCTTTCATTCAATAAATCACTGTTTACTTTTTTTCTCTGAGCTCGGCTATACGATCAGGGATTACTAAAATTTTAAAATTCGATTTATATAGTTTAAATTTATGGAAAAATATTTGGGAAAAAATTTATATTATTATATAGTGTATGCATGAATTTGCCTAATATTCATAATAATTGATAAATATTTTATTCTAATATCGAATATTGGCAGCAAAAATTCACCGTTATTGAATATTTGTAGCAAAAAATTTACCGCTAAAATAAAAATCTATTTTAGTCAAAATAATCTTGTTTAATAATATACAAAATTACCATTTTTTTTAAATTTTATTTAACGTCGCTGTATTTATGCTATCATTGCGATGCTAATTAACGACGGAGATCATTTCAGTGTGTTTATGAACAAAGCACATGTAACGTACAGTGGTACTTGCATCACTTGGCCGAGAGCGGGATTCGAACTCGGGACCTCGAGATTAAGAATCTAACGCTCTATCGAGTGAGCCACTGACGATCTCATCCAATACAATTATAAAGAAGATTAATTATTTGAAGATTGGGTTCAAATAATTTTTTATTTGCTATTCGTTGTACAAATAATCAATTTAAATTAAATTATAAATTTTTAATAAAAAAACATTCTATTTTACCTGATGTACTTTGGTGGAAAATTGACCATGTTCTGGGCAGGATCTCTGGTCAATATGAATTAAAACAATACTTTCTTAAAAATTTTGTTTGAAGAATTTCTTGAATTCTTGGTAAGTGTTATTTTAATTTATGTTGACCAGAAATTCTGCCCAGAACATGGTCAATTTTCTACCAGGATATGCTTGCATCCATCTTTAGTTATACCGATCATTAAAAACAAAAAAAAAATAGAATTTCAAAAATAAAAACTTGATATTTATTTTCCATCTCAAATCAATAACATCTCTCGATCCATTAATTTTTAATAACACCATGCATCCACGGGGAAGATATATAACTTTTACTACAGCTTATACGTTATTACAGATATTTATCTTGCGAGATTTTTATCGAAATAAAATAAATAACATATATTTTTTTTATTCCGAAGGTAAAACCAATCTATATATTGCGCGTAGGTTATTTGGCTGTCTGAAAAAAATGATGTTTTGATACTAATAAAGTATTTTTTTTTAGCGCGCAATAGCGGATTCTGTATTTTAAGAAAATTGATATTTTAGCAGATGAAGAAAACGAAGATAAAACTTGACCTAATTTTTAAACGAAACTAACGTGTATAAGCATAAAATACGTTTTCTTTTTTATTCCATATCACGTGAATAGATATATGCCCAGAGTCTGTCGAGACGTCGTATTACTGAATTCGATATCCATCTACTTTAATATACTTCGTTTATACGAGATATAGACATATATTTTTCCTTTTTATTTTATTAACATAGGCTCGTATAACTTTTATATGGATTTTGTCGAGGATCGATATCTTTTTTTTAATTAAATGTTTTTTTTCCGTACGGACGATGTAACGTAATGCGGTTTTGAAAATTGTTTTTCTTTCAAGGTTGCAATTGACACTTTGGCTTAACTTTCTTTCTGTTTTACTTTATTCGTTAATTGGTAAGCTTTTTTCGAAGGATAGTTACGGGGCTTAAAATTATTTTTATTTTTTTGTAAGATTTATATTTCAGCTAGTTATATTTTTCTTCAAAATAATTAACTGCTTTTTTTATAATGTAATACTATTGATTTTTTTTTAATTGAATAAAATTGAGTCCGCTCATACTTTGTAATATGAAAATCAAAAAATTTATTCCAATTAATATAAAACTCTATAAATAAAATTACATATGATTCTTGCAGTCATTAGCCAGTTATCCAATGTGACTAACAATTTATTTCACGCAAATATGTGCAAAAAAAACCGACTTTTGTTCGGACTAAACAAAATTTTCTCACATTTGCATGTCGGTGAGAAACTTCTGTTTCTCATTCCTCTACTATGATAATTTGATTTTCCAAGTTTGCAAAGTTTTTGCTTGGCGACCAAAGGAAAAAAGGAAAGAAAAACGAAGGAAAAAGAAAAGTAAGAATAAAGAAATCGAAAACAATGAAAGTTTATAAGGCCTTTGTTACTCTAATTCTATACAGTGGCTTTTAAGGTGGCTCGCGCTTTAAAATTGCACGTTACTTAGAGAAAGAAAGAATAAGTGCAAAACGTCTCGGAGGATTTTCTTAAAGGCTAAGATTTTAATTGAATCAGTTTGGACGTGCAGCGCTATTTCTTCGTTCTCTTACTTTTCTCAGGGCTTGTTTTCGCTTTTTACTGTTCTTAGGTTTTACGTATAAACGTCTTTGTTTTTCTTGATGAAGATTTTCGTGCTTATAGGAAATTTTATAACGGTTTAACAATTACGAAAGAAATGTGACTTTGAGTTCATTTGAAATTCTACGGATAATACTCGCGTGAAAATTTTCAAATAAAAGTTAACATTAAGAAACGTAAATAACGTAATTTCGAAAAAAATGAGAAAAAGAAAACTATTGTTAAGGGCGTGTTTAAAATCTATAAAATATTGGAAAAAACTATTTTATGAAGAGAGTGCTTCATTCAGCAGATGATTCACTGACAAATGGAAAAGGTAACAATTGAAGGACCGTATCTAATAAGGACACTAATGTTCGGTTGGATTGGATTTTTATTGGATTAAAAAACTGTAATAAGAAAAGAGATGCACATTTTTATTTTCTACAGCTCAGTAAGGTCCTTCAATTAATGATTTTTTAAAAATTATGTTTTTTTTCTTGGTTTTCTTTCAGTATACGAAATGATACTTAAAATTTGGTGTTCATAGAGTATAGTTGGAGTGTTATTTTTTACGTGAATTTAAGAGTCGGTCGGGTCTATTCGCCGCTACATATAGGGTGGCGCTGCGGTCAGGTGAGAGAAATCTATTAAATATTTTTTATACAGCTATTTACAATTTTCTGAGACGACAATATACTTTTAATGTTGTCATTTCCTCTAGCCATCTATATGTAGAATAATTATTAATACTTATCTTGTTTGAAAAGTCTGAAATATTGTTATAAAGCGAAAAATGCGATGCAACGTAGGACCGATGTAAGCATGCGTGCATCTTCCTTTAGTGCGACAGAGAGAGCAATACTAAAGAATGATGTATGCTAATGTTTACGTCGGCTCTACCTCGCGCCGCATTTTTCGCTTTATAACAATATTTTAGACTTTTCAAACAAAATTAATATTAATAATTATTCTACATATATATGGCTAGAGGAAATGACAAGATTAAAAGTATATTATTGTTTCAGTAAATTTTAAATTGCTATATAAAAAATATTTTATATTTTTCTCTCACCTGACCGCAGCGCCACCAAGCGGCAAATGGTTCCGACCGCCTCTTAAGTGTATTTTTCACAATACAAGAAAAAAAGACATCTCAAGAGAGAAAAATCAGGGAAGAAGAGAAAAAAAGAAAAATGAGAAGAGGAAAATTATAAAGAACATTAAGAGGAGGTCACGTATCTCTGTCCTTTTCTAATAAAAAAATTGAGTTTTTCACAGAAACTGATAACTTTAGCAAAAAACGAAGAGAAAGCCGCATCTCGTATCAAAAAAAGGAATATTTTCTTTGATAAGAAAGAATTAATTTTATTGCTTCGTTTTCAAGAAAACCTTGAAAAACTTAAATCATAGAGGTTAGGGTGGACAATTTGGTTTTTCAAGGTTTTCTTGAGAACGAAGCAATAAAATTAACTTTTTCTTATCAAAGAAAACATTGCTTTTTTCGATACAAGATGCGGCTTTCTCTTCATTTTTTGCTAAAGTTATTAGTTTTTGTGAAAAAATCATTTCTTTGATTAGAAAAGGACAGAGATACGCGACCTCCTCTTAAGAACGAGAAAAGCATAAAAAAGATAGTAAGAAAAAAAAGTGTAAGAAATAAAATTTTCCTGGAAAAAAATGTGCAAAATGACAGTTAAAGCAATTATTTTTCTTTCCTGCAAGCAATCAGCGTTTATTTGTAAAAGGAATTTTCGAAAATGATATTATAACATTTAAAACATCGTTCATCGATTTAATTTGCGATGTGAATCATCTTGAAATTTAATAATACATGAGTTATGAAATATAAATTAATACATACAAAATGACACATACTTGTTTCTTCATTTAACTGAATATTAAAACTCTCATATGAATACATAACCCAAGGTATATTGAATATTAAAATTTCTTGCATTAGAATCAGTTCTGCTCATCAATATCTAGTGGAAATTTAAGAAATTGTAAAATATTCTTAGTGGAAAATTAATTTTTTTATAATTTTGTATACATTTAGTGGAAAAAATATTTTACAGAATTTATATCTCAAATGGTAGCCTTGCATAATTTACTATAAACTGAGAAAACTTCGAATTATGCAAAAAGTTTCGCATCACGATTATCTTTTTCTTTTTGGGCAATTCATTTTCATAAATCTTAAACAACCGCAATTGAAATCAAATCACTTATAAAATCTAAATAAACGACGCGAAATTTCAAACAATCATTGAATTCAAAAATAAAAAATGACATTTTTTCAACAGTGGACTAAAAATACTCTGCTCCCGGCACGGAAAATGAAAACTGCTAATTTTAGCCTCACTGTTGGAAAAAATTGCGTATGTACTACGGAAGGTAAAATGGCCAAGCCATAGCACGAGTTTGCCAATTCACTCATGCTATGGCCTGTCCTTTATTTTACTTCTCTAGGTGCATAATATACTATTAATCAACTATAAAAAGAATTATTTTTAAAAAAGAACAAAATAGTTCTGATGGAAGATTGTCACGTGATTTCTTGTTCTACTTATGCATTGAAGGTTTCGAACTCAGAACACCCGAGATTACGAATCCAACGCTCTACCGAATGAGCCGCAGACCGACTCATAATAAATTAAAAAAAAAACGTCGTAAAAGTTAAAAACAAACTTTAAAAATTTGAATGCAATGCAATTCGGAATTCAAAATAAAACAATGACAATAATGAAGTTGAATATTGAATTAATCAATAGCTATTGTTTATCAGATTAACATACAACCAAAATGAAAAATATATACAAATTTTTATTAATTCCTAAAGCACTTTTATAAAACTGTATTGTTAGCAAAAACTGTATAAATTTCATATGAATTTTACTTAATGTATGATTTCAAATTATATACAATATTTTGATTAAAAAAAATAATAAGATGATGATTATTATACAAAAATGAGATTTTGAGATGAAATAACTTGTTTCATCCGAGCCTCAAAATAATGATCTTCTATCATGGATGTTTCGAAAGTATTTTACCTATTTTCCGAAATAAACATGTCATTTCAGTAATGATTTTTTTTGTTTACAGCAAATACGAAAGCCGACGAATGTGAAGCAGCTATATGACTTTCAACGATCGCGTAGAAAATAAAAAAAAAAACAATCAAAATGACAACTTTCAGAAACGAGGTCGAAGATTTATGCTCGAACAAATTACCAATAAAGTTGATGCTGCAATTATTAAAATAAAAAACTGGAACGGTGCTTTCATAAATAAAATATTTACGCGTAGCGAAAAAAACTGTCGATAATATATAGGCTCTTGGTTTCGTTTTAATTAAGCCATGATAAACAAAAAGATATGGCAGTTCTATATCAATTCACTGCTTTTTCGCAAACAAAGCTTTGCAATAATGGAAAAAATATTTTTTTAATGATATTTTACAGATATATTTTGAGATTTTAGGAACCGAAACAGTTGGCGTATTTTTAGAAAATATTTTTGCACGAGTGCTTGCACGTGTGCGTAATAATTTTAAACTTTATAATACTTTCATATTTTTTAATAAAGCTAATTTTTTTTTCTAAATTAAAAATTTTATTTTGGTTGACGCATTTTAACTTTACATTGATTTTATGATTTTTGCGCGTTAATTATCTAGAATGTTCGTGAATATGTACGAAAAAAAACTTTTTTGAATGACGTCTTGTAATAATTTTGATGATAGTTGACATGATTCTTTTGTTGTACAAGAAAAAGTATCCTTTTTATCTGTAATTATAACTTGGAAATCGTAGAAGATAATTACATGAAATTCAAATAGATTATTAGAGACTATGAGTAATTAAACTTATTAATTTTTCTAGTTTTTATCTTTGATACTATATGAGAAAATATGATTATTTTACTAAATTAATGAATTTTTTTTTACATTCTAGTAAAACGAATCAATAATTAGAATGGATTATACATTTTTCATCATATATTCAAATCAAACTCTTTTTGCAATTCATAAGACTTACAAATGTTAAAGTTATTTGAGTCTACCTCATTTTAATTCCATTTTTTTATCAATTAATTTTTTTATTCAATGTTTAGGTTCTTTTGATAAACACTGAACATTTTAAAATAAAAGAATCTCATAATTTTATAAATACAAAGTAAAATATTTTTTTTCTTTATTTAAATTCTAATGAAAATTATGTCATTTTAATGAATTTATAAAATTCTAATATTAATTATTTGCATTTTTAATTAAAAATGCTTAAAAAAAATTATAATATGATAAATGAATCGCGCGGCTACATATTTCGATTGAAAGCACTGCAAACAACGAAGTGTGGTATTGCAGTGAACCGTATTTTGGGTGAGATGCTTGCCCAAAACTTAAGATACGCTGCTTGTAAGGCCGCAGCTACACTGGTCTGAGTTGTACTTATTAAGAATAAAATTAAAAATATGTTTCCATCTGCCCTAGTTACAATTAACAAAGTTGCATGTTAAATGAATTATTTTTTCAAATGAAATAATGAGCATATTTTTAAATTTTAAATAAATTGTAAAAAATTTTTAAATTACAATATGATAGGTAATCATATAAAAATAGCCATATTAAATAAATCTTGAAACATCTTTTGAAAAGTCCAATCAAATTTAATAGTTCTTTATCATGATAATATTAGAAATCTACTTTGTTTATCAATACAAGTTAAAAATAGATGTCGCGTGTTACGGAGTTAAATTATTAAAATAAAATTTTTTTTTAATTAATAAATAAATGTTATAAATTATTATTCACGTAATTCACAATTCATGAATTTTTCATGAATTGTGAATTCATTTCATCAAATTGCGTAGCTATTAATATTGACATAATACATTATATATTATAATTTCAGCATCATGTACTAATAATTTCGTTTCAATGTTTACAAAACTCAATTTCTTCGTAATCTTTTAATTATTGTTGAATTACTTAATAATTTTCATTGATTATGATAATATTACGTGTATTCTATCAAAATATTACAAGAATATTTTTTTAATAAAAATTTTAAAAATCTAAAGATTAAATAATTAAAAATTTTAATTATAAATTAAAATCATATTATTTTGATAGTAAAAATTCAAGGAGCGTGGAAGTGCTCCAAGGGCAAGTACGAGATCTAATATATACAATTCACCTTAATGATGATTATGAAGAAGTAAATTTTAATCATGTCATAAAGTTGTACTCGTAAAAATATAATGAACGTTAGACGCTGAGAGACCAGCGGAAAAAATTTATCTCAGCATCGAAAATAAGTAAAAAAGAAAGCAAAAGAAATGAATGATCGAAAGTACATGAAAAAAAAGCGTTAAGTAGAAAAAATAAGTATTTTCTAGTCGATTAAACTGCACAACCATTCTTCATTCATCCTTAATTTAATATGACCACATCTTCGTAATTGAGTCTTCGTTGGTTCAAAAAAAAAAGTTGAGAATTAACGATCCGCGTTGGGATTTCCACTAAGGTGCTCGATCAATTTCTCCAAGCGTATGTATATATATAGTTATAAAAGTATACGTATCCCTCGAGTATTCTCTAGATAAGGTAATAATTTGGGGTCATATACGAATTCTCGTTTTCATTTTTTTTTTTTTCTGTTATTTTTTTTTCGTTAATTTCGATTTTTCTTTCGTTGCATGTGCAGTTGAATTATCGAAACTTTTCTAAAAGTCTGGGTTACATCACGAAGTTGCATGCAAAAGCTTTTTAATAAAAAGTAGTATTGATTCGCTAACTTTAGATGCTGAAATGATTGCTTTTGATTAGCCATATCATAACGTCGAGTGGTCTGAGATTTTTGTTTGTTTGAAAAATTTTCTCAATTGAAATTCATTTTTTTATTTTTCTTTTTTTCAATATTTTTTATTTCGAGAAAAATCTCGAAATATTCCATACGAACAAATTGTTTTTGTTCATTACGTACATGCTAAATTTTTCATTCGATAACACAGCGTTATTTAATAAAAGCATAATTTCGAAAATTAAACTTTCGAAAATAATTTTAATTTAAAATACGTTTAACGATTTGCACAACTTAATGCAAATAACGTTAACGTTAAACTGTAATGACCGATTGCGTCGAAAAATAATTTTAAAAATAAAATTTTATAATACTCAAGAAAGCGGAAACGGTATATAACGTCGTTCATACTAATCATGCGATGTATGACATCAGAGCTGAACAATAAAAAAAAGCTGTATAAAATTTAAGTACCAAAATAATTAATACAAGTTTATAAATAATTTTGCAAATGAAAATTTTCTGTTTCTTTATTTTTTAATCAGCATAATGTTAATTTAATTCATGTTAATTAATTATACTTTTTACTACCCATATGATTATTTCATTTATTGTTTATGGTGCACACGCGTTTTTTTTCTTGCCCTTAAGCAGCTCGATAATTCGACTTTAATTAATTTTTGCGTGCAAGGCTCGTACTTGAAACGGGGCGAAATAAAGTAACATGCAATTAAGATAAAAAGACACTGCTGGTACCCGAAAGGAAAAAAAAAGAAAATTTAATTTTAGTATACTTAATGCTCTGTGCTTTTTTTTTCTCATTTTTCCTTACTTTACAAATCAATACTCGCGCAAGCATATCTTATTTAAAAGCAAACGCTTTTTATAAGCAGTTTAGTTTCTGATAAGGTCTGCACATCTACTTTATATACTTATTTTCCCTTTCTTTGAAAACGATAAACTTTTATATTTATTTCGGCTCTTATCGGCCTTTATATTTCATATTGAACTTTTTGAAGACTGAATTTTTTGCTTTTAGCATAGTAAACAAATTTTATAAATATTAAAATTTGAATATCAACAGCGTGTTTCAGAGTAAAATTTAATAAAAATTGTAAATTAATTAAGTTGTGATATAAATTTTTATGAAAATTTCTAAACTTTCTACCTATGAATTTTTATAAGCCAATATAATATGATATGCGTAGGATTTTATAACGTAAAAAAATTGTAATATTAAAAAATAACTAAAAATTTATGTATAAAAATTTACAAGTGATTTATCTATTTTAATTCACTTGAAACTTTGTAATATATTCATTATTTTTTGCTCAATATTGTAAAAATATTTATAAATATTTTTGTATTTTGAAATTTTTGCTAGTAATGTTAAATTTTTTAAAATCTATATATTTTATTTTAAAATTAAGAGATTTTTAAGTCCAAGTTTAATGAGCTTATATTTTATTGATAATTAAAAACTTCATCAACATTAAAATACTTACCAACTTTATTAAAAAAAAAAAAAAAAAAAAAAACTCATTTTTATCAGCCAATGACCTACCTTAAACTTTGAGTTATTACACATCTGAACAAATTAATACAGGATCTCAACGAATTAACTTAAGTTGGGTAATCCTTTCATTCGTCTTACACCCTTAATAAAACCTTTTTTTTCTTCAAAGATTAAGCGTCGGCAAATTTGATTGTACCTCGAGCAAGCAAAGGTGCTTCTCCAACTAATAAAAAATTACATAAAATTACCCGACGAAATCTGCCTTCCATATTTTACAAGACTATGTATATACGTCTTAGCAACTTTCCTTACAACGGCATACCGCAAAAGAAGTAAAAAAAAGGAGATATTAAGTGAACGAGAGTTGAACTAATGGAACGTTTCAAATGTTTGATTACAGCAATAATTTTTCTATGTAACGCTGCTTTGTGGATAAGTGCTTTAATAAATAAAACGTACGGGTAATCGTTGGGGCGATTAATTTGCGAGTGAAGGATTATTTTTTATTTTTAGACTTACAGAAAGACAAAGGGATTTTTATTATATTATATTTCTATGGATAATTGATAATTTTTATAAAATTCTAAGTGAAATATAAATTTTATTCAATTATGAAACGTTAATAATGAGTCAAAAATTTTCCTAATGGCTCGAACATTAAACGCTAACGTACGTGTTTAAATGTAAGAGGTAAAATGTACGAATAGGTTGAAAATCCTATTATTATTAATACAATGAATTCGTAATAGCCATAGCTCGAAAACGAAAATTTTAACTATTCAAATTAAACTACTGACCTACCTTTGTTAATATAAAATCCCACAAAAAGAAATAGTTGTAAAAAAACTTTTCATCGATATATATTCCTTTTGCTATTTTTATATTTCATTTTTTAATAAAAGGAAAAAGTATTTTAAAACCCGATTCGGTTTTTTAAAGTTTCACGTATTGTGCCGCGCGGAACAACCGAGAAACTCCGGGGGCTCATGAAAAATAGATACGCGGATTACAAATGTCGGGGGTCAGTTGTTATTTCATCCATCTCTTCATTCGATTATATATATATATATCAAAAGCAACGAGAGAAATTACAAGACTAATCCTATTAAAATGCTTTTTAAAATGAAATATTAAAGGGTTTTGAATACTTTGCTAAGCTTGCACCTAAACTTAGAGATGGTAACGTAGATAATGCCTTTTAGATTAGAATGAATAAATTCGAGTTTGTTATTTGAAAATTTTATTGCAGTTAAAAAAAGGATGAAGTTAAATTGAGGTGAATTTATCTTGGTAGAAAATTTACCATATTCTGGGCAGAATTCCTGGCTGACGTAACTTATAAAATAATACTTATTTAAAAATAATAAAAATTTTTTGAAAAAAATTTTTAGATAAATATCATTATGACTTACGCTGATCATAAATTTTGCTCAGAATATGGTCAATTTTCTACCAAGGTAGATAAATATACCCTGGTAGAAAATAAACCATTTTTTGGCCATTTTTGCTGGTTAACACATGTTAAAATGACACTTATCTAGAAATTCTGTACAAAGAGTTTCCAAAATTTCTAGATAAGTGCCATTTTAACATGCGTTGGCCAACAAAAATGGCCAAAAAATGGTTTATTTTCTACCAGGGTATATTTGCATAATTATATATCGTATAGTAAAAATGTTTCGTATGATATTTTTGGTTTACATTGTAAAATAAAAATTTTTAATATGTTAAAAACATGTAGTAAATTTTCCCAACAATTTAGCCTTAAATAATGTGAAATCCTATGCCGAGTAATTCAGGATAAATCTCGCTTAACTTGCATGAATTATTGCTATAGTTTATGGTGGTTATGGAATTCAATCCTTTTACCTAAAGTAATGGATATAAGAGAGAGCCAAGAGAAAAGTAAAATAAAAGCTGAAACTTAAAGCGCAAGTGGCAGCAACAATAAGCAAGAAATTAAAAGACAAAAGATAAGAAATTAAGTATAGAAAAGTGCAACAAAAGAAATAAACAACAAAGGAAAAATACAATAAGTTAAATTCAGACGCGAGGTGCTAAAGAAATAAAGTTAAAAAGACTCGAAACCACGAAAAGACCAAAAAAATTCAAAAAGAAAAAGAAGAAGAAGAAAAAAGATGAAGAAAACTTGAGAAAAAGAGAAGCATCAGGTGAAAAAGGCAAAACTAGCGGGTATTATCATCGATCGTTTCGCAAAAACGAACACTTGCGCTAGGACATATCTCTCGTGGGGCAACACATACTACGCGCCGCCTAACGGCTCTATATATATATACACACGTGCAGCATGCATCCCAGCTACCGCCGACTGCTACTACTACTACTACTATTACTTGTACGACTACCCCACCTTGTTCAGGGCCACTCCGGGGAAAGGCCGTATAGCCGTTACTAGGAAGCGACCTTGACCTATGATTGAGCTAAAGTAGGGTTGTATACACGTCTCGTTCATACTTTTTTATTCTCTCTTTTTCTTATTCGTGCCTTCTTTTTCTTATTACTTTCTATCTTTCTTACTCTTTTTATTCGGTTTTAGATCGATCTTGATGTATTGTTAATATCGAAGAATCGAGACGAGTCGTTGAATATGAAATGTTTTGATTATTGCTGTCGCGAAGTTGACGAATGACGCTCAATGAATACTTTCTTTTTATCGATGACGATGAATTGAAATTTATTATAAAGGCTCGGTGCTTAATTTTAGAAATTAATTATTGATTTAATTTTGGGGAGTATTTTATATTTTTTAAAGATGTTTTATTCTTATTTCTTTCTTCCTTTTTTTTCATAAATAAGTTCACTAATTAAACTGAAATTGACTACACCTAATAATAAGATGATACATAGAAATTAAAAATTTGATATTACAAATCAAAATAGTGAAAATTTAAACTTTTAATTTTATGCGATGAAAAGGGTTTTTAAATCTCCAAAGTTGATAGTTATTGGATCAAAATTAATTTAGAATATAAATTTGAAATGAAAAAAAATGTTAATCTTATTAAATCTTAAAATTATAATTGCTTCGATATGCTAACTTTTTTGTATCCTTAAGTCTTTAAACTTAATTTTCAACATTCTTAGATAATTAATATCGGTCATCTAAATGTCAATGGAAATTATTTTTAAAACAACCTTCGATTAAGCGATTTGTATGAAATTATTATTAAAGAATCTGTACATGCGGTTTATTATGAAATCAATTTTACAATGGAAGTACGAGGTAAGTCGCGTTTGTCGCGAACGTTTGTTCATGATGATACGTTGATTTTTGGATTAATGACCTGGAGAGATATTCAAGCGTTGGGAATTAAAATGAGGCTTTAATATTTATTAACTTTATTGTTAATGAAATGTTATTCATAAAGTATACATTTACAGTGATTATTGTGTTCGATGCCATTAATTTGATTCATTTGACAATTATCGAATTCTCTATACTTTTATTAATATTTTTCCATTCCATACAATTGGTATTTTAATTAAAGACGACACACTATAACAACATATTTCCCAGATCTATCAACCTACTTCTTTTGTATTCGAAGAACGTTTTTGTTAAAAAAAAAAGAAAAGAAAAAAAACCTTCGAAAATCCTTATATCCCATAAGCAAGTTACATTTAGAAAGGTTAGCAGGGATTTCAAGTGTTATCTTATCCCCTTAGCCTTTTATTCTTAACCTCTATATGGTACATTTTTCTTTTTGGTTCGTTTTTTTCTTTTTTCCTTTTCTCCTATCCTTCGATTTTTTCGACTTTTATCTGGTGTATCAGATATAACAAACTGTTGCTGAGTATGGATTGTTAAAGTTGTTAACAATATGAGCTAACAAATGTAAAAAGATATTTTTTTATTTTCTTCTGATGGCTTTTATATAAAAATGAAATGAAAGATATTTGAGTAAGAGATAAACTTTGGTTCTTAATATATTGAAACTTGTTGTCTAATATATGCCACCGAGTATTTACTTCATAAAAGGCTTTTGTAAAATAAAAATTTTTTATTAGCTACTATATTTTCTCTTATTGTAAATTAATCAATTATACCAAGAAAATTCAGTCGTAATTTTTTTTTTTTTTTTTATTTAATATCGCTGTATTTATGCTATTATTACAATGCTAATTAGCGACAGAGGTCATTTCAGTGCGTTCGTAAACAAAGCACATGTAACGTACAGCGGTGCTTGTTGAAATCGGCCGAGAGCGGGATTTGAACTCGGATCCTCGAGATTACGAATCCATCGCTCTACCAACCGAGCCACTGAGAACTCTAGATATGAATATTATACCATGGAATTGATTAAAATCATAATAGACAGAATAAACTTTTATTTTATGAATAATTAAACAAAAATAATTGACGTAATTAAATCACGAAACGACACTTTATGACATTGGTTGCTCAAAGTAAACAATTTAAAAGTATTTATTTCTAAAAGTAGAGTATAATCAAAATGTAATTTTGCATATTGCATATACATATAACGTCTAACAAAAGGTACATATACATATGTGACCTTTGAAGCATACATGAAAAAATTTTTTTTTTTCGTTTGAAGGTTTTCGAATAAACGGCTATTTTTAGGAGTTATTGTATTTAGTGGCTATTATACAATTTTCTTAATTGTAATCGCTCGAATTTAAGAGAAATGTATTTATGAATTCAGACGGATACGGATATAATTATTAATATTCTTTAATAAAAATATCGAGGCTCGTACACAAGGATGAAGGTTTTTTTTTAAATTTTTATATCTCATAAAGAATAACTTATTCAGAAATGTTTAATATGCATTAAAACGCAAGATAAATTTAATATTTTACGAGCTTCAATATTTCATTATTGCGCCATAAAATATGAAAAAAAGATACCTTCAAACTGATGATTAAATCAATAATACACATTTCGCGAATATCATAAAGTTTGAAATATTTAATTTAAAACGTTTTCCTTTGTACGAACGGCATTTAAATTTTTCAATGATTATCAAAATTAATGATTTTTTTCTTCTCGCAATATGTTAATTATAATATTACGGAAAAGTTAATGGTTAATTTTAGTTGACCGATAAAATTTCTATCAGAATGGAAAACTGTAGCTATAAATACGAAAACTATAATAACGAAATGGCATATCGTGCTAAACGAACTTCAAGTACGCCATAATATTTTTCCTATGTATAAAACTAAATTGTCAAATTTCACTTTGAATGTCTCTTTACGAGGGCGTAAAATATTTTCATGCGCGATTAATTTTTTTGTAATTAATTATGCGTGGGCGAATGACTGAAATGCAAAAAATAAATATTATGCATCACTGTTTTTAAAATCATTAAAATGCTCGAGATATAATTTACCGCGTTTGAATGCTGGTGGATTAAATTTATTTATCATAATCTATTAATGCGATAACATATAATAAATAAAATAATCGTCATTCATTTGGAAATGCGTTTATTTAATGCGTACTTAATCCTATAATAAATGTCAAAGTAAGTGTTATTGATAAGTATGCACAATGCTTGTATATACTAAAAGGTATTATTATTTTTAATGAAATGATCCATTAAAATTTAAATATAAAAAAATGTAGATTATAAATTATGATTTAAAATCAAAGTATGCCATTTAGTTTGATTTTAATTATTTAATTTAAATCTAATTATTTTAGTAGAAATTAACTTGCTGCGATAAAAGTAGCATAAGGAATTTTAGAATTTTCCTACAGATATAATAGCGCCTTGTGCAATTAAGGAGTAAAGTCGTATATTTCCCTTCAGCGAGTGAAACGAGGCGAAGGTTGTAATCATTCGAGAGAGAAATCGACTTTGCTTCCGCGTTGCATACAGAGCTTTATTCATACTTTAATTGTAGCCACTTTACTGACTCAAAAAAGCTCTGCTAACTGCTTTGACACTGTACTTTCTTATGAAAGAATTTTAATTTTAAATTTTTCTTTTTTTTTGGACAAAACTTTATTGAACAAAAATTTTTGCTTTTGCCTTTGATAATATTGGGAGGTCAATAAACTTTTATCATAATGTAATTGTCAACAAACATTGATAATAACAATTTTATAAGAAAAATTTCTATTTACTTCGGGTGTATATAAAACAATAATTTTTTTTCTTATCAAGTCGTTTAAAATCTTATTATAAAAATTATTGGTCATTCTGGAGTTTATACTTCCTTTCTTATCTATTGCATGTTATTAAAAATATACAATATTTAATATTTGTTAACGAACAATATAGAGGTTCTCTAAATTTAAATTTTCACATATATAGCTCATATTTATTTAAAGAAGTCACATACATATACGCACGCGAGTATGTTTGGCTTATAAATTAAAGATTCACTCGAGGTCTTCAGTGGCTCAGTCAGTAGAGTGATGAATTCGCAACCTGTGGGCCCGAGTTCGAATCCCACTCTCAGCTCATTCATACAAGCAC
The DNA here is from genome assembly GCA_017163975.1 of Anastatus disparis. NCBI lineage: Eukaryota > Metazoa > Arthropoda > Insecta > Hymenoptera > Eupelmidae > Anastatus > Anastatus disparis. The sequence goes on along the minus strand of JAFFSR010000218.1, from coordinate 2,225,625 downwards.
CACTGTATATATTCACATGTGCTTTGTTCACAAACACACTGACGCCCTCCGTCGCTAATTAGCATGACAATGATAGCATGAGTAAAGCTACGTTAAATAAAATTTAAAAATTTTAAAAACTATTGCACTTTTGTTTATTTCTACCATTTTTTTCTTTTGTGCAATAGGTCCGGTGTTTGACTCTGCGTGGATTGTTTCTTACCTATGAGTAAGCAAAAAACTTTTTTTAATTTGAAAATTTTTTTTTTCAAATTCTTTGCTATTCTTTACTTTATTGATTAATGTAAAAATTTCTCTCGAGGATGATGTTTTCGACCTGAATAAGTAAAGCTGAGAATGAAAAATTGAGGGAGGAAAGGACTTTGTTCCCACGTTGCAAGTAATGCTTTATTCTTATTTTAGTTATAACCATTTTATTAATTCTTAAAGAACCGGCATGATGCCATATAGCGTCATGGTCCGAACTGCTAACAACCAACCTTGGTTTGGTTCTTAATTAAGGTCCACAAATCACTTTTGATTATTTTTATTGAAAAGTGACTTGAGAATCCTAACTTAGAACCAAACCAATTATCTTCCAATTTGCTGTGGTAGCGCGTGTGGTGATGTCACTTTTTACAAACAAACATAAATAAACAAATAACTGAAATAGTCACATGAATATTAAATAATGAGTTAATGTCCAAATAAATTAAAATTGAAAAAAATAAAAACACACACTACTTCAGATATAGAAACTATATTTAAAATAAATTTACAGAGTTTCATTAAATATATTACATTCAAATGATTCGATATAGCTTTCTGTTTAGTATGATGTAAACTTGATGATATTTTTAAAATTAATTTGTAATATTTTCCAGTCGATCGAATCACTTAATATAAAACAGATATATTACTAAAATCAATTACACCGATAGCGTACAAGTCAGTTTAAAAAACAGAATTTACAAATTCCATTTCTTCCCATTAAGCACGTCTTTTTTTCTAAATGTATGAAGTTTCCACAACTGAACTATACGAGTGAAGCACCTCATGCACCATGCCAGCAAAGTCGATTTCTCCCTCGAGCTATTACGACTCTCGTTTTGTATCGCTCATCCGGACCGCAAAACGCCACCCTTAGGAGGAACGTACATGACACGACTTCTATGTCTTGGTGTACGAAGCACTGTTAATTTGCATAAAGCAACACGTTATTCGATATTTCAAGTATTCTATTACACACAATCCAATAGTAGAAACAATATATTTTCTGAACATTTCAATCAACAAAATTTACATAAGACAATTTTTAAAAATATGTATAATTTTATAAATTATGATCATATCTATGGAATAACCACATTTTAAAATTATTTCATTTAACATTTTTTCTCGAAAGACCTTGTAAACTATCGCCTTCAACAATCTTCCCATTTTATACAATTTTCAAGCTTTCTTCTTCTTTACTTTTATCATGATACCTCCTATTTTTCTTTGTCCACGCGTTTTTTTTTCCATCCTTTGTTACCAAGAACGTGTTTCGCATTGTACAATCGCAGATACATTTATCTTTTTCTCATCTCCTTCACTCATATTTTCTTTTTCCCTCTTTACACGCCGCGAATACTACTGCACGCTACGTACAGCCAGAGCTTCAAAGCTCAGTTTTTACCCAGTCTGTTTACTTACTTTTTACTTTCCATCTTTACATTTGTCGCTGGATGCCGATGCGTCATGCGTGCAATATTGAAATATCCTTTTTTTCTCTCTCTCTTTCATCTAAGATCCTTGTGTGCACAAGAGATTTTCCATTTAACATTTTTTTTTTCTCTTCTTCTTTAAAAATACACGACGCTTGAGTTACCAGATGTTTCCCCGCTCTTTGAGCGTAGCGTTTCACTAGCCGCAAATGAAGCTCGTTTTTATTTAAATAGAAAATGTTTTAATGCTCGTACTTAATAACTACGCTTTTTCAATAAAAATATCTTACCTTTCTTTTTAATGTATCGTGCTTTCTTTATTAAACCTTTTAAGACGATTTGTTAGATAGTATTGATTATGACGTCAAGCTCTTTTAAATGGCTTTGTTTCTTAGCTTAATTATAAAAAAGCGCTCGAGACTCAAGATATCAGATTTTAGTTTTCTTTTGTAAACATTTACGTTTTTCTTATGTTTAATGTTAATTAATTAATTTGTCATTTGCGAAGGACAGAAATATCTGAAATTATGAGAAAGAAATGTTAAAAATTTATAATAGAATGAAAAATGCGGTTGGATTTTAAAATTTTCTGTGCTACTCGCTCCACTTCGCGCTGGGAATTTATTCAATTATGATATTCTTAATACTCTTGTTAAGCAAAACTAGTTATTTTCGTTAATTCAATTATGTAATTTAAATTACAAGATAAAAGCTTTAGAAGCTTTCTTTTTCTTGTAAGCATTTTAAATTGATCGATACTGTAAACTGATTTGTAACGGCTTGATTAATATGGTATTAGCGATTGACTAAATATTGAAAATTGTTTTTTCGGTGTTATTCTGTTATGGAATGGCGTGAAAATAAGGATTTTTTAATAAAAGAGAAAAGTTGATAAAGAATAAATATTTTATTGTTGTTTTTCGTATCATATTTTTGAAATTATATTTCTTGAAAGCAAAGCAGTGTTAAATAACTGTACGTATCGTAAAAAATGTTGGAATTTAAAAAAGGAAAATATTATTAAAAATAAAAAGATTTTACACATGCTGTTTGTATATATATATTTTTTAAATTAAATTTTCTAAAAGTAAAATAATATGAAATGTCAAAAAGATGACGTTGATATAAATAAGTAAAACAAACAAAAATTTTCGAAATACATAAAATGTCTGAATATCTCAGAAATTTTCTCACACATAATACATAACTCGAAAAAATTGGAAAAAACAAAATTTTTTTTTAGATAATTCATAAAATTTACCTTCCATAATAAAATCGACGAACATAAATATTTCTCATAAATCTGAGTTTACTTCTTAATCAACGATATAAATTTTCATCCCCTAATAAAATGAAATTTAATTAAAACAACGTAAACGCTCCTCATAAATTACCCAATAAATAAAAAAAAAAATAATAATAAAATATAAAAGGTTGTCCTTACACTCACCAGTCAGCAACCTAAAGGAGGCAAATATTTATAGAGACAAATAGTCAGACACTAAAAATTTCTCTGGTTATATCTCGACGCGTTGAGAGTCGGAATATACACTGTCTTATATCCCTTCGTATAATCCGGTGCTTAAATCTTTTACTGCCCCAATACAGCGAGCGCAACGAAAGCGTAAAAGATAATGAACGTTATCATCGTAATGCGCATAGTCTGCTGATTTTTCTTCTCTACTCTCGCTCTTTTTACTACGGATTATCGCGTTTGTAGACTATTTTTTGTCTTGTTTATCCACCTCTTCTCTTGATTTTTGTGTATATCCATCGATGCTTGCGTGTCTCTTTGCATGTGTTTTTATAACATTTTTTTCATCATAGTCAGAATTATAAATAGGTGAGATTAAGAGAGTGAGAAAAAGAGAGGGAGAGAAATGAATAAGAAAGTCATAAAGGAATAAAAGCCGTTGATGTGACATTGATAGAGAATGTGAGAGAAGCGTTGAACAAAACATTCAGCGAAATTAAGGCGGAGAGCGAAGAGGAGAGAGATAAAGTGCGAAATGTCGTTGAGAGCAACAAAAAAAAAGAAAATAATAGAAGATAAGGAAAAAATGTATAGCAGGATGAAAAGAAAAAGATTCCGGAAGATGAACCTATGAATAGATAAAAGAAATGGAATAAATGAAAAAAAGAAAATTAAAGTGTTATCTGCGAAAACGTTAATTTCTTTTTCTTTGTCATCTTTAACTTGACTTCAACTTGATCAATTATTCAACATACAAATTGCTTGACTACCCTGGTAGAACGTTAAGAGGTTTCACCCGTTAAGTTAATAACAATTAGCTAGAATCAGCAGCTAGAAATCAGGCACATTTCTAGCTGTTTTCTCGCTTCAAACCCGATAAAATATAAATTAAATTTAAAAATAAATTAAATATTTATTATCATAGTTAAACAGCATTTTAATTATGATAATAAATATTTAATTTATTTTTAAATTTAATTTATGTAATTATCATTAAAATATTAATTTTTAAAAATATTTACGCCTTTATTCTTAATCGTAAAGGTTAGCAATTATAAAAGTATACATATACGTCAAAGCAGTATACTATATATCTATACTTGAATGTCGGAGTAGTGTATAGTAGCTAGTTGGCTGTATATGCAATATAAGCATAACAACAAGAACCTGCTTATACACTGTAGGTATAGTCTCGTTATTTCACTGTTTGCGTCTACTCCGATTTACATTTTTAGGTTAGTTTAAAAAACATTTGTACAACAGATTGAATTTTTACAAATGTTCTGTAAAAGGAAAAAAGTAAATTATCGTGAGACACTAAAAAAGCGGAAAATGAACAGCTTAGCAGAAGAATTCAATGAATTTTTGAAAAATAAGTCTGAAAGTAATTCTACAGACTTAGAAAGTAAAAGTGATAGTGAGTTAAATAGTTTGGATTAAGTGCTATTGTTTGCAATATAAAAAAATGGAATACATAAAAATATTTTTTTATAAACAAAATTAATGTAAAGTTTGTATCCAAAGTTTAAAAGTTTAAAAAATAAGTTGTTTAATTCAATAATATAATATTTTTACAGTAACATTTACTTAGTTCTAATAAAATTTTTATCATAATATATGTATTATTATAAATAATTTATGTAAAATAAATGTATTTTCTATAAATTTTGTTAATTTATCCAATAATTCCTTTCCTGGTATCATTAGTAAAATTAAGAAAATTTAAAATAAATAATTTTTTAGTTAGAAACCTGTTAAAAATAACTTATTAATTTGAAAGTTAAAACATTATTTTAATGTCTGAAATCTAATAATTAATTATCATCTAATAATTAAATATATTAATAAGATTCCTATAAATTTGAAGTTAACAGGTTTCTTGCTAGGAACCTGTTAAAATGGTACCCCTGGTTAGTGGTATTTCAGCTAATTTTCAGCTACTTTTTAACGGGTCTCGCTTATTTCTAGCTGGAAACCCAATAAGATTTCTACCAGGGTAAGTTTCATTAATTATTATTCCCATTCATCTTCATCGCACTACATTTGACAATATTTTCTTCTTACTAATTTTATTCTTCTCTCATTTCTTTCCGTCATTAGCTGAAAATCTAAAAAACTCAGTCGGAAACAAGCAAAAAAATCCAAAAGGAAAAATAAAATAAAAGAAAGAAAGAAAAAAGTGCGGTCGAAAATCAGGTGAGAGGGTTGAGTTTTTAAGTTTTAAGAAGAGAAAAAAAAGGGAAAACTTGAAAAGAGAATGGAAAAAAAGAAAGAGGAGAAAGAAAGAAATAAAGATAGAGGGGTAAGTGTTGGGTTTTGCGCGCGCGCACAGAGCGTATTTGAAGAGAGAAGAAAGATATTTTCCTGAATCCGGTAAAAGCATCAAGCCAAAGGCAGTTCATCGCGGCTCACAAGCTTGTAAGCGCGCGCTATGCGATTTTTCTTGTATTTAGAATATCATTGCAAGTAACGAACAAGAGGGATAAAGTTTTTGTAAATTATTTTTTTTTGTGCCAAAAAAATTGAAAAGAAGAGAAACGAGATTAAAATTTTATAGACAACAAAATCTGCCATGCGTCTCAAGCCTGCAAAACTATGCAGGTGGGTGATTTTTTTTTATTATATGTTGTTTTGTAAATTGACTTTTCTTAAGTGTTTAATTTTAATACGAAGGTTTGGATAGATTTTGTGTGTGGTATTAAAAATTTGACGAGCGGTGGTTGCGTTGAGTTTAATGAGCGACTTTGCGGGCTTATTTGACGGTTATTGATAGATTATTTGCTCTAAAATTTTGATTTATAAATTTAAATTTTAGTGAAAAATTTCGAAAAATTTTTAGATTACTTTTTCTCAATTTTTCAATAAAAAATTTGATGAGATTAAAAATTTAAATGACATTGAATCTTTATTTCCTTATTGCGAAAAATGCCTTTTAAATTAAATGTGTGAAACATAATTACAAATAAATCTTAATTATTACAATTAGCAAAATAGTTGAAAAGGACGCGGTGGCATTCAGTATAATCAAAGTAGAAACAGTCCTATGTGATCAGCCAGGCAAAACTTTTTTTTTTTTTAAGAATGTAATAGAAAGATCGTAACCAGAAAGAAAACTGTTGCACATATCTAAAAATTTAAGATTTACACTGTAAAATTTTACATTAAAATTTTGCCTTCGAAGAAATAAATTTTCATATCTTCAAAATGCTAACAAAGCTTTCATCTGTTTGAATATTAAAATCTTGAAACTTGAGGTGGCAATATTTGTGTTAACAATTTTTCGCGCGCTTTTACACTTGCGTTTAGCATATGCATATTGTAAGTAGAATGAAGTTCTTAACATATGTTACTATTATCGATTTTATTGTATTGTTACATTGTTGTTGCGTATTAGTTTAATTCGAATACACGTTAAATGTCATATGTTGTATTGGGTTTTTACTGTAAGGATAAATTTTATTTTATTAATTTTTATCATTTCTATTAGTGCGAAGTGAACCTCGATTTATGTTATGTAGTTTAGCATTGATTTATGGTGTTGAAATATTTTAAAAAGAAATTTTAGAATTCAATAGCGTTGAAAAATAAAATTGTAATATTATTTTAAATATAAAAAATTTTTTCATTAATTCATGATTTTTTTAAAATTTAAAATGACGCTTTGAACGAGGAATCAGTGAAAATAAATATTTTCTTATTATCAAGTATTGGAATAGAATATATTATCAATTTCTAAATCGTCACAAGAGAGATAGAAAAAAAAACATTGACAAAAGCAATTTTGTACCATTTACCAATAAGTTAATACAAGAATTTCCAATAGCATCTAATTCATCGAAAAACCTTTTAGATTAGTGTTGAATAAAATGACCATGTTTAAAATACACTGTACATAAATACTAGATTATCTTATGAAATAAAATGGGAATCCAACGATTTATATTTGGAATTAACTGTGATGGAGTATTAAAAAGATGTTTAGCATATTAAATCAAGGATGTTTTCTTATAATTTAATGAGCTTTTCTGGAAAGTTCGAAGAGGATTAAGTATTTAAGTTTGTGACAAAAAAAACATATTTTAATCTGTACATAAATGTACTGAATTAAACTTGTTATAGAAAAATCATATTATAACTGAAGTGTAGAAAAAAATTTTTAAATTGTTAAAAATTAACAAAAACTCCAAACTTTCTATTGTTAGACTTGCCTTATCAACTAATAAGAAGAAAAAATACTTGAAAAATAAATTGCACATTATTGATGTACCATAGTTAAATTTTTATAAATTTTTTAACTTAATGAATCGCAAAAGAAAACCATGTAGCGGAGTAGAATTAAAATATTTACTTACAACATAATAACATATTGTTCCACGGCATACAAATAATAATTAACGATTTTCCATTAAAAAAGAACCCGATCGTAAAAAAAATATCTACATCGCAGTATCATAATTTCGAATTACTTAAACAAAAAAAAAAGAAGGATAAACGAAGCCAGCTTTATTACGCATTCTTTCTTTTGCAAAACATAAAGCGAATAGTTTGCACAAATTTTCACCTGGATTAAAACCTAAAAAAAAGAAAAAGAGAGAGAAAAGTACGTAATAATAATAAAAAGAGTAGCGACTATAACGTTAGCCTTGTCCCTTTGGAATTCTCGACTATGCACTTTCTCTTTCGCTGAATGTACAACTGAGAGGAGCAGTAAAGACTAATTCAGTTTAACACACACGAGCGCCCTTTTAAAGCTCTTTATAACAGGCTCGTTAAAAAAAAAATAAGAAAAAAAAAGTAGTTTGCTTAGCGTTAGAAAAAAAAAAAGAATTTTTACTCGGTTTTCTTTAGTCTCTTGCACGTACTGCGAGAATAAAAAAATTAAGAGTGGATTGCGTCAAAATTTTAAAATAAAAATTGAGCAGTTTACTCAAGGAAGGAATTTTTCAAGTGTCGTTAACAAAGTTTTTTTAAACGTCGTTTTTTTTTTCGAGTACTGTATCAAGCAGTTGCTATTTTTTGTCTTTTGTTGAAAGTTTGAAATTAAAAAAAAATTTAAACGTAATAAACTTTTAATAACTTGTGAAAAGTTTGAATTTTCGAACATCATTGAGTCGGAAGTTTAAAAATCGAATTTTTTGAATTCCTTAGCCGTATTAACGTATAAGCTCATATACACTTTTTCATTTAATTAAATGATATCGGGTATCGGTAATTCAATAAATTTCGAATTTTTCAAACATTTAAAAATCCATTCATTCTCTCAGACACTGCCAAGAAGTTCTGAATTTCTTATATCCTTTCGTGAACTTTGAAAGCTCAAATATTCTTTGGCAGCACTTGGAACTTTTGGAATATCGAAAATTCGTGTTTTTCGAAAAATAGTAATTCAATTCGACCGAAACTCGATTAATTTTCTTGAAAAATAAGATTTTTCATCCAACATTTTAAAGCTCAAAATTTAAACAATGAAAATAAAGCATTGAAATGGCCGTTTAGAAAAAAACATTCTTCGCGCGAATGTGACGAAAATAAGCTTAAAGAAAAAGCAGGTTTTATAAAAAAGTAATGTATTTCTTTCCCTTAGCTTATTTTTCGCTCTTTATTTTGTAACCAAATCCAAAAGGTTATTGTCAGAGGTCGAATTGAATAAACGTATGTAAAAATATTTTTTTGTTGGTTTGCTCTGAAAAGATTTTTCCATATTATTTTAATTATGAAAAAAATGCAGCGAAAAAAAATTTAAACAAAAAAGTAGAAAAGAAAAACTAGAAATATAAAGCTTCAGAATAGCATATTTTTTCTATTACTTTTTTCTCATTTTTGAATCGTTTATTCATTCGTTTTGAAAGTATAATAAAAAAGTTTTATTTTTCAAAGTTATTATATTCAATTATAAATTTTCTTATTATTAAAATTTTTTTATCCATGTTTATGAAACTTTCATGTCAGATATTTAATGAATAATTTATTGCTTATTTTTAATTATTATTATTATTGTTTCTACACAATAATAATAATAATTAAAAATACGCATATTTAAATTAATATCAAGAATATTTTGTAAATTTATTTTGAACAATGAATTTAATTAATTTTTTTAAAAGAAACCATTTAAAATCTCACTAATTTAAACAAATTTAATTAATAAACTGAACGTGAACATTTCTTAATAAATTATTTAAAATATTTTACAAAATATTTCTATGAAAATTTGTTATGCGTATAATAAACTTACCCTAATTATTTTCATCATCGTCTATATAAAGCATCTCTGCTTGCTGTTTAAGCTGAGCACTAAAATTTTTGCCGCCGATGATATTCGATTTTATTTGAAGAGCATGCGTCGCTTGTTACCACCAAAAGCCAAACGATGTTAAGTTTCATTACATAGGAAGGGGGCGAAGCGTGCATGTGTGCCTGTATGGTAAATTGTGAAATCGAATGAAAATTCTAACGATAGGGCTTTTCTGGTTTGTCTCCGAATGATATGGCGATGCGCACCGAAAGTTTCGATGAGCTTTATTGAATTCCGTCAGGCTTGAAGCTTTTTGAAGAGATTGAAACGGTGAAAATAAAAGGGAAGGGGTATTTTTATGGATTCCAGTTTTATTTTAGACAAAAAAGTATTTTTGGCTATTTTTAATATATTTATGCATTATTTACTCGATAGTCATTAAAATAATTACTCGATTTTTATGAATATTGTTTGAACTTTGGAGTCATTACTTTTCGAAAAAAAACTTTTCGTATAAAACTTTTATTGTTCGAAAGTATAGCGATATATTCTTTGTATAATAATGATACCACGAATAATCTTAAATTGATCACAACTCTATTAAATTATAATCATAAACTGGTTTAAATATAATTTTAAAACATTCAATCGTTATTAATTTATCTGTTAAAGATTAGTCAATTTAATACAAATTAAATTTACTGGTTTATTGAATTATTAATATTACCATTGTTTCGATTATTAAATTATGATACACTCACAATTTCTTATTATAAAAAAAGAAATTACTAGTCTCATCCAGGAGGCTATTGGGCAAGAATACATTAGAAAATACACATTTTTCGTATTTTACAACAACATTAGTTACACAGAGAGAATTTTTCTATAAGATTTGCAATGAAATTCTGCATAAAAATTTTAGCAACGTTTCTTCGTAATTATTGTAACAAAATCTCACAAAATTTACAGAGAAGTTCTAAAAAAATTATCATCTATTGCTGTAAAAATTATTTGATAAATTTTAAATCTTGTTGATGCGTTCAATAACATTTGAGAATAGTATCTATAAAATAATTCGAAAGTTTACGATGTCCCACGATCATAGTAACGATCATCATAATTTTCACAGAGAAATTCTCTCCGTGTACAATAATGCACTAATACCATACAGTATATGCACAATTATATCATCATTAAAATTTAAGATTACAGTCACTTAGATAAGTACGTATAGCTGCGGTAACCCAAATTTTCCACGCTTTGAAATCCTACAAAAAACACTGTATTCAACACTGTAAGACACAACACTAATATATTTACTGCGGAAAAATTTTTAACGCGACTTTAACTTATAATGTTATGTGATATCTTAATGTATACGAAAATATTTTTTACTGGATTTTTCTGTATAACCATAATGTTTGAAATTAGGGTGATGCAAAACTTTATATGTAAAAATTCTATATTTAAAAGGCTCTCAGTATTACCGTTAATTTTAATGGTGCTAATAACTGATATCAAGGTTTATGAAACTTGTATCCAAATTGCTCATAAACATGACTTTTTAAATTAACGTAGAAATATTTTCACATTAAAGTTTTCATCTATAAAACCATTCATCACTCTAATATAAAGACCTTAATAACATACCGAAAATTTTAGTAAAGAATATTTCCGTATAGAATAATTCATCGTATAATATTTACAAGTTATAACGTTATATAAAAGATATTCGTATTGGACCTTTTGATGTTGACTCACATTGTTGAGCAGAATCTAAATGTGCTGTAATTTGAAAAACAGCACACGAGGAAACAGCGCTTGGACAGAATTTTATGTCCCAAGTTTTTTCCTGTATATTAAGTTAAGGGCAGTACCTAAACGTACATACTCGAAATTCCTGTATTACTTCCGCATTTATATCAGGGACATTTTTTATCATCCTTACACGTGCAAGTCGAAACGGCATAAATTTGTGTGCGGGTATAGTATTATGTGGTAGAATTTTTTTCATAATTATGGTTTTGGGTTCGAAGATCATTAGAAGCTTTCTAAAACATATTTCACCTTTATTACAATGGCTATCGGATTAGATCAAAAGTAATTTTGATCGCAGATTCATTTTTTTTTTCTTCTATGAAAATTTTTGGTTTACGAAGGATTCTTTATGTGATTATGATGGTATTAAATTTTTTACCTTTTTAAGTAGTTTGTTTAGCATTTACTTTCAAAACTATAAAAATTTTTCAAAATATAAATCACTTTAATCTCATACGACAGATAATATTTTACTAAAATAATTTAACTTTCTACACAATTTTTACTCTTTTTTTATACACCTGCAAGAGATGGACATTATCAATAAGTAAAAAGTAACAAGTTCCTTCCGACATTATTCCCGACAAAAAAATCGTGCAATATGATAAAAATACTTGCGCACAAGTAAATCAAAAGCAAACCATTTCGATTTAAAATCAGTGAACTGTCATGAATCAGCTCGTGTCGACCTCGAAAAATCCCCACTTTTGTTATAACGAAAGAAAAATGACTATTATCAAAGAATGATAAATGATTCTTCGAAAAAAAGTCAAAGGAAAAATCGTTTTCATCCTGTACCGCCGCGGAATATTCACGGAAAAAAAGGGGATTCTTTATAAACCGTTTGTGAAAGAGCACGGCGACGAGACAAATTGAGAATTCAATTTCGTTTATGGGATGATGTCATGAAAAATATTTGATCTTCTTCTTATTCTTTTTGTTTGTGTAATGCGCCTAAAAAAAGAAATGAACTCTTTTTTTTTCATTTTATTTGGAAAATGTCTTATGTCACGCATCGTAAAAATGGAAACACGTCAAATTTTTTTTATCGAATCTTGTAGAATGTTCTTTTTTTTCTTTGCTTGAAATTTAACTTATAATTTAATTTAAATTATACGGTTTTGATCCTAAATTAATAAATTTTTTAAAATTATAATTATGTGTTGTATAGTCAAGACTCATGAAGTCATTTACTTAAATGACCTTTATTTCATCTTTAATTAAAATTTACTGCTACTTGAAACAAAGTTTATTTCATAATGTGTAAATTTACAATATGTTAATCGATTTTTAATACTTTATTAATAAGTTTCATTTTTCCATACTTCATTCAATATTAGAAAAATTAATAATGATTATATTTATATTAAAGGCGTACGTTTTCTAGTTCTATTTTCAAACTTACATTATGAAATAATAGTTTCTTTTTTATATTTTCTTCGTAATATACACATTTCAAGTAATAATTTATATTATTTTCATTATAATATTTTTTTTCGACTAAGAAATACGATCATGAGATATAAAACAAACACGAATTCTGTCTTTTACTGCTTACACACAAAATTTGCCTAATTACTTAAAATATAAAAAAAGCTCATTTCTTCCACTAATCACTCACAATCTTATCTCGAGCCTTAGATTTTTACTTTCATTATTTTTCGTACTTAATCCCTCAATCTACCCTGGCGATCGAGTCATATATTTTTTTATCAAATCTTAAGCCATTTTGGCTTAAAGACTTTTTAACGAAACTTTCGCGTCCCGCGTTCAGCTGCTTTTTTCTTCCTCTTTATTCTATAAGTTGGGAAAAACGAATCGTTCGTGATGTTTTTTTTTTTCAACACGCAAGTTACAAAGCTTTAATTTCAAGACCTTTATCGCAACTTGTATATACTCGGGATTCAAATCTAAAGAGGGAAAGAGTAAGAGAGAAAAGTATAATGCCTTTTTAAGATCTCTCTTCTTTCTTTTCCAAAGCTGTGCTCGCGTGACTTGCACGAAAGTTCCCTTGGATTTTCCGCGCTCGCTGCGCCCGCCGAGAAGCTAAGAAAGCTCAATGTCGTTAAGATTTTTATATACGCGGACGAAGGGCGCAAATATTATGCGTATTATATATCTTTGAAGGATAAACGAGAGTGAAAATCTACCCTTTACTTTTTCGGCTCGAGGTCAATGCTTTTTCGGTTATTCGAGAGATGGGCTGGCGGTGATAAAAGAAATTTTTATTTTTGGAACTATGGGAATTTGGAAATTTATTATTCTTCTTTTATATCATACATTTTACATTGGGAATATATTTTTATTGTAAAAAGAAGGAAAGTTGAGAATATTTTGAAAAATATATTTTATGCTGTAAGTTTTTACGTCAATCAAGAAATTTCGAATGAATCATTTAAAAAATTTAAAAATATAAATTTCATTGTTTATTTTGATGCATAAAATTACTTCGAAATTATAAATTTCGTTATTTGTATTAAAATTTTTTTCATCGTATTCTGATATAATTTAATGAGGTCAAATGATTAAATGCACTCGCTTCTGTTTAATCTTGTTTAAATCGATGTCAGCGTCATGTAAAGAATTCAACAATTTACAATTTACTTTTATACATATTTATTGAAATTTATTGAATTCATCGAAGTTTATTTAATTCATCGAAATTCCAGTTTGTTTAAAAAATAGACAAATAAAAATCATTCAATCTCAATATAAAGGTAATCAAACAATGCCCAGAAAATATTTTTTAATAAACAAAACCTAAGCAAAAAATATTTCATCGTTGTTATTAAAATGTTGATAGATTGATAAAGGATACTCTAATAAAAAGCAATGTATGCAATAATTCGATGCTCTACTTTAAAAATATCCGTGAAGCTGCCGTTTCATCGTGAAAAAAGTTTTGAATGCCCTTACATTTCGATGCTTAAAAGCAACTTCAATGATGAAGCTTCTTTTTTTCGCTGGAATTTACTTCGGGTTTTACTTAAGCAAATGACGTTAACGTTATTTTTGTAACTGCTATTCAAAAAATTTTTGTTTTTTTTACTTGCTGCTTCCGCGCTGATTTGTTTAAAAGTGATTTATTTGATGCGAATTTGTTATATTTATTTAATTTAAATAAATTCGTTTTATTTATAATTTAAAATTGTAATATTATTGAACAGTAAAAGGCGACACAAAATGCAATAAATAAATCATTTGTTTTTAATATTTTTATAGATTTGTCATATCTAAAAATTTTCATTAAATTTACACTGAATATTATTAAAACATATATTTAAAAAAAAGAAAAAATATTTTAAATATTGTTTTTAATATGAAAAATTTGAAAAATATAAAGAAACATCTTCCAATAACTTTGGTATCCAGCGTAATACGTGCTCGACAGAAATTCTTAATAAATACGTTTATTAGATTTTTAGTTTATTTCAAATAAAACCAGTTACCGGGCTCTTAAATAATAAAAATACCGCATTTCCCACGTTTTCTTATAATAGCGTCTGCGTATCCTTCACCTTTTTTTCTTTTTTAAACTGAACTTCGTATACGTTCACATCTTTACAATTTATTAAAATTTCAATTTACCTCGCGAAGAGAAGAAGAAGATTGCTTTTTTTTGCTTTTGGATGTATCTTGTGGAATTTACATTTTTATTATTTGTTCTCGGCAATGGTACATCTTCAATTTTTCGTTAAATTTTTATTTTCCAATTTTCGCGCAATTATTGCTGGCAATTTATGTATCTTTGTTAAATTTGATTAAAAAAATTAATATTTAACGTATTAAGATCAAGGTAATTACACGGTTAGTGCTATACCCTTTCAGTTATATCAAGGGACCCAAGGGACCTATGACAATAATTTTTTTTTTCTATTTTGTAATCTTCTGGATTGACAAATGATTTATTTAAATTTATCATTATTTAATTAAGGTAAGGTTAAATAAAAAAAAAAAATTTTTATCGATTAAACTTTTTGCTAAGAAGCTATTTTTAACTTTTTTTCCTATTCAACGTCGCTGTATTTAAGTTATCATTGCGATGCTAATTAGCGACGGAGGTCATTTCAGTGTGAACAAAGCACATGTAACAAGTACAGTGGTGCTTGCATGAGTCGGCCGAGAGCGGGATTCGATCTCGGGACCTCGAGACTACGAGTCCATCGCTCTACCGACTGAGCCACTGATGGCCTTAGGATTTATTTGAAACTTACTGCTATTTTAGAAGTTAAGCTACACTATGTATTTTTTTCCATAATAACGAGCGTTAAAATATCAGTTTTTGAACAATATTTTCTTCAGATTTCTAGTGGTAACATAACTATCTTTTTCTATCATCATTAGATTTATTAAAAAAATATTTTCCTTAAATTTTAACAAAAACTGTTTGCAACGTTGAATATCGTAAGAGACATTTTAATATGCTTTTCAAAATAAATTCTTTAAAAGTTTAGAAAAGAACTGAAAAAAAAATTTGGTTAAAAGTGTACAAAAATAAGTTTAAAAATATTCATCTCGTAGCTTTTTAGTACGTATTATCATTTCATTTCACAATTTCTTCTTTTCTCGGTCATATATTAACGATGAAATACGCATCATTAAAAACCCATATAAAAAGAGATTATTTATCTCCTATGATTTATAATAAGAAACAAAGAAACTTCCGAAATATACTACGTATTTATGTTTTTTATTTATTCGCAATCCACACACGAAACTTAACAGCGAAAATTCCAAATTTACGTCAGAGGCTAAAAACGTTAATCCACTCGAGGATTCGAGATTATGTTTGCCACGCTACTGTTAGAGATAATTTGGAAAATTAAATTAAATATTTAATGAAGATGAATAGTTTTATTAAAATTATTCATTTTTGTTTTGATTGTTATAAAAAGGTCATAATGTATATGATATACTATCAGACTAATTATTTTATTTATTTTTCTAAAAGACAAAATAAAAGCAGAAAGAATAAAGTATGCAGCTTTTTAAAATATTTAAAGCGTATCCGAAAACTTAAACTGAACTTTAATCTGCGCACACTGCGTACTATGAATTTGGAGTATTGCCGAGCAAATGTGCGAAATCGCTTAAGGGGGTTAGTGCGATATCCCGTTTTCTTAAGAATATCTTGAAATTTTAAGACAGTAAAAATAGCACTATTTTACACATTATATTAAAATTTCAGATAGCTTAGCTTCATAGTTTAACAGATATAGTCATTGAATGGATGCTATTTACAAAATTTGTACGTATACTAGCATGCTAGCAAACAATGCGCCCAGTTAACTCAAGGTGCGAAACGTTGTCTGCACCGAGGTCTGCACACATGATGTTAAGCGGGGCGCACTAACCTCCTTAATAACCCGTGAAGATGATGCATTATTTTGAAAGCTTTATTTTGATGTATTTTTTTTCTTGATTTATTTTATTAGATTTTCTTTTCACTATTATTCTATTTTAGTAGATTATCAAATGTTAAATGAAACAAAATAGAAGAAATATATCTTTTAGACAATTTATCATAATTTTGAATTCCATAAAAATTGTTTTATCAAAAAACTTATATATTTAATGTTAATGATGATTTATTATTTCAAAATACATATAATAATAAATAAATTATTTTAAATTGTATAGAAATTTTGATTGTTTTTTCAAAGCTTTTATTAAATTTATTCATTTATCTTTTTTAAAACTCTATTAAATCTAGAAATCTGAAGTCGTCAGTGGCTCATTCGGCAGAACGATGGATTCGTAATCTCGAGGTTCCGAGTTCGAATCCCGCTCTCGGCGGCCGATTGATACAAGCACTACTGTGCATTACATGTGCTTTGTTCACAAACACACTGACGATCTCCGTCGTTAATTAACATCGCAATGATAGCATAGATACAGCGACGTTAAATAAAAAAAAAGATTCTAAAAATAATGTTTTCAAGTATCATTTTAAGTAAAATTTCATTTTTATTTATAAATTTTTGCATGCGTGCATATACATAAATATAAGTACATAAATTTATGTGACTCATTTTATTTTTATAGATCAATTCAATCCTCATCATAAACTATTCTGTTTGGCGAATCGTCATTTATCCAATTAACAAATATTTACGTTGAATCCCGATATACTTTGGATTAGAAAGGGATAATCTGTTATATCTAATAGCATATTAAATGGTAATTTAGAGAAAAAATTTACAAGATAAATAAAATTAACATCAATCATTTTTTAACTAAATTTATTTTTAATACTTTAAAAAAATAAACTAATTTGATTTTCTAATAAATTTCTATAATCCATTTGATTTTTAATTAATTTTATAACGCAAAAATCCAAGATAATTAATATGAATTTTATTTATCAATTTTACAATTTGCGCATCGACAAATTTAATCCCGTTTGAAAAATTCTGAAAGAATTAATATTCCTCTACTATCCAAACCTAGCGAATAAATCTATCAAGGACCGAACTAAAAAGTACATTAAGAATCTTGATTTTCTTGAGTATACACAATTTTCTTGTCCTCAAAATACTTGTAAAACTTGATTTATATTCCAAGCTCGTCCACTGGCCGAGTTTATATATCACGAGCAATACAATGAAGACATGGCCTTTGATATATCCTCTCGTGTTTTCTCCTCTCTCCACTCTTCTTTTTTTTTTATTAACTCTCCTTTTTATTTTCTTGAAAAGAAAACTCCGGGATAAAACCTTATAATAACATCGTCCTTTTTAAACATGCTCGCCAGAGTAAATTTCGTTAAAAAAACCTTTGCTCTTTTAAAAGGAGAAGAAGAGGAGCACGAAAGAAGAGGCAAAAAAAGAGAATAATCAATAGCACTGTATATGGAACATTGGGATAAGAAAAGAAGTATTAAAATGGACGCACGACATTTTTAACGCGTGTGCAGCGTATATATACTTATAGCCGAGAGAGAACAAAAGTGCAATTTGTATAATGTCCGTGAGGATAAGAAAGTATCTTTACGTTATAAAGAAAGTTTCTAGAAAAATTTTTCTAAACCTTAGGATATATCTTTCTTTTGTTGGAAGAATTTTTTATCTACACAAAAGCTTTAATCTTTTTTTACTAGAAATAATTATAAAATTTTCTAAATTAATATTAACGACACTTTTTTAGTTTAAGTTAAACTTATTATCTAATCTGTAACATGTAAAGCATCTCATTGGATTTAAAATTAAATTGAAAATTATAATTAGAATGTAAAACAATGTATTAGTTACACTTACAATAACATAAATAGCTTATTGATTATTCAAAGAATTATCCGCGCTACCAAAAATACGCTGTCTAATCAAAATGGATCATCTTAGCCCAAAACGAGAATGAGTTGAATTAAAAGGAATATTTTTGGACCAGAAGTAATCGGTATGACGTAAATGGGCTATAATCGGTCTTTTCTTTTTTTCTCTGAATGTAATGTAATTTTTTTTTTGTTTGTATCTGAATTGTTTAAGGCATTCAAATGTTTTTATCTTTTGACTTTTATTCATTTCGCACTTGAGGTATTGTACTTAACCCTTAAAGGACATGATATTTAAGAACTCATTTAACAGTATACCGGTTGATTTTGTTATAATTATAATATTCAAAATACGATAAAAGTATTGAAATAGAAAAACAGCTCTAAACGTTAAAAAAAGTTATAAAAAAAAAATGATTGCTTGGAAAAATTTACTCAGGTATATCTGATCTACGGTATTTTTTGTATTATTTATGAATTCATAAAATAGATTAAAAATAGGATAAGAATTAAATTCTTAGCGAAGTCATTAAGGTTCATTAGTAAAATTGCAGTCCCTCTTTGATTACTTTATTGAATAACATTATTACATGTTAAAATCATCAGTTTATTTTTAACTACCTCCGAAGCTATCATTATGCATATAACAAAACGTATATTGTTCAAAAAGTTTTAAATTTTTAATCACCCTTTACCTCAACTCGATTTTATTTACCATGGATAATTAATTGAAATTTAAATGAATTTAATTACACGAATTATTTTGCTCAATTGATTAATCAAGCTCAAATAATACCCCTCGTTAACCAACAATTTTCAAACTGAAACAAAAAAAAAAGGGTAATGTTTATTCGAACAAAAAGAAAAGCACTGCTTATCAAAGCGCGGTAATAAAAATGTTGGTCGAAAAGTAGTGCATTCGAGCTAAATTTTGAGGGTTCATAAACAGTGATCACTTATCGCATGCTCGAGCACGAATATACAAAAAAAAAGAGCTGGTTAAACGGAGAGCGAGGAACGTTTCCATAAAGAGAGAAAAAGAGAGGGTAGGAAAAAAAAAGTAAGTTGAGTTATTGTAAAAGTGTAAGGGCGAGCTCGAAATGGTAATTTCGCATGCAAAATAGGGAAGGGTATATATACTAACGATTCTTTTTTAACGTGTAACGTTCATGTGTATCGATTTAAATTGTGTAATTTTCTCGTTTATACAATGTTTCGTCTATTAATGTCCGAAGGAAATGCGCATATTTAAGATTCTCTCGAGAAAAATTTGGTTCTACGAAATAAAGTAGTTTATCGAAAATTCATTAAGAGTAGGTCGCGTATGTCTGTCTTTTTCTATTCAAAGAATTTACTTTTATGCAAAGACTAATAATTTTAATGAAAAATAGAGAGAAAGCCACGTCTCGTTTCATGAAAAGCAATGTTTTCTTTGATGAGGAAATATATGTTTTCAAGAAAAATAAAGGTTAGGGTACTATAAAATTTGGTTTCTCAAGTTTTTCTTGAAAACGAAGCAATAATATTAGTTTTTGCGAAAAAAGCTAAATTTTTTTATTAGAAAAAGACGGAGACATGCGACCTCCCCTTAAATTACGTTATAAAATGGAAAATATTTCTTCTTCTTCATTTGCGTCGTTATTCATTCATACTGAATACTAAAAGTAAAATGTCGGATATTTTATCTGATAGAGACATTGATAATGCAATCTTCAAGTGGGAAAGAACAGTGTGTATTTAAATTTAGATTTTCGGTCACGTTCAAACTTTTAAGTGAAAAGTGTCACGGAATTTCAGGGAAAAGACAACTTTTGGAAGTTCGTTCGAGGTGAAGAATTTATATAGAGTCAATTTTTATACGTACAATTATTATTATAATATTCACTCTATGAAAAGTTACTATATTTATTATGTGGTTAAAAAATGATTTAAAATTTTTCAAATTTTCAAATAACTTAGCGATTCGTAAAAATTTGTCTTCTTTTTTGTAATAAATTTTCTTCTATTGACAATTTAACGTTCAATGAATAAAATAGCGTTGAAAATTCAATAAATAAAAAATAACGTACGATGAATTTAAATAATTTTCACGTCGAACGACATCTCAACGTTACAAATTTGGATCATTATTAACTGTCATTCTAAATGAGCAGTTTGATATGCCACAAGTGGATTATCACCTAAGCTTTACCTAATATCTATATAGGGTAGTAATCTTGGTCAGCGATATTATTGTTCTTAATGACTTAATATTATTCGTCAATATGACTGACGGTTACTTTAGATATATGAATTAAATTTTTATTCTTAGCGTTTAGTGTATTCTTAGTTTTACAGATTAATTTCCTTAAAATTACCAGAAAATTGACTTCTTATAATCCTCAATTAAAATAATATTAAATCTCATGAAAAATGTATAAATTTAAGATTTTGTATTCATACAATAATTAATGAGGTCGTCAGTGGCTCAGTCGGTAGAGCGGTGGATTCGTAATCTCGAGGATCCGAGTTCGAATCCCGCTCTCGGCTGATTTATACAAGCACCACTGTACGTTACATGTGCTTTCTTCATAAACATCCTGAGAAACCTTCGTCGCTAATTATCATCACAATGATAGCATAAATACAGCGTCGTTAAATAAAATAAAAAAAATTAAATAATAATTATTGCATATGCATTAGATCTTTTTTTTTATGAGTTATGAGACTGCTGATTCTCAAAATATTTGAAACCACGACAGATAAGCTCTTTTATTAATTTACGAAAAGTTTTTATTACATGCTTAGGAAGCAAATTTAAGGATTTGCAAACAGCTTCATCGACAAGTTTGAATACTTAATAAACATAGTTTTAGCGATTATTAGAACATTAAAAATTTTTCCAATTATATTCATAAATATTTAAAAATAATTAATTTTATTCCCAGAAACCATTGAGAGAGCTAGGCCGATTGTGCCTCGGTACAAATGGTCAAGCCAACCATCCAGTAATAGTGACCGAGGTCTGTACCGAGCCTCGCGGTGGTTTACCATTACTCCAAGTATGGCCGAGCGATTCGCCTCGAGGGGAAGCAGACGGCCAAGCCTTTGTGTTTCCCGATGTTCAGGAGAACGTCAACGATAGCGGCATCGATTCCATCCAGGTAATTATTAATAAAAATTTTCTTATTTCGAGTTTATTGATTTTTTTTTCTTGTAAAATTAAAGGTAGAAAGCGAGGTATAAGTACTAAGGCTACATGATATTCTTGTAATTATATAATTCATTATCAACTACCGTTAATTACGTCCTTCATTTACAATACTCTGTAAAGGTCTCTTACACCAGGCAGTCGCTAATCGATTTTTAGTATCTTGCTTTTTTTATTACAAATGGGTATCTATCAAGATCAAGGCTGTACTTTCTTTCATTGATTTATAACCTTTCGTTTCAGCGTAAATGTTTTGTACCATGATAGAATTCAGCGACATAATTGAAGCGTATAGCTGCAAAAGTAGTTATCTCCAAAAAAATTTTTTTCAAGAAATAACATTTTCTGCTGTACTTATACTTAAAAGTCAGAGTATTTTGCAATACACCATATTTTTTTCATTTCATAAAAAAAGACTATACCTATATTTTGGTCCCATATGATTTTTTCATGACAAATTTTAATGTTCTCTATACGAAAATGCAATAAAAATGAATTCGGAAAAAATGGAGATAGCCACCTTTGCAGCTACACGCTTTAATTATGATTTTTTTCGTAATTTTTTCATAATAGGGTGGAAAGGGGGTTAGAGGGATAGGGGTAGGGATGAAAGTAAATTGAAATCTTAATTACCTATTAAAGAAATACAGGTTTTAATTAAAATTTTTATATGTATGTTTCATAAAATTATAATACCCGATCAAAAGATAAAACGTTATAAAATGTAAAAATTTATTTATTATTTTTAAACCATAGCAAAAATTTACATTCTCAAATGATGACTCTTTCATAAACATATTTACCAACACTAAATATATTACAATCGCTTAGTCTTTCTAGTATTGACCTTGCTCTTAAGTGTCAAAGAGTTGAAAATGAACGCTCGTTTGCTTGTGAAACAGCAAAGCTGCTAACAATGGTCGTAGAGTTATAGTTTGCTCTGCTAAAATTGAACGAGCTCCTGCTTTTTCTTCCGAGTAAATTATAATATATTCTGGCAAATATATTTGTTCTCTGTTAATTATTTTCTTGACTCTCAAGGTTAAAAATTATTTGATAATTGTTTATGCATGTACGGTGCTTTTCTCTTTTGTAATAAATTTATTCGTAACAACATTCAAACCAAATAAACTTTAGTCAGAAATTGCCAGTAATAACTTATAGTGCTTCGGCAACTATCGACATTATCGACACGAGGAAATCTGCGAAAACGCGCTTCAAAGTATAATGTTATATTACTTCCCATTTAAACACGCGCAGAATCAAATATACTCGCTAATTACAAATTAATAATTCCTTTTTTTGCATATTAATTAAAAAATTATTCATGATCATTTTTCTAATCCATGTATAAATACATCAATTTCCAAGGTTTGGAATTCCATAGCCACATATAATATTCTGAGCTTTTGTCTAGAGCGTATCCAGCAAGGATAGTAATGACGCCATTGAGTAGAATAATTCTCTATTAATTCTTAATCTTTCCTCCCACGCTAGGTCCAGATATACACAAAGATCCGGATATACGAATTAGTTCTTCCAAAAAGATAACTCATCACTTAACGCACAAGACGTTAATAAATAAGCTTTTAATCTTTTCCTCTCTTTTTTCGAACATCTAAACTTGCCGTTACACAACTTACAAAAGGGATCGATACGCTATGATCGAATAACATTCGCGCAGGAGATATGTTCCTATGTACAATGACATGCGATCCGCAGAGCTTTTGAATTGATGATCATCTTTGATTGTAATCACAAGGTTATCTATCATCGACTTCATTCACATCGACCTCAATGAAGTTGTTTCCTTGTAAGGTTATCTCAATTTGAAGAAAAAATAGTCTTTTATATGCTCAATTTATATACCTTGGGCTTAAGTAATCAATTATCAGACTTTATGGGTAGTAATAATTTTATTTTAATTGCAGTGCCTTATTATAATGTAACGCCAATACAAAGTCTTACATACAAAACTTGCAGGCGTTCATCAATTGCTTAAAGTATTTTTGCAAAAAGCTCTATATTTATTTTATATATTTAAAAACTATATAAGTTCAAGAGCACTGGTACTTATACCTCACTTTGAATATCGATTTTTCAAGCCGAAGAAAAAGAAAAATGAAACATTCAAATTAAGAAACTTGAGCTTTACTTTAAAAAGCTTAATATTTCAAGCGACAAACAAATAAAAAATAATGACTAACTTCTAGTGTCCGCCCATAAATAAAAAGCGCAAAACGTTCTTAAAAAAATAAATTCTCCAGCGATACATCATCTCCAGAAGGGCGAAGCAAGCAGCTACCCATTAAGCTTTAATTTTTCACTTTAGAGGAATCGTCCTAAAAATTGCCAACCTTCACGCATAATGAATCTTTCCTTACGCGTCTTTATTCTCATTTATTCCCCTTTTCTCGTATATGAGTAAGCGAAATTCATCTCCTTTTTTTCAGCGGGACCTTCAAAACTTTCCAAGCATTTTAACGTCTTGGCTAGACGGATAATGTTCTGCCAACGTTTGGTTTATGTTGCTTGAGCTTGAATTATCATTCTATTTTAAGGAATTTAATCTTGATAAGAAATTAATGTTTATTGTAGTCTTGAATTATGTATGCTTCGTATATTACAAATTTTTTAAAAAATTATAAATATTTAACAAAAATTTGCAATTTTAAAATTATAAAAAATGAATTAAAAAATTTTTTTTTTTAAATTTTTGAACGGTTATCTTAATATTTAATAGACAATATATATTTCAAGCTTGCAAATTATTCCAAAAATATTCAATAATTTAAATACGTAGCCAACTTATGCTCGTTAAAACAATAAATTGTTCAAAAAAGAAAAAAAAAAATCACGACGTTGACTTTTCATCTTATTCATTTACAAGTACCACTTTAATCTTCTTTTTATATCGCATTGAAATATCTCTATATATTCCAGTTGAACGTATTTTTTTTCTGTTTTACGTCTTAATCATTAATTTTTTTTCTTCTCATTCTCCTTTTTTCAATCCTGCAGAATTATTAAAACGTCCAGCGCAGAGCCGGCTTTATAAGAAAATTTATTTATTTTTTTCTTTTGAAGTATTGGCAGCCAGCTGAATTTATCGCTTCAATATGGAAGCGTATTTGTGATAAACCGTAAAGTTTTATTTTTCTATTTCTTGCTTTAAACATATTGTTTAGACGTTATGAATCTATTTACGATGTACACGTAGCTTGCAATGATTTCTGTGGTCCTAAATCTGTTTTTATAACTAAATTTTTATTAATTTTTTTTTAAAGATTTACTACTTTTTTACTTATTTGTATTTATTAAATTCTTAAATTATTGTACTTTGCAATCTGTTGGCTTAATTAATATAAGAATCAGAATTCAAAGTTCTTGAATATATGTTTCGTAGCCATGCAAATAGTAGATGTAGTTTATAAAGCTGCTGTATTGATTCACATCGTCTATATCTATTAAATTTGTGATAAGGTTTATAATAAAGTTTATATATGTAATTAATAATTTATGATTATTAATAATTAATTAACTATTGAGGGAAAACTTAACTGTGTCAAAACAAATAATTTATTGAACACTGATTACAGATGTTCTTTGATGTTATATATTGGGAAAATATTTTTCACTAATAGTCTTTGAAAATTATTCGTTTTTTGTATGAACAATAAAAAAAATTTTATTTATAAATAATAAAATAAATTAATAATTTTTTTTTTTTTCAAATTTTAGAAAATGCAAATCTAAATGATGATGTTAATCAATACGACAACATATCTCATGGTGTAATAAAAATATTTTTCAAAAAATGCTTTAAAATCATTAAACACTAAGAATATATTTCATATATACGCAAGTAAACAAATAATTTAAATATTTTGAAATTTTTTGAAATTTTCGCAATATATTTTCATATAAATAGAAAGTTTTTGAAAATATTTTATTATTTTAAACCTATGCTCGCAAATAATGAAATATTTTAGAAATATTATAAAACAATGTTTTCAACATTGTTAAAAATATTCGTAATATATTTTAAAATATATGAGCAAATATATAAGTGTATTTAGTTATAGAAGTGGATGTCAAATATTGACGTTGGTATATTTTGTTTTATGTACATGTCTAAGATGTGACCAAGTTAAAATATTAAGAGTGGATTTAATATTTTTAATTAACTCATAGCAAATAATTTTTATTTTTTATTATTATTTATATATTTTAATTATTATTCATATATTTTGTTTGTACTTGTTTTATATTTGAAATTGCGCAAGCACAATTTTTCCATTGCAATTTTAACTCAGGATTAAAAGTTAAATCATATTTTTTCCTTTCTAATTCAAGTTAACTTTCTTTGTCTTTAATTTGATTAAATTTATGTCATGTTTGCTTTATTATAAGTTTAATAAATTTCATAATGCATAACTTTTCAACGGAAAGTACGGAAAGTTTTTAAAAATTTTTACATGTTTCAGTAAGTTTTGAAAATATAATTATTATAAATTACAGTTTTAAAGTTTTTATTAAAAATTGTTCTACTTTGAAAATTTTTTTAATTATCAATATTTTTTTCCTTCAAAGGAAGAAACAAAAATATTTTAATTAAATTTATACTTTCTTTTCAATTATATCCATACCAGTATCCACGAACTTGGTTATTCGATGTAACATATATTTTGTGGTATGCGATATCCGTACAATAAAATTTTTTAATTTAGTTTTTATTATTACTTTTTTTATTATTTGATCAATTTATTTGGATTTTAGCTCCATTTTTTTAAGTTTTTGCTATCTAAAGTGTATCACACACCAAATCAAGATAATAAAAACAATTGATTCAAAAATTGAAAAATTTGAAAATCAATATCTGAGATAGGGGAAAATTTGTAAAAAAAAAAATTCCATCTCTGATTTCTAAAACATGTTTTAAAATTTATATTAAAAATCTTACATTTGACAGCCACTTATACTTTAGTAGTCTTTTTGTACAATCCCATAATCGCATGATTTTCTTTGTCTATCCACCTGTCTCTCTCTCTCTCTCTCTTTTATTCTATCTCTCAATCTATCATCCTTTTGTATTCTTCCTTCCCTTCTTCTTCTTTCTTACCCTTCGCCTATGGAACAAAACAAAAAAAAACAACTACATAGCGCTTGGCAATCGGCAAGGCCTCACCATCGCCAACCTGTGGTGGTAACAGCAGCAGCGGAGGTGGAGGAAGCGTCGGTATACCAGTAGCGTGCAACAGTCCAGCAGCAACGCCACAACAATCGCGCCGACCAAGCTTGTTACATCCAGATCACGCGCGTTTGCATCACTTGCATCATCACGGCCATCATCATAATGATAAAATAGCCGCGCATAATTCTGGCCACATTGGTGCTGGTCATGTTAGCACAAAGGCGTCGTGCAATTCGCCGGATCGTGGATCAATCGACGAGGATGAAAGACAACAGCAGCAGCCACCAAGCCCATCCAGCTCGACTACCAGTAGCTTAAGATCTATGCCTAGCTCAGCTATGACCTCGATGCATTCGAATGAACGTCGGCGCAGCAGCAGGTACAGATTATATAGGGACTTAACCTATTCATGCTTCTATATCATATATATGTATATTTACATGTACGTGTGTGCTTTTATGTGTACGGGTGTGTGTCTGAATATAGGGGGTATTAAGCCCGTATGACAATATGAATGGTTATTGAAAGCTATACGGGCATATCCACAAAACATTTAATGTTTTGTGAGATTTTTGTTAAACAATCTGTGGAGTATTAAGCGAACATAAATTGTGCGTAATAAATAATATTTAAGAGAATTATTGAACTACTTACTAACTTAGAAATGAAAAATTTAAACCCAAGTAGAGTAATGTATGACATAAAATAGCTTCGAACAACCGAGTAATAACCATTAAAAGTTTATATTTTGTCTTTCCTTTAAGGTCATAGGTGACTTCACTTATGTTTAAATTTTATGTTTTTAAATCAACAAAATAATTCAAAAATTTTTTTAAAGATTATTTGAATGGCCATAATTTATATTTTCTTAGTTTTGTAGATTTGCCCTTATATGTTCTTTCGTGCATATGAGAAATGGTATTATTTAAGGGATAATGGTCATTTATTTTAACGGAAATGCTATTCAACTAAATAATATTTCAAAGCAATATTGTTTGAATAGAGAGTGTTAAAATGTCAAGACCTCAAACTTTACAATGAATAAATCAAAGTAATTATGTAATATAAAAGATTTATATTTTATTTTAGTAAAAAGTTTTGTAAATATTAAATATTAATTTTAATTTAAAAAGTAATAAATTTATAAATATATTTATGAACATTTTGATAAAAAAAAAAAGAAAAAAAGTATAAATAGTTTTTCCGTTTAGGTTTTTTTTCACAAAATCATAATACAACAATCAGTTTTTAAATTAAATCATAAATTTATAAAAACATTACTAAGCGTTTTACGAACTTCATCATGAATTCATTTAATGCAATAATATTCATTTGTTCGAAATTAATTACAAACTTATATAAGCAATCATTTCATTACAACAATTATTGTCTGTGAAAGAAAAATAATTAATTTTTCAAAGTTTATCAATTCCTCGTAATGGCTCTTGAAATAATACATAACAAATTATTGAACTCGTTGAGCTTATTAATTTTATTGCAATTCATAACAGCCAGCAGATAAAATATTGTTAATTAAAAGCTAATGGAAACTAAATATTGGTTAATTAATCATGTGTAGCGTTACAATATTACATTTATTAATATTTATAATAAAATCAATATAACAAGGTATTCAATATCTGGATTTTATTATTCCCTTTGGGAAAGTCATGTTTTGTATTATTTTTTTTTTTGTCATTCATCATAGAATAATTATTTACCGCGATGAATTATAGAATTTCTGTTAAATTGGAAGAACGACAAATAAATGTTATACATGACTAAAGAAAAAAATATATATCTATAAGAGTTTTTTTGTAATAATAACATTAAAAACTTGAACAAATATCAGAGTCACGAATATTCAATAAAAATGAGTACTTTATCAAAATATATATACTAGTGATATTTTAGTAATTATAATGAGACTATAATTACAAAACTGTAACGCTTAAACTATGTAAGAAGGATATTAAGAGGCGAGAGCTGTTAATCTCCGTATGTAACAACTTAATCAATACTCCTCTTAAAGACAGCAGTACTTAATTTGTTTGAAATTATTCCGACAGTTATTTTAAACAGATAATATGAATTGAAAATAAGTTATTTCGAGCAAAGAATGAAATATTTAGCATAAGTTGTTGTCAGCTTACTAATCAGGGTGATTATGGGACCATTATTACCCTGATTATCAAGCAGGCTTATGTCAAGACTGTTTAATGATATGACAGAGCTGCTAAAACTATTTTGGCTTTGTTTTATTCATATCTTTTTTAATGCATTATTTAAACAAATGTAACAACTGTACATAAGTTAATAAAATCATTTCAGTCAAATAAAAAATCAGTTGGGTTTATAACTCTTTTTATAAATTTTGCATGAAAATGAGATATACAACTCGATGAATCTAACCTAAAAATAATATTCACTAAAAGTTTGTTTATAACTTTTTACATATAGTATTTTGGTGAATTTCTCGAGCTGAGCGCGCTCAGATTCAATCTTACAAGTTTTCTTACTGTAGCGAAAAAACTCGATTTAACACACCGTTTACTCATAAACTTCGAATCAAATCATTACGGAACTATTTTAAAGAGGAAGGGTAGCTCTGTCGTCCCCTTAAAATGCATAACTTTTTATGCGGTTTATTTGGTGTAAGAAATATCTATTTCATCACCGAATCGTAACAAACTTTTTAAAACATATTAGCTTATATAAAAATAAATGCTGTCTGCAGGTCACCTTAACAAATTTTACGTGTGACTTTATAAAATTAAAAAATTTCAAAACAAATCATTAATGTCGTCAACTAAAGATTTATTAATTTTTATTTTCCACAAACAAAATGTGCATCCAATTAAACATTCTTTGAAACCATAATAGATTACGCAGCTAATTAACGGTCGTTCGGTACCATCTGCATATTATGTTGATTAATAAACAAGTCAGTGACGTAACGTTATACGTAAGCCATATATGCATCAACGTCATTTCAAGCTCATCAGCTTGTGAATTTTTCATTATCGGTATTTTTCCATGAGAAAAAATGAAACTGTATTTGAATAACAGTTTCTTATTTAGTTCAATGATTTTTTTTCCATTCTCAATAGAGAATGAGAAGTACCTTAAATTCTAATGCTTTGATGATGATTTTTCTTTTTTATATTACAAAGCATGAAAAGAGGTTAGAATTAATTTTAGCTGAAAAATAAATTTTGAAAAATTCATTTGTTAATGTAATAAAAGAATTTATAAAGCGATAAATTAAAAGCTTAGTAGATAACAATACTTTAGATTAACTTTAATTATAAAATGTTAAAATATCTATAATGGTAAAATATATTGCTTTTTTATTAATAGTCAAGCGCGACCTTAAACGCATACGTTTCCCAACATTATAAATAAATATCAAGTGACTGAAATATAAATACCATTAAACTACTCAATCATACTTTAAAATAAAAATTCATTGCACTCGAATGAACGCTTAATTTGCAAAATTATAAGTATCAACTTTTCTTTTTTATATTCATCAAACCCTACAGTATTAATTAAAATTTGCATATAAATGTAATTAGAGTCTTCTTTTGACGAATTAATTCGATTATAACGTAAAGTATAAGTTTAATGCTAAATTAATTACGCTACTTTTATCACAAAGCTTTAGTCTACATTGTTTCCTAATCCATTATCTCGTAATTAATTTACAACGTAACAATACCTCGCTTACACAAAAGTTGTTAATGACATTTGAATATCAGCTTCGTGTGTGTGTATATAGTAAAAAGGTCATAATCAAGGGATTGTGATTAAATTAATTTTATACATTAAATTTCATAAAGTTCAAGCTGAAATTAGGCGATGTACTTGAAGAAAGTAAAAATAGTAGTATTATTTGATTTTTAAAACATTTCGTTTTGCCATGTATAAAATTATAATCTAAAATAGAATCACAATGCCGATTGCAATAATTAATATTACATTGTTAATTAAATCTAAAATTTAATTATAATATGTAAATTGCGTTGTTTGATTTTGATTAATTAATATACGGGTAACAATGACATTGTACGTTACAATAACATTGATATTGAAAATATTTATAAAATTTTCTTGATTACATGCGAGCAAATAATTACGCGTTTATAGTATGTACAGCAAATACATTTGCAATGATGTATATGTATACTGTACACGTATATTTGGACTGTGTACAAAATGGATTACATATTAGTCGATGAGGAATTAGAAGCTTGCTAAACAAGTTTTTGTAATTATAAATAAAAGACTACTTTAGAGATAAGGAGATAAATTATAATTAAAATGAAAAAATGTTAAATGTGCAAAAGGCAAGTGGATAGGATTACCCGGGTGTTTTCATATGCATACGAAGGCACCGTTAATTGCAGAGAATTTTTAAATAATTCATAATAATAAAGCACTGATTATCCGGTTTCCTCATTAATTCGTAACGCAATACACGCGGTCCAAACGAAATTTATATATAAACCCATCGGGTCATTAAAAAGTATGAAATGGGGATAACGTGAAATTCATAATAAGATATACGCGTTAGCGTAACGATGCGAATAGCAAAATATGAATTAAGTTTCTATTTCAAATATCTCGTGGTTGCACGGTTTAATTTATATTAATTTTTCGATTCCTCAGATCGTTTTTCAAAAATTGTATAAATTATCTTATGAATATTGAACGGACATTGTTTCCGCACAATGAAAAACAAAAGTTTGTATAAGTTAGCGAACATGATGCTCATAATCAAATATTCGTGTTCGTCATAATAATCCTACAAATAGCAAAAAATGATTCAAGTTTCTATTTTAAATTTCTCACGATTTTATGGTTTTATCTATGTTAATTTTTTTACAATGTTTTGCATAATTAAAAAAGAAATTTTCGAACTAATGATGATTTCATCTTTTCAAACTGCATAAATTATCCTATGAATATTGAATGGACGTCGTTTGCATACAATGAAAATCAAAAGCTAGCTTCACTTTACAAATAATCCATTTTCAATCGTAACGGATATTTCGATTTTTTAATTAATAAAACAAGATCGATCAGTGAATTATTTGTAAAATCAATTAATTTTTTACCTTATTTACACGAAAAAAGTTTCCTTAATCGTGATAGAAAATTAACCATATTCTGGTCATAATTACTTGTCAACGCATGTTAAAATGACACTTATCTAGAAATTCTGTTCAAAGTATTTTCAGAATTTCTGAATGAATACCCAGAATATGGTCAATTTTCCACCATAGAAACTTCTACTAAAAAAATATAATTCTAATATTACTCATTCTATTTTTTTCCAGGTATAGCATGTTCGATGCGCTAGATCTCGAGTACGCATTACTAAGAGCAGCAGCCCGTGGTTCAGTTGGACCCTATTCGTTATCCGAATCTCTGCACAAATTAACGTTCACCCAAAGCTTAGCATTCCCAGCGTTAGCACGTGGTTTAGCATCAAAACAAAGTGGAATAGAATCCGGTGGTCGTAGACCAGAGCAGCACGGTGAAAGCGGCATGAACGTCTTTGCCAAAGTTGTAACTGCATTGGTACTGGTGCTCGTTAGTGTATTGGTGTTCGGTGTTGTTTATAAATTCGTAAGGACGTGAGGATGGCTGCTGGTGCCAGCGGGCGCCACAACGAATAGTCGTATCAATCAAGATACGATTGTGGTTAACGATGGTACCAGCGATATATTTCATGATTTTCATGGTGATTCATCTTAAAAAAAAAAAACTTATTTTTATATTTATCATTAATTTTTTGTGTACTACATGTTATTTTATGTTTAATCATAGTGGAGAAGTGAAGTGATTAAAAAGTGTTGCTTATTTCAATCATCGATTGAAATTAAAAATGTTTTATCAAGTGATAAAGTGTACATAGCGAATTCCGAGTGAACATTATAATGAAGAAATATGTAAAACATTATTGTAATGTGCTTGCAATCTAATTATAATATTCAAATGCTTAAAATATTGCGTGCAACGATTACATAATCGATGTGTATCATTTTTGGTGTAATGAACTTCTTTTAACATAAACGTCAGTTGTCTATTGAATTTAATTATTCAGACTACATTTTCTGGAAAGATTTTCTTTTTGTAAGATGAAAATTTATTTATCTATTTCCACAAAAATAATTCGAATTTATATTTTTTAAAGAAAAAAATGTAATATGCACCATAAATGAAGCTATTAATTTGATTATATTATTCCATAAATTTTTTTAAATCTTCTAACGATTAATGATGGTTTAAATCAAGCAAAATTTATGGAAGAATAATTTTTATAAACCTTCTAGACTTTGACAAAATAAGTTATTTTGTATTAAAAGAATTCCAAGTGAATCTTGTACATAATTCAAAAGGAAATTATATAAAACACGAAAAAAGATAAAATATTATCGAAAAAGAAAAAGAATTAATCAATTATTTTATACTGTCAACTAATTAACAAAAGAATTCATTATTTCTCCGTGTATGAAGTTTGTATTCGTGAAATGAATGTGAATTAAATAGTGTCAAATTAAAACAAAAAGAACCCTCGAGAAAAACAATTTGGAAAATTTTACAAAATATGATTGTGTTCGTGCGCATTTTTTTGACAGTATGTTTCTGCTTTTCGTGATGTGTAATCATAAATATGATGGAAATTATTTTACGATATTAGAACGATAAGAAATAAATGTTAGTTAGTAAGAAGTTAAAAAAACTGGTGTGGCAGTCTTTGGGACTGGCCGACAGAAGTGAAACTTCTTTACGAAATTATAGAACTCATAAATGTTTATTTAAGTTCTATCACTGTTTCATTTAATTTTAAAATAATTTTTAAATTAAATAAAACTAAATTAAAACAATTTAGTTTAAGGAATTAATTTTTTTTTTAATTTTAAATGAGATAGTGAATAAAATTTTTGTTAATAATATTTATTTTACAAAGATAATATTTTAATTTTCTTTGCAATTGTTAAAACTATTATCATTTATAGCACTTCTGTTTTACTAATTCTGTTGCATGTACCGTCACGAAATCAATTCACTCCCGTATAGTTTTTTTATATGTCTCTTATGGAAGGTGTACACCGTCAGTAAAGAAGTTTCACTTCAAAATATTTTAGAATATTTATTGTAGTATTAAATATCAACGTATTCAATTATAGATTAAATTATCAAAAATATGTGAGATGTGTGAAATTTTTAAAAAGATCTGTCAATACCATAAAAAGAAATCTTAATGTAATTTTTGACTAATAATAATATAAAAAAAGAAATCATATATTTTATTTTCATTCCAAGAAACTAAATAAAAGATAAAAATAAAAAGTTTAATGACGAAATTTTCCAAGAATGCATTAGACTTGAAAGAGAATTCGAATCTTTTTTTTTCCACGACAAGCTACATTTTTATAGTACGTAATTAAATATTGTAATGAATGTGTTATTCGTTCGCTTGAAAAAAAAGTCTGCGTATACTTCCAATCTCTGAAAATGTAATTTTGTATTAATGTAAGCAAAAGAATTTAGAATACGTAAGTTCCAAAATAACCGTTAAGAATATAGCTTAATCTTACCAACAAAATTTATGGTCACTTTTACAAAATTTTTATTGATTTGCAGTTTATTTTCATAAATTTAAGTACAATTAATCAGAAAATTATTTTAAAATTTTTTAAAATTTTATTTAACGTCGCTGTATTTATGCTATTGCTGCGATGCTAATTAGCGACGGAGGTCGTCAGTGTATTTTTGAGCAAAGCACATGTAACTTACAGTGGTGCTTGCATCAATCGGCTTCCGAGAGCGAGATTCGAACTCGAGACCTCGAGATTATGAATCCATCGCTCTACCGACTGAGCCACTGAAGACCTCAATAATATTTCTCAATTATTACATATTTTTTTAAATAAAAATGAGAAAGTATGCATAGAATTTTGTTGGAAAGAATAAGGAATCTCTGTAGTACCTATTATAAAGTAAAATACATGTATACTGTCCAGCGAAATTTCCATTATTTAAGTAAGTCAAAGTCTATTTATCCACTAAAAGTGTAAAATATATTCTTATTTCATAAAAAAATGAAAAACTTTTAAAAGCTAAAAACAATCTAAAAAAAAAAAAGATTTTAATTACAAAAATTCCCTATTGTAATGTATCGCACATAATCTAGTCATATTTTATAAAAAAAAACAAACAAAAATAAAGAATACGACGTGAGCGTCGTTAAATACGATTTTAAAGAGTAGGCCAAAGAAGAAAAAAGCATTGAGAATAATTTTTAAAATATAAAAAGTAGTAGAAAATGAGGCTAGAAGTTCTACCAAGCAGTTTCTCTAAATCTTCGACTGCGTGCCTTCTTGTTGAGCATAAAAACTTTTTTTCTTTTAAAATGTAAAATTTCATAAATTTACTTCTTTTGACTTAGAATTTTTTAAAAATGCACTAAAACATTTAATATCATTAGAACTTATGTAAAATTTTTCCAAAAGAATGCTATTGTTACCTAAGATAAATAAAAATTGAGTAAAAATAGTACATTATGATACTAATGGCATAAATGGCCTATTACGGCACGACGCGTATTAGCGCCCGAGTAAAGCGAGGGTGATAATTCACATCATGCGATAGGCCATTTATATTACGAGTATCATACAATTTTGCATAGCACTGACCAGCATTAATCTGATGTCATGCCTGTCCGTGGCATTAGCAGTCCATTTATGTACCATGCGGTTATGGTCCGAGCGTAGCGAGACTGATAAGAACGGTGTAAAAATGGGCTACTCATGACACGGATAAGCGTGACATAAATGCGGATTTATGCAACTCAATGCCATAAAGATTATTTTTAAAGACCTTTAAACACTTAATTTTGGTATATTAATTAATTTATAATAATTATTCAAATAATTAATGTGTACGAATTCAAAAGATAATCTACAATCATACGGCATTAGAGCGGATAAGCAACTTATTCTACTACTTATTTTCTAGTAAATAAAATAGTATCAGCGAAAAATGTATTGATGATTATTGTGTTTACACGTCAAATAGAAACTATCATATGCTTGCCAATCTACGTTAGTTAACGAAAGTTCAGAAAGCAAAAGAAAATTAAAAATTGTTAGAAACTGAATTTTTTATTAATGGACGAAATTTCAAAATTTAATATAACTACTATTTGTAATAATTATAAAAAGAATAGAAAAATTTTGTAATATCATTCCTCGCGTGTCGATAAAACACATATTGATTTAAGATAAAAACTAAATTGAAATAGGTAAAATGTATTTTTTGTACAAAGAATTTTTCCCGATACTCAAAATATTAATCACTTTAAAAAATTTAGTTCTCAATATTAAAAACTAGAGTAAAATAAGCATTACAAATATGAAAAAATGTCAATAGTGTTGATTTAAAATTTTTCAAAATCTGACGCTTTTATATATTAAATTTTATTTAAAAAATGAAAAAAAAAATCATTTTCAAAAAAGATCTTCAAATAAACAAAAATATCCTGATTAGAAATGTGTGTATTACCTCGCATTAAATTCATGTAAAGTTTATAAAATAATGGCTTTTACTACAAGTTATGCAAAATGCGACCATAAAGTATATAATGCGAGCTCAGTTATACGTGAAAGTTTGTCAAATTTTATATAAAATGGGAATAATTTTTAAACTTATGCATCGAAAATGTCTTGATAATAATCAGCCAGTATTTATTTTTGATCGTATAGATCAAGTTTTATTAAGATTTTTCCTCTTTATAACAATATTCTTTAATTTTTAGTTTTTTTTTTAAATTAAATATTATTAATGAAATAGTATGATTTTAAAAATAAAAATAATGTTGGTAAGGTAGAGATCTCAATAGTATATTACTCTGTTTTACCTTACAATGATAAGTACTATGGAAAATTAATTAAAAATAAAAATTTGGTCTATACGTTTCATATATATGATGACATTAAAGATGTAAAAAATAGCGCTAACAAAAGAAACATTCCTGTATACGGAAAATAGCATTCAACTTACAAATATTACATTTTGTAAAATCCAAAGAATTCTGAATAGAACAGATGAAATTTAAAAATATGTATGAAATTCATATTAAGGTACGAAATTCCGTAAAATCTCTTGCCCTTCTTAAGCGCCCTAAATCTTTTATAAAAATATGCACTCCTAAAATTGTATTTTAATGAAAAAGTTATATTTTTAATAATCATAAAATTATAATAAATGATATATCTTAAATAAATATTGTTCATTTACTGTACTATATTTTTAATAAGTTTTGTCGGCGTATATTCATTTCTTTACTTTTCTTCCGTTCTACTGAAACATGACATCGTGCATAATGCCAGCTGATCCCTACCTTATCGACCTAACTTTTTTTTACTTTAAATGAAACATATTTTAGAAAAAATTTTCTATATAATTTCTATTTTTAACAATATTTATATTTTGGTTTGCGTATACAAAAATACAAGAACACAAAAACAATTCTGACATTTAATTTTAAAAAATGTTTTGAAAACTCAATTATAAGGAATTAAAAATTTTAATTCAATGTCTAAATAATCTACAAATTTCTATGATTAATAAATGCATTTGTTTGGAAAATTAACTAAATAATATTTATAATCGCAGTAAGAGCTAAGGTATCTTTTATTTTTTTCTTAAATAA
Source organism: Anastatus disparis (assembly GCA_017163975.1). Classification (NCBI taxonomy): domain Eukaryota; kingdom Metazoa; phylum Arthropoda; class Insecta; order Hymenoptera; family Eupelmidae; genus Anastatus; species Anastatus disparis. Next base: position 2,188,033 of record JAFFSR010000218.1, on the reverse strand, counting down.
TATAATTACTTACCGTTAATATAAAATTACATACTGACCTTTATATTCTTTGAAGAACTCATGTCGATTTTATGTATACATGCATTATATTTTACATTGAACTGTTAAGAATGACTATCAAAACATATATTATTTTATTTGTTTTTATGCATTCTATAAATATATTTATTATTCGATTCTTATCAAATAATACATGCTACTGGAGAAAACTTTTTGAATTTGAATCATAGAAATAAATTTTTTTTTTTATACAAAAATTGTAATTTGACGATATTTTTGTAACTGCAAATCAATTTTCAGAATTTAATAAATTTAAACTAACCTAATCCCGAGCCTAATCCATTCAAAATATCCCGAGTAGAAATGCAATTACGGCGTACATCCGTCCCGGATCCGGAGCCTGAAGATTATTGTCCGATCCGGATCCGGTTATTCCCCCTAATGTCACCAGGGGAGGTTCCGGTCCGGATACTAGTATCCTTATTTCAGGAAAAACTTATCGATACCGGAGTGGTACCGTAATATTTCGCCATTTATATTTATAACCTAATTTGTGAAATTTTTATAAAACACTTATTAACATATTTTTATCGTTTAAATGAACAATTGCTTTATTTATTTTGAATAAAATACTTAAATTATTACTTTGGAAACAAAATATGAGCTAATTATATGTTTTATAAAAATTAAAAAAAAAAAGTCGTTTACAGGCGCTCCACAGGCACTTATCAGTTGAACCTGAAATAAGGATTTTAGTGGCCGGCACGGATCTTTCCCTGGTGACAGACCCTTATTTAAATCTTAAGTTTAGCCGGATAAGGTACTGATTACAAGTACGGTTGGCCTTTATACGTTTCTACTCGGGATGTATCAATCGAAAATAACCACGAAAAAGTTATTTTAAATTTATAAAAACATATTAAGGTAGCTCGTACCAAAAATGAAAAATTTATGAATGAAATCAAAATATAGGAGGTCCTTCTTTAAGTTAAAATGAATCTCTACGCAAAAAATCAGACCTGGTTTCCAGGGAAAATTTCAAGAAAAAGTCTTTTGAAAATGCTGCGTTCACTGACATTTTAACATTGCTCATATGGTAGATATTCAATTTTCCTATAGTTATAATCGAACAAGATTTACTACCGCTCTGAAAAACTAAATATAAATACTTTATTTAACAAGCTTTCCAATGGTATATTAAATATTATGTGTATCCAGGGATTTTTCAAAAATATTACGAAAAGAATCTGAAAATTTATTGATTTTCATAGGAGAAATTTTTTTTAAACAAAAGTCTGTTTTTGGAGGTTAGCTCGCGCGAAATTCAAAATATTGGAATGACGATTTGTTAATTTTAAAAATATTTACAGGATATAAATTTTTAAAACATTCATATAAATATTTATATAAAAAATGAAGTAAATAAAATAATAAAGATTATTTATTTTTAGGTATTATAATTGATAAATAACATCTGCTGGCATATAATATATATGTATATACACGCGATATTTTCTGCAGTCGCGACAACAAAAGTCAATATAGAGTTTCACTTATACTCATTTGACTTTAGTTGCGCGGTACGAGCTACCTTAAGATACATAAAAATAAAATAAAATTTTTTAATACCTAGTTATAAAGAAAATTTATAATATCTTATCTATTTAATGTAAAAGAAATATACACACATTATGAGTACCATTGAAAATTGGTTTTTATTAACTAATATTTCAAAATTAACAATGAATAAAAAAAATCAGTTTGCACAAAATTCAATTGATTGTTCGAAGAAGTTTGTTTTCTTAGAGATCAGGAAAAAAGGACGTTCTTAAGGAATCTCCAATGAATTCTCGTACAATACGTCGATTGATAATATTTATACATATCTTAATTTTTTTTTTTCCTTTTTTTTTTGTATAATTTATTTAGATTCGTTCGACGTGCATAATATTGGGGTTTTCTTATTTTTTTTTTTATTATTATTTCACCCCTCCACCTAATTATTCTTCAAACATTTAGTTGATTTTAGTTTTTTTTTTTCTTACTTTTTTATATTTCGCTATCATCCTCGCTTACTTTCTCTCATTCATCTGTTTAATCTTTTATTCTCATCATGAAACTAAAGTTACAACGTGTTCCCTTTCAAGTCCATGATTATATATATATAATATATATCTATACATTTACATACATTATTTAAGTGCTAAGATATCTACAGTGATATTTTATTCCGTGACACAACAATCGACGCAATTATTCCATCAATAAAACTTTTTCTCTTTCCTCCTGTCCCCTCATAATCTTCAAATTTAATTCATATATTTTAAATTCTTTAAATTTATTTTTTTCTTCAACTTTCTTTTATTTTTTCCATTATCGTACCACACGTATTTTCACTCGAGACTCGGATAGATCCGAAGTCTTTTGTGTAATTTATTTATAGTATATATTTTTAAAATTATTTTTATTTTGAAATTTTTAGTTTATACTTCTTTTTCTTCTTTCTCTCGCGTTTCTTCATCGAAGTTATATAATTATCATTATATTCATTTAGATTTAATTATTTACATGTATATAACGACTCTGTTTATTGCTAATTTACAAAGATTCAAAAGTTTTGCGATTAGCTTTGTCGAAGTTACAAAGAAAAGTCATAATAATTTTTTTTTAATCATAAAAATATTTTGAAAAATAATATTTAAAGTTATTTTTTAAATTTATTTCTGTCGGGTTTAATCTAATGAATTATGAACACATTTTGTTTAATAATAGAAAATATCTTATTTTCTAATTCTGGAGGGTTAATGATTCTTGTAAGTAAAATCTTTATGTTTCTATTATAAAATGATTTTACTTGGGAACGGCAGTACAAGAAGCGTCAAAGTATGTATTACTGACAACTGTAAAATATGATCCAATTTATCATTTTAATACAGAACACAATATTATATAATTAACTTTTAAAGATGCTACAAACATAATGATTTAAAAAAATATAATTACGTCTGTATCGATAAAAAAATACCATCAATTTTTCCCATCAATTATTAACAGAATTTTTTAAGTATATGTAAAAAGATATTAGGACATCAAAATTATATTTAAATCCTTTATCAATTTATAAGCCTAGAGATCAATAGTAATCTATCCTGTGCATTAGTCTGTTTAATAAATACTATTGAGGGAATGTAAAGTACCGACATTACATATTATATAGTCTTTCCTTGTAACTAATAAAAAGCATAATATAGAGATGTTTCGGAAAATTTTGAATAAAAAATAAAAAATTCGGAAAATTTATCTTATTACATCATCTTAAAACATATCTATCAAAGAAGTCTTCAGTGGCTCAGTCGGCAGAGCAATGGATTCGTAATATCGAGGTTCCGAGTTCGAATCCTGCTCTCGACCGATTTCATACAAGCACCACTGTAAATTACATGTGCTTTGTTCATAAACACACTGAAATTACCTCCGTCGCTAATTAGCATCGTAATGATAACCTAAATACAGCAACGTTAAATAAAATAAAGAAAAAAAAATGATATGATCATAAATTCAAATTGTATTTAATTATTTCATCTTAACCCTCCGCCTTTAATATGTGTAATTTTTAGCGTAAGCCAAATTTTCAACTTTATTAGAGGAATAATTTTCGTAAATGTAACTTCTTTTTTTTTTAATTAAATATTATTTTTTTATGTGATTTTTTCGACTGTGCTTATTGTTATAACACCAAAAACAAAATTATATTGTTTGAACTTTCATGAAATTTGTTTGTTTAATGAAATTAAAGTTACCAAGATAAATTTCATTTTTATTTTATAATCTTACATTTTGAAAATTAAAAAATAATTCGGATGATTTGTATTGTTTTCATACAAAAGACAAATGTACGTGCATCTTTAAAAGCAGTAGATAAACCAATCATGTAAATTATAAGATTCTACAAATCAAAGAAATCTCGATAAACTCAAGTATTTACCTGATTAATAAATTTTTTACTTTCGACAAAACTAATCGCGCTTAATGGAAGAGTGCGAATTATATTATTTTCGAGGAGGAACAATTCGTTCAATCTTATCTTACGTCATTAACCATTTTCGCGACTTTTTTTCACATTCTATTGTTTGTAATACCTTTGATTAGGCCGTAGATTTTTTTGTAACATTTATTTGCTTGTTTATTTCCCTTCCACCCGATTAGAATTAGTCCCTCCGTCGAATGAAAATTTTTTCTTTTTAACTATTACACGTTACACACCTCAATGAAAAAAATGTCTGTGATAACTTTGCTCACATAATGGTCTATGTAAAAAAATAAATTATATCGCCGACCATATTAGAGTCGTAAAAAGGTATAGCCCGGTCTTCATCAATTCTATGATTATTTTTTTAATCATTTTTTTTTTCTCTCCTTCCTTCTCGTCTTTCTCTCTTTTTTTTATTTTCATTTTAAGTCTTCATCGTTTGTGTGCAAAATTTTCTTTATGGAAAGGTACTATGGATTATTTTTTTGTACAACTAAATCATGTTCTTATATTTTTTTGTTGCTGTTTTGAAAAATCACTTAGCTTAAAATTGTTTGCTTGTGCGAGTAGCGCAAATTGATTTGTTTAAAGACTAGTTTCAGTACTATAATTTAGTACTTAACTTTTCACTTATCGGAGGTATTTATTTTTTAAATATAAACGATTTGATAAGAAACTATTATTTTACATTGTATTACATTGTTCAAAAAATATGATTTTACTATTATTTTTTTCTTTAATTAACGTTTGACTTTGTTTTTTTCTTACAAAAAAGTGTCACTTTTAAACCAGAGAAAGTTTGAATAAATAAAATTTCAAATAATATTGTTTGTAAAAAATGTTTTTTCTTTTCTTTTCATAGTATTTTTCCACGAAGGATTTATGCATTCGTACTCTAAGGGCCAAAAAGCAATGCATTCTGTTTATTAATTTTTATTTTCATTTTGATTTTCCGTGCGACGTAAAGGCCCTTTTTAAAATTCATCAAATTGCTGCAAAGCGATCAATTGTACTCTTTTATCAGATTCTATCTGCTTTTTTTTGCAACTTCGTTCTTTTCGTGCTATAGCGCGTTTGACTTTAGTTTTACTACAATCTTCTTTTGTTTAAATACGCTAAGAGTGATGATTTCATTATTTTTAATTTACTTTTTGGTTTTTTTTTTCTACTTGTTTTATTTGACAATTGTTATTTTGTCCACTACTCAGTTTCTTTGTTCCCTATTTTTTTGTTTAATCTTTCTTAATTCGTCATGCTAAAGTTTGTTCACAGCTTTTTATTATTTACTTTATCTGTTTTTGTATTATTTTCATTCATCATGTTTATTCTAATTAATAATTTTAATTTTCGTCATTCTTTTCTTCACTGCACCCTTCTCTCTTGGTCTCTTTGTACGCAATTAGTCTTTTTTTTTTCTTCACGAACTACAATTTGTTGTGTTTATTAATTTTTTTTTTTTGGTTTTTGTTTAAATTTTTAAATATGGTTCGTTGATAAAAATTTTTTTATCTTACAGATTAGGGGTGTTCAGTTTTATTGGCATTTTGTCTAAGTAAAGTAAACAAAATGAACTTAAATATCTAATTCATACTTTCTCCATGCCAGTACAATTGAACACTGAAGTATAAAAAAAGTACGTAAAATAATTTACTTCCTCAGCTATCAATAATATATTCATCGTTACAATAGCTTGTTCATAAACACACAATATTTTTATTTTTTTTTTCAAAATATGATATATCTACATGATCTTTGTGCCGTTTATGCTTTTTTTCACGCAGAATAAAATTAATTATTTTTAGATTGTACATTTTTCTTTCACTTTATTGGACAACTTTCTTGTATGATTTTCCGTATATACTAAATAATTATTAAATAATACTGAAATTATTTAGAAATATTAATTATATTACGTAAAATTGGTAATGTTGATATTCAAAATTTGTAATTCAACTCAAAATTCAGAATTAAACATATTAAATTCTAAATTCTAAGTTTAAAGCAGTAAAGCAAAACACTTGATTAGTGTATCTGAACCTAATTCTGTGCTTTACATACGTTTTTAATAGAAAGCACAGAATTAGGTCAAGGCATAGTAACCAGTGATTGTGCCCTATTTGGAATTAAAAATGCAAAACATTTTTAAAAAATCTTACAGTTTAAAAATAGAATATATACAAAGTTAATATCACATTTAAATTCGAACAACTCAAAATATAATAAAAAGAAACGGTACAAAAAATTAGAAAAAAAATTACAAAATTCATTGAATGTATCTCGTTCATCGAATGAAATCTACGTTTTATGTATCTTTCAATTTTTCTTGCTCACATTAGTTCTTGCGATTACTTTTTTGTTCTCTTGTCTTTTTAATTGCCATAATTATATGTCTTTTACGTCTTTTATATCTTGACAAACTACGCTCGCAGTCATCTCGTATATTGTTACTTCGTCTTTAATTTCTTTATTACCATTGTGCGATTTATTAAACGACCACTTATCGTTTGGATACTTGATTTTCATAGTATCAGTTTTTATGCACCATAACCTAATTTTCAGGTTATGTTGTCATCAAATTTAAAGCGCGACATTCGGTTGCGTAAGAATTGTTCGCAATATTCATATTAATTTCTAATTAACACAATTACGAAATGATCTTTTTGTTCTTTTTTAAAATAGAGTTATGACTTTATGAATTTTTCATAATAATGATAAATTTTAAATTTATTTTTATTATTTTTATAAATGCTTAAACGACATGAACATTCCTTACTGACACAATATTTATTCTAATTTTGATGTATGATCTTTCCACATTTAGTGAGTTTTATTCATTTTTTAGGCTTTCCTGGTTAACTTCATTATTATTTTAAACTACACCAATAGTAATTACGTTTCCGGGTATCAATATTTTGAGCTCTTATCTTAAATAATATTTTTTTCCAAACACCTTTTCTATCAGTTTTAAAGATATTAACAAAAATCATGAATTTTTCACATCTAATAATTTTTATAATTTAATTGAAATTTTTCCGTTAATTTATCTCATTAATTCAACATGAATTTTTACTAATTAATGCTATTAACATCCAGCAAAGTTAAAAATTTTCTTTTTTAACACCTTATATATTATATAATCAAATACAACAACACTTTTAACACTAAATTCAATACTTTTTTCAATTAACATTTATCAATAGTCTTAAACATTGATACTCGGAAATATTATAATTTTATTCTTAATCATTTTATTTTCTTCATTGTAGTGCTATACCTCAGTTTTTTTAGATACATATTTCTCATCAACACTTTTACAATTATATTAGCTACTCACGACGAAGTTATCACAGACAGAAGAAATGTCTCGTGACCTTTTGGATTTACACGCTAAGATTATAGCGCGCATTCAACGCCCGAGATAATATTTTATTTTAATGTTTAAGACTTGAACATCTCTGCTTAACATTATTCATTTTTCTTAAATTAATCTCGGACGATGATGCGATTTGACTTGAGAACGATCTCAAGTGAACACAATGATCGACATTAAGATTTTTGACCACGGAAAATCAGTAGATGAAATGAGGATAATTCCAACAAAACAATTACAGAAGCTTTAAAGTAGTAAGTGGTAAATACCTTTGATAATACTTAGCGAACGTTTTTAATACTCGCACACATACATCTATTATGTTTAGTTAATGACGTAGATTTATATGATTGAAAAATAAATGGCTAATTCTTTTTTTATAAATGGTATTTAGTCGTACACGTTTTAAAGTGTTTGAAAGACATTGGATAGACGAAATAAGCTAGTCGTTGTATTATCAAAGTTTTACCGACAAATACTTTATATGACAATGAATTTTATTTCTGGTGATCATAAATTTTGAAATTAATACTCTTGACTTATTTTTAATTGAGAAAAATTCTATAATGCAAAAATAATGATTTGAGCAATTGATGAGATTTTCCGTAGTTTAAAAATTATCAGCATCATTATTTATCATTTTGAAAGTACAGTTCTATTTGTCATCTTAATTTTTAAAAATTCTCTTGTACCTCTGCTTATAAGGATAATATTTCTTACGTTCCTAAGAAAAGATGACACAAATCTTAACTTGTTTTACAGCAATGACACTACATTGTCAAGTTCAATCTTATAATGTCGTAGATTATTTTTTTATAGAATTTTTCTTCATTTTTTCCTACAACAGTTTTTTTTTCCTTTTGGTTTACATATCCAACGGATAAGAAGCAACACGTTTACTTCAACGGATGGAGATAATCATTGAGATTGTGATTTCACATACGCAATTATAGAGCCTTTGCTACTTACATGGAAAAGACATAAACTACTTTTTTTCTTTATTAAGTATCATTATTTCTCTCTCATCTTATTTTTTTTTTAATTTTCCTTTTCCTTTTCTGGGTGAGTCTTTAATTAGTACGTATTTTATTTATATCCATTTATATTTATCTTAGCAGATAAAACTCACTATAAGAAAATTCGGCATTAGATTTTCAGTTAAGAAGGAAAATCTTGACATTTAGTTTACATATTTTTTTAAATGAGCGGCCGATCTCGTTATTTTTCAAATAATAACTATGACTGTGATGCGATCAAAGTTAATATATTTCTTTAGTTCAGACTTTAATCATTAGGTATTAAATATTCTTTTAATGATCCTTAATCAGGACGCTGTTCTTTTATATTTTGTCTTTTTCTGACATTTAAAATTTAGCGCCTTTTTTTGAAGGATATTCTCAGTTTCGTTTCCAGTTTCAATCTAAAATTCTTTACTGATAAATAATCGGATGAGTTGGCTCAATTGGTAAATCACTGTCGAGCTTTAGATGAATACCATCTTTGGTTATTAGATAATGGGTAAGTAATTGACCCTTACCCTTTACAAATACCATGCCACGTTGTTCGAAACCAAAGCCAAAGGGTTCCAAAATCATTCGAGTTTCATCAGTTACCTGTGCAATGTTAAACAATTTAAGACAATAAGTAATAATTTTTTTTATTTAAAAGTAATAATGTTTTGTAAAAATTATTATTGTTTGCACACAGCATGAAAGTTTACTATAAAATTCTCGTGAGGTTTCAGTGAAAGTTTATAACCTTACAAAAACCTTTCATGAAAGGACAAACATTTTTACAAATTGTTTCATAAAATATCATCTAAAGTTAAATTAAAAATTTTTCAAAATGTTACAGCATTTTTTGCACAAAAATTATTCTGAAAAATTTCAGCAAAATCTAATAGTAACCTTGCAAAAATATTTCAAATGCATTTTTTTGAAATCTTCGCTGCAATTTTTCGTGAAATCTTAAACAAAATAATATTGAAAGGTTATTGTAAGGTTTAAATATTATTTATCTTTCAAATATTTTTGTAAGGTTTCAGAAAACCTTTCAGCAAGTCCTCGCTAAAATCTTATACTGTATCTTTCACTGGAATCTTTAATGCTGCGTGGGGTTGGATGATTATTTAAACTAATTAAAAGTTTATTTTGTTGTTTATATGAACAATTATTTTAAATCTAACCTGTAAGAATCCGACTTTGCCAGTACTCTCCATTCTGGAGGCAACATTAACAGTATTACCCCAAATGTCGTAATGAGGCTTGCGTGCCCCAATAACACCAGCTGTAACTGGTCCATGATTAATACCCATTTTTAAAACAAAATGATTAAAGCTCTGTTCGTTGATGTGAGAAAGAGCCTTCTTCATATCAATAGCAAACTCAACAAGTCTTGCCAAATGTTGCCATGGTTCTTCATTTGCTTTGTCGTCTGATTCGGTTATTCCAGAAGCGGCCATGTAAGTCGAGCCTATTGTTTTGATTTTGATAATGTCCTTGTATTTTTCTTGATCCAGTATCTATGAAAATAGAAAATTTATGATTAAACAATACGATCAATTGTAAGGAATTTAATAAATTTAAAGAAGGAATTTTCACTAAATTTTGTCATTACAAAAACAATTAGTCTTACAAGGACTTTTCCTTAATGATTATGATAATGATTATATTGAGAGAGTATCTATGACCGAAGCTTTTAATGGTGTTTGATGTATAGTTTGTTGCAGATTCTTCAATCATTCAAATGTTTTAACAGATCCATAAACTTACTAAAACAAGTCTAATTTCTAAAAACCAATCTTTTCAAATTAAATCATAAAAGCGTTTGTAATCTTACATTTAGAGCTTCGTTTTGAAAAGGCTGGTTTTCCAAAATTCACCAGGCTCGTTTTAATAAGTTTACGGAACAAAAAAAATTTGAATGGTCGTCGAACCAGCATTAGGTACTGCGTAGCTTTACACGGTGCTCATGATTTTATCGGGCAACAGGTATTCGCATTGTTACGTTCAAACATAATAAAAATTTCCAGCGTGGCTCGTTATTGCCATGCTTATATAGAGTATTTTCTCATATTTGAACTTCCCCCGTTTTCTTACTTTACTTAAATTATTTTATAACACGAGGGGCGTAAAATGGTCATTTTATGCACTGCTTTGCGGGCATAAAATGACCATTTTACGCCCCTCGTGTTATAAAATAGTATATGCACCGCGTGCGCAATGTACTTTCGCTCGCACTCGCCGCGAAAGTACATTTTACGCACTTGATGCATAAGGTACTATTAATTTCTACTCGACTGTTCTCTTCAAGCATAGACTTTACTTTACTAGATTATAACCATTTAGAAATAAAAATTGCTATTCTGAAAAAAACTTACAGCATCAAAATCGGATATAACTTCATTAAGAAACCTAAGACATTCGAGACCTTGATTATTAATGCTCTCTTCCGTGTAAAAATCAGCGAATGTTGGCATACTGGCAAACAATACACCGACTTTTTCATAACTCTTGCTGTACAAGTCATCGTGATGTCGAGTGCTGGATAAGAAATAAGCTGCTACGTGAGGTGGTAAAATGTTGTAAATTAATGCACCGTTACGACGTTTCATATCAGCTGCTCTTTCTCGTTGAGCTTCAACTTCACGACCACGTAGATACAGCACTCGTCGAGATTTTTCCGTCTGAAATTAAAAATTAGCTATTAATTAATTAACAAATTAATTAATAAACAAATTTGTTTTAATTTTTTAAATGAATCATCTAATCATCTATCATTGAATGTTTTATGATATCGCCAAATTAATATCAAATTGAATTTAATTAAGGGAGTACTTTTGAATCCAAATTCAATTTAGCAAGGTTAAAATTATGAAATAAATTAAAAGCATTAACTTCATAAATATGAAAGTAAAATTTACAGAATATTTGATTATTTCAATGAAATATAATTTCATGCTAATTACTCCAATTATAAACATCAACAACAACATAAATTTGGTTATAGAAAAAACAAATTATACCATTTAACTTTCATGATAATTTATATTTTCAAATTTAATATAAATTTGTTACTATATAATTCTAAATGTTCCAAATGATCTGAAAACAGGATATAATCGAAACTAGTATTGATCTTACATAAAAGAAAAATTTAACAATTTAAATATTCTTTAAAAGCATTTTGAAATAAGTTTGATCAGCTTTAAAACTTCGAAAATTTCAAGCTTATTATATATAAGCAACAATGGAACTTTAACTCGACCTAATTTTGAATTATGTCACTAAATTCTATCAAAATACATATTCTTTTATCAAACTTAGACAGAGACTATTGAGAGTAGATAAATTTTTAAGATTGTTATGATAACAGTTTTGAGATTCGAAGATACTTCTTTGAAAGAAAACTTAACAATCGGATTAATAGAATGCTTATAAACATCGGGGAAGAATAGATTTAGCACAAAAGGATTAATTTTTCGTTATAACAAAAGAAAAGTTTATTCGAATCATAAAATAACATTGCTGATAATTTTAAATTATTTTTGTTATTAATAATAACATCCTTCTCAAACAATCACAAGAAATTAAGCGATTCTCACTTCCGAAGAATTCCACTCAGTTAAAAAAGTGTCTTTGATTTATTTTCAAGTGAAATTTGTTTTGATTGCTTATTTAAGATTTATTTTTTATGAGTGTGTGTTAAGATCATTAACCTTACTTTTTAGGTTTATTATTATTACTGCGGCACGAACCATATTTAGGTCATGAATTTGTAAGCGACATTCTGTTTAATGATTGAACAATATAAATATCACTGAAATTTATAGTAAATGATTTTTTAAATTTGTTTGCAAATTCAATATGCGAAGAATAGTATTTTTATCTCTAAAAGAAAGAAAAAATGTTGCTTATAAATAAATGTACTTTTATTTAAATAATACATTCTAATATTTATTTTCAGTCTATTTTTTATTTCCCCAAATAATTAAACCTGTTTTCAAAGAAAAGTTTTCTCAAACTTTCCGCAACACTTTTTACATCTCCATATTTTTCACTTTTACCATTTAATCAAAAAACTTATAAATTTTATTACCCAAACTATCTTCACTCACTCGCCGAGAAAATTTGCTAAAATAATAAAAGAAACTATTACGAAACTTATAACTTTTCTACATTTCACCATAATGGCGCGCATGCATTTGAGTAGATTACGCACGGAAATTACTCGTTTAATGTCAAAGCTTTGGGTTTGCGTTAATTTTGCCCGAGTATAAACCTAATATTTTCTAGGCCTAAAGCCCTAATTTAGAGAGTAGCAAGCAATTAAATAGTCATAGGCTGCAATTTATTCGTTAAATTAATCAGGAGCCAATCTCACGACACGCTGAACTCGCGTGAATTTGCTCTCTTCTATAATCTCGGTCAAATTTCCAATTGGGTCGCGTCAGGTTAAATTAGTTGCCTGGCTTACGATTTTGTCGACGTACCATTTTTTTTTTCTCTTTTTCTTTTTTTACTTTTTCTTTCTTTCACTTTTAGCCTATTGAAGCGAAATCTACTTGATAAAGTACTTTCAAGGATTCATTTTTCCTTTCTTCAGGGCGTATTAATAAAAGATTATTTTACCGTCAAAGGATTTTATAAAACGAAAGAAAAATACAATTTTTCAATTTTATATCTTTAGAAACAATTTTCAATTTTAAAAGAAAGTAATAAACGCCACTGGTTTATCTATATTTTCAAAATCGTTTTTATTAAAAAATCAAATTGTTTTTATCTTTGTTTTTATAACTATTTTATTACTGACTGCCAAAACGTGAGAGATCACAAAATTCTATTGATTTTCAAGATTAGTTAGAGAAACAGAATTCGAATTGCATCATAAAATTAAATATTTAACTTACATTGTTACACGTAATTATATTGATTTACTAATTACAAACTATTACTTAAGCTGCATTCAATTTTTAGAAATAAGACGAAAAAAAAGAATAATAATAATACACATTTAAGGGTAAACGGCCCAGCGATGGTCGCTTGTTACTAAACAGTACACGGAGGATTATTTAAAGAAACGCAAAGTTGTAAATAGCCTGTGTATTTATAACGCTCGGCGTTCATTCGCGCGAAATAATACATTTTCAATATTTCCGTTTTATCCCTCTCGATATGTCAATAAAACAAGTGTACGACTTAACGAGAGAGGCTCTCTTTTTTTTTTTTTAAATTCTATCTTTTTATAATGTTGGATATATTTTTTCATTCTAATGTCTATTCGTGGATTTCCTGTAAGATGTTAATTATATAGATAGACGGATAGTATTTCATGACGTAAGTACCAATAGATTTTTTTTCTATGGTTTGAAAAATAATCTAAGAAATTCATATGTTTCCATGAAACATTAATAAACATGTTAAGAATATTTTGTAAATATATAAATATTTTACGTAATATTTGTAAATATTTTTAAAAAATATTATTTTCGTATACTTATGCTTAATAGATTCTCGTGTGAGCCATTTGGTCAAGGCTCACTGAAGCACATATCTTGTATATGGTATTTTTTACATGAATATTAGTAAAATTTCATATTTTCAATTTCTGTCTAGCTGAATTTGACGTTTAATTCTCTTAATTTTGCTCAACTGCCCAAAATAGTTATATTACAAACCTAGTGCGTAAAATAATTACTTTGCGCACTGTTAACTTAAGTGAAAAAATAGGACACTCTGCATACACTAAATAGATATAAAAAACTGAACTTTAAATACTTAATGTAAAAAAAAATTTCTCAAGTTAATAATATTAATTTGTTTCGATAAAAAAAAATCAATAACTACAGCAAAATTTATTAAAATGACCAAAAAAATAAAACTTACGTATCTAGATACAAAAACCAGGGCGATGGCAATAGTTAAAAGTGTAGCAGATAGCGAGTACTTGAGGTGAAAGATATTCTGTCCCGGCGAAGTCGAGACCATATCTTCGCGATCAAGCGTTGGCCCAAGGAAAACTATGTTAATTGAGCATTGAGCCCCAGCTAGTAAGAACATAAATAATGCCTTTCTCAGATAACAAATATAAGCAGGCATTGAGATAACGATAAGAGCTAAAACACCAATATAAGAATAGTACGAAGGATAAGGACAACGAGGTGCCCAGCTCGTAGTGTTTGTTGGTGGCGCCAATTCATCTATTATACCGCAATTTCCCTGAAAAAAATAATTTTTAATGATGAAATTTAAAAACTAAATTTCACTTCCATTATTTAGATTGATTTTTAATTGTATTGATTTTCCAATATTTTGACATATTTTGATATATTAAAATTATAATTTAACTAATTGTTTTGATGGCATGTCAGAAATTTATTGATTCAATTTAGTTGAGATGGAATTTAATTGTTAGAATTTCAAAATTAGATTTGATAAGTTTACGTCTAGTATTCCCTTAAGGAAACTTCTTACAGTTATGGAATGTATCTGTATAGAAATATGCTATAGGTTTGCAAAATCAAATTTCAATTGTTCAATATGTAAAACTTTTTATAATAATAACTATAATTTAAAACTAATAACTTTTTTGTTTTATGTTATTAATTTTATGTACACTTGACAGCAAAGTATTATTGTAAATTTTAATTAAATGCTTTTAAAAAAAGGGAATGTTTTAAATAAATGTTTCACGGGTAAAGCTTAGGTCTCATGTGGTTTTAAGTTTGTGGTTATTTTTCGCTCACAAAGGCCACAAAAAAGTTTGAATGTTTATTCTAAAACAAAAGATAAGCCTTTTTTCGTAGCATTTAGAGACACAAAATAACCACGAGATCATACGAGGATCGAACTCTATATGTTATTTTAAAAAATATTTGATTAAAACACATGCAAGTATCATTACTGCCTAATGTATATATTTATTTTTAAAATATGTATGAATTGCAAAGCATATATCGATGGTCCTTACGAAGATTAACCCGTTTTATTTCTTTTACAAAAGCTGTCAAAAAAGCTAGATTTGATTTTCACTGTGAAAAAAGCAAAATCCGATTTCTACCACGAAAAAGCATGATTCGATTATTATTCATTGACCATAAATAAAACTCAGTCGTGTTGTTTTTCGCGGTGAAAATCGCATCGTGCTTTAATTCGAATAATATTGGAAAAATGTTAAATAGTGCTTTTTTTCAATAAAATTTGAAATTGCTTTTTTCTGGATTTTTCAATAATATCAGTTTTTGTAAGAGAAAAGAAATGGGTTAGTCTTCGTAAGGATCATCGATATTATTAGTATAGGGGAGAAACCCCTCATTTTAAAAAAGCTTTGAAAATAAGTCATTTTAAATATGATAAAATTTGTTCGAATGGTATTTTAAAATTATTGTTTTCGTTTTAAAATGATATCTTTTTCAAAGCCTTTTTATAATGGCTATCTTACTAGTGGATTTTTTAAATGGCTATTAATCTAACGCTTTTTTAGAGTGGCTTATTTTCCTAAATCTTTTTAAAACAGCGGTATCTTTCCATTATCAAAAAAACATTGGAAAAGAAGTCTATTTAACGTTATATTTCTATTGAGAAAAAAGTTCAACGTTCTATTATTAATAATTTAATCATACTGCAAACCAAACTTACCATGTCCAGCAAGAGAAAGACGCTTAATGAAAAAATCATAAGAAAAGCCAGAGTCCGCCTGAGCCATTCAGCTCTGACGGCGCTTCCAAGACAAGTAGCACCGGCCAATACAATGCCAAAAAGAGTAACAACGCCAACGCCACCCCAAGTGAAAGGTCCCCAAGGTTGCAATCGCCAGACTGGTGATACGCAAACCATCACTAATGGACCACCGAGTAATGATAGTGGCGAGAATGCTTCCTCTGCACTGTGGAAACCTTTTTCTAATTGATGATTCTTGAATGTTAAGGTCAACCATGATGCGTATCCTTTCAATTCTTGGCCACCAGCAACTGTCGATTTTATTCAAAGAAAAAAGTTGAATTTTAAATGGAATTCCTTGGTTATTCTCAATGAATCAATAAGATATTAACGTACCTCGGTCATCCAGTTCCTTGCGCAATCTTTGCATAAAGTCTTCGGAATCCTCTTTGGTCTGACCAGCAGTGCTGTTTATAGCGCATTGTGAATATTCAGCATCGGCCAGCGATGCCAAGCTCTTCGTCAAAGCTGGCTCGAACGGTTTTAACGCTTTGACTATGAAGTAAGTGGTGATGTTTGCCTTTTGCAATGCTTCCTCTCTCTGCTCGCCGTAAGCGGGCTCGACTTCGAACTCGCCGTTTAAAAAGCTCAGTGTCACATTTGAAATGTGTACTCTCCTGAAATTGGATACACAAATATTTTATTGTTACGAATATTAATATATTCATATATTTACACTTAAATCAAGAAGATGAAAAGCATTTCTAAGAATAACTACATGGCTTTTTTAACCTTGGAATTACAAATCTGTTACTATTTTTAACCTATACAGATTATTATAATATTCAAATTTTTTTAAGACGTAAGGTCTCTTCTTTTCTTAGCTTTGATAAGCCCAGTATGAAAAATGTTGTGTCTCCTCTCTCCTAAGATTTGATAAGCTAAGAAACGTTTTACATATGTATATTGCTTAAAAAATGTCACCTTTGTGAACAACATTTAATCATATGCGTGAATAAACATTTACTGTAGACTCACGTATCCACCCACAAACACATGCGTACATGCGCACTTACGCAAGCAAACGTGCGCACAAACACATCCTCATAGGCAAGCACACATCTCAGAGAAATCTCTTGTCCGTTTTTAGCATATTCAAAAAATAAAAATTCATTAGAATCTTAAATTGACAATTCTCCTAATAATTGAATTATTGTCATTAAGAAAAAAATTGTCAATAGAGATTATTTATTCGACCTCCAACCATCCTTGAATCAATCAACTTATTAGTCAAAAAATTTATTTCGTTCGTTCTATCAAACACTCGTCATTTAACAATGTTCAATTCCACTTAACATGGAAGCTGCAATGTACAATATAAGGCATCGAAAAAATATTTGGCAGCTTGCCGTATTGAAGTGTACACGAGGTCGGGAGAAAGAAAGATTTTTTAATATCGTTTAGACAGCAATGAAGAAAACTTGCCCTTCCTCGATATTCTCCAAGAAAAATTCACAACACGTTACTTAAAATCCACTTACTTAGCTCGTGAACTTGGATTATATCAACTCATTGCTCTCAAAGTTCACTTTTATTTTATTTTTTTGCCGTTTTTATTTTTTCTGTATTAGGTGTAGCAATTTTATTAACATATTTGAGAGCAGGGATTTAACAAGAGAAAAACTTTTATGTTCAATATTTGGTATTCCTTAATAATAATTGATTTTTGGTTTTATCCTTTAAATTGAGAGATTAAAATGAATCATTTTTTGTAGAATTCGAGAATTAGTTCTATACCTGCGTCGTAAAGATAAAATTTTCTATATTTCATTTTATATATAAAGTATCAATTTTATTTCAATGGGACCAAAATTGAAAAAAATTTAAGAAATAATTGCTTTATTCCACTTTAATTTACTAAAAGAAGTCAAAATATTGATTTAAAATTTAAAACAAATATTGCGGAAACTCACAAACCTTTCCTTAACAAAATGAAAAAAAAATAGAAGAAATTATCTCAATGCCGAAAAAATTTTGTTAAAACTAAACATGTGCATGATCTACGAGTATTTCTGAACGTGTCCAAAACAAAGCCAATTTTATTTTTTTTTTTTTTCTCAACTTTAATTCCTTCCAACACTTTGTAGTGAGAAGATATAAGAAAAAAAAAGTCTCTTAAAAAAGTACTTCTATATAATACATAGGTATGCTCGTATTTCTCTGCCTTATCTCGGTCCACTTCATAGCACTATTACATACGACCACTTTTATATCCCTTATTTTCTTTTTCTTCTTCTTCTTATTCTTTTTCCGTACCTCTTATAACTTTCTCGCTTACTTCATTCTTTCTTAACTCACGATGACACGTATATTATGGCACACGGCATTCTCAGAGCGTAACTTACAACGCGAATTAGGTTCTCTTTTTTTGGTGCATTGTAAGATACTGCAGATAAATTGAATTATAGGGTTGCTTATTTTTGTTTTAGATTAGTTTAAGAGAACTTTATGTTTTGAAAGATAATTTTAAAAATTGTTGTTTTTTATAAACGATTTATTTAATGTAATTATGTATCTTTATTTTTATAAATTCAATATTGTCAATTTACGTTAACTTGAAATTTTATTGCTTGGGAAGCAGACAAGTTTAGGTTCTATTTTAGTAGACATCTGGACTTTAGAAAAATAGTATATAATTTATATGATTCGCTCTGACGAGATAAATGTACTACACATTTTATAAAATATCTTTTATTTTTATCTGTGATAGTAGATGGTTTTGAGAGCTGTGATAACTGGACTCCCTTTTTTAGGTGACAAATATAATATAATTTTCACATTTCATGACACAAAATTATAAGAATAATAAATAAAAAAAATTTTTTTAAATAATCAATGTTTTTTTTAAAATAAATAATTTAAAAATTTATCGATTAAGAAAATAATGGATTTTATTCATACAAAAATGTTCTTGTATAAAAATGTTTTACGTGTATTATAGACTAACCATAAAAGTCTTTTGATTTTATTATAATTTTAGTTAAAAAAATAACTAATGTAGAAAATAAATAAATTAATATTCCTTATTAATAACTAAATAAATATTCCTTTCCAGAAAATTTTTTCTTCTATTCAATTTTAAATATTAAATTATTAAGATCATTAAATAGAGGTCGTCAGTGGATCACTTGGTAAAGCGATGGATTCGTAATCTCGAGGTCTCGAGTTCGAATCCCGCTCTCGGCTGATTTATGGCAAGCACCACTGTACGTTACATGTGCTTTGTTTACGAACGTACTGATGACCTCCGTCGCTAATGAACAATGCAATGATAGCATAAATACAGTGACGTTAAATAAAATTAAAACAAAAATAGAAATAAAATTTTAATTTGCAATCTTTCTTTTTTAAATAAACACACTTTCTTAATTTTTTTTACTATATTTTTATCTTATTTAAAAATAAAATCAGTGAAAAAAGTTTGACTAAAATAAATGTTTGACTACATTCGACAATATCTACTTAATATATTCAAAGCCCGTATACACCAACAGAATTTTTAGATTTTCTTTTTAACAGTAAGTATATATTGCCAGATTGTATAAAGATTAACGTCCTATTTTTTTACTTTTTTTGGTAACGATTAACGTCTTTTTTTTACTTTATATCTTTTTTAAAGCTCTTACATCCCGTCTCCATTAAAGCTTAAGCATAAGCTCTCTTAACGAACATAAATACGTTTATAGAAAATTACTTAAAAAAAAAAGAAACAAATGGAGGTACAAGGGGACGAAAAAAATTGAACTTAGCTCATCCACGTGGCATCGACTTTCCGGGTAACTGTGTATATTTTGAAATTTTTATGTATCTACATACACACAAACGTTCCTCCCTAAATCTTTTTTTTTTACTTTCGAGAAAAGCCAGTGCGGCAATCTACAAACATTCGGATCGATTGTTCTTTTTAACCTGAAGATTAAGGGGGTCTGAGAAAAGATACTCTTAATGGCGTGACACGTGTCGGATATTTTGAAACAGGATCTACTCGAGATATAAGTCCATGTGTTTTAGTCATTATTCTTTTAAGTTTTTTTTTAATCCTTAGAGTTGGCCTTACGAAGATTGATTTTAAATGTGCTATGTACTTTTAGAATATCGAAACATTTGTGATGAGGAAGTGTTCCATTTATACAATGTTTATATTTGATTCCTACCAATCGGAAGATTATGTTTAGAGAAATTTAATTTTTTGAAAACAGTTGTTATTAAACAAATTAA
Source organism: Anastatus disparis (assembly GCA_017163975.1). Taxonomy (NCBI): domain Eukaryota; kingdom Metazoa; phylum Arthropoda; class Insecta; order Hymenoptera; family Eupelmidae; genus Anastatus; species Anastatus disparis. The sequence continues at coordinate 2,167,698 of JAFFSR010000218.1, read as the reverse complement.
TTTTTTTCACTAAAATAAATAACATTAATCGATTCCTCAGAAAATTTCCAAGAAAATCACTAGATTAAAACTTTTTTTATTAAAAAAAAAATAACAGAAATATAAAGACCCAAACAAAGTGTTCAGTTAAAGGATTAAAAATTTCCAAAATATGAATGAAAGCATAAACTATGCAAAAAATAAATCAATGAAAAATGAATACTTTATAAACTTACCCAGCCCTACCGCTGCTCTCCATTTTGTTAGCAAGTTCAACAGCTTTGCTATAAACGTCAAATTGCCATTGACGTTGGCCTAAAACACCAGCCAGCACAGCGCCTGTATGTATGCCAACTCTCATGTCGACCGGGCTATTGGTTGTTTGCTGTACGTATTTAATTGCCTCGACCATCGATAAGCCCATATGGATACAAAGCACCGCGTGATCGGGTCGCTCTTGGGGCGCACCGCTTATGCAGTAGTAACAGTCGCCGAGAATTTTAATGCGAAGCTGCTCGTACCTAAGGAAAATTAAATTCATTCTTTTACGAGGTTAATCTAGTTTTTAAAAAAAATTATTTGTGCTACAGTTTTAAAAAAAAAAGATTGTTTTGGGATTAGTATCGTTAAAAAAATTCATTTCGTTGGGGGAAATCCATGTAAAAATGTAAAACTTGGTTTATTTCATAGTAATGTTTTCTGGAATTGATATGATGTTGATAAACTCATAATATAGTAGTATATTTCAATTTAAGAAATAATAAAAAAAAATAAATAATTAAATAAATGAAGCAGAGTGCCTACGATTTTTTTTAATTCTATGAATTCATCCTAGTTGATATCCAATTTATGCAAACTCCTTATATTGTAACTATTAACTATAATTAATAGTTTTTATTGGATTCAAATGACAAAATAAATAATATTACAATGTATCATAAAATATGACATTAAGGTCAATTCATCTTCTTTCGTACAATAATTTTAATCCTTATTTTCAAAAAATTCGGCTTGTAACCAACCCCATTTTGAAAAAATTCATCAAACCCAGAAATCAAACGAATCCATATACTTAATTCATCCCCCTAACCTTCGTCAACAAGTTACATGATATATGACACATAACAGCTTGAATAAATATCAAAAAATATGAAAGCCCTAAACTCTGAACCGTTCCCCTCGACAAATAAAAAAGGAAAACATTCGCTACACAGCTTCCAAAAAACAAACAAAAATCCGCACGCGTGCATAGGAAAACAAAATCTGGTCAAATTTGTCTTCCGCCTATTCAGCTGTAATTCTCTTTTAAGCTCTCCTTTATTCCTTTTTCATCAAGCATCTCCTTCCTTTCTTCTTTGCTCAAAGCAAAAGTGTATCGATCTATCAAAAAGAAGAGAAACTTTATACTCTACCGTGGATCTGAGAAAAAAAAACTTTTCTTTTTCATTTTCCCTTGTGCATTGTCTACGCGTCCGTGTATGTGTGGACGTAGAATCTCATTTGGTAAAGGAAAAGATAATATAAAAGATTTTCCTTCCTCTTTTCCCCTTTACTTCCCAAAGCATCTTTCTCGGGAGTAGTTCCGATTTTCTTTGAAAATCGTTTGCTATATAATTAAAGAAAGGGATAAGAGTTTCTTATTTTTTTTTCTTTTTTCTCTCCTTCTTTCTTTCCGAGCCAATTCACTGAATAAGACAAATTTCTTTTGATCCTGGGAGGATGATGGCACACGTATTTAACCGTGTGTTTCGAACTTCTTTTTTCTTTTATACGGCTTTGATTAAAGTTGGAGCTGCGTGATTTCAAGGTGCTCTTTAACTATGATAGCATTTGATCTTGTTAACAAGATGAAAGTTATCTTTTCTTACTTTGGGTTATTTTTAGAGCAATTAGGATTTTTTCATCTATCAATAATATCTTTTTACGAATGAATGGATCTGCATATTTACAACTTTTTTAATAGCTATGAAACGTATTAGTAAGTGAAAAACTTTTGATAAAATATTTTATGAAAAATTATCATTCGCAAAGTTTAATTCCTTAATAAATGTCTATTGAATATTCAATTAATCAACGAAACAATCTAACATAAAAAAGAGCAAATTAAAACTGACAATAAAGAAAAGAACAATAGGTATTAATTTGCGATAAATTTTAATTTTCAAATTGCTTTCTTTTTTTTCAATATTCGCTTTTTTCCAATTAAAAACGAAAAAAAAAAAAGATCTCGTTCAACGCACTTCACTCTTCGCTCTTCGGCCAACCCGAAATCCATCAAGAGTCAAACGAATATGCAATCAACGTTATATATATACATCAAAACTTTTACATCGTAAAAAAATTATATATACAGCGCAGATAGTGCGATCTAAAAATAGAAACGAAAAAAAAAAATTTGATTGTACATAAAAAGAAAGAGTATCATTCAAAATAGCACGTACATGATCCATTAAAGAAAAGCGTGGATTTTTTCTCTTTTTTATTCCACAAGTTTCACACCCTTTTTTTTATACGTTTCTTCGTCATCTCGCCGTCTCGCTCTCTTCGATTCTTTTTTATTTATCCAAACAACTATGTGGATGTGGTATAAGCAATGCAGTAAAGGAGAGCTCGTTTTCATCGATCGTTAGCTTCACCAGATATGTATACATATATATATATATACACGTACATATATACAAAGTTACTATAGACTCGTGGTATTTTCATGCGTCATAAGGGGGAGCCGGGTTCTCTTTATACATACAGTAATATATGTTATATATGTGTACGTGTGTGTATATAATGTGCAATGCGGGAGAATTTGAGTATTAAACATTTTGTTTGCTGTTGGGATTGTAAATATAAGGTCAATTATGCGTTTTTAACCCTTTCATTAAGCCAGAAGAGTTACACGGGATATTTTCAAGTGGCTTTCAAGTGTATTTTCTAAGAATGCCTCTTCGTCGATGGAAAAATTTTTTTTTATATTGAATTTTTCCTTTCCATTGAGGGCTGCAATGTTATTGGGATTATTGAAGAAGAATGCTGTTGTTGTTATTAATTAAATTTTTTGTGCATTCTCTTTCTTAAGTCAAATACAATTTATGATTTGTATAAACTATTATTATTTTATTGAAGATATATCAATTGTACAATATCAAGCTATCAGATCAGCAATAGTTATGAAAATAAATAATATGATCCAAAAATATGGAATTAAATAAAAAATTAATGAATTTACAACGTTTGAATATTTTGAAAATGAAAAAATATATTTGGAAATTTTTTGGAAGTTTTGAAAAACTTATTATAATTAAACATTAAATAAAAAAAAATATTTTGAATTTTTGTATTTTTTATTGATTTATTAACTTGAACATTTCAAATTATACTACAATTTTTCCTCAACAATAAACTTTTCACCAACAGATTGTGTGGCCCAACAGCATAAACATAAAAATTTAAATTTATTTGCTTCTATTTTGAATTTAAAAAAAAAAGAAGAAAAACTTTATTGTTACGTTATCACGTTATTGTTTATTTTCCGTCTAATATTTAGCCAGAAATCAATAAAACTTGTTTTATTACATTTTGTCAAATAATAAATGTATACGTCTGTCGACAATATAAAATTTTACGATTCGAACTCTTTCCAATTTAAAAGTATATGTCAGAAACTTTTATATCCCTTTTAATTGTTCGCCATTTTTTTGCAGCTTTTGGTTTTTAATAAAAATTTGTAAATCAAAAGTGAGAAAAAACATTGATCTTCAGTAAAATCGTATTATACAAAATTATAAAAATCATTTCTCATCCCACAATCTAACAAATAAAAATTTATTGAACCCTGTCATTAACGATGTATTTTATACAGAATAAATATTTGTTCAAAAATTGATCCGTTTTTATCTTTATTTTTTCTTTATATCGCCTATCAAGCCCTTCATTATATAACGATGGTTTAAAAAAATTGCCAGCAAAGCATATTGTAAAACTCTTCATATCTTTTTTATCCAAGCCAAGTGCGTTTGAGAATTAGGTGATATTTGTGAATGCTCTTGAAAGCAAATGAGGGAAAATAAAAAAGATAAGATAATGCGAATATCCAGTGCAAAGGGCAGTAATGTCCGTTAATTTGAAAAAAAAAGAAGTGTGGGGCTTGAAAGAGATTTTTTTTCAAATACGAACAATTAAATTTGCTTTGTTATTTGGGATTTAACTAGATAATCATAAATTATTTGTTTTTTTTTTTAAGAATATAATTAGTATTTTGATTTTAATTTGGCAAAGCGACTAAAAACGATGAAAGAAATTTATATTGATTGAGATTTGGCCGTTTATGTTACAAAGGTAAAATTTTTTTCGCTGAATCAATATATCAGCTACCATATTTGGAAGTTTTAATATGTATGCAAACGTAAGGTCTGCCTCTTTGAAATTTAAAATAGCCAATATAATATAAGGAAATCGTTCAAAAGAATTTTTCTTTTATGAAAAAATGAAATTTTTTTGACCTCTCGATAAATAAAAATTTTTTAATTATATTTTTCAAAAAAAGTGAATAAAAAAGATTAAAATCAGAATTTGAAATGCAAAAATTATTGAAAAATTAACACGATTTTCCTTGACCTTATTTACCCCTTGACTATCAAGTATACGGGAAAGATCAAGTTGAGTGGAATGAGTGGAATTCATCATAAATACGAGACACACTTTTCTTTTTTAACCGTAACTTTATAAATAGATTTTTTCTCTTAACGCGAATTATCAGAAGGGTCGAAGTTTTCTTTTTTTTTCTTATCAATAAAAAGTTAAGAGCTTTTTTTCCATACTTTTCTGCTGTTTTAAATTATTCGATTATCAAAGCGTTGAAGATTAAGTATTTTATTTTTTGCAGAGTAATGTATTTTTTATCGCACATACTGCTTTATTATTATAAAGTTTCTAAATATAAATTTATAAAAATAAAACTATGAAAATAGAAAATTTTTTAAAACATTAGAAAAATTTTCTTGTGCAATCAATTTTTATTTTTTTTAAATTAAGCTCGAGTAATATTTTCTTCATTACATTTTTTGATGATCTAACGTTTTTATAAATTTATATTTTAATTTATAAATATCTCAAATGTCTTTTTAGTTACAGAAATAAATATTTATTTTATTTCCAAAACGTATCATATTAAAAAACTTTTTTAATCTGATCAATAAATTTAAGCTGTAATGGGAATGGTTCACTTTTGAGTTTCAGATTTTCTTCTAGCTTTAAGATATTTTTCCTTATATAAAATCATAAAAGAAACCGCGTCTATTCAGTTTAATATTGGATTTTTTGAAAATATGAGCAGGTTTATTTAAATTTCAAAGGTTTTTAAAAAAAAATTCTGAAAGTTGAAAATTTTGAAATTAATTTTTCGATGAAATATTTATCAAAAGCATGTGCAAACTGTGATCGAAATCTTTTAATTAAAAATAAAATTTTTATTCAAAAGTTTAATTTTTTTATACACTGATCAACGAACAAAAAAATGTTGTAATTTAACTTAATTTATACGTAGAAAATTAATGCTAAATTTAATTCGAAGCTCTTAATTTTTATTTATAACTTCAAAAAAAAAAATCTTTTTAGATTCGAATAATTTTTATCTTGACTTTCATGTAGATTTATTTTTTTACAATTTTTAATTAAATATTTATACAAACTTAAAGCAAATGAAAATTTTTCTAAAAATTTTCAAAGTTTGAATACAACTATTTATAACTTACAAAGAAAATCAATTGTTAAATCAAATGGACACGTCTTATTCCATTATTTAATATCAGAAAAAACATCCAAAAGTTAGGAAAAAATGCAAAACCCAAAAGTAAAATGCTATTCTTTTTAATCAACATACTAAAAAACATAATACAAATACATGATTATTCGAAATAAACTCACCTCTCGCTAAGCTGATCAAACCTAGCGAACAATTCATTTAATATCTTAACGAGCTCGCTGGCCGAATATGTCGACGAAATGGCGGTAAAGCCAACAATATCAGCATACAATATCGATACGTTCTCGTGTCTGGACATATAAATTTTTTTGAACTGCGTATCGAGCGTCTCGCCAAGATCTTGTCTCATTTTAACGGCAACGTGCTCGGGCAGCACACTTAGCAATAATCTTTCTTGCTCGGCACTTTGTTCTTCGATTATCGATTGCACAACCAGACTTTGTTTGGTTTCGAGGAACGCGCGACGCTGCTGAAATTCGGCCAGGGAGTAACTTGCTGCTCCTAATACTGCTGCGCATAGCGATAGTGTCACCGTTAAAATCTGGAAAACAAGAGAATGTAAGGGAGATTTTTTAGTGGTACGGAAGCTGAAGATTTTTTATGTTATTTATGTTTAGTTGGATTTTAGATAGCTGAGATTAAATTTATAATCGACCCCTTTGGTGCAAGATTTTTACATGTTAACTCCGTAAAAAAAATCTTTGTCCTAGCAAAAAAGGGTTAATTTGGACAAAGAAATTTTCATTTGAAATCCAAATATGTTGAGCTTATTCTGTTATATTTGATAAAGAATTTTTTAGTTGTGACTGATTGTTTATTTATTTAAGTAACTTTTTTCTGAAAGAATCAAATTAGGAGTGAAATTTGCTATTTAAAAAAATATTGATTTATTAATTTTGTCATTAATCGAATATTAAATGTTCATTATTAAAAGTACACGTGTCATACTAACAATACTTGATGTACTTCATTAAAATAAAATTTTCTTGTTCCATATTTCAATAAGATTTATTAGACATTCAAGAAAATTGGAATCATCATTACTCATTCTTGGAGATTAACATTCTTAATGTTATTTAAATTACTAAAAAAACTAGATCCGAAAAATGTAAATCTGATTTACTCTTGTTCTAATTTATTTGACACGTAATCAGATTATGATTTTGATAAAATTAGGTTTGATTACTGATATACTAAATTCATGGTTGCGACAAGAAGCAATTAATTTTTTAAAATATTTACAGTTTTTTAAATGTAATTTGTGAACGACTTTTTCTGAATCATCGTTTATAATTATATTCTTACTTTTGTATTAGTAATGTGACATAAAATAATGATTGCTCTATGATTATCAATTTAATGAACCTTCAAAGGGTTATTAAAGGTACTAAAGTTCAAGATTTTATGAGCAACGTTCTTGTTTAACGAATGAAAACATACTTTATAGGATAATAAAATAGTAACACTAATTATCCGACGCAGACTCAATTCTAACAATAATTTAAATTGTAAACTCGTCAGAGAAATATGAAAAATAAAACAAAACTAAAATATTGGCTATGATTAATTTCATGCGAATATTAAATTTGATTTCAATCGATATTTTGACACATAATGGGCAACGATATTCTAATTATTCAAAATGACAAAATTTTAATTAATCAAAGCCCAAAGAATACGAACTTTCATAATGTATATTATTTGAATACGATTATGATTGTTCTCATTAAAATTGTTTAATCATTTATCATATCGTCAAAAAATACATTCAATATAGAATTGGTAAGAATATCTAACTTTGAATTTATAAATTTTTTTTTTTTTTTTTTATTTAACGTCGGTGTATTTATTCTATCATTACGATGCTAATCAGCGACGGAAGTCTTCAGTGTGTTTGTGAACAAAGCACATGTAACGTACAGTGGTACTTGTATAAATCAGCCGAATGCGGGATTCGAACTCGAGACCTTGAGTTTACGAGCCCATCGCTCTACCGACTGAGCCACTGACAACCTCTTAAACGACTTTAAAATAAATGATTTTTAGAGTTAATTAAATTGATTTTTCACGTAAACAAAATAAAATCAAATGCTGGGTATAAACATAGCCATGTTATGGTATGATAATACCATATGCCTTAGGTATGATAATTATTTGAATAAAATATTTTATATGATCATCTTATTGAATATGAATTCATTTTAGAGGAGGATAAATTTACAGAGCAATTTATTTTATTCAAATTTTAGGGGTAATGCCTTTAGACTATTTTATGATCTCGATAAACTCTAAAGGTGAAATATTTTCACTTAAAATTAGCGGTTAATAGTAATTTAAAATTTTTTAAAAATTTGTCTTTGCTTAATTTTATTACTTTTTATAAAGAATAACAAAATTAAATAAATAAGAATTTAAAAAAATTTAAATTTAAATTTCAAATTTTCTTCTTTATTAGTTAATAAAGTGCTCACAACTGAGAATAAAGTACTTATATGTAAAAGCAAAGTTTGTTTTGTTCGTTCGGATCGCAAACCTCGCCCTCGAGAGAAATTCACAACTTTACTCTTTGGTTGTATAATATATACTACTGCTTAAAAAAAGAATATTAAATAATGAAATAAAAAAATATAACATTCACATAAAAATCACTTTTGTATATGAAGTTTAACTAATTTTCAATAGTTCTCAATTTTCAATTTAGCAAGACAAATAAATTATTAAATTTACACATTAAAATTAAATGTGATATGTAACAATAATTTAACACGGTACTCATGGTCTGTATTTACGTGTTTAAAGAGAAATCATATGAATGAATTTAATTTTATTTATGTTTATTCGCGGATGTAAATATTATAATTACATTAATTTCACTAAAAAGTTTTCGAAGAGATTAATTTAGGAACATCTTTACATATTTAGATTTACATATTCAGATATTTAGCTCTAGTTTCCTCTATATTTCAAATATTATGGTTTGTAGACTATAACTATGCTTATATATGTAATTTTCTGAGATTACTTAATCTTGAAGTTGGATAAAAAAAATAAGTGATTTATTATTTGCATTTTAGATATTCATGAATTTTATAGATTTTTATACTCCATCGTCGGGTTTTCGCTTTAATACATCAAACAGAGCTGTACGAAATAGGAATACTTATTTTTATATCGTTATCTATCAAAGTTACATTATTTGGCATTCATCAATGTATAGATTATCGGTCACTCGCAATGATAACGGCGCGTGCTTTGATTTTCCCAATTGGAGTATTGGAGTATTGGCGTAACGAATAGAATGACCAAACTGTTATTTGTGTATGTTTGATTACGCTTTACAGTGATTCTAATAAATTTAAGTGCATCCGGTCGCTTTTGTAAATCATTTATATATTTTATTCGTGTGGATTTTCTCGTTAGTTGTTAATTTTCATGTAATAATGGCTTTATAAACAGAATATAATATAATTAAAAATTTTTTTAATACTTGCTGCTTGAAAAATAAAACTTATTGTTTAAAAACAAAATTATCATGACTTATTTCTTTTTACACGTTGGGTGAAATATTTTAGTGAAAATTACAATAGTTAATGGTAATATTGTCATTGTTATTTTATGGCCAAAAATTATCGTAGTAGATGGTAAAATTTTCTAAAAATATCATAGTACTCCTATGTTTTTAGCGAATTTCACCATCTACTATGGTATTTTTTATTACAATGATAGTCCGTGACAACGTTACTACAAACAGTTATTATTTTTACTAGAATATTTTTCTCAGAGCACATTTTTTATTTTTGTATTATTTAGTTGCTCTGTGAGGAATAACAAATTATACTTTCCAAACGCCGACTTTAAAATAAAAAATATTCAGTCTACCGTGGCTTGTTAGATCAATAATCCTGTCTTCCTTAAGCATAAAATTCACTAATTCCATTGCATCAGTTGTAACAATATTATCAACAAAACTTTAGCGTTCAATGAATTATGTTTTAACAAAAACTTTAAGTTAACAATTTTTCGTTAAAAATTTCCTTAAATGTTAAAATCCACTTCTATGTATAAGAAAAAAAATCCTCATTAAAACGAAGTACAGCATATAGGTCGCAAATTAAAAAAAAATAACCTTATAATTATTATGAATTTTCAAAAGCCAAAGCTCATATCACTAGCTGCCAAATAAGCTCTCCATTGAATCCAAGCCATTATAACGTATATACACGCATAAAGGATAATTACGACGCCTCTCCTACACCCTTTAATATAGACCCCTAGAAATGCGTTTTGAGCAATTAACAAGGCATATACGAGGCAAAGATCGTATACATAATTAAATACCTTGTGAAAATATTCCTCGTTCTCCTATTATGCTATAACATTTACACTAATGCAGAGCACATAAATACCCACGTACACGTACACGAAGCTTTTATCATGTCTCCAACACACGCGTACCGTTACGTTTTATCTGTCTCGTAATCTTTACCCATTTTTATTTCTTCTTCTTTTTTCTCATATCGCTCTCACGCATTCTTTATTTCGCTTGTTTTTAGTTATATACTTTTTTTTATTTCTCTCTATTTATTTTATGCCTCGGCTGATAGCGAATCTATCGATCTGTTGCTTTATTGCCATTGTCGCGTATGATAATGAAAAGTTTTTTTGCCTTTTTTATTTTACCGTTTTGACGACAGAATTTATGCAATTGCAGTTGGAGATGGGTGGTCCTTTTTTTTGAATGATTTTTTGCAATAATGGTCATTTTATAAAACAAAATTTTGGACATTTTTTAAATTTTGACTGGGGTGAAAATGACAAAATGAAAACTATAATATTCATTAAAATAAAGTTGATTGTGTTATTATGAAATTCCAGAATTACATTATAATTATGGAAACGAAATATTTTGTTTTCATAATGAAATTTTCAGTTTATTCTCAAATTAGAATAATAAACTTATGACTTGTATTTTCCTCAATAGAATCAAATGAATTTCCATACTTTCATTAATAAATTATGAAAAGTAGAAATTGATCAATAAAGGTATAAATTTGTTGAGCAAATAATAAAATTAATCGATTTTTAGGAAAAAAATTTAATGACAAACAAAGTAAAGCTTTTAGCTAAAATCGGGAAACGTTGTTTTAAAATGAACATCGGAATAATTCATATGATAAGAGGTCGAAAACCCTAATTTATAAAGATAGACAATGACATTAAATTTCATTTTAACAAATTGACCTTTAAAAATGTTATGAATTTTTTAACTCTTTAACCATCTGTTACAAATGAATTTAAAAATAAACGAATTTTATTTACTGTTAAGGTGAACGATCCCAATACTCGACCAGACTCCGATATTTAAACAATCAAAAACTGATAAAATAATTAAGTTATACATAAAAAGATAAAAAAGAATTAAACTGAACATCATTATATCATTATGTTTCGATTTAACTTAATTCCAGCAAAGAGTGGACTAGGATCTTTAGAATTGTTACAATTGGCAAATTTCACAGTCGATTGTGAAAAATAAAAAATTCAAAATTTTCCTATCATCAATATCAAGCATTTATTTAAGGGCTCTGAAATCGATTTTACAAGTCAGTTTTCATGTATTTGTACTGTTACATGGATACTGGAAATAGACGTATGCAAATAAATTTGCCGATGTTCCAGGTTTTAGACAGTGGGTCTGCAATCTTAAAGTATATTTACTTACATAAACCAAACCTATTGATTTTCTTGATATTCGATTAATTATAAATTTAGCTAAGAGCATTTATTGGTGATGTTTGCTTCTGTAAATTATACATTATATTAAGTGTTGCTAATGACATAAATTTTTTATACACACCCTGGTAGAAAATGAAACGCTTTTTCTACCATTTTATGGCCATTTCTTTAAAGTGAAGAGCAGAAAATGGGAATGTTTTATGGCCATTATTTGAACTAATATGAAACGTTTTTTTCAACCTTCATAGTGCTAAAAAATGCTAATAAAATGTTGAGTCTGATCCACTATTATTTGAATATAGATAGTTAACAGTAGAGTCTATCAAATTGTGCTCTAATTGATTACTATTAAGAATCATTTAAGGTTTTTTCTTGAAAGTTATCATTAATCATTAATAGAATCACTTTTGTTAATATATTCGCGCGTATATTTTGAGTTGTGATCGGATTGTTAGAGGTTATTTTTAAACGATTAATAAAATTTTCCATTTATTATTTTAAAAAACGATATTTTTATACTCGTTTCGTACTGCGTTTCATATTTTTATTTTAATAAAATTTAATATTATTTTTATTTTTATAAATTCCAATAAAAACATTGACGAAGGAATGTGAATAAATACTAATCTGAATTTTCTCGCCACATGGCAAAAGTGAGGTTATGATTTTACCTATGATCTGAAAAATTAAGAACTCATTACTAAAAAGTTATATAACTAGTCAAAAAAAGTTGTCCACAGTTTACCTAATTTTTAGAAAGCTGTTACTGATTTTTTTCTCTCCGTTTACTCAAAATGCTTATTTTTTTGGCTAAATACAAAAATTTTGAACAACATTTTTATATTAGCATTTTTTGCCTATAAGATGCTAACCAATATACCAAAAAATTTGAGCTCTGCAGATTCAGCAAAAAATTGCCATTTATTCGCCAATATTGACATGACAAAATATTACTATTGAAAATGGTCATAAATTGTTGTTTACACCATTTTTAATGTTCAAATTTCTACCAGGGCATTGAAACTAAATATTTTCGTTCTTTAAAATATTATCGATTTATAAAGTTTCTATTAGATGGTCAAAGGCGAAGGCACGCCAGGAAAATATAAATGAATAATAATTTCACAGAAAAAATGAACAAAAATTAGATAATAAGATTAATTGTTTTGATGTTGTTTCAATTCTTTTATATATGTACAAGCTAAATTGTCATATCGAGGGCGTCAATGGCTCAGACGGTAGAGCAATGGATTAGTAATCTCAAGGTACCGAGGTCGAATCCCGCTTTCGGCGACCGTTTCATACAAGCACCACTGTATATGATACATGTGCTTTGTTCACAAACATACTGACGATCTCCGTCGCTATTTAGCATTGCAATGATAGCATAAATACAGCGACGTTAAATCAAATAAAATGGAAATAAATTTCTTGTAGGTTTTTATTAAACTTTTTTTTTTAATATATCGTTTCTACTTAAAATTTTTTTTTCAAATTCTTGATCTTTAAAAGATGTATATAAATTTTGAAAAGATTATTAAAAATTATATCTTCCAACTTGTTCCACCATGTCTCAAGAACGAAGTCAGTAAGGAAGTGTGCACAAAGAATAATTGTAATTTTTGTACAAACGTTACATTTTTTATTGCATTGATTATTGTAGTATATTATGCAACTAAAGAGTGAAGTTCTTTAAATTTTTAAATTTAAATTTCTCTCGAGGGTGAAGTTTGCCATCCGAGCAAATAAAGTAGAGTTTGCTTCCATATTGCATATAGTTTTCAATTCAGTTGTGACCACTTTATCAACTTAGAAAAAGACGAAATATATTTAATTTTATTTTTTTTTATAATAATAAATAGAATTAAATAAAAATATATCAAAAAAATTTTTTTATTATTTTTTAGTTAGCTGCAGTGTCGCATATTATTGTTAACTGCTAATTTTAAGCAAAAATATTTCACCTTCGCAATTTATTGGAATCATAAAGAGGACATTATCCTGAAATGTGAATAAAATAAATTACGCTGTAAATTTATCATCACCTTAAATAAATTCATATTCAATCAGATAGAATTATAAAAGGGAATCATAAAAAATATTTTATTTTAAAATAATCATCATTCGTAAGGAGTATGACTATCTTTATACCTAACATTTGATTTTATTTTGTTAACATAAATCAATAAAGAAAATTCTAAAATCATTAATCTTAAGGTTCAAAGGGCATATTAACAATTCTGAATTAAATATATTTTTGGTCGATGTGCCGAAGGATAAATAGTTAAACAATTATAATGAGAACAATCGTAATCGTATTCAAATATTATACATCATGAAAGTTCATATTTTTTGGGCTTTGATTAATTAGAATTTTGTCATTTTAAATAATTAAAATTTTGTTGCACATTATGCGTCGATATATCGATTAAAATTTAATTTAATAATTTATGGGTCTTAGAGGCTCGATAGATTAATAATCACTCGGATCCGAGTTTGAATCTTGCTCTCGGTGGCCGATTGAAACAAGCATCACTTTACGGTACATGTGCTTAGCTCACAAACGAATTGAAAATCTCCATCGTTAAAAATAAAAAAAAAGATTGTCATGTTTCTACTCGTGTTCTTCCATCGGGAGTAATATTTCGTCATAACGATATTTTTGTCACGTATAAACATGCAATAATATATATTTGAGGTCGTCCTTTAACATAAACATATAAATAATATTATATTCAAGGTAATCACTTTGAATAATTTATTTTTATATACCAAAAATTTTTTCTATGACCAATACGTTTATTAAATTGTATCCATTATACAGCACGTTAACAGTATTTCCAATACATAATTAATGTAAACTTTTATCAAACCGTATACCTTAATCCATATTATTCCCATACATCGCAGATTATATTGTCCGAATTACAAAATGTTTTTGTATCGTTGTTGGTTTACAGGAGCTATAATAGGTTTATAAAATGAAAAAATATCGTTCATTTACTTTCTTTTTTATCACCATTGTATTCCCTTGTCTTTTTATTTTTACAATTTAAAAAAAAAAATTTTATTTTATATGCACAGTAAAGATCGGAAAAGACATTTACAGATCTTATTATTCTGCTCGAATCTGCTTTTATTTACTTTACCAATTTATTTTGTTCACTTTTCACACATTATTTTATTGAACTGTTGTTTAATTTACTCTTCTTTATTACGCTATACTATATCAAATACCCTCATAATTTTACTCAATATCATTGTATTTTCTTTTATTTTCTGGTTGCACCCCAGGCAGAAAATGAGTTAAGAATTAGTTAAAAATCTGTTAAAAATTAACTAGTTTCTAGTTAATTTTCAGTTAAGTTTCTACAAGGGATAGTGCAATTATTTGTTTTCTTCACCACTTAAATCATCAAATCATGCAAAATCATAGCAATATTTTACTTACTAGAAGATAGTCAGGATTTCGACAATTGTTAATTTTGAGTTTCATTTTCTAAACCAAAATTTTATACCTATAATGTTAGACACCAAAATCTATGATAACAATGGCGATATTCTCAGCATTTTATGTATCTGACACAAAATGGCGAGTATAGTACACGCGGTTATCTCATTCTCGTTTGATTTGACGATTATGGCAGGAAAGAAAATACAAAAAGTTTATCGCAACATAGCGCAGAGTTATGAAATAAAAGAAAATGCTGTAATATTGAATAAAGTATACTGCATGCAAATGCAATAAAGTGGGATGCGAAATGAAAATTTAGTGCAGTGATACAATATAAAACGCGAATAAGTTTCATGATATCCTATGCGATGTAATGCACGAAAGTAAATAAAATCCCAGTAAAATAATAAACTATAATAATGTATGTAAATATGGTTTTATATTTTGTAAAATGGAAAATAATAATAATAATAATAATAATACTTTCATTAAAACTGATAATTATTTAATAACATTTCAATTAAATGAAGAAAATAAATTGGTTTTATTTTGTTTATTCTGGTATTTTTTTTCGTTATATTGAGCATCATTTAACACTAAACAAACAAATCGAATTGAATAATTAAAAGTAGACTATAATATTGTTAATTTAAGGAAAATAAGTAACCAACTTTTCAAATTTGTAGATTTTACTCAAACAGAAAATAAACATTTTTTCAAATTGTATGAGTAAAACATTAAGTTAAGACATGATTTTTAAATTTTTATCTTTAAAGAAAGAAGTCTGGACGTTATTAGAAAATAACTATTTTTTTGGAGCTTTCAATAATTTTTCTCATTTCTTTTACAATTTGTTTTTTAGTTATATGAGAATTAAAAAAATAAATTATTAAAAACAAATTAATTCTTCGAGGCTTTTTTTTACAACAATCTTTATTTTTATGCCAATCAGATTAGCTAAAAATTGTGCTTATTACTTTATTTGGAAAAATCGAGATGCATTCTACATGTCATTTCCAATAAAAAGTCTTCAAGTGACTTTCTTTCTGAAAATCAATAGTTTTCGAGTAAAAAATTCATAAACCTTAGACTATGGCCAAAAATAGTTGAAATTTACGATTTCCAATGCTTCACAACTTGCGACTTCCTTGAATCTGACCTCCGAAAATTTTTTCATATATTTTTCGATGCCAAATAGAGCACACTCCCAAAAGTTCTAACGATATTAATTTTGTCGACGTCAAATGTCCCATATATCGAGATTACCATTGCCTCACATATTTTTAATAACGTGCAATATGTCAAACACAATTTAACGAACAAGCCAGTCATAGAAAACATTTTCCCCCCAAGATATATTTGGAATGAAATTTAATATTCAGAAGTAATTAATTTTAAAAAATTGTCCAATCCAATCGTCAAAATTAATACCCAAATAAATTAGACGATTAAAATTCGTCGGCGCGTAAACATATCCCTTTGTATTATCAAGAGGCGCGTGTTGCGCCTCCAAGGCATGCACTACTATTAATCATTGAAATAATAATATATTCACGAGCCTCTAGCATAAAGTAAAGCCGAAAGTAAAACCCTAACGCGACAATGCGTCGTTATCCGTGAAAAGAGAAAAGAAAAGCATCAAAAACAAAATATAAGCAAGAAAAAGAAAGGAAGAAAAAAGGGAAAAAAATAAGTTTCACGAGTTAATAGTCTGTAACCGTAGCACCTTCGATTGAATGAAAAGCTTGTATATAATCGCTTCAATATGTATACGCGTATACGTGCGCGTTAAACACACGTACACAAACTATATGAAAGTCAAGCTTTTTTCTCTCTCTCCTTTATTTCTTTTTCCCTCTCTCTCTCTGTTCCATTGACGTTAGTTCCATGTATACGCAATGTATATACCTGTTATACAGAAACTGATAGCTCAATGCAACTACGTCACTTTGACGGTTCTTTATTTAAAATTAAAACGTTTACTGGATTTCTACTCGAGCGTTTTACACTCGTGCCACGTGTTTCTTCGCTTGTAAATTATTAATTGCCGAATATTTTTGTTTGCCAATGGTTTAATCGAACTGGATTTTTAACAAAATATGAATATGGATTAGCCGGCTATCTTATCTTTGGAATTGGGTTAGAGATTTATCGATAAGATATGGATTAATAAGATTTATCATCGACGAAAATGAAATTAATATACGTAATTTTCGGTATTTGAAGGTCCCGTGCGTAAGGATTAATAAAATTTTGTTGATTTTAGGTAATATAAATCTTTTTTAATATAAAGTATGGATTTTCTTACAACTGCTGTCGACTTTTAATAAATAATGAAAGAGTCGTCTATACGAATCTGCAGAGTGTAGGGCTATTCATTAATTGCTCCTCTTAGGGAAAAAAAAAGTTATCGTGACCATGAAAATATAATATTACGAAGGGCGTTGAAAGTACGAGTAGTTTGTAACTTGATAAAGTTAGATCCCTAAATGTATTTGACGTACTTTATAAGAAAGTGTCAAAATGATTTTTTTTTCATGTAAACTTTTTTTATAAGAATAATGTATAAGAATGTTAATTTATAATATAATAGAGAGAATTTAATTAATACATTTTTTTAATTAGATTTATATCTATAATTGAATTTGTATTTATTTACTTGAAAATTTTACGAACACAATGTTATAGTTTGATAATTTACTATAATAAAAGATTCTAAATTTACCATAATAATTTTGATAATAGATTTTACAACAAATGATAATTATTTTAAAGAACAATACATTTTGTTTAAATTTGCTTCATTTAAAATGACAAAAAATTTATTCATGTCAATAAATAATGACGGTAATTAAATTAAAATTGTATATAAATACATCACGTATAAACAAACAAAAGTATCATCGATTCAATAATTTTAAAAAAAGCAAAACAATGTATTAACTTTAATTATAATGTAAACAAAAAACCAATATAAAAATTGTATTCCACTCAACGACATTAATTCCGTTACAAAAATGGATTTCATTGATTTAATTGTTAAATATTTGCGTATTATAATAACGAACTTTCATCCGTACAGTTTTATCGGTTTGCCATTGAGGAATCGCTACGGAATGGCTTGCAAATTTTCAAGTTTCAAAGCCGTCCATAGAAGACAAAGGTATAAATAGAGAATGAAAAGAAATTGAAGCAGTATAAAGCATAACGTTACATACAGACGATATAAATGTAAATGCAAATGTTCTCTTTCAATCTTCTTTATTGTCTTTGCGTTACAAGTTGTTTCAAGTTTGTTTTTTCAAGCTTTTTGTCTACTTTTTTATACATTAATTTTAAATAAAGTTTCTTTTTTTATTTCAAAAATAATGACGACAGTTTATAAACAAATGATAATCACTCTGATTGTAATTGAATTATTTTAAAAATTGGCTGATTACTTTATGTATTTTTTAATGAGATTTAAGATTTTTATTTTGCATTTAAAATATAAATTTTGAATAAATTTTATATTTATACCTTTCCAAGAGGATTACAGAATTTATATTCTACGTAAAAGTTACACGGAAGCTATTTTAAAAAGATTGAAAAGCTTGGAAAACTAGTTTATTTAAAACTTATGAATAAATTGAGTTCTCAGTGTGGATTGCAATCAAAAGCTTTTGATCTTGATTCGCCCTTCCTTTTTTAATTTCAAATTATCTATCTGTGCTTAAAAAATGCAATTTTTTATTTCAAATATTTTTATACATTTCTGGTAAATAAAATTTTACATGTCCAGTAAATAAAACTTTATATTTGAAAAAAATATATTTTTCATCCGCTTTTATAATATATAATAAACGTTTTTTAGTATTATATAAAATAAGAAACTTTATGTACCCAATATCGCAATAATGATCCAATGTAGAACGAAAATTATTATTCCTTTCCTGAATTTTGCTCTCCTTTTTTTTTTATTACAGGTCTTAATGCCACGATAAGAAAGCTAAAATAACCGTTCTTCGGCCAATCGGCCAACACCATCGAGCTTAAATGTGATCTTAACGGAGACAAACGTCTCTGACTACTTGAAACTCCATTAAAAGCACGGCGCATAATCGGCAAACCAAAAGGGTCAACCTAAAACACGCTCGACCTACAATTGTCGCCGTCGTTGTCTCAGCCCGTTACAATTGATACTTGAACACTTGAGCAATCGTGGTTGTTTAAAAAAAAAGCAAGAAAGTTATTAGTTCTCACTTTTTTTTTTTTGAAATTTTAATTTAAACGCTGTTTTGTAATTTTTTTTTTCGAGAAACTTTTTTAATTTATTTGACGATTGCTCGGCTTTGAATTTCTATTTATTCTACAAAAGAAGAAATGACAGACGGTAAAATATTGGCCGTGGCTTAAACGAGTTTTTAAACGAGTATGAATAATAAATATGAACTTGTCGAAACAATCGATTTAGCAATACGTAATGCTGTCTATGTATAGAAACAAAACTATTTTTATCTTTCCCATTAAGTTTTGAAAAAGATTATGTTTTCTTTAAAGTTTTTTGAATAAAGAAAACTTTATCTCGATCGACCTTGCCGTGAGTCTGAATAAATTTTTGTACTATTGGGAAGTTTTTTTATCACAATAATAAAAACTTTAACAAGTTGTCATTATTATAAGATAAAATATGTGACTTTATAGTTTATTTTTTTTTACAAAGTATGAATTATTCAAACCAAAAGATAGTTTGATTAAATAATCTCAGCTTTCTAAATTCAAGCTTAGTTGAAAGTGACTATTTATAAAATAATACTTACGATAACTTCGATGGGTACAGGTGTTTTTGATAAGCCATAAACAGAGACCATATAAGTGGCAGCAGTGCCAGCGGCAAGTAAAGCACAAAGCGATAGTCTCAGAGGTAATGTAGCAAAATGAAGATAAAGTAACAAAAGTAGCCATCCCAGGCTGTCTCGGGGCGTGACCTCGGCGGACTTGAGAAACAGCTGAGCGAGTAATTGTGCTATGGATATTTGCCATGCCACGTGCGGTATTACCGTCCAAAGTGTATCTCTCGCTTTCGTGCCTCTCTCGGCCCATGCCAATAAACCCAAATTCAGACCCAAAAATACAGCCGTTAAACCGCGTACTGGCAGATCGGAATCCGGCACTGCCAGTGTGTAGATGTCAAAAAATATCGCTGAAATTAGGAAACATTGCAGACCACCGCGACGCTGATGCAGCGATGATGAACGATAGAGTTTTTCTAATTTTGGACTTGAGAATGTTGTTTTCAAAAGATTGGAAGGTCGACCACTGTGCAGGTACGATTCTTCGTTTGAAGTTTCCGGTCTCATCGACATTTTTCTTTTATTTTTATTTATAACTTTTAATTCGATATCCTGATCTTTACCCTTATCCTCCGTAGCACATATCATTGTCACTTTCTTTTTTAATCATATTATTAAAAAAAGATGAATTACTTCATATTTTTTATCCACTTAATAATCAAACTCATTTACGGCACTAAACATTTTTACAACTTGGTACAATTGTGCATTCATTCGTTCAAAAATAAAGCAACTCTTGAAACATTTGTTTTTTTCTTCTTTTTAATACATACTTTTTCTATTTCGCGGAATTGCAAAAGTTTTAACATCCATTTTCTCATTATCAAGCACTTCAAACTTTTGAAATCCTCCTCCCACACATCGATAATTTCTTCATTCACTTATTCATCCGAAACTTTGATTTTTCTTTTTTTATTCTCAAACTTCTTGACTAGAGAGAAAAAAAAAGAAGAATAAAATAAAACGTTAAGAGAAAGGTCTCTAGGTGTCTTGTTTAACTTTGGCTAGATGTTTGAATTGGAGATATTCATCGATTGTGCGCGCCCGCCCGGCGCATATTATCACCAATGAGTACACTGGTTCGCCAGGGGAGTTTATTCTCTATAGCTCTTCCTTTCTCTTATCGCACACTCAATCGTCTCAATCTTTTTCAGCCGGAAAAGGCACTTATTCTTATTCTTCTTCTTCTTCACTCTTCGGTCATGCTCATTATTCTGGTTAAACAATGATTTTAATATATCTGCGACTACTTTTTACTTCTTGACCTTTGAATATTAACTCAGCCCAGCATTCAACTCTTGTCCTGTGTCACCTGAAGTCAATTCAAATTTCAACCTGTCATCTCCAAATGGCCTTTAATTGAACACTTGATTTTTGGCTGAAGATTTGACGAACAACTGTAATTTTTAATAATTTACTGATGATAATACCATCCATTTAAATTATAAATCCTTTAAATTTCATTCATTTAGGATCCTGATTATTTAATCTGATCCAAATAGACGCATAGATATATACGCGAATCGTGCAATATGGATCATCATCTAATCAATTCTCCAAATCTTAATTAACATCTCGTCAGTCATTCTAAATAAATTATTTAAACAATTTCTATTAATGATTGTATCCTCACTTTAAGTACACTCAACACTTCTGTCACTTTCCTCAAAGATGTTTAAAACGCGCGCGTCAACAATATCCATCCTTACCAATTTCTTCATCGATTAATCCATCACAATATCAATACCACTGCAAATTAACCAAATTGATTGCTTCAACAGTAGTATCATAAAGTATATCCTATTCTTAATTTGCAAGCGCCTTTAAAACAGGGTATGACCAAGCATACACACCGCCCGCGCGCGGGGGACTGGCCGGATTACTTGTGTGTCAGCTACGCTATACCGCTTGCTCAGAGCTACAGAAGCAGCACAGGCATAGAGCACAGACAGTATAAAAGGTTTGCTGCCTCGAGCGCGCCAGCGACCAGCAACCAGCTTTGCCAGGCTTGCGCTCTACAAAATATGTATATATGGTTAAAAAAGCTCTCTCTCCTTTGGTAGTCGTAGTGGTGACGATAGTAGTAGTAGTAGCTTGTAGTAACCAACGCTAGGAGAAAGAGGAGAAAGAGAGAACCCTCCCTGGGTCGATATCAAGCACCGACCGTTACCCGTGCGCGCTTGCTCAATTCCCTCCCCTCCCTAGCCTTTCATCACATCCCTTGCACGTATACATTATAAGGTTACGCATACTCGGAGACGCCGACACACATATATATACGTTTCTTGTCTTTTTTCTCCCTCTCTCTCTTTCTCCTTTCGTATCTTATTTGCCCCTGACTATACCTTTTTACTCGATGCCTTGAAAGAGAGCGAGCAGAAGATGAAGAAGAAGCTACACTTTGCTGAGCTTTTAGTTTCTCTTCTTTTTTTTTACTAGTTTTTCCTTACTTTTGTTTTCTCTTCGTCATTTCTTTTCTTAGGCTTTTGAAATTTTTATCTTTCTCCTCAGAGCTCACATATTTCTTTAAAACGAACGAGCGTAATGTGATTTTTTTCTCTTCTTTTTATAGTATCGCTTTGTTATTTCTTCCTTCTCAATGTACCTTATTAGATTAGCAATGTGACTTCCTTCTCAATTTGAGCTCTGGGTACCTCTGTCGATTTTCCCTTCTATTTCTTTGATTTTCTCTTTTTTTTCGCTTCGTTCCTTCCTCGTAGTTTATTAGTTTTTGGACTACCTTCTTTGAAGTGGAGTATTTGAATTGACCTCCACTTGTTTAAGCTATTTTATTACTTTCTACGCTTAACCTATCTTATTGTCTTATTTTATTCCTTCCTCTATTTATTGTATTGACTTTGTCGTTGTGGTCAATTTTCGGGTAGCTTTATCTTCTTGTGTCTTTTAAGTTTTGTGGAAATGTCTTTTTTTAGATACTTTGCTTTAAATATGCATTTATAAAAATAAAAATCTTGTTTTAACGAATCAATAAATTTTTCGTGTCAAATTTTCTTTATAAAAAATTACTTTTGTTGCATCAATGATAAATAACTATTCGGCGATTTGTAACAAAATAAATGTTAAGCCACTTGAATGAATTTCATTTCGTGTATTGAACCAATACCTTATATAATTTTTTTTTTTATAAACAAAATAAAATAAAGTAAATATTTTAATTCAAAAATGGTTTTACTGTGGTACTATAATTATTTTTGTTTATTTATTAAATTAATATTAAGCATTGTGTTAAAATTACATTTTCAATTAAATTAGAAAAAGTCACAAAAAACCTTACGTTCTAAATGCACAATAAATATTAACAGCAATTCCAATAACAGAAAAAAAAACCAAACGGAAAAACGAATGCAATTAATATTTGAAATTCATCTACTTAAAAAGCAATCTACCCTTCATCCCCAGCCAGTAAGTTTAAAGCATTCGACTCTTCCGTCTCTCCCCCATGTCTGACCGTGCGAGGATTTATTCTACTGGTGCATGTATATGTGTACACGTATACGTGTATAGATACATAGTTTTGCCTTGGCGACCTTCGCCGTTATAAGCGAGTGAGGGCGCAAGCTCGCGCGGATGTGTATATACGTGTGTTTAAGAGGGTGTAGAAAAATGAGAAGAAAAATATATAGGATCCTTCGCTTAGCTTGAAGAGATGTAAACGAGTTATGAGCTGAAGGAATGACATAAGCGATAAATTGGATTACTTTTTTATTTTTTTAAAAACTTATATTCTTTTTTCATTCCGCACGGTTATTGTTAGAAAATTTTTCAATTTCTTTCTTTTTTTACTTAACCGCGAAGAAGATGTTTCTTTTTTTAAGTTTGAATTTGGTTAAGCAACTTTTGCTTGATAAAATTTTACAGTATTGATCATGAAATATTATGTGGTTACTGATGTAAGAAAAATTTAAATTTTAAAAATTGTCAAATCATCATTTAATTAAATATCATCGATTATTTGCTAATATTCATAGATTATACAATTTATTCGTATTTGTAAACAAAAATAAGAAATATATATAAAAGTTGTAATAAAAATTTCAATAAAATGTCCTCGCAAAAATATCAAGAGTCAAACGAATATTTAAGCAGTACATTTCGACCAAGTGTACGTTGTTGATATTCTCTCTTATACACATCCAACAACTGGTATATAATAAATTTCTTTTTTTTCAAGTTCTTCATGCTTTAGAGAGAAAAAAGAAGAAAATAAAAGAGAAAGCTCGCCTTTATCTAGTGTCTACGTGCTCGAACTATGAAACACGTGCCTCGCCAAAGTTTCTTACAATATAAAGGTAGAAAAATTCTTCATATTTTCACTGTATCTCTGACTTTTTATCTCTCTCGCTTTATTTTTTCCTCTTTATTTTAAGACACTTTTCTTTACCATACACAAACTCTTTGCATCTTTCTTTATCTCAGTTATTTTCTCAAATAAGCTCTGACATTTTTTTTAATTTTCTTTCTTTAAAGGTCTTGGTCTCATTGTCATGCTGCTCTTGCTGTGTACGAATGCAATGGTAATTAAAAACTTTGGGGTCTTTTGCGCTAAATTAATTTTGTTAATTAATTTAGCTTACATCGGTCCTATTTATTTGAAATTCTAGACAGTAATTTGTTGTGAATTTTTTTAAACTTTAAAAAAAAATTCTTTTTATACTTATTTTATGAATTTTTGTCATTTCTCAATATTAAAATATCTGTATATTTTTATCCAATTTAAATACGAAAATTGAACTCTCAGAAGGTTCATTTTTATTTCTAGAGTATCCTTGATATACGATGTGTAATAGCACGGCAAATTGGATTTCCCAATTTTCGTGAGTTCGAATTCAAAACCTTTCGAAAAAGAAATGAAAAAAAGGAGAATCTATCTTTCTTCATCCTTGTAACGCTGATAACGTTGTATCGTTCGTTGAATCGTATGTATTTGTTTGCAAAACGCACGATATGGTTTGATAATCTAATAAAAACGTTTTAGTTTTATCCTTTTTCTCTGAAAGTATTTCTTTGTCTTTTTCGTTTATACTTTTTTTCCTGCTACTTTTTTTTCTGCTTTTTTGGTCTATACAGAAGCGATGACTGAGTTTTGATGGGACTTCTGGTGCTTTAGTCAACATGATTTGTTCCTCAAACTTTGTGTATTTACTTTTCAATGCCAATGGGAATCGATTATTTAGAAAAAAAAAGCAGAGTGACAGAAGGCAAAAGTCGCTGCGAAAGAGTAGAGGATAAAGTAATGAATAAAATCAATAAATAATTATAAGTTGCTTGAGGTTATATAGAAAAATTTATTTAACTTTTGAATGTGTAGAGAATTTAATTTAAAAAAATTAAAAGTTGTTCCATTAAGAGCAGAGAAATTTAATTAAGAATGAACGTCTTACTAAACTCGTCTTCATCTACTTTTATCCATTTTCCAAATTTAAAAAAATTGAAAATTTTTTTTAACGTATTTGTAAGTGGTCATTTTTTCAAAAAAAGATATGATTTTTGATATTTTTAAATGATTACAAACAAAAAATAATATTTATTAAAAAAAAACTTCAAAGATTTAAAAATACACAAATTTAATTACTAGCAAATAAGACAGGAAAAATTCTCTCTTCAACGCGCATCAATCATCCCTTGAATAATCGTGCATTATTTCAAGTTCATTATTAACAATTGAAAAAGATTGCAGAACATTTTTTCATCAGGATAAAAGATTTAAAAATAGCACTCATAAATATCTCTCAGAATAGCGGCTGATATCATAAGACACTCGTGGATATGAAATTTTAAACGAATTTTATAAACTCTAATCTAAATATAACCTTTCTTTGTATTTTTATGATGTAAACAGTGAAAAAATGCGTTATGTATTCAATACTCGTGGTTGTTGAAAAAAAAAATCATAGTAATACCGTGTACAAAAAAAAATTAAAATTTATTTATTTTTAAATCAAAAATAAGTAATAATCGCCATAAATACATTTTATTCCAAATAGTTTCTAAATCAACGCGTATCAGCAGCCACGTAAAACCCAAAATTTAAGTTTTCATTCTCACTACAATCACCATCGAGTTCCATTACCAGCGCGCAATACTTCAGCGACACATACATAATAATAAACGTAGCCGCGCATAACAGACATTCCACTCGAGATGATTAAATCCATATATATGTACGTACTAGCAATCTGTAAAATGTATTTCATACGCATATTACACGCGTGATATCTTCCTTTTCTCTCTTTTTTTTCCAACGTCTGTTATTCATTTCGCTTTATGCGCAGCTTCTATTTTATGGAGAAGAACTAAACGTACGACTACGCGTACATGTATATGTATGCATGTATATATACCCTCGGACCTCGTGATGGAACGTTTTCCGATAGTCAATTATTGGTAGCGATAAATTGCTCCGTTTAGTAGTCCTGTCTTTCTCAAACATTCTTGTCCCTTATTCTGTACCCTTTTTGTTCTTTTTTTTACACTTTTATTTCTTTCTATTCTCTTTATCCATCCTTTTTTTTTGTTCGAGAAAAGAACGAGATTACGGTGTGATTAAGTAACCAGTGCTGGAAAAATGTTAGACTGTTAACTTTTCATTATGGGCTGTACGTTTCTCATCTGGGATATGAGACAGCGAGCTTGTAGCTGGATCGAGTTTGTTGAGCTGTTTGTTGTAACAAAAGGAAAATTAGAAATGCTTTTTTTTATAAAATAAAAAACGTTTTTGCTTTGTTCAACGTAATTTTTGCTTATTAAAAGATTAAAGGCTTAAACAATTGTATTGATTTAATTGTGAAGTCGAGGATTGTCGTTGAGGACAGTGATTATTTGAGAAAATGATTGATTTTATTTCCGTGTTACAGTACTTTTTTCTTTTCCAATTCGACAAAGGTCTATTTTATTTACTTTAATTGGATAGGATCACTGTTGGTAAAAATGAAAAAAAGAGGATTTTGAAAATAACTCGAATTTCTACAAAACTATATAAGGAGAACCAACTTTATTTTTTACCGCTACTTCCAGGTCAATAAATCGAGCATTATGGTCGAGTTGAGAATACAATTTTTTTTTGTTGAAGATTGATAGATCATTATGTGGAATAAAAATTTCATTTGAAACTATATTTAACCTACCTTTCAAATTCTGGATATTAAAAAAATATTCCATTCATTTTCGTGTCAAAGAACAATTTTTCCTTAGTATTATTTTAAGAGGTGAATTTTCATATTTTACATTTATTTTAAATATAAAATAAAACCTATAATCGAAAAACAAAAACTCACTCAATGATTCTAATATTTATTCGAAAACTCCAATTTTTTATTCAACTCTACAGTTTTCCTTTAATTATGTACAAAGCCACCCTTAGGGGAAGAGCGTTTTAGATTAATCGTTAAAAAGTGACGTGAAAGGTCAGCTGAATGCGCTCTAATTTCGGATGCTTAATCCAATCATTATTTATTGATGCATGCGAAAATTTTATTGCAGGATTGGGCGTATAATTTAATAGCAAAGAATATTTGAACTTTTGTATATTTGCATCGACGAATAATAATATTAGTGACAATAACGAAACAATCAGGTTTAGATTTTTGTTATAATTGTTGATCATGATTCGATTAATTCGAATGAATATCTTTTGTATGAATTCTGCTTAAAATAAAATATAATTTTTAAAAGTTTATTCATGCACGTGCTCTGATTTTTTGGATAATATTAACAAGAAAAATGTTTTTTTTTTTTTTGACAATTATTGTTTATTTTTCTTTAATATATAAAATTATTATTACATCATTAGACATGGCATTCCATGTAATAACTAATATACAAATATGTTTGATAACCGGTGGATAAGAGTCGCTTGCTTTATTACTTCTCTTATAAGCTATGTAAATTATATTAAGCTTATTTATTTATGACAAACAAAGACATTATAAAATAGATTTATAATTTTATAAATTCGTTCCTCAAATTATTATTAGTTTAATAAACCGATTCTATTTAAAAATCGTTAAAAAATGTAGCTTAATTCATCAAATTTATTTAGTTTTAGATTTGAATCTTCAAGTTATACATGAAACTTTGATTGATTTCTTACAAAACGTCATATAAAAATTGACGTTCTAAAATATAATATAAAAATAGTTCGTTATTCGTTGTTATGAAACTGCCTAGAAAAATAGAAATAGCTTCTACCTTCAAGATTTTTCCTTATCATTATTACGTATATTTAGATAACTAATTCCATGCGTACTTAAAAACTATACTCTTAACTTTTCATTAGTGTACTTTAAAAATATGAGCAATTATTTTCTTTCATCGCAACTCCTTATTCAAATAACTTTGCTGAATTTTTAGTTTTTCCATGTATGTCCAACACTTAAACGTCATTATGTACATACATCACTAAACATTTCAGACATATCACACTCCCGACGAAACAAAAAAATATATATATAATATTCTTAATTATCTATAAGGCAATAACATTTCAATTTTTGTTGAGCTAATTTTTTTTCATATAGACAAAATAGACAATCGATAATTCATCCATTTATTTATGTACATTTTAATTTTTTAAATTGTATAAACAAACAATTTCAATAATTTAATAAACTTAAAATGAATTTTCTTTTTTATATTTTTACAATATAATTTTGGCAAATATTACCAATCATGTTTGTTTAATTCATTATCCTATTGAATTCATTGTATTTTCAAATTAGTTAGCGTCATTCAATTGCAATCAATTAAGTCCTGAAAAATTTTTCAACTAAATTTTCAAGATAGCATTGAGATGTCATTATAAAAATTAATCAAAGAACAATTTGCAATTCGAATTAAAAAAAAGCTAAATCCTTGAGCCGCATCATTAATTTACAAACAAAATTAACATCTTTCAGACCTGAATTTTCTTCAAGTAAAAAGAAATGATAATTCAATCATCTATGGACAGAAGCAAAAAAATAAAAATAAAAATTAAAAAAAAAAGAATAACACAAAAAAAGCTAATCATCAATCTATAAAAGACAATCAATCAAAATCAATCGTCCTTGCCGTCCTTAGGAATTTCGTCAGGTACAATGTAACCGAGACTTTTCATTTCTTTGACGATACGTGGATCTTCGCCAAGCGATTCGATCCATCTGTAGTAGGGTTGCTCCTCGCGTGTGCCGCCGTATTTTTTGGGCAGATATTCGGGTGCAACGTGCCTGTGCAAACTTTCCATGTCCGAGCCGTGAAAGAATATTTTAGCATTCATGCGCGAATCAATTAATGGCTTGAACACCGTGAACATCGTGTCGAATATCCACGACTGATGGAGTATGTGTATGGCGTGGGTTGTTACTGGAAACGCGGACACCATTAACGCTAGTACCATACTTGCTACCTGTTGACGAGAGAATTTTTAACGTTAAGAGTATTTTTCTTTATGACGTGAAATATGTGCGGTTATATAACATTATTAGAAGATAATCTTGATTTATCGGGGTACTTGGTTTAGATAATAAACTGAAAATGACCCAATAAAAGTAGATTATTTCCTTCTTGTATAGAGAAAAATTATTGTAATGGAAAATATTTTCTGATGTCAAAAGAATGTTAGAGATAAAAAAAGGAACAAATTTTTTAAATAATTACAAAATTTCATATATAGTTTACCAATTTAATCAAACTTAAGATAGTGTTCATGTAAGAAAAATTATTTATAACAATACTTAAAATACAATTGATCGTAATTTTAAGTTATTAAATCAAAGACGTTCTTGGTAGAAACTATATGCGTTTTAAAATGTTAAAAAATGTGTAAAAATGTTTAAAATGCATGTATTTTGATTTCTTTTTTGATAAATTTTAACGATTATAAACATTTTCGAACAAAATTCATTAACCGCCAGAGGGCGTACGACAATCTTTTACTAAAATAGCAGTATTTAGAAACTGTGAACGATGAACATTTTTATCATCTACTTTAATTTTGCAACTTATCTGATCTTCCTAAGAATATTTTATGTGTTTAAAAATATATTAAAATAGAATATGAATGAATAAAACCAAAAAATTCTTTCAAACAAATATACATTTTTTAAACAAATTCAAACTACTAATATTATTTTTTTATTAATTTTATTTTTTCAGCTTATTTGTAAACAAAATACAGATAACGAGACTGATTAAAAATTAAAAATCCATGTCCATATCGAGTAAGTTTAATATTAAATATTTTTATAAAATATAAACAAATAATCCTACCTGTGGCGTTATCGTCCACGCGTGTGCCATGGTGATACCTTCAAGATCAAAAATGACAATACCCCCAAGTATTTGCGCGCGTGGCTCCAATATACCAAGCTCGAGTATGATAACTGTTGCTTTGAATATTTCTTCGACCGAATATTTACGCGGATCCCAATTACCCATGCGATAAATCATCATACGACGACCGCATGATGTACGATACGCTGGCACTGACATTATATCATCATCACCTATATGCCTCATCTCCACTGGATTAACATCTTGATGAATTTCCGGATGCTCCTCTTTAAATGTATAGTAACGTACTATCTGTAATTTCAAAATTTATGATCTTTAGTTAACTAAAATATTGTGCCAATTCAAAATAAAATAGTTTCAAAGATTTCATTTTTAGTTCAATAAAATAATTCTTATATTTTTTTCTTATAAAACAATATTACTACGAAAGAAGAATAATGTTATATTGTAAAATAAAACCACACGTTTACAAGTGAATTACACTTGTAACCTTACGCACGTCATTTATTCAGAAGGAATCCTTTTTTAAATATTTATTGAATTCAAATCCTTTTTTATCCTTCTCCTGGAAGATAAAAGTCTAAAAATTTTAAAAAGGACACGCTAAGTTGATATAAAAAAAGGTTCCATTCGAATGAATATTTTACGAGGCTATACATCACCCTTAGCAGCATAAAAATTTGAGCTTGTTTTACAACAGTTTAGACGTTTTATTTTTCACTTTTAATATGCATTTTTCATGGGGCGCAAAACGAAAATAAATTAGAATTACTTTTTAATCATCTGAATTTTTAAAGATTTCTCTTTATAAAACTTTTCAGTTTTTTGTATGAGACAAGATAATTATAATTTTATTTACTGTGCGTTTTCGTTCAACATGTTACTTTTTTTCAATTTGTCAGAACGAAAAAATGTTGATAACTTGTTTTCTATCAGACATAAAAAAAATTGAAATAATTCATTCGATGTAAATAAAAAATAAATTCTCACTTTTAAAATAATTTTCAATAAAACAATATAATTAAAAAATAAATGACGCGAATATAAATAAAATTAAAACATCTGAAAAAATCAAAATCTAAAACAAACATATTACTCGGTTAATAATACCAAACGTTCAGCTTTAAGCAGAACAGAATCCATTTTCCATCTCTTTAAGCGCGAGAAAAGAAGAGAATAAAGAAGAAAAAGAATAAGATGGAAAGAAAGAAAGGAGACGAAAATAACTGAGGCACTATGTTTAGGCAGGAAAGGGATAAAAACGAGGAAAAGTGCCTGGCTGTTAAAGAAAAAAGCAAAGCATTAAGAAATGAGCCAGTAAAATCACAATTTGACGAGAGATCGAGAGCCGAGAATATTTCTAAGACAAAAATTTTTATTGTATGTATACGTACGGAATGATAAGCTCGATGAAAAATAGAGGGTAGTCTTAAATATATCCTTTTTTAGCAGAAGAAAAATGTTTAGACGATGATGTCAATGGAAATAAGTAAAGCACATTCTACAGGTTTAATTTTATTTCCTAAAATTTATATTTGTTCTTGGTATAAAGAGACAGTAAAAACGTAATATATTCAAACATTTTTTTTTCCTCAAACTAACGAAAATTCATCTTATTTTTTTTATTAAAAAATCCAAAAAACATTAAATAAATTATACATATAGTTCAACAAAAAAATATTTATTTTTTAATTTATCGAAAATTCAAAAAAACCATTAAAGGGAATTCAAAGTGAATTTGAACTCGTGTGTTTGTTTAATTATACACAAACACTTTAGACGTATACACACATGCATAATACTTTTAAAACTAGGTCGAACAGCTCCTTTAATATATAACTTCGACTCTATCTTTGTCTTTCGTTCTCGCTTTTAACGAATAAATTATAGGATCGCTTCGTTTATAAAACGATTGTTTTTTCACTAACGATTATTTTACAAAGAGAGAAAAAAAAAGAGGATATTGAAAGAGAAAGTGTTAAAAGAAATTGCTTCTTTAATACCGTTTATTTAGTTATAAGCTTCGATTCATCAACGCGTTAAGGAGTTTTATCATGAATATAAAATATTTTTAATCACGATTTAATATGAAATTTTGTTTAAATTTTTACTTTCAATTTTTAATAAAAATGAGTTAATTACATTATTTATGAATATTCCAAAATTATGCAAAATTCAACAAACTTTCTTAGTGCCTTGCAGTATCAAAGCCAGCGAGGAACCTTATTCGCCCAAAGAATATTACTATGTTACTCAAACGCATGAATTACATATTTTACAAGATTTTAATAACTTTTAATGAATATATAATCAACCGAGAGTTTTGAACTCGCGCGTATTATGAAGTCGCATCCTTCACAACTTTTGATGGCTCAATCGCCTATATGCGTCGTAAACGTGACGTAAAGTTTTTACTATATAATGAAGCGAGCTTACGATTACATTTTCAGATGGAACGTATATTTTTTGATTGATTATAGTTTGATCCCGGTATTAGCTTGAAATTAGATGAAATTTTTATAATATACGCAGAAAAAAAAGTAAATGAAGAAAAAATAATAAAGGGAAATCGATTATGATTTTATCAGGATTTTTTATGAGTTTTCATTGGAGCCATTGTACTGATCAATAAAGTTCATTAATTTTTCCTGAAAATCATTATAAAAATTTTGTTTCGAAATTTACAATAATTTGTTATTCTCTTTTCATCCTAATTTCGTAGAAAATTTGACAAAAGATTTTATTTTAAGTGTATTTAAATTTAATACGTAACATAAACTTTATTTAACAAAATCTCAGTTGAAATTTAATGGACAAAGTAGTTAATTAAGTATAGCTTCATAAATAAATTTATGGAATCGTAATAATGATGATGATCTTATTAGATTATTACAGAAATATTAAGATTTTTAATGCTGTAATATTTTATTTGACGATAAATCTAGAACTCCAAAAATAAAACAAAAATATAAACCTATCTTTAGGCACCATGAAAACGAGAATAACAATCAAGACTGAGAAAATCGAAACATAATTACCAAGTATCCCCGTTTAATTAATGAGCATACGTTTACTCTAGTCCTCTGCTATTATTCATTCTTTTTCAAAGAATCCAGACGCTATTTCCTGCGGCTGTTCCTTCATTATCTTTTTTTTTCTTTTAGCTATTGTTAGCGAATATTAAAATTAAAGTAAAGCTCGGGTCAATGAAAAAAGTTACATAATGTAAGATTGAGCTGTTATTTTATGGGTGACGTATTGGATTTAATCACCTTTTATTATTTTTAATATACTTTGAAAAAAAAATTGCGTTTTGTAACACACACGTGTACGTTCCAGATGAATAATATTCATAATTTCTGTCAATAATGACGGGCGAGCTGAATATGTAAATTTTAAAATTAAAATTTTTACGAAAAAACGTAGAAATCAAAATTAACATAATTTTGTGTCAATTTTACGCACGCAAGTGAAAAATTTTAGCAAAAAATTTTTGAAATCAAGTGAAATCTTATTAAAAAATTCATAGTAATAATAATAATAAAATAAAGCACTAAATAAAGCTAAAATAATAAAATACGTTCGTTATAACGTGATTCATTACCGGCGAAACAAAATGCAATATAAATTTTCGTAACCACACGAACGTATATTAGTCGGGTCCTTTCATACATTATATACGTATATACAGAAAGATAAATTTACGTGAAATGCAATCTAAATAAATAATTTATTTTTACAATGCCATTAGATATAAATAGAAAATTTGGAGGTCTAGAGACAATAAAATTTATTAATTAAGCCGATGATATTGCAAAAAAATTAATTAAACTTTTAGATAGAGAAATTTTAAGTACTAAATTGTTGTTCAAATTTTATCAAAAACATAAGGAAAGTTATCAATTTATTTGTAACGGAGTTTTTTTTTTAATTTTATTTAATGTTGCTGTATTTATGCCATCATTACGATGCTATTAGCGACGGAGGTTTTCAGTGCGTTTGTGAACAAA
This sequence comes from Anastatus disparis, assembly GCA_017163975.1. Taxonomy (NCBI): domain Eukaryota; kingdom Metazoa; phylum Arthropoda; class Insecta; order Hymenoptera; family Eupelmidae; genus Anastatus; species Anastatus disparis. The sequence continues at coordinate 2,133,639 of JAFFSR010000218.1, read as the reverse complement.
GCACATGTAACGTACAGTGGTGCTTGTATGGAATCGGCCAAGAGTGGGATTCGAACTCGGGACCTCGAGATTACGAATCCATCGATCTACCGACTGAGCCACTGAGAGACTTACTTCTCTTTGGAATTAATTTACTTGACAAGTTTAATTTATAAATGAAAAATAATGATAAAATGAATTGTTTGCACAAGTTATCAAATAAAAGTACGCCAATAAGATTTTATATTCATATTATTTAAAATAAAGAAACGTAGCATCAAATCTATATGTGACATAAATCAGTTTACTATCAACTCAACTCTACCTTCAGTCTCCATTATTTCGAAATCCACCTTTGCGCAAAAGTAAAATAACAAAATTTAAAAAAAAAAATCTTAATTGACGAAAATTCGTTTAAAAATAAAAAAAGAAATAAATAAAAAAAAAACAGAAAAAAAGAAGAAGAAACGAATTTAAATTACTCAATCCCAATTCCACTTTCACGGGTTGCTTTCAATTCCAATTATCGGATGTTTCCAAGTTGCCATCCATGGGAAACGAAACGTATATATCTAAGCGTATATATACACACGGAAAAGTCTATGACACAATTCTAATTGATTCCGGTGGGTGGAATCTCCTCTCTCTCTTTCTCTCTCTTTCTCTCTCGTCAAAGAGGAGAAGGGAAAAAGGAGGCTTGTGTCATACGTGCGAGAGGATCAATGAACGTTTCGTTATTTTAATTTGTTGAAATCCGTATTACTTGTAAGATTTGTTGAGATGCATTTTAGTACCTTAATTTTTCTCGCTTTCCGTCTTGTCTTTTTATATTGGTTTACTGTTCATGTGTATGTTTTATTGATAAAAATTGCCCGAGAAATTGAAGATTGATTATATTGGCAAATGTGGATTGTCTATTTCGCAATTTTACGCATTGCAAACAACATTTTTAAAAAAATTCTATTGTTTACCAATTCCTTTAGAACATTTGATTATTTAATAAAAATTCAATGATAAACAATCAGATTGATATCAATCACTTAATAAAAACTTATTAACAGATATAAATTCGAAAGTAAACGAAAAACCCATTAAAAATAAATAAAACAAAATTGCTTTTGAAATTATGCAAAGTAACTCTCTAATACAATTATAGCTTATCGCTTGTAATTTAAATCGCGTTTTAATATTTATATTCATTTTGTAAAAGTTGAATTATTGTATTAAAAAAATTTATTTTCGATACTCGCTATTTGCATGACTTTACTCCGTAATTTTACGCGACGTTCGCACGTAAATGTTTATTCAAAAAAAAAGAATATGAAATATTAGGCTAGAATGGATAAATATTCATATACAAATAAAAAAAAAATCAATGTAATGATTAATTTTTTCATGCGACCTTTGAATTCTGCTGGTCATCTTTATCGAAGGTTAGAAAAAAATTGTCAATAAATGTCAACCAAAAGGTATTATATTACTTTTAAACATTTTTATTTTCAAGTTATTGATGTCGATTACTTTTTTTTTTTATAAATTTGAAAATTATAACTTACTAGTTGTTTGAATTAATAAATAAAACGTTTGTGAAATTCACACATGTATAAGAAAAATTGATAAATGTATAATTTTACTACTAAATTTTGAATTACTAGAGCAAATAAACGAATCATAAAATTTATTTGATTTTGAAAATTAATTTTTATTTAAATTTATCTTCACTCAATTAATTAAACTTCATAACGGTAATAATAATTTAATGTTTTTGATTGTTTAGTTTCAATAAAAAAAAATAAAGCATTAATGAATTAAACACCCTTTCTCTCTCAATAATTAAAAAGAAACAATCCAAAGCCTATACCAATATCTTCCTACACTTACATCTGTGTATAACCGATTATCAAATAACAAGGCGCTCCCCTCGTACGAATAAAAATCCAGCAAGTAAAATGTTAATGATCACTCGATCGAATAACATATATCTATCATGTTGCATGCATTAATCAATCCATCTCTTTTTATCTCTCGTGTACGCTTTAAAAAAGACTAGTGGAAAAACTATTGGCGCTCGGTGCCTCACTTTGACACACCGAGTGGAAATGCAAGGAGCAATCTACTTTTCTGTGAGCAGAGAAACTATGTATGCGTTCGCGTGTACTTTGATTTTTTAAAAGAAAAATATAACGTATGCATGCACTTTGATTTACAATGTAAAACTTGAAAATTCTTATTTTTCTTATTTTTTTTTTTAATTTTGAAGTTTAAATTTTGCATAGTGAATAGGATTAGTTAATAGCGAGAGGATTTTTATTCTTCGAATAGAAATATGCATTGAAAAGAATCAGCTTATTCTGCTTCGTACTCAAGTAGATTCTGCTTACCAAACTCAAGTGACAAATTCTTAAAATTTTTTTTAATTTATTTTTAATAACTCAGTAATTAATGGTATTTCTTTTTTAGTTGAAATAAAAATACATCACTAAAATAAACATCATTTAAGAATTTAAATCGATTTTAAATCGAAATCACTTAAAACTAATATTTCTAATATTGATATGATTACAATTAGATTATAATTTCTTACACTGATAAATATTTAAATATATAGGAATAATTTTGACATAAAAATTTATTAATTATTTCTATTTTAGTACTATCCCTTTAATTTTACTATAAAAATGATTAATAATGTCTTCGACATTAAATTAAACGTAAATAAATTTTTACAAAGTATTACCTGAATTTGCTAAGCAGAATCTATTTTGGTACAAAGCAAAATTTGCTTTTCAGTGATCAAAAATTTTTTTCACTCCCTTCACCACGTGATAAGGTAATATTTAAATGTGTTTTTTTTTTAATTTTATTTAACGTCGCTGTGTTTATGTAGCTATGTTAATCAGCGACGGAGGTTTCATAGTATGTTTGTGAATAAAGCGCATGTATCGTATACAGTGGTGCTTGTATCAATGGGTTGCAAAGAGCGAGATTCGAACTCGGGTCCTCGAGATTATGAATCCATCGCTCTGCCAACGGAGCCACTGATCACCTCTCAAATGTATTCACTTGATACAAGTGATCTAAAACTACTAATGTGAGATTATATTTTTAAAGCTATACTAGTAATATCATCCATCTCGTTAGTAATTTTTTTTCTATTACATATATTACACTGTACTTCTAACATGCACTTTTGTGACATTAGCGATGTTAATGGTTTTCTTTTTTACATCAATTATCTGTGTCGAGTTGATTCACAAAAAAAGACATAAGAAAACAGCCTATAAGGAAAAATAGGCTAATAAATAGCTGCCTAAGCTAACAAGAATTAATTCATAAGTTTGTCTACATAGTTGTCATAGCTAAATATCGGAAACATCGCTTGTTAATATCATTTTTTTTTGTTTTATTTTTTAATAAGTAGGTATTCTTTTTCTTGTTTTTTATAAAATGTCAAATTGAAATAGTCGACTTACCAATCTGTGGGCTCGGTTGACATTAAAATTACGTGCTCGAAGAAATCTGAGAAGAAAATCATCGTCCATACGGTGTGGCATGCATTCTCCTCGTTCTGCAATGAAATAATCATTTTTAGTTATATAAGCTTTTGTAAACAAATATTCATGATTTTTTAACTAAAAAAATTTTAAGAACTCGGCTGTTATTAGAGACATATTTTTTTCCAGTTATTAATAAAGATTATGCTTGTCTTTTATGCTTTTTGAGATTTTAAATTACAAATTTGATATATTGAGATTTGAAATTCTATGTACTTTTAATTAAAAGTAATAAACAAAAACGTCAAAAATTTAGAGGATTTATAATAAAATTTTTAATATCATTAATTTGCAACTTTTCTATAATATTATTAACTAAATTGGTAATGATTTGATTAATTATAATTCATGATTAGTGATCTCAACTACAATTTCATACAGCGTTTCAAACAAATTGAATGTGGAATTTCTCTATGGCAGTCTATCTACAGTGGTCGAATTTTCAAAGAGAAATAGTATAAATTAATTGATTTATTTAATCTCTACAAAAAATATATCAATTAAATAATCCTAAAATTATAATTAGGTTTCCAAAATAAATTTACCAAATAAAATTAAGAAGAATAATGAATAAACACTTTTTAAAATTAGTTAACATATAAACAAATTAATCTCGATGTTAAAATCAAGTAATTACGGGAGTGGATTATTGTAAAAATAAAAATAAAAAAAAGATGAATTTAACCATATACATTTTCCTTACAATCAAGTGAGATTTTATGATTCAATTGAATGCTCTTCTGTAAGAGAAGAAAAAAAAGTCACAATCAGTTTAGTTAAACGAGTTAAGCTGAGTATTATGCTTGTAATGGCATAAGATTGTGAAATAAGTGGTATTTTCTAGGCTAACGTATATATACACGTATATATATATATACACCCGAGGTTCATTGGGGTTCAATTCTTTTTCTGCACGTGGTATATAAGTTAAGTGTCAATGTCCTTGTATGTTGGAAAAAGGAGAAAAAGTCTGAGCGATAAGCCAAAGTAGTTGAATAAGAAAAAAAAAGAAGAAAAAAAGGAAAAAAGAAGTAAAGTGACTGCCGTTCTCGGTTCCAAAAAGAGTACTGATAATTTTTCATTTGCAGTCGGGACGTTTTATAAAGAAAAAAGAAAAGGAAATGATGTTGAATAAAAAATACAGTTGACGTCACATGTTCTTGGCGAAATACTAAATTTTTTTTTTCTCTATAAATGCTTTTTTTATAGTTCATATGAGATATGTTATTTAATAATGTTAAAATAAATAATTTTAATGAAAATTCTTCAAATAAAGAAACCAGAATTCTCGTTTACCTTGTAACGATTTATAATATGTTTAATTACAAATTAAAATAAAATCCTTTTTTTTTATAAATTACGAGTATTAAAACATGTACAAGTTTTTTTATTTGATTAATAAAACATTTTCAATATTTATATTTTAATTTAAAGTTTTTAAATAACTAATAAAATCATCTCGAAAATTAACAATAAATCAAACATAAAATCTTTTTTAATAACGTTAAATCTTTAATAATCTTTATGATCTATAGAGCGTTTTTCTTCATGACCGGAAATAAATTTAGCATTATAAAACCGTTCGCCGTTCACAATATAGCAATTACCAATCAATTTTCACGATGTAGCCATTTATTCTCATTTCATGAATTTAATAGAGTAATAAATAAAAAAAGATAGTAAAAATTCATGAGTCCATAGTGTAAACTTTGCTCGTTCGAGCTTTGCGTAATTTCAATTTACATGGAATAAATCAACATTGTGAATATATTTGATTTTACATTTATTTATTCTCTCGGATCGAATGAAGATTTGAAAAGTAAGATTTTTTAACGCTTTTAAATGCACTTTAAGTTAATATTTTATCACGCGTAGTTTTTCATTATTTTAAAATTAATTTTAAAGTCGAAATTATAAGTTACAAATTGAGATCGTCAGTGGCTCAGCCGGTAGAGCGATGGATTCGTAGTCTCGAGGTTCCGAGGTCGAATCTCACTCACGGCTTTATTGATGCAAGTACCACTGTACGTTACATGTGCTTTGTTTACAAACACACTGACGATCTCCATCGCTATTTAGCATGGCAATTATGGCAAAAAATACAGCGATGTTAAAATAAAGAAAAAAGTTAAAAAATAAATGTTGAAATCTTGATCTATTTTTTATTATCTTATTTTATAATTAGGTCAAATTATTTTTTTTCCTTTTTTTTCGTAGATATTAAATAATTATAATACAACGACAATACTCGGATAAATAGATAAAAAAAATTATTTTCAAACTATGAGTTTTAATTCCGTGAATGCATACCCTGCAATTATAACTAATCCTCAATTAATTCGTCATAACATCACGAGACAATATGCTTCTGTTATTTGTCTGATTTTTATGTATTTGTTAAAATTATTCATTTCGAGACAGGAGATTTAAAACAATGTATGAAAGTAGGATAATTATTGAAAATATTTGGGATAAAAAAAGAAATATAAGTATTTGTTGATGTGTTTAGATTAGTACTTTTTGCTGGATTAAATATTGCTTAGTAAAAATGAATTAGCAACAACATTTGGGTGACGAACCAATTCCTTATTACAATTTCATGTTTTCAATGTACCGACCTTTGAGGCCATTTATGAGATCCTTTTTCAAGGTGCTGAAAAACGCATTTTTAACGAAAACTTAATGATAGGTAGAATTACTTTTCAATAATACGATATTTAAAATTTTTTGTCACTTTGAAAAAATAAAAAAACATGAATGCTTATACAATCAAATGACAGGTCAAAGTAATAAAATAAATAAAGCTGACGGACGTGCTAAAAAAACAGCTATATATAAATGTTTTTGTGGTATGACTTGATCGACAGTTTTATTTGTTTATTTATTTTATTCCATTGATTTACCATTTGGTTGTTTTGGCATTTATGATTTTATTATTGCAAAGTAATAAGGATAATTCTTAAATTATATCCACCGCTAAGTTTTCAGTTTAAATGTGTTTTTTTCAGTACCTTGAAACAAGAGCTTAAAAAATTGCCGGAATTATCGGTACGTTGAAAGTAAAGTGTGAAACCAAATTAAAATATTCGTTCATTAACCAAATGTTGGTGCTAATTTATTTTAATCAATCCAATCATTAACAATCAGTTAATCGCACGGTTTTTGAGTTATTTATGAATTTTGAATTTATTTAAATTCATTATATATTAAAATGTTACAATGTAAAAAAGTCGGTAAAATTTCTACCTTACCGACTAATAATTTATATTATTAAAAATAGAATAATTCCAAAAAACATATACCACAACTTGTATTATATATCTTAAATATTTTGAACTTTTACATTAGGAATAATAAATTTAACGTGAATAAAGAATGAAGTTGATTGAAAATTTAATTCATGTGATACGATGCACATTGATTCTTGTTTTAATTGTAATTATTAATATAATTTATCTTTAAGCTAATAAGATAAACATTTTAACGATTTTTATATTGCAATAAATGTGGCACGAATGACTACAATACGAACATTTAAGGTCGATAAATTATATTTTAATTCTATTTTTCACCGTTCAATTTATGTCTATTAAACAACCGAATACTTCAATAACTTTCTCCGCTTTCTAAAAAAAACTCACCATATATCATTTCCCTAAGTTCGTGTATAGTTTGACACTTGACCTCATCAGTTTCGCCAAGTTCGGTTCTCGCGTATTCTTGAACCTCGTCGGGTATAAAGTCAAGATCAAGCCGTAATTCTTCGTCGTCTGGTTTATCTTGCAGCTCTTTTGGCTCCGGCATTATGCTATTATCTTCGCTCGAAGGCGATGATGTCCTCTCGTTAACGTCCTCGCAGCAGCCGCTATCTTTGCGCTCTCGTGATTCCGGTGCCGTTGAACTTTTTTCAATGCTACCCTTTATCAATCTACTGCCAGCTTCTTGCGCATCCTTACTCTCGAGAGGCTTTTCTTTCTGGAAAACGATAAGATGATTTTATTTATAAGAAAAGTGTCACAATATTAGTGAAAATAAAAAAGCGATTATTGAAGAGCATTTTATTTTTGATTTCTGTATTATTTTAGTTTTTTTATACGTTTTGAACAGGTCGGGTTTTTTAAACTTTTTTTCAAATCAAAAGTTGTTGATCTCAACTTTTAAGTTATTTCGATGAAAAATTTTTTAGATTCAAACAAAATAGTTCATAGAATTAGAAAAATTAATTATCTTTTATAATTTTATACAAGAAAAAGTATTCTAAAGCTAGAAAAAAATCCTGTATCACGGATATATTATTCAATGAACATTCATATGAATGAGTACAATTGTTTATATTTTTATAACAAATATTTATCGAACAATAACAGTTACATAAGTAAATAAATAAAACATTTCGGAAATTGTTACAATAAAACAAACGTAAAATTAAAGTAGATTAAAATATACATGAACTAGGAAATTTAAAACTATTATGTACTGAAATAATAGATTAGAAAAATTGATAATAACAATTTCCTTGTTTTTAGTCGTTGAAACAATGTTAAATATCTAATCGAAATGGACAATCTTCTTTTTCACAATACAACAATCTAATTCGCATCATTGAATAAATTGTGCAATTATATCTGATTAATTTATAAATTTTTGCAAATTGATTGTGAAAAAAATCTAATGTAAATTAACTTTCAAAGATTAAATTGGATAAAGTAGCAAATAAATACTGTTTATTTTGAAATAAAATTTTTAAAAACTCGTTTTTGAATGCACAAAACAACGAGAATTACAATTTTAATAAAATCACACTTATTATTCGTTACATTACCATACAAATATTAATTGAATTTCTTTTATTATTATTCTTATTACTCATTATATTCTCTTCGCAGTACAAACCGTTAAATTGATAATATTCGGTATTTCAAATAATGATAAACTCTGCTTAATGATGCTTTTAAAGATCCAATTTCAAAGAAACTTTATCAAATAATATCATCTCGGTAATCGGTAAGTACTACCTTTGTCCGATGAAATTGCTATACTGCAAGTACGTGAGGTATATAATTTTTTGATTATAATAAGACTAACTAAAGCTTCCGATAATACAACAAGAGAGCTTCATTATTTTTGCTTTATATGGATTATCTCGTAATTAGAAATATGAATAATGATTAATGATTCATAAATTAAACGTAAAGTTTATTTTCGATAAATATAATCAGTTTTTGCGTAAAATATTATTCATCATAATTAACAATAAAAATAATTGTTGTGTTTGTAATGTACAGAGAAATAATTGCCTTTAAAAACTAAAATAAAAACAAAATAAATTTAATATGAAGATCCAGAAAACTAATTAATAAATGTAAAACCACAATAAAAATTACTTGGGTAATAAATATATATTTTTTTCGTAAATTAATTTACAAACGAGGACATGTGATTGAGAATTGTAAGTGATTGAATAAAATGTCCTACACATATACACTGTGAAATCGAACGATGTAGAACGATACAATAGTTGCAAAACAAGATTCTGCTTATAAGTATTCATTAAATTAAAAGTAAAAAAAGAAGAAGAAGAAGAAAAAGTAAAAAAAATGGTTAAACAGATTTTATAACACGATACTTTTTATTATTGTAAAATCGATTGATTTCAACATCGCAATACACATAATAATTTGATATTCGTTTAATATTCATAAACACACTTTTATTAGTCATACTTTTACCAATAAGATAAAAACGCATCACTTTGTAGTTAACTTTACTTTAATTGAAATGCACTCGACAAATCGTGGAGTGAGTGTGCTAAGAAATGATTTGATAATTGTGATCGATAAACTTTAATAAATTATGATTGATAACATTTTTGAATTGTTGATAATAAAAGAATATTTTTAATTCTAAATATTTTATTGAAAATTGTGTACTTTAAAAATAAGTTGTATTATTTGCAAATATTATATTAAAAAAGTTAAATACGCGTTTACGACACACGCATGCTTAGATGAATTTTAAAAAATTCAAGTAATAAATTGAGATTACAAAATTCACAAGAACTTTGTAATTTTCTGGTGCATTAAGAGTAAAAGTGCTTTTTAATTTCACACTTTAATACACAAAATAATTCATCGGTTTTTCACGATTTAAAAAAAAAAAAAGATAAGAAAAAATTTTAAGGAAAAAAATATATTATTCAATACCCAGTAGCTAATCTCGGCCGCTCCGTTAAAAACTCCATTCTCTAGCTTGGACATGGATTATAAGGATATTACGTTAGGACATTCGAAATCACTGATATAGTTTTATCGTCACTTTCACGCACTTTTTTTTATCTCTATCTCTTTTTATCCGATTATTATTGTCAATGTAGTTTTTTTCTCTTCGAAACTATTGTCACCTTTTCATCATACTCTAACTACTAGAAAAAAGAATTTTACACACTGTAAACTCGCTGATATTTTTTATTTCGCAACAAAAAAAATTTTCATTAAAAAAATATTATTCCACGCAAGCATAGGTTAATAAGCAAAAAAAAAAAAATGAAAGTCGTTAAACAGAAACATCACATTTAATATTTAGGTTCATAATAATTCAAAATTATTCAGTGATAAAATAATTTTTAAAAATAATTAATCATGTTAAACAAACAATAAAAAGCAGATTTTTAATAACAAGTCAATGTAACAATGAAAAACAGTATACTTCACGTTACAGAATATTAGTTCCCTTTAAAGCAACGATAACGAGAAAATTCCAATGCATGAAAGAGGAAAAAAAAAAGGAGAACAAGAGAGAAGTAAAGAATGCAACAGTGCACGCGATTCTAATAAAGCATAAAACTAAACTTCAGTTGAGAAATAACAAAGCAGCTCGAAGCATAAGCAGCAAAAAAAAAAACTAAAGTTAACTAAAAGTTAAAGAACCAACAAAAAAAAGGAAAGAAAGAAGGCAGAAAAAAAAATAAACTTTTATGTATACTACACGCTTGGCTGGTCTTCCTTTTATTACCGCGTGCATCCTTCAAGAAAGCACGCACAACAACAACGAAATGAGAAGAGCATGCAAAAAGCAAAAGTTATGAATTTCACCCAATTTAACACTGTTAATAAAAAATTAAAAAATATTTCTTTTTTCACAAAGGGAAGTAAAATATTGTTATGATTACTATTGAGAAAAATTAGTATATATGTGTACGGTATATCGAGCGATATGACGAAGGTGTATTATAAAAATCTAAAGAAACAAGCGAATGCAACTTCGCCGGCCGTCAGTGATGCAACTGAGTTTAAAACAGCTAACGAAATATTTCTCTCTCTCCTCCGTTGAGTTTGTTAACTATACGTGTATATACATATACACACATTTAAAACCTAGTGTATATATCCCAAGTAGCAAAATCCCACAAGCCAGCAGCACAGAAACCAGCTGCCTCTTACTAAAGTATAAAGGCCACAATCATACTATATGAAGAAAAAAAAAACTAACTTAATGCGTTAAAAAGAGACGGAGAGAATAACATAGCGAGGCCATTTTATGTGTAGATTGTATATGTATATATATATATATATATATATATATATATATATATATATATATATATATAAGACTAGTTTGTTAGTCAGACGATCGTATTAAGGAGTATCGACACCGATCGCACTGGATTATACACTGGAAACAAAGGATTTTTTTTCGTGCTCGACTGACTATTTTTTTGCCTTTTCTTTCTGTTGTTTAGAAAAAAGAAGATGATTTAACGTGAAGCGATTAAGATTTTGATTTTTTTCTTCATTTATGATGAATCGTAGTTAGAATAAAATTCTTTAAGAGGCGGTCGGAACCAAATCGGTGACTTAGTTCGGTGCTTGTAATAAATGCTTATAATAATTTATTCATTTATTAATATGGTAAAAATATAGTCATTTCCTCTAGTCATGTATATAAAGAATAATTTAAAATAGTTAAAGCCACAAAAATATACAAAATATTGTCATAAAGCGAAAAATGCCACCTAACAATCGACACGACAGTTTTTTGCATGCGGTATACGTCAAGTCAGTTTGATATTTGTAATAAATGCTTATAATAATTTATTTACTTATTCATATGGTAAAAATATAGTCATTTCCTCTAGTCATGTATATAAAGAATAATTTGAAATAGTTTAAGCCATAAAAATATACAAAATATTATCGTAAAGCGAAAAATGCTGACTTGATATATACCGCAAGTCACCGATTTGGTTCCGACCGCCTCTTAAATTACAATGATTAAAAATTTTTCTGAGTAAAAAAAATAGATTATTTTATAAAATAATGTGATTTAAGTAACGAAATATAATTAGATAAGAATATTAATAGAAAATTCATGACTTACATTAGTCATATGAATACTCATTAGAAATATTGTAAATAAAGCTGTGAATCATTTCATTTTTAAACCAGTTATATTTAAAATTTAAAAAAACGTGTTTTTAAAAAAAGTGTTTATTGCGTTAATGAATATTAATGTAACGTTTTGTTTGGTAAAAAAAAAGTGCATCACATCGTAAGGACAGACTTTGTAGTCACTAATTAATGTGTTCTACAACTGGAATTTGTATTTCTAATTTTCTATTTGAAAGGTCTTAATATTCGTTATTAAATTGAAATTTTTGAAAAAATTGGATGTACTATAAAATTTGGAAAAAAGCAAAAAGTTTAAGGAAACTTGCGAAGAAAATATATTTTTTTTCTTTTGAAATAAAACTATTTGTATACATTATATTTTTTATTCATTCATGGATTTTTATTTCGAACATTATTTCGCGGTATTTAAGAATTTCTTGCAAAAAATTTAAATTTATATTATCAATAATTTGGTTTTATAAAATATAAATTATTTAAAAACATTATGATTTAATGTATCAAATAAAATTTGTAAAAACTTACTGACAAATCATTTATTATCTTTATAACTGAGCTAGCGAAGTTCATCTCTTCAAATTTGCATGTCTTACACTAACAAAAATACAAAAACAATGCCATACGAAAGTATTTCTTTTTGTATTATATTAGATAACATATAACTAATCATTAGAAATTCAAATTTAATGGGCATAATTTAAAGGAAAACATGTTTGAAGCTCATTAAAGTCATTTCTACTTTTAATTCCTGAGCAATTACAAACTTGTTAAAAAAAAAAGAATATTTTAAATACATAAAATGTATAATTGTAAAACTTCCATAATGAGTCGCTAAAACGGCAGCAGATAAAAAATAACAAAAAGACTGGAACAACAATGACAGTGACAATATTCGTATACTTTTTACTTTAATCTCGAAGCGCTTTTTTTTTCCTTATTTTTATTTCACGGATAAATCTTTCTATTTTATATTTTACTGCACTCTGTTTTTGTCGAATCATAAGCTGATGTTTATTAAATGGATATATGTGGTAAATTTTCAAAAGGACAGTAAGAGAAAATATAAATAATATTATTAAGGATCGAGGAGAAATAAATAAAAGTATAATGTGGAAATGCAGGTCGAACAACGCACTCGATCAAGGTTGTGTATTTAATGTTAAAAACATGTGTTTCGGGAATTTTCTTTATATTGAAATAAACATTTTCTGGTTATTGAAAGTATTAATTTTAATTATTTATATGCGCAGAGAAATTATATGGTTGAAATGAGGATGTATCATGCGATTTTGTATAATAATTACTATGAGAATGATTATAATATTTATACGTATGGAAAACATTAAATTAATAAAAGGTAAATTTTAGTACCTTGTATATTTTGACTTATCTGGGACCTCAATTCAGCAAAATTGGCTGTACTTAGATCCTTGAAATTGATTTAAATTTTTAAGAAAACATAGTTAGAAAACATTTATAAATACATTGTAATTTTATTTTTCGAGTTAAAAGTTGGTAATAAAATTTCCAAAATTCAGTTATTCCAAAAACTAATTTTCAGTACCCTACTTGGATAAGTTTCTAAAATCTATTTTGGAGATTAGCGTAAAATTCCAAAAATTGCATTTACAATATTTGAGTAATAAAACTAAATTAAATTTCCATGCGACAAATAAAAATTCATAATTTTAATTAATGCATCGAACTCGTTTATTTCAATCCCATCAAAGTTAAACACGACCTTGATTTCAGCCGTATATTTACTTCAACCAAATATATAATAATTACGATCCTTTTGAGTGCACGAATAACTTAAAATTTTCTTATGTAACATTACGCATTGCGTTGACCATTGTTATTCGAAATCTAGGTTGATATTGGAATGTGGCATCGTTCGCATAGACGATAATCACACGTAATTAAATGTAATTATTCGATTATTGTGACCCATAAGAAAATAAAAAAAATGTTACTTCAGAAGGAAAGAATAGTAATCTTATGATATTTTTCTTACAAATAATTGCATTAATTACTTTTTTCTTATATCTCGTCGTAATTAAAAAAATAAATTGTGAAAATGAAAGTATTGGAAAAATTTATCTTACTTACTCTGAATACGAGAAAAAAATTATTTCGTAAAACTGTAAGGAATATATTAAAGTAATTTTTCTTATACAAATAAGCCAGTATATTGCGCACAAGTGTAAAAAAGATAAAAACGCAAGTAGCTTTAAAGAAAAAAGAAAAAGGATAGCTAAATTTTCTGATATATGTTACCAAGGTGTAAAATCAATTTAGTGAAAGTGTGAAGTGAAGTAAGTCATATTTTGAAGTCGATCATTAAACCATGAAGAAAAACTTTCGAGAACTGGTTTTGCATAAATATCAATCGGTGCTTCTATCAGCGATCATATCAAGATCGGAGATAAGAGCTCAAAATTTAACGGAGAATAGTAGAAAAATGACTGGCGAATTAATTGCTTTGATCTTGACGAAAATAAAAAGAGAGTCGAGCTGAGAGCGTAGTTTTTCATTTTTTTTTGAGAAAAAAAGAGACGTCATTATCTCGATTCCGAGAAAAATTAAGTAAAACGTTGTTAGAATCGGTTAAGTAACGGATGAATTACATTCATTAAGTAGTAACAGACAAGTGCGCCGTGACTCTGACATGCGGATAGAGAAATTCTCCTTTTTTTTTTGGACTATTTTTTTTTTTAAATTATAATAATTTTTTTGAAAATTTGTGAAACCAGTGTTGAATATAATATTGTATAAATATACGCTTGGAATTTGGGTCATTATTGTAGATATGATGAAAACTTAGAATAAAATTTTTAATTTTTAAAATGTGTTTAAAAATAATTACAAGATTAAAAGAAAGTTAATAATATTTAGTTTAAACATTATTCTTTAAAAATCCAAAATTAAAAAAATACATTCGAATAACGATAGTGATCGAATTATCGGCGATCTATTTACGTCAACAGTCTGACCACATGTTTCATTATTTACAGAAATTTTTTTAACTATCGTAACTCAATACAGAAATATTGAAATACACAGCATAATTTTTGTTGAAGAAATCGCGAAATAGCATGTAATATTTTTCAATTCATTTTTTACCTTCTAAAACATTAAAAATTTACCAACCAGCATCGGCGATTCTTAAAATAAAAATATTTCTAAATCTCAATTTACTGTCATTAGCGATAGAATTTTCTTGAGAAAAAAAAATGTTTTAAGAAGAAAAAAGAGCCGTTACACAAACAATAAATAAAGTAGCCAAATTAATAAGTTTAAAATTTCCAGGAATTCGTAATAATGCAAGACGTGCACACGCATCCGGCAAATGCACCCAACGCTTCACCCAACGCTTACTGTATAATTGTAAAAGGAGAGAGAAGAAAAAAATAAGCTGGTCAAGGTTAAGTCTATTAAATTTTGTAAGAAAAAAAATGTACTTTCACTGATGCACACCTTACGCTTTGCTCTTTTTTAAAGTATGTTAATTTAATGCACGTCAAAGGGGGACTTACCGTTGACTCCGTGAACGTGGAAACGTAAGCTAACATTTTGGCTTTTCTTTTTTGTTTCGTTTATTTTTTTTAAATTTTCCCTTTTTTGGAGATAAGCAAAAAAATAATTATGTTATTGTTTTGTGGTGTTTTAAGCTTAGGCAAGAATAATGCGGTTTTTAGTTTCGTTGAGGTTTTCTTTCCATGCAAATGTGGAGGATGATTAGATAATTAATGCAATCATTGTATGTTCTTTGGAACATGTAATGTTTACGCGATAATAATATCTTTTGAAATGTTCCACTTTGTTTTATTTTTTCTCTTTGCAACTTTTGCCGTATTTATGAAGATGATTCTAGTGTTTAGAACGTGGAATGGAATTTACAAGTGCATTATGGATCTTTAAATTTCAAAGGTATTTGCAATAGTTGAAATTTTACCGATTTAATTTAGTACAATTAAGTATTAAAAATTAAAAAAAAAGTATGGGAATGGCATGGTGATATTCGCTCAAGTCATTATCTTATAAAAATGATAATATTTATGTTATGATACTATTAATGTTATCATTTTCCTGTTTATATAAATAAACACTTAGCCAAGCGAATGCAATTTAGATCGGGATATTTATAAATAGATTTAAAAAGTAGTAAAATAAAATCACTCGATTGAAAGGTTTTTAATAGTCGCATCAATCTTATTATCTGTTTATATTATTCAAACATACGTAAAAAAACAAAAATTAAGTATGAAAATATATTAATTATAACAAACGCATAATTTTTGTTGACTCTCATCGCAATACTTTAAAGTAATTACGCATATCATCACAAAGAACTCGCGACAGCGTTTAGAAAAAAATTCTAAATGAATAAGAAAAATTTTCTTTTTTTTTATTTCCTCTGCACAAAAAATTAATTACAACTCCTTTTTAATAGCTCCATGTTTGACATTACACCTTTGATGTTTCAAAAAAAAAAAAATTTCTTTTTTCACAAGCACTTCAATCAGCGAATTGAAAAGTTTACAGATGTTATCACACTAATTAACTTTTTTCTTTAATTTTCTTATTTCTTAATGTTGGATAAATGCAAAATGATATTATATTAAAATTATTTATAAAGAAAACACTCCATTCTTTGCAAATTTTACTCTCTCGAACAATGATCATGCGATGCCATTGTTAAAATCATTACAATGGCGTTTCGGAATAAAAATTTTTCCTAACAGCACGAGAACGTTACTTAAAAAAGAAAAAGTGCATGGAAAAACCTCGCAGAAACGGGAAAGGAATAAACTAAAAGCACCACAAAAGCCAATGTTTATAAAATGGCAAAACCTTCGAGTGAAACAAAAACACGACTTCCTACTGATTTTAAACGAAAGCGAAAGTCCTCCTTTTACTATCGTTTAAACCGTGTATATCCTCTTGCCCTTTATTCGCACGAGTATCCGACTGGAACTAAGCTTAATATAACTAAAACCACGGGAACGAAACTTGCTCCTTGCTCCTTTCTCGAGCCAAGATATCTTAATGAATTAAAATACTTTACACAACACCGGATTCGCTTCTTCTTCTTCTTCTTCTCCTTCGCGTAGTGTTTGTTAAATTTTTCCCCTTTTTATTGTAATAAAATATGTTGAAAAAGAAAATCAAGCGTGCACGAGAAGGTACCAGCATCGAGTTGGATAAAGAAAAAAAGGAGGAAAAAAAGAGAAATAATAAAAGAAGGTAAAAAAAAAGAACGATATATCCCGGAAACCGGTTCGCTCTTGTTCTCCTTGACAGCGAACTTGAAGCTCTCGGATACGAAAAATAGTCAGGATGGTTGGATAAATAATGAAAAAGAGATGCATTAATGCTCGAAATGGGATTTTTGAAATTTAAGAGGACGACGAGAATAAAAAGAGGAAAATGATGGATATAAACAAACAATCAATTTTGACTCGTTCTCGAGAGTTATGTTTTTAGTTTATCGGTGGAATGAAGAGGATTAACAATTCAATGAAAATACTGTTTATTTTTTTTTATGGTCAGAAGTGCTAAAAGATGAATATTTAATGTTGTTATTTAAATATTTGATATTTTTTAACTTTTTTCGCGTTTTTTTTTTCAAAACATATTAGATGCATTGTTTTTAGATGTTTTCAAATTTCTAGACAAACAACTAAAATTTTTTAACTATGCTTAAAAAAATAATGTGCTTTAAATACCTGAATATGATTAAAATTTATCAACATATTTTAAGGAAAATGAATAGATAAAATATTTGTTATAAAAAATCTTTTAACATTTACTAAATAAATAATCAGATGAAACACATGCACAAAGAGAAATTTCACAAAAAAATTTTTCCTCAAAAATTACAGTGGTAAAACGTAATCATGGGGACTTGATGTTTTTTTTTTCTTGTTCATTACGACCGGCGGTTCACAAATTTTACAGAGCGTCACGGCAAAAATTATAGAGCGTCAAAGTTAAAATTATCAAACGGTCACGGTAAGAATTAATGAAGGTATTTGAAAAAAAAAATTTTCTACATGTCTCGCTAACATTCAGTCTCTTATCTATTAAAAATACCGCGAAATATCATTTTCCCTGCAATTTAATTCAGCGCCTAAAATTTATTTCATTAAGGAGATGTAAAATACCGTCATTACAGTTTTCCAAATTTTTCATTCTTAATTCAAATTTTTTAAAAATGTCTCTATATTACTGCCTTCTATTTTAATTAATAAAAAGCATAATATAGAGATATTTCGGAAAATTGTGACGCTAAACAAAATAATAGAATTTCCAGTAAATAGTAGTCCTCTTAAAAATTTAATTTTGATTTATTTAAAGATTAAAAAAACTGAAATGTTTCTCTTTTAAATTTTGTAGTCCTTTACTTTTTTTATACTTTTTTAAACTTAAAAAAAATGTTTTCTTTCATTATAAAAACTGGTAACAAATATTTAAAGCCCAGGTACTTAATAAATACCTATTAAAGAAACCAGATTTTAAACCAGTTTCAATTTCTAAAAAAAATTATTTAACAGCTTGCAATAATTTACATCGGGAAGGCAATTATAAGCCTTCAAAGCTCGATTTTCTTCATTTAAAATTCTATTGTTAGCGAGACGTGAAAAAAAATTCTATTAATTTGCTTTTCTCAAATGCAACTAAAAGTGAAATTGATAATCTTATTTCCTCTGTATTGTTTATAATTTTATAGTTATCATTATTATTGTTTTTTTATTTAATGAATATTGTTCTTGTTTTTTCCTCGTTTCTTTTTTTTAGAAACGCAATTGACGTGGACTGTTTTTTTAATTTAGTGTTTTCATTGTAAAAAAAGGAATTAAAATTTTCTTGTCATACATATTTTTTTCGTTTTCTACGTAAGATTTTGGTCTTGAAAAAAAAAAATTTGTATCTCAAGGCAAAGGCAAACGTTGCAATTTATTATCTCTGACCTTCTCTCTTTTTCGTCCGTGTTTTATTGAGATAATAATTTAGTAAGTATGATTCAGATACTTGCGACTTTAAAAGTAAGTGGATTACTGTATATTAAATAGGTAAGCTTTCTTGTGCATAAGATTGTAAATGAATTAATGATTTCATTTCATTATAAGAAACTAATAGAGCTTTACCGGAAACTGCAAATGCATATTTTTGGTAATGATGAAGAGAAAACATTTAAAATCACCAAAAAAGTATGATTATTGTTGTACTTTCGTATTTAACTTTTCTTTTGTTCAAAATAGACTATGTTATTTTATTGAAAATCAAATAATTACATGTTAAAATTTTTCTTGTAAATTATTCAATCTGATTTTTGTTTTTATAATTAAATTTAACCCAGATTACTTAATGAACAAAAATACAAATAAATGCATATAAGTCTTAAAAACCATTAAAATTATAATAAACTTTAGAAACATTCCATTTTTTCAAATTCAAAAAACTTTTTAACAAATCTATTTTCCCTTTTACTCTCCCGTTTCATTATGCAAGGTGAATGGCCTTTTAGCGCGGCATTCATAATGAGGCTCGTATATGTCGCCATCTAATTATGAAACGTAATTAAAATCATGTTACTTGGTTATAGTTGGCTCATGAAAAATGTAAACACCGGTAAAATGTTAGTCTGTGTATATTAATAAATTTATTACGAGGAATAGTATAATGTTACAGAGAAAAAAGTTAAATACGTTAATTTAATTATTTCAAATATTTACACGAGCATAAATTTTTATAATTAAAAAAAAAGTTTCGAAATTTGTATCAAGATTTTACTGTTTTCATTTATAATAATAATCGTGTAGTTTTTATTATCAGATTAGATAATTTATTTTTATTGATTATAAATTCTGCATGTGTTCCCTGATTTAGTTACTTTTCTGTTTTTTTTTACGCAAATGTGATCATAAAGTGTAAAAATTGCAAAACATAAAGTTAATTTTATTACATAAATAATTAGGTTGTTCATCAATTGTGGAAACTTTCAAATGTAGTGAAATCAATGCTGTAAATAATTTTTACATTTCCGTCAAAATTTTGAAAATTAAAATAAGTTTTTACGAACAAATTCAAAATATAGTATCGAACTTTTATTAAATTTTTATATAAAAATATTGTTTGTTAATCGAACCGATATTTTAAAATGAAATTCAAATAATCTAAATTCCGTTCAATTGCGACCATACAAATGATCAAAAATTCAGTTTTGAAAAAAAAATTCATTTCATACTTATTTAAACGATCTTATTGAATCTTTATTCGAGCATATAACGCTTGTATCAGCAGGTTTTTTTAAACCTCTCAAAAAAGGTTTTCGGTCATTTAACTTTCACGTTACATAAGCTTGGCCATTCTTATTTTCATCAAAGGTTCTTTCTTTCGATATCATAATAGATACAGCTCTCGTGTTTTAAAATTCATAAGGCAGAATTCGATTAAAAAAAAAATTCATAAAGGTATATACTATTATTACATCATAATGTAAAAAAAAAATTGCCCCAGTTCGCATATAAAAAATATATGCAATTCATTACATTTGCGACATTTGAATTGCAGTGATTAATCATGCCGATTTGTTTTTTTACTTTCAATCAAATTGTAATAATATTTGCTATACATTCATAATATTTTCTTAGTGAAAATATTTATTACATTCTTTTTAAGTTTTTGATATTCTTTTTTTTTATTTATCAAATAAAATAATTTTATAAAATTAATTGATTTATTTTTTTTCACTATGTATTTTATTTCAAATCTATATAATAATTATATTGATTAAGGAATCAGCGTCCTGAACAATTACAAATTACTCATATAACTATAAATGATTGTAAACAACTGAATAACTGTAAAATTCTGAATGTAACAGTGAATAACTGTATGCAGTTTTATATTAAACGTTTGAATTTGGAAGTGCAATCAATGTATACAGTTACTTGAAATTTATTTAAATTTAATTCGAATTATTATTTAATTATTTTCAGATATTATTAACACTTTAACGAGGTGTTGCGAAAAAAATTTCAAATTAAATTAATTATATAATAGTTATGGTGAATTGGTTATTAAACTTTATTAATTATTATTTGTAGACATAAAAAATGATTTTTTATTTTTTTTTTAAAGAATTTTCGATGTTCGTATCATTATTTTTAGAAATATTTCTTACAAACAAGAAAGAAATGTAAATCATTTCTACTTTGGGATGATATATTATTCCTCATAAAAAATGCATCATCCCTAAGGAAATCATTTCCACTATAGGGATAAGGCATTCTTTTTATAAAAACAATTTCAGAGAATAGTTTCTGTGATTGATTCGTAAATGACTGTATAAAAAATTAAAAATAATTGGAGATAATATATAATAATTATAAATAATTTAAATAATTATAACAACAGTAAATACATTTGAAACACTTTAAAAAAATTTGTTTGATAATATATTTTCAAATAATAATTATTTGCAAATTAAACAATTGATAACATTTACATAAAATTCTTTAGATATTTACAACTTTTTTACATAAATCATTTCCACGAGATTCGTGGACAATTAGTTTGACTATTTAAATTACTATTGCAAATGTTTCAATTTTATGCAATGACTAATATTTATCATTGCATAAAATTATTCTTGCGATTGAAATAATAATGAGGAAATACGAGGATCAATTAAGAAATTTTTTTTAAATAAAACTACAGGAAAATAGAAGACCTTATGAATAATAAACTCATGTTTTAAGTTAATGAACTAATTAAAAAATACGATGAAATTTTTAGTACCTGCTTTTTCAAATTAAAATTGAATTAGCCAACAAAATATTTATATGTTAATTATATTAAACTGCAATTAATTAACTGTATGAATTAACGTAAAGGACTAATGAGAAAAATATTTTGATGTGTGCATGGTAACGGTTTATCCCATAAAAATCTTACACTTACTCTTTAAAGTTTACCATAAAATCCTGCGTAAAAATAATAATAGCGACGTTTATTCTTAATTATTGTTGAAGTTACTACTATAACGGTTAAAATTGTTAAGAAAATTTGAAATTTTCAATAATATTTAACGCACATATTTATAAAATAAATTTTAGTGATGGTCGAAGAAGTATAAATTTTTAAAGAGATGTGTCATGTTTTTCAACTTCAAAACGACGTATCACCTTTTTCAAATATGATATTTTAAAAATACAATAAAAATCAGAATAGCGAATTTAAGTTGATTTAAAATATTAACTTTTTTATACGATGTAACATCTTTTTAATAATTTTTTCTATAATTTATATTCCTTGAAAAGTTGTTAATTTAAAAATTAAAAAAAAAAATTTTTTCAATTATTTGTAATTTTTTATAATTGATAATTAGTGAAAAATTCAAACGAAAAAGGAAAAAATTATTAAATAATGAAAGGTTAGAAAATAAACAATTAAAAAATAACTTTGATGAGCCACCTTTAAATACTGTAAATATTTTTAATTTTATTTAACGTCGCTGTATTTCAGCTATAATTGCGATGCTAATTAGCGACGGAGGTTTCTCATTGAGTTTGTCAACTTCGGCACATGTAACGTACAGTGGTGCTCGATATAAATTGGCCGAGACGGGGACTTGAACTCTGGCCCCTCAGGTTACAAATCCATCACCTTACCGTCTGAGCCACTGAGGACCTCTATTGAATATGATTTCTGTGTTGTTCTTGAATATCGCAATACAAACTTTATGGCATTATCGGTGAATATCAAAATATAAATGTAAAGGCATTGAATTTTCTAAATGAATAATATTTTGAATGTATTTATCGTTTTTGAACTTTTTAAAGTCATTGTTTTAAAAAGCTATAGACATTTTATTTACTTTATTCAAGAAGATAGCTATGCAACATTGTCTTTTAAATTTCCTTATAAACATTACTTAAAAGGGCTATAAATAATTCTTCAATATCGCTTAGAATAATTATTTTTAATGATAAAACCAAGAAAGCCATGCAATAAAATTGCGGTTCTTTTATAATGTGATTGAGTGAAAATCGCGTTCGCTAACAATAAACAAAACAACAAACGACATTTGTCATTTTTTCTCTCTCTTCAATTACAGTTAAAACTGCATTCTTCCCGGAGGATGAGATTGCCGAGGAACTGTTACTTTTTGAAAAATTCATTGATTGAACTTACGCGTGTCTTAAACTTAAAACGATGATATACAAATTGAAGTTTCACGAAAACTACCGAAAATGCAAATTCAATAAAAACTTACCTTAGACTTCGAGGGTCAGACGAGCACCACTAACTTTTCAATAATAAAACATAAAGTATTCACTGTGAGCGAGTAAAATTAAACGTCTAAATAAAGTGTATTCCAATTTAAAAAATAATCATCCATATAAAAGCGATGCTATTAGTTGGACGCGCTAAGTAATACTGCCGAATGGAAAAGCCAGAGCCAGAAGTAAAGGGGGTATACCCGCTACTAAAAAGCAAAACTATATACTCTCTTCCGCGTTTGTAATCCCAACCTCTTGTCTGTCTGCGTGTACGTGTAAGTCTGCTCCTGGCTGCTGCTGCTGCTGCCGTTGCTTGTTGCTAAGACTTTTGCTTTGGGGGGCCTGAGAAAGTTGCACCGCGTGTATACACCACGTATATACATATAGCCAGCGAGCGTACAATCACCTCTCCTCTACCTCCTACATCCTGGCTTTTTAAAAGACTCTCCTATATATCTTAGTCATTCGACTTCTTTTTCTTTTTTTTTCTTCTTTTATTTTTACCAATTTGATGTTATATATATATATATATATATATATATATATATATATATATATATGTATAGAAAAAAAAGGTTACAGCATCGGATACACGGCTTGATTAAGAAACTCTTCTTTTCCCTTTCGTTGATCATCAGGCAGCAGGCCTATGCTTTATATTTTTTATATTAAAAGGTTGTTAAGGAATCACTCTATTACTGCATATGTATGTTAATGTTGTATTTCGAAAACGAGACTCGATATCCTAATGTCTCTTTTTTTTCTGAACGAGTAAGCACGCTGTCCTAGATGTCATCGATGAATCGATGTCATTATACTATTAGGTATATCGATTCTTTCTTTTTCATAAATGTTCTTCATTAGTTATAATTTGTAGTTGAGATAAAAAGAAGTCAACCCGTCAAATCATATTGATAAAAGTAAAACGAATATCACTTATTAATTGCTGATAATTTGATTAATAGATTATCGCACTTATCAAATAAAACGTAATATTATTATAATAAAATTTTTCCGTGACGCATATATTAAATGTAATAATAAAAATTGACCGTGGTAAAAATCGCAGCCTCAAAAATTTTCGTGGAATTGAAAAATTAGTTTCTTTATGATGTAACTTTTTTTTAGTACTTTATGGCCTATTTTTACTGCAATGACTAGCTTAAAAATTTTTTCGAACATTATTCTAAATGATTTGATATGCAGAAATAATGTTTTTTATTGAAAAACTTTTAATATTTTATCGTTATTTCTACTCACAATCAATTAGTCAAAAAATGAATTAACTTTCTATTGGGAAATATTCATTGATTAATACTTTTCTGTAAATTAGTATTGGTTTTTGCATTACCTCACTAGACTATTCTCATAATTTTAAATGAAAAAAATTGGTTTTCTAAACTATAATTACCTCTCGATAAAAGATTTTGATCACTGGTAAAATCGAAAGTGTTATCAAATTTACTTAACTTAAAAAATTGAAAATTTTATAAAACTAATTTTTATCATCTTTGTATCTGCATGTTAGGAGAAAGTAATTTATTTATAAATGTTAAAACCGGCGAGGATAATTTTATAGTAAATTTTAAAATTAAATAGCGTTTGTTAAATAATAAAAATTTTTTGAATAAATAATCTAAAAATTTTTGATAATTTCTTATCAATTTCAAATAACCAGCTACGCCGATTATAAATTTAATACATCAAATAAAACTTTTCATTTCATTTAACAAAGTTTCATTGAACTTCTGTATCATTAAAAACCGGTTTGACTTTATCAGTGCAGTTTAGAAAATCAAAAATTTGAAATATTTTTTTTTCCAACAACTTTTTCTCTTGTATTAAGAGAAAAAAAAGGAAAAATAAACCATAATTTACATGAGCTTTTCACTTATGTCCTTTTATTTTTAGAAATGAAAATTGTTAATTAAACTTTGAATACAAATCACTTACGGTATTAACTAACGACCACCTTTCACTTTCAACAACAAAATATTTTTAGCAACAATGTTAATGCTTATTATTTTTTTTTTAATTATTTACAAAATTATCATTAAATCTATGAAAAATTCTAATTTTTTTATCGAATCATCAATAAATAAGAATCTTTTGCTTATATTATACATAATTTAAAAACTAAATTTTACATAAAATACAGCCTAATATACATATGGTTATACAACTTATTCTATTAAAAAAAAAAACATTTTATCTTAAAAATTTTCCAATATCCTACAAGCTCATAATAATAATCGTGTAGTCCTGAAGCAGTTAGCAGATCCTATATCCACTGTGAATACGTAGACGAAAGGAGTGAAATCGCGATCGACGTGTAACTTATAATCCATAATAGTACGTCACCGATAAATATATGCATGGATACATCGTAAAAATCAAAGATGCATAAGCCAATAGGTACAGTCAAATTAAGAATTGAGATGTTAAATTGTTAAATTTTAATCAATTGTTGCTGATATAATTGTTTTATTATTGAAAATCATTTTTTTATTCTTTTAAAGAAAAAATTGATTATGATTATTATAAGTTCGTCATCCTATTTTTATAGACGTATTTATTAATTGTATTTTCAGACATTATATAATGTTACGAAAGTTTTATGAATTTTAATAATATTATATAAGAATCATTTTGATTGTTTTAAAATATTCAATCTCAATGTAACTGTGTCAAAAACCAGAAATTAAATTACAATAAACATGAAATTATTATTTACGACGTGATGAAAGGATAATTGAATAATGTAACTTATAGTTAACGTATATTGGTGAAATAAAATGTACATTTTATTATTGAAAATAGCCATTTGGAAGTACATGAAAAATTGACTTCATTTAATAAGTTTTTCATAGTTTATAAATTAATTTTTTTTTTATCAAAGTAAATTTATAACATCTTTTCATTACCGGTGTATCAAATGAGTTCGAAGACATTTTTCCTCTATCATTTAGCCTATGCAAAGCCAAAGATTGGTTTACATAACTATACGTCCTAAACTTGAAAATTTGAGCTTTCTCAAGCTCTTACCTTTTTGATTGATCGATTCTTTTCATTATGCTTTTGCTTTATTAGACAAACCATGAATACAATAATCGAGGAATATTGAATTCAATACAGTATTCAAGGAAAAACTCGGGCACATTATAAGACACATAATATCCACGTGTAGAAAAAACAAGGCACGTGTACTCGAAAAAAAAACGACCGGTCGAAATAGACGTTAAGTAATTTTCGTTCGTTTTTAAGTGTTTTTTAGAAACGATGGTATGAGTTGCATTTAAATACTTTTTTTTTATCGAGAACATATGCGTGACTTCCTTCAGAAAGATGAATTTGATGTACAAGAAGCTGTGGAGAGCACGTGAGAACGTCAATTTGATGATTTTGAGGATACAAGTCATTACTGTTTTTACATTAATTGTTAATTATGCGATTTGTTTTTTAGAACATTTGAATAATTAAACAATGTCTGGATGATGATTAACGTTTTTGAAATATTCATTATTCAATTATGATTATTACTATTTTGAAAAAATAAAAAATTTAATAGTGTATGAAAAGTTTGTATTATTTTCCTCTTACATATTTTTTTGTATCTAATAGCACTTAAAAAGTTTTCTAAAATTATTAAATTGGCATAAAATAATTTTTTCAAGTAGATCGATGCCGGTTTGGTAAGACCGATACGCATATAAATTAAATATTATTTTATGCTTTCAAATAATCTATAATAACAAAACAAATGATAAAAAGTATCATTAATTCTTTCATCGAATGCACATATACATTTAAATTTATACTTTTACATCTACTATTTTTAAGCAGAAAACGATAAAGCATACTTCAAAAATTTTAACATTTCCTGCTGATAATCATACAGACGAAAATTGAACGCAATAAATTTTCCTCCAAATACAAATTTTAATTTGAGCATAATTAGTTTATAAATGTATCATATATCGAATGCGTTTTATCGGCTATATCTAAATAGAAAATGTAACCTTAATATTTTTATTTTTTTTTATAGTTGAAAAATAAATCACGTGAGGCGAATAAATATTTTTTTAAGGTAAACCAATTTTGAAAAATTCGATAAATGTAACCTGTCAGGAGAAAAATTATAGACTTTGTATAGATCAATGTTTTCAATAGAAAAAAACTTGTGCCTATAACAAAGTAACCAGATATGAAGTTATGTAACAAAAATACAAGATTGTATGTTTTTTTTTTTCAATTTTTAATGATTGAAGGAAATTTATTGTTTCTAATAAGTTTTAAATATGAAAAAAAACTCAAATATTAAAACATTTATATCTTTAATCAATCATTAACAACAAACTTTCTAGATCGACTATCCTATCAATACGTCTTGAAAATGAATACGAACTTACAATTTAAAAGCTCTCTAAAGTCACGCAAAATCATTGACCTATACATACAAGTGAAAAGTATACACATAAAACTCATATATATATATATATATATATATATATATATATATATATATATATATATATGCATATATGTATAGATGGTAAAGCCAGTCACCTAAGATCTCAGCATCAAGTCTCGTTTCACGTTTACGCAATAATCTTTGGGCTTTGAGTCACATGTGTATGTATATACTTTGCCGATTTCCTCAATCCACTTAATCACTCGACTATAGTGTGTATACATATAACACATACTTTATACGTACGTTTCGCGCATATACACACATACGTGCAGCATGTACAGACTTCCGTGAGATTATCTCTTGGCTCTAGAGTTTAAGAGTGAGAGTGAATTTAGCTGGTGCCCGGGAGACACAAAAGAAAAGACTTTCTTTGACTTGCATCTTTACTTTCTTCATTCGCTTTTTTTTCTTTCTCTCGTTGGATTATTGATGACAGCCGCGAAAAGAGGAAAAGAGGTTCTAATGCATCTTTGATATTTATGTGCACGAGGAAGAGTTTCGTTTTTTTCTTTAAAATCTTGCTATTTTTTCTGGCTTTTTTTTTTTACTTTATTTTTGTTACGTACGTAACGAAATTTAGCGTTACATTACAGTAATGCCTTATTCGATCGATGAAAGTATTATATCTTCGTATATATACGTGTATATCTCTTAATGAAAGTTCACGCCGTTATTTAATGCTTATACACGTTGGGTTTAGTATTTTAAAGAAGAAAAAAAAGTGAGAAACCCGCGCGAGGTTAATGTAACTTATGTAACGCATCTTTTTTAAAAGTGGAATCTAAAGATTATTTAATAGCCTTAAGCACAGGGATTATATGTACGCGTTATATATGTATATACAATGTGTTCAAAGCTTGTTTTATAAATAGCTGGTACTGTTGTTTTTTCTATGTGTTTTTCTCAGCAGGACGGTATATAATATAGAAAGAAAATTTCTTATTTGGTCTGGTTGGCACGCTGATTTTCGATGCATTACGGATTTTTACAAATTACCTTATTTTTTATCTTGCTGTTATGAGGATTATGTTTACCTTTTTCAGCGTGGGATTTTTACTTGAATTTATTTTATTTTTTTATTTTTTATTTTTATAATGTGTTTGTAGAGTTAACTTTTGTTTAGAGAAATTTTATGTAATAGGTATTGTTAGAAAGTTTATAATAATAAGTTTATAATAAATTTTATTTTTTTTTTGTATTTTGTTTGTTTTGAACCGAGAAAGTTTAAACGAGAAAGTTGTTAGTTTTGATAATTAAACAATCGCATTTTTATACATTTCCATCATATGTAGTTTTACAACTTATTTAAAACTATTTCTTATGCAACGTTATAATATTAATGGTATCATAATTTATTTATATGCGTTCGAAATAGCATTTTATAATGTTAATATTTATATAATTTTTTTTAATAAATACGGAATTATCAGTGGTTATATAATTTACTTATTACCTTGGTATTTTTTTAGCATTCAATAATACTTTAAATAAATTATTATTCTAGTTCTGCCAAACGAGCATATTTTTTATGGAATAAGTTTTAATCATTTAATTTATCTTTTATTATAAAGTACAATTATTTTTCTTCATTATCTATGCGTTTCAATCATTTAGTTTTTTGTAACCTTGGAGTTCCTGCAATTAGTTGTAGCAGTTAAATATTATTGCTTCGATATAGAAAAAAAGTTATTGATAAAAACTTAATTTTTAAATACTCAGACATTAAAAATGTAATTTTATAAATTACATTTTTCAAGTAAAGGGAATTTAAATTCATTATTTTT
Source organism: Anastatus disparis (assembly GCA_017163975.1). Taxonomy (NCBI): domain Eukaryota; kingdom Metazoa; phylum Arthropoda; class Insecta; order Hymenoptera; family Eupelmidae; genus Anastatus; species Anastatus disparis. The sequence continues at coordinate 2,104,152 of JAFFSR010000218.1, read as the reverse complement.
AGAACATGTGCCCATATGTAGATTTTAGCATTAATAATTTAAGTTTAAAAAAGGCTTATGGATTTTATTCCACAAAATTTTTTATTGATTAAAAATATGTTTATTTAATTTTTAATTTTAAAGTTAAATTATTTAATTTCAAAATTTAATCATAGTTTCATGAAACTTTTGCAATTGAAGATTAGTATAAAAAAAATAATTTAAAAAATTATTTTATTATACTTTAAAAAAATTTCTATAGATTTAAAATGATGAAATTCTACGCGTGAATTGAAAAAAATAATACATCATCCGATCATACAAAAGAAAAATATATGCCACAAAAGCCGACTATATTTGTAACTTCTTATATCCAAGTTGTTATGATTCATTCATAACATTACATAATGCAAAACAGATGATTCTTTTCGGTCATTCTCCAATTCATTGATTTAAATAAAAGTATATCTCTTCTTTTTTTTCAGATTACATAACATTAACATGTTTTGCTATCCAAACTTGATCATAAGAAAAATGGAAAGTTTTGGTAATTGGAACAATAATTTGGAACTTTCCGATCTCTTATGTAGATATATGTTAAATAACCTATAAATTTGCAATTAATACAATTTATAATAGTATATTTAACATTTTAAACAAATTTTGTTTAATGTTAATTTTTACAATTGATTTCAAACTGCATACAAATTTTATATTAATAATTTAACTAATTTAATAAATTTTTAATAATTCTTTGTTTTTTCTGACAAATGGAAAAGTTGCCTATTACAAGTGACCATCTTTTTACAATGTATTTTTAAGCCAATGGTTTAAAAAAAATTAATTATTAATTTTTTTATTGACTTATTAAAATTATTAAAAGTTTTTTAAAATATGTTTGATTATAATATTGTTTAAAATTTTTTTTTTTTTTCGTCTCTATATTTATGCTATGCTATTTTTGCGGTGCTAATCAGCGACGGAGCTCGTAAGTGTGTTTGTGAACTTCAGCACATGTAACGTACAGTGGTGCTTGTATAAATCAGCCGCGAGCGGGATTCGAACTCGAAGCCTCGAGATTACGAATCCAACGCTCTACCGACTGAGCCACTGACCGGCTCATAATTCAATAATTTATTTGTGTTTGAAAAATAACATTTTTATGCGTGAACAAATAAAAATAGTTTCTTAATGATTTTGCTTACGGAATAATTGTAACAAAAACTTATTTACAGGAACTGTAATTTTCTTATCATAATCCGAATTTTTTACGTGTTGGAGTAAATTTAAAATATAAATAAAATTTTAAATATAAATTATTTAAATAATTTTACTCACGCGTGGCATTGAAAATTATATTTAATAGTTTATGACACTAAGTGAAATCAAAATTCTTTGTTATATCATAATTTCTATAAAAAACAAAAAAAAATTATTATAATTTTTTTAGTACTGTAATTTTTATAGGGCTGCATTACAAAAAATAAAAGGAGTCTAACTGTCTATGTTTATACTTGTCCATGCGTAGTATTTTATAAAACAAGATGACAATAGTTTTTACATTACTGTTCTATAAAATTTATAGGGTGTCATTACAATAATTAAAAAAAAAAACGTTATGTCCTACCATTGCAGTGTGTCGGTATAATTTTTTATCGGGATTCTGTTGTAAATTTTATAGTAAAATTTTTACCATGAATATTTTTATTTTCAAAACTATCATGTTACAAAATTAATTTTACATAAATGCAATATGTACATAAGAAAGTTACTTCCAAAGTTTTATTATTTAACCAAAATTTCTAATGTTATTTATAATTGCATATTAGTTATCATTAAATATTATCATAGATTTAAACTGTTCTCGCAAATTTTCGACTTCCGTCTCCAATTACTTTCATCCACTTTATCTTTCTCCTTCCATTCTTGATATGAAAGTTAACTTCGAACGTTATTTAATGAGCGTTTGATAGAGTTAATATAATTTATGTAACTTTCTTTATCTGCAAATTCGATCATTTAATAGTACAGGGCTTTAAAATAACATTTGATAATGCTCATTGTCGGAGGTGTTTGTAAAGGTAAGACAATTCATATGGCAAATTAATAATAACATAACTCATATATAAAAAAAGTAAATTTTTCTGTGTGTACATCAATCTTTACCATAAATATGTTAATCTTTACTATTTATACAGTAATTTTTGTATTAAATAAAACCTGTTCCACAGTTAAAATAAAATATAGTAATTTTATCTACAGGATTTCTCTTCAAATATAAAATTTTGTTCTCAAATAAAGTAAATATTTTTCACTTTATTCACTATATTATTCAAAATAAAAATTACCTTTTTCTTTGTTGTACGTATAAGTAATGTTTAGCTTAATGCTTAATATAACTTAACTCACAAAAATTTTACATTGCTAAAGAACAATAGAGAATTCATATTAAAATTACTTTAACGTATATTGATGTAACGTATAGTGTTAAAATAGTAAAAATTTTAACATAAACATGTTCAAATACATACAATAATTAATTTTTTCAGGCATAACATTAACAAATAAGAATAAAAATAACTGATGTGCATTTAATCTTATGAAATTGGAGTAAAATCCCAGTTTAAGTTGTAACAAACTTTTTTCCCATAAATTTCAATTTCAACAAATTCAAGTAAATTTTAAAGTAAACTTAGTTTTTCACCTATTTAAATGTTATATAAACTATGGAAACAAATGATCGAAAGCGAGTATCTTTAATATCGACGTACATTAAATCATCGACTATTTCCGTTTCCTTCCTAATTATATTTTTCACAAAGTATATGAAAAAAACAAGTTTGCGTTTAACTTTCCTTCTCGACAACTATTAGGTATACGTGGTGTTTCTTTTTTTTCAAATTACACACATGCAGTATATCTACTTCCAATAGCATAATTTCATCTTGTATACCTTATAAAGTTGTTAATCGACTCACCTGTTTTCCAGTCTTATGTCATTCGCGTGATTCAAACGACATTTTTTTATACTTTATTTTACCTTAGTATTTATAAAAATAGAATTCCACTAAAACAATAATGCGTAAAAAATGAAAACTATATACGTTAAAAAAATTCCCATAAATAATATTGAAAAAACTTACGCATTCGTACTACTAGAAATAAATGGTACATGCGGTGATATAATTTTGGTTTACGGCTGCTCGAATTTCGGTCAGTGAGTGACCGATTTTTTCGAACATTTTAAATGTCATCATACGCATATTTTGATGTTACATGAATTTATTTATATTTGATGTTCTTAATAATTACGATAATATTTAGTTATTATTATTATACTTATCAACGTATTGTAACTAGAATTATTATAAAAATTTTTTCTTCAGTCAAAACTATAGTATTACCAAAAGTGATGTGTCACTGTTTTTTGTTTCAGGTGTACGAGTTTCCTTATCATTTATACAGCAATAATATTTCTTTGATTTCCGTATGGCCGAAAATCGAAGCCCATTCGAAATTTTTTTTAATGTATATTAGATGTTTATTTTATATTTTTTTCTAAATATCAGAAGAATATGATGGTATGAAAAATAGTTTTAAAAATATGCGAGTATGTACCCTCGACGGAAACATATTCTTGAGTGTTCTTTTTCTCTGATTTTAAAATCACGCGATCTGATTGGATGATTCCGTTAATTTCTTCATTTTTATTGGAGAATTTTTAAATCGAAGAAAAAGAACGCCCAAGAATATGTTTCTGTCGACTGTACGTATTTGTGAGCATATATATATATATATATATATATATATATATATATATATATATATATATATATATATATATATATATATATATATATATATATATATATATATTACAAATTAGAAAATAAATAATTAAAAAATAAATATGAAGTACCTATATGAAATAACTGTAAATATTTTTAATTTTATTTAACGTCGCTGTATTTAGGCTATCATTGCGATGCTAATTAGCGACGAAGACTGTCAATGTGTTTGTGAACAAAGCACTTGTAATGTACAGTGATGCTTGTATCAATCGGCCGCTGAGAATGGGATTCGAACTCGAGTCCTCGAGATTATGAATCCATCACTCTACCGACTGAGCCACTGACGACCCATCGGATTGAAATTTCGCATACTCTAAGTTTAGATTACAAGCATTTAAACCCAAGCTGATCTTCCGAATTCTTTCAATCCAATGGATTGTTATTTCATTTGATGGATTAAATTTTATTAAAAATCCACGCTTGGACTGAAGATAAGAATTTGGAGTGTACTAGCTAGCAATCATTTTCGTTTTGCATAAAAATTACATAATTTATTAAGTTTAACGAACTGCTATTTTACATTGCACTTTTTTACTTTCGAACTTTTTAGGTAATTTGATATAATATAACATGAACCTTTTCAATTATGATCATACGAAACTGGTATTCAAATCCCCCAAAAAGATATGGATGACATTTTTCCACACTGTGATTGACCAACTATTGATAAATATGACAAGCAATATGTGATGAATATTAACAATCGTATATACTTAAGTTTTATTTGTTCTCTCAGCTTTTACTTTATCAAATTGAAGATTATGAGAGGATAAGAAGATTATTTTTTATATTGTACTATTTTATAAAATATATTTACTTTAACCAGTAAAAATTTTTCTAATCGTGTGTGACGTTTATGCGTTAGAAATTACCCTAATAATTGCATTGTCTATTAGTCTATTAGACTTCGTTCTCATAAATACAACATTTTTGACACAATTAGATAAAAACTGATAATCTATTATGAATATATGTCACGCATATAATTTTTATTATCTCATCGAATGTGCACTAAATGGACAATCATACTAAATCGACGTTGAAATGCATAAGATAATTTAAAAATTTTCCAAATGCGAGCAAACGAAGCAATCGTATTATCTAATAAGATTATGCTACACTTTAAAATGTTGCACGCGCTTTAATCCTCGTTCAATACATTTATTTGCTTTAGATTGTTGTAGGATTTAAAATAATATAATTTTAATACTAATTTATTAAACATTTCTAAAAATTTAATCAAGAAGTTGTAACTGTTTCCCGATTTCCTGTAAACTATGTAGTAAAGTTTAAATTTAATTAAGAAACAATTCACATCGTGATTTGTTATAATTAGACCATAATTATTTCAAAGTTAACTCGGTAATTCAATTATTCCGAGTTCATAAAATAGTAAAATTATATTCGTGTAGAAATTGGAAATAATTTCAGCTTAGGTGACATTAATAATTTATGTGTAAATTGAAAATTACTTTTGATAACCGTCTCCCACGATTTATTTATCAATAAAAGGTAAAAAGTTTTTGGGAAAATTATTTTATTTTATGATGAAAAAGTTTTATTCATAGTAAATCATATTTATGTATTTTTCAATTGATTATTGAACGTTCCATTTTTATTTAATCTTCGAGATTACTAGGAAACAAATGTAAGCTCTATGCATGTGATCGGAATTTCATTTAGATTATGCATGAGATAAGAGCATATATTTCGAGGATCTTTTAAGGGGATTAAAGCTCATTGAATCTTTATAGTCGAAAGGTTAAGAACCACAGATTCAACTATTTATTAAAGAGCACTGATTGATTTTATCTTCTAACAAAAATCTCTTATTAGATAAGATATTGTTTATTGATTAAAAATATCAATAACACAAAAAGTGATTGAAGATGAAATTAAATAATTCAACACTAATTCTTTGAAAAATAGATTATGATTTTATGATAAATAATGTTATAATGCGTTTTTCTTATGATTAAAGATCAATTAAAATAAAAAGTATAAGAATTTCCAAATCATCTGAAAGAAAATGATTGAATTTACCTCTTTCCGGAAAATCCATAATTCTTTTTGAGTATATTCAGTTTATTCGAGAAATAATTATTTTACCAAATTTGAAAATATCGATTATTCATTGATTTGTTTAACTTCGGTAATTAAAAAAATTTAATGTCGAATTTCAACGTTCATGTCAAAAATCTAATGTCAAGTTTTAGGATTGAAATGCTGCTGTAATCTAATGCATACAACATAAATAGTTCATACTAGAAATAATAATACTTTAAACTCTACGCATAAATGTAAAAGTAGTTGCATACTAGTTAGCTGCTGTAATAAATAGTTCACAGGCTAATCCTTTTAGCTCCACGCATCAATGTAAAAGTAGTTGCCACAGCACTAGGAGCCAGCCGTACGCAAGCGCTGCCTGACGAGAAAATCTAAAAGCAGTTAAAAACTATAGCGCAAACATAAACCAAATTGTTGATCTGTTGATCTCGACCACAGCGGAAGAATTCTAATGAGATTGACCGGCATAATGAAGAAAAAAAAGGAGCTGCTTCGTATTTTTCCTTGCCGAGAACGCAAAATAATAAACAGATATATCTAAGATCATAAATTTATTGTTAAGGTTGAATAAATTTTATTTTATTTTTTTATTGCAGGACCGTGGCCTAAATTTATTTTAAAGGATAATGCTATTAATTAAGAGACGAATTATTTTTTTTTTAAACTTTGTCCTTTGAAATAATTTGTCGAGGAGCAATTGAAGTTGAGAATAAAATTTATAAAAAGGAAGAAAAAAAAGAAAAATTATTTTCTTGGAAGAGGAGCGGAAAAATTTATCGCGATTGTTGAATGTTATGAAACGGAAAGTTTATTTTGACGTCTAGCAAAAAACTAGTTTCCAAATGCGATATTTTTTTTGTTTATTTATGATGGAACTTGATATCATAATGTTTGTTATTGAATGTTTCTGTTAAATTTTTAAAGCTTAATCTTTTGAATTATTTTCTGTATCTTTTATTTTTTTGGATTTTAAATTTAGATTTTTTAAACCGGTTGCTTTTGTTGATGTATTTGTTGTCTATACATTTATATTGTTTCATATAAACTTTCTTTACTAGTTTGGTAGAAAATTTATAAAGTATGGAGACTTATTTAATTATATTTTGAAAAAATTAAACGATTTTACAAATTATTAAAATTAAAGTACTTTTTGAATTATATTTCAGACATAAAAAAAATTTTTAGCTTATTTATATCAACTTACAATTGTTTGTGGTATTTTAAAAACTTACAGAATTAAATAATTAATGTCTTAAAATTGATATGTCTTGTAAAAATACATTAATGTATTACACGCCTTTTTGTACTCTTTTTACAAAATAAATCAATATCTATCTATCTATCTAATGTCAACTTTGTTATAAAAATTACGTAAAACTAAAAACTACAATTATTTCATGTAATCTAAAAAAAATAACAATTATTCTATTATTAATTTTGAACAATTTCATAAACAAATTTCGCCATACCTCTCGACTCTAAAAAAAGATTTCTAAGCATAAAAATTTAATTCTTGGTATTAGTATTGAAAGTAACATTTTTATTTTACACAATATCCTTCAATTACAAGCTATTCACCAGCCAGCGGTTAGCTTGAATTTTCGCGGACAGTAGTTTTTAATTCATCGTAGTACTCGAAACGTTGTCAGGATAGAAGTGGGTATAGGCTTAAAAGATCTTAAATTAAAGGTAAGTTAGGTTTTCCTAATTATGTATTTTAATTTTTGTATATTGATAAAGTTAAGTATTGCTGAAGTCATCAAAATTATACGTAATGTGAAAAATACGTTTGTTTCCTTAAATATTTATACATCCTGTTGAAGACAAGATTATTCCAAATTTTTAAATCTTTAATAAATGTATTTTCATTAAATTGGGTATAAATTAATTTAAACTTTGTATATTCATTTTCAATTTGCTATTTTTGCAAAAATTAAAAAAAAAATGCAAAATTACATTAATGTAAAACTATTATCATTAAAAAGATTAATCTTATATTAATTCCAAAATTATACTTTATAAAGTGAATTGAAAACTAATAGTTATTTTTATGATAGCTTGAATTATACACAGATAAATGTTTTTTTTTTTTAAGAAACTAGACATTCTATTGATTACTAAGCGACTATGATTTTATTAAAACTCGTTAATCTTTGATACTTTGCTTGCGTAATTGGAATTACGATTGATACGTTAAATGTTAATTCGTCTGGATTAATTTTTAATGTTTGTAGGTCAATATCTTTATGTAACCTCCGATTTGGAGTAACAATATTTTGAACAATAATTGATAATGATTATTATAAATAATAATGTAAATTTTGAAATCTGAAGTAAATAATTGAAAATATTTCATTGTTCATTTTTTCATTGATAAATTTGAGTTTTTTTATAAAATTATTTCAAGTCCCTCTTTCATTACGTTAATTAATATACTTTGGAAAAATAGACACGTCTATAATAATTGAATAAAAAATTATTCAATAATTCTTTGTAAATTTTATTAATCAAAATATTTTATCTGTACCAAAGAAAATTTATTAAATAATCATTGTCGCAAAATCAAATTCTTACTATAAAAACTTCGAATAATAATGAAATTAAGCTTCTAATATAAAGAAAAATTTATTAACACTAATAGTTAAGTTTATCGCGTCAATAACACATCGGCATTACGAGTTATGATTCAACTATTCGAAAAATTTCCGTTCCTCAGATAAAAACTTCATTTCAAATCACACAAACAAAAGCCAAGTTACATCCGCAATAAAAAATTTTCGCTGCTTTTTATAAATTATCAAAAATTGACACTTGCCATTAACGCATTTTAATATTATGCAATCGACAATACGTTAAAAGCCAAACAATCGCTCTTGCGTCAAAGGACTTTCTGCCGAAATATGTTTTTACGATCGATCATATTTACAGCCACTCACTTTGCTTACATCCATTGACTAAGTTGCAATAACGACAACAGAAAAGCAACAACAATTTTAATAAAAAATTTCAACGTTTCACGTGCCATTAAAAAAATGACAAAATTTCCATTCACCTTGTCCTTTTAAGATTACAAATACGTAAATCCATCGATTCTTCAACGAGAAAAAAAAGTAAAGGAGTTATCTGATGATTAATCTTAACTTCTCGATAGTCAAATGTAAAGTAAGAAACTTTGATGTGGAAAAATAATGTAAAAAAAGCTAATCTTCATCATTTGTCTTTTACGAGTATGATTTCGCGTCGTATTTACGATTAATTATTTCCATCTTTAGTTTTTTATCGCGGTGTAGTTTTCATCCGTGGCATTGATCAAGGTTGATTAATAGACGAATTTTTGATTGACGAATTACCATTTTAACTTTCATAATTATTTAATGAGAAATATTTTGTAATGTATTCAATAAGCATTCGTAGTAATACATAATTTATTGTATTTAGAAGAAAATTTAAATATTTTTTGTAACAAAGTAAAAATTGCAAATACTAATAAGTTAAGAATTTTTTTATTGTTTTTAACAAGTAATAACATTAACAATTTCAATTTTAAATTTCAACAAAAACTCAGCGCTAAATTTTTCAGCTGGACTAATTTAAAAGTCATGTATTCAAAACAAGCTGAAATTTTTTTCTCTAAACAATTACTCATGGAACAAATTACAATATGTAAAACTTTTGTAAGTTAATACCCGAGTATATATCTAAATTAGAAGAAAAAAGGATTAACCACTCCTTCGGCGCACGCGTGCGTGTGCGACGATTTTCCTGAGCCATAAATATAAGAGCAAGAGAAAAAAAGATAAATAATGCGGTAATTATAATCTTGAAGCTCATTTTATAAGCTTCGAAAGTTTGAAAGACTCGAATCATGACTGGAGTAAAAAAGGTATCTTGAAACGATGCTTAAAGTACTCATGTACGTAAATTGAATGTTTTTTTTCTTATTGATTTGATTGACGTTGTGCACAGAAAAATTGTTGGGTAGAAGCAAGAAATAGCTACTTAAGCAACTAATTCTTTTTTTATTTGAGCACGTAATTAATTCTAAACGGCTCTTCATTACCTTATTCAAAGTATCTTTTTGAATCGCGTCTTCAAACTTGTATTGTTTATCATCTTGAATAACAGAAAATTCAACAACGTACTTTTTTTTTAATTTGTTAAATGCATTTTGTTGAAAAAAAATGCATCGATTAAACATTCCAGATAAAAACGTTTTTTTAACAGAAAAAAAGAGAGTCTCATCTTTTAATTAATTCTTTGTACAATATTTTTTTTCTTCTTTTTTGTTCGTTTTTCACAGTTTTCGTTTAACAAAGAAGCCGGACCATTCCGTTTACCAACATGCACACGTGCCCTCGTTTTAATTAATGTCGCATCTTGATGCCTCGACAAGAGCTATTAGAAAGGCTTGCAAATTTTCTAGAACCCCGCAAAAGATAGATTAAAAAAGTTTGCCTTTTCTTTCTTCTCCTCGGTCAATCTCTTGATAAAAAGAAAAAAAAAGTAAGATTTCGTTTATCTATGAATTTATAAACAATTATTTTGTAGTATTTTTAATGTGATGTGCTTTATGTTAACGATTTTGGATTTTTTTCACCTTTTGATTTTTTTATTTGCATTTTTGTTTTCTTCATTTATTTTCAAAAAAGCTTTTAGTTGAAAACACATTTCTACAAAAAAAAGAAGCGAAGATCAAATAGAAATCAGATCTGATTCTGAAAATATTTGCATCCATACGAGAGTTTTATCTATACGCCATTAGAAGTGATCTTGAATTTCGAATAGTGAAAAGTAATTAGCATTTTTCAAATGCGAACTTCAAAGTTAATGCGAGAGAACTTTTCAGTGAATCATATACTTAAAAGAATTTATTTTAATTAACAAATACCTTGCATTTCTTCTTTCTGTTTCTTTTGAATTTGTAAAACAATAGGATATACATTTTTCAATTTATTTTAATTATTTATCTCAAATTCATTATAGATTTACCTGCTTCGTTAGAAAATGATTGTATTACAAATATTGAGATAGAAAAGAATTTTTTTGTTGTAACTATGACTAAAAGCGCTATTTTAGTTTATAAATTAGCACGTAAATTTTCTTTTATCTGACAAAGTTAAAAGCGTAGTTTCTACTGAATCATCTTCTTTAAAGCTTGGTAACCGGTATTTGTTATTGCAGCGAAATAAAAAATAAATAATTGATTTCCATTGTTATTTCGAGCCAGCAGAGCTGGTTAATTTTTATCAGACGAATAAAACAAAAAGAAAACTCGTACGCGTTAATAAAAATAAAAGTATAAATCTAAAATGCGTCACTGCAACAATAAAAAATACAAAATTGTTTTATGAAAAAATGCATACTTCAAAAGTATACCAAAAAAATGCGCATGTTTTCCCAGCCGCTTGTTTTCGTTATGAGTCCAGATGTGCCTTCCAAAGTGGAAAAAATGTTTCATTTTTACCTTTCGAAAAGCGCCAGCTTTTAAAAACACGAAAAAAAAAGTCACCAAAAATCTGGCATTCCCAGAACAAATTTTCGCGTATCCTTTGGCGACTTTACATTGACATATCAAAGTCTCTTATTTTTCTCTCGTTATCCCGTCCTTGTGCAATCGAGAACCAATTTAAAAAAGACCAAGAGTGAGATGGGAAAAAAAACTTCAATCCGGATTAAAAAAGAAAGAAAAAAAAACTTGTCGTCCATGGCCCATGCAAACATGTAACATCCACATTTACTACACGACATTCTTGTTTACCTCAAGATCATTTCTAACTTCCCTTTCTCCGTTATTATGCTTCTTTCCTTCTTCATTTTTCTCTTTCTTTCTCAAAAGATAAAACGCCCCTATGGTGTGGTTGCCGCGATGATTCCGTGGATTTTTACGAGTAGAAAGGTCTCGTTGCGTTTTTTTTTTACGATCAATCGCGGTTAGCTGTAAAAATAATCTTACGTTTACGGGGCAATCGGTGCTAGACGTTCGTATTGATTCGTAGGTTTTATTTTGTTACTCGAGAAAACTTGTACTGACAATTATCCGAAAGATTAACGTCTTTTCTTGTAATGCTTTTTAAAGAGATGATTAATGAAAATTCGTGTTTCGTATGAAAATAAAATAATATTTTAAATGGACAATTTTGTTTATTTTAAATTTAAAATGCACGCTTTTTTGAGCGATGCATTGACCTAGATAAATTTTCATAATTGTTATTTTAATTTCAAAATTAAAGTTTTCAACAACAATTATGAAATAGGTTAAAACTTATTCCGGGGAAATAATTAAAAAGTATAAATAAAAAAATACAATTTTCAAAATAGTCTATAATTATTTTTTGGGAATGGAACATGCGTAAAGTCTCGTTCTTGGAAGGCAAAAAATTTATGCCTTTCGTGGTAGCAATGATTTGTCTTTATTTATATATTGAAATTAATTTTTTCCATTCGATGATTCAACTTTATAATTTTTTACTTAAAATATTAACCAAAACGTTCGATGAAAGGTATTCCCTCTAAAAAAAATAGGAAAAAAAAACAAGAATAAATATTTACTCGTTTTTATCGCACCTTCTCTGCTACGAAAACAAATTGTAAAATTTATAATGCCAGCGCCCGGATGATTTCCCAATAAAAATAAAAATTATCGTGACCATAACGATAATGCCGGAATGCCGCGTCAACGCGCAAGGTATTTATGGGTTATCTTTATAAACTCTACCGAAAAAACATTCTAAAATGCATGTCGAGATAACCCGTATACAGTTTTCTCGCGTAATAACACTGCGTCCTAGAATAACGATAATAATCGTGATAATTTTAACCAGAAAAGTTTATCGATGTCACTTGACACTTACATTTTAAACATTTTATTGATAGAGGAATATCATTTTTTTTAAGCGGTGATAGTTTTTGGAATGGAACACCAAGGTGTATTAAAAGCAATAAATGTGTTAAGAACTTAATGAATCAATTGCTTTTATTAAGAAACAAATGATCGATTATTAGCTAAAATTTATGAAAAGTGTTCCAAGTATACAAGAAAAAAAGAATACCTTTTACAATATCCTCAATTTAAATGCTTTTGTAGTTCGACAGCTATTGCAATTAGTTACAAAACAATCCGGCTTATTGCAGTGTAATAATATGCAGACTAACGTTACAACATCATCATTAGACTTTCTCCGCAAGTTAACATCACAAAAAGAATAAATGTAATTTTATAATGGCGAACGAAATAGTTTGGAATTTTGATGCGAAACAATAGTTTATTGATCTTGAAAAAGTAAAATCAACTTAATTTTTTTTTTTTATAGTATTATAAAAACAAAAAAAAATCAATGACATTAAAAATTAATATCAATGAAGATGACAATATTGATATAAAGGTTAATTGAAATCACGACTGATTTGTTATAATTAATACTTTTACGGCAGATTACGGCGCTCGGTTTGCTGCGTTATCTGAAAAATTCCCAAATAATTTATTTACTTTGTTGCCTCTTTATCGTTTATTTACATTGTACTTTATAATATTATCTAATCGCTTTTGTGAAGAACGCTCTGTTTATTTGGTAAAACAAAAGTTAATCTAAAATCAATATCTAACTAAATTATTAGTAGAAGAGTAAATAAAAAAAAAAATTTCTCCTTTATTATTAACATAATTACAGCAAATTATCAATCTCTTAATCAAATTATGTACCAACATTGTTTTTTATATTATTTTGATAATCGCAATAGGGAAAGTCATCGTAAAAGCTCAATAAACGAAATCAGCTTTATTTTATTTATACTTTAAAAAACGGATATCATTTGCTCGCACGTGCACCAGCCTAATTTCGCCACAATGTATACACAACACAGTCCGTAAAGATGATAGGTTTGTTGTCGCAACAATTTTAATCGAATTCATTGCATTCGTTCGTAAATAAAAAAAAAAGGAACTTAAAAACAATAACGCACAAAAGAAGAAAAAAGTGGAAGAAGAAAAAAGAGTAAATAAAAGAGAGTTGGGCAGAGTTCATTGAGCTTCGGTTTATAATTCATAAAAAAGGAGCACCGAACGATGCTCGTTAAAAATTTTTTATCCCCGGCTCCAATAATACAATTATACGCTTCGCATATATGACTTTTTTTATCATCCGAAGACTTTTATCCAGTGCTCTTTCTTTCTCTTGATATAATTGTTATGACTTTTTTTTCTCTTCTTTTTTTTATAATAATGAGTTGTTACGATTATTCAGAAAAAAGGAAACGAGGATGGAGACAAAGAGAAGCGATAATGATGCTGAGTGATGATTTTTACGGAGTAAATAAAACTTGGCATGATTTTTCAGAAAAGATACATTTCATGAATTATGCTGAAATAATGTTTTTAACATTTTTGTCGAAATTTTTGAAGAATCGCAGTATCAAGAATGTTTTGTTCTTTTTTCTAAAAAAAATTTTAACAAAAAAACATGAAAAGACTTTTATAATTACTAATAATTATGCAGTACCTATACATTTTTTTTCTAAAACATTTACCTCTCCGACCCGTAATATATTACACAATTGAGAATGCCATTATACATTTAAACAAAAGCACATTTTCTGCCGCTTATTCATAAAACGAAATTGGAGCCAGAGTTACTTTTAAATAACGTGATTTTCGAAAAAAAAATTTAACTATTTTCTTAGTAATCATTTAAGAACAATAACTGCGACTCATATTCCAAGTGCCGTAACATGACGGACTGCTCAAAGGAGACAAAATATATTTTTCCTTTCATCTGTTTGCAACATTTTTTTAAGAATATAAAATTTCAAGAATTTATTTAGACTTAAATTTCTTATTTTATTGGAAATTTTAGATTTTTTTACATTTTTGTAAATTTTCATATTTTTGAACAAGAAATCAAAAAATTAAATTCTCAATTTAACACGTGAATGGCTGATGTCACAGCTGCCGTCCATGAACGTGTCAGTTGATTTTTTTCACTTTTATCCTTAAAAAACGACCAAAAGCCATTCTTAATTTATTCGCTATCATGAAAAAAAAAACCAAAACAAATAAAAAGAAAAAAAAATTATAAATTGTTGAAAATTACCATATTATTAATAGAAATACGTGAATTGCAGCATAATTTTTTACCTCTGCTTGTAACATAAATCTCTTTGATTGACGCTTCGATTTGCAACTTTGTATCATCGATCCACCGAGGAAAAAAGTATTTTGAATATCTTTCAATGGCTAATGTTTTTCTAACGAATCGCGGTAAATCGAGCAAAGCGTCAATTAGAAATTCAATGTAATGTAAATATCATGAAAATACAATGCGAGTAACCGTGTCCGCGAGTGCTTCTCTTATGTTCGGGAGAATTAGCAAACAATTATTATTTTATTATCGGTAATTAGCGCGCAAACATTCAATCGCAACATTGTCAAATAATATTTTGTTATCGAGCGCCTCTCGTCGTCAATAATCACAAAAGAATTTGTGATTGTATTTTGTTTGATTATTAGGTCAAGGCTGTTGCGTCAATTATCAATTGTTAATCAATATTTTTTTAAATATTTTCGTTGATGTAACAAGAGCGAGTGAAAAATTGAATCATTATGTATTATTACGTTGTCCTAAAGAAAAACACGAAAACTAAAAATGTTTTATAAAGTAGGTCGACAGGCGTAAGAGTAAAATTCTTAGATTCGAAAGTGCCTCGAGTATCAAAGTCCAAAATTGTTATGATGATCGATGGAAAATTAATCGAGCCACGATAAAATTTAGTTAACCGAGTCGAATGATTAGTTTTAACATAAACATCCACTTGGCGTTGAATTGAATTTTTGAGAAATTTAGCATTCTTAGTAAACAAAAAAATGTTTATCCACGCTTAAAAATTTAAATTTTAAACAATTTCTCATTCCTATTAGTCCAACTAATATCTCACGTATACTCTTAAGTATCCTTCGTTTCTTTCTTTCTCCTTCTCAAAACACGTGCTTGAATTATCATAATCCCAACTCCACCACCATGTCACTATACATATATATATCGATGAAAAGTGAACGCATCGCACGTACCCACTCCATAAAAAAAAAGTTCATAAACAACAAACCG
Source organism: Anastatus disparis (assembly GCA_017163975.1). Lineage (NCBI taxonomy): Eukaryota > Metazoa > Arthropoda > Insecta > Hymenoptera > Eupelmidae > Anastatus > Anastatus disparis. The sequence goes on along the minus strand of JAFFSR010000218.1, from coordinate 2,088,158 downwards.
CGCAGTCTTCCAATTAAAAAAACGAAAAAAATCTCTTCCTACGAAGAGAAAAAATATATCCCCGGCCAAAACTAATTAAAAAAAAAAAGAAAGAAAGAAAATGAAAAAAAAAAACTAAAAAATCTACTGGAAAGAAGAATTGCATTGCCTGGATGGTGATGATGATACGCCCCTACTTCAGTAGAAATGTCTATAAGCCACGTGTTTATATAAAAGAGGGAAGAGTGTTGTCCGTCACTTTACATCCGCAGCTCTTTGCTATACAAGCAACTTGCCCGTCGTTTGCTTTTGTAATTGGTAATTTTATATATACATATATACATATTTTTTTTTCTTCGCTCAGCCTTTAATATAATATAAACATATACAGACACACATTTCAACACAAATTTACATATACGCGTACGTTCAACACGCGCCTATAGTTTCATTATAGATGCCAACGTAAGTAAAGGTGCGTGTGCGTGCCGCGAGGTTTTTCGAAGTTTATCAAGCTCGTTGATTTGTAAAATCGAATGATTGTACTTCGATTCAGTGCCACCGCGTAACTATAATCGACCGGTTCGTTCAAAATCTTTAGCGTTTACTCGGGATATATACATCACGCGTGTGCTTAAGTGAATCTCAAAAAGGACAAGATATAGAAGGTGAAAGACCTGTTGGGAAAAGAAACGATTTCCAAGCGAATATCAATAGATTATTTGAAAAAAGCACACGGTGAGTGACACACTGAAGTGATATTGAATTACCAAAAAAATTATAAAAATAAAAGAAACTGATCGCTTAAATTTTTTTCGGAAATTTACCTCCTCTCGATTTCTGTTTAGTTTTACGCGGGCGCGTATACGCTGACGTAAAAAAAGCCATTCTGATATTTACTTTGTTCCATAAAGTCACGATTTATAAATTATTTGACTTGTTTGGATTTTTTTGAAACTTGCGGCCGGAGTGTTAATGGTTTTGTTTTAAAGATTCATAAAAGCATCCTGGAGATGCATATATTTTTATATCGAGAAAGCTAAACGACCGCGTCAGGTTTTTTATTTTTTTATTTTTCAATCTAGCTGGAATTTTGGATATGCAAATTTTAAGTGTACTTTGATTTATTGATAGTTTTTTTTCTTATGTTTCGTAATGTTATTTATAAAAAGATATTGCTGTCGTGATAATTTGTTAATAATGTCAATTTAAAGTGCTAAAAACAATGAGTTAAACAACTTTTTTGACTACCGTTCCAGACCAAACAAACAATAGTTTTGATATTTTATTTCTTCAAATTTATGTGCATTCCATCTTTTGGTGAATCTTCAAAAACTCAAAGTATATATTCGATCGATCGGTGAAAGTAATCGGCCGGTGATTCAATCGAAAACAAAAAAAAAATTCCAACCCGAAATTTAAATAATTCAATTATTAAAATTCCATCAAAACCGCAAGCACAATTGTAGAAAAAAGAAAGAAATTTCATTTTCACAAGGTTACATTTGAATAAGGTAGATGAATGATCGATATCGGTGATAAACCATCGACGAAAATAAAAATTGTGTCATAATTCTAATTAAATATACTTTGTGGATACGAATTAAAACGACGGGCAAGAAAAGTGTGTTAACATTCGTTTATATGTATACGTTTTATGTTCGGGCAGTATAGCGGTTTAAAAGAAAGAAGGAGAAAAAAAGTTAAATTGATGATTGGAAACGAATTTTGAGGTTACATGGATTTTTGTTATTCATGCTTAACACGTCAAAATTAAAGGCGGCGCGCTAAATAATCAAACGCTCTGTCAAGCTCGAAATTCCAGTGCTTAGAGAAAATTATTTCGTTTATTTGTTTGTTTATGTTCATCGGATTTTGTTTACTTTTATTCATTAGAATTATAGACGGTCTTCATAAGCTTATTGTAGTGTACCACAAAATCACATGAGTATACTAAATAAGATATTTTTGATTTTCTTAAAAATTGTTTAACATTTATATAAAATTTTATATAAAAATATAAATAGGTCAAATTTTTAATAAAATGAAACACTTTTTACTTTTTATTAAAATGAAAATTACATGTACAGTTTAGATGCGAATGATATCCACGTGATTTTGTTTGTGTGTACGAAAACATTGACGTGTACACGAATATATTTAAGTTAAAAAAAAAGAGTTTTCGAGAATAGATCACTTAGCTTGAAAGCTTATACTTTACATCTTAGACATGCAGTGCTACAATGTGTGAATAAGGAGAGAAAAATCATTACGCTAAAAGAAAGTGCAAATGTTTTGCTTGAGTTTTTAAGACGAGACTTGTCTTTTACTACTTAAAATGCACTTTTTCTACTTATTATTTTTTCAATCATATTTTTTTCAAATATCTTCAATTATTTCTAAAATCGATTAAAATTCCATAAAGATCAAGAAAGATCTTTCAAAAGATTCATTCAAAAGGACATAAATTGCTGCGAGCAGTTATTACCTTAAATTCTTCTTTGAATGCATATTGCCAATTGAAACAGGTCAGATTTTACAATGTCAGTCAATTAACCTGAACGCATGTAGAAATAGATGCAATTAATCACAAAATTCTGATTCGCGTTTAAAAAAAAGGAAATAAATCAAACTCTCGAATGTCATTTAATTTATTCTAATGCAATAAACCAATAAAAATTAAAATTCCAATAAAAAAGAAGTTAATAAAAGTTTTTCATTGACATACATGTTTGATAATAAAATTTTAAGAGGCTTAATTTTTCATTTAAAATAAACTTTCGATGGTTTACGTAAAGAAAAAAAAAAAAAATAATTCGTCGAAACTAAACGTCACTCACAATGGCATAATTTAGCAACGCGTTATGTACAATACTGTAACAGTAGTTGCCGTTAACGCATTCAATTTTCCCGGCTTACACTATATACGTTTCAACATATACAGCCGTACAATTCTCTCTCCAACTTTTTATACGTATATATAAGCGTGTATATATACATATATACACAGTGCAAGTCACTTCGATCGCGAAGAGCGTTTATGTATTTCGCTCTTGCGGCGCGCATACTTTCGCGCGCACGCGATTTATACATTATGTGTATATATATATATATATATATATATATATATATATATATATATATATATATATATATACAAAGTGAACGCCTACGCTTGCGCTTAAGACTGAATTTTCCTTTTTATATATACAAAGTGTGCACGTTATATCTATGTAGTACACGCTAAAGAGAAAGAGAGGAGAGTTTGTTGTTGGCCAAGCATTACATACACATAAGAAGTAACAGTCTGGTTGAGGTTATGTTTTAGAGTCGGTTTATTGTAGCCGAAGCGTTCGATTTGTAAACACAGAGTGTTTGATTATTTTTTTACATGGAAGTTCCTTTTTTCATTTGATTTTATGAGGAAGAAAGTGGAAGATATATTTTTATCGGATGGTCTGTTGACGTAGCATGTCGAAGTTTATTTAACGTGAGCGTTTAATCGTGAGTGAAGTTTTTAATAATAATGTTTAGTATTAATGCGACAGGAGCGATTAATAAGGTGGGAAAATGATAGATAAATATTAATCAGTGTGTTTTTCTAAGCATTTGTAATTTATGTTTTTTCTTTCGAAATTATCAACGGCTTTGTTATTGTTTCGGTGTAATTATTTATTTTATCGCTTGTTATTTATCACCGCGTTATTTATTATTAATTGGATAATTAATTAAAAATTGATTGGTAAAAAATTACGTGGATAGTTCAAAAAGATTATTTTGATTAATGTACTGTACTGTACGTGTGCAGACATAAAAAAACAAAGTATAGCAAAGTATGTCTGACTAGGTCCTGGCATATCTCTACTGACTCGGTGTGATAATGTATGAATATCACTATAACATTAGATTAACTCTTGTTACATTTACGATGGTTCGATTGAATAAAATTTCATTTTTTCAGATTAAGCATATTTAATAAATGTATAAATTATTAAATTAAATTTCATTTTTTTAAACAAACATATTTAAATAAATGCATAAGTTATTATTTTTTTATTTAAAATTAATCATTAAAAGATTAATAAAATCTAGTGAAGGTATTTGATTTATTATTAGATTAACCATTTAATTATTAAAATATCGACATTAAACGCTGCATTAATATTAAAATAATGTTAAGATATAACCTTTACTTATAGAAATAACAAAAGAATTTACGTCTCGGAAGGTATAAGACCTTTAATTTAATAAAGCTTCTTGACGCCTGTATAACAGCTCTCGCAACGACTTTATATAGCCGGGTGATTCATGGTATTTTTATACTTCTTTCAATAAAATATACGGAATATTGAATCTAAAGTATGTAACTTCTTTTCTAATGAATTGACCTTTAGTTTTGCTTTAATTAAATTAAGTGAAAATAAAATCATGAGTTTTCTATTTTTATAATACAATAATAGCAGAAATATTTTTCTATTTTTTCAAGCTAATACTGTATTGAATACTTATTACAAAAAGAGTTTTTATTCATATAAAATTAAATGGTTTTTGTTTTTGTTTCCAGTTTAAAAAATGTCTGCGACAACGGCGATTATCAAACCCGTTCCAAAAGAACTGAGGGGTAAGTTATTAACCACATTATTTACACCGATAAAAAAAGTAACCTAGATTTTTACAATTTATTATGGTCTACAAGTATTTTAATTTAATTACATACGATATTAGATATGTTATGTTTTTATACTATATAGAAAAATATCAGTTTATTAAAATTCGAGCAAAACTATGCACGCTGCTTCTCAGCAGAATTAGAAGCGTGTGTCGTAATTATTACACGAATCAATAGCTAAAAGCGGAAACGTATGAGGCAATATTTTGTTTATACAGTTTAATGATATTTAAGAAAAATAATAATAACGCAAAAAATATTTGCAAATATTATTTTCATCAGAATTAACACAAAAAATAACAAAATCACGACCTGACTTGCTCTTGATTTTTTATTCGCAATTCGTCATCCAGCGATTCATAAAATTACGATAGTATAACTTACTATTATGACTGAATTACAAATTATTCAAAAAATTTGTATTCCCATGTTACAAAAAAAGATAAAATTAAAAATAATAATAAAAAAATAGACTTAATTAGGAGGTCGCAAAGTGCTTCAACGAGCAATAAAAAAAAATAAAGATTTATGACAAAGATACACACTGGCAAGTAAAACAATGTCCTTTGGTCATTAATCAACCCGGTACGTCCACGTTTTTGTCAAAGTGACTCTTTCCTCTTTTTTTATTTCTGCTCACACACCGAAACTAGAAAATTGTTAATGCAAGAAAATAAAACTCGTCAGTTACGACATTAACGCACATATGAACCCGCTTACTTCATCTTTTTTCTTCTTAGTCTTTCTTCTTCTTCTTTTTTTTTCTTCAATGGCGTACACACACATACGAAGCATCGACATTCGATTGGCCTTGCATTAAAAGACCTTTTTTAAAATCTCACATGGGCAGCCGGAGAGATTTACATCGCAAATGAACGACTTTTTCTTTTTTTGGCCTCGATTAATTAAAGTTTGTCTACGGTATTAGTTGCGAATATATCGACAATTTATAGCGATTGATAAACGACAAATAATTTTATGTCCTCTTATTAATAGATTTTCCTGATAGTTAAGAATTCAAGAATCTTTTTTTTTTGGCGCTTCGAACGATTAATTTGATCGTTAAAAAATTTTAATTTGCAAATTATTTTTCAAGTTCATTTGTCAAACACGTTTTTGCATTATCATAACGATTATTCTTACATTAAGTGTTAAAATCTTGGAAATTTTTTTTCTCTTTTTTTTTGATGAATTGATTACCGAAGGCATGAATGTTCATGCGAATTTTTTTTTTCGCATTAAAAAAGTTGACCAATGAACTTAAAGCTCACAAGGAGAACTTGTATTGATAATATAAATATGTTTGTTTTCTGAATAATCTTTTTTTTTTTCAAAAATAAATTTGAATCTATAAAGATTACCATGAGAGATACAATAAGTTATTTGTGCTATACTCGGTTATATGAAACTCATAATAATGCTATTTTAATATTATATCCATGTTACATCAGCTTTAAAAAATTAATTAAATTTCGAAGATACTATGACATAAGTTTTTATCTCGCTGTAAAAAAAGTTATGACCGGAAGAAGTGAAGCATTTAAAAATGCAAATATTATTCGTCGCGTATGATAATAGTGCCAAAATTTGAATTCTTATCTTTTTTAGAAAATATTAGAAATTAATAAACTGAAATAAAATCAATATGAATAATTCTGAAGTCGATTATTTTTATCTTTATTTGTACGAAAAATATCATTTATTTACAATTATTTATGTTTTGTAGTAGTTAATGTAGTTAGGTGAATTAAGATGTATTAAGGTGTATGCACCGACAAGACATAACCTAAAAGGGTGCAAAAAATTTAACATAAAAAATGACTTGTTTATTTTTTTTTTCTAAAATTTTATTTTTTTTATTACCAATTTTATTAAAATGTTTCTTACTGCCATAAAACTATTTTTTGGGTATCATTAATTATTATATAACTAATTTGAATTTTTTATTGTTACAAATTTTTTTCAAACGTCACTATATTTATATAACAATAGAATGATCGTCAGAGGTTTAAAAGGACACGAGGAAAATGGATCTGTAAAATTACAGTAATTATTTGGAGTACCAATTACATCTGCTGATCATGACATTGTCTTTTGCATTTGTCTTACTTAACGACTTTACAAAAATATTCTTCATTTTGTCCGTCAGCTGAGATTGACGAAAAAATATTTTTGCCAATTTCATTGTTAAGTTTTTAATAAGAAAAAATCAAAAAATCAAATTGGAAAAAAAAATTAAATTTTCAAAACCATTTTAAAAATTAAAAACTGTATAATTTTGTAATTTGTTTATTATTCAAAATCATCTTCGAATTTATTTGTTGAAGTGTTTAGTTTAATTCCTTGAATTTGATGACACGAGTTCGATGAATGAAATTCTTAAATATTATCGATATGATGTCATATTTCGGATCGACGTTATGATTCAATCAAAATTTACGTCACATTGCAGTTTTATTTTTAAATTTTTCGTCGTGCTTGTATTAACATTTATTAAAATTGATAAATGAAACATTTCGACCCAACCTCAATAAACTTATTGTACGAATGTTTCAATTGTTAAAAATATAAACTTTATTTTTAATAAAATATTTACGTTTATGAAATTTAATTATTTTTTGTATTTTTTTATTATAAGCCATTTTTTAAAAAATTATATTTTATTAATTAATCATAAATAAATCATCATTGACTTACATATTTTATCTCTGAAAAATATTTTTAATTAAATTACTTTTTTTTCCATAATTTTACAAATTATTAAACATAAGTTTCACGACAACTTCATGTTTATCACCATGCAACTTTTGTTGCACATAAAGAAAATTGTTCTTTTTAACACGACTACATAAATTTCGTTAATCCTTGCATAAATAAAACACCAAACAAACAACTGACAAAAAAAAATGACGAAAGAATAAAAAAAAACAAAATAACTGATACACATGGGCACGAGCGACAATGTCAGACACAAAGAGATCCAAGAATTACGTAAACTTAAATTAAGTATACGTATATATATATATATGGTAGTTACGACTTTCCATTGTCATACCTAATCAGCGAAAAAGAACAAATGGCTTAATATTCTTTTTATGGTTGCTGAAAAAAATCTTTAAACTTACTAATACAAGCGTAATGAAGTAGTTAATGTAAAATATTATATTCCGCGTGTTTTTTCATTATGACGTAAATTTATTTTTATTCGCCGTGCTGACGAAAATGTAAACTTACGTTTCTCATCTAATTAATTACAAAAAAAAAATATTTATGAATGTTACTTTATTTAACATATTCAGTTGATAAATCCTGAAAATCTGGAATTCTGTTAGATCATTTTGATGACGCAAAAATTGTTCCTATTAGTTTACGAGCATTATAATTTTAATCTATTATCGTATTAGGATATTTAAAAAATTCCTTGTAATACTTTATTTTTGTATAAGAATTTCAAATGAGAAAGTTCTTTTTATATCGTTAAATAAAAAGTACTATATTCTTTAGACTGAGAATAACTGGCACGTAATTATTCTAAACGTTTCTTTGTGTTTCAATTTACTTGAAATTGATCTTGATGAATAATTTCAATTCATGAACATATATCTGAAAACGTGATTGAAACGAATTTTATTTATTTTCATTAATATAATTTAGTCTTGTGTTTTTTTATTTAATAAAGCAAATCTTATATCATTTTGAAAGGGGAAAAAATAATTTGAAGAATTAACTCGTATTTCAAAAAAATTATAAGAATTATCGTTTAACTTATAATTATTGAATCATTCATGAAATTATTAAAGATTTGATTAACACAAATCTTCAATAATATAATCATAATTTCAGATACATTAATAAAAATTTCTTTCTTCAAAGCTCAATTATTAACCTTTAAACTTAAAGCTAAAATATTAACCTTTAAAATTTATTCTTATAACTTTTGTTTAGTTTTAAGAAATGAGGTCCGAGTGGCTCAGTCGGTAGAGCGATGGATTCATAATCTCGAGGTCCCGGGATCGAATCCCGCTCTCAACCGATTGATACAAGCACCACTGTATTTTATATGTGCTTTGTTCACAAGCACACTTGAAGTCTTCGTCGCTAATTAACATCGTAATGATGGCATAAATACAGCGACGTTAAATAAAATAGCTTACGTTAATAAAATAGCCTGTAATACTTTAGCCTCTCCTCCTTTTTCTGTATAAAATTACTTTTTTGATTAACAAAAAATCGGTTTATTACGTTCGAAAATTAAATGAAACTGATTCAATTAACGAAATTGAAAAACAAATACGTTCGAATAATGATTTGCTTATTTGAAATATTTTAAGTAACCTCATCCTATTCTCACTAAATACGGACTTACTTAACTTGATATATTGATGTTTACCTTTACATCTTCCTTTTTTGTTTCTCTCTCTCTTTCTCATTCTGCATTGAATCACGAAATGCGATAGCAAGCGCATTCATATATATATATTTGCCGTCGTGCGTAATTCGCGATTCTTCTGCCAAAATTTTCAAGAAAAAAGATAAATATAGAATCAAGAAAAAAAGTTATGTGTTTAAGTTTTTAATGTAAAATTAACATTAAGGTGATAATAGTAAAATTGATAAGCATGAATCAACTAATAACTACTATACACAAATACCTTCAACTCCCGATATTGTTTTTGTTAAATTGTCGGCTTCTTTGAAAAGTGAGCATTTATGTTTCAAAGAATAATATTTTTTAAATAACACTTTTAAAATTAAACATTTACTCAGGTAAACTAAATAAAGATTTGATTCTATTAAATAGTGCACGCTATTATTATTATTGTTATTGCTATTGTTGCAGCTATTGTTGTTATTTCTATTTCCATTATCATCATTATTATTCCACGCGCGGAAATAAGTTTCATTAGAAATCGTGTCAAATTATTTGAAACTGCAAATTTGTTGAAAATGTTAAATTTATGTATTGTTTGGCATAGTTTAACGCAAATTCGTAAAATGTGGTTTAATCTAAGCATAGTCTGTAATTTGGCGCTATTCAACGTCAAACTTATTTCCAGATGCATACTTTTATTAAAATGAGAATTTCATTTTTATTATATATTTGATTTAAATTTTTCAATCTATGATTCAAAATAAAATTTTAAACTTATCACATCATCTATCACCTCGTATATGGACATTAGAGACACTTTAATGGACGGTTTTTCAAGTCTTGTTTAATTAATAGTATTAGATCAACTAAAAAATTTAACGCGCTGATACATTTCAATGTAATTAATGTACATGATGTCAAGCTTCATCATATTTAGAAATATCATATTTTTTAGGTTTATGATTAATTTTGTCCATTTGCCGACTGATGCCGAGATTATAGCTGAATGACTATATAAGCATTCAATTTTAACAAGATATTAAATTTTTTTTAAAATTATTTGAAACATTATTTGTATTACTAAAAATGCATTGCTTTCTAACAATTAAAAAATATATTTCTACGTAATTTTGATGGATTTAATGATGACTAAAGAAAATTTTAAAAGAACAATCTATACTTCATTAGCTAAATTTTTTAAATTTAGCTAATTATTTTAAAGTATGACGTTAGTTTCAACAATAAATTGTCATAATGTCAAATAAAACTGTCAATGACAATTGATTCAAATCAACAATAGTAAAAAAACACTTAATAAAAAAAACGAAATAACCCATAAGCTTTGTTGCACTTAAATATTCTAAAAAAAAATTTGAAAAAAATGTTCATTGCGCATATAAACAATCGAAATCAACATAAGCTATAATTAATTTACTATATTAGCATAGCTATTACAGTGACGTTTTGTAAAAATTTTTATCGCTTAATTTTTTGTATGGTAAAATAATTATTTCACCTTTTTAAGCGTTTAGTATTGTTATAACGTCAATGATAAGGTTAACTAAAATCATCATAAATAATTGATTGAAAAATTAAAAAATTAGTTTGGAGAAATATTTATTTCTACTAAAATAGGAGACGAGCTAAAAGTGTTTTCGCCAATTTTCAATATAAATTATGGAAAATTTTGTAAAACATACCTAGAATAGTACGAGTTACAAGCTTTTGATAGAAGTTTTGAAAATGAGGTCATCGATCGAATCGAAGTGAAAAAAATTACAAAATTTTAAAAATTCAAATTGAGCTTTCACGACAAAAACAGCGTTTATACATGTAACTTTATAATGAAATTATAGTTTTTTATGAAGAAAATTGGGGTTGAAAATTCTTTTACAAATTTATATTAATTAAAAAAATGTCATGTTATCAGTAAAACAGAAAAGATATTTAAAAAAATATTTATGAATTTAGTATACATTTAGAAAATGAAAATCATCTACTACCTGTTTATTGAATAAAGAAACAATTCGAAATGAGTATTATGATTAAAATCTTTTTTAAGAGGCGGTCGGGTCTATTCGCCGCTACATATAGGGTGGCGCTGCGGTCAGGTGAGAGAAATCTATTAAATATTTTTTATCCAGCTATTTACAATTTTCTGAGACGACAATATACTTTTAATGTTGTCATTTCCTCTAGCCATCTATATGTAGAATAATTATTAATACTTATCTTGTTTGAAAAGTCTAAAATATTGTTCTAAAGCGAAAAATGCGATGCAACGTAGGACCGATGTAAACATGCGTGCACCTTCCCTTAGTGCAACAGAGAGAGCAATACTAAAGAATGATGTATGCTAATGTTTACGTCGACTCTACCTCGCGCCGCATTTTTCGCTTTATAACAATATTTTAGACTTTTCAAACAAGATTAATGTTAATAATTATTAATATATATATATGGCTAGAGGAAATGACAAGATTAAAAGTATATTATTGTTTCAGTAAATTTTAAATTGCTGTATAAAAAATATTTTATATTTTTCTCTCACCTGACCGCAGCGCCACCAAGCGGCGAATGGTTCCGACCGCCTCTTAACTAAAAATAAATTCAACTTAATAGAATCAAATGGCCATTGACTGACGTTATTGGTGGACAAAATTTATTTTTAAATATCCTTTTTTATTACTTACCACAAATTAATTATTATCTAATAAAGTACACTATTCAATAGAAGTAAATCATTTAAAATAATTTTAAATTTAATATTATTTTAAATTGAAAATTTCATTAATTTATAATTTCAGAATTCTTTTTTTTTTATCATAATTTTAATGGCAGTTTATTTGAATTAAAAAAATTTTGATGATCAAAATATGAATGTTCAATTAAACGATATTTATTATTCGGTGCGCAACCGTTTGTTCAACTTATTCAAATGACTAATGTCAAAACTTCTATATATTCATTTTTCATAAACTTGTTAACAGTACTCAAATACAAAGAGCCAAGATTAGCATATTTTAGCGAAAAGAAAAGAAATTCGAATTTCTTTCCTTATTTAAATGTAAAAAAGTTTGTTTGAAATTTTTATTCTAATGTTTAAAATCATCGTTAAATAAAAAAATCTTTTCTTTTCGAAATCTTTGATAATATAATAATTTATTTAAATTCGAAAACTTCAACTTTTACTTTTTTACAGCGCGTAGTCTTGCAACAAAAATACTAAGTGCTGGAAATTCTTGGAAAAATGCAATGATATTATTCGCCGAATAATTTGAAGTACTCGCTGGGAATGCCATTAAATTAAAACAATTTCTCATGTGAACTCATAACTCGTTTAGCAAGTACATTTCGTCATTTATTTTTGTTTTTCTTAAGGCTAACATAACCGCTTCAAAAATAAGTAATGAAATTAATTAAACTTGTTGTTATGCAAATTTTAATTTATATAATAATTATTGTTATTGTTAATGTTTTATTATATTTTCAACAACAACGAAATCTTCTATATTTAAATTTTGTTTCTTTTAATAGCAATTTAAAAACAATAAATCAACATAAATAAATAATATCTGACTTTGGTGTCATTAATATATAGTGGTATTACGGATTTTTTAATCTTACATTACTTGAAATTAAAACTGTCGTATTTCTTTAAACATATGTATCATAAATGTTTAAAGATTTTCGAAGTCACCCTACTCAAGTAGATAAATTTATACTTATTATACAAACAAATTTCAAATACATAGTATAACAAAATAAATATTGTATTAAAAATTATAAGTTAAAAATTTTTTTTGTTTTCAAAAAACTAATGATGCATATTAAATAGGTCGTAATCATAAATTAAAATTAATAGAGCTGTCATAAATTTAACAATTTAAGCTGATACTTGATCAATTCGATTGAATTATTGATCTGATAATACGAAATCATTAATTTATATTATCTGATTTTTCTCATCAACGTATTCATAATGTTTTGACAATATTTAAGCTAATAAGCATAAAATACAATAATTTTAAAATGTTTCAATAGATATTAAAATAGTCAAGCACACGTGCAAACAAAATCATTTTCAACCTTATTATAAGTTTTTCATAACTTCTCATGATTATTATTTTATCATTAACGAATTATTTCGAAATATTACTTTTCGTCATCGTTATAAAACATTAGCTATCAAAACTGTAGCACTGGTATAAATTATACTTCAAAGAGATTATTATTTGCCATTTGTCAAAATATTATGCATTAAATACGAACATTAGCGTGCATTCAAAATTTAATACGATTAACAATATTGATAAAGCGAAGAGGTGATTGTATTAATACAAAATTTATAATTCATTTTTAGGAATAAAAATAATCGTATTGTAGAATTATTCGTATTTATAAATACTATAAGTATATTATAAATGCATATTATAATCATAGATCAAATTAATATTTTGTTTAAAATTTATTCACTCTGTCAGCTTATGTATTATTGAAATAAATTATGCTTACGAATAAATAATGTGGACAGATAAATGAGTTAAAGAGAAAATTTTTTTTTAATAGTGTAAGTACACCAAATAGATATTTTAATAACAAATCTTAATAAAATTATGAATAGCAAGCTTTTCATGGCTGCTTTAAAAATGTATGATCGCTAACCGAATAAAAGAGAAAATAATTACGAAAATTCAAAAGATTAATGTTCAAATATAAGATTTTCAAAATATAGTCTAAAAAAATATCTTAACCAAGCTTCAAAGTATAGAGCTTTTATTTTTTATAAATTTATATAAAAAATAAAGAAGTAACGTTATATACAAGATAAAAAAAATATTTTATAAAAATATAAAATATTCATCTACAGATATTTTGTTAATAATAAAAATTTTTATAAAAATAATTTTCATTACGAAAAAAAATATTTTGTTACTTTTAGCAGGACTGGTGCTCAAACCACTTAAACATTAAATACAAATTTAAATTGTTAAAATATTTATAATAAACTTTCATTTATTATGCATTTTTTTATTTTACTATATAATTAATAAAATTATTTAAAAAATAAAAATTTAATGACGAAAAAAAACTTCTCAATTCGAATGAGGATTATAAAATTTATTAAACATTCAAACTAAACAATTATGAATAAACATTTCTGGAAAATAAAATTTTCTTGAAATATTTACTTAGAATTATCGCAATGATAAAAATAGCATTAAATACCAATAATTTAAAAATCCTTCAATATATTTCTTACGAAAACCACAAGATGATTCCGTAAACTAAAAACCCAAAGTCTCAAACCTACTTTTTTACATCACACAAGACTTTTCATATATAATCTGGAATACTGCAAACGGTATTCTGCTTCCTCGTTCTGCGCGTGCGCAAATCAAAGGTACCGGTTACACGAACACAATCACTCAATTCATGCACGAACATACACACTCATCCCAACACGCGCACGTGTATGCAATAGTGACTTCTTCATCCTGCGCTTTTTACTGAACAGCTGACATATAACCTGTACATCTATATATATGAGTGTAGAAAAAAAACCTATAAATCCTGTAATAATGTAATTTGTAAGTAAGAAGAAGCTAAAAGCAGAAGAGAGGATAAACCTGCGCCGTTTGATGTGCGCAAATGCGGACAGCAAGTTCTTGTAGCTCCTCAATGCCCATATGTATAAAAGCCAGACCCCATACTGTCCCAATTTTGTTTTGTAGTGCGGCTTGCGTATTGTCCGTCTTATACATACATACATACACAACCTCTTTCTTCTTCATTTAACCTTTAAAAGTTTCTTTCTCAATTTTAATTTCTTTCTTTTTTTTCATTCTTCGCGTTTTTTAAATTTCCATTCGCCTGTCCGTTTTTTCCCTCTGTTTTAAAAGAGGCAAAACTCGAACGAACTCACAGTAGTGCACGAACAACGGAAGTAAGTGGAGTATATCATTATGCTCGTCTGTGAGATTCTTTAAAATTTTTCTTGCCAAGCTGTTGCATTTTATTTTTACAAATAGCTTATATTTTTAATCAATTTTCTTTTCGAAATTCATTTACTTTTAATGAATATCAATTTGGTGAATAACTTTTATTACGTGGTTCATTTAAATTCTGGATTTTCTTAAGCATAAGTATATCATTCAAATTTCTTGTAAAAATTATTAATTGCTCTATTAACCTAAACGTATCAATTGATTAATCATTTAACTAAATAGAAGTAAACGGTTGATATTTCGTTGAAACAATGTTAACAGCTTACGCAAGTGTCTTTTCTTTCTATGAATAATGCGCGTGTTTTTGGATTTGACAACAAAGTTTCTGTGGTGTAATAACGATGAATTATTAATGTGCCATTTAATAAAGTAAAAAAAGAGTTTTACGGTAGAGACGAAAAAGTAACGTTGTTTAAACTTTTTTAAATGATTATTAAAATGTAAAATTGTTTTCTTTCGTTTTAACTGTATATTCATAAATGACGCGTAATGGAAATATTTTTTTTTGTTTGGTAAATACTTTAGTTATTCTAATTTCAAATGCTATGAATTAAGAAAAATTAAATGTTTAAGTAGATAAAATGTATAAAAAATAAATGCTAATATTTTTATAAAGAATTTTTAATTTAGCAAATTGATATAAAAATTTAAATAATTACAATAAAATATATGAAACACATAAATTAATTCTCAAAAATATACGTGCAATACAGGAAAAAATAAAAAATTTTTTAACATCAAATTGAATATTTTAATCATTAAACCGATCGGTCCAATCAGAAACAGAAGATGTTAAAATAATTTGCAAAAATATAAAACCAGTTTTTGACCTCTCTGTGCGTCATACTCCATCGCGTTTTATTTTTTAAGGTACTAAAACTTCCTTATCTTAAAAAAAAAAAAATGGAAAAAAATTGAATAATTAAAGATATTTTTTTATTCAAATGTTAAACAGTAATAAATAAAAAATCGAATCTTCCAACGTTTAAAAACGTGCGAAATTTAAAATTCATTATTTCAACAGCCTTGTAATTGTGGTTTATCTTTACATTGAAAACTTCTATGGTAATTAATTATTCAGTCATCACTTTACCATCGTGAGATTTGCATTAACATTATTATGATTTCGTGCTTGTGCTCAATTCGATAAAGATGCACAAAAAAATAATTGCTGATCATTTTTTAATAGATCATTGAAATGTAATATAAATATAAATTTTTTTAAAAAGATTTTAAAGTTGCTTTAATTCATGAATCATTAATTTAATACGTTTGAAAAATTTTATTTGATAAAAATAGATTATTTTCATTTATTACTAATACATTATTTAAATCGATCAGAAAATACAAGATATTTTTCGTACCTAAAGCTTCATTACTATAATACGTTCATTATTTATTAAAGATTTTTTCTTACTAAGGTATATTTTTATATTATACACGGTTAAATCATTATTTCAAGTTTAAGGTCACGTAACTTAAAAATGAGTAATATGTATTGTTAAAATATAAATATTTATAAAAACATGAAGTTTCTTGTAAGGTCACTGACTTCAAATTTATTTTTGAAAAGTTACGTTTACACGCGGAAATAATATCGAGTTGGAAAATTAAAAATTACGTAAGAATTGGAAAATAAAATGTTAAATATTATATTTCTATTTAATTAATATTTAATAAATACATTAAGCAAGGTCATTTTAGTTACCAACAAAAAAATCCAATTGAATTTTCTTTATTTTTTTAACTCTTTAAAAACATAAATTAAAAACATTTCAAATATAGAAAAAAGTTTTGCTACCCTGGTAGAAATATTAACATAAAAAATTGTGTATATAACAATTTACGGCAATTAGCAATAGTAATGTCAAAGAAATGGTTATAAAATGGTAAAAAAGCATTTCAATTTCTACCAGAGTAACACAGATAAAATTAAACTACAATAAATAAAAAGAATTAAATAAAAGTCAAATCCAAAGGCACACGATTGAAAATTTTATCATCTTCCTATAAATCCTAAAAAAGAAAATTAAACTTCCTATAAATCATAACAAAAGAAAATTTAACGTTTTCCTCAGCTTCAACATCACTGGCGTTATATACTTCATCATCAAATCCAGCAGTACAATACAAAAGGCGCTAAATTGCTCAGTAGCCACATTAAGCCAACGTGCATCACGTGCATACGCGCGTCTGTGTATGTAACGACGTTACACATTTAGTGTCGAACGGCTGACTGCACTTCTTTCCTACTTTTGTTTTTTTTTATCTTTTTCTTATTATTTTCCTTGCCATTTTTATTCCACGTTGTACAACGGACGAGCAACACGTATATTAAACTCGACAGTAAGCGTCAGTACACTACCATGGATCCCAAAGAAATAAGTAAGTAGAAATAAGAGTTTTTCTTTTGGCTTACTTTTCTTTTGAAGATTTTATTGCTAGCGAAGTATTCTATTTTTTACTGCTGATTGTATTTAGAAGGAATTTTAACAATTTTTTTATGCGTCATTTATCTTTGTTGAAAAAATATTAAAAATAATGTGTTTGTTGTGATATTGTTTATCGTTTTCTTAACTTGATATTCTAAATGTATTTATTACAAACTTTAACAATGAGTTTATTGACTTCCTTTCTTTATTTTATAACAAGCTACGAGTAAATAAATGAAAAAAAAAACAAAAATTTTTCTCGTTGCTCAAACATAATTATCAAGCTAGTTTTTATGTATATACTTTTGAAATTAAAACTAGTTAAAATTTGTAACTTTCTTAAATTTTCTTATAAACCGGAGGTTAAATAATAATATTATTTAACAAAAAACTTTCTTATAATTTCATGCTACTTAAAATCAACAACATTAATAAAATATAATAATTTATATGATCTACAGTTGAAATTAATTAAATTGAACAGCTAAGCACTTCCATAAGCAATAATATTTATATTTATAGTAATAGATAAAAATATTTTCAATAATAAAAAGCAACACTTATCAAACCAGGAAGTCCACAATTAAAACAATAAATTAACAAGAGAAATATTATTTTATGTTAATTATCGCTCTACGAATGGGCGCGTTAATATTATCCATCATGTACACAAACAATCGATAGATATTGTCATACGGACAATTCGTTGATTTAATATGCGATTACGTTTTTATAACCTCTTAGTTCATTGGCATTCATTGAAGATAGCAATAAGTTTGGCTATATTATTTTATTTTTATTTATGTCTGCATTTATACACCTTACCAAATGTTTTTACCATTTGATAAAAAGTAAGTAGCTTTTTTCTAAAAAGATATTTCATTTATTTATCATTAAATTATTTGTACATTGTTGAATTAGTTTAATTTACTATGAAAATTGTTTGTAAATAAAATGTTTAGACATTGTTGTATAGGTTTGTAAAAGTTTTGCTCGTAAATGTCTGTTTATACGTTTATATAAATAAACTCTTATATAAAGATTCATAGCAAAAGTAAAAGTTTGCATTTATCATTAAAGCATCGTTTTTTTCGTGAATCAACAAGGATCCATTAAGCGAAACGATAGGATACATTTAATCATAACAAAACGGTTGATTATTGTAGAAACAGAAAAGCCCAATTTTATTTATTAACTATTTTAATTTGATTGTAATAAATTCTAAATCAATGATTTAAAAACTTTTTATTCTTACCCCAACCGTACAATGGACACTTTATTAACTCGAAAAGCGGGCAAAAAGTAAGATATAACTGACTTCTAAAACATTAGCGGGAATAATGTACTTTATTCCTGCTGAATGAGAAATTTGAGAATTTGAATAATTTTTCTTAAAATTTATAACGAAATTTAATTACTAAATTTTTAAAATAATTGGAATAAAAAGAAATTTTTTACCAATAAATATTTATTATGATAATTCATGTTTATAATTCATAACAATATGTGATTATCAAATTAATTTATATTTTAATTTCTTCAAGCGGGCCTGCTTTTTAAAAGTTAATAAAATGCCTACGGTTGAAGTAGGAATAAAGTAAAGTATGCAACACGAGGGTAAAGTCTATTTTTCCCTCGGGAGAATGATGCGACTTTACTCTCTAGTTACATAATGTACTATTCTTCAATTCGATAGAAACATTCGTATGAAAAAAAAGATTTTTCCTGACAACTTAATACAATGTATACGTGCGAAAAATCACAAATTTACAATGTCTATTTGCAAGTTTTAGCACTTGTCTTCGATATTATACTATGTAAACGTGAGACGCGATATAGCGCGCAAAGAGTACAACGAATATTCTATTAAAAGTCTTGATAACACAGAGAAGTGCAAGTCTATATGGAGAAGTCTTGTTCGTAAAGTCAATATCGTGCAGTTTGTGTACACTTAGATTTTAAAGACAACTGTTTGAAGTACTTAGGATTTCTAAACATTTGTTCCAACAATATTTAAACATTTAATTTATTGTTTTCTACTTACCAAGAAAATGTAAGAACTTTGGATCATAGGTTTTGTTGATGGTGCAGGAGATGCTTTTTGATATAAAAATATGGAAAAAGCTAGAGTTTTGTTTTAGTTTTTTGATATTTCATAAAATTATTGCTACTATATCACGTTGTTTTAAATCCATCGACTGTTAGAATCTACATCTACAGCTTTTTAAATATTTTTATATGAAAAAATCTCCCGTAGTTTGAAAAAAATCGGTGATTCGGAAATCTGATACTCTCTTGATTAACAGAAAATTTAAATTGATTTTACTACTAATATTAAATTAATTGTAAAGAGAAAAATTTTTCAGCAAAACTTATAAATTTTTGGTAGTGAAAAATTGACATTTTAATTTTAATGGTCACTACAATCTATTCTAAGTTTTGGTAAGTAATTTTTCTTCATTGAAAATTCTATTGACTTCGAGAGGTCTTTTACCTTTATTTCTGACCTTACCACGAATTTATAAATATATTAAATATCTCCAAAACTTCATATTTACGAATATTCATACTTTACACAAAAACTTGATTCATCGTTTCAAAGAAACTTTATTAAAAGCCATCAAACAACCTGGTAATCGTCATGTCTTTAATGACATATAAAGAACCTTTATAATTTTTTTGCAATGGAAATACCCCGAGTCCTCCATTAGAAGGTCGCACATATTTGTGACCAAAAATAAAAAAAAGAGCCAGTAGTTGACCGCGTAATTCCCAAATACTTTCTAAAAAAGAAATTAAATCGGAAGGACGCGCATATTTACAATTTGTATACGTGCACGGATAATATTTTGTTTGACACTATTATAATGTAGACTCGAAAATGATAAACGAGCGCTAATTTCATTAATATATTTTTACCTATAATGACTAATTCCAATAAATTTATTCATACGATCACGGAATCTATGACGGATTGAAACAGATTCATAGTAATAACTGGTTTGTTGATTTGCTGATTGTAACTAATTATCAATTCAGAATCTTATGACACGAAATTATACAGTTTTTATGCACTGTTATAAGCAGAAATTATAAATAAGTTTTACATATATCCTTTTCAATCAAGTCATACGTGATTAACATTGGTTTTACATAAATAGTCAAAAAAAATTGTATATTTTACGTACGACCAAAATCTTCCTGTTTTACAATAAGGAAAAAACTGCTGATGGAGAAATACACGATATACACGAAATACGCAAGAATATTAAAACCATCTCGTTCCGAAGTTCAAGATTAAAAATGATGTATAAAAAGCTAAAAAATGAATTCGGATTTAACGTGATACTTTAAAGTGCTGATAAAAAATTCAAAAAGAGTATAAAATGCATAAAGGACTCGTCTTCACTTTTATAAGCTTGCAGTGCAAGGTTGGTAAGAGCGAGAACCGGTTTTTGCTTTATTTCAAAGAATTGAAATAATTATTATGAAGGTAACGTAGGCAGAGATAAACTTGTTAGTTTCTTTTTTTTTCCTTTTTTGTTTAATTCTTTATTTATGATAATGTTAAAAGTTTTTGGTCGAGTTTTATAAAAATAATAATGACGGAGGTTAGGGAATTAAATATTTTAATTGTACGGCAAGTGAAATGTTGTCGGTTATTTTGTTCAACATATTGTTATAATTGGTTAAACATTTTATTTTATCAAATGCAATTAAGATAAGCTTTGTTTTGGTGACTAATATGTAGTTCGATAAAATGTTGACGTAACCTTTTACAAAACTTTGCGTTTAAAATAAAAAGTGAAGTAAAAGCAAACAGTTTAAGTTTTTGTCGTCAGCTAAAGTTGAAAAGCCAGTAAGTTTTATAAAATTGTTGAAAAATTTATAGAAATTTTTATCGCAATCTTTCACTTATTTTTTCCTATTTTATCACGATGTAGTTATTCGATCATCTCGATACTTTTAAATTTCTTTTCCAAAGATAATGAAAAAAAAGTAAAATAAAATTCTTCCTTGAAACCTTTTAATTACCTTGAGAAAACGAGCAAATATTTAACGAATCGATAATAGTCAATCTCATCTCCGAGCATAATATTTTATTCCCATTTCAATCATCCATTCGTCAACATTTTCAATCTCTCGTGGTACTGAAGAAAAAAAACTGCAACGTTCAATTGCAAGACTTTTTGTAATTAATTTTCGTTTTCTCAATAATACCGAGCGCTAAAGGAATCGCAGAAAATATCACGTAAAGTAAAGAGTGGAAAGAGAAAGAGTAAATCAAATAGAAAAAATAAGGAGAAAAAAATGGTTGTGTCCCGTAGGAAATTCATCATGGAAAAACTTTTCCATTGCGGCTTTTCATATCGTTTCCGACCCATTCCAAGTCCTTATACTAGATTTTTTTTTTCATCTTGTATTTTGCTCAGCATTTCAGATGAGTAAACGTTCCGGCAAATAAAATCGTCTTTTTTTTTACTTTTATTAGCGATACAGTGATATTATTTATTATATTTTTTCTTTGGTAATTAATATCCTCAGATGTAGCTTCTTTTTGAACGATTAAATTTTTATAAATATCTTCCTAACAGGATTCTTGTAATATTGCAAAAAAATTTAATAAAATAGTAAAAAAAACAAATGAACTTTAATTAGTAGAGAAAATATAAAAAAAAAATATATATGATATAGAGGTCTTCAGTGGCTCACACGGTAAAGCGATGGATTCATAATCTCGAGGTTCCGAGTTCGAATCCCGCTCTCGGCGGCCGATTGACACAAGCACCACTGTATATGACACATGTGCTTTGTTTACAAACACACTAAAAACCTCCGTCGCTAATTATCATCGAAATGATGGCTCAAATACAGCGACGTTAAATAAAATTGACAGCTTTGTATTTTTCTTTATCGCGATTCTTATCGAAAGAAATTTTTTTTGATTTACAAAAAATCGGTTTATAACGTTCAAAAATGAAATTGCGTCGTTAAATAAAAAAAAAAATATAATGGTATTAAAGAGTAAATTTAATAGATGAGCTGACTCCACAAAAAATAATATAAATTTTTTTAAATATTACCAATATATTATCAAATATAGGCAATATTGAAGAAAATTTTACCAACACATTGCTAATATATTGATAATATGGTCAATGTCCCAATTGCTACTCGCTGTTAGAAATGAACCTATTACTAACCGCTCAATGTTATTTAGATACAAAAAAAAATTTTTAACAATGAACGGCTAGTAATAGGTTCGTGAGTAGCAATTGGGACATTGACCATATATGGGTAAAATCAAAAACAACTTATTTTTTTTCAGAGTCAGCTTTTTGCGTTGGATTTATTAACATAAATATGTATTAATGTTATCTAATCTCATAGTATATCATACTGACTACTAAATATTTCATGTAAAGAATCGAATAAAAATAATTTATTATTGATAGCAAATTTTCAATCAAAGAAAAATTTTGTTGTTACATTCATGAATAAAAAGATGTAAAGTGCAATTAATTTTTACACTAATACCCTACTGACGTTATACTTCAATAAATAAACTTCTTAAAAGGAATACAAAGTAGCCATCGAAGTGTCGAGGATTGCAGAATAAAAATCCACAAATTGATTTATGCGTCAGTCGCAACTTCGTTTTCAAATGAATTTCCACTAATGGTTATTATTATGGACGATAAAATTAAAATTCTTACGGGTTATAATTTTGCATAACGCAAGTTTGTAATTCGCGTGATACATAATTAATTTTTAATTGACGACAATTTTAAAAATTGAAAATTATCGCTTACAACTTCATCTGATGAATTATGAAAAGTCGTTAATTGAAGAAAATATTATTCCGTGGAAGAATTTGTGTTGTATTTATACTTTCATGTGGTGGTGGTGCCTATAAACTGATATGATATTAATTGACTTACATTTATTCGCATGAAAAAAGACATCAATAAGTCAATAAAATAGAAATTTATAAAACAATTATACAACCAATCTTTCGCCGCGAGAAGACGTGTTTACGATACGTTCTAGAATAAAAGCTAAACACAATTATACAAACGTTATGATAATGATATTAGATGATTAACCAATTGAATTATCAAGCGTTTGGTTATAAATGCAGAGAGCGCAGAGATGGTCATCTGTCAAAAAAATTCTCAAAGCACGAGCTCCACCGTACCTCAAAGTGCATCGCAAGCAACGTGCACCAACATAATTGCCATACTGATATCTTGTCAAAGAAACAAGAAGCCATAGTTATCGATTCAATTACCGGTCTAACCAATGATAATTATGTAGATGCGTTGGAAAAATTAATCGACACTAACGGAATTCAATTTATCTCAAAAATTTTAGGCAGGAAAGTGTGTCTTTTTCGCAAGTGAAAAGTTAGTTAAAAAATTAAAACCCCAAAAGCTCTTTGTAAAAAATTTTGTTCTGGTCATAAAGCTATTGGTCATAATAATTATTGAAGACATAACATCGCAAGTAAATTACATTTGCGCCAGTTTAAGCGAAGCAGGACGATCACATATACTTTCATTCCGTGTCAATTTCACATTAAAGTAAAAGATGAGAAAGCGTTAAAACTCAGCGTGAAATTTTTCATGATAATACGTTGCATTGGATATATTTATCAATACGTTCCACTCAGTGGCTTCGATCAAAAGCGAAATATCAAGAAAATTTTCGAATCTCAGGTTCCAAAACCTTTAAGAGAAATAGTTTTCATAAAAATGAGAGAAAAATACTATTTTTAATTAGGAATCAACTGTAACACTCAGAGATCCCTTCCATAAAAGCTGAAAAAATGGAAATTTGTGGTATTAAAATAATTAACGAAACTCCAAAGCTCAATCTAATAGCGTACCACAGGTAGCCTGGTAATATATTATTAGATATAGATTGGGAGAATATTATCAGTAATATTAATGAAGACAACCACAGTCTTTTTTGGAGATTTTAACGCATATCAATATAATAATAAAATCAATATTGAAACGTAGTTTAATTTATCAACTAAAGGAGGAAATTATTAATGACAAAAGGATACATTTTTAAACTGAAATGGACAGCATCTCATATGGGAATATGCAAAAATAAAAAAAACAGATCGATTAGCCAAAACAGCAACTAATTACTTATCCTCAAAAAATATATTAATCCCTTTCTCAGTCTTTGGTCAAACATTAAAATTGCAAGTCGGAGAAGAAACGGTTAAAAAACTTGCTGTCATGACTCGAACAAAATGAAAAAAATACTTTCAGTATTATTTGAGCTTTGATTCGAAACCTTGATTCCACAATTACAACTTAAATAGAGAAACCATTGTTACTATAAATCGCCGTAAAGCAAATCATCATAATAGCTTAGTCTCTAGCTCGTATAACATAATTAAAAACTCACAATAATTTTGTAACGAGGATCGTGAGGATTTTAATCACACTATCTAGTGATGCTAGAGGTTTGATTATAAAAGAATTAAATTTATTGATCTCTGATTCAATACATTAAAAAAATTTTTAATTTCCTTAACAAATGCTAGCTTGAAATTTAAATCGTTAAAAAATGTAACTTGCAAAGTTTAAAACTGCACCAACATTTTTTTTGGTATTCAATAATATAAACACAACTATAAAAAGTTTTTCTTCCAATTTGCTATATAACTCCAAAAGGTACTGAAAAGCTTATTAAAAAAAATCATTAACAATTTGATATTTAAATTCACGTAAAATCAATTTCATCTTACGTCACAGGCATAATTGTTTACCAAAGAAATCCATGAAAATAACATCGAATAATTAATCGTCATTGAAAGAAAAAAGTAATTGAATAAACTTTGTGTACCATTGAGCGTATATATGATTGCGCAAATCAAAAAAGAAGCTAGACTAGTAACAAAAAACTAAAGAAAAAAAAAGCATACGCGACGATACGAACTTGTACGTGCTCACCTTGAATTATCTTTTGTCTTCTTCTCCTCTTTTTTTTTACTCCTTTAATCGATTAAACATCAATTGCAAGAAAACATATACTCGCGGTAATTTACATTTATTCGTAATATTTCTCGCTAGCCAATAAAAATTTCTTTTTTTTCTCACTGCTCAATAATTAGCAAATTTATATTTGTGTTTATGTAGATAAGAAAATTTCTTAATGACTTTATGCTTTTAACGAAAAATTCACTAAATCAATTTTTTCTAACACCTTCGCGTTAATCACACCGTGTAAATCAATAAATCCATCCGCCTCCCTCGCTCAAATTATTAATTCACTCCCCATTCTTGAATATAAATTTCCCGATAAATAATTCTCCAACGGTTTAACATAGAAATAAATTTTACATAAAGAAGAAAAAAAAATAACATCTTTTATTCGCTTTAATATTTAACAAGCAAAGTCATCTTAATTCAAGCTTCCAATGTAACCCCCCCCCCCCCACCCTCACGCCTCAAACCATAGTCTAATGCATTCATTAATTTTTCATAATCCTCATACACCCCTTAAACCTTTTGCTGAAGGTCTTCTCCAAATGTATCTCGAGTATTTTCACTGAATACTTCAATACTTCACCATAACGTGTGGTTTTGCCTTAACTTTATGTTAGATTCATAATATATGGAGAGAACCATTGAAAGTAGAGTTATTTATTATTTATAATATAGAATTGCTCGTTGGTAATTGGATTATGTTAGTCTGACCAGAACGCTGATTTATGGTGAAAATGGTTGATTTTTGGTCTAAAAGTATTTTGGAATATTGAATACATGGGAAGGTCAATGTTCATTGAGATTTTGTTTAAAAAAAAAAATAAAACCAACGAATTTTCTTATAAATTGATTCTTACGATTGAGCAAGAATGTTCTTCATTAAAACAACGTACTGAGTATTTTGATTATGCCCTTTTACAAGCTTCATGCCACTATAGTAAGTCAAAAAGTAAAATTATGTCAAATTAGATTATTATTATCATTTACTAAAAATTATTTAAAAATGATGAAAATATTAAAATAACAAAACCATTGTAGGATAAAATAGAAAAGACTTTGAATTTAACTCGAAAGTAATTTATGCATGAGAACTCTAAACTCTCGGAATTAGCCTTATACAATACTTAATATTATAAAAGACAAGAGCTACGCTCGGCCATTATTAATTTTCTCTACAATTCGTAAAACAAGTGCTTACAACAAGCGTGACAAGAATTTTCAAACGCGTTCGCGTTTACGTCCATGCGAGTGTGCATGTGCACCGACTCAAGAAACACAATTACCCGACGCGAGAGCCTAGTTTTCCAATTTCCAAAGCAACGTATTTATTAGCTTTGCTGTACTATATACAAATGGCTCGTGACATTAGCAAGCTAATTTTGCAATCCGAGCAAGCTTTAATTGTATAATCGTGCTCTAATAAACATATTTATATTCATGAGTTATCAGAAAAATTATTATACTTTTTTCATTCTCTTTTTTTATTGCTGTCATTTCGCATGCTAATGTTGTAATTGATCTTTTTATGGAAAAATTTGGAATAACGTATAGCTGGTTCCTTAATTAATTCAATAAATTTGAAAATTATTTTTTTTAACTTTAAAGTAAATGTTAAAGGTTGATTGGAAAAAAAATTGTTTAAAATAATGCGTGATTTATGAACTTGTATTCAAAACAACAAAAATGATTCTCCAACAAGCTCAACAACGTTCAAAAAGAAAAAAAAATCAACTTACGCGGAAAAGTTCAATCCTGATTTCAATGATTGCAGAAAAAAACTTTGTCAAAAAAATATGAATAATTTTAAGTAACTCGTCTGGAAAAAAAAGAGCAAGAACAACAAAAAGTTCAACTATTTCTAACATTATCGCTTTCAATTATTCAAAAAAGAAAAAAAAAACCAAAAAACTTGTTGCTATAAAATTTGCATAAACGTCTTAAAAAAAAAGTTGAATAGTTAATAGCATCTGCATAACGCTGAGATTAATGTTCGCGAAACGTGACACAAAATTACTTTTTTATTCAGACTTAAGCGTAAACTAATTTATCATTTAGTTATTTAACATACTTTTCGAGATAAAGTTATTTCGGATTAGGTGAAATTTAAACACTTTTTGCTTATTCCCAAAATTAGCTAAAACGAGGCAGAATAAAGAGCTTAGGTTGTTAAGTTATTTAATATAAATAATCAAATTAACATTAATAAATAATCAGAAATATTAATCAAATTACAGATAAATCAAATACTTTTTTTACATTTCATATTATTTTAAAATACTATTTAAAATACTTCTAAACTCCTAATCTGATGAAAAATACTCCAATAATTGATTTAGATAGTATAACCGAAAAATATCGTGAGACAATAATTTTAACATGACCGTAATAAAATATCACTTGAAAATCATAAGACCACAAAAATTTAATTGATTTTTTGATAAAAGATCGTTAACAGTCAAATTTTCATTTATTGCATCAAAGGCATGTATAACGA
This sequence comes from Anastatus disparis, assembly GCA_017163975.1. NCBI lineage: Eukaryota > Metazoa > Arthropoda > Insecta > Hymenoptera > Eupelmidae > Anastatus > Anastatus disparis. The sequence continues at coordinate 2,060,195 of JAFFSR010000218.1, read as the reverse complement.
TTGCTAATAAAATTCCTATGATCGTGCGTGCGTGCATCATTTTTAAAAGAGCCATTGACAGGACAATCACGTGCGACATTATATTGTCGACCCATTGAGGATAGTTTTATTTCGATTGCACTCCCTAAAAAAAGAACAAAGTAAATATTCCATATATTTATCATGAAAAATTCATTCTTTAAAAATATTCATTATTTTCCTGACAATAAAAATGGTAAGATTAAACATGATAAGATTTTACAATTGTTTTGGAAAAATATGAATAAATTTAACTGTTTTAATATTTAAAAAAGTGCATTTGTAAAACAAATGGTACTCTAAATGTGATATGAAGTAACTAGTCTTAAATTAATTTTAAAATGCGATTTGAAGATTTATAGATGACAATCTTAAGATCTTTTTTGAATTAAAATATTAAAAACTTATCTGTAATAATCATTTGAAATGATGCTATTTACAAGGCAGTAAAATACTGGTAATCAAAGAAAACAAAACTATTTAAAACTAGAAAATTTCTTATGATAAAACCAGTAAATCATAAACTGTTTAGATACTAATTCAAGCTTCGTAAGTGGTTGGCCAAGTTTAGTATCATTTTAATTATTTTTTTTTTTCATATTGACACGACATGAAATGTTATCATGTTTTCGATAACCTTCATCTTTCAACTTTGTTAACCAGTCGCTCATATCTAAACACTGCTTTTCTAGTCTTTGACTTTTTGCGAATGGAAAATGTTACGCAAGTTGATCATATAGCAAGTATTTTATTTATAAAACTACGTGACTTGGAACTGGTGCTTGTTTATTTTTACGAATCGATCGACTTCAATTTGTATCTATTTAGTTTTTCATTAAACTAAATAATTCTTTTATTTATTTTTTAATGCTTGAACTCGTATACCTTGTATTTATTATTTTAACATGGTGTTGCGTACAATCTGTAATAATAATGATCGAATACTTTATGTAGTGTTTCAAAAACTAAAAAAAAAAGATAATATTAATGTACCAAATGATAACGCGTATATAAATCATTCTTACAAAAGCTAAATTATTTTATTATAAAATGCGCATTTAATTATAAAATGGTTTAATATTTTTTTCACTAAAATTGAAACATTAATTCGTTCATTTTTTATTTTCATCTTTTAGATTCTAAGTAAATTTTTCATCGATAACAATCAAACTACCAATAGCATGATCATTAAGAATCATCCTCAATATTGTTACTTCCAATTAAAATTACAATTACAGAAAAAAACTTTAGCTTGACGTTGTAAATCTTTCTTTAAAAAAGGCATGTTTACATGAAATCATCTTGTTTAGTAAGAAAAGAATCGAGAACGACTAGAATAACAATATCCAAATGTGACTCACGAGCAATGCCATAGAAAGAGAAACTGTTGCATAAAACAAGTGTTCTTGACACCGTGAATCTTCGCAGAAAGCAAACAAGTCGCTTGATCTCTTTTCTCGCCGATTCTAATCTTCATTCCTTTTATTTACTTACTTTACTTCGCTCTTTCTCGTTCGTTAAAATTTTCGACATTATCTTGTTTATTAATTCATTTGTTTTTGTTTTAACGCTATCTTTGCATTCGTACTTAACGCCCAATTTAATTCTATCTATTCAGATTATTTTTTTTTATATTGAAATTTTTGTATGAAGAATTTTTGCGCGTGGGTATTTAATTGTTCGCGATAAGATAATTTAATGATAATATTTGTGCGTGTAAAAAATAAATAACACGTGTGAAAATGAGCGTCCATATTATGTTTTGATTGTTTGAACTTTTTATACACAATATTGACATTTAAATAATCCAATGAAATAATTAAGATAGTAATTAAAATTTTATGGTCTTTATAGGCAAAAAGGCTTGTATTACATACATATTAAAATCGACGTGATGAGGTAACTAAAGATTTGTTCTGTTTAAAAATTTTTTTAAATAATTTGCTTATTTAAAATTTTTTAAAATAGTAAACTTTATTAATGTTATTTTCCAAAACAAAAGAATCAGACTTATCGAACGAAAAATCAAATAAACAAGATTAAACATCGGAAGCTTAATTTAAAAACTAAATCAATATTAAGTTCATCCCACAATAAACAACAAAAAGCTTTTCAAATCCGAAAAAAAAAGAAAACAAATTTAAAAACGTAATACTCGTTCATCCTACTTTATCTATACATAGTAAATGTTTATACACGCACGTTCTCCATCTCCCACATGCGCACGTCTATACACATAACTAAATAGCCTTCGTGCCAAAATGGGTATCAAATGGATAGAAAGAGAAAAAAGAGAGGCCTGTTTTATATGTAAAAGAATTGATGTTTTTAAGCAATCGTATGTTTTAGTCCATTATTAGCCATAGTCGCGCGTGTGCGTGAACAGAAATATGTAAAAGAGAAAATAAAAGACGAGAAAATATAGAAAAATATACCCTTTTGTTTACGTTCCGGAAAATAGACGAGTAAGTTCAAACGGATGCAAATTATTTATTGTTTGGTTTTTCAAAATTTTCGCGGAAAATAAAACAATAGATATTGAAATTATGGACAATTATCTTTTCAACATACGTTAAAGTAGGTAACCAAAGGTGACAATTGTTCTTTTTGTTATAATATAACTATACATAGGGATAAACCTGTCAATTAAATAATCTTTGCATAATTAAACTTTCGCATCCACGAGGATCTAACACAGCGAATAATAGCCTGTAACGTTATATTTGAATTTTGTGGTTATTATAAACCAAGCACCGAGCCATCTGGTGAAACTGCATACATAGACACACACACACGCTGTGTGTTCTCAGCTTGATAAATGATAACAAATTGCACACGCATCGGGATCATCAATTTATCAAAATGTCATGGCACGTCTGTGTACGGATATGTTTAAATTTTATATAGTTTTTTTTCTTTACGGTGATAAAATTATTTTGACGTTGTTGATGAGAGAATAGTGTGTTTAGATTCTCTTTTGATTTGTCGATCTAATATTTCAGAAAATATATTTCTAATTTTATATAGTTATTGTAATATATAAATTGATATTACTTGAAATCATTTTATTAATAATTTGCGAATATGTAATATCAAAACATCACAATATGTACACTGCTGACAGAGACATAAAAATATATAAAATATAATTTAGAATAAAATAAACATATCACCGTATCTTTTCCAATTAAAAAAAAAAATTTTTCTCTCAAACGTTACGTAAAAACAATCAAAAAAAAGGATTACGATTAAAAAAACTTTTTACATAAACGCGTAGCAAAAAAAAAATAAGGAATAGCGTTAAAAACGTTGTGTGCGCGCGGATCTGAATAAATTTGGAGCTTGCGTCATACACAACGCGAATATGTGTGTTATAGCTCCTCTTCCTCTGCATAACGCAAACTTATTTAAGCCCCGGAGAATCTTTTTGGAATATAAAATGCTCAATAAAATATTCTCATCACACGTCGCCAATAAAATATATACGCTAAATTCAATGCATTGTTAGTGCAATGAATTATTTTTTTTTTCTTACGCGCGCTCGCGTACTGTATTATTTGTAACTTTTATTTTGATTATGTTTTTCTCTTTTGATGAATTTGGGATTCGGATGAAAGCTTCAATACGAAAAACTTGGTCATTCATACTTTTTTAGATTAAAAATGAGTCTGCACAATTAAATTGAATAACTCATTCAAAAGTGATTCATATTTGATAATTTGGCTAGTCATAATAATACAGATAAGGATAGAAAAACTTTTATTCATAATTTATAAGAAATATCTATTTTTTATATCATTTATTAGTCAACATATGAAAAAAAACATAAATTAAAGTCTTAAAATAATGATATTAAAAAAATCAAAACAAAAGAAATTCAAAAATCAACTTACTCCAGAATCGTCCATAGTATTTCCTCTGATGTTCTCCAACGGGACACGACTAAACAAAGATAACGCGCTAACAATAAAAAAAGAGACAACTAGAGCGGAAGCAAAGAAAGAAAACAATGATTAAAAGAGTATCACGACACAAAGTACATCTTACGTTTTAATTATTACACTTGTAGATTCCACGGCGAGCAAACATTAAAAAAATAATCTCCACCCTAATATTAATTTGACGGAAGCTCGGCTCGTTTGTTTTGTTATTCTCGAAGTCTTCTTGTTTTAAATGTCGCATTATATCGGAGTCGTTATTATTTATCTGCTTATGGACTCGAGTTTTACAATTGACACACGTGATGCGAACGCTAAGATTGGCTTACGTGTGCTGGCCTTGTTAAATTCACTTTGTTGTATTTTATGGAGGGACGAAAAGTTATAAATTTGTATTTTGGATTCTTTTGTTTCCAAAATTTCTTTTTTATTATAAGGGTTCGATTTCTTTTTATTTTTTTCCGAAAATTATTTTTCCATATTTTTTTATTGTAGATCATTTGAGCGAAATTTCAATAGCTTCAAATTAATTTTTGTTATTTACCAGTTGATAATAAAATCCTAATCTATTTTGATTGCATTTGATAGTAGATCAAGTGGCATTACAAAGATTGATTAATATAAATGTTGAATTACGCTCTTTAGATTAATAATATAAGTAATATTCAACGATCAAAAGATAATGAAAAATTATTGATCGTAATAATCACTTACAATATCAGATAAAAACAAATTCTATTTATTATGTTATATGGACGTTTTCATCTTTATTTATTCAATGTTGCACTATAGAACTTAAGATAATGTAATCCATAACTGATATCTTTCTAATAGTTATAAATATTCCACGATATTGAGAATTTGACAGCTAGGGAGAGCAGCTGAGAATATACCTAAACATTTTATCAATATGTAATTTTATTACAAGTAGCTATAATTTAACTCATATTTATCGCTTATTTAGTTTATGACAAAATTTCGAAGATAATAGATATCATAATTTTTTTATGAACAGAAAAATATATGGGATGATTTTTTTCAATGATCTATTGATTTTCATAGGGCAATTTAATCTTTTAAATATTTATTAAACTGTAAGAAGGCATATAAAGAAAATGTTTTTATGAAATCAAAATTTTTGTTTGTTACTAAAAAGATTAGAATTCAATCTGGAAAAAGATTCTGATAAAGTTTTTTGTGAATAAAATTTTTATAATTTTTATTATTTGCATTATAGATTTTATTGACACGCTCTTAAATCACTTTTAAATTTTAACACTTTCAACTGTATCTCATAGCTATTTTGTTTTTATGTTACAGGCACAATGTTGACCGAGATGGATCAGCTGCCCTCAATTAAATTGGGGGATTTCACTTTAGAATTCGAGCTTGGACCGGCAAGCGCTGAGCTCCAAGAAGTTGCTCGTAAGGAACTTCGTGAAACACCGGAAATTCAAAAGCAAGCAGTTCAAGAACTCCGAGAACTTCTTAAAGGTATGCCATGTATTATTATTGCGAATTCTTTGTTACGTGTAACTGCTCGACTAATGATTCCCGTGAAGTTTTCTGCATATTTTGAATAAATTTCATGGCTTGTTAAATGGCGAGGTAAAAATAAACGTATTAACATTAAATATTTAAAAATATTGATCGTTATTAATCATACCAACAATGAAATACAATTTTAATTATTTAAACATTTTCGCTAAACCGTAGCAGATATACTATATTTTTTTCTCATATTCTTTATACAATAAATTTAATACTGAATTAAAAATTAATTTTATTACATTAAATGAAAAACATAAGAAAATTTTAAAAATTTTGTTCACGTAAAATTAGTTGAAAATATGTCATATATTACTTCTAATTTCTTAAAACTGAAACTCAATTATTTCTATATAACGTCATTTTAGGTGAAACTAATATTTATAAATTAATTTTAAACTTTATTATCGATTTTTATTTAAAAATAACTCTAATAAAACTTATTTCTTGAAATTCCAGCTGAAAAAGATCTGAAATGTCCACTGGATCACGAGGCTTGGCTCATAAGATTCTTACGGCCAACGAAATATTATCCAGAATCAGCGCTCAAACTTGTCAAAAATTATTACAGTTTCAAAGTTAAGCACGCCAACGTCTACGACGGTTTGAAGCCAAGCAAAGAAAAGAACATTTTCGAGCATAACATTCTCACTGTACTCCCGAATCGAGATCAACATGGCAGGAGAATCCTTATTATTGAGCTTGGTAAAAAATGGAAATATAACGAAGTCAGTCTTGATGAAGTTTTTAAGGTATTTTCTTTTTGTAAAATCTTATTTTTTTTGTAAATTTAATATTTTTTTACAGTGAAATTTTGATAAATAATTACAAATCATAAATATATTTATTATAAATGTAATGTTGAAAAGAAATAAAATTTAGTAAGTTTTTAGTGCTAAAATGATTTCTACATTATGAGATCGTCAGTGGCTCAGTCGGTAGAGCGATGGATTCGTAATCTCGAGGTCCCGAGTTCGAATCCAGCTCTCGGTCAATTAATGCAAGCACCACTGAATACATTACAAGTGCTTTGTTCACAAACACACTGACGACCTTCGTCGCTCATTTAGCATCTAAATGATAGCATATAAATACAGCGACGTTAAATACGAAAATAATAAAAAATTAATTTATTAAATTGGTGATATGATAATTTTTTTATTATAATTACGTAAATTGCTTATCATAAATTTATAAAACGTTTGAATTGAAGATATATTAAAATATAATAAGTTTAAAATATGAAACATTTGTTTTTACAAATTTTACTAATTTTAAATCTAATTAAATTTTTCATTTGCCAATACATATGCATATTAAAAATTATAAAAAAATTAAAAAGCTCAATTTTTATCTTCAAGGGTTGTGTCTTGTATCTGGAAGCAGCAATGTTGGAGCCAACATCACAGATAGCCGGTGCTATTGTTATTTTCGACATGGATGGCTTATCCTTACAACAAACAATGCAATTTACACCACCGTTTGCCAAAAGGATAGTTGACTGGTTGCAAGATGCCGTACCGCTTAGGATAAAAAATATTCACATTGTTAACCAACCATACGTATTTAACATGGTATTCGCGCTTTTCAAGCCTTTCCTCAGGGAAAAATTGAAGAGCAGAGTAAGTACTTTTTTTTTTAAATAATACATTACTCTAAAAAAATTTTTCTATTTATCTAAAAAGTGATAAGTTTTTCAATTTTTTTTTTTTAAGAAACAGCTTTGATATAACAATGTTTAATAATTGAAATTTTATGATTATGAGTAAAAAATATTAATTGATGGTAATTTTTTGAAAGTTTATTACTACTTTTTAATGAAAGAGGTGAATACACCGGGAAAAGATAATGAATATCATGACATACGCTGATATACACATTTTCCTTTTCATAGCAATTTTTTGTAAAATATTATTGTTGAATCGTGACATTTAATATCTAAATAAGTTTGACGTTTTAATAAAATTTGATGTTAAAAATATTTCAGAAATGGAATAATCTTTTTGTATAAATGTTAATATAAATCTACAGTTGGATTACAAAAGAAACTGTTACAGTAAAGGATAGAATATACTATTTTGCTAGTTATTGTTATATCAATTATGTTACTGTTATAATTAGATAAAAAAATATTTGTAAAACGCACTTTTATCCTTCAAGATAACATTTTTTACTATCCAATCGTAGACATGAATATACTTTAACAATTTTTCATTTTTATTCAGATTTAAGAATAACGAAAAACCAAAATAATTGTTATAAATTTATTTTCAGATCATCTTCCACGGTAAGGATCGTAAATCACTCCACAAATACATTTCGCCAAAATGTTTGATGGATTGCTACGGCGGAAATCTTCAAATTCCAAGGGTTACTGGTAACCAGTGGCTCGAACTTCTCATAATGTGCGACAAAGAATATGACGGTAAATATTATAAACATCATTTATAAAATGTTTTTGTTTTTTATTTTAATAATATAAAATTTAGATTTTTTTTTAACAAGTTGCTAAATTGATTTGGTTTATTAAAATTTAATAAAAACTGTAAATCTACGATCTATGAGTCATTGATCTACAGTTGGTAAAGAAGATATTCAAAATTAGAAGTGATGATTAATCATATTCTTATATTGATATCGTAATTAATAATATAATTAACCATATTATCATCAACTAAAAAGATATTTAAACTTTAATACTGATTTTTTAAACAATTCACATTATATTAATTATATTTATCATAACTTATTCAAATAAATTAAAATATATATTTAAATTTTCAGCTATCAACTCGTACGGTTACAAAAAGTAGAAATTAAAAAAAGAAAAAATAAAAGGTGGACGATTTGCGGCCACATCGAGGGGCATGCCGTCGACAATTCCGCAAAAGTATTCCCGAATGTTTTTTTTTTTTTCTTCATTCTTCAGCACATCATTTTTGTTTGCACACGCCCAAGACTAGCCGTTGACCGGCTGGAAAGTTATTATTATACTTAAAAGAAAAAAACTCGGGACTTGGAAGCTAGGATCTTCGATTAACGAAGAAAGGAAAATTGAAAATGACAAAAAAAAAAATAATTAAAATAAACGCACAAAGTGATATACAATAATTGTTTAAAAAAATAATGGAAGAGAAAAAAAAAATTAGTTTAGCGTTTTTTATTACTATTATTATTATTACTATTATCATTATCATTGTAAAATGTTTACCTACAAACATTTTCGTCGCGACTAAAAATCGCGTTAGAAACGGAACGGTTATATTATTTGTTAAATGAATATATTGTTTAAATTTTAATTACTGTACATTAGGTAAGGTTATGAAATGTAATTATATTATAAATAATGCAATAACTACATTTTTATACGCGTTAATATGTATATTGAAAAGCAGTGAAATGAAAGGAATATCAAGCAAAGCATAACTATATAAATGATATCTTGTAAATTACAAATATTTTCTCTAGTATTTACGTATTTCTTTCTTTTTTCCATTTCCATTGGCTAAAAAGGAGAAATAAAATATGATTCGAAATTAAATTTGACATTGGAAATTAATTAGTTGTGCAAATTTATGTAAAACTAACATAACAATATCGAATGTAGAATGCGCTTGATGAAAAAAGTGGACATGCAATATGTTTTTGCGTGATGATAACGAAAAAAAAACAAACAAACGAAAAAGCCCTTGATGTCAATTAAAAAGCATGCGATTAGCAAATTTTTATATGAAATATATTTGTAAAATTGTATCCATATATATAAAGAGTAATGGTAAAATACAAAAGAATTATTTGTAAAACAATCATGAGAATTTTTATTTTATTCATCCTTGAACATTGATGAAGTTTTTTCTTTTATTTTACAATTATTGTACGTATGATCTCTTTCATACGAAGAAGTAACCTTTTATTCATAAAAAAATAATAACAATTTAAAAACAAAATGTTAACACGTTTTTTTTAGTAAACACGTTTTTGTTAAAAATTTAACTTAATGTAACAGTAAATGCATGGTGTTTTTATAATTTGTCTTTTTTTTTCTTCAATTCGTTGAAAAATTAGATTTTCAATAAATATATAGGAACATTGTTTCCATGACACAATAAACAATGATTTAAGAAAAAAAAAGCAAATTTTACGTAGATTGTATTGCACGTGACTTTGAAAAAATCTATAAAACTATATCGAGACCAGAAAGTATCTACTGTAAATATTTTCATAGAAAATCATTTACTTAAAACTAATCTCTTGGTAAAGCTTCCCTTTTTTCTGCATAAAATTATCTAAATGACAAGAGCTTCATTAATCACGAGCCATTTCCTTGGAATTCGATGAGAAAATTTCGTTAGAGTTCCGTGACGTAGCCGTAACGACTGTTGTCTGCAAAATAATATTAAAAATAAATATTAAACGAAATTAGTAAATAAATATATGTTTACGTGGAGAATGCATAGTATTTTTATATAAAATTTTCTTCTGACTTTAGGATACACTTTCTTGGATAATATATTATGAAATAAGCTGCATCTATTAAAGTAACTATAAACTTGTAAAATTTTTGGATTAATTACTCTATAAGATTTTTTCAATTATCATATTGAAATTGAGATTGAAATCTTATGACTGAAAAAAAAAAATTTGCTTGATAAGCTTAAGTTATTTTAAAAGTTGTGATGGGATGAAGATAAAGATAAAATTTAAATTAAAATTCAGTTCTTATTTTCTACGCAACTCCCAGTTAAATTTGTACTAACATTTATTTTTTTATAATTTTTAAAATAAAAATTTTTTTCAACCAAAAGGTTTTCATCTTGACTTTAATATATTCCTATGGTAAAAATCTTCTGGATTGACCAGTTCTAAAATTGTATAATTATAAAGCAGGTGCAATTTTAAAAATAAATAGAGCATTTAACCGAACGAACGCAGCATATTTAATAATTTTATGTGAAACAATCTTCCAAAGTTAGAAGAAAATCTACGATGCAATACACTTTTCTTATTAATTAATAAACACATGATAATATTTACCTTTGAAGAAATCTTCGAACATAGATGCATAGGTGTAAATCGGTTCGCCAACTGGTTCATCTGGATAATCAAATTCGCCACCTAACTGTTTGGGTAGAGTTTTTGCGTCAATGTGTTTTAGTAAAGATGCCCTATCGTCACCATGGATAAATATCTTTTCTCGAAACTTTGCCTGTATTGTAAAATAGAAAAATTTTAGGTGGGATTCGTTTGAAAAAATGTGCATAAGGATTTTCTACAAATTGATCTTTCAAAATTTACAAAAAAATGGTTAATTATTTTAAATATTTTTTTTTCCGTCCAAGTATGTAAAAGAACAATTTACGTGTTCATTTCTGAAATAATTTAAATTATTGTTTAGAAATATTTTCGAGGATTCGAAAATCTACATAGTTAGTCAGTGAATTACTTAGTTTTCTAAGCTTTCTCACTAATAACCTTATTTCAAATCTTTTATAATTCAAAGTAAACATTTTTTACTCATTTCAATATATTTTAATAAACACAAAAAGTTGTAAATTTTACATCTGAATAACTAATTTTTTGTACCGACATGGAAGCTTTAAACTCCAAATGGTAGTATTGAAAATTTTCATTTTTTTTAATATTGCATCTTAATGTCTTAATTTTTGTATTGACTTACAAAGAAGCTTTAAATTCTAAATGGACGTATTGAACATTTTGATTTTTTGTGACTGTTCGGAAGACTTAAACAATGTTTTACACAGAGATTGGATTTTATTAAGACTTTTTTTGTTTAAAAAATATCGAATATGAAACTTAAATATTTTGATTTTTAATAAAAAACTGACTTTGCGAGTAAAATGTTTTTTATCAATTTTAAAAAGTTTCCTTACAAACTAATATAAGACTTGAAATTGTCAATTTTTTTACTATTTAGAATTAGTTATCTTTTAAAAAAAGACTTTATTGGTATTTTAATTTATATTTAGAATATAGAAATCCGTTGAAGAATTTTACCTTACTAAATACTAAATAATTATATCAAAAAGATATAACCACATAGAAGAATCCTGCCTTATCGGCTAATGAGAGATTATAATAATAATTAAATTCAAAGCGACAATATCAGAAGACAAAATACATTGATTTGTAATATGTTCCGTAATAAGTTAGGAATACTTTTCCAATATGTTTGTTACATATTTAAACAATGATACATTTTAAAAAATTGGCTAGAATGTTATCTTATTGATCAATACGCAATTGTAAATATGATTACATAAACATATGATTTTATTAAAATTTGAAGCAAATCTATTCATTGATCCTAAAGAATTTCTTTTTCGTGAACAAGATAAAATTTTTTAATTTCGTATAAGCTGATGTTTTTAAACTATTAGTATTCTAACACAAGAACCCAAATTTCTTGGTAACTAATTATCGAATTTACTTGAAAATCTAACTAAATAATATTCATGCATAATATTGCTAGCTAATGCATTTAATTCTCTAAATTTATGGCTTTAATTGTAATTATTATTAAAATTGGTTATTAGCCGATAAGTTAGAATTCTTCTATGTGATTAAATCGCATTAACGAAAATCAAATAAACAAAATACGTACATTCAAGAATGGTTTAAAGAATGCGAAAACCATGTCAAAAATAAATGGATTGTTAACTATATGAATTCCCTGCAAACGAACTTGCATACACCTTGCAACAAAATCGACGAGCGCGCTGGCGTAACTTGGAGTGAAGTAAGTTACGTGACTTAAGCTCAGACCCTCTACGTCAACGATAACGTGAACTCCGGCAATCTGCAATGTAAAAGTATTTAAATTAATAAATCATTAGTTATTAAAATTTAATCATAACATTAATTATGATAATCTTGTTACACCATATTGTCTTTTGAAAAGTCTAAGCCTAGAAATAATAATTTTTCAACAGACTATTCTTCACTAAGGCTGCGTAGTACTTTCATATAAAAACCAGAAATTTTTTAATTTCCTAATTTCAAATTTTAATGTTGTTCAAACTTTTCTTCGAAGAATTCAATGGAAATAATATTTGTTCATCAAAAAGAATATTGCTTTACATGGTACAAAATAAGGTTTTATTTATTCTCTTTATTTTTGACTGCTCTTTAAAACTTTACTTGGATGAATCGGAGCAACAATCAACTTTATTTTATGAAATTCAAATAGCTCTGGTAACGACTTACATAACCAAGTTGTATTGTTATTGTATTTTTGGGTATTATGTTCCAATTTCACATCATAATTATTACGACATTATATTATAATGATATGCCCAAGTATACAAAAAATTAGAAAAATCGTCAAAATTTGGTTAGAAATTTCAAAGTCACTCATTTTGCATGAATTAACAAACTCGCTTTGTAAAGTAATTTTTTACAGCCAGTTTTGCGATTCAATTTATATGATGATATCTGCGTTTGTATATTAATCGTACATCACGTTGTTAATGACTAAAATAGGTCATTCACCCACGAGGTAGTTTTTTTCGTCCAAACACAACAAGAGTGACAAACAAGTCAAGCGAAAGAAGCGCTACCGCTAACATACTTTTTAAACAAATTAACCGAGAATTCAATTTTCCATATTCATTTTAGGCAAAGAAAATATTCATTTCTATTAATGAGTAATATAATTTTGTACTCTAATTAGTAATAAAGCACTTTTTTAAGTAAAACGAGTAAAGAAAATGCAATTTTATTTGTGGAGTAAGTTTTCTCAGTTTACAACTACTCCAAATTGTTAATGAAAAAGTTAACATGGTACATCGATGATAAAAACGAATTAAAATGATTCCATCGTTATTACTTGTGTTTTAACTTCGGCCGCTGCGACATCAACAAACATCAAAAGTCCACGGAGGATTTGATTGAGCGATATTTCTTTGGGTTTCCATCTATGACCAGATTGAATGATAACAATACGTTCTCCTTTGGCGCTTCGTCGTGGCAACGGTGTGACTACACCCGAGACAAAAAGGTGTCGTTCCTTACTCGGTAGCAAATCAGTGTAGAGCTCTGGATGCCTTCTCTTGTAGTCGTAGTGTCTCTTTACCTGTTTTCAAGAGAAATGGGGTGATTGGTTGCATGAGAAAAAAGTTTAATATAATGATTAAAATAAATCAATTGTATTTTATAAATTTTTGAAAAATTTATCAAAATTTTTATAGAGTTAATAAATATTTAAATCGTTTGAATAATAATTGATTTTTATTATATTATCAATTACTACAGTTTAATATTTCATAGGACTATATATTTTTTACTAAATAATGAGTCGTGATTGATTAATTATTCAATTTACTTTTTTTACGTTCCGATAAAAAACTATAATAATTATGTAAAGACTCAAGATTTTCTATTTTTTGTTTGCACTTAGACTAATTAAATATTCACTAATCAAACTTTTCGCTTACATAGTAACGTCAATTATAGATGAAAACTTGTTCAATATGAAGGAATTCAATGTGCATTATGAAATTAAAATTTTTTTTTAATACTTAGAATATTAATGAAAGTATTAAATTTAGTAAATTAGAGTCAACCAAACTGTACATGGACAAAATATAGATTGATTGTATTGAAAAATATTAATGCAATTAATTTTGCTTTTATTGATCTAACAAAATTTGAAAAACTATCTATTCAAATGTTCAAAGCGTCCATTTACCGGCTAGTTGACCCTCTAGCATCATTAAGTAATTGAGCTATAAAAATTTTTTTGCTCAATAAAAAACTTTTTCACGAGATTATAATTAACTGACTGCAATTAACTGTTAACTTATTCGAATAAATTAATAAAAATTATAAACTTTAGCCAAAAAATATTTAATCTCATGATGTTCCAGGAGTTTTCAGGATTGCATGCAGCATAATATTTAAATGATGCATCACGGCATGCAACGGAAAATGATTTAAAAATTTTTCTTAGATCATTAAGAAGATTTTGCGTTATTATCTATGCGATAACAAAAAAATTATACTCCTTCTTTTTTGTAAAAACTTTTTGCCATATATATGTTATTTATTTATGACGTCATAATACGAGAAATAATTATCTTTAATATGCAACTCAATTTCTAAGCAAAAGTATACAATTTTTATAGTACTTTAGAACACGGTATAGAAAAATTTTTATACTGCGAATGATTGTTCAGACAAAAGACATAGTTTATTACTATCATTAAAAAATCATTATCAAACCTGTTTGAATTAGTTAAAATTTTTTAACTAAATATTTTTTTCTACTTAAAAAATCAGTTTTATGTCGTACCATTCGAAAAGCACTGTCTGGATACCATTTGCATCTTCGGAGAAAACTTTGTAGGAATTCTTTTTCCATTGGTATGAATAAGTCTTCTTCGTCTGTAAATTATTGTTTTAAATTATTGTATGATTCAATATCGAAAGTTATTGCTATCATAAAAAATATTTTATGCCTATTCAAACATTATTTTCGTCAACTAATATATACTATGTCATTTAATATTAACATTATTTTTGAAATTTTTTAGCGTGGATTTTTTATTGCTTGCTGATAATATTTAATATTTAAACTATGAAACTATAATTAAGCTCGGACATTGGTGCATACATTTTATGAGATTTCGAAACTTTTATGCTAATTATTCAGACTTTGAAGAAATTACTGAAATAATTAGACTGATTGTATCAGTAATTTTTTAAATTCTGATATAATATTCAATAAAAATGCAATAAACTGATCACATGATTCAGAAAAAAAATTATTACAAGCTCGAAGTCTACGCTAATAGAAAGTATTTTAATAATCTTACTTCAGCTTTAAATTAAAATCGACATTGACTTCATGACTTTTTTTTCCAAAGCTTTTGATTTTTTGCTTTTCCCATGCATGATTTTCAGATAAATTCGACGTCTATATTTTAACATCAATTTACTTTGCTGACGTACTATTTCAATATTAATTTAAATAATTCGCACGTCATATCCTCATCCAAAAGAATAATTTTCATTATAAATCTAAAAATTCACATTAAATATAATGTCTCGTACGTAATTCTAAACTATCATTTTAAATATCAGTGTTAAATTTATAAATTTATTCCAACATTATGCATTTTTAGGTGTGAAATAGTAATTTATTTATAAAAAAGTATACAAAATTTATGTTATTTTTATTAAAAAAGTGTTAAAAGTTTATGTCATTTTATAAAAAAATATAAAAAGTTTATATTATATATATATAACAAAATACAACATTTACGTACTACTGTTTAAATATTAATATATTAAAAAAAAAAGGCTTTAAATATTTAGGTAATAATTTATAGATACATCAGTACTTAAAAAATCCAATAAATAGATGAAAATTCTAAAAATAAGCGAAACGTCATTATCAGCAGCACAGCGATTCGCGAGATATTTTTCTTAGCACATGGAAAAACGTCAGTGTGTAACAACTTTTTTTTTTCAATTACATAAACATTTGCATATAATGAGTCACAGTATTTTTCGCATAGTTCTCGAAGACATGGACATCGATAGAGAAAAAAAAAAGTGTTTCATGCCTCATCTTGTGTGTTTAGCGTTGATAAAAAAATATGTTCGACGATCAAAACAAAGGTATTTTTACATCGAACAAAGTAAACATTGCGTGCATAGAATATTTAAAAAAAAATCTGTTAAAGGTATTTAAGTAATCTTGGGTTGACTTATAAATTGAAGTTTGTAGGATTTTTTTAATTGTGTTCGAATATTGTAATAGATTTTTTTTTAAATATAAATAATATAGAAATTCTCTATTGTATAACAAGGATAAATTTTAAATCCTATTAGATTATCTTTTTACATTTAAATATTATAATAATATATTATAAAAAATTAATTTCTTTTAGTTATATCAAGCCTTCATAAATTCAACCATAAAAAATTTCTATAACTAATCATAATATTCGAATTGAATAACAGAAAAACAAATATATCTAATCAATTGACCTGCAAGTAAGTCCATAAGAATCTTGAGTGCTTCCTCGGCTACTTCGGGTGTTTCTCGTAGTTCTCGTTCAGCTTTTTCCGTGTAGAATTCATCGGGCTCGTCCAAATCAAACGTCATCAAGGAACCACCGATGATGAGTTCTGGAGAGTTTTTAAGGTTTTCCTTGACCTTTTCCAATGTCGGTATGATCGACATTTTGACTTTGGTCTTGCTCTATTTAGTCCTGTGAAAAGAAACGTTAAACTGAGAAAAAGAAGCAGCGGATGTAAATAAACATGGAAATTAACGTAGATAAAAGATTTTTTTTTGTCCAAGTAACATATCAATGCGTAACTTTTTTTGCAAAACTTTGAGATTTTACGTAACTCTGTTAAAAATTGGATTATTTGCATCATAATGCTTTACGATCTCGTTACACGGTGTATTATTTTCATGGAAGTGCATAGAATCACAGCGTTTAACACCTGCCTATTAACTTTTATTGTCGAGCGTACAATACGAAACTTTGAGAAAAAAAAATTTCAATTCATCGAGGATGTGATAACCGATTATCCAATGTTTGAAATTCTTATTTCAATAAGGAAATAATTTTGAATGATTCGCATGGGTTTAGGATTATAAACTTTGACATTGCACTTATGGATTTTAACACGTACCTTCTAAATTATTCCAAGTATAAATTATTTATTAAATGAATGTTTATGATCACGGTATCATATTATTTCATACGTGCATCAAGGGAAATACCCTGGTAGAAAATTGAGCATATTTTGGGCAGAATTTCTGGTCAGCGAAAGTTGAAGATGACACTTATCTACAAATTCTATAAATTCTTTGAAAAAAAAATGCTTAGATAAGTGTTATTTTAACTCATTGTTGACCATCGATTCTGCCCAAAATATGCTCAATTTTCTACCAGAATATTATTGTAAAAATTGCTATTATATTTTGGTTATATGAAAACATAGTTATATACTGTATATTATTGCTATAGAAAACAGGAAAAATTACTGCTTTTCGAATAAGATTTAAAGTATTTAATTGAATGTTTCGTTTTAAAGCAACAGTTTTCCCTGTTTTTTGTATAGTAATAATGTGTATTATGCCATTACGTTTTCACGTGACTAAAGTAAAAATAAAAATAGTAATTTTTACATTAATATACTTCACGGTGCAGAATTTATATTTTATTATTTATCTTAACATAGATGAAGACAAAGGAAAGGTTTGAAATGTTAACATACGCTATTTTGTTTAGAATTAATTATTCGGTCTTTGAACTATATAATTTTATTCTAAATTTAGTTAACATCAAGAATAAGACAAACAATCGAAAAAAAACAAGCGTATCAATAATTTATTATGCTTCAAATTTATTGTAAAGGTTACTTTTTACCTTTTACAGCCTAGTTTTTAAAGCAACTAAATTACCATTGATTAACGTTGCGGGTTAATATTTCAGTAAATCAAATAAAATAATGTAAAATTAATTTTAAAAAAGAAAGAACGATTAAAAACTGGGACTGATTAAAAATAAAATTGTCGACGGTATTTATACCAAAAACGAAAAAGAAAACTTTTTTTGCGTTAAATTAAAGCTTGTTCAATGCGTTTCGCACATTATACTCTAGATAATCAACTTCTCGGCGTCTATCTAATCAACGTGTTTACTGTCTTTCACTTTTCACTGAACTTAAGTATCAAGCTAAGGTCACACGATTATTAACCTTAAGAATGTCAATATTAATTGGCCGATTTTGTCTCTTTCATTAACTTTTATAAGTTGCTAAATGTGAAAGGTTAATTTGTAGGTAGAGCAAATGTTGTAGTTATGCTTTATGTCTTTAAAATGCAAGTGGAATATCGTAAAGCTCATTTTAATATCAAGCGGATTTTAATTATAAAAATATTCCAAAAATTTTACGCTCGATTAATTTTTCAATATTCTGCGTGTAATTATACATGAATAATACATTTTTTTAATCTTTTTTTTTTAAATTAAAAATTAAAAAAAAATACGTAATACATGAAAAACGCTAATACATTGTTATTGTTGAATAAAAAAAAATTATTTTCTTATTATCTATATTCCAAATAAATAATTTAAAAGATAATTGTTAAAAAAAAGAAAAATTTAAGCGGATATGAAATATTGATAATTTTTAATTCTTAATCCGGAAAACAGTCATGTCGGTAATTGTATAAATCACATGCTCTATTACATCACCTCAACTGAGACATAAATAAATAAGAAACGAATTTCAATATCAATGCTTACTTTTCTTATGGTTTTAATATTTTTAAAGGCTGAAATTTCAGTTTGTATTACTGAAATTACTTTCGATTTTAAAATGCAAATATCATTGCATCATGAGGCTAGAAAATATTGAAAATTATATAAAGTAATAAATTGGACCTTGAATATTTTAATGATTAGATACCTTAGAAAAAGAAGTTATCAATCATTCGAATTGTAACGTTTTTTTTATCTGCATTAATTAGTATCTACATCCTATTGCTTTGTAATGCGGACTTTATTAAAAATACGAAAAAAAATTATCGATCATAGTTGCAGACACTTAAAAATATCAGATTGCTTTAAAAATCTTAATTTTTTGTTAAATAAAAAAAAATCTAGGATTTTAAAATATTGTTTATTCGGAGAACCAATTATTACCATGACGCTCTTATCATGCAATTAAAATTTTAGAAATTGAAATTTAAAATATAATGTTGAAATAATTATTAAAAATTAAATGTTAATAGTACTTAATGAAAAAAATATATAAAATTATTAAAAACAGCTGTATTATTGTTTTCATTTAATTATAAATAATTTACAGTTTAAAATACATTTTCTTATCTGGCTGAAAAAGAAACGTAAACAAAAGTATTGCACAAATCTAAGTGATAAACATTATCGATCAAACGTTATTCTGCCTTTCGATGTATGCGTAGTGATCTATATTGATTCATTTAATTTTTATCTAATCTATGAATACTTCGAGCAAGATTTACTTTTCTTCGTTTGTATGGATTTTAAATTTAAAATATTTATTTACACAGACACAAATTTTATGTCATCTTTTTACCAATTTTTCAAAAAATTTATTTGAATTTATTTTGATTAATTAAAAAATTATAATAAAAAATTTCTATAATATTTTTCTGATTCTATACTGTCTTCATTTCCACTTAAGTTTTCAATGAAATAAATTTTTCATCCAACGAGAATGTAAATAAATGCTGAATCACATAACGATTTAAATTAAATTCATTGATGTTTACTTTGAAAAAAAAAGGTATACAAGACTGCAATTACGTTAATAACACATAAAAATCATCTTATAAAACGATTCCTACGTTATAAACTTTTTTATAGTTTCTGCTCTGTACACAGCGAAGAAATATGAAATAATAAGAATAATGAAAAAATTCACGTCAGTCACGTTATATTTTCAAATAAATTCATTTTTTTCTGAGAACACGTTATTACTATTATTAAAAATGTTTGAAGTACAAATATGATTTTTTTCCTATAGAAAATTTCGTTTGATATATAAAACCATAAAGTCACTTTTTTGAACTTATAAAGTACGTTTACTTTTACCTGATCAAAATGAAAAAAAAAAAACTTGTATATATTTTTATTTGAACAAACGAGTCGTACTTCACGTTGCAATTAAAAATTAAAGAATGTACTTTCACAAAATTATTGAATTTTAATAAGTTTTTTTCAACCATATCATTCTTACAATGTTAACGTTATCGCTTGTGATAAATGTTGCAAAATTTTCTTTAATATTTCAATATGTCAACTAGAGGCATTGAAGTGACAGATCTTTTTGACATAAACGTTTGAATTTTTTCCATATATAATTCATATTTTCTTATTTCCCTTTTTTTTGAACTTACGCAAATACGTCAAAAGTTTTTATTATATGATTATTTATTACTTCGGACAGACAATATCCACTTGATTATCGTAACTAAAATTATTGTCAGATTAAAATTATTGTGAAGCTAAAATTATTGTCAAACTAAAATTATTTATGATCGTTATGTTGAAACATCTTAATGAAGCTACTTTATTATATTTATGGGAATTATTTTTGCTCGTAAAATATTAAATTTTATAGATTGCTACTTCATTAATAACTTAGGACGATTTAATTGATAATAATAGATTGAAGAGATAAGCGCAAACAATAAAGTTTATTCACTTAACAGGTAGGTATGAATTGATTGAGCCATGAAATGTTTGAATATAGACTGTTATTTAATTAATAGGTTACGACAGTGCAGAAATGAATTTTAAGTATTTATGTTGAGATTCTGACGGATTCAAAATTTTTGTTAAATTTTCACACAAAAGTTTTATGTTGATATGGATCGCATATGTTTTTATGTTATAATTTTTATTTAAAAATCCAAATATCAATATTTTACTAATTTTAACACAAAATTTGTTCATCTATCGTCTAAGACATACAAAAGTGTACAAATTGCAAACGAATTTCTTTGTGTGCCTCTTTGTTATCAAAATACTTTATTAGCAATAAATTAATACGACAATAAATAAATAGAAAAAAATAATGGACAAACAGATAACGTACCTCAATCATGAAAAATACAATGAAAAATCAAAAGAAATTGTAATTTTTTTCAAATCCCTTTTTAATCACACGTGATTATCTTATATTATTCTATGAATGATCCCAAACATCAATTATTTATCACACAAAAAAATCTCACGACATCAGAAAAAAAAAGAATACCTTAAAACCAACAAAAATAAAGACCAGCACAATACTCTGCTCAAAACAATTTCACACCGACTAAACAGAGCGCTCGACTTGAAAAATAAAAAAAGGCAGAAAAAAAAAGGAGCAATAATTATTATCTCTGTTAATGAATTTCGAGAAACGCGGAGTTAACGAGTGTGAGTCGCGTAGAAGACTGATCAAGATTCAAGAAAACGATTATAAAAACTAAAGCCAACGTCGGCTCGCTTAGTGTGTTTAAAACAGACTTTTGCAAAAGGCGACTTCGATCACGCGTTTACTATTTCTCGCTTTTTTTTTTCTCTCTTTTTTTTTTCTTCCTTTTAATTTTTTTGTTTTGTCTTGTTAGTGTGCAGACTAAAACTTAATACTTACCTGTACGCACGCGTATTTATAAATTGACCTTTGTGTGCATAATAAATGTGCATATGATATTATTTCTTATTCAATGTAATTGCGCGTACAATGCATCGAGTTTAACAGATCGAGATATGGAAGCTTTGTGAATTTGCGATTGTGTCGGCAATGAAGAAATTCAAATTTATTTGTTTCTTGTTAGAAGCCGAAGGAAATGCTTGGGTTGAACTAGTTTTTCAGTGATGACTGATACGCGATTGTAAACTTATAAGAAGAATCGAACGATTAGATAGTGATAGTGCGATTTATGGAATGATTTGTTTGATTGGGAATTAAAAAAGTAATACCGAATTTTAAAAAAATAATCATATATGGAGTGCTATGTGTAAAAAGAAAATTATCAAATGTAGCATTATGGTGCTTGTGTTGTGCTGGTATTATACGTTCATGTTTATGATTACATCATGATGCACTCGTAAAATGAGTAATCGAGACAAAAGCGAACGGTGTACAAATTATTTTTACATTACTAAAGGCAGACTCTTTAACAAAGTGCTATTTTTTTCTACCGCAAGTAGATCAAGAATTCGTTAAAAAAAAACAATAAAAATAATCGTATTTTATTTAATTACATCCCATAGTTCACAACAATACTTACAATGGAAAATTTTATATCCAGTTTAAAACAAAGAAATGAATTCATAAACTATTCCATTAATAAATGAATTCCGAATTCCAATAAAAGACTCTCTGACCCAAAATCACGCGACGAAGACATATAAAATTAAACCTTTTAAACCTGTTTTTGTAAACTACTTGTTAATTATTTGTTTCCTTTTTTTTATCAATTTTAATAGCTGAGATTTATAAATTTTATTAAACCTACATTCAAAACTGGTAAATTATTAAATAAATAATAATTTAGAATAATTTATTTATTACAGTCTTGAAATTACTTTCGTTCAATTTTATCGTTTTTAAAACAGTGTCATACTTTTAGCAAAGCTGAAACGTACGCTTCAAAATAAAATGTAAATAGATACATCGAAAATGGAATCAGAAATGTTTTGGAGGTTACATTAACATGTGTGAATGGGACCTGGTCTCGAGTCGGAATTAAAAGAAAAAAAAAGAGAGGAGACTATGAGGCTGCGGATGACGTGGTTCGAATCTGGATTTCTCTAGATAAATTTTCTTTATTTACACGTCTTTTCTACAATTTATTATGCACAATTATACGCGTATATTTGAAATTTTTATTTATTTTCACTCGTTTGATACATAAAATGTAGATTTAAATCTAATCTTTTTGAATGGCACAAATAAATAAAAAATATTAATTCGAAACAAAAATTTAATGTTTAATTATTTTAATAGTTTTATTTGATTTCTCCAAATAAATTTCTCATATTTTACAACTTTTACTTTAATCCAAACTGAAATATGAATATTTGGAATAATTTTTTTTTTGTTGCTGTTTGAATGTTTAAAATACGAGTATTGAAAAATTTTTAATAAAGTAAACTAAAGAAAATAAAATTGATTTGAGTATATGTGAAAAGGGAATTAATAATGTAACAATGTTAAAATCACCTTTTTGAAACATTATTAAATAAATTTTTAGTTAATTATTTTTCAGAATTAAAATTATAAAGTTAGATACTAAAAATTAGAACATTTTCATTCAGAATACAGGCAAAGTTTACAAAGATTTGAAAAACTTTTAATTTAAGGAAATTGAAGATGCATTATAGAACTAATGAAATTTAAAAAATATCGAACGAATTATTTTATTTTCATAAATAAATTTAATTATACTTAAATTATGTATAATTTTATTGGAAGTACATAAGGTAATATTAGCCATAAAAATATTATCATTGTTTACAATAAATTATTTAATGGTTCACACTAAAAGTGCTTGCGTAAAATCTTATATAATTTATTTATTCATAAATAAACGATTAGTATAATCAAATTTTCAGAGCTGCTAATTTTTATAAAATAATTTATTGAAAATAACAATGAAATATTTTAAAAAATTTTCAAATATTTACGAACCAATAATCCAAATCCTTCCGTCTTCTTAACAATAATAAAATCAAATGCGTATATTCACTAAATAATTAAATAAAAAAATAATTATACGTTGATAACATATCACTGGTAAACTTCTGACTCCAGTAAGATATCAAACCGTTCGGCGTTTAAAAACAGACTGACAGCAGAAAATTTTAAAGTTGATGAGTGTAGCCAAGCGGTAGCAGTGTTTATATTTACAATGTTAAAAAGTTAAAAAAAGGAATAAATAAAACGACATAATTAATCTTGTTCACTTTAAAGGAATTAAAATGAATTTTTTACATAACCGAAAAAAACTTTTTTTTCAAGTATATGAAATCTATAGTATCATAGAGGATCTTTAACCATCTCCTTAGTCGCAGGTATAAATTCATTATGAATCAAGTCGAGATTTTCGATTAACTCTTAAATATATGCATACATTTAATATATTTTCGCCATTAAAGTACGTCTAGCATGAAATTCGGATACCAGTTTTAAGAGGTCACTGGCCTATTATTTTGTTTTAATTCACATGAAACTTGGACTATAAGCGAATATTTAATTACTTCATTTTCTCAGAGTGTTGAGTACTTTAATCGTATTATTTTTTAAGCTAAAATCACACGAGAAGCAAAAACAATTAATATATTTATCGCTGAATTGTAAAACGATTAAAATACAATAAATTCAAAATAAACTAATACCTTTAATGGCAAGTTGAAATTTAAAACAAAACCTCATATCGATTTTAATTCATATTAATCAGATTTATTTAGATATAATTTATAATATAAAAATTTTATGATTTCCAAAATAAAATATTTCTATAATTAGATGAAAGTATAATTATGTTAAGTAAAGTTTTAAGTTCTACAGTAAACTAGATACTTCAATAAATGTAATAAAATCATATTGAATGTATTAAATATATTAAAGAGATGAAAAAATCTTTTTAATTTAATTTTTTCTGCCATATTTAATGTATGAACGTTAATCACTTTCTAAAAATATTCATTTTCGTTATTAATAAAGACTATAAAATTATAATATTAAGGCGGTTGGATTGACTTCGCCGATTTAGTTTGGTGCAGCGCTTTTAAAACGAATTATTGTCCATATATCCGTGAATAGTCATACCAACCGTTGATTAATTTCTTTACCGCACAAGTCTTACCGATACCGATTAATCAGCACGATAATTATGTTAATTAAAATTGCCGACACAGGTGGCGCTCTTTAATTTTTACTTTGACGAAAATAATTGTACCGCATTCTAAATGCATCAATGCCAGAAGAATCATCTATATTTTTTTACTGAAAATGGATAATTTCAATTATTATAACTTCAGAGTTATAAATTAAAGTTACATTTATTTTTTTTGCTTGAATCAAATAAACCTTGGTACATCTCAACGTAAAATTACAAAGAGAAAGTTATTATCCTGTTCGTATTTCTACCTCTAAAACTTGATGCTCCTCTAGTAAGAACCTTGGTACGTTTAAGCTTTCAATGTTACAATGTCCTTGATAATAAATAGAGTTATTATTTTAATTTTATTCACAGTTAAGTTAACAATTTTAACCAAATTCATAAACTAATTACAATGAAATGATGTGCATGTCTAAAAATTCCTAAGTGATTTTGACGGATATTGATAAAATGCATTGTAAGCTCATGCATTTTATTTAAAAAATTAAGAATAAAGTAATATATTGACCCAAATAGTGAATATAAAATGTTTTTGGCAAGTAAATAAAACATATATATAAAACATTTCAATTTTTTCGATTCTTTAATACGTATAAACGAAAATGCTCTGTTATAAGATCAATAATCAGAGGTCTAAGTGGCTCACTAAGTAGAGTTTTGGATTCATAATCTCGAGGTTCCGAGTTCGAATCCTAGTCTCGGCCGATTTATACAAGCACCACTGTATTTTATATGTGCTTTGTTCGCAAACACACTGGCGACCTCCGTCGCTAATTAGCATCTCAATAATGCCATAATACAGTGACGTTAAATAAAATTAAAAAAAAAGGTCATTTTTATTCTTGATTGTCAATGAATATTTTTAACGAAATTCTTTTGATGAGATAATATTTTTAAGTCTTTCTGAAACTATGTTGTTATATGATTTATAATAAAATACAAAATAATAATCTGTAAAGCACTTTTAAATGTTTCTATTTCATTTTTTTAATCTTCATCAAATTTTTCATTAGTAACTTTTACATATTCAATTTCTTTATTGCAAAGTAACATCTTATTTATAAAAAATAATAAACATCTTTTTAAAATTATATATAATTTAACTTAATTTTGCAATAGATACATAATATTTTTACATTTCTTCAATAATGTTGAAAAAGTATATTTTTAATAAATAAATAGGAACATAATTAAACTCCAACAACTTTTTACCATAGTAAACAATATCAGAAAATAAAGATTATAACAGTTTGTCGAGTATAAAACCATCGAGATCAGAAACCATCTATTTGAATTATAGAATTCAGTGGAAATGATTTGTTTAAAATTAATATCATGATAAAGCTTTTTTTTGTATAAAATTATTAAATATTAACAATAGTTTCAATAATCATGAGCCATTTGATTAAGAATTCCATTACTTTTTGGTGGTGTAACCGAAGCGATTGCATTCTGCAAAAAATATAAATATTAAAAGAATTTTTAAAAATAAATAAATGTACTTTATTAATTTATATATATTATCATGCATACCTTTAAAATACTCTTCAAAAGCGTTTGCATAATTACAGACTGGTTGACTAATAGGTTCATCTGGCAAATCAATTTCTCCGCCATATTGTTTAGGTAGAGCTTTAGCGTCAATATGTTTTAGTAAAGATTCTCTATCTGTACCATGCAAATGTACTTTTGCTCGAAACTTTGACTATTTTGAAAAAATATTAATTTTTAAGCTGAAATTTATTCGAAAATGTGGGTAAATTCACCGTAATCTTAAACTTTTTATGTGATTTTTTTCAAACAATTTTTAAGTAGTTACTATTCCGTTTTAAAAGGCACGCAACTCTGTTTAATTGTTCGTTTCGAATCTAAGAAACTCCACTTTTTCATAAAGCTATACTAAACGCTGCCTTCAAAATTTTCTCATATCAATGAAATTTTTTACGAAAAATCATGGAT
The DNA here is from genome assembly GCA_017163975.1 of Anastatus disparis. Lineage (NCBI taxonomy): Eukaryota > Metazoa > Arthropoda > Insecta > Hymenoptera > Eupelmidae > Anastatus > Anastatus disparis. The sequence goes on along the minus strand of JAFFSR010000218.1, from coordinate 2,033,303 downwards.
TTTGTATGAAGTTTGTTTCTTAGATTAAAAACGACAAATTTAAAGCCATATAGAGTTGTGCGCGTTTTAATATAACAGAATGATAACTACTTAGGAATTACTTGAAAAAAGTCACATAAAAAGTTAACAGCACGATGGATTTACCCATATATTAAAATTTTTTATTCATATTCTCTTTAAAAGAATAATAAAGATTGTTGTATGTAAAATTAAAGTATAATGTGTCTTGAACTTTAATGTATATTAAAAGAGGAAAAAGGAAAGTATTAGAAAAAATAAATAATGAAATAATAAAAATATAAAAAAAATATTGTTAATACTTAATCTGGTCAGGAGAAGAACTCCTCTGGATCGTTATCGATCGCTGTAAAGATGAATACAGGAGAAAAGTATTTCTCCTACGGATCTTCAATGAAGATCGCGTTTTCAGGAACGTGTTGTTCCTTTGGATCGCTGATGCACGATCGCAATAATAAAGAATTTTTCTGTTCTTTTTATTATTATTTTTAATCACTTGAAATCAAATATTTAAAAAAATTACGGTTATTTTTTGTAGATGAATAAATGTTGCTGTCCAAAAAGTAACTAACTTTTTTCAAACTATTTGAATATACATAGAAAAAAAACATGTTGTGTATATGTTCATGTGGAATGTGAAATGTATTCAATGGAACATGTAACATTAATAATCATTTAATAAATTGAACATATTTAATAATTTCAAAAATCGTTTCAACCAATAGTTTGTATAACTTTATATGTACGATAATGATGAATTTTAGGTCAATGAGCAAAATCATCCATTCATGTGGATAAGAATAATCTTTGTTAATTTCAAACGGACGAAGAGAACGAGAATCACCGGTCAACCAAGTACATATAGTGATCATCATAATGAATTACATAAAATCTGCTGAATATTTTTGTATTCTCATATATTAATTCCTTATCCATTTAGATGATATTCATATTCACATGGACGGATAGTGACTTATTTACTTTTACCAAAAATTCGCATATTGTTACGTGAATGATAAATCATCTGATAAGTTATTTATTCAGTTTGTCAAATTGCAAGAACGGAATAAATAATTAATAATATTTTTCAATTTTATGTATCAATTTTGGTTTAAATGATATGAAAATAACAGAGAAAATCATTAATTTTTTATGAATGAAAATTGTTCAGTTTGACTTTTTAAAGTTTAGTTTAGTCTTATTAGTAAGGTTTTTAAAGTTTAGGAATAATCTATTAAAGAAAGATTAAACAAATATATACTTACGTTCATAAATACTTTAAACACAGAAAAAATCATGCTAAAGATAAAGGAATCATTGACTACATGGACTCCTTTCAATCGAACTGGCGTACATCTTGTATAAAAATCGATAACTGCGCTGGCGAAATTTGGTGAAAAATGCGGTACGTGACTCAAATTCAGTTTTCCTGCGTCAAAAATAACGCGAGCTCCAGCAACCTATAATGTCAATATATTTAAAGAATTAAAATAGTAATAGATATAATTTTATTAATGCAATCGCGAGGAGAAAATACTCGATTCCCGCACTACGAGCAAAATCATATAGTAACTAAATGAGTTAAGTAAACCTCAAAATTTTAGGTTGACGATTTTGTTCAATTTTCGAAATATGATTGTGAAGAAAGCTAAAATTTTAGGTAAACGTTATATATATGGACACAATTTGAAGGATTTTCCGAAATCTTAATTTCAACAAGTGTTATTTGACAATGAAAATTTAAGGATTCTTTACAAAAAAAACTATAAATTAAAAAAATTTTCCAATGACTCTTAAGACTTCAAAATATTAAATAAGCTAAGGAAAAACTTTTAGAATTTTATTAATTTAAAACAAGTGAAATGAGTTAAAACAATCACTTTTAAAATTCTATTGAAATCTCGGTTTAAATATAGCCAATTCCTTATGAATTTCAAATGTCTCTGGCGATTGCTTATATAATTAAATGCATTGTTATTTAATCTATCAATTATACTTTTGAATGGTACAATGTCAAAATTTAACTTTGTAATTTTAGACTTTGTAAAATCAAAAAAAAAATTCTGATCATTGTTTATGCATTTCGATCATACTTTTAGTCAAATAAAATTCACTTTTAAATTTCATTTTTTTTATTTTAGAATAGCAAAAAAAAAAATTTATTAATCAACCTAATATAATTAAGAAATATTTTTGGTCTTTCCAATTATTAATGTTATAAAAATTTATAGATGATGCTCAAGAGAAATGAATTAAAAGAAATTTTAACATTGTGATTACTTGAGATCTGATTTCAGCGGCTGCGATTTCCGTAAAAAGGATAAGCCCACGAAGCAGTTGAATAAGCGATACTTCTCTAGGTTTCCAGTAATCAAAGTGAACCATAAAAACTCGATCTCCATTAGCAGTTCTTCTGGGCAACGGGATGAGCACTCCTGAAAGTAAAATATCTTGCTCCTTACTTGGAATCAAATCATTATATATTTCTGGATGTCTTTTCTTGAAATCGTAGTATCTCTTTATCTGTTTTAGAAAAAATATAATTAATAAAAATTTTTTAATTTAGTGTAAAAATTAAAGCAATCATCATTAATAATTTATGAAGTTTTAGAAAATTCGTATTGAATTGTATTCGATATTTATCATGCACGAATAGTTATTTTTAAAAAGATTTCATATATCTCTGTCCTTTTTTTATAAAAGAATTTATTTTTGTAAAAAAATAATTGTAGCAAAAAATAAATAAAAAGCCGCATCTCACATTATCACAAGCTGTAAATTATTTGGGTAGTACATTATAGAATTAAAACATTGTGCAACAAGGGAGCAAAATAACTGATTTCTGATGAGTGTAGGTTTGGAGCCTGAGCGTAGCGAGGGCGTTAAAAAGCACGAGTTAGAAATTACCTGTTCACTCTGGTGTACCACACACTTTTTTCTCGAACGAAGAGCGCTAAATGCTACAAACTTTAGTTCAGAAATTGGGTAAGAAGGGTAAGATAAGGTTGATTTAAAAGAATTGAAAGTAACATGCAAGGTACGATTAATACCAGATAAACTGTTTGAAGGTAGTTATCGATATGTACAAACTTTTTCGCCGAATTAATATATAGTTTGACGCTCAGTCCCATCTGGAACTCGTCCGGGTCCTTCGTCTCCGTCCTGAACTTATAATTAGGGGTGTGCAAGTATGAGAAAACTTTGCTACTTTTGGGTACTACTCTTTCACTCTTCAGAAATCACCTATTTCGCCCCTTGTTGCACAAATCTATTTCCTCATAAAAAAATTATTGCTTTTTATGATATTTAATGCAGCTTTCTCTTTATTTTTTACTGCAATTATTAGATTTTACAAAAAAGTTAATTATTTGATTAGAAAGGGACACATATATGCGACCTATTTTTTATTTATGATTAAATTTATAAGACCAAGTTATAATTTTATGTTTGTTAATATAGTTTTATATCGTGAATAATAGTTTTAAAACATTTAATGATTTTTATTATAAAATCATTATTCAAATTAAATTTATCTAATTTCTTTTTTTTTTTTTTGTAGAAATTGAATATTTAATTGAATTTTTTTAAACATAATTTAATGACATACCAATCGGAAAGCACTATCTGGATACCATTTACATTTTCGAAGAAATATAGTTAGAAACTCTTTTTCGTTTGGTACGAATAAATTTTTTTCTCCTGTAAAATATTATTTTAAAATTAATTTTATCTGATAAAATAATTATATGATAAAACGAGAATATGAACAGTTGTATATGAACAGTTAAAGTGTTACATTATGCAATTATTGTACAAAGAAAGTAATTTACGTAGTAAGAATGACGAGAAGAAATATAAATATATCATAATTCAAATAATAATGCAAAAATGTTCACTTTGTCTTTTTTTGTTTATTTTAGGCGTAAAAAAACATTGAAGCGTAATTAGCTACTTACACTTGGAGAAAGCATGCTATGAGTGTAAATTTATGTTATGTAGTACTCTAAATAAGTGTATTCTATATTGTAGTAAATTATAAATTTAGCAAAAACAAAAGAATTCTATTATTTGACCTGCGAGTAAATCCGTTAGGATCTCGAATGCCTCTTCTTTTACTTCAGGTGTTTCTCGTATTTCTCGTTCAGCTTTTTCAGCAAAAAATTCATCAAAATCTTGATGGTCCCATGTCATCAAAGAACTACCAACCATAAATGCTGCTTCGCTATTTTCATGAAAAGTGTCTTTTAATCGTTCTATTGCCGTTGCAATGGACATTTTCAATTTGGTTTGGTTTCACTTGGTTCTGCGTAAAAGAAAAATTGAAAATTTTAGTGATAAGAAAACTTTGTTTTCTTCAATCCAACATTGTACGAACTATTGAAGCAGTTTTGCAAAATTTTGATTTTTCAGTGCTTTACGACCTGTTTAGAAAGTCTATAATTTTCATACATTTGCATCTAGAATCACATTGTTCAAGATATGTATGTGAATTTTTATTGTCTTACATGCAATGAATGCACAATTTTTATTTAATAATGTGTAACATAATCAATTATTCAGTATTCAAAATTAAAATTTTTTAAGTACCTAAATCTAATTTCCTCAATACTTGTAATTATGGGTAATTATTTTTGAATTTCCTTTTGATTTACTCTAAGTTAAAAAATGATTACACGAAAATTTCTCTTTATTCTTTTGTGTCACTATAATTTTTTTTCAATGGATAATATTTATTTAATTATAATCAATAAAATTTTTGATAGTCAGTTATGATTGAAGTGAATATCAAATTTATAGACCAAGGTATAATCTTATGTTTAGTAACATAGTTTTCACATTGTGAATAATTTCTTTGAAATTATTTTGGTCATAAAATGTTACCACCCAATCACTGCTATTCAATGAATCACAAATAATCATCTATGTGATCAAAAGATTCTTTAAACAATATATCAAATCGAAATAATCAAAATAAACAGAGAAGAATAATTTTTAAAATTAATAACCAAATTGCATATCTCAATATTATAATTTTTAAGAAAATTTCAATACATATCATAAATTTTTTACATTATCATAAAAAAATTTTACAACATCACGATTGATTAATTAATATAATTTCATATCGTTAAAACCAAAATCATGCACTCAATATAGAAAAAAAAAATTATTCAACAATTTTCAAGAGCACGTAAACCAGTTCGAATCACGTAAAAGACTGATTGATCAGAATTAAAAAAAACGAATAAAAAACTAAAGTTACCTGCTATATAGTATTTTGAAATAATTTTACGAAAGCAGTCTTGATCACGCGTTTATACTACTTTTTTCATTTGCTTTGTTAATATTGGGAAAAAATTATATATTTCCTCCACATATTCTAGCTCATTATTGAAAAAAAGTTCAGTAAAATACACATTTTTATATAGTAAAATATCTTTATCATTAGATCAATAAACATGAGAAAACAAAAACAAAAAAAAAATACTCGAGATAGGGAAGAAATAAAATTAGACCAATAATTAATTGCTGCAGTGCATGTGTCCGTACGAAAAGTGTAAGAATTTTGACCGAAGTACTGATTTATTTTTAAGTTGTGATGAATCAATCATCGTGATTCTTAATGTTTCAAGGTTTAACATCAATCGAACGAGCTCACTGCAAGAATACTTAGTTTTATAGTCAATAGATTAAATTATTATTGTCTATCAATTATTGTCTATAAAAATACTCTTACCTGCACTCTTTCGAGAAGCTTTTAAATATATTTTAAATAAATATATAATATATACTTGACATATCCAGAATAAAGAGTGTCAACGGTAACATATTCGCATACATTTAATCTTTGACTTTGAATTTGTGTTTATTGCTTCCTTTAAAACCACATTAAATATTTAATTAATCCTCATGTGATACATCATTTTTATTTGACTTAAATAAAAAGTTTAATTTACAATATAAGAATAATAGTATATTAAACAATGAGTACGATGATCATTTTACACATTATTTGCGTATATTGTTTTTTCTAACGAGTGCATAAAATTCGAAGCAAAAAATGATACACTCGCGTCCGCGGTAACATATACAATCTTTTTGTTTGAAGGTCGGCAAAATTGTAAAAGGCAGTTCTGATCGGGGGGGAGGGGGGAGGGTCAGCACTGGGGGGGTTCACCCAGAGGCGCAGGAGCAAAGCCCTTAAAATATATAAATAAAATTAATAAAACAATTAAATTTAAATTCTAAGAAAATATATTAGATCTTATCACATATTAAAACATTATTCACATAATTATGGGATAAGGTTAGAAATTAATTTCAGTCTGAACCCGGACTAATCGATTTGTAGACCTAGACTCAAATCCATTGACTTGGACCAGGATATTGATCTATCTATAAACTCACCAACCCATCGACCTATGGATACCATCTCGAACACATCGACCTAGGGACGTGAACCCAACCATAGACATATGAACCTAGGCCTATCGACACATGGACCCATCAATAAGAAAATTACTCACTTCAATTATAAAAAACGCTGCCAAGTGCTTTGGCGGAATGCTTTCTCATAGAGTTCTTTGAGTTTCATTAATTTTTTTATATTTATTTAAATGTGATTTTCATATTAAAAAATTGTCTAACATTAATATCTACTCATATTGTACTTTATAAATTTCGAACATATATGCTAGCTGTTTGCTTTTTCAACATTTATAATTTATTTTAAATCATCAAGTAATACAAAAAAATTTGTTCTATTGAAAAAATGATATAATGTAGTAATAAAAAGAATGATGACAACAAAATTTCTAATCTTTATAAAATGCAATCATATTTATATATAAATACAGTTCATGTTTATGGCTCTATAAAAAAAACTACTCTATGAATACCAATTTTCAATAGCTTCCCGTCTAGTTATACAAAAACATAGATGGTATACAAAATTTGAAGCAAATCCATCGAGTAATTTTCGAGATCTAACTGGTTAAATAAATAACATTTTCTTTTCAAATTTCTTTTTCAAAATTTTAAAAATGCTCTAAAATTAAAACTACGCTATGAAAATCAATTTTTGAAAATTTCCCTTCTTTTGGCAGTCGCAAATAATTTCCCTGCAATTTTTAGAACAAATCTATCGAGTACTTTACGTAGAATAAAAAAAAATAAGAAAAGAAGAATCGAAATTTTTTTTTAAATCTTTAAAATTCTCTAAAATTGCAACCACGCTAAGAAAATTAGTTTTCAAAAGCTTATTTTTTTCAGACAATAGCGAATTAATTATATAAAAATTTTGGAGAAAATTTATAGTATGGTTTACGCAAAATAGAAAATAAATGAAAAATAAAAATTTTTTTGAAAATTTTTAAAGTGCTCTAAAATTAAAACTGCGCTGAGAAAATTAGTTTCCCAAAGCTTGTTTTCTTCAGACAGTAGCGAATAAATTGCATACAAATTTTGGAGCAAATCTATCAAATGGTTTTCGTAAAATAGAAAAAAATTAAAAATAAAAATTTTTAAAAAAATTTTAAAAATGCTCTAAAATTAAAAGTGCGCTAAGAAAATTAGTTTACAAAATTTTTTATACTTTTGGCAGTCGAAATTAAGTTCCATACAAATTTTCGAACAAATTCTTAGAGTAGCTTACGTAAAATACAAAAAAAATGAAAAATCGAAATTTTTTTAAAATTCTTAAAATGATTCTAAAAAAAAAACTACACTAAGAAAACCAATTCTCAATAGCTTCCGCACCAGTTCATCAAAAAATTGAATTGTATGGAAAATTTGAAGTAAATCCATCGAGTAGTTTTTAAGATTTTATTGGCTTAATAAATAGAAACATTTTTTTTTAAATTTCAAAATGCTCTAAAATTAAAACTAAGCTAAGAAAATCAGTTTTTAAAAATTTATTTTATCCGGGCAATCGCAAATAAATTCCGTGCAAATTTTGAAGCAAACTCATCGAGTAGTAAATAAAAAAAAACCAAAAAACGAAAAATCGAACTTTTTTTTTTTTTTTTTAAAAACTTTAAAATGAAAACTACGCTAGAAGAACCAATTATCAATAGCTTCCCAGCAAGTTAGTCACAAATCTAAATTCCATGCAAAATTAGAAGCAAATCCATCGAGTAGTTCTCGAGATACAGTTTACTAACTGAATTCATACATCGACACACACACACACACATACATACAGACATTTTCTGGAAACCACTTTTTTCGACTCACCGAGTTCAAATATGTATAAATTAATGAAAAAATAGAAAAAAATTTTTTTTATCGATACAATGCTTTCTCTATGAGAAAGCAAAACATGAATTTTTCACAATAACAAGGATAAGTCCTAATTGAAGAATTTAAAACAAAAGATAATGAAAAAAAACAGAATTAAAGCGGGGAGGGGGCAATTTCCAAGAAAGTTACTGCCCTACGAGAATGACTTCAGGCTTATGAAATGTCTGGACACACCATACCGAAAACTTTGACTATCGATGGATGGTCAGCCACTTTTGTGACCAACAATCAACCGATACCCAATGAGGTCGGATTTTTTAAGAGTCGTGATGTAAATGGCACATTCACTAATTTTCTTTCGAAAAAAAGTCAGAGGTACCTGGCCAGGATTCAAACCCATGCCCACAAAATTGAAGGTATGAGCTTTATCCGTTACATCACCGCGCTCTCCAAATGTAAACATTATAATGTTTAGATTTATTAACAGATGATGATTTTAATTTTAATTTAATTTTTATTTTTTTGTGACTTTCCAACAAAACGATTTCTATAAAGATTTATTTTAAATTTCATATACTTTTGGTAGAAATCTTCTAGAATAAACAACAATAAAATTGTACACTCTATCAAATACAATATTTTTCTTTAATTGATTTTTACAAAAATTGAGAATAGAACTAAATGAGTATAAACGCGGCTTTTTCATTATTTCAATGTAGAAAAAATATCCTAAAGCAAGACAAAATTCGAAACCCGAAGGTGAAGCACACTCATACAATATAACAATAAGTTCACGGTATTTTCATAAGATTTTTATTTCAAACAGTAAATTATCAATAAATAAATATGAACACTGCTGAATTCCTATAATTTTATTCTATTATTTGTAATTATTAATATAAAAATTATGAAGTGTACAAAACTGTCAATAATAAAATAATATTTATTATATAAGTATTTTTATTTTTATAACAAATCATACTTACAACTTAATTATATTAAAACTAATCTTTTGATAAAGTTTTCTTATTTTAACAGCTCAAGCTTCATTAATCATAAAGAATGTTATTACCATATGAATACAAATTTTATTAAATTTCTGTGACGTAACCGTAACGGTTGATTTCTAAAAAAGATTTAAATAAATAATAATCATAATTAAAAAATATGGCTAAATATATTCGATTATTACACATGTGACAATACGAACCTATAAAGAAATCTTCATAAACTGATGTATAAGTATTTAATGGTTCACGAATTGGTTCATCTGGCAAATCAAATTCACCGCCAAACTGTCTCGGCAAAGCTTTTGCATCAATATGCTTCAGTATAGATGCTCTATCGTCACCATGTATAAATACTCTATCTCGAATTTTGGCCTATTAAAAAATATAAAAAATCATAAAGCTTTAGGAAATTGCACTATTCTTATACTATAGAAAGATAATTTTTCTCAATTTAGAAATCATATATATATATACATACACGGAAAAGGATCGAGTTGTGTCAGATTTCCTTCAAATTTTTATCATGTGTTTATAATAACATTATGTACCTGCTCTTAAAATTTTAGAAGCCTTAGCGGTACCGTTTTTGAGATATAGACGTCTAAAGTTTCGACTTTTAACACGTAATCCCTATATTGACGTGCTGTAAAAGGGACGTTTTCAATGATTGTGAATTTGTTTCGTGTCAGATTGTAACCAAAAACTAATACGTAATTTAGAATTTTATGAAGAATATATTAATCACAAATTGAAAAATACCAGCGGTACCGTTTTCGAGAAATTACAACTCAGACGTATATACAAATAGAAAATGTCTATAGATAATGTATGAATCTAAGCACGTGAAACAGTCAGAAAGTAGTGGTGGGGTAACGACGACTAGTGTGTGCGTGTACATATATACCGCGCCACGTGTGTGAGCACAGTCGGAATCAAAAGTTGAAACTATAGCGCATGCGCACAGACGCTTCTTTGATACATCGAGCAATAAAACTTTTGACTCCGACCAGTACTTAACAACCTCCTTAATCATGCTATTAAAACTTGAGCGTTCATTATCTTTTTGGTTGATTTACCTTTAAAATCGCTATGAGTAATATCATGCTACCGTAAAATGAATACAGCGATTATTAAGGTGATCTCTAAATCTTTCACCTTAAATCGAGGTGAAAGAAATACTTGAATTTTTTTAAATATAGAGCAGCATACGCATGCGCGTAAATTCTTATATAGACACAGAGCAGAGCCATTACATATTATCAAAGAATATAGGAGCTTATAGAAGCATACGTCTTAAATAAATTAGGGGACTCAGTTTCTGGGGGACATCTAACATTACGTGTATATTTATACATATGAAAAAAAAAAATTCAGTATATAAAAATACATGGCATTTTAGTAGCGGCGCCATCTCTAGGCTGGGGGACATAGCTTCAGATTTTGTCCTCTGTTTCCGCCCATTTAACGTACGCTTCTATAAGCGTTTATATTCTTTGATATTATCATACAAGTTGCACATGCTTTTAATGTGTGTGACTGTGTCAACAATTTTTTTCACCTAAAAACGGGGTGATGTTTTTGCGCTCACGTATTTCGGCGATGACATCAGTGTTTTACAACATGATGTTACAGTTATTTATACAGTGATAGTATATCATGTGAATTTCAAGTGACTAATCATTCTTGGCGTAGGTTATGTCACACGAATTATAGTAGACATCAATCTGAATATTGATGATATTTTCAACTGTCGTATATATTTCACGTGAATGCCTCTTTCCGTGTATAAAAAATTAAACAAACAAATGCTTACGTTTAAAAATGGTCTGAAGAGAGCAAAAATCAGGAGAAAAAAATATGGATTATTAATTATATGAACTCCTTTTAAGCGAGCTGGCGCACATTTAACAGTGAAATCAACAACTGCTTTAGCGAACCATGGTGTAAACTGTGTTACGTGACGTAAAGATAGGCTTCCTACATCTATAATAATATGAGCTCCAGCCACCTGCAATATTAATATATATAAAAATTTAATAATATTTACAAAATTATTATATTCTATTTTATCATTTCTATTAATATTATGAAAATAAATAAAAATTTTCTGAAGAAATTAAAATAGCTTTAAATATTACAATTACTTGTGTTCTGACTTCAGATGCTGCAATATCGATGAACATTAAAAGTCCAGAATAAAGTTGCTGAAGCGATAGTTCATTAGTGTTCCAGTATGCAGACTGAAAAATAACAACGCGTTCTCCTTCAGCCGTTCGCACTGGTAAAGGTGTGAATACGCCTGAATTAAGAAAGCTGTTAACTTTACTTGGCAGGTAATCATTGTAGAATTCTGGATGTCTTCTCTTGTACTTGTAATATTCCTTTATCTGATTTTAAACAAACATGATTTATATATTTTATATTGCTGGAATACTTTTAATTAATTTTTTAGCTACCATCTAATATTCGAATTTAATTTTTAAAATTACATGTAACATACCAACCGAAAAGCACTATCTGGATACCATTTGCATCTTCGAAGAAACATTTGTAAAAACTCTTTTTCCATTGGTACGAACAAATCTTCTTCTTCTGTAAAATATTATTAAAAACTAGTTTTATATGGCGATGAAAATTTATACTAAAATATAAATCATTAATCCTTAGAGGTTCGACATATTATTGTTGGTATTATATGGCCTCATAATCAGAATCCCCAATATCCTACCTTGGTTTGGCTTTAAGTTGGGATCCACAGGTCACTTAGTAATAAATGTAGTAAGCTCTTAAAATATTTGGGATATTCAAAAGTGATTTTTGGACCACAGTTAAGAACCAAACCATATTTGGATGTTGGCCATTCGGACCATAACGTCATATGGTGTCATGCCGATCCCCTAAGGGTCAAAATCTTACGAGCTGGATTGAGTATAAGAACGTTTAAGCGTATGTATCGATTTTTAAAAAAAGGATTTCAAAATTTAATTGTTAACCCAAAATGTAAGCAATTTACTAATTTTTACTTTGAAAAGCTGATATAAAAACTAAAATAAGTAGTAAAAAAATTAGCGTTACTTAACCTGCAAGTAGATCAAGAAGAATCTTCAGAGCTTCTTCGGTTACTTCTGGTGTCTCTCGTAGTTCTCTTTCAGCCTTTTCAGTGTAAAATTCATCAAGATCTTCAAAATCAAACGTTACCGCGGAACCACCAATAATAAGTTCTGATGGATGAATTTTAAAATCCTCCTTCAGTCGTTCCATTGTCGGTATAATAGACATTTTTAATTTTAATAATTTTATTTCGTCCTGCGAAATGAAAAAGACAAAATGAAAAAAATATTTGTTTTTATTTGAAATAAAGCAAAAAATTGTAATGATTTTGTAAAATTTTGAATTTTTAACATTCTTCGACCAATTTATAAAATATGATTTTCATACATATGCATCCAAAATTATCACGCTAAACATTTTTTTCTGAATTTTCATTGTCTTATATACGATGAATAAACGTAACATTTATATAGTAACATTTTCATTTCATAATGTCATAATTGACAGGATTTTACTTCCGCTAAATATATTATAAAAAAATAAACTAAGAATTTCAATGATTAACAATTTTCCATGAAAAATCCATCAGATCCATCCATTAAACAGAAAAAGTTAAAGTCACAGTAATGCTGATAATTTTAATAAACATATTCAAATAAAAAAACTTTAATAATTTTATAATATAATATTTTTACGGTTTTACTTGTAATCGTATACAGTTAGTTAAATTCTGAAAATTTTAATTTTTTAATATAAATAAATAATTTCTTCGACAACTAAACTGTTCACGTACCTCAATTAACAAAGTAAAAAAAAATCTGGTAATAATTTCGAAAGCACGTTAACAAGCACGAGTCGCGTGACAGACTGATCAAAATACAGAAAAAAAATTAAACCAAAAGCGACTATTATATAACCATTATTGCAAAAAAAATTTTTTGTTGGTATAATTTCTTAATGATGCATCAAAATTATATTTTTTGTTATAACGATCATAGTGCTCACTATACGGTAAAAAATTCTGTATGGATACTGTAGCTAATATTGATAAGGTGAATAAATATTGCAAAACTTTAGTAAAAATTTGCAAGGCAATACTTACTTTTTATGCTTATAAAATGCCATTTAAACTAGTTTATTAAAATTTCCAAAATCTGGAAAAAATTCCTAAATGAATATAAATTTTTATTTAGATTATATAAAATTTATTCTGACCTTTCTGTACTCGAGTCATCGAATAAGTTATCGAGTAAAATATATTTAAAGATGTTTTTCACACGATTATATGTAAATTGCACACCTTCCAAAAACTGCCGTTAAATTTAAAAAAACTGTATGTAAAATTATATGCTTTCCAGTAATCACAAGAAAAGTATAGGTGATCGAACATTTAAAAGAGACATTAAAGAGACAGTTTTTATTTATCTTTGAATATCAATTTAGTTTTTTCTTTTACAGTGTGTTTTTTTTATAACAGAAAATAATTGAATTAAAAAAATAAAAATTTCTAAAGACAAATAAAATTTTACTTTTCTCAAGTTAATATCCATTATGAAATCAGTAATAAAGCAGCATATACAATACGTAAGTAAATTCGATTTATTTCTTGGTAAAAATATATTATTTTAACAAAAAATACTTTAAGTCTTGGATATTCTTTTAACTTTGACTAAATACACTGCCGTCAGTAGCTTAAATGTCCTATCTACATTATTTGAAATTTTTGAGTTATTAGTATGTATGGATAGATTTATACATTGTGCATCTATTACCATAACTAAAATTATTCGAAATATTTTTCAAACGCATAAAAAACTGTAGAGTAATTTATAACTGTCACATAATAATTGCAACATAACATTCATAAAACTTTAATTTTCTCGGTTTTAACTTTTTGCTAGATAGGACGTTTTAGCTAATGACGGTACTACATTATTTTTTTTTTTGTTTGAATTCTCCGCATAATAAGTACAACATTTTCATCATTTTATAAAAACAAGAATATCCTAAAACTAGATGGAAATTTGAAACTCAAAAGTAAAATATTCTACTTTTATCAACAATCAATACACGATATTTTTATAATTTTTTCTTAATTTATAGAATATAATAATAGTAATTAATAAATTTAAGAATTCTTTAACTTTTATGATTTTTTATCATTATAAATATTGGTTAATGCAGTAATAAAAATTAGTTATAACAGTATTGTCAAGTCTATCAAATGAAAAGTAACTAATGTAAGAACTTTAATAACAAACTACAACTTAAATCTTAGTGAAGCTTATTTTTTTCAATAAAATTATCTTCGTGACAAAAGCTTCATTCACTGCGAGCCATTTTATTACTATTTAATACCAGTACCATTAAATTTCCGTGACGTAACCATAACGATACATTTCTACAAAAAATTAGAAACAAATAGTAGTTAAAATTAATACACAAAATAAAGATATTTAAATAATGCACGTATAACAGTACGTACCTTTAATGAAATCATCAAAAGTGCATAAATACTTATAGAACGGTTCACCAACAGGTTTGTCTGGAAAATCTACTTCCCCGCCGTATTGTTTGGGTAGAGCCTTTGCATCAATGTGTTTTAATAAGGATTCCTTATCCTCACCGTGTATCAATATTCTTTGCTTAAATTTTTCCTGTGTTATGAAATATACAAATTTTTAATATTTTTTTGAAAATGTAGTTAAGAATTGTAGAATTTTCCTCAAAATTAAAGAAGTTATCCTATTTTACGCCAGATTTTGAAATTTATAAATATCACAATCATATGAGCAAGTATCATCCACTTTGTGAATGGTAGTTATTCATGTGAAATTTAAACTGTCAAATAAGATGCTAACAAAAACAATCTATGCCAATGGCAGTATCTATATGAGTTTTGGGTAGATTAATATCAATAATTAATGTATCCATAAAAAACACTGGTAAATCACATACTATTCATCCACCCAAAATTGACATAGATGATTGCTATTCTCGCGTTCTTTTATCCGTACAGATTCATCTTGATACTCAATCGGTCAAAAAATAAATGAGATTTTTTAATCAATATTAGAAATGTAATATAAAAACTAATTAATGATCACTCATTAACATTGATGAATCCCAATAATGAAGATTATTTAATACCAGAATCTTTCTATATATCAATGAAAGCCTAAATAATAAAAACTTACGTTTAAAAATGGTTTGAAGATAGCAAAAATCATATAGAAGAAATATGGATTATTAACTATATGAATTCCTTTCAAACGAATTGGATCGCACGTCATAAGAAAATCAACTATTGTCTTAGCTAACCATGGTGTGAACTGAATGACGTGACGAAATCCTACACTTCCTACATCTATAATAACATGGGCGCCGGCAACCTGCAATATCAATAATAACGTAAAATAATAAATTATTATTAACGTCTTGATAAGATTTAGGGAATTATACAACATTGTCAAATTAATATAAAGAAAAAAAAAAAATTAAACTCCTTTATCAATATTTCAATAAACAATGTCATTCCTTTTAAAATTTAAATAAGCCCTGCTTGAAATTAAACTAGAAATCAGCCAGAAACCAGCTGATTTCGACATTTTAACCAGTTTCTAGCTGATTGCTGGTTCAATTTCTATGAGGGTAGAGGACACATACCTGTGTTCTGACTTCAGAAGTAAAAATTGCAGCCAACATAAAAATTCCGGGATAAATTTTATCGAGTGATAATTCATTAGGCTTCCAGTGTTTAGATTGCAATACAATAACACGTTCTCCTTTAGCAGTCCGTTGTGGTAATGCTGTATATGTACCCGAGACGAAAAAGTTTCGTAACTTACTCGGCAAATAATCGTTGAAGTATTCTGAATGTTTTCTCTTGAAATTGTAATGCTCCTTTATCTGATTTGAAAAAAATATGATGATTAAGTGCACAAAAAAATATATTAAAATTTGAAATTACACAAAATTTTGAATTTTTTACTTCTTAAAACTTTAAAAAGATTAAATAAATTTTATGAAATTTTGAAAAATTCAATTTTATTTGTATTTTGAAATTAATTTCAAAACTTTTCATAAAATTAAATTTAATTAAATTAATAAGATTATTTAATAAAGTTATCTATATTTATATACTGTTTATGAATTATTTGAAAAACAGTTTAATATACATATTAAATTGTTTTTCAACTAATTTTTAATTTGCAACAACTAGTTCACGATCGTACAAGTACCATATATGAAACTTAGTACCACCATCTACTCCTTAGATGACTTTCACCCCTCCAGACAAACTAGCACAGTCCATAGCATATAAAAGCCAAAAATGTTGACAAGTTGTCAATTTAATAATACTCGCAGTCGTATATATATACAACTCTTGAATCTATCCTGATGGGGATGATGGATGTTCTTAATGTGACTGTTTATGATTTATAGATTAACCACTAGAGCAGCGCTTCGATCTCTTGGTTCAAAGAACATAACCTTTACCAAGTAGCCTAACCTTACCTTATTATGAATAATTAAAACTCACCGACCAGAAAGACAAACATTACAAACTATAATTCAATATTTAATTATATTTTAAAAATCGGTTTAACAACATACCAACTGTAAGGCACTATCTGGATACCATTTGCATCTTCGAAGAAACTTTTGTAGAAACTCTTTTTCCATTGGTACGAATAAATCTTCTTCATCTGTAAATTATTTTCAATTGATTTCATATCATAAAATAAATCAAATCATTAGCTGTAACTATAGTCTTAATAAATTTCAGATTTGATAGTGTAAGATAAAATAATTAACATTATTTAACCTGCTAGTAAATCCAGAAGAATTTTAAGAGCTTCTTCAGCTACTTCGGGTGTTTCTCGTAGTTCTTGTTTAGCTTTCTCGGTGTAGAATTCATCAAGGTCTTCAAAATCATATGTTAATAAGGAACCACCAATGTTAACTTCCGACGGATGAATTTTTAAATTCTCTTTCAGTCGTTTCATTGTCGGTACAATCGACATTTTTGTTTCGTTTTAGTTCTACTTCGTCCGGCAAAGAGGAAAGAATTGACAAAAAGAACTGTACAATAACAGTTTTCTTCTTCATTTCAAAATCATGTAATGAATTCAAGCTGTTTTGAATTTTGAATAATTTACGGGTCATAAAGTATACCACTTTCATGCACGTGAATCTTAGACACACAACGTTCGACATTTATATGTGAATTTCCATTGTCTTACATACAATGGAAAGATCTAACTACATTTTGATTTTATTATACGCGACATTATTAATTATTCAATATTTAAAATTTTTATTTTTAAAGAATTTAAAACTAGCTTTACTTCCGAAAAATAATCATCTTTATGATTGCAGTTTCTACATAAAAAAATTTATTTCTTTAAATCCGCATGATATTAAAATTAACATTTTACATGCACACTGAGAAAAATTCTATCGTAAAAATTACTATTTGATATAGTAACCATGGGACATACTTTATATGTACAAAAATTACTACTTCAAATAGTAAAAATTGCTATTTCAAATAACAATTTTTACTATTTGAAATAGTAAAAATTTAGAAAATTCTGAATTATCTAAATTTTTACTATTTAAAATAGCAATTTTTACAATTTAAAATAGTAATTTTTATACATATAAAGTATGTCCCATGGCTACTATCTGAAATAGTAATTTTTTCGATAGAATTTTTCTCAGTGCAATAATTCATCGGATTCATAATAAGATCTAAAAATGTAATCTGCTGTGATTTTTCTTTTTCTGGTTAAATATTTATCAAAAATGTTGAAATAATGTGTTATGTCATAATTTTATATTATAAACATGTAATTATATATCTATACATTAAACATTTTTCACGAGACTCACCTGCTTTTTGATAAACATTAAATAAAAAAAATTTACCAATTATTTTTCTATATCCTTTCTTACGTGCAATCAAAGATAATCATTAATTTTAATTATAATTAAACCTCCAATACCATTATTTTTGTTGTTTAAGAAATTATTATATTTAGTAATCACAAATATAGAAAAAAAATGTAATATTTTTTCAAATAAAAGATAATAATATAAAAGAGAGAAAAAAGAGTGATTAACAAAATTTTTTTTTCAGACATTTTTTTATAAATTTGTAAAATAATCATCAACATTTTTATTGTACAGTTATTACATATTTTATTCTTTTATTACAAAACAATCTTTTATTTTCATTTCATATTAGAATAACAATTTCACTAGCTCAAGAAGTGATCCAAAACTTTCGCCTTTTGAAATTAATAGTCAGTAATGTACTGTAATAAATGTTTACATAACGTACGATTATTCGTATGAAAATTAGAACAATTTAGAATAAAAATTACAATTTGATGTAACAATATTTTTACTAACATATTACTTACAAAGAGAATTTATCTTTAAATCTTTGGTATGCATCTAGTTTTTAAGTATTTTTTCTTCTAAAAAGTTTTGAATAAATTTCTGTCTAATAAATTTAATTTTTTCTCCTACAAAGTTTTGAAAAAATTTATGCCCAATAAATCTAATATTTTTAAAAAAAAATAAGATGTTTTGGTTGAACTTCAAAGTTTTTCTAATATAATAATGAATATTGATGAATATTAACATTAAAATTTATTGCAACAATATTGTGAAGCCTATCAAACAAAAATAGTTACTGCACATATTTTCGCAACCAACTAAAACTTGAAATACAATTTACATAAAACTAATCTCTTGCTATATTTTTTTGTTCGTTTTAATAAAATTATCTGCATGACGAGAGCTTCATTAATCACAAGGCATTTAATTATCATTTAATACAAATTTTATTAACGTTCTGTGATGTAACCGAAACGTTTGGTATCTATAAAAAAAATATGAAATATATAGTAATTAGTACTATAAATTACACATATTTCAATAAATATCACGCATATTACAATACCTTCAAAATACTCTTCAAAATTGCTCGCAAACTTATACATCGGCTCGCGAATGGGTTCATCCGGAAAATCTAATTCACCGCCATAACGTGTGGGTAGAGCATTTGCATCGATATGTTTCAGTATAGATTCACTATCGTTACCATGTATCAATATTCTGTCACGAAATTTAGCCTGTGTTTTAAAAAATATATTGTTTGGATGAATTTTTTAAAATTGTAGAAATCTTATATCTATTTGATCTTATTTCAAAGTAGTTTTTTTCAATATTATGAATTAGATTAAGAAATATATCAATGGAATATCAAAGGAATACATACTTACGTTTAAAAATGGTTTGAAGAAAGCAAAAATCATAAAAAAGTAGTATGGATTATTAACTACATGAAAGCCCTTCAATCGAACTGGCGAACATTTAACAGAAAAATCGACAATTGCTTTAGCAGACCATGGCGAAAAGGAAGCTACGTGATTTAAACCAAGACTTCCAACATCAAGAATAACGTGAACACCGGCAACCTGCAATAGTCATATAAGTAAAATGATAAATTGTTTGGAATAGATGAAAGCCTTATCCATTATATTCTCAAGAATAAAATAAATTGTGGCGAACTCGTGTATTCTTGCACTGTATCTGTCAATAGTAATTATATACTTTACGGTAATAAAATTTAAAAAATTCAACTGCTGTTTGCGCACCTGAATTATGTTTGTAGACTGAATTAACGTTCACTTGAGAATCTTTTTTGTATTGTCTTTTTTTTAAGGAAACAAATATAAAAAGTCAGTTCAATTTACAAATTGTTTGTAAGTACATGATTCGCATTTAATGTTCTGAATTGAAATTTTGTTCCATTACAAGTAATGGATGCAACTATTATTTTTTTTAAAGTTTAAATCTACCCAACTCAATATAAATTAACAAAATCTTTGGTCTTCTATATAAATCTTAGTTTGGATTGCATAGTAAGCATAAACAACGTAATTTTTATTAAGAGGACGCTGGATCTCCCTATCTTTTTCTAATTAAAAAATGTAGGTTTTTGGAAAAATTAGTTATTATTGATAGAAATTAAGAGTTATCCGCAACTTGTACAGTAAAAAGCAATATTTTCTTTGATAAGGACAAATTAAATTTGATGCTTTATTCTCAAGAAAAGTTTGACATACTTACAAAATCATAGGTTAGGCTAGGGAATATGATATTTAAGAATGTCAAACTTTTCTTCAAAACAAAGCCACAAAATTAATTTGTCCTCATCAAAAAAATATTGCTTTTTACTATATGAATTGCGGACAACTCTTAATTTCTATCAATAATTACTAGTTTTTCCAAAAACCTAAATTTTTCAATTAGAAAAGGATAGAGAGATCCAACGTCTTCTTAAGATTAATAAAAATCGTTAAAGAGATTAAAATACATTTAAATATCGTAATTACTTGTGTTTTGAGTTCGGCTGCTGCAACATCGACGAACATTAAAAGCCCAGCAAGAATTTGATTAAGTGATACTTCATTAGTATTCCAGAATCCTGCTTGAAGTAAAATAACACGTTCCCCCTTGGCAGTTCGTCGTGGCAATGTTGTAAATATACCTGAGAGAAAAAATTTTTCTACCTTACTTGGCAAATAATGGTCGTAAAATTCTGGATGGCTTTCTCTGTAATTGTAATATTCCTTTATCTGTTGTAAGAGAATTACCACGATTAGTTGTATAAGAAAAATTAAATTTTATTATTGCTTGTAGATAACCCTGGTAGGAATGTGAACATATAAATTATAATTCTATAATAAATTTATAGGATTATACAAATTTCGGATTGTTTTATTATTAAGGTGAATTGGTAATTTTGTTAAAATATTGTTAGTTTAATTTTTGATGATTGAGAATTGAAATTTATTGAATTTAATGCTTTGTTTTTTTATTGAATATACATTAAAAACTAAATAACAATGTAAAATATATCAATATTCAAATAGTTACAAGTAAAGCAAATTTATAAAAAACAATATTCTGTTCTGAACTACCTTCTACCATGATTTGGA
Organism: Anastatus disparis; assembly: GCA_017163975.1. Classification (NCBI taxonomy): domain Eukaryota; kingdom Metazoa; phylum Arthropoda; class Insecta; order Hymenoptera; family Eupelmidae; genus Anastatus; species Anastatus disparis. The sequence continues at coordinate 2,011,963 of JAFFSR010000218.1, read as the reverse complement.
TTAAAATACAATGCTTTCTCTATGAAAAAGCAAAACGTGATGGATTTTTCGGCAATCTACATTTTAAAAATAAATAATTGAAAAGTTGTTTTATTAGTAATTTCAGTGTTAAATCAATGGTAGAAATGTGAACATAAAATGGTAAAAAAAGTTTCAATTTCTACCAGGGAAGTCTTAGATTTTTACTGAAATTTAAAGAAGAAAAACCGTTAATAAATTAACTCTCGCCGAGCAATGCAGCTATTGTTCTCTCTCGTCTGTTTCTATTATCGTTAAATATTAAAATTTTAAAAATTTGCAAATATGAATGATTGCTACTGTGTAATCAAAAATAAGCGAATTCATAGATTTTCAAAGAAAGTTGAATAAAAACAAATCGAATGACTTTTGGTGAAAAGATGTAAATTACTATTTAGTATGATTCAAGTAAAAATTTACTGATTTTAGACAATCAAACTTTGTTGCGAAGCTTTAATATTCAATTGTCTATTTCTAATTTTAGTTTACAAAAATATTGAAATATTTTCATAACAATCATCTAAAATACATCATTAAAAACAAAAAATAATGTTTGTCATGAGACATTTGAAAGATTTAAAAACTGAAATAAGTTATGATATAACCATCATTACAGTTTTAGCAAAATTTTTATACAATATACAACATAAAAATTTGATTTCTTATTATAATTACCATAAGCCAATTGTGATTTTTGCAGAATTCAATAATGATAATGAAGAAGCCGTAAATCAAGTGTAAATATTTAAAATGTTAATTATTATTGGAAAAATAATATAATTTATATTTATTTCACATTGCTCACAAAAATATTTATTAAATAAATATTAACGCAAGTTATAATTTTTTTTTTTTTTTTTTGGATTATAATTGAGTATTTAATCATACTGTTTAAATATTGGTTAAGTAACATACCGTCTCAAAAGCACTTTCTGGATACCATTTGCATTTTCGTAGAAACGTTTGTAGAAACTCCTTTTCCATTGGTACGAATAAGTTTTCTTCTTCTGTAAAATATTATTTAAATTTTATTTTTTTTAACAAGATCAACATACACCAAAATATAAATCAATTGTTATTATTATGCACTATAAAACATCCAAAGAAAATTAAAAAAGTGTTTTGTAATTTTATAACTGCAATTAGAGGCAAATTTAATTACTTTATTTGCTTCTATAATTATACAATTTAATTTAAAAAATTGTATGTTCATTATATTTAATTTAAGTTGGATGATTATGTCCATCTAATGTTATCATTTTAAAAAGGAATTTTTGAAGATTATAAATTGACGAAAAAAAGTTTTTAATTAGAACCTTACATTTTGAAATTCTGTGTTTCAACCATAAGAATCAAAAACTACCTGGTATACTGATAAAAGTTTCCCAAGTAAGCTTATTATTTTTACAAATTGAGCTTGATCGAATCATTACTCCATAGCAAAATCATTTGCAAAAATTAATATTGTAAATAAACCAAGCTATACTTGCAGCCTCGAATGATTAATTATGTATTGTGACAGGCAGAATTGTAAATAATTTAATGGATAATGCAGATATATAAACCTGTTACAGTTTCAAATGTTAAATAAATAAATTGAAAACAAATTTTTTTTTTCGTTGAATAATTTTTTTTACATTAATAATTATGAATAATTTTTTTATGTTATAAGTCATCAAAAGAAAAATAAAATGATCATAATATCTGGTTGACACATTTAATTTTATAATATAAAAAAATTATACTATTTAACCTGCGAGTAGATCCAGAAGAATCTTCAGAGCCTCTTCGGCTACTTCAGGTGTTTCTCGTAGTTCTCGTTTAGCTTTTTCAATGAAAAATTCATCAAGTTCTTCGCGCTCATGAATCATTAAGGAACCACCAATCATAAGCGTTGATGGATTAGTTTTGAAATTCTCCATCACTCGTTCCAATGCCGGCACGATCGACATTTTCAATTGGGTTTAGTTTTATCTTGCCCTGAGAAGAGAAAAAAAATAAAGAAAGACAATAGAGCAGTAAGAAAAATTTTTTCTTCAATATTTAATAAAGTATCCAAAAAATTCCTCTGCTAGTTTTACAAAATTCTAAATTTCTAATGTTTCACGATCTACTCATACAGTATATTATTTTCACATATGTGTATCCAATATGATATTTAACATACATATGTGCAATTTTATTATTTTATGTACAATAAAAATGGTCTAACAAATAATTTTTACATGAAATAGTACATTATGCAACGGGTGTGTAAAGGCTTTATTTTCGGAACGAGAAGTTTAAAAAAGCCGAATAATCATATTAAAGTTATAATTTTGAGGTTGAAATGGTATAAATTTCCATTGTACCCATTAAAAAATATTTAAAAAATTCTTGACTTGTGTTTTTTTTTCAATTAAATATTTTTTAATAATATTGAAATATCATGTAAAGATTATACACGAAAACATGAAATCATAATTTTGAATAAATCTGATTAATTTTTTTTTATTTAACGTCGCTATATTTATGCTATGATTGCAATGCTAATCAGCGACGGTGGTCATTTCAGCGTGTTTCTAAATAAAGCACATGCGAACGTACAGTGGTGCCTGTATAAATAGGCTGAGAGCGGGATTCGAACTCGGGCCCTCGAGCTGCGAATCCATCGCTCTACCGAGTAAGCCACTGAAGACCACATCTAAACGCATGAAAATTATCAGTCTCTTTCTTAACTCACTCGAGCTAGAAACTTTATTATAAAGGATTTTAATTTGTTTTTACACGTTCTTTAATTTAATTTATCATTTTCATTTTTTTAAAATTTAATTGTTTGATAAAAAACTTTTTTTATGATACGAGAACAAAAAATGTAAATTGTAAATTATAAAACTATTTAAATTAAATCCAAATGATTTATTTCAGATTATGTTTCTTTATATAAATAGTTTTTACTTCTGATTTCTAACACTAAACTTACGGTCGCACTACTATGATCATTTTTTAAAACATTTAATGCCGTTATTTAATTATGTACATTTCTTTGTTTGCGAAATTTGAATATTAATTTTCATGCGATTGTCTAAATGAACGAAATATTCAGCTGAGCATAAATTGAAGAAATGAAGTATAAACAGAAAAAAATAATCTTTTTGGAAATCAAATCGACCACATACCTCAACATAGAAAACAAACAATAAATATGTATTAATAATTTCCGAGAGCACTTTAACGAGCAAAGTCGCGTCGAAGACTGATCAAGATGCACAAGAGACGAATATAAGAATCGTGCTATTATCGATGGGAACTTTATTCAATTGTAATGAGACATTGTATCATTACAATGTTAACCCATTAAATACCAAAATCGTTGATTCGATCGCATGATCTGTTAAAATAATTTTGATTATAAAATTATTGGAATTTAAAAAAAAATATTTGTACATATTTTTCTTCCAATATGATAGTAAGAATGTATGAGCCTTCCAAAAATCTTTGTTCCTCATTATCTTTTCATATGCTTTTCAAAAAGGTTGTAAAGTTTAAAAAAAAGTTCTGAACAACAAAATACTTTAGAATTAGTTTTAAATTTTTTCAGGATTCTTGGATGATGTTTAATTTTTTGCAACATTTGGAATTCCCAAAAAAGTTTTCGAAAAATGTGAAAAAATTCGAGAATATTCTTTAATTTAAAACATTTATCTTCGTATAAATTCTTCACCAATTCGCGTTTTTTATTATTAAACTTTTACAAGTTAAATTTACTATAAAATAACTTTGTATTCATTAAAAAAATTAAGTAATGCTTGACTTAATGCCAGTGTTAAGAAGACGCCACTTGATTATATTTTCTTTGTTTATAAACAGATAGAATGGAGAATTCGTAAACTCATTATTTCGACAGAATATTACATTATTCTGACTTTATTTTCAGTTCACTCGATTAATAGGTGAATTTAGTTGCTTTTTCAATGCGTTCTTTATTTTTGAATCTTCCCTCTTTGTATTGATTACAAGTTTTTGTACACAAATAACAAGTAACAATGAATAATTCGTAAAGTACTATTTTTAGAAGGTAGAAATAAAACTTTTTTCAATGACATATTTACTTGTAGTTTATCAATAGTACGAGCAAAATGACACAATGAATTTTAAAATAAAAATATATTAAAATGTGATTGGATTCAATGTGGAGGCTATAAAGTATGGATGTATATAGGTTGTTTTCATTACTGGTATATCTTAAATGCAATCCTTAAAGTTAATTATGTTGTTGTAAAAATAAGCGTGATATTTACTGTTGTTTGAAAAAATACGTAATTTATTGTTATTTTTAATATTTTTTCGAAAATTAATTTTTTTTTCGTTAATCTGTAACATCTACTCAAAAGAATATCTTACTTTTATATAAAATTAAAAAATTGTTATTAATTTTGAACTAATTAAATGAATACAAAATTTTATGTATGATATATTTAATAAATTATTATAATCTTTACTTAATGGAGTTACATAAATTTTATCTACTTAATTTTTGTAGTTTTTATTCGAAACTTTACCTTAAGTATGGCATTTTACTCCGCTTTACCTTATACAAAAAATTTAAAACAAAGAACAAAAATTTAAGTTGTTTTAAGAATAAATACATAGTTTTTTTTATAACAATATTTTTTAATTTATTGACAAAATGTATTTTCAATAAATAAATTGGAACATTGCTTACAGTAGATTAATATTTATATTTTCATAGAAAATACTTAGAGCTAATGTCTTGGTAAATTCTTCTTTTTGTTAAATTACATTTTCTAAATGACAAGAGCTTCATTAATCACCAGACATTGTATCAAAATTTAACAAAATCCTATTAAGTCTTCGTGACGTAGCCGTAACGATTGTTATCTGGAAATGAGTTGAAATAAATAGTAAATAAATTTAATAAATATGAGTAAATATATTAAATTAATATGTGTATACGTACCTTTAAAGAAATCATCATAAGTACATACGTAAGTGTAATATGGTTCATCCATAGGTTTAGCTGGAAAATCAAGCTCACCGCCCAAATGTTTGGGTAGAGCATTTGCATCGATGTGTTTTAATAAAGATGCCCTATCATCGCCATGCATAAATATTCTTGCTTTAAGCTTGGCCTTTATTATACAAAACATATAAATTTGAGATAAGATTTTTTTTGGAAATATATTTGGATGGATCTATGCGAAAAACAATACTTATTTAATTAGAAATTGAACACTTACATTTAAAAAAGGTTTGAAGAAGGCAAAAATCATTAAGAAAAAAAATGGGTTGTTAACTATATGGATTCCTTTTAAGCGAACAGGCAAACAGTTTGCCACAAAATCGACCACTGACTTAGCGAAACTTGGTGTGAAATGAGCTACGTGTTTTAATTTCAGGCTTCCAACATCAATGATCATATGGAATCCAGTGACCTGCAATGTCAACCTGTTTAAATTCATAAATCATCAATGATAATTTAATTGTATTCAGAAAATTAACGACTTCGCCAAATTATTATAAAGAAAGGAAAAAATGAAACTTATTTGTCAAAATATTGTCATTCAAAATATAGTAAGTAATTCTGTCAAGCAGTAATCTTTTATATTATCATCCTGCCAAATAGAAATTGGAGAACAGTGATATGTCATATTGTTGCTTGCTAATTTTAGATAATTTATTCAAGTGGAAATTATAAGTGGCTTTTTCTTTTTTTAAAATTATTATTCTTCCAAATATTATTAAAATTAATAAACGACGCTAAAAAAGCGTGAGAATTTCAATAGAAAAATTACTTGTGTTTTGACTTCAAGCGCTGCGACCTCCATGTACATTAAAATTCCGCGAAAAACTTCATTGACAGGATTTTCTTTAGGTTTCCAGAGACCGGACTGAATGATACCAATTCGTTCCCCGGCAGCAGTTCGTCTTGGTAATGGTAAGAATACACCCGAAAGAAAAAGACTTCGGTATTTGTTTGGTATGAAATCATTGTAGAATTCTGGATGTTTTCTTTTGTAATCGTAATATCTCTTTATCTGTTTTGAAAAAAAACACGATTTTTTATAGAAGAAAAATGAATCATTATTATAAAATTGGTAAAATTTTGAATCCGGTTATTTAATTTAAAATTATTAGAAAAATTTTATATTATAAAACTATTATAAAAGAAATTTCAAATTTTTATATCTTTATATTGAATGTTTGAATTTTTTATTCAGTGTCGAAACTGTATAAAATTCGGATTACTTGTGGAATTGCATTGAAAATTGGCTTCGCCAACCCTCTTGCATATCAATAGCGCAAGTTACAATTTAACGCATTAGTATGAAAAAGTATTATAAAAAAACTATAGGACATACCAACCGGAAAGCACTATCTGGATACCATTTGCATCTCCGAAGAAACATTTGTAGAAATTCTTTATCCTTTGGTATGAATAAATCTTTTTCTTCTGTAAAATATTATTTAAATTTTATTTTTTATATAATTCATTAATAAAAAGATAAATGCTGCAAAAGTTTTTTCAAATAATTTCTTTCTGAATATTAGATTAATATGCTCTAATTTGGTCTATTTTCAAAAAATATATACAAAACATTATTCTTACAAATCTGCAATTTTATAAAAATAAAAATTAATCGTTATTTGCCATTTAAAAAAATACTGTTTATATTTTTCAATTTTCGAGTATGCAAATTGTTTGTCTTTCCAAGACAAACAAAACATGACCTTGATGACGAATGTGTTTTCTATAAAAAGCAAGTTTCGGCCTTCCCAAAAACACGGTGTCAATGCGCTTTTCGCCAAAAAATCATACTTTTTTCCGCGATATATACAAATAATTTTTGCATAAATCTAACTTAAGTATTGCTTTTTCTTATTTATATCATTTTTTAACATATTTCACCTGATGTCAACCGATATTCTACGTCTATCGAATAACTTTAGTATAGAAAATTAACATAATTTTTAAGTTTAAAAGTTACTACATCACTATTTTCTACTTCTTTGAAGTAAAAGAAATGGAAAAAAATATACTTTAAAAATGTGTTAAAAAAAAAATTTTTAATTATTGAATTATATAAAAGCTAAAAGTTCTGAATTAAAAATGATCGTATTAGAATTGCATGTTAAATTATATAAAATACGAAAATTATCACGTTCTTCGACCTGCAAGTAAATCCATAAAAATTTTGAGAGCCTCTTCGGTAACGTCAGGTGTTTCTCGCAGTTCTTGTGCAGCTTTTTCAGTGTAAAATTCATCAAGGCCTTCACAATCAAATGTCATCAAGGTACCATCAATTATAATCTTTGGAGCAGTTTTAAGACTCTCCTTTAGTCGATCCAGAGTTGGCATAATCGACATTTTTACTCTGCTTTAATTTGGCCTTGTTTTCTGAAGAAAAAAGGTTAAATAAAACACATTGGATGTAGACAAAAGTAAAAAGTAAGGTCAATAAAAAAGATTTGTTTTAAATTTTAGTCTGTAATTATTCCATTTTTTCTTCCACAAAGAGGAAAGTGGTCACCCCGTGGCAAAGATTTCTCGCCTTCAACTCGAATGTTAATTTACCCATGTTATAGTTTAACCATTACTTTTTCTTAAATTCGATTTCAAGAAGTTGAAAAAATTGTATTTACATTATATGTGAGATGCTTTATGACCTTGTTATTTAGTATTTTTACGCGTGCACTTTAAAGAATCATAATGCTTAAAAATTTTCCTGTGAATTTTTATTGTTTTACATACAATGTGAAAATTGAAGAAAAATTTTCATTTGACGATACGCGAAATAGCTGATTATTCAGTATTTGAAATTCTAAGTATCTTAATTTCATTTAACTTTCGTTAAATGTTGGTCTTTATATGACTGCAATCAATGTTTTGTACGAGGAAATAATTTTAGAAACATGATTAAAGCGAAACGTATTCTTATATTTAAAATTATTTAAAAAAAAAGAAACAAATTAAATCAACTTTTGTAAATTTTATAATGAAAAGAATACAAGTAGCAAGTAGTTGTTCTCAATGAAAACTAGTCTTCTTTTAATTTCAAAGGAGAAAGCAAATCAAATGTCATTCGTACACGGAGAGAATATTTCTATAAAAATTACAAAGAAATTCTGCATGAAAATTACAACACTATTTCTTGTCAATTATTTTTTTTGAAATCTCATGAAATTTACAACGAAGTTTTTCAAAAATTGCGGTAAAAAATATATGCGTATTATTTTATTCTCAATTTATCACAACAATTGAATTATTATTTACATTTATTTTTTAATTCATCAGTCAATTGCACAATCTTCCACTGCATTAATACAAAAAATAAACGTATTCGTTTCGTATGTATGGTAAGTATAAATAATAATGATTATATACTACATATAATGTTTGTAATAATTGTAATGCTCACGTATAATACGAAGAATTTATGATTGGTCTACACTATACTTATTGAAAATATAAGAAGTTTAAATTTTTCACAATCACAAGTGCCGGTCTTATTAAAAACGTGTGAAACAAGAAGCGACGAAGAAGGCGGGAACTAAAGTGGGGTGACAGCGTTCCCAAGAAAGTTACTTCTCTTGCAAGGAAAAATTTGGTCTAATAAAAAAAGAACACTGGTTTTTTAAAAAAACACTATATGGTTTTATGATAAAAATATATACTGTTTAAATAAAAATTGAAATTAAATGAAAATAGAAATATCAAAAGTTCTTTTATTTTTTTCAAAGAAAGAACTGAAGTGAACGGAAATTTTTACACCATAACAAAATTTTCCAAAACAAACAAAATATATCACAATCAATTAAAATAATTTCATACCGATTATTACAAAATAACACGATCGAAATTCTCTTACGAATTTTAATAGCACGCTTACAAGTTTGAGTCACATTGAGCACTGAACAATGTAGAAAAAAAAACCATTTTCAAAAGCAAAGCTCGCGACTAATAGCATATTAAAGTAATTCTGCGGAAACAACTTTGACACGCATTTGCTAATACTTCTATTTTTTGCTTTGTCAGTTCAAGCTGAAAGTTATACCCGTGCATGTATAATTGGTAGAGTTTTTTTCATACTCACTTCTTGTCAACTGTCATTCGAAAATTTTGTTGTTTAATATAAGCCTGTAATGTCTTATTATTTTGAATATGATTTGCATTATTACGCTAATGGAACCGTATTGTTGTAGAGCTATAATACTTAAGTATACAAAATTCTGTATAGGATTTGAGATGAACCTTAATTTTAATTAAAATGGTAAAACTTTTGCAAAATTTATAATAAAAGAATTATTTATACAAAAAAATAGCATTTTACATAAATACAAATATCGGGTTATGGAAGAAATTTATTTAACCTCGCTATATTTAACGCTATCATTGCGATGCTATAGCATTTTTTTCAGTATACATGTGTTTGTGAACAAAGCAATATCGTTTACAGTGGTATACTTGTATCATTCAACCGAGAGCGGGATTCGAACTCGGGACATCGAGATTACGAATCCATCACTCTACCGAGTGAGCCATTGACGATCTCTAAAAGTTATAAAAATATTGTAGTCATAAATATTGGTCATAATAAATAACACTTAGATTACTTAAAAAAATGTTCTTTATATTCATAAAGAATATACTTTTTGAAAACTTATCTTAAATAAAAATCTATTAAAATATATTACTCTTTGTTAGCAGCGACGATCTGCAGTAACTTTTAGACTTTCAATAAAAATCTTCTAGAATCATTAGTTTAAAAATAGCAAATTTTTCATATGGGTGGAAATATCCCAAATTTGGAAAAAAATCCAAGACTAAAATGTACCCTTCTTGTAAGGGCAGAAATACATTTTGAAAAGATATTTTTCTTCAATTTTTTTAACCTTGTTTTGACTAGCTTGAAGTAGGAATTTGCCATTATTCATATTATTTGCAAATTCTCACATTGTTACATAGAAAGTTTAAAATAATGGCAAACCGATCATTGTTTTCTATTGTTAATCTTCTCTACTGATGAGAATTTTTCGACTGAATAGCTATGTTTTCTTGAATTTATCAGTTGTTTTTCATATATTTTATTTTGCAATTAGTCATGTAATACTTTCGTGATTTTGGGTTGGATTCTGGAACGTATTTGGTCTAAATTTTTCAATAGGGTGATCACCTTTATTTTATAATAATATAAACTATTTTCGATTTACACATAAATCATAAATATGCCTATTTTTATTAAAAAGACATTGCTATAATTAGCAGCACTTATGTGTTTTGATTAACATCAAATCAAAGATTGTAAATCAAAATTTTTGTGCCAAGCTTTAACTTATCAATATATAAAAAATTATTTTTACGTTCTTCTAACCTCAAAATCGCAACTTCTTTTCTCATTTTCGGCTCTCAGAACGTAAAATTCATTACGTTACTTGGACAAAAAGGCTTTTTAACGAAACTCGTTACAAACCTCGCCTTCGGCTCGGCTTGTAATCTTCTCGTTTCGTAAAAAAAGCCTATCTGTCCACGGAACGTAATGTACTATTATTTAAATCAAAGCAGAGTTTCGATTTAAATAAATAAAATACATATTTTTTTTAATTTAAATAAATTCAATATTCAACTGTACCCGATCAAATATTTAGCATTATAAGTTTAATCTTAATTAGTCAGATGTCTCGATAAAAAGATTCATATATTCAAAGCTTCTCTTTATTATCGACAGCAGCTTTATTCCTCAGTTATAATGGTACTTTTTCGCCATACCCTGCCCGAAAGCACAACTTTCGTCCCGGCACCGAAAAACAAAAGTTGTATTTTCGGCCCGGGTATGGCGAAAAATAGCATACACACCACGGGAGGTAAAATGACGAGCCCATAGCACATATTTGCCACCCTCGCCTTCGGCTCGAGGTGGCAATTATATGTGCTATGGACTCGCCAGTACTTTACCTCCCTTGGTATGTAATATACTATTATATTATTTAGAAGGCAAAATTATTTATCATTGAAACCACAATATCTATATTTATTAACAGATGGTAAAACAGTTATTTATTTAACAATTTACTATAGTAATATGAGGCATTGGTTTTTGATACTCATAAAGTCTCAAAATATAAAAACAAATTATTAAAATAACTGTATTTTTATAAAGTCAATAATAAAATAAAAATAAATGACTTATAAAACAATTTTGAGCGTTTTTCTTTGACATATCCTTGAACATGTTTGAAGTATCTTATTTCACTATTTTTATATATTTAATTCTTTTATTACAAAATAAGATTTTTATTCATAAGTAAAGTAATAACTTATATTTTTATTAAAATTTGAGTCCATATAAAAATAAATGCTTAGTACTTTTAGACAAACTCTTTTTGATCCGTTGAAAAAATACAGTTTCAATAAATTTGAAAATTGTTTACAGCAGTTTTTGTTAAATTACGTTTTCTAAAAGGAAACAACATCATTAATTACTAAACATTCTATTCCACTGTTTAAATATTCGTGACGTAACCATAACGGTTATTATCTACAAAATAATAAAATGAGTTGTTAAATTAAATAAATATGAATAAATATTAGATAAATAGCAGGTAAATTTTTATTATGATAAATATCACTTTATTTAAAACTAATTTTTTTCTGGACTTATTAAATAAATGTCAAAAATCTAGGTGCTTCGATTACTTCCTTCTACGAAAAAAAAATTCCAAGAAACTACCATTTATGGAAAAACTAATTTTATGGTGCATATTAATTAAGAAAAGTATTCGAGTTCTTTTCATAGAACTTCATTTATGTGATTATCCTAATATAGAGATTGGAATTTCTGCATATTGAAAATGATTCTAATGTAATTTTTGAAAAAGTAAGAAAATTTAATACAATGGGATAATGAAACCATAAACGAAGATATTTTTTACTCCGCCTACTTTCTTAATCCTACCACGGTTGGTTCATACATTTAAGGTGGTTCAGATTTTCTCTATATTATATCCATATTTTATCCCTCATGCTAATAAATTTATGAATTTATACTTATTTGAAAAGAAGGTGGAGTACATTCAGGTAAATGAATATTACCTAAACTTTGATAGTCCATTTGTTGGAAATGCACTTAGCTTTTCCAAAATGGATTAGCAAAGACTCAGGTAGATTAAATTTGGAGAGTATAAATACATTGAAAATGTAAGTTTCGGTCATATCCAAATCTACTGCCGAACGTGCAGTACTGAGCAATACTAGCATGTATCGGCAACGGAGTATCCAGTGGAACATCTTGAAGTAAGTGTAAGCTTTAATATTTAAAATTACTGATTTTTATGAAATGAAATTCATTTTCTTTTGGATTTAAAGTGTTAAAAACAATAGTTGAAAATTCAGAGTCTTGTGCATTTTTGTTCATCGATCTAAGTTTCTAAAGTAAAGTGTTATTATTTTGCAAAAGTAGAATATTATTTGTAAAAGTTCATTTCATATTTTTCAGAATTTATGATCTCAAGGATGATTCCAACACTGCAACCAAGAATGTTCCAACATAGAAAACATCATCATTCGACGATTCCATGTTTATCGTTCGGAGAACACAGTTCGTACAGCACTTCATTTCAATATTTATCGAATACGGTTGGAATCTGCGTTGAAGTGAGTTCTTTAAGTGTATATTTATCATGTTCTGGATATTGTTAATAGTGCATATTGGCAAATTAAGATTAATTTATTCATTTTTTTTGTTTTTATTTTGCAAGCATTCATTTTTTATCTTGCGCAAGAAAAAAACAAAATCATTCGTTTTTGAAAATTACTGATTATTTAGTATGTTTGTAATATTAAACATTATTTTTTTATTCAAACAAATAAGCTTCATAACATTAGTTTTTACAACATTCAGGCAATTTTTTTATTTGCCTTACGTAAAAACTAATGTTTGAACGAAAATCGACGTTAAATAGTCGTATAATGTATTTATTATGTTGTTTTCATCGATCACTTGCGGAAAATTAACTTTTTAATTTAAGTCGGAATTTCACTTTAAATTCAAGTTTACATTTTTTAATATTGGTGATGATAAACATTAGTTTTTCTTCCCAGTAGCAGATATTCATCATCATATGGTTATTCTTATCAAAATAACCTTTTGATTAAATACTTTATTATAGAAGTATTGGTACTTAAATGAAAAATCGGAACTGGAGAAAACCATATTTAAAGTATTACTTTTGTTTGGTCGACGCTAAATAGTCGTGAAACTTCATCAATGCTAAATTTTATCTTTCATTGATGTAAGTTACTTTGAAAATTATATTCATTTAATGGTGAAATTATTTCTCGATATATTGAAAATATCATTTTACTTTCTTCTTGTTTTATAATATACATATCGATCCTCATACACTTTTTCCATTTTTCAAGATTGAAACCGACGTTATTTAGTCGCTGCTTTAATTAACAATATTGATCAATTCGCGTATGAGGATGAAATGTCACTACTGCATCATAATTTTGATTTTAAAACGAACAGATTTATTGTTCATGGATAAAAGACAATCCATAAATATCGATAGCCTTTGGAAATAATTATAAATTTCGTTCGTTTGTTTTTTCTTTTTAAATATAATGCTTTGTCATATAATAAATCAAAGCTCTAACTACGCTGGGACGAAGAATAACTTCTCATTTCGCGTACTAATGCTTTTCTTAGATAAATTTATGACTTTATTCTAAGGAAACATTAATCTACAGACGGTATTAAAATGAACTTTGTTATTAGAGAAGATAATTTTAGTACCAAAATATTCTTAAAAACAGTCTTTTAACTATATTCGTGTATATTGGCACACTTTTCTATATGTAAATTTATGAATATATTACCTCTTGTATTGGATAAGATGTATCTTACCGATGAAAAATCGACGATAAATAGTCGTATAGTTCAATCATTGTTAAATTTTCATTCATGATAATGTCAAATCTACTTGTGATTGATATGTGCAGTCGCAAATTCAACTCTCAGTATCGACGATTTCACTTCAAAGTTTAATAACGAACTGGAGTAGCTTTGAACTTATAATCGAGTAATCTTATGACTTGATGATGAATTTCAATCATCACACGATAAAAATGAATAAGTTAGCCATAAATGCTTGAAGTCATGCAATCAACGATTGGCTTTTTATTGATAATGACTCAATATTCATTTTTATAATTTAAAGTTCGACGTTAAATAGTCGAATCATTTAATCAATGATGAACTTTTATTGTGAAGTTGAATTTTGTTTGTTGGAAATCGTTTTTAAAAATTAAAACCCAATTTTAAATGTATCTGTATTCCTATGTGATATAAATTTTAAATTTTCAAAGATAGCTTTGAAAGTCGACATTAAATAGTCGCAGCTTTAATGAGCAGTCAAGCTAGTATAGATCAAAATATACTGAGACTTTTCATCTTGAGGATTAACCTTCATTGAAATGTTATATTTAAGAAGTGATTGCTTTTAAAATCGACGTTAAATAGTCGTATTTTGGGTTTGTTATTAATGATGAAAATAAGAGTGACATAAATAATACAAGATTCATCATTAAACTTCATAAAACTGTTATTGTTACCAAACATGCAAACGTAGATAAAAATAAATATTTACATCAGTTTCAATATTTTTTTAAAATTTTATAATATTGGCCTTTTTTATAAAACGAAAGTCAATTAAACGCTGAACTCTATAAGAAATAAATCTTGATGAGAAGTAAACATTAAATAGTCGTGTAACTTAGTCAGTGATAAATTTACATTATTAGCTTTCTAAGATTCGTTCTCATGTACAATAAAAATCAAAGCATCGTTAAATAGGTACAAAATTCGATCAATGATTAATTTTCATTGGTAATAACATATTTGGCATTGTAATTGAAGTTCGACGTTAAATAGTCGCATGATTTATTCAATAATAAATTTTTATTGCTAATATTGTAAAATTGATATTGGTAATTTGATGGAAATAGTTCGTGAAATTTAAAACATCCTTTTATTTTTCAATTATTCGTCGAGTTTCAAATTTCAGTTCATCATATGGAATTATTCCATTTGCAATGATAGTCCAAAACGTAGACGTTAAATAGTCGCATTATCTAATTTATCAGAGACTTTCATTGATAGTAAATAAATATTCACTTTCAAAATTTAATAAAAGTTCGACGTTAAATAGTCGCATGATTCAATTAACAATAAATTTTTATTTCTATTGGTGTGAAATTAAATTTTGTAGGTGCAAAAATTCAAACACAATTTTAAATATCTTCTTTTAGATTGGAGATATTTTATCTTCAAGAATTATTTGGAAATAATTTTACATTGGAGTATTTCCATTTCACGCTTTTATACTCCGTTTAGATTCAATCGGAAAGTAAATGCACGTTATTTCTCGTTCATGTTTAGTTAAATAATTACAATAAGACTGTTAAAGTTAATAAATCTTTGACGATATATCGACGTTAAATAGTCGAAGACTTCAAGATTTTAGCTTAATCCACCTTTTGAGAAATCTAACTACAAAATTGCCAATACAAGTTATTATAACAACATAAACAAAGCTTTTTTTAAGACTTTGAAAAAATAAGAGAATCGAGAACTTGTCAAATTCAACGTTACTTGTTTTCTTTGTTTGCTCTGATATTCATCTATTGCCACTTGTATTTCTTCTAATGGACTACTTGATGATATACTTTTGAAGAAAAGTCGACGTTAAATAGTCGATGACTTCAAGATTTTAATATAATTAAGTCCATAAAAATGTATGACTTGGAAATATGTCAATTTGAATATATGTGATTATTGATTTTGTTATAACCAAATATTTGGAGCTGTCAACATTATAAATTCTTACAAAAAACCACATCGTAAATAATTCAAATTAAATATTTACTATTTTGTATTGTTTGATGTTGGATACATTAAAGACATATATGATTTTCCTTATGAAATATCTAATGATTTATTTTTAAAGAAAAATCGACGTTAAATAGTCGCATATTTGTCATCTCTATGTAATGCAATTAAAATTTAAAAGATTCAGATGGTTTTACCAAAAAGCTGTGGAGTTAACGTAAATCTCATTCAGGAATACATCAACTCTACAATTTAGTACTTCCATATATTTATTTAACTAAAAATGAACAGTCGACGTTAAATAGTCGTACTATTAAATTGATATAATAATTAAAAACAAAAATTACAAAAAGAATTTTTGCATTAAACTAAATTAATTCAAATAAATGATATTTTAATTTCCAAGAAAAGAATAAGTAATTTGTTGAATACTAAAGAAATCGAAAATGCTAGACTAAACATATATTAAATTTTTCATTTGTAAAGTTGATAAATCTGTATGCATAGCATCCATTGTTCTTCTCATGATATTGCAACGTCGAGCAATGAATTAAATTAATAACTCATTAATCGTCGCTGCACACGCGTAAATTTCTTTACGCAGCGTCGCGCTTAGTTGGTGATCTTCGAGTTTGCCCGCATGGTATCTAGCGCGGAGCGAGAGTCAGACTTTGGTTTCCCTTGAGATGCGGGGACCTATATCGAGCCGCTTTCAACGTCGCGATTTAATTAAAGATTTCAAAATTTTATTTTATTATTTTAAACCCCTAGCCAAATAAAGCAACATGCCTCTATCGCTCTACTTGGGGTCTGATGATGTTGGTTCTTTAAAGCGGGGTCGCATTCTTGGTATTGTTACGTCGGGGAATAAACCCTTTCGCAACATAGGTATTTCGGTAATTTACCGGGCGCGTTGCTTAGTCGGGGGTTCGATTTCGGGTGGATAGTGATTGGTAAAAGATTTATTTAATTGAAAAAAAACTGTTTAGTTGTAATCGTAAAGATATAAAGGACTTATGTCTAGACTTAAACCTATCTATCCAGAAAGATATTTAAGTATTAAAAAAAAGAGAGTAAAAAGAAATAAAATTTTTGAAAGCAGAGGAAAAGAAAATACGCAGTAAAAAATAGATTTTAAAAAAATTTTTATAAAATCATCAAGAAAAATAGCGGGACATAACACCCCATGCCTAAAATGGTTGCTAGGAGGTGACGAACTAGCAAACATAAGCCTCTGTTTATTGCAAAAATATTCTTTTATGTTTCTTCTTTTCAATGTTGGATTTACAGTTGAGTTTTCAGATGATGATGCCTTTAATTGTGCTACTGTATTTTTCTGGCAGATTTGGCTTTTCCTGTACCAGGCAAAAATGTTTCTGTAGGTTTGATAAAGTTTTAATGCCACGTTATTCCTAGTAAGTTGTATGCAAGCAGTAAAGTATTGCTGATCATTTTGTTTTATTTTGTTTTTAGAATTTGTATTCCGTATATCAGAGGTTGAGGGGTATTTTTCCTTCGGTCATCTCTAAATTTACATGGATATTCAGTGTTCTGGATTTTTTGCTTTAACAGGGATTCAGCTTGATATATGCATCACCTCGCAAGTGTAACGTCGGCGAATCTTATGTTAAAATAAAATGGTGATTATTCATCAATAAAATTCAGACGCTGGCGCGCGTATGCTTAGCGGTAGATTCTTTTTTAAATTATCACGGAAAAACGTTATTCTCGGAAATATAGGGAAATAAGAGTTAGTACGCGGGTGTTGTGTACCTATGTGTTGTGTATGAGTTCTTAATTTAACCCGAGCCTCATAAGAGAGTCTAAGATTAAATCAAGGCCAGTGTCCTCCCTTAGAGGACCCTATCGGCAGTGCTTGTTAGTAAATATTATAAGTTTTTATTTTAACAAGAGCCTCATAAGAGAGTCTCAAATTAAAATAAAGCCAGTTTCCTCCCTTAGAGGAAACTATTGGCAGTGCAATAATAAATGAAAATTATAATTGATTCATGCAATAAATAAAAGAAAATATAATAAAGAAAAATAAATGAATTAAAAAAAAAGGTATATGCAATGTAATAAAGAAAATAAAGAAAACAAAAATTTAAGATTAAGTTTTAGTTTATTTACTAATAAAAAGAACAATAAAAACACGAGAGTTATAATATTTACTTTATAATTTAGGTGATTGATTTTAATTAATTAATATGAAAGAAGAATAATTAAAAATAAATGAATGAAAACTTACTTTCAAGTGAGAGAGATAGATCGTTGCTAATCCTGGATGTAGTGTGATGTTCAAAACTCTTTTTTTAGGTATTTTGAAATGAAAATAATATTTCAAGAGAAATATTAATTTGAAACGAATTTAAAATTTTTTATTTTTTTAATTATGGAATTTCAAGTTTGTAATTGAAGTAAATTTTTGATTAAAAAGAATTTTAGAAAAACAGAAGTAAGACTTAGAAATTGGAATTTAAATTTGAAGTATAATTTGTTTAATTGCAAAAAGTAAAACAAAGATTTGGAAATTAAAGTTTGAATTTGAAGTAAATTTTTGATTGAAAAGAAATTTAGAAAAAAAGTAAAAACTTAGAATTTGAATTTTTAGATTTGAGGTATACCTTTAGAGTTTGATGAATTTGTAGACTTTGGAGAATTTGAAGTTGAGAGCTTGTAGAGCTGGATATGAGCTTATTGAGCTCAAGAAAGAGACTGCATTTTTGTTTGTGTCCTCTTGAGACACATAACTATTGTTTCCCTTCCCAAGGGACTTGGGGGTGTAGTCTTAGGGGATTAAGACAATTAGAAATTGATTATTGGTCAGTTGACCGGAAGAGGCTGGACGTTATGCGTCATATTAATGGAAACAGGCCCAAAAATAAAGGTCTTTGGGAAAAATATGATGTTTTCAAGAACGTTGAAGCGTCATCGTTGTCTATCTCTCTCATAAATATAGTTGTCTCATTCTTACAATTGTTTTGTATGCTTATTGCTAATTTACGTAAATTTTACTTAATAATATAATAATAATATTAATAATAAAAATATAAAGAGAGAGAAAAATGAAAATATGTTTAATAACTATACGCTATAATTATATTGTATGTTTCAAGATATTTTAACATATAACTTCAATTTGTTAAAAGAAAAATATTTTAAACATCGTTTGTAAATCTAAAGAAATTATATTTTGAAATATACAATGTAATTCTGTTTAAATTTATTAATTAATTAATGTATAAATTAAAGTAAGTGTGAAAAACATGATAGCATGAAAAATAGTCATTAATTAAAGCATAAATGATATAACTATCTTAGAACTAGCATACTAAATACGTTAAGAGGCAGCCGTATAGCTCTGTCCTTGTCTAATTTAAATTTTCGTTATTATTAATAAATTAGATATTTTTATACAAAAGTAAGGACATAGCCCAATAGATTTAAGGACGAGCAAACGATCCTATTTTATGAAAAAATATAAAATTTTAATTATTTTTCGAGTGAGGTCTGAAACGGAAAAACAGTTATCAAATTCAATTATTTTTCCGTTTCAGACCTCACTCGAAAAATAATGAAAATTTTATATTTTTTCATAGAATAGGATCGTTTGCTCGTCCTTAAATCTATTGGGCTATGTCCTTACTTTTGTATAAAAATATCTAATTTATTAATAATAACTAAAATTTAGATTAGACAAGGACAGAGCTATACGGCCTCCTCTTAAAAGATATCTTTAAAATTAATGTAACGTCTATTATTTTTAAACAAAAACGAATTTTAAAAACATTACTTAAACTAAGATAAGAAAGAAATATTAATATAATAAACATTTAAAATTAACTTAATTTATAATATAACTAAATTAACTAATAATAATAGTAACTTAATCTAAATTATTTGTTAACAAAAATGCAATAAAACTAAGCGAATAATATTATTATAAAAAGATAGATTAGTGATGGCTCTTAATAGTAAAATAGAATGAATTAATAAATTTTACGATTGTTATTGGTAACTTATTCTACGATTAGTAATAATATTTAACAACAAAGTAATTAGTAATTTAAGAACTTATTTATTAAAATTAAAATAGCATGTAAAATATAATCTTATTCTAATTGGACGAACTGACATGTCCATGCGTAAGCGTGCATCCTAGTGTATATATATATATATATATATTTTTTTATTAATTGTTTAACTGAATAAAAAGTAAAATATAATAACAATGGAATTATAAGTAACACATATATATATATATATATATATATACACACATACATATATGTTGGTTTAATGATTATAATCTTTACTTTGATATTAAATTTTCTCATAATATATTTTTTGTAAAATTTTGTTGTTTTTAAATTTTTTTGGATTTATTTTTATTTTTTTATTCATTTATTTATAGTACTTAAGATTAGCGCATTATAAACTTAAATTAAAAAAGATAAAAGATGCTTAAAATTATTTTATTAACAAATATTTATCGAAACGTTACTTTTCATTCCCACTTCGATAAACAACCTTAATAAAATTTCATTATTAGGAATAGATAAATAATTATTGAAACATAAATGATTTTTATAATAATTGAATATTAAATTTTTATTTAAAACATAACGGTATCTAACATTTGGGAATTCCTTAAATGTGCAAAAGGTTGCTTTAATATTTTTATTGCTCTATTGTGTACAAGTCTGGTAGACGGATTAGCTGGCGACGCAAACAAAGTTTACAGGACTAGAAAATTTTTTCAGGTAAAGAGGCATATGGAAGTATATAAAAAAAATTATCTTTTATGTATGGAAAGTTTTGAGAGATATAAAATTATTTTGAAACGTGAGAAAATGTTAGAGAAAGTTGAAGGAAAAATTTTCGTAGGGAAAAAAAATTGAGAAAGGTTAAGGGAAAATTTTGAGTGGCGGCAAAAATTTTATGATAGGGAAGAAAAAAAAATATAGGAAAAAGATTTCTTCTTTAAAAAGAAGAATAGGAAAGAAAATAAAAAAATTTTAAAATTTTAGCGCGACATAACACAAGCAATCATGCCATGAACTCAGGTCCTTTTTATTACACTGAATGTGAATTTAGAAGGCATCTGAATGTCTTTTATTAAGGCATTTTAGAGTGATTGTCTTAATACGTATTTTTTTTCGATATAAATTTTTATATATATGCAGACGTAACGTCGAGAAATGAATTAAATTAATAATTCACTTATCGTCGCTGCACACGCGTAAATTATTTTACGCAGCGTCGTGCTTAATAGGTGGTCTCCGAGTTTAACCGCGTGTTTCCTAACGCGGGGCGAGAGTCAAATTTGGTTCTTGAAATGCGGGGACCTATACTAAGTCCTTTCAGCGTCGCAATTTAATTTGTTAATTTAAATTATATATTAATATTTTATACCCCTAGCCAAGCAAAGCAACATGTCTCTATCACTCTTCTTGGGGTCTGATGAGGACGGTTCTCAAAATCGGGGCCGCGTTATATTTAAAAATAAATGAAATATATATATATATATATGTATAAGAAAAATAAGTTGCAAAATACAATTTTAAAATACTGTTATGTCGAGAAGTTATTCTCTCCTATAACATGCATCGATTTGGTTAAAAGTTTAACCTGGCGCGGCGTAGCTTAAGGTAAAGCTGAGGTTCGGAATACATTTACCGATTTCAATTACAAAAGAGATTTCTGTGATTTAAGTCTATATCAATTCTAATATTAACGCGGACGTGGTGGTGATAGTTTTAAATTTATTTAAATTTTACACCGGAAGGGTCATACGGTCGTACTACACTCTGTGAGCAATACGGCCGAGTTTTTAAACGCCAACACCATAACTTGGACGGTGCTGTATTGCGTATATATATATTTTGTAACTGAAAGAAAAAAAATATAATTAAACATGCACAAAAATAAAAATAGCTACTAAGGTGTCTATTGAAAATTACTAAGGTTGAAAGCACTAGTGCTTTCAACCCTCGTTATCACGAAAAATAGCGGGACATAACAATATATATCTACTTTAAAATAGTGTAGTTATCTTATCTAAATTTAATATGAGATAAAACTAAAATATAAGTAATAATAAAAAAGTTAAAAAATTTTTATAAAAATAAGTAGACGTTACAGTATGAAGGAATTATATTTAGTCTTTTCTGAATTGATGTTTGGGAATTCTTGAATCGGATAAAGTTGCGACTGTTCGGGAGCAGTTGTATTCTTTGCTTTATCTTTTGGTTCGTCTTGATTGGTTGTAATGTGTCCTTGTTCTGAATCTTTGGTTGGTGTTTTCTCAATATTGAGTTGTAGTTGTTACGTCGGGGAATTAACCCTTTCGCAACATAGGTAAAACGGTATTTAACCGGGCGCGTTGCTTAGTGGGGTTCGATATCGGGTGGATAGGAAGGTGAGTGGTTGAAGATAGAAAAGAAAAATTTAGAAAAGAAAAAGGGAGCACTAGCCTTTTTCGATTTTCGCGGCGGACGAATTGGCCTGTGAAAGCACCTAGGTACTAGGTACTAACACGGAATGCTATTGTAACGTCGAGAAATGAATTAATTTAATAATCCATTAAATCGCCGCTTCATACGCGTAAATTATATTACGCAGCGTCGCGCTTTAGTGGGTTGTTGTCGAGTTTGACCACGTGTTACTTAACGCGGGGCGAGAGTCTAATTTTGGTTCTTGAAATGCGGGGACCTACATCGAGTCCTTTCCGCGTCGCGATTTAATTTTTTATTTAATAAAGTATTAATACTTTAAACCCCTAGCCAAGCAAAGCAACATATCTCTATCGCTCTGCTTGGGGTCTGATGATGTTGGTCCTTTAAAGCGGGGTCGCGTTCATGGTATTGTAATAGCCTAGTAATAATAATTTTATGCATTATTCGCTCTCCTGAGAGAGATATGAATAATTTTTATCGAGCTTTGACGCTTTTGCTCGTCAAATTTTCGGGAAATAAGTGAGTTCACTCTCTTCCCGGGACAACTTATTATCCTTAGAAAATAGGGAACTGATTCAAAACTTGTATCCTTATGTAACGTCCGGGATTCGATCGTTCGTAGGTATCGTCGTCGCTTAAAGTAAGTGCGAAAGGTTTCCCTCTGCCTTGGTTATTCGACGAAATGATTATTGGTTTCTCGTTCAATTTTCTATTCTTGCGCGGGCGTCAGTCAGTCGTGGTTGGGACGGTCAGAAAAATGAAAGGATTTTATTTAAGGATTGGAAGCACTAGCGAATTCTTTTGCTCGAGAACCCTAGTTACTAGTGTCGTCGAGATTCTATCTAATTTGGCGAACCTCAGCGAGGAAGGTGGGAATAACACATAAATTGTAAAATTGTAAAATACTATTATTTAATAAAAATAAGTGAAAATGATATAATTAATAAATTGATATTTATTAATTAGAAAAAAAGTCTTACTCTTCCTTTGAAGGTTTGAAGATACTAGAGAGAGAGAATTGGTTTCTTTAACAATTGTAACGTCGAGAAATGAATTAAGTTAATAATCCACTAATCGCCGCTGCACACGCGTAAATTATTTTACGCAGCGTCGTGCTGAATAGGTGGTCGCCGGGTTTGACCACATGTTTCTCTACGTGGGGCGAGAGTCAAATTTGGTTCTTGAAATGCGGGGACCTATACTAAGTCCTTTCCGTGTCGCGATTTAATTTTTTTATTTAAATTAAATATTAATATTTTATACCCCCAGCCAAGCAAAGCAACATGTCTCTATCGCTCTACTTAGGATCTGATGAGAACGGTCCTCAAAATCGGGGTCGCGTTATATATTTTAAAAAATAGATGAAATATATATATATAAAATAGAAAAAAAATATTTTGTACTATATAAATTCTTTTTAAATATAAAAAAAAATAGAGAATTGTTAAGATAAAAGAAATTTGTTTTTTAGGTAATCAAAATAAAAGGTATTTTTTGTTTAATTGTGAATTTAATGAAAGAAATAAAGATTACTTACTTTTCAAAATAGAGTAGAGGTTGGGGATTATATACCCTGGAATTGGGGCGTTGACTAACCACCCCCGCTTGGGTGGTTTTCCAAAGTGTCGAATTTTTCTATTGGTGAATTCGGTTTCCATAAAGGTCCCATAAACTGTCACTTGGCTGTACTAGTGTCGATTTTCTTCTTTCATTCTCTTTTCTCTACCTTTCTCTCTTTTTTGAAAGTAAGTTACATATATTGTTCTTAAATCTAATTGTTATTAAAATATATGAAATCACGCATAAAAAAGATAAAACTAGAATCTAGGTTATTTTTAATTTATAATGTTTTTTCAACTAAGAAACTTACTTTTCCAGAGAGAGAGAGAGATATTCTTGTATATCACTTGAACTATGAAACTTGTAGAATTTGTAACTTGAAACTTGTAGAATTTGTATATAACTTGAAACTTGTAGAATTTGTAACTTGAAACTTGTAGAACTTGTAACTTGTAGAACACTACTTGAGTGTATGAAAGAGACTTGTATGTCGAAAAGAACTGGAATTGTAGAAATTATAAAATTTGTAGAATTTGTAAATTGCTTGGCGAGTGCTCAAGCGGGACTGACTGTCAGTACTATTGTAACTATTGTATAATTGAAACTATTGTATAATTAATTCTTTTAGAATACTGAACCTTGCCGTTACGCGATGGTTCTTAAAATTTGTATTTTATTTATTACTTTAAAATAATGAATAGTTATTTTTATAAACACTGAACCTTGCCGTTATTCGGCGGTTCTTAAAAATTGATTATTTAGATTTTTAGAATTTATTGAATAATAACTAAAATGAAAAGATTAAACCTTGCCGTAATTCGGCGGTTCTTAAAAATTGATTATTTAGATTTTTAGAATTTATTCAATAATAACTAAAATGAAAAGATTAAACCTTGCCGTAATTCGGCGGTTCTTAAAAATTGATTTTTGTTCTTGTATTGAAATAATGAAAACTATTGTATAATTATTTTTTAAAAATACTGAACCTTGCCGTTACGCGGCGGTTCTTAAAAATGTATTTTTATTATTACTTCAAAATAATGAATAATTATTTTAATAAACACTGAACCTTGCCGTTATTCGGCGGTTCTTAAAAATTGATTATTTAGATTCTAAAAAAAAACTATTGTATAATTAATTCTTTTAGAATACTGAACCTTGCCGTTACGCGGCGGTTCTTAAAGATGTATTTTTATTATTACTTTAAAATAATGAATAATTATTTTCATAAACACTGAATCTTGCCGTATTTTGGCGGTTCTTAAAGATTTATTATTTAGAGTTTTAGAATAAATTGAATAATAACTAAAATGAAAAGATTAAACCTTGCCGTTATTCGGCGGTTCTTAAAAATTGATTATTTAGATTTTTAAAATAATGAAAACTATTGTATAATTATTTTTTTTAAATACTGAACCTTGCCGTTACGCGGCGGTTCTTAAAAATGTATTTTTATTATTACTTTAAAATAACGAATAATTATTTTTATAAACACTGAACCTTGCCGTTATTCGGCGGTTCTTAAAAATTGATTATTTAGATTTTTAGAATAAATTGAATAATAACTAAAATGAAAACTGGACCTTTCGGCTTGTTTTTTGTCTCAAAATTTTCACTTTATATATTTTTTCTTTCCGCGTGCGTATAACATGTGTTGACTGTTGGTTTCTTATTTTATGTGACGGATTCCTATGAAAAAACGCGGCGATATAGTAGCAACCTTTTTCCCACATGTGTGCACGTGGTGTGAGGATCTGTTTTCTATCAATGGTCCTTAAAGATAAAAAGAAACGAACACAACGCATATATATTTACTTAACTCAAGTACTAATTTATCTAATCAAAAGGGAACGTTGGGGTTTTTTTTATATACTATATTTTCTTTTATTGATAAGATATGATGGCTAAACTAAAAATAATAATAAAAAGAAAAATAACGCAAAAAAATTTTATAAAAATTAGGTGGACGTTACAATTAGTACGCGAGTGTATTTGTGTACCTATTGTTTTTGTGTAATTTTTATTCTAACCCGAGCTTCAAAAGAGAGACTTAGGTTAAAATAAAACCAGTGTCCTCCCTTAGAGGACCCTATTGGCAGTGCTTGTTAATAAAAATATTATGATTTTTATTTCAACCTGAGCCTCATAAGAGAGTCTCAAGTTAAAATAAAGCCAGTTTCCTCCCTTAGAGGAAACTATTGGCAGTACATTTAATAATAATAATAAAAAATTATAATAATAAAAAAATTCTATTAATTTGTATAATTAAAAAAAAGAAAATATTATAAAGAGAAAAATAAATGAAAAGGGTACATGTATGAAATAAAAACAAAAATTTAAAATTAAGTTTTAGTTTTATTTACGATTAAAGATAAAGAACATAAATTTTATAATTGAAAAATTAATTTAATAATTTTGATAGTTAATTTTAATGAAAATATATAAAAGGAAGAATAAAAAAAATGAGACAACTTACTTTTTGATTAGAGAGACAGACGTACGGCTATTGACCTCAACAATATCGGCTGGTATCCAAATTATCTCTTATTGTTCGATAGTAAAAGAAAAAGAGAGACGAAGAAGAAAAATCTTCTTAAGAGAAAAGATTTTGAGATTCAATGTGAATTATGAATTGGAAAGATTTGAATGCATTTAAATTTTTAATTAAGAGTTTGGAATTATTAAAGATTTAATTTATTAAGAGATTTTGAAGTATTTGAATTTTGTAGAAAGATAAAGATTTGAATTGTTTGAATTTAAGAGTTTAGATTTTGAATTTTGAATAAAAAGAAAAGATTTGCGATTTTAATTAAAAGAGAAGATTTAAGTTTTATGAATCAGAAAAAATTTTAGAACGGTATCGGTTACAAACTAGAATAAAGGAAAAATAATAAACTATATACAGGCTACGATATTATCGACGGTCAGCACGGTTGGAATCTACTTTACCGGCGGTAGATAATACGAGCGGTGTCTCCGTGACATTCAGTACAGGCTTAAGGTACAGGCTGGTGTCAGAGGGAGACAGGAAAGGTTACCTCCAAGTCTTAACGTACTAGTCGTGCATACTCGCATCGACTAGCGGAGGACCTACCCCGACCGAGAAGGTGGTGGTAGTTGTCAGGAATCAGTGTCGGGCAACCCCATCCTTACACTAACGGAGAGGTTGGAGGCTAAAGTAGGGCAATCCCACCCTTACGTAGCTTAAGACAGGAATACGGGTACGGATAACTCCAACTGTGTCGAGCAATCCCATTCTTACACAATGGAAGGGGAGAAGAGTCCAAAGGCTGGCTCGGCGGCTCGCTTATATATGCTACGGAGCTCGCTATTCCCGTCGCGGGAGTAACGCCTCGTAGTGGCTAAGCATATGAACTATGTCTAGCGCGATTTTTGAATCGTCGCAAAGTTTTTTTATGCTGTTTATTAATTTTTAAAAATTTTACTTGCTATTTATTTGTAGCAAAGAAAAAATTAGTTATTTATAATAAAAATTTTTGTGTTAATAAAAGATGTAAAAATAGTATACATTTTGAATTAATTGTTATAACAAAATTTTAGAAATTTTACAAAAAGAATATTATAAATTTTCAAGGTGTTGCCTGGGTAATTAACGGTATTTGTTCTTGGCGCCTAAGTTAATAGGTTTTCGTCTGGGTGTTCCAATTTTGAGTAACGGTAAAATTTTTTCAGATAAATTTTAATATTTCTCTAAAATTAACCATTTTTTGGCCAACGATTGGTTACATTTCTACCAGGGTCTGTATGAAGTTTTATATAGTATTTTCAGGTACCCAAGATTGGAATATCCCTTAACGGATGTTTGCACAGCTGAAGTATTTTACTTTATTTTATCTAAAAGGTACAATATATTTCCTCTTTTATTTATGAGTAAGTGATTAGTTAGTTTTGTTCGAAATTCATTTATGCGGACGAAAATCAGAACAAAAATTTTGTATAAATTGTTGTAATAGAATGTGTATTTAAGAAATAAATAAGAATTATTTAACAATAAATAAAATCTTTACCCAAACATCATTTTTTCTGTTATAAATAAAGTATAATTTTGAGTATTATTCCAACAATAATCATTAATAATGAAAAATAAACCATATATTAAAAGAAATTATTAACTTTCACATAAATAACGTAAAGAGTTATTAGAATAAATAATGAAAACAATCATTTTTAGTGATTAGCTGCACTTTTATAATTTTTGTGTAGTATTATGTTTATGTAATAAGTTCACGTAATATTATGTTGGATTGTTATTATTTTTATATGGTATTTTATATCCAACAAGGAAAATGCATTGCATTTGGATCTTCGACTTTCTTCTAGCTTTGGAGTGTTATTTGTTACATAAAGTTATAAAATAGATCGCGTTTATTTAATCCAAAGCTCAATTTTTTTAAAGTTATAATCAATGTCGTTTGCATTATAAGCGTTTTAAATTATTAACATAAAGAGCTAGGGGAGTTTGAATCTCCAGATTTTTTTAAAAAATCTTGTAAAATAATTGTAAACACAAAAAGTTGTGCGTTTCATGGAAGAAATATTAAACCAAAGTTTAAAAAAATATTATCAAAGTTATCATTCAATTAAGTTTTTACATAAAAACTAATTATTAAAAAAAGTTATTAGAGTAAATATTGCTGTAATATTAATTAATTTAAAAAGACTTAGAAAACCATTTATCTATAAGTATGAAGTGTTCATTAACCAGATAATTGTCTCTAAATATTCTTGTTGAAAAGGACTAATAGAATACAATAAAATGAATTTTTATAGTTATAATTCAGACTTTTTTATTGTATTTTATCGGTCCTTTTTGTCCGCGATATTAGTATACAAAAAAAAAATTCCTTTAACATTCTTTTATCAATCATTGCTTGTAAAATAATACAATCAATATTCTTAATACCCTTTAAAATATTAAAAAAGTTAAAAAAACCTCTATTTACTTTTATGAGATACGAATCATTCTAAAATTATGTATATGTGAGAATGAATATTATTATTAATTACTTATCGAAATCTAATACGAAATTTAATTTTTATTTATAATTATCGATTTTTTCGAATTATACTCTACTGTTTTACACTTTATTATATATATATAGTTTGAAATTAAATAAATTTATTACACTTTAGACAAGGAATAGTTATGACAATATTTATTATTAGAAATATCATCAAAAGTTTTGCTTATTTTTTGTGCAAAAATATCCTTTTTCCTGTGATGGTATGACCGAAGATCAAAACGCATTAGAAGTAATCTCGCAAATCAAAATTATAATGTAAAAGAGATGTCAATGTTTTCAGTGTACCATCTGTCGTTAGCCCTTATTTGAGTCAATAATAAAAATTAATGCTTGTTACTTTTAAAAAAACTCTTATATTATAAATTATATATTTAATAATAAATATTATTATCTATTTATGTTTGTATAGAAAATAATTTATTAAAACTATAATATGCTGATGAAGTCTCCTCTCAATTGAGCAAAATTTTCAAATTTCGGTGACGTAACCATAACGGTTGGTATCTACAAAGAATTAAATGAGTTGTAAAATTAAAAAATATGAATAAATATTCTAAATTAATACACACATCACAATATTACCTTTAAAGAAATCTTCATATATATGTACATAAGTGTAAACTGGTTCACCAATAGGATCATCTGGAAAATCAAATTCACCGCCAAACGATTTGGGTAAAGCTTTTGCATCAATATGCTTTAATATAGATGCTCTATCATTGCCATGTATAAATACTCTATCTCGAACTTTAGCCTGTGTTATAAAAAAAAAAATTTAACGTTTATTTGTAAAGACATTGAGCAATTTTAGTCTCATTGAAAGAATCTATACAAAAAGTAAGGATTATATTACATGGTATGAAAATTCTTCAATTTGATTATTATAATTTTTTGTCATACCTTGCCCAAAAGTACAACTTTCGCCGCGGTACCGAAGAACGAAAGTTGCATTTTCGGCCCGGGTATGGCGAAAAATAGTATACACACCACAGGAGGTAAAATAGCGATCCCATAGCACATGTTTGCCACCATCACCTCTGGCTCGGGTCACAATTCACATGTGCTATGGACTCGCCAGTTCTTTACCTCCCTAGATGTGTAATATCCCTAACAACACAAAAACGTTTCAGAAACGTTTTTCAAACGTTTTCTGGTAAACTTATATACGTTTGTAAATTTCGACAAAAATACGTATTTAAAACGTTTTTAAAACGTGAAATATGTCCGCATATTTTAGATTCTCAAGAGTAATGTAACGTTTAAGAAACGTTTAGACAACGTTTTCTCGATGAAAATTTACGCAAGCTCAAATATCCAAACGTTTCCTTAACGTTTAAAAAACGTTTTATTTGGTATAATTTTTTTTTCTCTATATAATAATTTTTAAGAATGATAAAATAAAACGTTTAAAAAACGTTTTAAAACGTTTGGACATATAAGCCAACGTAAGTTTTCACCGAGAAAACGTTTTCTAAACGTTTCTTGAACGCTCCATAAACGTTACATTACTCTTGAGAATCTAAAATATGCGGACATATTTTACGTTTTAAAAACGTTTTAAATACGTATTTTTGTCGAAATTTACAAATGTATATAAGTTTACCAGAAAACGTTTTTAAAACGTTTTTGAAACGTTTTGTGCTGTTAGGGATACTATATCCAACGCTGGGTCGAAAGCACAGCATTCCCTCCCGGAAATGGAATGTCGTATTTTCGACCTTTTGTTGAGAAAAATAGCATATTAACCACGGGAGGAAATAGTTTTCTTCTCTATCCTCCCCTCTCTAATAATATATCATATAATAATATTTGTATAAAGGTATTTCCTCCATGTACGGTATGCGGTTTTCATACATTATTTAAGAATATATTATGAATTCATTTAGAATAATAAATTAAAAAAAGATTTAACAAAAAGCTACTTACATTTAAAAATGGTTTGAACATAGTAAAGATCATAAAAAAGAAGTATGGATTATTAACTATATGAATTCCCTTCAAACGTTCTGGGATACACCTTACAAGATAATCAACTATTGCCTTAGCGAACCATGGTGTAAAGTGAGTCACGTGACTGAAACATAGGCCTCCTACATCAATAATAACGTGAACTCCAGAAACCTGAAATATTAATATATTTAAAATGCCATAGAAGAATTTAACTTTATTCAGAAAATTATTTGAATGAAGATAAAGAATCTATAAGAACTCTTTTATAATCAATATAGTGAACAATTTCACCGCCTCTAGAACTCAATAGCGGATAACAATTTTATTAATTAACCATGTGTTCAATTATCCAAGTGTTAATAATTTATATTTCCAAAATTGGCTATACTGTTTTAACAACTGATGAACAAAATACTTATCTACTATATTATTAAACTTTGAAGAAGATGATTTCTTCACATTGATTTAATAAAATTGAATAAAATTTGGAAATAAAAATGTACCTATTTGAAACCTTTAATTATATCAATACTATTGATATCAAATTAAATCTCGATAAAAAAATATCATTTTAATTATGACTCTAAAATATTATTCAAAATTATGTTTAAAATAAAAAAATCTCATTATATTGTACTTTAATTTAAAAACTATAATTAAAGAAGACCTCCAAGTAACTTTTACGATTTAATTTAAAGATATACATAATTAACAAAAGACTTTTAGACTTCCAATATTTTAAAGAAAGTGAATAATTTTCTAATTTATATTTCAAAATCGACTTGAATATATGACCATCTTATTATGAAATTCAAATTACTCTACTAATTATTTATGCAGTCAAGTGTATTGTTACTCAATGTGTGAATTGTAATTTTAGACTTTGTAGTAATAAAATTGAAAAATTCTGCTGATGCTTACATATTTGAGAATTTCTTTTACACTTTTTTTAGAATACCGTTCGAAATTGAAATTTAAAGGCTTTTTATACAAAACTTATAACGACTCTTGTCTTAGATTTGAACCGTAAACTTCGTGTTTCGTAAATTAAGCCTTTCCACACTCGTTGCAAAATACACTATTTTCTTTACTTTGATTAATAGACAACACTAATAAAAAATTGGAAGTTTTAATATTGTTTTATTCGGTCACCAAGAGCGGGATTCGATCTCGAGATCATGACGGCCTCTATAACGTTAGCTTAATATATTATGTTTTATAAAATATTATTTGCTTTCGCTTACTGATTTGCCGTGTAATTATTTTCAAAAGAATGATTGCAATTACATTTTCAAAACTTTCACTCTGTTTTAA
Organism: Anastatus disparis; assembly: GCA_017163975.1. NCBI lineage: Eukaryota > Metazoa > Arthropoda > Insecta > Hymenoptera > Eupelmidae > Anastatus > Anastatus disparis. The sequence continues at coordinate 1,979,728 of JAFFSR010000218.1, read as the reverse complement.
AAATATATATGTTTTATATAATTCTATCTCCAGCGCTGAATCAAAGTCATTTTTTTTATTATACCAACATATGGTAAAACAATTGCTTGATTGAAATTTTAAATTTTTATTAAAATACATGAACGTGAATGATAAATTTTTTGTTTGAAAAATAAAAAATTATTATTAGAGTCGTGAATACAGAAGCTCATAAAATTAAGAAACTTATTGCTTAAAATGTATATTGTTATATAAATAAACTGGTTTCACCAAAAATTTGCAATGTATTTTTAAAAATAATTTAATTGATAATTTTAATGAATGTTAATTGATATTTTATGTTGATTATTACCACCACTTTTTTGATACTTAAGTTATCATAAATTAAATAAAACAGCAATAAATATACTCTTATTGATGATTTAGTGAACTCTCTTTAAGTATATAATTTGTAAATTATTGCAAGTACAAGGATTCTTTTAAATTATTTTGATCATTATATTAGTCAACAAAATTTTACATAAAATATTGATATACTTCGTTATATATTTAAGAATAAAAAAATTAATTAACATGCTTAAATAAATTCTAAATTTTTACAAACTACATGAAAATTCTAAATACGTTTTAAATGAAAGATTATATATCAACTTTTTGTTGATTCCACAAAAATTTTGCATGACTGTATTCTATTGAATGGAAATTACATTATCAAACAAATAAAAATAGTTAGATTTGAACTATTAAAATTTACAAAATATAAAAAAACAAGTTTTTGGAAAATCCATTGAACAATTTCTGAGTAATTATACACTAATGAAAGATGGACAAAAACGCATACAGGCATTTTTTAAAAACTAATTTTTTAAATTCACTAAGCCTAAGTATATACTTATAAATTACGAATAAAAACAATTTTATTGACATTAAGTTTTCTGTATAAAAAAGCAATAGTATAAAATATACACGTGGAATAATTGTCACTAATTTTTTTACAATCGCATGTCAGATACATTTTTTTTTAATTCAGGCAGAATAGTATATTTCTTTCACAAAATAAAATATCGTTGATATTGTTAATAATTATAAAATACGATTTTTATTCAACTATCAAAGTTATTTAAATATAAAAACACATTTTTGAACAAATATACATAATTTTTTTTTTTATAAATGTAACAATTGTACAAACGCTTATATCATCATCTTTTACATTCTAATTGTACTTTATCGTAAAACGGAATGTTTATTTTAAAAAAGACAACTGGTTATTTCTTATAAAAAATAAAAGAAATTGTTAAAGTAAAAAGGAAATAAATTTTTCTCCTAATATCATCTAATAAAATATCTTCGTACGTATCATCATTCATTTCTTCCATTCGTTCACTCACGCATACTTCTTTTTCTTCTTCTTGCATCCATATTTCTATAAAATATATTATTCGAATTGCTGATCAGAGATCAAAATCTATAAAAATTCTTTTCAATTTTGTTCCACTATGAAGCCTTAGTCACGTAGCCTTGTTTACTGGTGACTGAAAAAAGAAGAATATTATCGTTAACGTATATGATTAATCCTTAAAAAACTCGTCCAATTATTTCAATTATGAAAAACATTTTAAACCGATTCGACTCACTGGGTTTCTTATGACGTCTATAAATTGAAGATTAAATTTAAATTATCATTAAAAAAAAGTCTAAACACAATTCAATAACGGAGTCGAATCAATCCTTATGTTATTCCAAGGATAGACAATAATAGGGTTAAATAATATTTACCTATAAAATCATCCTCAAATATGCTCAAATACTTCATCAACGGCTCGCCAACTGGTTCATCAGGTAATTCAAGCTCACCGCCATATCGTTTTGGCAACGCTTTAGCATCAATGTATTTCTTCAGGGACTCCCTGTCTGTGCCATGGAAATGTATCCTCTTTCGGAGTTTTTCCTAAAAGAAAAGAAAAATATTAACTAACATATGTTATAAAATTATTGGTATTCCAAAAATTTCATTTTAAGAATAATTATTTATTAAAAAAATAATATAGCCACTAAAGACCTCTGTCCAATATTTTAACTAAATTGATTGTACTGAAGAAAACTCTTTTTTTTTTTTAATTTTTCACATAAAATTTGAATTTAAAAAATTCAACAGTATTATATTATTTCCATGAATTTGTTTCCATACATACAAAAAAACAGCAACAATAAATTCATTACCTGAAGGAAAGGTTTGAACAAAGCGAAGACCATATTGAAGATGAAAGGTTGATTGATAATGTGTACACCTTTCAAACGACAAGGCAAACACCTCTGGACAAAATCTACAACCGCAGCGGCAAAACTTGGCGTAAAGTATGTTACTTGTGATATTGACATGCCATCCATATCAATGGCTACTCGTACACCTGCAACCTGAAATTTTATTTATTAATATTATTCAAGTTTTTCTTTGTTAAAAATAAAAATTAATAGTTAGAATTTTTAAACTTTTATCAATACACTTAGGAAAAATCATAAATCGCTTAGAAATTTAATTAAGATTTAAATTTTATAGTGACATGCTAGGTACTTTTGCAAAGTTCAAATAATAAATTTAGATGATATCTTCGAAACAGTTTTTTGGCCAAATCAAAATTCATCTATAATTCAATTTAATAGACTTTTTTTCTTAGTAATTAAGATTATTGTAATTTAATTATAATTAAAATAGTTTTTATCAAGTGGGTGTTGTAAGGTGTGTGTAAGACTTAGGAACAGTTAACGATGTTGTAATTTCAAAATTTGTTAATGTGATACTTTTTATATAAAATGCTAGAAAAATAGATTGAATTAGTTTGAAAAATTTTGAAACAATATTTAAGAAATTTCAACATCGACGAACGTAACGCCCTTGTAATTAAGGTGTTTTGTAAGGCAAAAAAGTTAAATTATTTGACCTGATTTTCTTTAACTTTCAAATAAATAAGCTTTACAGTCAATATAATTACAACTGGAGAAATAATTTTAGAGGAAAAATATTTTAGTTTTTATTAAGAAACGTAAATATTATGCAATTAAATTCATAAAATTTATATTTATGAATAATAATTCACAACTTTATGCTTATTAACGAACTTCTAATTATGATGTTATTAATGTTTCATGAACAACTGAAAAGTATAATTTTTAATATTTCTTATCAAATCAATCTTTCTACAATAAAGTCGTCAATAAGAAAGACAAATAAAGAATAAAATATAAGAACAATCTTCATTATGTACAAGAACCATGCTTGTCAGTAGCACATAAAACTTGCCATAATCATCAATAAATTATTCAAAATCAATTAAGCTTTTTGAAAAAACATTTTTTTCCAACTGTATCGCCTCATTAAAAAAAAAAGAAAAATTAATAGCTAAACGCATCCCGCATACAAAAACTTATTTAACGATCTAACCTGTGATTTTGGCTCAGCGATGGCAGCCTCGAGAAACAGAATAACAGAGCGATACATCGCGTCGAGACTGACTTCTTTTGGTTTCCATTTACGTCCACCCTCGAGAAGAATAACACGAACACCATCGGCTGTACGTCTTGGCAAGGGTGTTATTACGCCCGACAGCAAGGCCGTTCTTTCGTTGCTTGGATATAAATTTTCGCAATATTTTGCATGACTTTGTCGGTATTTGTAAAATCGTTTCATCTGGAAAAATGGTTCAATTATAAATAAGAAAACAATTAACCAAAATAATTTATTAAATTAACGAAATAAAGATTTTGGTATGGTATTTATTGAAGGTAATCATGATAGGATGATGTAAGAAATTGTTTAATTTTAAACCTAATGAACAATAAATAATTTGATGACGACGTGATTAATGGTTTTTATTGAACAATTTATAAATTGGTATTGAATGCTTTATTCGTGTAGATTTTTATAAAATGGTATTGAATGCTTTACTCGTGTGGATTTTCATCTTGACAAAATAATACGTTTTCTATTAAACATTAAATTAAAAAATATTTACAATCGTTTTTTTTTTAATTTATGACGTAATACTTTTATTGGTCATTTTTCTCCAATACGTCATACTGTGAATAGTTCGCGCATCATATATATGCAAATAAACCTATTGATTCATTTACATGCATATGGTTTATATTAGAATTATATATTTTTTTTTATGGAAATACCTTAAATATCTTATTAATCCTTTACTTAAAGCAATGAATCCCTACTTCTTCATGACTCACTAGGAGAGTATCAGACCTCCCCTGGTAGAAATTTTCAGCATCTTTTGGCCAAGCATAGGCCATTTTTTATCAATTTGACCAAAAAATGCTAAAAATCATGGCCAAATACCCTGCTATCTAGCGACCTTTCATGGTGAAAAGTTGACAAAATAATGGTGAATATATTTAATTTTATTATATTTTATTTGAAGGTTATGATCACGCTTTTCTGCTAACATCTGCTGTCGCTATATAGATACATAACCTAACAGCTATACTCCACGCAAAATGTTTGCAGCACTATACTATCTGCTCACGCGTGATAAATCAAATAATTTATTTATGAAACAATTAATAATATATATAGTTACATTAAAAGAAAATCGAACATTAGTTAAAATAAGATATACATATAATAAATATATGTAAATTTTAATAATTAAGTTCCAATTTTTTCAACTTTAAAATTAAATCATTCACCATTTTTTCGACAACTTTTTACTAGTGACTGGCTAAAAATTGACTAAGAAAGTTGGCCAATCGTTAATTTTTTCACCATTTGAGATGGTGAATTTTCTACCAAGGTCCGGATCACGGATTTTGCTCAAACTTTGGGATAAGTTTTCAGATGTCAAAATATGAAAGGAAACAGAATTTTAGATCCCAACGCTCAATATTTCCCTAGTTACAGGCAATTAAAGAAAATCACTAAAAAAGTTACTAGATTTTCAAACGCATATAGTTCCTTAGCATTGATACTTAGGAGCATGAAACTTTTTTTAAATGAAAGCTGAGCTCAAATCCTTTCGAATTAGTAGTTATAGCATGTAAAAATATTATTTTTTCCCAAAGTTAGAGCGTAATAAGGATTGGACCTAATTTCAGCTTTTATTATTAATTAATGTTTTAAAAAGAAAAATCAGGTCCAATGTTTATCACGCTCTAACTTTGGGAAAAAATAATATTTTTACATGCTATAACTACTAATTCGAAAGGATTTGAGCTCAGCTTTCATTTAAAAAAAGTTTCATGCTCCTAAGTATCAATGCTAAGGAACTATATGCGTTTGAAAATCTAGTAACTTTTTTAGTGATTTTCTTTAATTGCCTGTCACTAGGGAAATATTGAGCGTTGGGATCTAAAATTCTGTTTCCTTTCATATTTTGACATCTGAAAACTTATCTCAAAGTTTGAGCAAAATCCGTGATCCGGAGGTCTGATACTCTCCTAGTCAGTATATTTATAACGCCCTCACAAAAATACCTTCGGGCGATTACGGTTATTCGCTAAAGTAAGAAATTAAATATCATAAAACTAAATTTTTCGGCAAAATTTTTAAATTCTTTCTTTTGAAACTTCAAAGATAATTTTAAAATCGGAAGAAAAAAAAATTTTTTTTTATTTTAATGCTTGCTAGGAAAGAATTTTTTTCTATCTCTTAATTTTAGTGTAAAAATACATCTTTCGTTTTAAATTTATAATTTTTGCAGATATATTATCCAAGCAAAGCGCACTATGTAGAACAAATTTAAATTATCTGTTTCAATTAATTAGCTCATAACTCATTATTATTGGTTGCATTAGATTAGACTACTAAATTAATTAGAAAAATGTATAACTGAATACGTTCACATACACAAAAGTACATTCAGATATATTCAGCTATGTATTCTCCTAATTAACCTAATAGCATAATTTAATGTAATTAATAACGATCAGATTTTTGCATCATCGTAACAAAAGACCTAAATAAATTAAACATGCAATGCTATAACTGAAATAGATCCATGTGATTTGCTTTGGATGGACGTCATGACTTCAAAAATCATCTCATTCCTTTAATCGAAATGAAGTTTTTGTGGAATAGGCCAAGTACCTGCGTAAAACGTGTACTTGGTTTTAGTAGAATTTATTACGTTTTCTTTACGTATTTGTGACGATATAGTTCATTACAAAATATTACTTTGCATATTGTTTAAAAATATAAAAAACAATGTTATGGAACTAATTATGTTCATTTATTAAATTAATATACACAAAAAATTCACAAAATGTGATTTGAACGTATCGAGTACATTAAAAAATTTGTTAAAAGTCAGCATAAAAATATAACATTATTTAAAAAATAATTTTGTGGTGCAAACTAGGACTTATTAGAGCTTAGGATATTACATATTTTCTAAAGGTTTTGCTCTATTTCAAGTATCGAGAAATTAATAACGGCTTTGTTAAGTTTGTGATTTTTTGATAAAGGAGAAACTATAAAATAATCATTAATTCGATTAAAAGTTAAGAAAAAAATACGATATAGTAGTCTCATTTTGCAAAAGAATTCAGACTCCTGAATTTTTTTAAAAATAGTCCAAAAATCAATAATAGCAGAATTTACAAAGAACCTAAGGAATTTGAAACTTTCTTTAAAAAAATCAATAGCGAAATCAAAGAAACATGTATGCAAATTTCTCTAAAAAATTTTTCAAACACCGCATATACATATGCTATCAACAGATTTTGTATAATAAGCAGACTTGCGCTATAATTTATAAAATTTTAAAGAATATATATTTATATATTTTCGCGAGAGTTTTTTCATGAAGACTCGTTTAAAGTCAGTAGTGTTTGGGAAATTCTAAAGAAATATTTATAGGCCGATGACTATACTCATTTAATAAGAAATAAACAAAGATTAAATCTAAATGATTCATTATTGTAGCGTGTTTAAAACTAGGTATTAATATTTTTTAAATTTCTATTTTTATTTTTTCTATTATATTTAAGTATAAGCTGTATAAGAAAAATTTTTAGGATTCTCGCAAAATTTAGTGCAGTGTTTAATAAGAATATTTGAGAGAATTTTATTGAAAAAAAGAACAAATCGTACGATTAAAAACAGAGCATACAAGTAACTAGATTCACTTGCACACATATACGATGCGTTAACTATTCATAGAATGACGCATCGAGAGCGTGATTAACAAAACCATACCACTAATACATTCTTGTTGGTATTACATCACAAATTGAAAAAAAAGACGATCGCTTAAAGTATATTTTTAAATTTAGTATTAAATAAAAAAAAGAACAATTTTTTTTTTAAAGATGAAAGTCCATGTAAATAAAAATATTGAAAAAAAAAATTCGAATTGCTCAACGTAAAAGTCGTTAGTCGCATCGTCAACAAATTATTTATTGCTCATAAAGTTTACAATTAAACAACTTCTTACATCATCCGATAATTTACTGCTTAATTGTAATCATATCCCAATCGAATAATTTACATAACATTTGTTCAAACCCATACACATGCGAGCATAGGTCAAAAATAAAAAAAAAAGCAATCATTCGATCATTATTGTTAGACGGTCATAAAAGCGCACATAAGACGTTGATTAAAAAGGTAAAAAGAAAAAAGAAAATGACGTTTTTTTTCGTAATACATCCTAACGTTGCATTAACTCACCAGTTCGAAAGCACTGTCTGGGTACCATTTACACGGGCGCAGGAATCTTTGCAAGAGCTCCTTTTCATAGGGTATTTTGAGGTCTGGCTCACCTGCAAACACGCACAGAATCCATTATATAATTATACATCGTGAACGTTTTTCTTTTCGGCTTCTTTTTTACTTTTACTTTTTCCCTTTCTTAGAAAAGTCACGAGTTGCGCAGAGAAAAGTACTAGTTGGTGAAGAGAAGGTTTGTTTTTAAATCTTTATGGAGACATTGAATAATTTTTCTAATATTTTTTTATCATGTATGGCATAATTTTAATTATGTATTTCATAAATTTTAATTCTATGTTTTAATGATGTTTTACGAAAAATTTGTTTTTTTATGCCTTTGAAGAAATGTTGTAATTAACATGTCTTTATAAAAAAAATATTAACCTTCATAGGTAAGCTTAATGTTTGACGTGAAAAATAAAATGTTTTAATTTGTATTGAATTTCATTATCCTGTTTAAAAGTTTTCAAAAGAAAAATTAAATTCTTGTTATTTAATTTTAATTAAATTCTATTCAAGTGATGAAACTTTTAAAGTGTATTAGATATAATATTATTATTTTAATGAACTAAATTTTAGATCACAAATAAATACATTTTGTTATTCCAAAAAATTAAATCACACTTTATGGTTTATTGTAATTTTTTCATCTCCTAGAATTTAAAAAAATAGATTTTTTTAATAATATAACAATTATTGCACAGTAAATAAATTTTTCGCAATTCACTTTTGTTTTAAACATAAGGAAAACGTACACGACGTACGGAAATGTACAAAATAGAACGTAATTGAATTTATGCAAATTTTTAGCGAAACACACGTTAATTTTTGTATACTTAAAAATTAGTCAAAGTTTACAGTTGCATTTAAATTTAACAATTAAAATTATATTTCTTACCCACAGAATACGTTATCACTTTTGCATTAAATTTCCATTATTTGGCGAAATTCATATTAAATGCTAAAATATTATAATTACAGTGCTTATTGAATAAACTTTTTGTAACTAATTTATTTTCATTGTTTTAAACAATATATAAGAAATATTAAAAATATTTTTTTTTAATTTAATAAAATCTAATTATTATATTAAAAATCTTCCATCTAATACAACATTATTCATTATAAAATCTGCTTTGTGATCCGCTTGTGCACAAAATTTTTTTTAATAATTTTCAATTCCAGCCTATATAATTTTGAATTTAAAGTTAAAAATGTTTAGAAAGTATTTGAATTTCCAAATGCAGACTCGTGAGAAAAAAAATTTTTTTTCGAAAGAGAAAACAACTTTTTTTACACGTGCGGCTAACATTAAGTTCATTTATATTTTTTTGTTTTCATCATTGATTAGATTTAAGCGATGTAGCAATAATTATTTTTAAAACACAGATCAATAGATTATTACAGATGTTAACTTTCATTTAAAAATACATCAAAAATTTAAAAAATCTAAAAATTTGAAAAATTAAAAGATATAATAAAAATCACTTAAAAAATAAAAAAAAATTATTTATCAAGAAATTCATTTATTTTATTTCAATAAAAATAAATGAGAAATCAAACATTAAATAATTCTTCATATTGTTTTACAAAAACGTCAATCATTAATCAAAAAATAGTAATTATAATTAACAAAACTCACAAAAGCTACAATATCCTATCTTACTAGAATACCCCTAACTTTGAAGAAAATAAATTAGCAATACATAAATTAGAGATAGCAAAAAATTATCTGTTGAAACTTTAACACGCAAGAAAAAAAAATATGCAAGTCAAATGTTTAACTTTCCCAGAACTATACATTTTCCACAGAATTTTTTAAAAAGATGTATAACTTTTATCTTTAACTTCTCGAGCAAGCGATCCCCCGTCATTTTTACTGTAAATAAATCATCATTGCCGTCAAGGTCCGAATTATTAATCAGCCAAGCATGCGATAAACTGCAATTATTGATCGTTCATTGAAATAAAATCTGTTGTTAAAATATTTTTTATCTTGTAAAAACTAAATCATTCTCAATTACGTTTTATTCCATTAAATAAAATCTAAAATTAGAAAAAAAATTGATTTTTTATGGTAGTAAATCTCAATATTTGTTTAAAACAATAAAAAGATGAGTGAAAATTAATTTTACAAGCGACACATTTCTCTTTATTCATCAAACCCATATTTGCTTTCGTCCAACACTCGAACCGTAACGTATGATAGTTACGATTGTGGGTCGCTGTATAAAGCATTAGTTTTTCATCAAGCGCTCGGTGCAATAAAAAAGAAAAAATAAATAAACAAGCGGTGTCTAGCAAAAAGAAAGTGGAATTCTCTGTGCACGCGAATAATTGGTGAAATCATGCAACAGAAGACGATTTTCAAATGATGTGCGCGTTTGATTGTACAGGAAAAGAAAATTTTCTATTAATTTACATAAGATCATATTCGCGCGCGGAGATAAGAAGAAGTTAACGCTCGCGACGCTGCTCGAAAGGAAAAACTATAAATTGTTTAATGATCAAACTTTTACTTTCGCGCAAAGTGCTTTTTCGTGTTTATTAAAGAAGAAAATTTTATTTATTCGGCTAACAAAAACAAGGAAGTTTAAAATAATCGTATACTTAATCTTTAGCATTTGTAGTTGAAGATTATGAAATCAGTTAGCTATTTTTATTATACTTGAATACAAAATCATTAAAAACTTTCTTATAATTACAAACGGCTTAAAAAGTTATATTTGATTATATATTATTTTAACAATTTCTTTTATTCGGATTTCAGTTTTTATTTCAATAGAAAGATTTAATTGACTTTTATTTTAGCAAATAATACACAATCTAAGTGTCTGGGAGCAAACAAATTTGAAACTAAGATTTTCTGCCTTTTAAATTGCATGAATTTCTTATTGAAAAAAATCTATATTTTTAAAAACTTTAATTTATTTGCATATAATTGATATTATTAAAATTATGTAATTTAAATAGAATTGCGTACTTTGTAAAAATATGATATTATTCGCTAATATTAAAATTCACAAATTGATACAGTTATCCAATCATGTTAACTTATTTAATTAAACACAAGTTTATAATACGTTTTAAATTTCCAGCGATTAACATTAGTATTACAGGCGTACGTGTACAAGTATGTATTTACATTCATTTCTTCAAAGTAAAAACAAAACGGAAACTCAAACGAAAGATGAAAAAAACATGAAAATGTTAATTGCATGTAATTTGCTGTTTATGCCTGGAGAAGAAATGTTTATTTTAAAATTAACTATTCATAACTAATATGTTTAATTTATAATTTTTAATTTAATTTTTAAAAAAAGGACAAAAAAATTTATAAATTGTAATTTGTTGAAAAAAATAAAAAATTTAAGCCTAAATAGTTTAAACTTTTTCCTAATTTTTGATTCACCAAACTTAAACCTTCGATACGATAAAATACAATATCCTCCTTTACAACTTAATACAAAAGTCACAAGGTGTCACTGACCTTTAAGCTTCTCCACAAGTACTTTCATCGCGCTCTCGACGTTCTCTGGTGTTTCACGTAATTCCCTTGCAGCTCTGGCTTGATACTCATCGTCAAGATCTTCGGGCTCGAAACGAAATTCCGCATTGCCGATCATCAGTTTAGGCGCTATTTTAACCTTCTCCTTCATCGTCATTTCCGACAATTGCTTGAGCAGCGCGTCTTGGTCCGCCGACATCATTACTTATGCCTTTCTTTTTGTTTATGGACGTAAGCTTAGTTTTTAGGAGCAGATGAAATGGACTCTATGGAAAAAATGAACATTTTATTTATTTGTTATTAATAAAAATATCCCTGGTAGAAAAATCACCATAATGTCACCATGATATGGTGAATTAGCATGTGAAAACACCATATTATGGCGTCATCATGGTGATTTTTCTACCAGGATAAATAGGTATATTAACTTTATATGATTAAATTATAAATCTTTTGGTGAAAATTATTAAACAAGTTCTTCATATGTGAATTCTGAAAATTTTCTGTTACAGTCAATTTCTGTAATATTTATTAGTTTATTGGAAAATGTGCATTTTAACTGTATTGTGTTTTTAATTAACTTGAAACTCAATGATATAACATCTTAATCTAATGTGAATACAAAATAATAAAATAAAATTTATTCATAACTAAACAAGAAAAAAACTTCCGCAAAGTTTTGATTATGCAAGCTATGTTTACGTCGAAAAATACACTGAGCAATCACAATAATGAAATATTAATGTTTATTGTGCACGCATTGATTTTTTAAACATCGGTTTACCGCTTGAAAGGGTAAACTATTCAGAATTTTGAAAAAAGACAATTTTGTCAACATTTTTTGTCAAAGTGTATTGAATTTTTTTAAAAATTATTATGAAGACCATTTTTATTTCATTATTTCTCATTTTAATAATTAAAAAATTTCCTACGTTAGTAACGCAATAAAAAATCCTATGATAAAAAAGAGAAAATAATTTTATGAAACGGTGAAATTTCCTGGTTGTATCAGTACAATGATTCTTTATGTGATAGTATGAGCACGTTTTTCTTTATCTTTACTGATCTTCAAATGAACAAGTATGCCATTATACACAACCAACAAAGTTTAAACTGGACTGTACGCTGGACGTATTTTATATATGTTGTAAATTTTAATTTTAAATTTTAAAGCTATGTTGAAAAAGGTCTTTTAAATTGAAAATTTAACAGTTATGAAAACCTGTATGAAAGTCTTACTCGTTTAAATAAAAGGATGTTGCAACATTATTTTTCTTCATTAATAATGTCGTGAATTTTTTCAACTTTCAGGACTTGTTTTATAAAGGGATTGAAAATATGTGAAATTTCATAAAAATTTTCATTGAAACGATGTAATTAGTAGTTTTAATAATAAAGGTTTCTAACAAAACTAGTTTCTTAAATTTTTAGATTCAACTTAAATAGCAATTTTTTCTAAATTTAAATTTAACGTTTAGAAAAAATTTACAAAATTTATGTATTTTAACAAACGCATAATTTTGGCAAAGACGAATTAAAAAAATTTTCCTTTTTGAAAATTAATAAACTACAAATAGATTGAATAATATAATTAGTTTTAATATTTTATACATCAGAGCTGAATAAAAAAATTTTAATCAAATAAGTTAAGAATATTTTAATAACGAAGCCACATATGTGATTATTAGGGTAATCAATAGAGGAATATAACGTCGATTTTTATTTCTAAAATAAATTTTATTCGCTAAAAAAATAATTTTATTGTAACTGTTAAAGTCATACATTAGAAATTCGTTCTGTTGACTCAAAGTCGATTTATCATAGTGATTCTTAAATTTGATATATTTCCAATAGCCAAATATTCCATTTTTCCTTATTTTATAATCTACAGTTTTCGAATACCAAACATTTTTCATTTTATAAAAGTATGAGAGATTTGGGCATCCAATATTTTTTCTAATTTTGAGATACTTGTGGCGAAGAAATAGCTACGACTATTCGATCCAAACTTCGATTTTTATTCAAATTTTAAGCTGTTTTGCTTGAATTTTAAATTCGCATTGATTTAAAGCTGATAATTTTAGAAGTTGTCTCATCAAAACTTTCGTAAACGTGGAAATCGAAGTCATTTAACAAAAAAAAATGTTATGTCCAAAATAAAACTCAATTGAAAAATTATTAAAGAAAGAAGATTGATTAGTAATTTTATATAAATTGTGCGAAAACCAATACTGAATTTGACGTAAAATTATTTTTTTTAATTTCGTTATAACTTTTAAATAAAATGAGAAAATTTTAATCTTCAATTTTATATAATTTAGCTAAGAACCTTCTAATATTATTATTTTGTAAACTATTAGTTTTCAAAACCATTAGTTTATGGTCAAAAGTAATGATAATTTTCAAAGATTTGATACTCTTATTATAATATTATTAATCTAAAAAAATGTAAAAACTGTGCATTCAAATAACTTGAGTGTCGATTTACTGGTTGGTTAACCCTAGTTTGTAATTAAAAAAAAATACGTTAGATAACCGAATAGACGTGACTTCGGTCACAATTTCATGTAAAAGGTTAAAAGACAATTAAAGTTTCGAATTTCTTAACTTTTTTTTTGTTAGTTAACATACATTTAAATGCAAGATTATGATAATTCTTCACGAACTGTTAATGATATAGTTTTAAATTTAACGAAAAAAATACTTTGTAATAAATTACCATCCTATTTCAATCAAATACAACTAAAATTTTAATGAGTTTTTTTCAATAGATTACGTTTACTTTTTGTTTAATTTTTTATCGTAATCAATAATATTATTCAATCGTCAAATCAAATATTTTATTTGATATAATAAATTTATAAGATTTACGAATTTCAAAAATATTTATTTTTTACTCACTTGAATGCGAGCCTTACTTTCATGTATATAATATGTTGAAATACTGAAATTTTGCATATAAAAATCAAATGAGGATATTCTATTTGTCATTTTTAACAATGATATCTTACAAGTTATAACCATAATATAAAATTTGATACGTAAAAAATTTGTAAAACTTATGGAACTAATGATTTTTCTTTTTTTGTTAATAATCATTACTTAATCAGAACGCCTATAAACAAAATCACGGATACTTTATAAATTGAGAAGGACAATATTTTGTCAAAATAAAAATAATATAATTAAAATATCTTAAATTTTAAGTAAGTTTATTATGAAATCATTGATTTTAACAGCCATAATCACATTTTGTTTTGTAATACACTCGTTTTTCCGAATTTAAAATTCAAAACTTCTGCGCTTCTTATTTATCACATGATTTATTTAAACCAATCAAAAGTCTTATCGCGATGTCAGATTTTTACGATCAATTTTTTAAATGGAAATAATTAAATAATTTTTAACTTTTTCGATGATTGTTTATTACAAGAATTAATTAATGTAAATGTTTGTTAAATCTTTTATTTAAAATAATTATTTTTAATCAATGCAAAGATCATTACCCTCAGTTTATCGATCAATCATTTAATCTTTCGATAAAATTTTCATCAAATAACTATATTTATTGTGCTCGAAAGTTTCTGATTAAATAATTTTAATCGAATTTTAATCCACATTATCGAATAGATAACAACACTAAAATTTTCAACTTAATTTCGAAGTTAAATTTTTCTAAACGCACGAAAAATGATATTTAGTTTTCTACTTTCTTTATTTCCGTTCCTTCAGAGTATTTGCAGCGAATATAATACATTTGCAGTAAAAAAGGACGATTCAAACAAAACAAGAGTACATTCAAAGAAATAACTGTAAAAAAATTCCGGCCACGATTCAACGATAAAGGAAGAGTTGAAATAAGAAAAGTAACTGCAAGCGTGCACATATCCAGCGATGGATTTTGCAAAATCGCATTAAAATCATCCAAAAAGAAAACTTTATTTCCAAAATTAAATCAAACTTTCGAGCTCGTCGATTGAATAAATAATTAATCAATTATTAAAAATTACAATAACTTTAATTCGGAATCATGCGTTAATTTGAAATTCAAATTAATCGGTTAAGTACGGCGAATAAAATTTCGCGGATAACAATTAACTCGTCAATTGTCGCCAATAACAAACGCTGCTTGTTTACTCTTATATATACTTTATATGTATGTGACCATAACGTACCAAGAGCTATAGTAATGTTAAGTACTTTATTGTTTCGTACGAAGTTAGTTTTGTCTAATAATTTGAATTTTTTAAATTGATTACGTGGTTGTATTTCTAATTTTATAAAATAGTCATTCTTTTTTTATAAAATTAAAGCTATCGGATACTTTTTAGTACTGACTTTTCAATTCAAATGATTCAAATTTAAAGAATGACATTAAAAGTCTTCAAAGCGTTTAATTTCAAAAATTAAAAATTTTTAATAAATTTAATGAAAAAAGGCCTTTTATAACATTATTCGTATTGTATAAATACCGTTCCATGGGATAATCGTAAATAAGATGAAAGTGCACTAAACGTTAGCTAAACTTTTCTCATTAAAATTACAACGCTTTTAAACGGCGCATACCTTCACCCCTTGACACTGACATTTTCCACTATTCAAATTTCAAACTTACTCCGGCACTAATATTTATTCTGAAAGCGAATCATCAATGATTCAAGTGACAATGAGCACTAAATTTAGGATATCAAAGAAAAAATATGTAAAATAGATGTTTCTCTTTTTATCACAGAATCACAAAACCAACGCTCTTCACTAATATTATTAAAAACACAATGCAAAATTTTCAATAATATATTTTTTTCAGTGATCCACCATAGCACTTAAATTAAAATCTAAAAATTATATTTACAACAGACTTCAAGAAAAAAATCAAATATAAAGTAAAATTTTAATTTCTCATATATACTCAAAGGTATAAACCTTCCAGCGTCGAGTAAAGGGAAGCAGGTGTCTGCGCTCTGTATCACAAGAGAAGAAAACCGGTGCCGCGGAGTTCACTTGGATGACTGCACGGTTAAGGCAAAGAGCAATAAGCCAAGTGAGAGAGAGCAAGCGTACCCCACTCTCTTCCATTCCTTACAATTTATTTCTCCATTCTTTATTTCTCTTCCTCTCCTGCCTCTTATTCTTATGTATTCCTCGATACTCGAGAGCTCGGGGCTTTGGCTTGGAAGTTCATGTGGTGTGTATGCATCGGCTTTTGAAATGATGCTTTGGTTTTATTGTGTTGTTGGGTGAGTTTTGTAAAATAGAAAATTCAAATTTCTTCATTTTTTTTTTTTTTGTCTTTTAAACTTTGACGTTCGGGTATTTGTTAGTTAATGCACTTGATGAATATTTATTGGTGAAAAAAATTTCGAGGAAAACAGTAGTGATGGAGTCGTAAAAAAATTTTTTTTCTAAGTACGAGTGTAATTTGGTTTTTCATTAATTTTTTGTCAAGTTTTTTTTTTCTTCGGTTCATTTTCATCATAGAAAATGGCTTGGTGGAAAAAGAAATGAAAATTTTACTCGTTAAGTCATTTGGGAAACATTAGTATACTTTTTTGTGTTATAACTTTGAAAATGTTCATTAACTGTTTTTTGTTTGGATTCATATTAAGCGATAGTAATGAGTGCGTAACAAAAAATATAAATACAATTTCTTTTAATATCTGTTTGATAAATTATGATAAAAATTTTAATTAACAAAAATTAAAATAAATTAATTTTTTTTGTTCTTATTAAAATTGATCTTATGAGTTAACTTATAGAAGGAGAGAATGGTAGAAATAGTTGCCATCCTCGCTTCATAAAGGTCAAATGATTATATTTTATTGATAATCATGAGACAGACATGTTTATCAAATAATTATTATCTTAATAAAAATGAATGTACGTACATGGATTACTTATTATATATATAGCCAGTTTTATCACAAGAATGATTGATGAAACAATGTATAACAATCGTAAAAAATCAGGTAAATTTTACAAATATCTAAAAAAAATATATAATTCTATTTTTAAAATTTTTTAACATTTGAATTATTTGCAATATTAACCTCGAAAATAAAATTTTCATTCATGTAGCATAAGTATAGAACCTTGTAAGCGCATAAAAGATTTATAATAATTATTACAGTATCTCTTATACAGATAAATTGAATTTTTTTGTATGTCCGTTCACGTATTTTTCAAGATATGACAAAAGTTGATTAAAATGAAAATTTCCTTTATTCCTTATCTCATCTAATAATATAAAGTACAATGTTGCTGATATAATTTTTGATAAAATTAAAAACAATTAATTTGCTGTATTGCGTAAATATGAATTTTAAAATTATATGCACACAAAATGAGAACTAAAATACTAATTACAATAATCTAGCTCTACGAATTGGATCATAGGATTAATTTTGCAAGAAAAAACGACGATTTTTTTCTTAAAATTAAATAAAAAGAAAAATTTTTTGCCTTCTACCAGCGTATGGCCATGAAATTTTATATTCAAGAATGTTAATTTTTAAATTGACAAACTCGATTGAATCAGTGGCAAATTGGATAAGTAGAAAATTTCCATACTAAATTTAACGGCTAAAAATTAAAATAAAAAAGACAGCCGAGCTAAAAATTTATATAATCGAACGATTAACGTTTACATTTTAAGCTTGATTGTAATAAAATAGTGATATTTTAGGGGCTAAATGTTTATTAAACATTGACTTTATTTTTATATTGCATAATTTATTGAATAAAAACTTAATGGAATATTTAATACTGCATAATAATTTTGCTCAATAATATCAAGTGTTTAATGATACGATTCATTTTGAATTCCGTGTCGAAAGCATTGCTACTAAAACATGATGTTTAAGTGCTTATAGGCAAAATTTGATTAAAATAAATTGAGAAACATTTGTTTGGTGCTATAAAAAAATGTAATTTAATAATTATTCATGCAATGGAAGAAAACTGGTTAGTTTGACTTTCAGATGATTTATTTTATATAAAAACGCTGCCAAGTGCTTTGGCGCTATGCTTTCACATAAAGCTCATTGAATTTGAGTAAATTGATTTTATTTTTTAAAATGTGACTTCAATGTAAAAAACAATTTTTATTCTAGAAAAATTAAGATGGGAAAGAAAGAGTGATTGATTGATACTTTATTTAGGATCTTGGGGTTTAACCAAGTAGGACCCATATGACACACAGAGGAATAACAATCTCTCGTCGAAATGCGGCAAAAAAAAATCCCTCGCAAAAAAATCTTAACGAAAATAATCTGACTTTAGCATGCACTTTTATTTCGTGATTTTCTTCGCCGCGATTTTTTACTTCTAATTGTGATTATCTTCGTAAACACCGGCGATATGATGTATTAATTTTCCAAAAATCTTTCTTTTTACTTGCCGAAATTTTGGTCGATTGAAATTACTTTGTCGAAATCCGATCGAACAAAAAATTACCCAGCTAATTCAAATGCTGAATATGTTTTATAGTAATAACATTTTTAAAATTAATTAGTATTTCGTTTACTTTTTTCTAAATAATTTTAAATGTCAAATTTGTTAAAATACTCATAATTATAAAAGTTATAACTTTTACAACAACGAAAGTTTTTTTTAACTTTCACATCTTGATAACAATGTAGTGCTTATAACGCTCTTGAAAATCCTTAACTTCAAGACATTAATTAAAAAACCTTTATATTTTAATAAATATATTTAGTTGCAAGTCCAAAGTTATAAAAGACATTTTGAAAATGTTACCGTTTCGCGTAAATTGTATTCTTCATGCATTTTAATAGCATACAACGTATCAACTTGGAGCATTATATTTTTCAGGAAATAAACGGCTTTGTCTCGCATCGAAATAATAGTTATTTTGTTCTCCGTTCGCGTTATTTCCTCTTGGTCTTTATGTTTTCAGCTTGTTAAAATTTCTGCGCCTTGAGAGTTTGAAAAATTGAAGAAAATAAACTAAATGGAATTTAAACGATAGACAGTAAACTTAATACCGTAATTTAGGTCTCTTAAGTGTCAAACTTTGTAATAGTGTTATAGAAACATCGCGAAATTTTATTGCCTTATTTAAAAGTTAAATATAACGACTGATTTTTTTTATATAAAGAGGAAAAGAATTGTCTGTTCTTATCCACGTAAAATAATTTATTTCTTTATTGTGATGAGGGGAGACATTAAATTATTCGATTAGTTTTTTTGACTGTTAAAAATTTTTTGACTTTCTGAATATTGAAAATTTATTTGTGAAATTATATTAAAGAATTCAAATTTCATAATTTTGATTTTGGTGTTAAGATGAAAAAAATTTTTTGAAGTTTATCGTTCTTTTTTATCCAATAAAATATCCAAGTGAAAAAAAAAATTGATATAACTAAATCTTAGTTTTCGTACGCTTAATTAAATTTTTATTTTGTATCTTCAAACAAAAGACATTTTTTTTATTATTTTGAATAATTTTTCTACTGATTTTGATTTTAACTAAGCTAATATGCTATAAAAATGAAAATGATATATTTCATATAAATAAAGGTATTTCTGTCAAAAAGTTTAAAATAATAACAAGCAGTTTTACATATAATTTATTCTTACTTGGAAAACAATCCACGAATAAGATTAAAACTTTTTAATATAAATTTTGTATAAATTTAACGTTACATTTAGAATTGACTAAGAAAAGAAGAGGTTAAATCAAAGCTGTCACTAAATTTTCCAAAATTAATCTTTTATTAATTTAGTGAGATTTTAATTACAAAATAAATAATGAATTAACACTTACATTACGTCATGGAGAATTAATTTCTCGATTAACTTATTACTCAAAATTTACAGTGTTTTGACGAAAATAAATTTGAAAACCTTTAAAAAAACGTCATATACCTTTGGTGGCAGCACTTTGAATGTTTCTAAAAAATTTTATGATGTCTACTAGGCATTTATATATATTTTACCATCTTAGCTCAACTTAAATTTGAATTCATTAATATATAAGATTTTCTTAATAAACAAACAACTTTTATTTAATTAATTTTTATTGTCATTTCACACACTTTTATATAATTACTTGATAATTTTACATTTTATAATTAATATAAATAACAAACATTATCATATTATTCAATAATCAATTAAAATTTTATAATTAAATATACAATTAACAAGAGAGATAAAAAAATCACAACGCTTATACAAAAACAATGTCGTTATTTAAACTAAAGACTATAATGTCGTGATTTCATAAAAAAAAAGAAAAAAATTAATAATAATAGATATAGTTAACAACAGTTTTGTCAAATTTTTAATTGTCACTCCGTCGTTGGATGGAATCGTGCTATAACACTTGGAGTCAGTCTCTATTGGTTCTCCTTTCTGAATCCGTAGGTATTCATTTCTGTAACAATAGAACAAGAATGATACATTATTATAGTGTTGAAAAAATAAGAAGCCGTCAGTGGCTCAGTCGAAAGAGCGACGGGCACCACTGTAAATTACATGTGCTTTGTTCACAAACACACTGACGAGCTCCGTTGCTAATTCTTAATTGTTGTATTTTATGATAGCATAAAATACAACAATTTGATCAAAATTACTACTTCGCGCATTCTTCTCAATTTATTTTACAATGGAAATGAAACAAAAATATAAAAAAAATATTTTAATTTTTATTATTTTTAAATACGATTTTTTAGCATCATTTTTTAATATTTTAAAACTCATGGAGGAATACAATGATAAATTAATAACTCGATTGGTTTAAATTAACTACTTACAACAAAATAAAATTGATTACTAATTAAACAAATCATGTGGATTCATTAATTAAAAATCAAATTTACTTGATTCATAACATTATAAATTATTACATATAAACGTATAAACCACGCCTTGACAACACGAATTTCCCATGTTAAAAAAAAGCAGAATGAACGTTACTAAAAGTCCAATCAATGAAAAAAAAAAGAAAAAATTCCAAACAATCAGCGACCGGAAATGTTTGTTTGGAATTTGCCGCAATTCTTTCTTTATAATTAAAAGTCTAAGGTAAAAATTTGCATAAACCAGTCTAGAATGCTCAGAACCAACGTCGTTAAATGTATACCCGTTCATATATCTAATACGCGTGTGTGACGAAACACCAACACTCGATACGTACACATAAACTTTTTTAGCGGGTCGTTGCCCAATATCTTACCTCGCGTGCTTCTTAATGTTGTGTGTGTGTGTGTGTTTTTTTTTGTTATTGCGTGTACGTATAGCGCGTAATGCCAAGTAAAAAAAAAAAAGCGAGAAAAGAAAAAGGTAAGCGATTTTTCGCGATGATAACGAGGTCAGGCGAAATGAGAAATGTTTGATGTTTTGTAAGAAAGTTTGAAGAAAACGATTTCTTATGTGGTCATTTTATTTTTATTTATTTGTTGTTAATGCATTTTAAAGTTTTTTTTTTCAGAGTCAAGGTGTCAGGAATGATGGTAGTTTAGAAAAAATTTTAGATGATTATTGTTAATTAAAAGGACAAATATACAATTTTAAATATATAAAAAGTAACAAAAATCAAAAGAATTTTGAAGTTCAAGTGCAAATCTGTTTCTGGAATTCTCTTCAAAATTAGCGCACAGTATCAAATTTAGAAAATAAAATTTAAAAATTCAATTATTTTCACTTAAACGTATCCGTTTTTGTGTAAATTTTTTAAAAAATTAAAAGAATGAAGTTTTCAACACAAAAATATTACCTAATTAAAGCTAATACATGCATTTAAGTAAGCTTGTTGACAAATGACCTGAATATTTGCAAGTAATTAAACCGGTTATGAATGAGCTATATTGCAAAAAATGAATTATGCGTGTACTGATTGAGTATGATTCAATATATTAAAAAATAATTTGAACTCCAAATTCAATTATTCCAGTTCATAATTCAAAGAATTTGATTGACACTAGTAATTAAAAAAATTAAATTAATGTTTTCAAATAATGAAAATTTGTCCGTTGCTTTTATCAATTTTATTTCGAATATAAATTTTTTAAATTACTATAAGATTTGTTATATCTTATCCGATATTGCGTTAGAATCCAATTCTTACAATACCGATTATCTTAACTTTTTAAAATTTACATAACAAAAAATTGATCACTAGACGATCTTAAACGGCAATTATTTTTCACTTATATCAAATTTACAACTTCCGTTTGCTATAGTTTCTCAATGAACTTGATTTTCAGCGCTTTCACTACTTTTTATATTATCTCACAAAGAAATTCTACGAGTTCTTGCTAGAGATAATGTGTAACGATAAAACTTTCATTTTTTACCTCAATTCCATGAACAAGATCATAAAGTCACTGTCACGCGTAAGCAGCGCTCTCTTACGTATTTATATATGGTTATGAATAAAAAAATTTTTTTTATTTATATACGTACACATGATTTTTTCCTTTTTTCTGCTATTTTGGCAACAAAATTCTTTTGTTTCCTTTTTTATGTTAGACGTGATTTGACTTTTGTATGAACTTTTTTTTTACTCGCTCGTTTTATATTGCAAAATTTACATGTATATTGTTTGCGAAACTTTGGTGTTTTTTTAACTGTTAAAATTTTATAAGAAAAAAGATTCGCCAGTGTGCGTATTGGCTGTTTGCTTTCGTCACGTTTAAATTTTAATTTTAAAGGAGAATGTGCTATTTGTTGCATGTGAAATTTTGTTAAATAAATTATTTGCATCACAACAGTGTATACTTTAGCGAACTAACAAATTAGTACGCTTGAGTTATGTTGAAAGTCGAAAAGAACTGAACAGATGACAATGAAAAAGTGTTAAGTTTTTAATTCAATAAAAGTAAATAAAACTCGAAAATATCTTAAAAATTAATAAATTTTTAAAATTGTACGAAAAATTATATTTAACCATATGCAAAAACTATCTTTCAACAATGTTAGATTTATTACTTTACTCGCACAAATAATCATAGAGCACGAAAAAAAATTATTTTTTTACACTATTTTTTTTTCTCGGAAACTATTGAAAATAAAAATTTAATGAGATAGAATGATTGCTGTCGGCAGCAATCCATTAAAATTTTTTCTACTGTTTATAAATTACAATTGACATATAAAATGATTTGCATATAAAATACAGTATGCATAAAATTTTATTACAGTAAAAGAAAAACGACAAAAAATGAACTTTTTGCAGACGATAATCAATAATGTGAAATACTCCTAAAAATGTTGAATG
The DNA here is from genome assembly GCA_017163975.1 of Anastatus disparis. Lineage (NCBI taxonomy): Eukaryota > Metazoa > Arthropoda > Insecta > Hymenoptera > Eupelmidae > Anastatus > Anastatus disparis. The sequence continues at coordinate 1,956,283 of JAFFSR010000218.1, read as the reverse complement.
AATTTAACGTAGAAATTTTGAAGAATATAAAAATAATGCCACTTCTTCTGACTTTAAGTTTTTCATTAACTTTATTGGTTTAATTATTTACTTTGAAACTGTTAATTAGAAAAAAATGAATCGCTAAAATAAAATTACAATAAGTGAAATTGTTATTGGTAACAACAAAATTTAATCATATTTTTAAAATAAACTTAAATTAGCGAAAAATCTATAGCTATTTTGTAATTTAAATTTTACTTTGAAACTGCACGTCAACAATTTTTTATCATGAAAAAAAATTTACGTATTGTATTTGTATCCAGTAGACACGTTTCTTTATTTTCTACTATAATTCACAGTTTTTAAATAAATAATGAAAAATCAATCATACAAAGATAGAAGATACAGAATCTTATTATTTAAATACGTAAAATTCATATGACATATTCTATAAAATGTACTTTATTGTCAAAGACGTTTAGCGAAATTTCTTTGCAGTCAAATACAGTTAAAATTTTTGACTTTCAATTAAAGCAGCTCGCTAATTAAAACTGTTTATTTGCGATTCAACGAAAAAAAAAGAACACCAAAAGTCGTTTGTCTGTTACATTTGAAATTAAAGGTTAACGTACTTCCGTTACTATTACAAAATTTTTGTAAATAAATCGTAAGTCGAACGATTTTAAACGTTAACGCTCATTTATAATTTAAAGGTTGTGAAATTTTGAAATTTAAATTTGTCGAATTTTTCGTTCTAATCCATTGCTTTTTTCTTAAGTTTCATTCGAACGATTTCAAAATGTTACCAAATTTTTAGTTTTGCTGTATTACTAATTTAAAATTTATTTATTAATTATAAATGAATTATAGTAGCGGTCGAAAAAACGGAGCCAGCCTTGAGAAATCAAGTGCTAACTTAAAAATTTCCTATTTAACAAAAATATTTTTTCTTTTTGTATTCGCGCTTTCTCAATGATATATTGGTAATTTAATTTCGGCCGACAATCATCGCGACTTGCTTTGTTTTTGCCGCTTTAGTTATTTTTATAATATAATTTAATTTACTTTTATAATATATCAGACTCAGTACCCCGCTAAATTTATAACCCAAGTTGTCCCGAATTCGATTCCCATTCTCCACCGATTGATACAAGCACCTTTGTACGTTACGCGCGCTTCGCAATGTTAGCGTATAAACACAGCGACGTTAAACAGAATTAAAAAGAAAAACGTCGATAAGGAAGAAAACTTTAATCCGTCGATAATGCTACTTTACCTTTGATAAATCCTTCGTAATTGGTAATTGCAGGATACCAATCAGCGCCCGTGTAATCGATTTCCGGCAACTGACCGCCGTAATTTTTCGGCAAGTGCGACGGTGCCATGTGTTTGTGCAGCGATGACATTTTCGAGCCGTGGAAAAACATGCGCTTCCTCAGCTTCTCTCTGACCAACGGCTTGAACATTTGCCATACCATGTTAAATAGGAACGGCTCTTTGACAATGTGTACCTGGAAGTTTTTAATTTTTTTTTATTTACAATTTTATCGATACCATATTTCATTGGGTTTGTTACAATTATAATTGTTTTACTAATAAGGCAAGTGTTTTTAATCTTTGAGTTTACAATTTTCTTCTGACTTTAGAATACTTTTTCTTGTACGAAAAAAGAAAAATATTCAAAATTTTTAGATTATAAAGTCTAAATTTTAAGGATTATTGAAAAAAATTTTTTTATTATTTTAAAAAATTTTTATAAAAATTAATGTTAAAGTTATATAGAAATGAATATAAAACTCTTTCGATTAAAAAAAAGCTTGTCTAAAAAGCTCAATTTTTTCGAAATTTAAATTAAGCTGATGTAATAGGATATATGATTCTCATACATAATTACCGACATTGCAGTTTCCCAAATTCTTTATCTTTATCGAAAATGCTGTAATATAGAGATATTCTTAAAACTTTTGTGTTAAAAATGAAAAAAATTAGAAAACTGTAATGTCGGTATTTTACATTCGCTTAAAATATTCATAAAAAGTGAATGTTGAAATTTTATTCTAAATTTTTTTAAAATTTCTATTTACTTTGTTAAAAAGATCTTCTTGAATAATTAATTAAAAATCTGTACGGCCTCGAAACACACGTAAATTTTTATAAAAAGCCTTGTTTTTATGAATTCGGACAATGCTGCTCATAATATGAAAAAAATCGAGTATCGAACTGTACAAATGTGACTTTTTTATAAGTTCATATAAGAAAAAATATCTCAAAGTTGGAAAAAAATTGAAACTCAAATCCACTGTTAACGTTCAATGTATTTTAATTCTTAAGATAATCGACTAAGGCTCATATATATTTGTCATTATTCACTTAATTTATCTATAAACAAATCAATGTTTGCTGAAACAATCTCTTATGTAAAATGAAAAGATAATTTACCTCTTTCAGTCGAAGTGGCATAGCATCTTGAATGAAGCTAAGAAGTCTCATACTGAAGGACGGAGTCAGACCCAAAACTTGTTTCATAGAGAGACCATCAAAGTCCATAATTACAACTGCACCATGTACCTAAAAACGAATTCATAATTATCATAAATTTCATTCAAAAAATCAATTTTGAAAATAAGAGATTTTTTTATTATGTTATTTACATTTTATTATCTACATTCTGAGTATTAAATTAAAATTAAAATTAGTTTCATAAACAATTGAAACGGTTAAATTACCAAATAATTTAAGTTTTATCTAGTTCGCTTAACACTAAAATTTTAGCAAAAGATACACAGAGATAAAAGTTGTTATCATTTCGAGATGTGCTAAAATAACGATAACACTAATTTTCGCGAGAACTAAAAGCACTTGACCTTTAAGCGACAACATAAATCTAAAAATAAAAAATATAATTTATTGTTTTCTTCATGAAAAATTTTCAATTAGAGATCAAAGTACGAAAAGATTTGACTTCGCGATTGTTGACTTCGAGGTCGTGAGTAATAAACATCGATTATTTTATTTCTTAATCGTTTGTCAAGTTATTTATTCCGATAATTGGTCTTTTTGTGAAATCTAAAATACATTTTAACTGATAACAATTGTTTTATGTTTCTTTTATTCTATTTTAATCACGTGAACTAATATTTCACACTTTCAATGTTAATAAAATGCAAATATTTATAATAAACTGAAAATGATCAGGATAAGTTTGTACTTGTAGATAATGAATTTTTATATGCAGATTTTATAAGCTTTGATCGTTTAAATTTAATTATAGATCTTAATTTAAATTTTGTAAAAATGGTTTTGAAATTTTTTCTTATTTTTTTTAATTGTTTAACTTTTAATCTTTAACTCTTATTGTTGAACCTTTCTTTATCCTTAATCTCATCAAAATTTAGAGAATATAATAATATTCATAAACAATAATAAGATAAACATCTTTAAAAGAGATAAACGTCTAATTTTAATAATTAAATCATCCGAAGAGGAAGGTCAAGCCTCCGAAAAATTGAATACAAATAAAAAACTACTTCAAAGTTTAAAATTTGTTCGTTCACAACGATCAATAGAAGCTCACCTTCTCATTAAAAATACTAAACAACGAGCAATAGAACCATAAACTATATTAAAAAAATCAATATTTTGATGAATTTAAATCAGTCCTTGAGACTTTGAAATTTCTTTTTCAAATTCTCAATTTCAAATTTGCATTTAAAATCGGAAAATTTTCAAGGACTGCCAATTTCGCCTATAATTTTCTGAACGAAACCTTCGATAAAAAAGCCAAGCATAATAAAATAAAATATACGCATGATGAAAATTAAAATATTTACCTGTGTTTCTGGTTCTAAAATAGCAGCTTCATGAATAAGATAAAATATGCGGAACATTTGATCGGCGTTGACGCGCGACGGGTCCCATGATTTACCGGCGTTAACGACCAATACGCGTCGCCTTTTATGATCGCGATTTTTTAATACATTGACGACGTTATTTTCCATGAACGCCGATTTTTCATCCTCCGGCATTAGATTGTCGAGGAGCGAGGCGTTCTTCTGCTTGAACTCGGCGACCCGCCTCATCAGCGCGTGAGCTGATTCTGCGTACCATTTGCAGGGCCTCAAAAATATGGTCAGAAATTCGTCGTCCGTTCTGAAGATTATTGTTTTGTCCTCTGAAAGAAAATGTTTAAATTAAATAAAGTTTGTACTATGGTTTTATATTTTTTTCATTGTAAATAAACGATTACATCATAAGAGATGTATTCTTGAAAATAAAAATTTATGTACTGACAAGGAGAGTGTTTTACTTTAAATTTCAAAATCTCTTCTAATTTTAAGATATTTTTTTGCGAATAAAATTATAGAAAAAAATTACATTTATAGCCATTGTATGTGGATTCGTATCAGTTTTTAAATTGTACATTATACTATTCAAATATTTTATAGAAAATTTTTACTGGAAGTATATAAAAATTAAAATTAAAATCTTTCGATTAAAAACAAAATTTCAGAACACACGATGTTACGAACTGAAAATGTAAAGAGAGAAAGAGAAAGAACTTTTAATATTTTAAATAAATAATTAATGAAAAATAAATTGTAAAAGAAAATAATAAATAAAAATAAATAATTAAAATTTAATAAAATGCATAAAAATAACAAAAGGTGTGTATTTCGAGGCATGGCAAGTGCAAAGCCATGGCCGCAAAGCAATAAGTTGTAATGATCTCAATATTGAACGAAGTTCAAGTAGCGAAGATCACAGCGTGCACGAGTAATGTCTCGGGGCCGTCCAGCTGTTCGAAATACACACTAGGTTAAAGTAAAAATCAATAAAAAAAATTTTACAATCAAATTCCATCTCTTTCTTTCTCTTTTGTATTTAAAACTTTTAGGCTATTCCGAAGTACAAATTTTAATAAGTTTCAAATAAGTTGTGGCAACGCCGCACCGACTTAAGTGTGCTGTGTTCCGTAATACCAAAAAGAAGCAAACAGCTTTTTGGAGTATGTAAACACATAGACTGGTTAATTGTATGCGTTAAAAACTAATGCAATTAAAAATTCAATGCTAAAGATATTTTTAATTAATTTTTTGTATTTTCAAAGATTATTTGAAAATAACATTACGTTTATTATTTAAATTACAATATTCTTTGAATTATAATATGATGAACAAAAATTTAGTTGGGGTTATAGTTATAATTTTAAATTTTTTTTACAAAATCAGAGCTTAGCAACGATTTGTTTTTCTTTTGGAATTACGGAACAGAGGACCATTAAGTTCATGCGGTGTTGCCACGTGCTATATGAAACTTATTGAAATTTGTATTTCGGAATAACCCCTTTATAACCAAGTAAATGTTTATAGCGTTGCTATGTTAAGCAAAATTTCTTTAATTATCTTCGTAAAATTTTATTCTTCTTCTTGCGCTCGACCATTGTACATCTGCGATTTTTTTAATGTAATAATTGAAATAAAGTTGTAATACAAAATAATATTAAAAAAAAAAAAAACTATTGCCTTATTTCTGTATTTTATACATGATTTGTTTTAAAAGCTATGAATAAATAAAAATTTAGATTGAATTTTAAATAAAATTGAGCAATCATGCATATTTTTAATTGAAATTCTGCATTATTATAGAAAAAATTAAGGTTTTTTTATAAATGAACTCAAAAATTGTACAACCTTATAATGGAAATTCATTAAACCATATAAGCATAATTTCTTTTATGATTTTATTTACGAAAAAATATACCAAAATAAAAAGAATATTTGAAATTTGAAAATAATATAGTTATTAAATTAAAAAAATAACGTCAAAAAGGAATTCTGAAAAAATATTTTTAAAATTTTTAACTATACATATATTTGAATTCATAAAACTATAATATTATATAAAACTTATTTTTAAATTTCTGTGGCGAAATAAAAATTTCATTTAATACAACATTTATTTGCATCTTTTATTTTTGCCAATGATACAAATTTCACTGATAAAGATTTATAAATAACGATTAATGAATTTTAAAAAATATGACGATACACAGATTATTTACGATGATAAATCAAATTATTTCATAATTTCGTTCGTGACACCGGGAAACTTTTAAATGAAGTAAGTTTTTTTAAAGGATGTGATTTTTTTGACAAAAATTAGATCACTTCAATTTTTTTCGTTTGAAATTCAAAGAAATTTTTTTGCATCGTTAGATTATGCAATTTTGTTTATTTAATTGTTTTTAAATGATCCCCTTGAAGCCTTCGATTAAACATGAATTTTGTTTAACTTAATGCAAATTTCGTTATGTTAATATATATTCATGTAGATAAAAATTTAGCATGATAATTTTAGATTATGCTTCATCGACTTATCAAATGCAAAGTCATTGAAGTCTTCAAAGTTAACTTATACATGTATAGATTGTTGAAAATCGCCTTGAAACAGTGAAAAATCATCATCAAGAGCCAACTGGCACGCAAATCCTCGCTAGATTTTTCGTAGAATCTTTGATTGATGCTTGAGTAGAAGTCTCGTATGGATATTATAATGACGATCATTTTTTTTTTTTATTAAGTCGGGATGCATGTATGTATCGATATCATTAAGAACGAGTCGAATTTTTTTGTAAATTCTTCAATTGCTCTTCATTATTTGCAAATGTTATTTTTAAGCAGGACATTATTGACGTAACTTAACTTGACATTCGCCTTTTTTTGCATTCAATCATTATTTTTAGATATCAAATTAGTCGAGTACTTTTTTCAATCTTATAGCAAGGAAAATTTACGTACAGTGATGATACTTGCTTTTTTTTTTCTTTCTCACAAACTTCATTATTCTAAAATAAAATTGGTTTAAAAATTTTATGTAATTAAAACAACAATTTCATTTTTTCATATATTTTTTTAAAACAAAATAATTTAATTTGGTTGATAACTTGTTGTAAACTATGCATACATTAATAAATATTATAAATCAATATTATTCGATCAACGCTATATTCAATATTATAAATCAATATTATTCAACGGTTGATATAATCTAATCGATCATAAATCCCCATCGCATAAATCAATTTCACTAAAATTCCAATTACCATAACTTATGTCATCGAAACCACTTTCAATACCGAGTGCCATACTAAAATAAACCGGAGACTCAAACCAAACAAACATATTTTTTAAAGAGAAAAAAAAAGAAGCTTTACAATCGCCCGCGTCACAGCGATTTTCCGAGGATCATTAAGCGTCGACAAAAAGAAATGATGCAAGGTGAAAAAATTCAGAGCACACAAGACGCCGAGGATAATTAATAATCATGTCATTTAATTATTATGGTTGGCTTGTTTTTTCAGCCTTGTAAACACTTCAGAAGGACGTGTTTTTCAATGTACAAAATTTGGTCTCAGAAAAATAAAAGTGGTCTATACTAATTATTCTTTCTATTCTGTTTCTTTTTTTTTTTAGCTCGTGCCTCGAATGCAAAATAATGAGAGAGAAAAAGATTATATGTTTTCACCTTTTAAAATACTGGCACAATGAGCAGCGCGTATCATCGCTGACTTTTATCACCTCTCGTATGTGTAATACGTTATATGTGTAATGTCTTTATAAAGTGCCTCGTGCTCTTCGAGAAATTGACCGATTGCGCTTGAAACAATGTATTAATGTTGTTTTTTTTACGATTGTCGGTTTTTTATTGTTTGATACCGATATATTTAAAGAAAAAAAAATTGAGGATTGATTTACGAGCTAGTTTTATTTCTCGTTTTAACGTTTTTATGAACTTTTTAATTTGGGACTTACTTGTACACTTTAAATTATTCATGGCCCTTGTACGTGAATTTCTTTTTTTCAAAAATGAAATTTTATGAATTTCACTTTTTTTTTTAACGTCTTTTAAATATGAACGAAAAGCATTTTGGTTGTTTTCTTTTTACTTTATGTAACGATTTTATGAATGCTTCTCATGTCAAAGATTTATTTTTTTAAGTTTTAGTGCTTTAAGTATGATTGGTTTGACAAATTTTTTGAAAATTTAATTTTATATTCTAGATGGGTTATCAATATAGTAGACGATAAATGTCTTCATTGATATTAATTGGAAATTAGATGGATTCTCAAAAATTAAGAATGAAAAGAACATATGCTTGTAAAATTTTGTCTGTCAAACTTCTACTTTTTTCACTTTGAATTTCTAAGCCCGTAAGGTAATAAAAATAGAAGAATAGAATTACTAAATCAAAGTTTGCGCCTGAGAAAATATTTTACAAATTTTCATATTGAAAAATTTTACAATCTAGAACATTAGCAAAAATCATAAAAAAAGACAAATAAAACATTGCATTCAGCAATAAAATTAAAAACATATCCATAAAAATACGTGACCACACGACACGTAATACATAATATCGTGCATCGGAGTTCAAATACCCGTAAAGAGAGAAGAGCAGTGAAAATAAAGATAGAGAAGAAAGTCGTCGTTTATAACTAAAACTTGTGATAATAAGCAGTACGAGAAATTTCATTATCTTTTTGACCCCTTTGGCTTAGTATAGTTATTTCTGTATCTGGAATTATTTCAACCGAATGGCTCTACATCGCCTCCTCGTGAAACTACATATCTAACTGAATTATGATTTCGAAATCGCACACTTGAAATTAAAGAAATAAATAAATAATAAAAGAAGAAAAAAAATTTAAAGATTACTGTTGCTCTGCCGTAGAAGCGCTGAGCAAACATTTTAATTGTGATGTGGGCGATAACAAATGGAAAATCTTAGGGAGTTATGAGAATTTTAAAAAATTTTGTTTGTTGTTTGGAAATAATTGGACATTTAGGATTTGAGAATAATTTTTTACTTAATTATAATATTTATTATTGATTTGACATTTAGGATTTACGAATAATTTTTGCTTTTGGTTATAATATTGTTAAATGATTAATGTTTATCATTTATATACTATTTGATGTTTATTTAAAAATTATTGCCAATAAAAACGGAATATATTTTCATTTAATAAAATAAATTTGATTGTTTAGAAAAGTTTGTTCATCATGTTAGAAAATTCAAAAAAATGTTTAAAAATCAGAGCAGATTAGGAAATCAGTTTTAAGAAATATTAAGCCTCAGACCGAACAATTACTACTGTCTTCATCATTTTAGGTAACAATGAACATCTTTGAAAGTTAAAAAAGAAGAAATTTATGATCTAAAACTCTTTCGAGTCAATAAAATCTAATTAAAGCTTTATCTTTATCATACTCATTTAATGTGAATAAATAAATGAATGAGTGTATCGAAAAATCATATACTGTCAAATTAAAATTCTGATAAAAATCACTTTCGTGAAGACTTTTATCAGCGTTTTACTGATAATATGAATTCTCAAATTGTAGATAAGTTTCAAAAACGTCAGTTATGTAATTTAAACATTTTATTCTGTAAATAAGCATTTTTTCGTGCCTTTTTTTTTATCGTTTAAAATAATATTTTAAAAAATTAAAAAATTATTTTAATGAATAACATATAATCAAATGAAGTTGAATGCAATTGTAAATTAAAAGTTTATAATTATTTTTAATAATTAATAGTCAACAATAGAATATTTGTAAAAAATTAAACATACAATTATTCAATTATAATAATAATCTTTTAATAATATTCATTGAATATTTTGCAAACAGATATACATATTATTTGATCATTACTTAACCAGGCTATGAGCTGATAAAAAAAGAAATGCTAACATCAATGTAAACTTTAATCTTAATTATAAGTATATCGATCATTTGGTAATGTTATTATCAATCGATGAGAATTTATAATACTTGAGCTATCTTTTTTTCCACTCAATGCCGATTTAACATGCTGTTTTATACACTTGAATAAAATACCATTTTTGTGCTTTATTTAATATTTAATTAATAAAATTAAATTAAATCAAAGATGAAAAAAGTCTTTTAAAAAATTAAATGATTTGATGTATGGCATAAGCGAAGCCATTGTAATATATGAATTTTTAAAAATAAATAGTTAAAGAAAAAAATCAAAATTAGCATACTGTTTTTTTTTCAGAAAAGCGTTTATAAGATAATTATCAATAATTTGATATAAATACACGGTGCCGTTTGAAGAAAGAAAAAACCTATAATTTTCATTGCGTCTTCTTAAATGTATGACTTATTACCACATAAATATATAAGAAAAAATAATATTAGGAAAAGTCTGCATCACGCTTCTAGTGTATTTAATTTCTGTAATTTAGCTGCAGCATTGAAGGAAAATATCGCTAAATTTTATTTTTTGCATAATGAGATTACAAAAATGATTTTTTTCTTTCTTTTTTATTTTTACATGATAAAGTATAGAAAATTACAAAATTTTAAATTAATATTGATTATGATGTATGAAAATTTTTAGGATTCCTTCGAAATTGTGCAATTTATTTTATTTTAGAGAGGGAGAGCTTGAAATACAACATTTTAAGCTTGATTGAAAAATATTACAATTTATGTATGTAATATTTTTCATTATTTCAATTTCATGTCTGTTAGTAGTTGGTTAAAATTTTGAAATAAGAAATACTAATTTTTAACATTTTATAAATATTTCTAATTCTGAGCTGGACAATGCACTTTGCTGTCGTGCCTTTTACAGTAATATTTACAATTTTATATTAATTGTTCACTTAAAAATATTTTATTTTTTAAAATCACATTTTTGTTTATTATTTTTAAGTTATCTTGTTATAATTAATTCATGATGAATTTAATTAAAATTCTTTTTTATTCTTAATTTTAATCTAAAAAAAATTTTTTTTAATTTTTCTTGTTTAGAAAAATTTGTCTATTGATTTTACAAAATTACTTAATATTGATATGGGGTATTGATTTTAATAAATCGACTACTCAGCAGAATATATTTGATTCGACAAACAATAAGTATACACAATAAATAAATAGAAATAGTTTAGCAACTATGTTCGTCAACAAAATTTAACATTAGTCGTTAAAATTTTTCTATTTATGTATTTTGGGATATTTGATTAAAAAATTTTAATTGATGATTTGAATATAAAAAAAAAACATTTATAAAAAATGCTTATGAAATTTAAACTTAAAAATTAATAATTTTTATTTTCAAAATTTAGTAAACTATTTACTTGTGTGTAAAGGACAAAAGTAATGAAATTAAAATTACTAACCTTCCAATAACTGCCTAAGTTTCTCAAGACCATTTTTAACATTGTCTTCAGTCTCCCTTAGTTCCTTAACAGCAAGGGCCTTCGATTCCTCGTCGAGCGGTGTTCTTTCCAATTGAAAGTCACCCATTGTGTTTCACTAAAAATTATTTTTTCACTTAAAATAAAAATTTTAAAAAAAACAAAGTTCTAATTAATCCTAATATATTTCCTTGAAGCAATGTCTATCTGAATGGCGATCCTTACGGTTTAAGAGTCGCCGGTGCTTCTGATGACTTTTAAAGTCAAAACGTCCAATAGTATCTAACTTTTAAAAACCTCAGTCCTCCTCTTCTTCCTCCTCCCTCGTTTTATACATTATGTTTTTCTTCGTCATCATCAATAAGCTGCCGATCTCTAATCTCCTCTTCTTCTCCTCGTAGACACATACGCGTACTTCTTTTTTTTTTATCTTCCTTTCTTTTAACTTTTAACTTGCTCTATGCGATACGTCCCTCTTCGTCTCTCCTTCCAAAGTCCAATAATATCGCGTGTACATAATGAAAAAGAGAGAAGATTTCATTCGGAGAAAAAGAAAGATGTATACGCCGCTTCTCTCTTCTTTTTTTTTCTCTTTATCCTATCCACTGACAGATAAAGGCCGTGTGTGTATGTGTACTTGTATGTGATTACTTTTGCTTCTCTCTCTCTCTCTTTAATTCTTTTCTTTTTGTTTTGTTTTCTTCTGATAAAACTTAAAACGCTGCACGGATTCAAAGCGATACGCTTCATACGGGTTTTATATTTGTACGGAAATCGGCTGGGGATCGACATTGTTAAGCCAATGTATTTAACTTTTTTGAACAAATTTATTTATTTTTTTCTCTTGAAATTTTATCATACTTTCATCATCCGATCTTTTTTACCGGTGTGTTGTTACAAGTGCGTTTGTAATGATGATTAAGATTGGCAATGACAATAATGATATTTTTTTTAGTTTCTTATAAAGGGGATACGTATATCGTGATGCTAATCGGTCAGGGAAGAATGAAAAAAGTGATGTTTTCGATTTGTGTGTATTTTTAGAGGCTCATTTTTTCACCTGCGATGCGTACGTAATACCGTTGACGAGTACCTTTTTTCGAGTGTTTTAATATGAAAATTTTCGATATTATTTTTAAAATCGCCAATGTTTTCTTTATTTGTTTTTTCGTTCGAATTACACAACTGTAATCGGCCGAGGATAGAGAAAAAAGAAGTCCGATGTTTTGATGGGGAACGAAATCTATTATCTTGTATAAACAATTTGAAATCTTATTGTCGGCCGTTAAGTCATTAAACAAATATTATTTTGGATTTCTCGAAACTTTTTTGCTTAATCTTTTGGAGCAAGACCTTTTGTTTTGTCTATATCTCGGTACGGAATTTCATTGTGTTGAAAATTGATACCTCGATAACAATAAAGAAAAATATTTATAACAATTAGAAATTTACGAAAAATTAACCAACGTAACGATCACCGAATATTCAAAGAAAATTTATTAGCAGCTTTGTGATTACCGGTCAATTTATTCGTCCAGTTTTTTTTTATAAATTTCAGTCTTCATTTAAATCCATGAGATCAGCACGAGTGAGAAACAAAAAAACAGGTATAGACTTATATTTATATATACCAGTAAACGAGACTTTGACCAGATGACTAGTCCGTAATAAAATATCGTGGAAAAAATAACTAGTTTTTTTTCTCTTTTGTATTTCCGTGCAAAATTTAAATATTTTTTTCAGTTAAAAACAAACCGAACTTTCTATTTTTAAATACACAAACATTATGTCAATGTGGTCGTTTTATGGAAAAATTAGTGTTACGCATATTACATCAAACCGATCATCAAATACCATAATTTTAAATTTCAGTTGATCACACTGAATGAGTATATTAGGAATTAATTTGGATATATTTATTCAATATTATTCAAAGTCAAAGTTTTTTTTTAATTTTCAAGTACAAGACGAACAAAGAAAAATAATATCAAATCATCATTTTTTATTAACAAGAAAAAAAAAGTATTCATCGCTACTAGAAGCTCGACCTTTGCACGCCGTAGACAAAGTGCATATGTACTTAGAGCGAAAGAGAGTTATTGCAAGTACAAAGTACAGAAGCTACGTGTTGTTTCCACGATTATCGATACCATAATTATACGTAAAATGCTTTTTTTCATAAATGCACTGCGAAAGTATGAATGTTAATTGATTTTGAGAAACAATGTTTCATTGAGAGGGAACTGATTAAAATTGTTGAAATTCATCGTAATTCTGGATTTTTTAGTTTTGTTTTAGATTGTTAAGTTTTCAGTAGTAAAGTAATTCAGGGGCAACGTTATTCGCTTTTTCATTTTATTATATGAAACTATAAGAAAATTATTAATTATTTATCGCAGAAATTACTTTGTACATCGTATCTCCTTTGTCTCTGTACGGATAAACTAAATTTTCAAGAAAGTTTGTTCTTTGACCGATTATTCACCAGTTTGCGGTAATATTTACTTTTCTCGCATCTACTATTGTGATTCATTATGCAAACCATTATATTATCGAGTTTTATTGTTTCTTCGTGTTCGTCCGTGAAAGATATGAATAATTATCATAATGTCATTATTAACACTTTATTCTTCGTTTTGTTTTTAAATTTTTTATTTAATATTTCTACAAATTATGCTTTAATTTTTGTGATAATTGAGCTTTCGATCAATAAAATACTTCAATAAATTTAACAATGATACACATAATGCATTGCAAAATCGATGATAAACGAAAGATTATGAAGATTGAGGAACGACATTTTTTAATCTTTCGTTTATAAATAATTATACTTTTATCTTGCAGTGATAATTATCTCTTTTATTGTTGAAAATCTTTATCAATGCCTCGCTTTTAAAGTTCAAATGACATGTTTATCATATTATGCTGATCAAATCTTTGGTAAATCTAAACATTGTTTTTTAAATTTAATTCTTTGTGAAAAATATGTTTTAATTGTAATTAAGAAATTTTTAATTTTTATTAATTTTTTTACTGCTTTTTACTGAAATTATTTATAGCATGTAATTTTAGTGATGATTTTGGATTTTGGAATGTATTTTAATACATGATCGATGTAATCGATATTGTCTTTTAAAGAATTTTCAAAAAATAAAAAATATTTTTATAATAGAATAATTAAAGAAACTTTAAATAACAAATTTTATATAAATTTAGATACTTCTTATTGGCCAATCGTTTTTTGTCATCGAACCGTCGATAGTTTAAAATGCAACACTTAATGGTAACAAAGTGTTTTAAAAATTTATCGATATAAAGTAAATTCTCTTCATAAATTTTTATCGATTTTTAATTCAATTTAAAGTAAAGACCCCACAACGGTCAGTATCCAATACATGATAAAAATAAATAAGTTAATTACCGGTGGGTTTATCTAAAAAAAATTGCTTTTAAAAATCTTTTCTCATTAAATTTGTGTATGCAAAAAATTAATTTTTGCATTGATTTTTAAGCCAAGACTTTTCAGTATTTTTTTTTAAATTTTATTTAACGTCGCTGTATTTATGCTATCATTGCAATGCTAATTAGCGACGAAGATTTCTCAGCGTGTCTGTGAATAAAGCACATATAGAAATATTATGAAAATTTCTATATAGCCATTTTTATAATATTATCGTGATTTTTGGCCATAATAACAGTCTGTACCAGCTTTACGATAAGCATATGTAATTTTTACTATATTTTTCTCTCCGCGCATCATAAATAAATAAACAAAAACTTATAAATAATAAATTAATTAATAAAAATATACTATGTTATTCAAGTACTTCAAAATTTAAGTTACCAATTTAAAATAGCTAATCAATTTCCCGTATATCTCAAATGTAAAATGAAAAACAAAGTTGCATCCATAAAATTTTCGATAATTTTTAAATCCAAAATAAATTTACTCGAGACTATCTTTGAACTGGTCTATGTGCACGATTTATGTATATATTCGGGTGCCGCGTGTACGCACAAGATTATAACGAAAAGAAGTACGCCTAATGTTGATTGAGAATGACCGAAGTATTATTCCTTTTTTTTGTTTCGAACGCGGAAATTTCGTCAGTCATACAAAATAGATTCGTCGAGTATTTGTATTTAAACGAGCCGACGCGGCAGTAGTCTTAAATTAAAACAAAAAAAAAAGATAATCGAAGAAACAAAAAGAAAACATAATATCATGTATGATTAGCTCATTGTTAAATGATTAGACGTTTTCTTTCTTTAATAGATTTTTTCTAATCATTTTTTGAATGAGTGCAGTTGTTATTGTGTTGATAAAAAAAATATTACTGTAAAAAAGTAATTTAGGAGAAACGGTAGAGAGAAAGTGTGTACTATAATTAATTAATAATCTAGGGAGTCTTATTTTTCATATTAATTAATATTTAAATCACCTTGATTAAATTTCCTGTGACTCCCTACAAAGCAATCCTTATAATCTTGTAATCCTTTCGATCTTTCAAATAGCACTCATATTTTAACTTTTTTTTAACGCGCAAAGATTAGTTGAATAAAAAATATTTATTTTGAAAATTCTTCAGTTTTATTTAAAAATAAAACACACTTTTAGACTTTACACTTTTATAACGTAATTTGATTGTTTTTATAGCTTCTATTAATTTCTAATTTAAACATAACATTTTGAATAATTTCAAAGTTTCAAATAAAAATTAAATACTTACGTTGTTTCAAGACCAGAAAGTACACTGATAAACAAATAAATTTGTCGTTACTTTACCACGCATACGACTCGCTTAAGCAGCATTTAAAATTATAATTAAACAATCGTTAATTCAAGCAAGGAGTAAAAAAAACATTTGATTGTTCGTTCGCAAAAAAAAAATTAAGATTAGTGACCTACATCGGTGAAAAAAAATCTTGTGTAATGCAGGATACATTGACTGAATAATTTTTTTTTTACAGAATTATATAATTTGATAAAAAGCGCTTTTGATAAAAATATTGAGATTTTAATGCTGCACATAGCTTATATATTTACTTTGTATTTTAATATTAAAATAAAAAAAATACTAACGTATTTATATTATGTTTACCATTATTGTATTCTTAATTAAAACTAGAGATAGAAAATTATTCATATCTTATTTTATTATAGCAACGATCCTCAATTCATGATTAATAAATCCAAAAAATCAACAAACTCAACAATAAATGTAACAGATCTTTTTATGTTTTTAATTTAACGTCGCTGTGTTTACGCTATCATTATTGATGCTAATAAGCGACGGGGGTTTCCCCCGCAGTATGTTCATGAACGTAACACTTGTATATCGCGTACAGTGCTGATGCTTGTGGAAAATCAGCCGAGAGCGGGATTCGAACTCGAATCCCCGAGATTATGAGTCTTGAGCTCTACCGAGTCAACTACTCACGACCTCCGTGTATTTTATTTCAATACTGTATGTGTTAACAATTGAAGTAGCGTTTCGCGAATGTCTTACTATACTTGCTCTGCACCTACTTGTTTAATATAGTGCGAACTTTTAATCATTATTTATTGCCTTTTTTTTTATTAAAACGGCGAAAAATAAATGTTCAAGTTAAAAAATTCTCTCGGCCGTAAACAAATAAATAATTCATTTAAAATTATGCAATTCGACGTATAATTTTGAAAAATTATAAGTATCAGCATCATTAAAAATGTTGGCTTTTAAAATAATGGAAATTCATGTTTATTAAACGTAAGTACATTTTTTACGACGTATAAAAAGCTTGTTTGAAAAAAAAAGTCTTAAGTAATATTATTTTCATAAAATTAAATTCAGACGATTAAGTAACCAACAGTCTAGTCGCTAATAAATATATTTACACATCGATGCTCCAGTCATAACATTGATATAAAGCTGAACGTTCGAGTATTTAAATTTTCAATTTTATAGAAGACGATTAGTTGTAACAATTATTAAATTTATTTTTAATATTTAAACATTATAAAATCTTATGAGCGAAAAAAAAAGAAAGAAGAAAAAAGCTCAATTGACAAAATTGCAGCGAGTATTACATAACGCAAAAAAGCGCACGTGGAATTATAATTACGTAAAAAAAAAATACAAGAGCCACTATGATGCGAAAAAGAAGCGCTAAATTTGAATCTCAGATTCGTCTTTGTTTCGCATTGTGTCGTCGAGTGACAGAATGTCAATACAAAAATTTTTTTTATAAAGCTTTCCACGTTTCTGATCGAGCGAATTCAGCGTCCACGTGAACACACGAATGAGGAAAGAGAAAAGCGTGAGAAACACGAAAGACCAAAGACATGAGAATAGTGTTTTAAAATTTTCGTAATAAAAGATTTGAAGGTGTTTATATTTAGAAAAAAATGCTTTTTCTCTAATAGATGAATATAAAAACTAAATTTTAATAAATGAAAAAATAAATTAATTTATCTATCCTTCAAAATTGAATTTTTTAAATGACTAGCAATTTTAAGCGCGCTGCGCGCGCCTTGTTTTATTTGTTTATTAGTTAACATAATTCATTGAAATTTCAAAATTTTATTCTAAATTTCAAATTTTCGTCACTTGTTTTATTTTAACCAATCAAAACTGTCTTATCGTGATGACAGAATTTATCCATCACTTTTTTAAAAGAGGATTTTATTAGAAAAAGAGTTTTAGTTAATTATGAATCAAAATATACTAATTTTTAGAATTGTCCTTACATATATTTTTATGGACGAAGTAGGGAAATGGTCTTAAACAATAGTTTAATTAATTTAAAGTTTAATTAATTTAAATAATTTTAATGATTATAACTAGCAAAATATTCTTTAAAAACAACATCCCATAAAAATCATGTCTTGAATAACGTTTAAAAAGTAGCTTTGTATGGTATATTTATAATTAAGTTACAAAAGTTGCACAAAAATTGAAGTGGTGTACTTCGAAAGAATCTGTAAGATTTTTATCAGTATCGATTTTTATTTGATTTTATTTCCGAATTCTGATTGATAATCAATTTTTGACAAATGTTTGTGCTCTTAAAGCAATTCTGCATGCTATGGTAAATGCGGCACGACATGAGCCAACGCGAACCAAGTGGATTTTTCAACTACACACCAATGTTCTATGCTCTTTAACAGCGATACGTTCACTTAAATCCAATATATTTTAATTTAAATAAATTTTATAAAATACTATTATTTTTACAAAATAAATACTACATAGTATTATCAGTTAATATTAAAACAAATGTGCCTGTCTATTAAAAAAAAAGTATTCTTTTGAAATAAAAGCAACGTCGACTATTCTTGTTTTAATGCTGTTCTAGAGTAGTTGAAAAAAGTTATAATTTAAATTTGAGGAAGTCGAGTGCTAATGTGTTGGCAGCGATCAGCGATTAGTTAATTTGAAATTTTAAATCGAAATTTATTAATACTGCATAGTTAATATACATGTATGTAAATACATACATTTGCACTTAAATCCATGCTCAAACTTTCTACTCATAGTTTCTGCACGAGCTTAGCTTGGTAACGAATAAATAAAGAGTGAAAATTAAAATAAAATAAATAATAATAGAACATTAGATTTTTAAAGTATTTGAAATTTTCGAATAAGATGTGTAACCTTATTAATTAAATGCATCTCTGTTTTTTCATTTTCCTACAATTTTTAAATTTATAACTCATCACATTTTTATTAAATTTATTATTTTTCTTTTTAAATCATTTACCAATTTTATATCTAAGAGTTTGAATTTTACTATTTTTGTTGTAAATGTTTGATTATATATTTATTTTAGTTTCATCCAAATTCTTCGATTTCATTTGAAAAACAACTTTTATCAGTTTATCTTCAGTTTACTATGATGAATGTACTTCTTTATCATAGACATTCCTGCACGTAACTATTTTGTATGTTACAATAGAGTTAAAAGTTTAATATCACCAAAAATATTTACGGAATGTTTAAATTCTTCTTTTTTCAATTTGGCTTACGCATTTACTTTTAATAATTGTTCTTTATGAATTGCCTAATTAATAACTGATAACATTTTATCAAACGATCGGTTTATTCATTCATAGGACAAAACTATTACTAAAAATAATAAATAGTTTGTGCAAGTCTACTTGTACCGATACAATGAGTTACAAATATTTATATTTTAAACGTTCAGTTTTTAAAAATTGTTTCGATTGCTGTTTCTTGAAAGTTACTTTTCTAAATTTTAGCCTAGTCAGCTCATATGTAAATTTACCTCTGATATACCACAGAAGAGGCAGTACCAAATTCGAGCTATAGGAAATGCACAATACATCAATTAATTGTGAATTCAAAACCAGATTTTCAATGATCACACAAATGTGTAATGTTAATAAAGCAATATCTTATTTATAAAAAAAAATTATAAAACAGATTTTTCAAATCATTTTAAAATTAATAATTCAGAACTAATTGAAAAAAATTCAAAGTTAAAAAAAATCGTACGTATATAACATTTAGATAGCGTCATTATTAAGGGGAGGAGGGGGATACAAGTGAAATCTTGTTTTTCAATAAAAAAAATGACGTTTTTTATTTTTAATTTTTGACCCATAGCACCTACAACATAATCCATGAGCGATATTGTTCCAAACCAGTTAAACTAGCAGTTACTACTAGTCCCATAGTTTTTAATAGTTCATGTTGAAAATTTTTTTATAGATTCTTTAGATGATTTTAAGCATCACGCATGGATCATGTTGTAGGTGCTATGGGTCGAAAATAGAAAATAAAAAACATCATTTTTTATTGAAAAATAAGATTTTACTTGTACTCCTCCGTAAGTAATTTTTTTGTAAATTTACTTTTTTTTAAATTTTTTTAACGTCGCTTTATTTATGCTAATTAGCGACGGAGATCATCAGTGTGTTTGTGAACAAAGCGCCTGTAACTTACAGTGGTGCTTATATCAATCGACCAAGAGCGGGATTCGAACTTGGAACCCCGAGATTACGAGTCGATCGCTCTACCGACTGAGCTACTGATATCTCAAATATACTTTTAAATTCTCTGAATTAATCATACAAAGTTGATTGTAAATTTTTTAAATCCAAATATTCTGATGATAAAAACTGTTAAATTTACTATGAATTTTTAGATAGAAAAAATTATGTTTATGACAGAGTTTTTTCAAATAATAATTGTTATTGGATATATTGTCGTAGTGATGTTAATATAGAAAAATTCTTTATACAATATAATTTAAAATTGCAACAAATTTTGTGTTACTGATAGATATTAAAAATAGAATATGTGAAGCAAAATACCGTTTTGAATTAATAAATTTTAATCATCAAAATGAATTAACTACAATTGGTTGTGTTATGTTGATTTTGAATTATTCATATTAGTTGAAATTTAATATGAATACTCAATCGATCAAATTTATTTGCATTACAAATAATTAGTTTTGTTGTAAATTTCCTTTTAGCAGTTACACCTGTCAGCGAAATGAATAATTTAAAATTCATAATAAAACTCAAAGGTATAAAAATTTCAAATTTTATAACTTTATTAAAAACAACTTAATTTAATTTTATAATTTACTCTAAATTAAACGGCTTTAACATCCTTGTACAGCACTAGTGAAATTGCAACCATTGATGGTAGTATCGAAGGCTGTACCAGCTGGGCATTCGAATCTGCTGCTGGTGAATGAGTTACCGTTGGGTTGGCAATAATAAAAGACACGGCAATCATTTGGATCACGAGTGTATCCTTCTTTTGTGCAAATACCATCAGCTGATGGCTGTTGAGGTTGTTGTGGTTCTTGAGGTTGTTCAGGTTGCTGAGGTTGCTGAGGTTGCTCAGGTTGTTTAGGACTCTCAGGTTCTTGAGGTACTTGAGATGGTGGAGGGGTTGGTTTTGGAGCAGGTCCGTTACGAAGTTCGTGATTGATAGCCTTAAGAAGTGGATATTTCTCACCGCAGATTCCTTTGAAATCGTCAGTCTCAACGCTCCATACCATCATACCACCGAGACCATACTTCTTGGCGAAATCGGCCTTCTCT
Source organism: Anastatus disparis (assembly GCA_017163975.1). NCBI lineage: Eukaryota > Metazoa > Arthropoda > Insecta > Hymenoptera > Eupelmidae > Anastatus > Anastatus disparis. The sequence goes on along the minus strand of JAFFSR010000218.1, from coordinate 1,935,007 downwards.
TTGATTGAGCTAAAAACATATATATTTTTATTTTAATGAAAATTTATATTTTTTTATTATATTTTATTATATTTTTTTAATTGATATAATTTTTTTATATTATCATCAAGAATATAAATTTTAAGAAGAAAAGAATAAAAAATAATAGTATATTTTGCAACAAGCGTGGAAAGGTTTTATTTACGAAACGAAAAGCTCACATCTAGAGATAACGACTGTAACAAGTTTCGTAAAAAAGCCTTTACGCAGGAGTTGCAGACTGTATTTTATATCGTGAGAGCCAATTAATCATATCAAAGCTACGATTTTGAGATTAAAGTGGTATAAAAGTTTTTTTCTAATACATTTGATAAAAAATAATAAAGCTTACCGCTGGTCATCATAACCAACCCATTGGTTACCCTTGTAGGCGAAGGGTACACGTTGTTCTTCTTGCCATTCAACTTGCCAATTATCGTTCTTTATCTTTTCGCAGATTTCATTGTATCCTAACATACCAGCTTCACGAGTGTAAGGTCCAGCGATGGCAGGTTGATTGGCTGGTGAACCAATACCCTTATTGCTTGGGTCGGACAAAGTGAAACCTCTACCGTATAGAGGAATACCCATTATGAGTTTCTCAGGTGCAGCACCTTGAGCTAACCAGTATTTCACTGAGGCTTCCTATAATTTAAAATAAATAGTCAGAAATAAATAATGAATATACATTTTAGGTCAATATTTTTAACATTATATTCTCAGCTCTTGAATTATCATTGAAGTTTATATTAGTATATTATAATAAAAAGGTAATAATTCAATATATTATTTTCAAGAAATTAAAATTCAAATAAATGGAAGTTTTTTCCAACAATAATGACGTTCATTAATATTAATAAAAATCTAAATTCAAATGTAAAAAAGGGTTTATATATATACTTATACAAAACTTTAAAATACTTATACGAATTAAAATGAATTCACACGTTGATTCGTATGGAATTGAGTAGCTATTAAATTATTTATAGTATACTTACAACATTCAATTTTGCTTCGTTTCCTTGTTCCCACGATCCAGCATAAAGTGGAGCGTTGATACCAGTCTTTTTGTCCCAGATACCATGAAGATCGTAAGTCATCAGATTGATGAAATGCAAGTATTTTGACATTTCGGAAATGATGTAAGATTGGCTGGCAGATTGTTCAGCAGCTCCGACAGCAGCACTGAGAAGAAGACCATGTTTGTCGAATGCTTCTCTCAATTCCTTGAGTAAGAGAATATAGTTTTGCTTATCTTCAGGTTTGCCTCCTCTTTGGTTGGGATATTCCCAGTCAACGTCAAAACCATCAAAATCGTACTTCTTAACGAATTTAACAACGTTCTCGACGAATCTCTTACGGATGGTTGGATTACCAACGACTTCGGAATATTTAGCAGATCCCTCGTTCCAGCCACCAATGGCTACCATTGTTTTGGTGTCAGGACTAAGCTCGCGGAGTTTGTTGAAACGTCCGAAACCGTCTTTGCCATAGTTTTCAGCAAGATCTTGCCAGCCATCCAATACTCTGACATTACCGTCCGTGCTAATACCCACAAATGTGTAGATCATATGTGTGCAGAGTTTTGGGTCGATGTAAGAGATGTCGAATTTGCCGTTACCGGGACGGTATACAGCCCAACTACCAAAGTAGCACACAACTTTTTCTGTAAATGAAGGTATTTTAATAAGTTTTATTGTAAAAGTAAAATTGTTCGATTTTAAAGGAAAAAGCATGATTTAAAAAAAAAACAATGTTTAGATTTAACCATATTAATATTTTTTTAATCATTTTCGAAACTTTGTTTCTTATCCAATTCTAATCCTAAGTTCCCTTCAACATTGTATTGTATAACAAATAACGTATTATTTGCATTAGTTAATATTATTATATTACTTCCCAAGTATTAGCCAATATCGATTTATCACAATTATTATTATGATAAAAAAACAATAACAAAACTTATGCAAATAAAAAATACTTACGCTCACTGGAAGCAGTGGCCAGGGCCAAGAGGCCAGCCAGCACCAAAGTTACCGCGCGCATCTGCAGGCAAAAAAAAAAATTGGCACTTTAAATAAAATCTTCTATTTTGCGTAAAAGAAAATATCCAACTACTTGGAAAAATAAAGACACGCGAAAGAAAATCAACATTCTAATGATAACATCGCTGATAAATGCATCCTTATCAATAAGGTAGATATAATATTATTGCACATGTAAAAACGTAATCAGTTCAACAATTTTTTTATTTCTATTGTAGTCCGTGATTTCGCAATTGATAAATCCTTTTACAAGTCTTATTTAATTAAATTTAATATAAAAATCAACTATTTAATGTTATCGAAAATCTAAAAAAATCTTTTATTATTAAAAAATTTAAACATTTGCAGAAAAATTGATAATACTATACAAGGAAAAATTCATTGAAATTTTATGAAAATTTTATATTTGTTTATACAAATTTAATTTTTAAGCTAATGACGTTCAAAATGATCAACAACTCACCTTAATTATACCCTTTTAACAAATTCCAGTTCGTCTTTCTGTAAAAGATGAAACTCGAATCTGATGAGTGATTGAGAGAACTTAGTATATATAAGTATTTTTGAATTATTTACACTTGAAAGGATTGATGGATGATCCGTCGATAATAAATTCATGACGTACCCACAGCACATTTAGTCTAATCTCATTAACTTTATGTGGCAGTCAATGCAATCAATGAATCGTTAATTTTACAAACCAAATTATTTTCCAAGTAATTTTTAAGAATAAAAAAAAAACTAAAATTAGTCGAATTGCAAGGTAAATTTGATCAGCTGTTTAAAACATTTATTAATCGTAACAATATTTTCGCATTTAATCAACATCGAAAAATTGTCAACAAACAGTTATTTTAACTTTGATGATGGAACACAAACAAAAATTTCTCGATTGTTAAAAGACTGGAAAAACTTATTACTGTTTTACAGTTTTTTTGAACATGTTTATGAAAAGTATAATTAAATTTGACACTTTTGTGATAATTTTATTTTTGCTTATTGGTTTGACATCGTGCTGGATTGTGATTGGTAGCCAATATCGTAAAGATATTGCAGTTCAGTGTTGAACATTATAATAGTTTGAAAAAAAAAACAAATGTCAACAACCATCGCAAAAGCTTAAAAATTTACACATTTTTCATAATTGTGATGAATTTTTGGTGAAGTTGAATTAGGGTTAATCAGCCGATAAATGAATATAATATTACCAATAAATGCCTAATATAAAAAAAAATTGGTCGTAGGTAAAAAATCAAGCATTCAAGAATTATCTTTAATTTTGATCAATTACCAGCTGGTGTCTAGGTACCGACTGACCAATCCTAATTTTGATTTTTAAGCTTGTAAAATAAATATGGACCATTAAACAAATTGAAATATGCAATAATAAATAAGATAAAACTATTTAATTTTTAAGTTTCTAAAATTAAAATAAAATAAAAAGTTGTGAAAAATCATTAGTGAAAAAGTGTTGTTTGAAGTATATGGCGTTATAATTGGAATATGATGACAGAATACACATTGAACTATTATATTTATGTAAACAATTAAAATTGTTGTTTATTTTTTAGGAGGATAAGGTAAGCTATTCATAATTGTAAAATCGCTTCAAAACGTAACATGAGCATGAAAAAAATATTATTTTTAGGAATTTTTATGCAAATATGCATTTGAATAAATAGTTAAATACATTTATAAAATTGTCTTGAATATTCATTATTTCTTAATATTAACTCATGAAATATAATCATCATAAAATTAAAAATCCACTCTTTTTGTTAATTTTGCACGTAGCCATTTTTCATAATTGTTAATCCAGTGTAGAATGTGTATTTTTCCACTAGTGTAGTTAGATAAGTATATTTCTACACTTGTAAAATAAATACTTTTAAAACACAAATTTTATTTCCACTTTCGAAATGCTCAAAAAACTATTTAAAATTATTCAGTGTTTAATATGTGAACTTTTGCGAAATCTACATCTTTTGCATATCAACCATTTTGAATCCAAGTTCGACATTTGACAAGTAAAGACTTTAAGATAAATAGATCTTTTTAGGTTAAAAATTAAAATAAAGTTTTAAGGATGAATTGTTTAAATCAACATTTAGGTTCCTAAAAATTTAAAGTCTAATTTTTCTAGATTCTAATTTTTACAGCACAGTACTGTAATTTTTATAGAGCTTCATCACAGACAGTATAGAAAGTTTAAGTCTCTGTCCATTTTCACATGAGCACATATATGCTTGTTTTCTTGATAAAACAACGCAATTGTAATTTTTACAATACCACTCTGTAAAATTTGTTAGGTGCTATAACAATAATTAAGAAAAACATGTCGCATCCCGTGATTACGGCGTGTCACTATAATTTTTATAGGAAAATTTTTCATAAATATAAACTTATATAAACTTTGTATTACTAGAATTGTAAATCATATGAAAAATTAAAATTCATGTGAAACATTCTATTTTTTCTTCTTACTTTGTGATAAGAAAATATTATTTCCGCAATTTGAATTCGAAACTTACACATTTTAATTTGTATATCATTAAAAAAATTAATAAATTATAATAATAAATATTATGTATATTAACCATTCACCGAAATTATAGACACTAAAAAATTTCATAACAAGTCAAATATTTGCTATAAAGTACTCTGCAATTTTATATTTTTACACGTAGTAATTTTAAAATATTATATTAATGTTTAATTTCGAATATAAATTCATTGCAACATTATTTTTATATTTAAAAATTTTAAATATAAAAATAGTTTAGTTCTAATCATCACTCACTGAAGTTACCCCTCTTGCCCATGACCTTGTTAATCCATTCATGATATTCTATACATATAATTTTATAATTTGCAAACCATCATAAGTAGAATAATCCACAAATATAAATTAAAGTCGAGATTACAAGTTTTGATTCGAGAAATGCCAAAAGTCAAAAGATTTGTTCGTTCAGAAATTATTTAAAGATAATGATTTCATAACTGAACTGTTAAATCATCGATCTGAATACTCGATTAGGCACCAATTCAAAATCAATCTAACATTCAAACTGAACGAATTTTGCAGAACAAATATTTTTTTAAATTATTGTACTTGAAAAAGATAAGCAATAATTTTGAATATTTTGGAAAATTTGGAAAAAAAATGAAACATAATATTACGAACGAGGGGGGTTATCAAATTTCAATATTGCGATATCATAAAGCCATCAAATTACAAAGGTGCAAATAATAAAACAGAATTACAATAATTAATCGCGCATACTAATAGCGATGTGAGTTACGCATAACCATCTCGAAATAATTAAATTAGTAGAGAAAAGGCAAAGAATGAGGAATTTAAATTTAGTGATATACCCTTGCAACGGTTTAATCAGATAATAAGACGTTAGTAAGAAAACAATAAACTAAATAAGGTGAGATATAATTTTAAAAATATTGAAATTATATCGTTGGATTTAAAAGTTTTTTTTTTCAAAAAGTAAGTTTTTAATATTTGTAATGATATAACAGATAGATTATTAAATTGTTCTTTATCAAATAACTCTAATCATCAGTATTTTGCATATAAGTATCTTGATGCTGTTAATACTTACTCTTAATCAAGATTAATCAAGAGCTATCATAATAATTGAAGCATTGGGTTGCAAACCTGTCAAGTCCAAACTTATATTAAGGACATGGCAGGTTTTGCAACCCAACGCCTCATTTGTCTATATTTTTAACTTTGAAGGAAAGTGCATACCTTTGTAGCGTTGCAAATTTATAAATTATTTGTAAGACCATCTTGATTGATCTTCCTTTTGGATGACTCTAACTATCTGAGGAATTTGGATTTTACTTGGAATATAGCATTATAATGGATGTTGAGGTGTGTGAAAACAATATCAATAACGCCTGACTACACGCAGAAATCGTAGAACAGAAGAATAGCAAAAAAGAAAGTCATTTCATCTTTTCTTTTTGAGAATATAGTACATTTTGCAACTAGGGAGTCAAGTCGCATATTTCTTCCGAGGGAGAAGTTTGCGACTCGAGCAAGCGAAAAGAAGCGAGGGGAGTAAATTCCCAAGGGAGAAATAAGACTTTACTCTCTAGTTGCATATTGTGCTTTATTCCTACCTCAACATTGGTCTAATATTAATATTTAATTGAAAAATTCGATAATCTGGTGTGTTATAGTTCATGTTTATACGAAAGTCTTGTATATATTGTTTGTCACTCATTATAAAAAAAAAGAATAATCGATCAATTTGAAGGCGCAACAGAAATATGATAGACAAACTATGCATGTCTGGTTGCATAGATCTTGGGTTGGTACGATCGCTTTCTATAATGCCCCTCTATTTTTAAAAGAAAAGATTCTTGTACAACACCATTTAGGTATATTGGAGTTTAATTTCTGGCTGTAACTAAATATATTAATACTATTATACTTAACAAGGTATTAAAATTCCAGAATTCACTGTTTAAGATACGAAATATTCGTTTATAAAGTTATAAAACCCATCAAACATAGCGTTAAAAATAAAATAAAGGTTTTTTTAGTGTTATTAAAGACATGAATTCAAAAGTTCATGAAATTTTATCGATCACTTTGGATATTTTAAAAATTTTATTTACCAAATCAGCGATCTATAAACACCTAAAAAATATCGATCAGATTAAAATTTTATAAACTGAATATTGATTTTCAGTTCATGTATTAATTTATTTATATCAGTGAGATTACCTGTAAACTTTTTAAGAACTGTAGAATTTATTCTAATAATTAAATGATTTTCAAATTCTACAGTGATCATATATGGTTCTATCATATGAGTAAAAAATAATAAATAAATAATATCGATCAAATTCTTGACAATATCAAGAGAATAAAGTATAGCTAAATCAGTTTTGTATTCTTTCACGAACATAATTTAATTCATGATGTATTATTTTCCTTTAATTTTGACCTAATTTCAAGTAATCAAAGCTTATTTTCGCCTTTGAATTATTCTATTCAGAGTCATTGAAAAAAAAATAATTTTTTTAAGAGTGACTTTGAACGTTTCTATACAATCAATATATATAACCAATTGCACTGATTTCACCAAGAATTTTTCAAAATATTGTAGTAAATGTGATAACATTAACAATTTGAATAGTTTTTTTTGTTAACACTTTCTAATTGACGTAGATACAATTGACGTATTATTCTCTAATTGAAAAGGAAATACTTTATAGATAAGCGAAAAAATTGAATAAATATTTAAGAATAATCCAATATGAAAACACGCCTCTTGTGATAACTTTTTTAATTGATGAGCTATTGAACAACAAAAAACAAATATTAATTCAACACACAAAAGATTTTTTGACAGTTTTTATTAATCAAAGAATTTCTTTTGAAGTGAATGGCTCAGTTATGTGTTAATCGAAAGTGAATTTAAAATTAATTTTGATTCAAACATTGAGTAAATAAAAACTTGTAAGAGAAGTCAAGATTTTTTAGTTTTTATAATTGAATATTTAGAGAAACATAGGTGAGCATTACTCTTATATTTTGTTAATTATAGTACTTTAATTGTATATAAAAATATAAACACATTTTTAATTTGACGTCGGATCTCTAAATTTTATTCAAACAGAAGAAGACATTATTTTTCTTGAAGATATAAAAGAAACTAAATTTCTGAACTTCAACACTCAACACTTTTGTGTATGGTGGGTTGTATGATATCGGCGATTTCATCAAGTTTACTAAAAATAAGCATTACTTCAAATGACCATGAATTAGTTTGCTTGCCGTAAATAATTCAACTAAATTACCTGAAAAATTTATTAAATATTTCATTGAAAATAAAAATTTGTTTCATAATTATCGAAAACCCAAAATAAGGATTAAAAATGTAATAAATAATGTAGTAATTAAATGAGCAATAAATTATTTCACCTTTAATACATTCTTAATCTTCCAATGTTTTTTGTTGATAAAATTTTTTGTAAAGTAAAGTTATTTTTTTTAAACCTTTTATACGATTCTGTTATGAATCATAAAATAAACACGTGCTAATTGCTAATTTTTGTCGCAAGGTTTTATTGATGTTATATCATTATAAATAAATCTGTTTCAAATTTTTATAAAAAAATACATTCCAAATTCAACAAAATCCATACCAATATAAAGTTTTACTTTATCTATATTTCGATTATGGAGTTTTTATATTAATAAAATTATTCAAAATTTGTATACCAGTTAAAAAAGTAAACAAGTTTTGCGACTTTGTTTTCAAAATTTTATAAAAATCAAATTAATTATGTAAGAGATTAATTTTGGGAGATATATTTTTAATATTTCAAAGAATTGATTGCAACATTAAAAGACAATATTAGGGCAAAAATAAAGACGAAAATTGCATTATAAGATTGAAATCTTCTGCTTTGCTCATCATTCTATGCAGTTTTCATCTTTATTTACATCCTAATGCTGTCTTTTAGTATTGCAATGCATTCTTTCGAAAGTTAAAAATATGTGTTTTCTACAATTTTCAATCATAAACATCAAAATTTTTATTATGCATAATTAAAATGGGCATAAGGTAAGATTTCAAGTGAAAATTATATGCAAATATTATATTTAGAAATTTTTATAATATAATTTACAGATACCTATTTCAGTTAATTTGTTAAAAAATTTGTTGCTTCCATAATAAATTATCATCTGTCAAAATTTTCCAAAAATATTGCAAAAAAAAGTGTTTTTAATTTTACGCTTGTTTTCTCATTTACGATAGTATTCAAGAATAGTATATTACTCCCTAGGTGAATAATATATACTATTAAGTATTAACTTAAATTTCCAAATTTTTAAAGAAAAACATTTTTTATTATCTACATGAAGATGTAAGATTACAGAAAACTAGTCAGCTCGTATAGAGAAACGTACGGCGAAATATTATTTTTTTAAATGAAAAATCTATTTTTCAACTTTACACATAAAGATATTATTTAGATTTGGAAAAGGCTATTGTATCCAAAGGCTGAATACCTTGTCAAATAAAAAAGAATCTATTTATTTTTACGTCACAAAGCTTTCTCTCTAAATTGAATGAAATTTGTAAAACGTATATTTATTACGTGTTAAATTTTCTAAAAGGTATTCAGCCTTTTGATTAATGTTACACGAATGTTGATCAACCAATTCATTAAGAATGATTTAATAAATCTTCGAATAACATCTCAAATAGTAGTCTGACAAAATTTATCGCTTAGTTCATCGTTGATTACATTCATCAATGAATCATGTGGGTATAATTGTATCTAATAAATATGGAGCATACGTAACATAAATCTGAATTTAACGTATTTTTTATATTTATTTAAATCGATTGAATATTCTTAATTTTTTTAAATTTTATTATGAAATTTATTAATATTAATATATATTTAATAATTAAAATTAAAATTGTGAAATACAATTATTTTATTAGTTTATTTAATTGAAGTTATTAAAATTAATTGAATTAATGTTTAGTTTTCCTTCTTAGATTAGATAGTGCTTGAGGCGCGTATTTAAATTTATGTAATTGCAAAGACATAAGTACCAAATATTAAAAAAAAATGAAATCATTAATGCTCAAACAAAATTAAAATAAATGATCATAAAGATCAAATATTGGACAATCAACAGCTTGAGCGAAAATTATTTTTAAAATGAGAGATCTTTAAATACATCGGTATTAAATATTATAAAATATATTGGCATTTTTATCGATAAAATATAACGTGCAAAATAAGTAATATAACTTACCAACTACGTTATGCAAATTTTTTATTATTATTTTCTGTATTATTTCTTGCATAACTTAGCACATTATGTATTTTTTTTATTAAATAACACTGCTCGAGTTTAAAATTTTCCACATTATTATTTATTAGTATTTATGTGTACAGTGTAGTTAAATTTAAATTAATAAAAATAAAAATTGATCATATTCAAGGATTGAAAAATTTTCTTATTGATTACATCAAACTTTTAAATACAAATATTATTACCAATTCTTATTGTTATTATCATCCAAAAGAGCCTCAAATATTTTTTGTTGGTATAATACGTATACTAAAACTTATATTTTACTAATAACTTTAACGAAAAACGTAACAACTAAAATATTTTTTTCTAATGAGGAAAATCCGCAGAAATTAACATTTATTGTGCACAATGAATACAATGCTATTTAAATAAAACGTCATTACTCTTATACTAGAAGTGAAAAAGAGTTCAATTACAAAAATGAACTTTTTTAAAAAACAGCAACGCTACTTTTTAAACTTTTGAAAATAAAATTAATTTGGCTTTAATGAAAAATAATAGTTTAGTATTACAAAACAAATTATCAAGATTAATTAACAGATATATGTAATCAACTATTTAAAATTTATAGATTAATTTTTAAAAAAAGTATATATTACAATAAGAAGTTTATCTGTTTTATCTCTACGCATCAATTTAAAATGAAAACGTCCGTGATACAAAGTCAGGTTATCCTGCATAAAAATTTGATAGAGAAATCTCCTATGCTAAATGAATTTGTACCAAAATTGCCGTTTGAATGAACTATAAAGCTGAAGGATTATTTCATTCTGTTCCTCCGGAAAATTCAGAAAAAATTTTTCCAAAAATTTTAAGTAATGTGCTAATTAACTCCAGGTGAAGTTATATTAAATGAAGATAATGCAAACTCTAATTTTTCGAAATTTTTCGGTAACAAAGATCTAACTTGTAATTCAATCTTATTTCTCGTTTCATTGTATCTATGTTATTATGTTATGTTTATGATACATGAAAATTAGGCCTGAGCCACTAACCGGCTCATTTTATAAATTCTAATGTTGATGAAATTTAGAATTTCCAATTTAAATGACGTCAATAAATAAAATAGGTACACTGGTCCGTAAATATTAGATTTCTTTGTAATTTTTATATATTTGTTCAATCAAGATAATATACTTTTGGGAAATAATTTTAAAAATTTTAGTTGCATGCAATATTTTATTTAAATATTTAATTGTAATAAAGACAGAAATTCTTTATTGTATTTTGATAATAAAGATTACATATTCATAATAAAACATTCATCAGTAATGCCTTGAGTCATTTAGTTTGATGTTTTTGCATTATCAATACTATAAAAAACCTTTGAAAATTAACTTTCTTCATTAAATTTTTGGATCTTGCAATAAGCTTTTCTTAAAGCTTGATAATACTTTGGCGTTAATTTTTTTACACATCGAGTTAAACCAATTAAAATGTCATCTTGGCCTTTGTACTCAATCGAAAATATTTCGAAATATACGTAATCATCACATAATAAATATTTGATTTATTCGAATATAAGAAAAAAAAATTATCATCATGACATGTGCAAACGAAAAAAATTTCAAAATATAAAATATTTAAGTTTAATAAATATTGGTAAGTGCGATCAGATATAAATTATTCGCTAAATACATATTTATTTTATTTTCGTCATTTCAGATCTAAAAAACTGTAATGTCGGTATTTTACATTCCTCCTTCAAGTAGAGTTTTTTTGTATGAATATTTTTTAGTACCGAAGATTACCGCAACGTGGTGCTTTGAACCCTCTACAAGAAAACAGAGGCCAAAGTATAAATAAGCCTCTAGTATCAGGTACTTTTGCCCACATAATTCGTAATACCCTTCAATCGAAAATAATACCTATAACTTTACAATGAAATATTCTTGCAAAATTTTGGACCTTTTACTTGCTGTATTTTGCATAATAATTTTCTGCTTATCATATTATTCATTTAATGAGAAAACTGCGATATACCTCAGTCCCGTTATGCAAATAAGTGGATTCATCTTATTTGGCATGATACTAGCAGTAGGTTTTAACTTAACGAGGGATCAAGCGTCAATTACAACAGCACTTATTTTTGTAGTAGGGACCCCGATGTATACCTGTGTTATTTATCTTAATCGAAAAGAGCACAAAGACGTTTTTATTTACATTAACTTCCAATGCATTGTTTGGTTTGTAAGCCTAATAGCGTTGTTAATAATTTGTGTTAAGATAAATGATAAAAAAAAAATGAGAATGATGATGGAGGAAAGCTATAAAATGGCATAAATTAAAACAAAATTTTTCTTTTAAGTTTTAAGCAATTCTACTAGGATATCTGTACGTTTATATCATACGTATAAACATACGAAGTAAAAGCCTGTTCGTGAGATTTTGTCATAAGCAATTGACGTTTATCCCAGTATCTTTTTTGTTCTTCGCCAAGTGTCGCATCAGAAGAATATTTAGCCCCCATTATGTTACGGAACGTTAAGCAAATACCTACAGCTAAATTTATCATATTTTTCAGAATTATCTAATTTTATTTTTTAATGTAGTTAATACTTCCTTTGCCTTACCCTTCAAAATATCAAGAGTTTACGGTTTTAATACGAGATAAAACAATTTAAACTAATAGCTAGATTTTCCTTGAAGATTTTTTTATCGTGTAACGTACGAAAAATTCAGTACAAAGTACAACTTGACAATTCGTGAATCAAATAGTTGAGTTTAATAAGTTGATGTCAATGTGAAAGTATACCAAAAAATGTAACAGCTTTAGTTTACTACAGAGGGCGTTTTTCATGCAACGATTAATGGTACAAGGGATGCGGATCTCCAATTTTTTGAAAAAGTATCAAATTTCATTTATCGATTGTTTTCAGTTATCAGTATTCAGTGTAATCATATATTTATAGATACTAAACAACCTTCGATCAATAATAGTATTACAAAGTACATTAATAATATATTTAATAATTAAGAATTCGTTAAACTTGATATGATCGTCGTTATCGACATAATTAAAGTGTATATTAATCAATCTTATGAAATTTCATTTGTCAAGATGGCGTAAATTTTAATGCAATTACAACCTGAAAATAAAAAGACGTGATAATATTGAGAATTTACAATTTAAATGGAAATTTTGAAATATCAACACCAGTCCGTAAATTTTAAATCTTTTTAAATTTTTTATATATTTTTATAATCGATTACATTTTTATATGAGCAATAATTACATCTAGCTCATTGATAAGTATACATTTATCAGTAATATTATCATTGTAAAATGTAATTTTTCGCTCATTTTTATTTTTCCAATAAGTGGATTTTTTTTCTTTGTTTTCACAAAATATAAAAATTTAATCATAAATACTTGTTTTCTGCACAGATGCGAGCAATTGTATTGCTTTTAGCTGCATTCTTGGCCTTTGCCACAGCTTCCAGCGACAGTGAGTGTTTTATTAGTACACTATAAGTTTTGTTTTCATATTACACAATTATAAAATCATTTTGATATATTTAAATTGGCTATAATAATAAAATAAGAGTCTACATAGGATCTGAATTTTGGGATGTATTGTAAAATGCATGGGTAACTGTAAAACGTGTAACCGTATTACATGATACTTGTAACACTCGGATAGTTCAGTTTTTTATACTTTTTTAGAAAACGGTATATTTAATAATCTTTAAAAAAACGGGGATGGTAGAAATGTAGACTTTAGATGCTAGACATTATACCATACTGGCCTTCTGAAGGTTAAAAGTTTAAAATCATTCAGAAATTTATGTATTCAGTATGAAAAACGCCCTCTATAATAAACTGCAGCCATTGCAATTTGATATAAACAAAATCATATCATTGTCGAGTTGAACTTTGTGGTGAATGGTTCGTTGGTTAAATAATAAAAAAGCTGTAAGGAAAATCTAGTCATTAGAGTAAATTGCATCATCTCGTATTAAAAGCGGAGACTCTCGATATTCTAAAGGGTAAGCAAAGAAAGTATTAACTATAATAAAGAATAAAATTAGACGATACTTAAAAATACAATAATGAATTAGCTGTAGGTATTTGCTTTACATTTCGTAACGTAATGGAGGCTGAAAATTCTTTTGATGCGACAGTTTTTGAAGAATCGATGAGACCTCTAATGTTGTTTCAGTTAAAATTTAGTATGCTGAAGTTTCCTAATTATATTGATATTGATCCGCGTGAGATACAAAACGAGCAGGAAGCTTTTGATTTAACGACTGTAATAGAAAGTATTGAAATATTATGGGAAATGTTTTTAAAGTCCAAAACTGAGTGCAAAGAGCAAGATGATAATTTAATTTCTTTGATTCGAGATATTGAAGAATTAGCGCCAGAGTATTTTCGGATGGAAACAGAAGCTCGTCGCATGCTCCGAAAATGGGAAGTAAAAAATGCAAGAAAATCAAAATAGAAAAGTCGAAGCATTAATTATCATTGTTTTATTATGAATGTGCGATATTTACTATCAAAGTAAAGTTAAGAATTTCTGTTTTTGTAATTGAAATATAAATAAAACATTTCATGCAACTGTTCTTTTAATTATTCTTCAAAGGTATATATTGTAGCTATTTCGATTATAAAAATATATAAAAAATTTAAAAAGATTTAAAATTTACGGACTGGTGTTGATATTTCAAAATTTCCATTTAAATTGTAAATTCTCAATATTATCACGTCTTTTTATTTTCAGGTTGTAATTGCATTAAAATTTACGCCATCTTGACAAATGAAATTTCATAAGATTGATTAATATACACTTTAATTATGTCGATAACGACGATCATATCAAGTTTAACGAATTCTTAATTATTAAATATATTATTAATGTACTTTGTAATACTATTATTGATCGAAGGTTGTTTAGTATCTATAAATATATGATTACACTGAATACTGATAACTGAAAACAATCGATAAATGAAATTTGATACTTTTTCAAAAAATTGGAGATCCGCATCCCTTGTACCATTAATCGTTGCATGAAAAACGCCCTCTGTAGTAAACTAAAGCTGTTACATTTTTTGGTATACTTTCACATTGACATCAACTTATTAAACTCAACTATTTGATTCACGAATTGTCAAGTTGTACTTTGTACTGAATTTTTCGTACGTTACACGATAAAAAAATCTTCAAGGAAAATCTAGCTATTAGTTTAAATTGTTTTATCTCGTATTAAAACCGTAAACTCTTGATATTTTGAAGGGTAAGGCAAAGGAAGTATTAACTACATTAAAAAATAAAATTAGATAATTCTGAAAAATATGATAAATTTAGCTGTAGGTATTTGCTTAACGTTCCGTAACATAATGGGGGCTAAATATTCTTCTGATGCGACACTTGGCGAAGAACAAAAAAAGATACTGGGATAAACGTCAATTGCTTATGACAAAATCTCACGAACAGGCTTTTACTTCGTATGTTTATACGTATGATATAAACGTACAGATATCCTAGTAGAATTGCTTAAAACTTAAAAGAAAAATTTTGTTTTAATTTATGCCATTTTATAGCTTTCCTCCATCATCATTCTCATTTTTTTTTTATCATTTATCTTAACACAAATTATTAACAACGCTATTAGGCTTACAAACCAAACAATGCATTGGAAGTTAATGTAAATAAAAACGTCTTTGTGCTCTTTTCGATTAAGATAAATAACACAGGTATACATCGGGGTCCCTACTACAAAAATAAGTGCTGTTGTAATTGACGCTTGATCCCTCGTTAAGTTAAAACCTACTGCTAGTATCATGCCAAATAAGATGAATCCACTTATTTGCATAACGGGACTGAGGTATATCGCAGTTTTCTCATTAAATGAATAATATGATAAGCAGAAAATTATTATGCAAAATACAGCAAGTAAAAGGTCCAAAATTTTGCAAGAATATTTCATTGTAAAGTTATAGGTATTATTTTCGATTGAAGGGTATTACGAATTATGTGGGCAAAAGTACCTGATACTAGAGGCTTATTTATACTTTGGCCTCTGTTTTCTTGTAGAGGGTTCAAAGCACCACGTTGCGGTAATCTTCGGTACTAAAAAATATTCATACAAAAAAACTCTACTTGAAGGAGGAATGTAAAATACCGACATTACAGTTTTTTAGATCTGAAATGACGAAAATAAAATAAATATGTATTTAGCGAATAATTTATATCTGATCGCACTTACCAATATTTATTAAACTTAAATATTTAAAGTATAATAAACAAGTTTTGCGACTTTGTTTTCAAAAATTTATAAAAATCAAATTAATTATGTAAGAGATTAATTTTGGGAGATATATTTTTAATATTTCAAAGAATTGATTGCAACATTAAAAGACAATATTAGGGCAAAAATAAAGACGAAAATTGCATTATAAGATTGTTTTGATGTTAAATCTTCTGCTTTGCTCATCGTTCTATGTAGTTTTCATCTTTATTTACATCCTAATGCTGTCTTTTAGTATTGCAATGCATTCTTTCGAAAGTTAAAAATATGTGTTTTCTACAATTTCCAATCATAAACATCTAAATTTTTATTATGCATAATTAAAATGGGCATAAGGTAAGATTTTAAGTGAAAATTATATGCAAATATTATATTTAGAAATTTTTATAATATAATTTACAGATACCTATTTCAGTTAATTTGTTAAAAAATTTGTTGCTTCCATAATAAATTATCATCTGTCAAAATTTTCCAAAAATATTGCAAAAAAAAGTGTTTTTAATTTTACGCTTGTTTTCTCATTTACAATAATATTCAAGAATAGTATATTACTCCCTAGGTGAATAATATATACTATTAAGTATTAACTTAAATTTCCAAATTTTTAAAGAAAATCATTTTTTATTATCTACATGAAGATGTAAGATTACAGAAAACTAGTCAGCTCGTATAGAGAAACGTACGGCGAAATATTATTTTTTTAAATAAAAAATCTATTTTTCAACTTTACACATAAAGATATTATTTAGATTTGGAAAAGGCTATTGTATCCAAAGGCTGAATACCTTGTTAAATAAAAAAGAATCTATTTATTTTTACGTCACAAAGCTTTCTCTCTAAATTGAATGAAATTTGTAAAACGTATATTTATTACGTGTTAAATTTTCTAAAAGGTATTCAGCTTTTTGATTAATGTTACACGAATGTTGATCAACCAATTCATTAAGAATGATTTAATAAATCTTCGAATAACATCTCAAATAGTAGTCTGACAAAATTTATCGCTTAGTTCATCGTTGATTACATTCATCAATGAATCATGTGGGTATAATTGTATCTAATAAATATGGAGCATACGTAACATAAATCTGAATTTAACGTATTTTTTATATTTATTTAAATCGATTGAATATTCTTAATTTTTTAAAATTTTATTATGAAATTTATTAATATTAATATATATTTAATAATTAAAATTAAAATTGTGAAATACAATTATTTTATTAGTTTATTTAATTGAAGTTATTAAAATTAATTAAATTAATGTTTAGTTTTCCTTCTTAGATTAGATAGTGCTTGAGGCGCGTATTTAAATTTATGTAATTGCAAAGACATAAGTACCAAATATTTAAAAAAAATGAAATTATTAATGCTCAAACAAAATTAAAATAAATGATCATAAAGATCAAATATTTAACAATCAACAGCTTGAGCGAAAATTATTTTTAAAATGAGAAATCTTTAAATACATCGGTATTAAATATTATAAAATATATTGGCATTTTTATCGATAAAATATAACGTGCAAAATAAGTAATATAACTTACCAATTGCGTTATGCAAATTTTTTATTATTATTTTCTGTATTATTTCTTGCATAACTTAGCACATTATGTATTTTTTTTATTAAATAACACTGCTCGAGTTTAAAATTTTTCACATTATTATTTATTAGTATTTATGTGTACAGTGTAGTTAAATTTAAATTAATAAAAATAAAAATTGATCATATTCAAGGATTGAAAAATTTTCTTATTGATTACATCAAACTTTTAAATACAAATATTATTACCAATTCTTATTGTTATTATCATCCAAAAGAGCCTCAAATATTTTTTGTTGGTATAATACGTATACTAAAACTTATATTTTACTAATAAGTTTAACGAAAAACGTAACAACTAAAATATTTTTTTCTAATGAGGAAAATCCGCAGAAATTAATATTTATTGTGCACAATGAATACAATGCTATTTAAATAAAACATCATTACTCTTATACTAGCAAGTGAAAAAGAGTTCAATTACAAAAATGAACTTTTTTAAAAAACAGCAACGCTACTTTTTAAACTTTTGAAAATAAAATTAATTTGGCTTTAATGAAAAATAATAGTTTAGTATTACAAAACAAATTATCAAGATTAATTAACAGATATATGTAATCAACTATTTAAAATTTATAGATTAATTTTTAAAAAAAGTATATATTACAATAAGAAGTTTATCTGTTTTATCTCTAGGCATCAATTTAAAATGAAAACGTGCGTGATACAAAGTCAGGTTATCCTGCATAAAAATTGATAGAGAAATCTCCTATGCTCAGTGGCGGCGCTACCGTAATGGAAGGTATGGAGTTACTCCATCCCTAGGATTTGTTATGGTATGGAATTCCATACATACAATTCATTTTAAGACAATAAACCAAATAGAGAAATTTTTAATTTGTAAACTTTAAATTCAATAGTTGAAAGACGAAGATAGAGAGAGAGAGAGAGAGGGAGAGAGACAATAAAGAATGTGAATGAGAGTTGTTTATAGAAAAAAAAATTTTTTTTTCAAACCAAAAGATTCTAAGTATAATTTATATTAAAATAAAAATAAAAATGCTCGCATTACTATCTTTATATAGTTAAAGTTTTTGACTATAAAATTTATTTAATATATTTATTAGATATAAGTTGAGAATATAATTTTCTGATTAAAAAGGAAAACAAAAAATTTTATAATATGTAATATTTACAGATAAAATAATACAATATATGTATTATATAACTAAGACAAAATGCAATATACGAAATCTGTGCATTTTGTGAATAATGAATATTAATAGAAATTTCTTAATTTGAATGCTAATATTAGTTATTTAGAGCCAATCTTAGTTTCAGATTTCGCAAAAAAAATTTGATTCGTACTCAATCTTTTATAAACATTTTTTAAATAAGAAAATCTACTTATTACTTACATATTATTGAGCTAATAGTCGCAATAATAATTTGTGAAAGAATGCAGCCATCCGTTAGAAAAAACTTTTCGCTTTTTTTCATTCTACGAAGATAAAAAATGTATCAATTTTGAGACCAAAGAACGGTCAGGGATGTTAATTTTCACGGTCCAGCGATAAAATGTGCTAGTATTCGAGATGAGACGACAAAATTGTTAATTAAGATATTTCAAGACTTTTTTCACTAAATAAAGAAAATTCATGTGCAATATTTTTTAATGGTTTTACATATGAGCTTGTATAAATATTTTTTTTCCATTTTATTAACGGTTTTAAACATCATGAAAATTATTATTGAAAACCATATAATAATTATTTCAATATTATTTATCTACTCAATCTGTTTTTGCATAGTGCAATGCAAAGTCTTGCATTGCATGGAGCATAAAATTGTAGACAAAAGTACAAAAACAACACTGTACTTATAAACTTTTTTTCATCGCGTTAAAAATATAATGATTTTCAAACAACATATAATAAACCTGCAAAAGTGTGGCTATTTACACTGTTTCGTGTATTCTTAATTACAATCATCCTTCAAAAATATAATTAATTATTCATTGTCATTTTTCTAAAATTAATTAAAATAGGTGAAAGCATAAGGAGTTATGATAATCAAGGTTCTTAATAATTATAAATTGTAGAGATAATAATGAAAGAAATCAGACGATTTTTCATGAAATGAAATAGATAATTATTTGACATAATTTATGTAAAAATTGACCGATTTTTGCAAATTAAACTTCGCGATGAAGCTCTCGAAGTGAGAAATGCAAATATTTAATAATTAATCTTTTATTTTATATTGCAAATTATTTGAAAATTTTAGTTAACTATGATTGAAAAAGGTTCGACATAAAAACTCCAAACGTATATATATAAGTGAAATAGACATGAATTCTCGCTTGTACTCATGCATTTTCTGTATGTACTTTTTTCTTAACCGCACTAATATTCAGGCCTTAATTTTTGTTGTTTACATATATAATTTTTACGAGCTTAAAGTTTAAGTTTTACGAGCTGAAATTTTTGTCTGAATTCCTAAGCAACTCATCGTCCCATAAGAAGTTATCATTTCAAAAATAACAAACAAAAACTATGCACTCCGCGAATGATAATTCAAAAAATAAAAACAAAAACTATAAAAAAGCAAATACTAGGCGTTCCGTGAATGATAAATTAAAAACGGAAAGTGAAAACTATAAATGAGCCAATACTAAATATTTTGTGAATGATGAATCGAAAAAAATAAGAGAAAATAAAAATTTCAAAAATATACTTAAAACATGTAATAATCGTTAATTTTTATCAATATAATTGAAACTGTTGAAACTGTTTGTTGAAATTGACTTCTGTAATAACAAAAATCTAAATTCCGTTTAATGTATGTAGTAGGGCCGTAGGAGCGGCGATATACAACTTATGCATTGTATTTGCAGTTGGGTATATATGGGGGATCCCCGACCCAGTGTATAATAAAGCGTTAAAACGACTAGCTCTTCTCTTCACATGTTACGCTAGTATCAACTTTCGTTTTATTCATATTTTATGTACTTACAATTGTTATTTAATTTGAAAAATGTCAATATAAATGAGTTGCAATAATCTACACCTTATAATTATCAATAAAAACTCTATAAAATAATCCAAATACCAAATTATTACTCATTATACTGATGTTCCTTGTTGTTTAAGTGTTAAGACACATCCAAAAGTTGTCTTTCTTTATTGAACAGTGTAAAAAAGTTAAAAAATTTTCACAGTACTTTTTTTTCACTGTTAAATAATAGGCTATACTATTTTTGCACCGGGAAATCGTGGCAAAAGAGCGAATTTACGTTGCATAGTGCTATAAAATATTTTATTTTTGTGTAAATAATTATTTTATAAAATATACTGTGCACAATAAAAAGATAGTAAGCAATTAGATTTTTAAATAAATGATTCTCAGTTAAAAATTGTAAAATTTACATAATTTAAAAAACATATGCAAAATGTGAATTACAAAAGAAACCATTATCAAAAATATTGAACTGTAAAAAGCTGTTTGGTGTGCCCCTAAACTATAAAAATAAAAATATTTGAATTAACATAAAAATTTTGATATGAATTAAAACTATTAATTTTAGATCTATAATTTTTACCTGGATAATGACACCGGCCATCGACACGATAATAATTATTTTTACAGTCACAAACATTTTTATCGGAACATTGTAACGTATTTCCAGAAGTTGGAGAATTTCTTTCATAACATTCATCTATAATTTTGGAACATTTAGCTCCGTAGGCTGAAATTAAACATTAATTATGTGATACAAAATGTAATTATATCCTACTTTTCCGATATAATAAATAACATATTAAATTATTAACTGAAACTGCAAAAATATAAATGAGTTTAAAAAATAAAACAAAATATAAAAGTTTAAAACTGAAAAAAATTTTTTCTTCTTTTAATTGAAAAAAAGCATTATTTGCAAAATTATTTCAACAATCTAAAACATCACTTTTGTTATTTTTCACAGAGTAGAATTTTTGCTTTGGTATAGTGTGTATAATAGAAAATCCAATAAATATAAAGGAAAAAACGTAAACTGCGTTCGTTAACATTAACGGCAGGCCGTGCATAAATATTTGTAATAATAATATCTATTGCGCTTAACCTTCAATTTGCAGATACACCGATTAATACTTGAGTAATTAACAAAAATGCCAATTAGACAAGGACAGCAAATCCGGCCTGCTCTTAATAGAATAAATTTCTAGCTTAACTGCAATGTAATTACAGAAGCAAAAAATAGAATGATTAAAGTTTATAAAAAATTAATGAAAGCTTTATCATTGTCAATA
Organism: Anastatus disparis; assembly: GCA_017163975.1. Taxonomy (NCBI): domain Eukaryota; kingdom Metazoa; phylum Arthropoda; class Insecta; order Hymenoptera; family Eupelmidae; genus Anastatus; species Anastatus disparis. The sequence continues at coordinate 1,912,964 of JAFFSR010000218.1, read as the reverse complement.
CACGATGATCTAAAGGTTTAAAGAAAAATTTTGAATATGCAATTTTGTACTACATAGTAATAATTAGATTAAGTCCGTCTATGAATAAAGCCATATATATTGTTTTCAAAATTTATAACGTTATAGTGCTTTCACAGTAGCGTGGATACAAGAGTAAATTGAAATTTTTTTTTTAATACACCAGTATCTTAAGGTTCCATGTAATAATGCATTGAAAGTGTGAATGTTGTGCATGCGTGCAAGGAAAAACCAAGCTTTCGAATGATGCGCTCATAAATTCACACTATCACGTATTATAATAGAAGAGCAAGATAGGGGCAACGGTAGCGCATGGGCTTAGGCTCTTGGCTCGCTACCCTATGATCTACCCCAGGGTAGCTAGATATCCTACGATTTACCTCAGGGTCATCATGGGATACTAAGTGACTGCTTGAGATCCACAGTCTACCCTAGGGTTACCTGAGGATGCTTAGTGATCGCTTAGGATCCGTAGTTTACCCTAGGGTTACGCTAGGATACTTAGTGATCACTTAGGATTCGCAGTCTACCTTAGGGTTACCCTAGGATGCTTAGTGATTTCCTAGGATCCACAATATAACCTAAGGTTACTCTAGGATACTTAGTTATTGCTTAGTATCTGCAGTCTTCTTTAGAGTTTATCTGAAGCACTGAAATCCTTGGTTTTTTTTTTTTTTTTTTTTGTGCAGATGACATTTTTCTTTTATTTTTCGTCTATTTTAATTGGCCTTTTAGCTCTTTGCCTTAGGCCATGGTTCAAACATATTATAGTTTTCATTTTTGCCGAGTGGAACTTTTTAAAACACTTCAATTTTGCCCAGACGAACTTTTCAATTGATTTTTCGTGATCTCCGGGTTCTAATACCCGTAGAAAAATTCGAAAATTGTTTTTCGAAATTTTCCCGGGGAATCGAATCCTGGTCCACTAGGGCGCGAGCCAAGAGCCTAAGCCCATGCGCTACCGTTGCCCCTATCTTGCTCTTCTATTATAATACATGATAGTGTGAATTCATGAGCGCATCATTCGAACGCTTGGTTTTTTCTTGCACGCATGCACAACATTCACACTTTTAATACATTATTACATGGAACCTTAAGATACTGGTGTATTAAAAAAAAAAATTTCAATTTACTCTTGTATCCACGCTACTGTGAAAGCACTATTAGCGACCAAATACAAGAAAGTTTGACGGTGTAAAAATAAAAACTACCAATTTTTATGTTTCTCTTTTATAAAAATAAAATACACAATAATAGAGATTAATCCAAACGTAAATTATTTAATAAACTTTAGTTAAAATATTACAATTTTCGTCCTTGGATAAATTATTTAAACTACTCATACCTGTATTATGTAAGCATGTATTTGTCTTTTCATCAAAATGATAAGCAGCAGAGCAATGACATTTCTTGTCGTAGCACTTAGCATCTGTGAAACTCTTATCACATTGTACTGATTCTTCGCACTCGTCATTGATGGATGTGAGTATTGGTAAACATTTTTGAGCACTATAACTAATAATTGTATCTTGATGACAAAGGCAGAATTTTGATTTTCTATACTCTAAACATTTAGCTCCTGTAATGTGCTCGCATTGCCGGTCGTGTACACATTCCTCTGCATACTCTGCGAATAGAAATTATAATTTTTATTAATTTTTTCTTTTACAGGCCACTCTATTTTGAGATAGTAAAAAGCGGAAAATAGAAAAATCTTAGAAATTCAGAAAAAAAATTTCAACTTTTAAGAATTTACTATTATTGTACATCGGAATAAAATTTTCTCCTCAGGATCATTCTATTTCATGAAAATGTACAGCGAAAAACTCGGATTACTTACATATTAGAAAAAAAAAATTATTTTTCTCAAAATAATATGAAAATAATTATCATACTAGAAAGTGTAATGTTGTCAGCCATACACGCCGGAGCTTCGTAATAATTGTTTTGTTTGTTTTCATTCTAAAAGTAGATATTTTATTTTTTTTTCTGTATTTTTAGTCTTTAAAATCTTATTTACCATTACATAACTCTTAAAAACGAGATTTTCGTTAAATGACAAAATGAAACATGTTGTTAATAAAAATTATTTTAATAGTATATTGTGTAACGAGTGAGGTTTAGTTGACTATTGCGCACGAGCGTAGCGAGTAGCGCCATTACCCGAGTGGCGCAATAGTCAACTAAACCGAAAGAGATTCACATACTATTTTTTTCTCGTAAGTGCTGGGTGTAAGAGAGAGAGAGAGAGAGACAGAGAGAGAGTGACATGTTGGGACGCGGAAAGGGGGGCTGTGGAGGGCAAAGCCCCCCCCCCCATTTAAAAAAATTAATATGTAAATAAAAAAAAGCATTTCATAAAAATATTATTTTTTTGCGTCGCCAACAACTTTTATCAAGAAGCTAGCACACAACTGACTCGTATACATAGAAACTCGTGTACGTTCTTGCGTGTTTTGTTTCCTTTCGATATAGCATTCTCTTACTCTCTCTCTCTCTCTCTCTCTTTCATATCTGCCGTACGACTGACTCGTAAACACGTTCTTGCGTGTCTTGTTTTCTTTCGATACAGCATTCTCTTTCTCTTTCTCTCTCCTATCATCTTCGCCCGCGCGACGCTACTTATGTATATGCAATCAAAATCGTGATGTTCTTTTTTTCATTATTTAACGCATTTGCGTGACGTTATTTTTCACTACGTAACGCTTTTAACTAGAACACACACTTCAAAGACAAAACACAAGCGGCACGCGCTATTAGCTACTTACCACCCCGAAAACGCATGCGCAATCGGCCACTTACCCAGCATGTATGAGGAAAAAATTATTACAAATAAAATTATGAAAAAATCTAAAAAAATTTTAATTGTAATATATAGCATTCAGCTTTTAAAATCTACGTTTCGTAGTAGTAAAATCTATATTTAATTTTAGTTATTTAATTAATAACTTACCAACTTTCTTTACGCATCTCTTTTTTATCTGATAATAACCATCAGCGCAATGGCATTTTCTATTTTCGCAAATGGAATTCTCAACTTTTGTTAAACATTGTTCATCCTCTATGCAACGACTGCGAAGTCCCATAGCAACTTAATAACAAAGAAAATACGTATTTCATATTATGAAAATTATTAAATTATTTTTAGAATTTATTTTCTGAATTAATAATAAAAATTTACCTTTTAAACATTTGGTATTATCTTTTGATGGGACAAAATTCCTATTACAGTCACACAGACTCTTAGCTATGTTGCAAAAGCCGTTCTTCAATCCGCAATCTTGATCATCAACACACGTGCGTCCAACTAACGGCTCGACAACTGAAAAATGTTTAATATACTTTAATTTTTTTTATTTTTAGAATTATTTGCTTTATTATTATACATGAAAATGATTTTTCTAAATTAAATGTGTATAAATTTTGTATACTATTATATTTTATTGCTGAAATTTTCAAACATTAATAGAGAAAAACTTGTTTTTGACAATATAGTCTAGTCGCCAGAGGGGTCACCGTGGCCTTTTTAATTTAGATGGGAACACAAAGATTTTTTTTATGTATTTTGACTCGCTGAACACGAATATCGATAGTGTTTTACGATCTGACAGTTGAGTAATTTGATATAAACAATTTAAATGTTTAAAGCGTTGTATCTTTTGAACTAAAAATGATGGAAAAATGTGACTACGTAGGTTTTGTTCATTAATCCATAACAAACAAATTGATTTTTTATTTATCTAGATAAAGTTATTAGAACCGGAGATTTGTTAATTAAGTGCAAAAAGTCGGCGCAACGTCGAGACGCCAGGACAAATTCCACTATAACTCAGCTTCTAATGAATATTTTTCATCGGCTGAGGTCTTACATGTAAGTCATATGTATCATAATATACTATTTTAGTACTTATTTAAATGATCTATAGTTACAAAATTACGACGTGCAACGTTGCCACATTAAAGCATGCACTCATTATTTCTTTCTCTCGCAGCTAGCTTTCTCTCTCTCTCTCTCTCTCTCTCTCTCTCTCTCTCTCTCTCTCTCTCTAACTGAATGAACTAACTTATCTATAAAAAAGTTTCATAAGTTGTGCCAGTATAATCCATACGCTTAAAGACTTTCAGCGCTGCCTGTATTTTTCAAGGTTATGTGAAACGCCGATTTGTTACGTTTTGAGTTATACGCACAATTGGAGTAGTAGTTACTCAGATTTGAGTTTCCCTTGCGCTGACGCAGGTATACGTAAAACGCCGGTCAGTTAAAACAGAGTTATGCACAGATGATTGGAGCAACCACAGTTCATTTTCAGCACACCGTTTGCGCCGGACGCGTGATGTTAGTATAGCGAAAGAATAGGGCAACTAGCAAGTAAAAAGTTTTTCAGTGATAAATTTACGACCTTAAAAGGGTCTTCAATTTTAGATAGCATTGTCGGCACACAGACATAGAATGTATATTATGCAAGCGAGCGACTAAAAGAGAAAGTTATGTTACGCTAAGCATAGGGAAATTTTATCCAACAAGAATGAGATGCTACGTTTTTTCAAATTCTCAACTTCAATACTTTACCATCGATTTAAAACGAAATTTATTTTGAAATTCAGTTTAATAGAAAACTTTTTATCGTTATTACAAGCTTTTAATATTATTTTAAAAAGAAGTCAAAATAATTTTCATAAAAAATAAAGATTTGAGATATAAATTATATTATACATTCAAAATACACGTTTAATTATTTAATAATATATCAACGACTGCTAATTAATCTTATTTATTACTAATATTACTAATTGGTGACTAATTTAGCAACCTATTCACTCATTGGAATTATGTATACAATGTATTTCAAAATTATTTTTTATTCCTAAATGCACCATTAATTATATATTTTAAATTTAAATTGTCAACCGAACTCTTATTATGAACTTATTAATAAATAAATTAAAATATATCAAACAAGTTAATTTAATCCTTTAAAACATGTCATTACAAATATAAAAAATGTTAATATAATGAGAAATAATAGACAAAGAACGTTATTTCTCAGATTGAATGCGGGTTTGGAGAAGGCACGTAAAAACGACAAGTACTTATGTACACACTTGGTGGAAAGGATATTTTTCCGAATGTGTACAGTCGACGGTAATATATTCTATGATAATTCTTTTTTCAAAATTTGAAAATTAACCTATAAAAATGAGCGAACTAACGGAATCATCCAGTAAGATTACGTTATTTTGAAATTGCAGAAAAAGAATTATCATAGAATATGTTACCGTCGACTGTACCTCAAATGGCAGCGCTGCATATTTTACCACAAACATAAGAAAACTTCGAATTATGAATTGAGTTTCGCATCATGATTATTTTGTTATTTCTTATAGGTTATTCATGCCAAATTCAAATGATAACAACTTAAATTTTATTGCTTATATGATTTAAATTCACAATATTAGATTCTATATGATTATTGAACTAAGAAGAGCCAAGTGTACACTTGGCGGAAAGGATATTTTTCCGAATGTTAACCTCAAATGGCAACATCGCATATTTTACCACAGGCATAAGACAATTCCAAATTATAGAGCAAATTTCGCATCATCGTTACTTATTAGTTAATGACATAATTTTAGTAAACAAACAATATTACTTTCTCTTTTTATGATCTGAATTATAAGTTTATAAAATAAAATTTTTATTTCTTAATTCAATAATCATATAGAATCTAATATTGTGAATCTAAATTATATAAGCAATATAATTGTTGTTATCATTTGAATTTTGTATGAATAACCTATAAGAAAAAACAAAATAATCATGATGCGAAACTTAATGCATAATTCGAAATTTTCTTATGTCTGTGGTAAAATGTACAGTGCTGCCACTTGAGGTGTACACATTCGGAAAAAAATCCTTTCCGCCGAATGTACATAACTAAAAGTTTATACGGGAAATTTCATTATTTACGTATTTCACATCCTTTTCCAGCTGTTGTTATCAACGGAAAATATGACTTTTGTAATGGCTCTTGCTAGTTGTTGCATTGCATTTTATTCTAAGCTTAATATTTGCGTATACGGCGACAAATGTGAAATGCTGAGGATGGATGTTGTTTTGATAATAGTTTTTAACCAATTTATTCTATTTTTCAGTATTTATTTCGAAGGAAAAATCATATATTACTTTTTTTTGTATTAATTAGAAAATAGTAATTTAAGTTTTATTCTAAATATAGTAGAACTAATCCACCATTGATGGAAAAACCAATCTTTATGTTTTTAATAATTTATCGCTGAATAATATTATTAATTTTGTTTTAAAAGGTTTTAATTTAATTAAAATTAAAGTAATTTTTGTTCAGTTTAAAAATATTAAAAATATCCATCAAAGTTTATTCATTTTAAACAAACAGAAAATAGTTTAAGCTATAAACTAGCTAGAACCTTTTTATCTTTTCACGTAGTCCTTTTAAACTTTCCAGCAAAGTTTTAACTCATTTAATGATATAAAAAAACATCTTATTAAAGCTTAATTAACATAAAATATTAATATTATTATTTAAAATGGGTCAATTTACCCTTATTCATTTAAATTTAAATCCGTTCACTGCTGTAACGATGAAATGTAAAATAAAACTTCTTTTTTTTCTATTTTAAAACTTTAATGTAAATTTATCTTATTAACGTAGAGCCAATGCCTCGACAGCTGTTGCGATAAACTCAAAGAGAAATAGAGAGATAAAGAGAGAGAGAGAGAGGACGATGAAAATTCTTAGTATCTTTTACGGTCTTTTATGTGTGCCACAAACCGAAAGATACCAATTTTCCACTGATATTATTGAGAAAGATTTACTTAGGACGAAGGGTATATGGTCAATGTCCCAATTGCTACTCACGAACCTATTACTAGCCGTTCATTGTTAAAAATTTTTTTTTGTATCTAAATAACATTGAGCGGTTAGTAATAGGTTCATTTCTAACAGCGAGTAGCAATTGGGACATTGACCATACGTTAAGTTGTAATAAAAAAAACATATGTGTTTAATCAGCCAAATTAATATTTTTTCTTTTTATTATTTAATAAAAATGATGTTTTCAATAAACGTTATCCGCATAGAATAAATAATCAGATAAAATTGTCAATTTTGTAATTTAAAATTTATTTTATAAATTAAAGATTGTATTTCAAATATCATCTTTGATTTCAAACAATCTTGTATTTCTAAAAAAAAGAAGCGCTTAGTTATTTACAGAAATATACTAGTTTCTGGTCAATTGTCATGGAATTTGAAAAATTTTTCTCAATTCTACAATTTTATCCATTATTAATATTTCACAAACAGAAAGAACATCATTTTTAACTATTTGAAAAATTACAAGAACGAGGAAATCGAAGCCGGTTTTACTCAACATTAAACCAAATAGTCTCCAAACGTGTAAAAGAAAAAGAGTTACGAACTAATTTCTAATTAAATATTGTCACTTACTCAATCCATTATCTTTTTAAGTATCAATTTATCTGTTCCTTATAATATAACGGTACGAAATCTATGGAAGAATAAATAAGAATAATAGAAAACATATATTGACACTTACCTAATTGGATGTACTTTTTGGGTATGGCATTCTCTTGCCATGCAGCGAAAGCAATGCTGAAACCAGCTATCAACAGCATCAGCAGCATCGTTGTTCGTTTGCTCATATTCATTTTATTTTATTTTTCCCTTTGTTAATCTTCAAAAAACAAGATAGATTAATTAATCGTTATAAAACAAAAACTCCAAAGATTCGAGAAAATAATTTGAATTTTTTATTAAACTTTTTCTTGCGCACAAATTACCAAGAAATATTATACAAATGTAACACAATATATAACGTTAAATATTTGGAGTGAGAGAACTAAAATAGAAGAAGAGACGTTGATCGCGCCTCCCGGACGATCAGAGACGGCGCAGGTTCCAGTAATACAACAACCCGATGGAAAAGAAGACAGGGTGCAAATGTGCCCCCAACTAATAGTCAAGAAAGTCGTTCTAGGCCCTTTCATTGCAAGCCACTGTGTTGAATGGCGCTGTGTATCGGGGTGATAGCGAGGCCTTTAGAAGGCAGCATTTTCTCTGCAGTAAATCTATATCTATACATAACGTAAACCATACATAGTTAAATTTTGGTTAAGAAAAAGCAATGTGTAGTGTGTGTTAACGCATGTGCATATCAACGTAAATAGGCTGGGCCCTACTTGCGCCTTGAGTTACCCCTGTTAAAATATTAGCGTGGACTAATTTAGGCTCCCCATAGAGGGCCTTGTCTGCTATCTTGGTTAGCCACGAGATCTTTACGATCGGGAAAATGCTGTGCATATACACACTGAAAAAAATAGAATTTAGGAGTAAGAGGAAAAATCTATTTGATTCTTAGTTTTTGAATCAAATAGAAATCTAGTTGTACTTAATGACTATAATCATCTTACAAAATCACAGTAATGTAGGTTCTAGCAGGAAATTCTCTATCTTCAAGAAGAACTCTATTAGAATTTAGAAAATATCTATTTATTAGAACCAAGAAAATTTTTTTTAAAAATAGTACAATAAAATTTTAAGTTAATAGAGAAAAAATTAATCGGTTAGTCTTCATAAAAATGTAAACAAAATTGGTGCTGTTTATTATACGATTCCGAGTTTACCACAAAATCTACTTGGTCAACTATCGATGATTTTCATTGCCTATCTTTTTAATACATCAGAACGTATCAAGTTTGGTGAAGAAATTATTTTATACTTTGATCGAAGATTCAAAGGACTTGGAAAATAACGGTTTAGATATCAAAATAAATGGTCAAACATTTAAAGTTTATTTTGTTTTAGCCCTTTTTATTGGAGATAATCTTGAACTACACAGTGCTTCGGGTTTCGTAGAATCTTTCTCATCAAATTATCCATGTAGATTTTGTAAAGCTGAGAAATCGGATATCAGGGAGCGCGGTAGCGCTCCTTACGGCAAGTTAGCGCTACGGCTTTCCCTATTTACATTGAATTTGTGATGTTCAAAGATTAAAACTTTGAGTAAATGATTATGTTTCAATATTTAAATATTATTTGATTACAAGTATACATAAAAAAAATCTAATGTTTTATCTGACAACAAAAAAACATGGCCAAAAATTAAATTTTCATGATTTTTTTTATATTATTACAGGTTAGTCTGTCAATTTTTTCTTTTCTATATCGGGTTGTTTCAGATTTCCGGCGGATGTTAGAGAACGACGGAGAGTTTTTCGTGTGATGTGAGAGAAAGAGACAGAATACGAGTTATGCGATAGCTAATAAGTGAGAGAGAGAAAGAGAGTATAGAGTGAGAAAAAAAAAGAGAATACGAGTTATATCTATTAATGATGAACGCATGTATTAAGGTGAATTAGAATCAATGTTATAATGATTCAAAGTTAATTTTTTTCATTCATATTATTCATTCATAAGTTAATAAAATATTTTTTGCCATTCTAACCCCAAAATCGCAACTTCGTTGCTCTTTCTTGGCTCTCATGGCAAAAAATACGGTTCGTAACTGGTATGAAAAGGCTTTTTTATGAAACTCGTTACAACCCTCGCCTTCGGCTCGGGCCGTAAACTTCTCGTTTCGTAAATAAAGCCTTCTCATACCGGTTACGAAATGTACTATTTTTTGTATTAAAAATTACTACAGGGACTAAAACTTTTTCAAAACCAAATTTCTCACTTTTTGAAAAATTTAATTTAAAAAAAAACTAATCTTAACACAAAACAACTCATCAAACCAATTAAAATAAATTAAAACAATGTAATAACATAAAAGATTTTATTTTAAGTTTTAAAAAGCAATCTTCCACCCAAACTGATTTAATATTTTGATCTCAAAATCTGAACACAAAACTTTATGAATTCATCTTCAATGATATATACGAATAATCTGAGCATATTATGAAAAAAATCAAGCAATGATTGAAAGAAATAAACGAAAGTTTCATTAATCTTGAAAAAGAGTTTTTTCAAGCAATTTAACTAAAGGTAAATAAAAACAAATTTCTGAACAAAATTTGGAACAAATCAATAAGGTATAATGAATCACTAAATGAATACGTATATCCATTTACAAATATTTTTCACAACTCATTTTTCATAAGATTTTGTATCTAAATATTAGCAAAAAAATCAAAGAAAAGAAAACAATTTTTTTTTATTGATACAATACTTTTTTTATGAACAAGCAAACATTTTTTTAAAATGATTATCTAGATCAGAATATTTATCGTTTCTGCACAAATACGACAAATATTCAGAAATATTCAGACAATTTTCAGAATTAATAAATGAAAAAATAGTACTAATGGATTGGCTAAAAATAATTTTAAAATATGAAAAGATATGCTAATGTGTTCAACAGTAAAACCACTGATATTGAAAAATTGAGTGCATTTAAAAATGTGACTAAGTAATGTTAACTTTTTAATGATTTTGAAATACTTGTTTTTTTGCTCACGAATATTAATTGATAATACCTGTTAATTAATCATAAAAAATAGAAAAATACACAATTATCACGTAGTATATAATGAAAAATTGTTACTAACTCCATACCCAGTAAAATGGCCAGTCGCCGCCTCTGCCTATGCTAAATGAATTTGTACCAAAATTGCAGTTTAAATGAACTATAAAGCTGAAGGATTATTTCATTCTGTTCCTCCGGAAAATTCAGAAAAAATTTTTCCAAAAATTTTAAGTAATGTGCTAATCAACCAGGTGAAGTTATATTAAATAATAAAGATAATGCAAACTCTAATTTTTCGAAATTTTTCGGTAACGAAGATCTAACTTGTAATTCAATCTTATTTCTCGTTTCATTGTATCTATGTTATTATGTTATTATGTTTATGATACATGAAAATTAGGCTTGAAATTTTTTTACGACTAAATAATAGATTAGCTTTTAAAGAAATTAAAATCAGACTTCAATTTATCAATGGTATTAACTAAAAAATTTCAACCAATAATAAATTTTATGATTGAAAATGTAATAAAATTTATATAAAATGTTACCAATATAATTAAAGTATACAATGAATGATTTTCTGAAATTTCATTTTTTAATATAAAATTCTTTTTTTTTCAATTTTCTTTAACGTTGCTATATTTATGCTATTTGTAATGCTAATCAGCGACAGAGCTCGTAAGTGTGTTTGTTAACAAAGCACATGTAACGTACAGTGGTGCTTCTATCAATCGGCTGCCGAGAGCGGGATTCAAACTCAGAACCCCAAGATTACGAATCCAACGCTCTACCGACTGAGCCACTAACCGGCTCATTTTATAAATTCTAATGTTGATGAAATTTAGAATTTCCAATTTAAATGACGTCAATAAATAAAATAGGTACACTGGTCCGTAAATATTAGATTTCTTTGTAATTTTTATATATTTGTTCAATCAAGATAATATACTTTTGGGAAATAATTTTAAAAATTTTAGTTTCATGCAATATTTTATTTAAATATTTAATTGTAATAAAGACAGAAATTCTTTATTGTATTTTGATAATAAAGATTACATATTCATAATAAAACATTCATCAGTAATGCTTTGAGTCATTTAGTTTGATATTTTTACATTATCAATACTATAAAACACCTTTGAAAATTTATTTTCTTCATTAAATTTTTGGATCTTGCAATAAGCTTTTCTTAAAGCTTGATAATACTTTGGCGTTAATTTTTTTACACATCGAGTTAAACCAACTAAAATGTCATCTTGGCCTTTGTACTCAATTGTGAATTTTATAAAATCATTCCATCTTCTTTTTACACTTTTTACTCTATGCTTAAAAATAATGGCATCCAGTTGGTTTCGTATCACATACGCATCAACATTTGAAAGAAACTCTCGTATACACCCTTCTGCCAAAATCACTTGATATTTCAAACTTTGTTGACAGGCATTTTCCAAAAAAAATTTAGCCTCCATTATGTTACCAAACGTAAAGCCAATACCTGCGGCTAAATTTATTATTGCATTTTTTAGTATCGTTTAATTTAATACTTTATAACATTGTTAATACTTCCTTAGCGCAGCTTACCCTGTGAAATATCGAGAGCCCCCGTTTTTAATATTACAGATGAAACAATTAACACCACTAACTAGATTTTTCTTGCAGATTTTTTTATCATGTAACTAACGAACCATTCGTCACAAAATTCCACTCGACAATTCGCGATTTAACAGTTGAATAAGCTTATGTGGAAGTATATCAAATTGCAATGGCTTTTGTTTACTGTAGAGGGCGTTTTTTGTACTACGATTAGACTATACGTCTTGAACCAACGAGAGTTCATATGGTGCAAAGGACCCCTGATCTACAATTTTTAAAAACGTTATACCAACTATTTAACTTGAAAATTGTAATTAGAAAATAAAAATTACTACTTATCTGAAATGAAAATAATTTTTTTGATTGCTTCGAAATAAACAATAAGTTTATTCGTTTTATTTCTTTAAATTTATTTAAGTTTGTGTTTATGGTGCTTAAATATATTTCACTGAAAATACTTAAATAATTTATTTAAATAATCATTTACGAATATTATATGAATAAAAAATTTAACAATTACTTAAAATTCTATTTATTTTTAATGAACATTGATATTAATTTGGAATTGTGAGTTAACGTTTGAAATGGAAATTATTTTTATTGTATGAAAATACGTTCTTTATTTTATTTTTGTTAATTTAGTAACAATTAATGTAAATATTGTTAGAATAGTATTAACTATAATATACTTTTGAGAAATAATTTAAAAAACTTTGGCTGTATGAAATTTTTTATTTTTGCATTATCATAAAATCTTTATTTTATCTTAACAATAAACATCACATAATCATAATAAAAAAATCATCAGTAATGCTAAGAGTCATCTATTTTGATTTTTTTGCATTATCAGTGCTACGAGACGCTTCATCTTTGCGATCACTTTTTTCATTATATTTTTGTAGCATGCAACGAGCTTCTGCTAATGCTCGAAAATACTCTGGCGCTAATTCTTCTATATTTCGAATTAAAAAAATTGAATCATCATCTTGCTCTTTGTACTTAATTTTGAACTTCAAAAACATGTCCCATAATCCTTCTAAACTTTCTATTTGAAGTTTCAATAATAAAGCATCCAATTCGGCTCGTACCTTATACGTATCAACAAATGAAGGGAACTTTTGTATATAATATTTTGTCATAACCATATGATATTTTACCATATCCATATCTTTCAGTTGACCGTCACGTTCTTCTCCGATTGTCTCATTCGAAAAATTATTAGCCTCCATTATGAAGCGAAACGTTAAGCAAATACCTGCAGGAAAAATTTATTTATTGTTTTTTAGTATCGTCGAATTTGATTCTCGAATATATAGTTAATTCTTCCTCGGCGAATCTTACCCTTTGAAATATCAAGAGCCTCCGTTTTTAATATGAAAATGAAACAATTAACACTATAATAACTGTTTTTCTTGTAGAGTTTTTATCAAGCAGTAATCAACTATTTAGCAAAATGTACAGTTTGACAATACGTTGCAAATGTATAAACTATAATGGCTTACAGAGGGCGTTCTACGATTAGACTATACCATCGAGACGCTTATGGTGAAAAGGATTCCGATCTTCAATTTTTTAAAAACGTACACGTTTCTGTAGCTAGACGTGTACGTGCCAACAATACTAATTAACTTTAAAAAAAATTGTAAAATTGCTTAAAAATAAACAAAGAGTTTATTCGTTTTATTTCTTTAAATTGACTAAAATTTGTTTTGATGATGGTCACTGGTCACATGTAAACTTAAATACAGAAGAATTTAACGATTACTAAAAATTCTATTTATTTTAAATGAATATCGATATTAACTTAATATTGTGAATCAACGATTAAAATTAAAATTATTTATGTCGTATGAATATATACTTTCTTTAATTTATGTACTTGTAACAATGAAATTTTTATGTAATTACGATTAGAAATTAAAAAGAAATTACGTTTAGAATTTCCAATTTAAATATAAGTTAATAACAAAAATAAAAATATCAATGCGTAAATTTTAGATTTCTTTGCATTTTTTATATATTTATATTATATAATCAAGACAATATACTTTTGAAAAATAATTTAAAAAACTTCAGTTATATGCAATATTTTATAAACGGAAATTCTTATTTTATTTTGATAATCAATATTACATATCTTCTTGGTCATATTCTTGGATCATACAATGAGCTGTCATTAATGCTAGAAAATACGCTGGTTCTAATGCTTCTATATCTTGAATTAAACTAGTTACAGCATCATCGTTCCCTTTATACTCATTTTTTAACTCTAAAAACATGGCCCATGATTCTTTTACACATTCTATTTGATTTCTCAATAAAAAAGCATCCTGTACGTTTATATCATACGTATAAACATACGAAGTAAAGGTCTGCAAGTGAGATTTTGTCATTAGCAATTCACGTTTATCCCAGTATCTTTTTTGTTCTTCGGTAAGTGTCGCATCAGAAGAATTTTTAGCCTTCATTATGTTACGGAACGTTAAGCAAATACCTACAGCTAAATTTATCATATTTTTCAGTATTATCTAATTTTATTCTTTAATATAGTTAATACTTCCTTTGCCTTACCCTTCAAAATAATCGAGAATTTTCGGTTTTAATTAGTAGGTGATGCAATTTAAACTAATGGCTAGATTTTCCTTGCAGATTTTTTATCGTGTAACGAACAACGAATAATTCGAACGACGAACAAGTTGATGTGAATGAGAAAGTTTGCAACAGCTTTAGTTTACTACAGAGGGCGTTTTTCATGCAACGATTAATGGTGCAAGGGATTCCGATCTCCAATTTTTTGAAAAAGTATCAAATTTCATTTATCGATTGTTTTCAGTAATCAGTGTAATCATATATTTATAGATACTAAAAAACCTTCGATCAATAATAGTATTAATAATATATTTAATAATTAAGAATTCGTTTAACTTTATATGATCGTCGTTATCGACATAATTAAAGTGTATATTAATCAATCTTATGAAATTTCATTTGTTAAGATGGCGTAAATTTTAATGCAATCACAACCTGAAAATAAAAAGACGTGATAATATTGAGGATTTATAATTTAAATGGAAATTTTAGAAATATCGACACCAGTCCGTAAATTTTAGATCTTTTTAAATTTTTTATATATTTTTATAATCGAAATAGCTACAATATGTAGTTTTGAAGAATAATTAAAAAAACTTCAGTTACATGAAATGTTTTATTTATATTTCAATTACAAAAACAGAAATTCTTAACTTCATTTTGATAGTAAATATCGCACATTCATAATAAAACCATGATAATTAATGCTTCAACTTTTCTATTTTGACGTTCTTGCATTTTTTACTTCCCATTTTCGGAGCATGCGACGAGCTTCTGTTTCCATTCGAAAATACTCTGGCGCTAATTCTTCAATATCTCGAATCAAAGAAATTAAATGATCATCTTGCTCTTTGCACTCAGTTTTGGACTTTAAAAACATTTCCCATAATATTTCAATACTTTCTATTACAGTCGTTAAATCAAAAGCTTCCTGCTCGTTTTGTATCTCACGCGGATCAATATCAATATAATTAGGAAACTTCAGCATACTGCTCTTTAACATAAACAACAATTGAGGTCTCAGCGATTCTTCAAAAACTGTCGCATCAAAAGAATTTTCAGCCTCCATTACGTTACTAAATGTAAAGCAAATACCTACAACTAATTCATAATTGTATTTTTAAGTATCGTCTAATTTATTTCTTTATTACAGTTAATACTTTCTTTGCTTACCCTTTAGAATATCGAGAGTCTTCGCTTTTAATACGAGATGATGCAATTTACTCTAATAACTAGATTTTCCTTGCAGTTTTTTTATTATATAACCAACGAACCATTCACCACAAAGTTCAACTTGACAATGATACGATTTTGTTTATATAAAATTGCAATGGCTGCAGTTTATTATAGAGGGCGTTTTTCGTACTACGATTAGACTATGTCTTGTACTACAGTGAGAGCTTGTAGTGCAAAGGACTTTGATCTTCAATTTTTTTAAAAATGACACGCTTTTGATTAAATTAAAAAAAAAGAAAAAAAAATTATAATTTAAAAATATAAATTAAGTTGGTGCTTAATTATGCTAAATAAAAATAATTTCTGTCCATCTTTTTTTTAGTTGCATAGAAATTATATAAAAATTTATTCGTTTTATTTTTGTAATTTGTTCTGGTAATGGTCACGTGTCACACGTGCGTTTAATACGCGTCATAAAAAATGCTAGTTATTTATTTAAGGTAGTACTATCGTTAAGGAATTGACGGTTCAGAAAAATCTGAGATTGGGCACATAAGTAGATTTTAATTAAAATAAAGCACAGTTAAATTTTGGTTAACTTTCAGAGCATGAGAAAAAAATGATGAACATTTTAATTTTCATCTTTCAACACGCGCTTTATATCTATATATAGTGTATATATCTATATATAGTGTATATATAGTTATACACGGGCGTGCATTGAGTCTAAGATGTTTATATCGTTTCAAACTCGATACTGAAAAATTTATTCTTTAGTTCTTAAATGAATTACGTGTTAAATTTGATGATATTTTGAACCATCAGTAGCTTATAATCAAAAGTTGAAAAAGAATTTCTGTGTGGTTACCATAAGAGCGCGTGTTAAAAGTATGAAAATTAAAATGTTTGTCATTTTTCTCTCATGCTCCAAAAGTTCACCAAAATTTAACTACATCTTATTTGAACTTAAATCTACTCATACCCAATTTCAGATTTTTCTGAACCGTCAATCCCTTAACGATAGTACTACCTTAAATAATCATTTATGAATAAATTATATGAAAAACTTAACAATTACTAAAAATTCTATTTATTTTAAATGAATATTGATATTAATTTAATATTGTGTTTTAATGATTAAAATACAATTTTTAAAAATGTTTTTTACTTCAAACTTTACTTTAAACTTTTTTAATAAATTTATATAAATATTTGTCGTCACTTTCTTTACGAGATTAATAATCTCATTTCATAGATTCTGCTTATCGAGATTTATATTTGCAACATTATCTGAATTATGTAAAACAAGTGTTTCTTCTTTTTTTGGAAGAAAAAATTTATTTTAAATTAAATAGCCAAATTTTGTAAACTTTAATAATAATAAAAAAATTTGACTTTAATAATGAAAAATAATTGTTTGATATAATTAATTATTTTGATCAGATTTAGAATAATAAATTGATAAATTTAGTCATTTATTTAAAATTTATATATTAATTTTTATGATTTCTATACGGAATTTTACTTTTTCATTATTCAAAAATAATTTAAAATAGAGGAGTGGATAAACAAAACAAAAGTACCATAGTTAAGCAAGCATCTTTATTTATAATAACAAAATTAAATAACAATTATATCCTAGGTCAAACAATTTCAACAATTATTTACATTTTCTGGATGATCACATCTGCTATTGTTCGTGTCAAAATATAATGAGCTTGGGCAGGTGAATTTATTTTCAATGAATTTACCTCTGTAATATTTACAATAGTAAAATACTGTACAATCATTTGGATCACGAGCATATCCCTCTTCGTGACATACACCACCAGCTGGTTTTTCAGATTTTTCTGGGTATTGAGGTTCTTGTGGATATTGAGGTTGTGGTTGTTTAGGTTCTTCTGGGTACTGAGGTTCCGGTTGTTGAGGTTGTGGCTGTTCTGGTTGCTCTGGATATTGGCTTTCTTCAGGGGTACCAGATAGTGATTTGGTTATAGTTGAATCGGCACCGTCACGAAGCTCTTGATTAATAGCTTTGAGGAGTGGATATTTTTCACCACAAATTCCCTTAAAGTCATCAGTTTCAATACTCCAAACCATCATACCACCAAGACCAAGTTTTTTAGTAAAATCAGCCTTCTCCTTGATAGAGCTAAAATCATGATACATTTTCCAAATTTCCATATGAATTGAATTTTTACGAATTTAAACTCTTATCTATTTTCAGTAGTTTGTATTTCCTAATATTTCTTTATAACTATTTAATAAATTATTTTCACAAAGTTCTTAAAAAAATTTGATCTTACCGTTGGTCATCATAACCAACCCATTGGTCACCCTTGTGGGCAAAAGGTACACGTTGTTCCTTCTGCCATTCAACTTGCCAGTTTTCGTTCTTGATCTTCTCGCAGATTTCATTGTATCCTAACATACCAGGCAATTGGGTATAAGGTCCTTTTGATGAAGGATTATTGGCTGGAGAGCCAATGCCTTTATTGCTTGGATTGTTCAATGTGAAGCCTTTACCGTATAGAGGAATACCCACAATGAGTTTTTCAGGTGCAGCACCTTGAGCTAGCCAGTATTTGACAGCAGCTTCCTAAAATTTTTAATAATATGTAAAAAAAAACGTTTTTCACTAAAGATTCAAGCGTTACAATCAAAATTAAAAAATAAAAATTTTTTGAAAACTTCGATTAATTAATGTTACAACACAAATATGTGGAAGTATTTTTGACAATGATGAATGAAAATTCTATTGGTAATTCTTTACTATTAAAAGCTATTATAAAAATTACAATTGCAATAACATTTAATGACTATAACAAAAAAGAAATTGTACTGGATTGCAACTAGCTTCATTAAAAACAATCAGTTCAACTAATTGTCTAATTGTAAATATACTTACTACATTGAGTTTTTTCTCATTTCCTTGTTCCCATGATCCAGCATAAAGTGGAGCATTGATACCAGTTTTTTTATCCCATTCACCATGAAGATCATAAGTCATAAGATTGATGAAATCCAAGTGTTTTGACATTTCAGAAATTAAGTAAGATTGGCTTGCAGACGATTCTGCGGCACCTACAGCAGCACTTAAGATGTAACCATGTTTTTTAAATGCTTCTTTTAATTCCTTAAGTAAAAGCACATAGTTTTTCTTATCTTCGGGTTTGCCTCCTTTTTGGTTTGGGTATTCCCAATCAACATCAAAGCCATCAAAACCATGTTTCTGAAGGAAAGCAACAACATCCTGAACCAATCTTTGACGAGTTTGTGGATTAGCAACGACTGCAGAATATGTGGCTGATCCTTCATTCGAACCACCAATCGCTACCATTGTCTTAGTGCCTGAACTAAGTTCACGGAGCTTGTTGAAACGTCCGAAACCATCTTTACCAGAATTGTCAGGAAGATCTTGCCAAGTGTCCAATACTTTAACAGTGCCGTCTTTGTTAACACCCACAAAAGCGTAGATCAAATGCGTGCAGAGTTTTGGATCGATGTAAGAGATGTCGAATTTGCCATTACCGGGACGGTATACTGACCAACTACCAAAATAGCATACGACCTTTTCTGAAATTAAGAAATGTTTGATCATCATTTTATTGATTTGCTGATTGATATTAAAGTTAACTTTTTGAATAATGTGCAGATTAAATTAAGGTACAGTATATTTTATTATAAAAATAATAGAATGTCTGGATATTTAAAAGGGTCATAACCCATTTGAATAGCATTGACTATCGTCCTTTTAATTATAGTTCTAACTAATTTAGAGTTTGCTGTATTATAGACTTTATAAAAGTAAATTTTTCTAAACTTTTGTTAACACAGATCTTATTTGCACAATTTTATTTCTCGTAAGATTGTATTATGTTTAATATAAATGATAATTGAATATCTAATGCAAGCATAAAATTTTAGCAAAATTAAATTAACAAGAGAATAACTATTAAACGGTATATAAAATATTATCATTTTAATCTATCTCGGTGGCATGAGTTTTTACGTAATTACGATATTTATATAATATCGTATATATATTATAGCCAATTTGAATTTACCAAAATGATTTTATAATTATGTGATGTGTAAACAAAACTTATAGTATATTAATAAAACACTCACTGTCACTGGAAGCTGTAGCAAAGGCCAAGAAGGCAGCTAATAGTAATATAATTGCTCGCATCTGTACGGAAAATATACATATGTTTAATTAAATTTTTTTATTTTATGAATACTATAAAAAATGAACTTCTTGAAAAAAAATAAGTTGTGAGCAAAAAACTAGATTTTACTATACTAATATTACTGATAAATGTGTCATCAATAAGTTAGATGTAATTATGGTTTATATAAAAATTTAATATATTTAATAATTTTTATGAAAATATTTTCTAGGAATTGTTGCTAAAATAATGTATAAATTTTAAAAAATTTTAACAAAAATCAGTAGATTTAAAAAAATTTTATACAAAAATACTTACTTTTTACAATATTTAACACAAAATTAAGAATAAAATTTTACAGAATCTTTGCATGCAAAAACCACGTATAAAAGTGTTGAGAATTTAAAAATTTCTCTAAGAATTTTCGCGAAATTCTCACATAGAATTTTCTATAATTTTAAATAAATATTTGTACAATTTTTACATATTAACAATAAGTTTTTTCATGTCTCTGTATCATTTTCTATGACTTACAGTAATCACTTTAAACTAACTATTAATTCGTTCAAATGAACTATTAAATACTTACTATCGATATTTCGTTAAGGAACTCACTCCAAAAAACGTTACTTTGATCTAATCAACAAATTTTTGAAACTTTATATTTATACCTTCTTTATATTAGTACGTATTTGCAAAGAAGTGGTTAATTAATAATTTAATTGGATTCATAAATGACGCACTGATAATAAATAAGGGTATAACGTAAAATTTGAACCCACGGAGAGGGGATTTGATCGTGAGTCACGTCGCAAAAATCGTGAACGTTTACGCTGCAATGTACACGTTCTGAACGTAACGGCGCTATCTAATACACGACGTACGACATGCGCGCATCGTTCGTTTCGACAATAATCACGAATCACACAATGATTTGAACGACAAAGACAATTGGCATGTTGCGTGAAAATTTTTTTTTAATCCATTATATCCGTCATTTAGAAAAAGAAAAAATAAAGGACACGTATTTTTTCTTTTTTCATGAAAATCAAAACTCAAAGAGATAGAGGCAGTTAAAACTGTGTAACGTCACGAAAGTATTTGCTTTCGTGACGTCATTTATTATGGCGCTATATCTATATATATCAAAATTGTACTAACTTATACGAGCTATAGCTTTTGCAATTCATTATATTTTGAAAAACAAAAAAATACGGGTCTTTTCTTATTTTGTATTCTACTTGACGGATATAATACATTTTTTCATGCGAGATGTTAATTATAATACCAACAATGGAAACATTGCTATGTCTTTAACGCTGCGCGCTACGTAAAGAAGAGTGTTGGGTGTTGAACGATAAAATCCATCTTTGACGTAATATCAACAAATATTGTATGGGTCAATATGTTTTTACCAACATACGTAATAGTTTGTAACTGTTGATTAAATTGATTTTGAATAAAAAAGGTGATATCACGTTCTTAACTCAAAAAAGATCATACATCATTTGCAGTCGCAGAAAGATGGTATCTCAGAAAAAGAGGTAATGTCTCCAAAAATGTTTTTCATTTTATTTATAAAACCGTCATGCGCAGTTAGATTTAGACAAATTGATTTTTAGATTAAGTTGTTAGAATTAAGCTAAGGGTGATGTTTTAATGAATAAAAAATAAATGATATTTCCCCTTTCTTTGGTTATGATATATTTTTCATCTAAGGAGGAAAATTAAAGAATGTCTTAAACTGTCTTAAAGAACGTATGTAAATTTTCACTCGAGTCGAAGGCGAGGGTGACAAACATACGATTTA
This sequence comes from Anastatus disparis, assembly GCA_017163975.1. Classification (NCBI taxonomy): domain Eukaryota; kingdom Metazoa; phylum Arthropoda; class Insecta; order Hymenoptera; family Eupelmidae; genus Anastatus; species Anastatus disparis. The sequence continues at coordinate 1,891,082 of JAFFSR010000218.1, read as the reverse complement.
AGGCACTCTATATTTATTCCCATGATGAAAATACTATTTTTTGCCTAGCAAGACCGAAAATGCAACCTTTGCAATTGAGCGCAGTGAAATAAATTTGCACTTTCGGCCCGCTAGGCAAAAAAATCGATTATTTTTCTCAAAAAGAGTGATGTATATTTATTATTATTTAGAAACAAGGTCTTTATGTATGCCTGCTCTCAAATTATTCTCTTTTACTCAAAAATTCATAAATTAATTTTCCTAATATTAACTTACGTATATATATATCTGTAGCATTTGCTTCAATATAGAGCAGCACGCCCTTTCGTTTATAGGTGATTCTATTCCACTCGGGTAACCATATGTAATCGTTAAAAAAACGTGAGTAAAATTTTTAAAATGAGCACCTTTTTATATTATTTCAAAATTTGAATTCAACCAGTTCAAATAGAATCACCCATATATATGGCGTATAGGTCATTTTTCCGTTTGTGTGCCTCAAATAGCAGCATTCCATAATTTACCACAAGTGTAAGAAAACTTTGAATCGGGCATCGAGTTTTGCATAGGTGTGATTTGATTTTTATAGAGAGTCCGTCCACGTGAATTTCTAACAATAATTATTGTTCCAATTAAATTGTTTAAATTAACATCCTTAAGGATCAAAATTAAATTTTTAATAAAATATAAATAAACATAGCATTCAATTCTAAATATTAATTATATTGAAAAAAAAAATTTACTATAATTATAAAAAAAGTAATACTGTAATTTTATTAAAATTGTCTCACTAAATAACGAAATAAAAGTAATGCAAAATTCGTTGCATAATTAAGAGTTATCATGAGTCTCTAGTAAAATATACAATGTTGCCTTTTGAGGCAATACATATTTCAAGAAACAATGTGGTTAGAGATACTAATAAAAATTTCTTAACACTATCTATATATTTCTTTACAATATCAATATACAATTACACTATCTGGATTATGTAAAACAGGTGTTTCTTCTTTTTTTTGGAAGAGAAAATTTATTTTTAAATTACATAGCCAAATTTTATAAACTTATTATTATTTTTGAAAATAAAATAAATTTCACTATAATAATGGAAAATAATTGTTTACTATAATCAATTATTTTGATCAAATACAGATAAACAAGTGGATAAATTTAGTCATTTATTTAAAATTTATATATTAATTTTTATAATTTCTATGTGAAATTTTACTTTTTTATCAATAAGAAATAATTTAAAATCGAGGAGTGGATAAACCAAATAGAAGTACCATAGTTAAGTAAGCAATATCAAAAACATTTTTATTTATAATAACAAAATTTAATAACAATTATATCCTAGGTCAAACAATTTCAACAATCAGTTACATTTTCTGGGTAATCACATCTGATATTAATCGTGTCGAAATATAATGAGCTTGGGCAGGTGAATTTACTTTCAATGAATTCACCTCTGAAAAATTTACAATAGTAAAATACTGTACAATCATTTGGATCACGAGCATACCCCTCTTCTTGACATACACCACCAGCTGGTTTTTCAGGTTCTTCTGGATATTCAGGTTGTGATTGTTCAGGTTCTTCTGGGTACTGAGGTTCTGGTTGTTCAGGTTGTGGCTGTTCTGGTTGCTCCGGATATTGGTTTTCTTCAGGGGCTTCAGATAGTGATTTGGTTATGGTTGAATCGGCACCGTCACGAAGCTCTTGATTGATAGCTTTGAGCAGTGGATATTTTTCACCACAAATTCCCTTAAAATCATCAGTTTCAATACTCCAAACCATCATACCACCAAGACCAAGTTTTTTAGCGAAATCAGCCTTCTCCTTGATAGAGCTAAAATTATGATACATTTTCAAAATTTCCATATATCATTAAAATTATGGAAATAATTAATGTTTGTAGTGACGTTAGAATTGAATTTTTACGAATTTAAACTCTTGTCCGTTTTCAGTAGTTTGTAATTCCTATTGTTTTCTTATAACTATTTAGGTAAATTATTTTCACAAAGATTTAAAAAAAATTTGATCTTACCGTTGGTCATCATAACCAACCCATTGGTCACCCTTGTGGGCAAAAGGTACACGTTGTTCCTTCTGCCATTCAACTTGCCAGTTTTCGTTCTTGATCTTCTCGCAGATTTCATTGTACCCTAACATACCAGGCAATTGGGTATAAGGTCCTTTTGATGAAGGATTATTGGCTGGAGAGCCAATGCCTTTATTGCTTGGATTGTTCAATGTGAAGCCTTTACCGTATAGAGGAATACCCAGAATGAGTTTTTCAGGTGCAGCACCTTGAGCTAACCAGTATTTGACAGCAGCTTCCTAAAATTTTTAATAAAATATAATAAACAAATGTTTTTAGTTGTGTCTAATTTAATACAGCATAATCCAAATTTAAATAATATCAATTGATATTTTACATAACGGTCTAAAGTCTAAGGATTCAAGCGTTACAATTAAAATTAAAAAATTCAAAATTTTTGAAAACTTAGATTAATTAATGTAAAATACAAATATGTGGAAGTATTTTTGAATGAAAATTCTATTGGAAATTTTTTACTTTTAAAAACTTATAAAAATTACAATTGCAATAACATCTATTGACTATAACCAAAAAGAAATTGTATTTGATTGCAACTAGCTTTATTTTAAAAAATGAGCTAAACTAATTGTCTAATTGTAAATATACTTACTACATTGAGTTTTTTCTCATTTCCTTGTTCCCATGATCCAGCATAAAGTGGAGCATTGATACCAGTTTTTTTATCCCAATCACCATGAAGATCATAAGTCATGAGATTGATGAAGTCCAAGTGTTTTGACATTTCAGAAATTATGTAAGATTGGCTTGCAGACGATTCTGCGGCACCTACAGCAGCACTTAAGATGTAACCATGTTTTTTAAATGCTTCTTTTAATTCCTTAAGTAAAAGCACGTAGTTTTTCTTGTCTGCAGGGTTGCCTCCTCTTTGATTAGGATATTCCCAATCAACATCAAAACCATCAAATCCATGTTTCTGAAGGAAAGCAACAACATCCTGAACAAATCTTTGACGAGTTTGTGGATTAGCAACGACTGCAGAATATGTGGCTGATCCTTCATTCCAACCACCAATTGCTACCATCGTCTTAGTGCCTGGACTAAGTTCACGGAGCTTGTTGAAACGTCCGTAACCATCTTTACCATAATTATCAGGAAGATCTTGCCAAGCGTCCAATACTTTAACAGTGCCGTCTTTGTTAAGACCCACAAAAGTGTAGATCAAATGCGTGCAGAGTTTCGGATCGATGTAAGAGATGTCGAATTTGCCATTACCGGGACGGTATACTGACCAGCCACCAAAATAGCATACGACCTTTTCTGAAAATAAGAAATATTTGGTCATCATTTTATTGATCTACTGATTGATATTAAAGTTGACTTTTTGAATAATGTGCAGATTAAATGAAGGTGCAGTATATTTAATTAGAACTAAAATACTTTTTCTACTTTTGCGATATTTTTTCTTACATAAAATTCTAAAGATAGTCCATATCTATAATATCTATAAAATAATTCAATGAAATTTAAAAATAAATTCACGTAAAAATGAATGAGAACAGTCATAAGTAAAAACCTAAAAGAAATTTTTATTTTATTAAATCTCTGTAACCAACAAACTGAATATTATAAAAAGCTTACCTTTAAAAAGGTATATAATGGGCAAGTATGCTTAGCAATTTATTTTAATTAACGATTTTAACTATTTTGATGTCTTAAACATATTATAAACTATTTTTTTAGTGATAAAATCAAACCTTGACTTTAGAATTTTATGAAATCATGAAACAAATGTCAAGTATTTTTTTTATAATTGAATTTTACATGGTTCACAGAATTAATCCATTTATTTAGTATTTGAAACTATCGAATCTTGACATTAAAATTTCATGAAATCACGAAACAAATGTCAAGTATATAGTAAAAGTGATAAAACTATGGCACCTTACCATAATTTTTAACAAAAGATTTTTCAAATTTTTTTTTTTATAAATAAACGTTGAATTTTACTAACCAAATTACTTCTTATTTTTTTTATCATTTATTTAAAAGTGTTCTGAAATTTTTTAAATCTTATTAAATATTTACAAAATTACTTGCTAGGCCCGTGGATAAATATTTTATTGGTGAAATGCTTAATGAATGTATGTTCTAACATTTGAACTAGAAATTATAATAGGTGTAAGATACAGGTAATATACAATTATTTAAATGTATTAAGATGATACGCTCCTGAAAAATATACTGAACATAAAATACAATATTGTGTACAACGGGCCTAGCAAGTAATTTTGTAAATATTTAATAAGATTTAAAAAATTTCAGAACACTTTTAAATAAATGATAAAAAAAGATAAGAAGTAATTTGGTTAGTAAAATTCAACGTTTATTTATAAAAAAAAAAATTTGAAAAATCTTTTGTTAAAAATTATGGTAAGGTGCCATAGTTTTATCACTTTTACTATATACTTGACATTTGTTTCGTGATTTCATGAAATTTTAATGTCAAGATTCGATAGTTTCAAATACTAAATAAATGGATTAATTCTGTGAACCATGTAAAATTCAATTATAAAAAAATACTTGACATTTGTTTCATGATTTCATAAAATTCTAAAGTCAAGGTTTGATTTTATCACTAAAAAAATAGTTTATAATATGTTTAAGACATCAAAATAGTTAAAATCGTTAATTAAAATAAATTGCTAAGCATACTTGCCCATTATATACCTTTTTAAAGGTAAGCTTTTATAATATTCAGTTTGTTGGTTACAGAGATTTAATAAAATAAAAATTTCTTTTAGGTTTTTACTTATGACTGTTCTCATTCATTTTTACGTGAATTTATTTTTAAATTTCATTGAATTATTTTATAGATATTATAGATATGGACTATCTTTAGAATTTTATGTAAGAAAAAATATCGCAAAAGTAGAAAAAGTATTTTTAGTTCTAATATCTAGATATTCCCTTGCAAGTCCCAATAAATTGAAAATAAAAACCATACAAAAATTTAATATAATGTAACATTTACAAACTTTTATATTTAAGAATATCAAATTATTAATAAAAAGAAAAGAAATGATTGATTCGATGATATTATATTTTTTTAGCAGTACATGTCAATTTTATTGAGCCATTATGTGATTACAATCTGTCATTTCTTTTCTTTAATATGATCTCTTTTATTTTACGTTCAAAAACTTTTATATTGTTCTAATGACGATTTTTAAATATTTTATTTGTATTTACAAAAGTTAAGCAAAATAAAAAAAAAACTATGAAAAATATTTGAATCGTAAGAAATAATTTAAATTTGTAACTTCCAAAAATTGAAACTTGTATTTACTAAAATTCAAAACAATTTTTACAAAATATTGTTAAAAGAATGTAAAATTCAAATACTTTTAAAAATGTACATTATATGCAAATTAAAAACAAATGAAATGTATTTTTGAAATTCGAAAAAAAAATTAAATATAACCTTATTATTCAAATCATAAACAGCACTCTTTTTTTATTAAAATGTAGTACCTATTTTTATTATCTATTTTTATTTCATATTATATATTTGTAAGTCGAAGAATCGACGAACTGGAGAAAAAGACGTGTGGTAGTATACCTATATATATATACATAAGTTAAAGAATTGACGAACTGGAGAAAAGCACGGCAGTATATCTATATATATGAGTTGAAGAAACTGGAGAAAAATTATAAGTAAAATAGTAATGCCGTCTGCTACGAACTTAAAAACTTACGTTACACAAAAAGTTTTCATCAAATTATGTTGAATCTTTTAAAAACATAAATAAAATAGTTTTTTAAAGATTCAGCAATAATAAAATATAAAAAAATCTTTTAAAATAAAATTTTTTTTTTCAATTACGAGGTTAAACACGAAAACTTAACGTATATAAAGGCTTGGAGCGCCCGATTGCTTCGCCTACTTGTCATCGGGGGCGCTGCCGCGCCCCTTGATTATAAAAATAATAAAATGTCTGGATATTAAAAAGAGTCATAACCCATTTGAATAGCATTGACTATGCCCTCTTTTAATATTCGGATCTTCTAATTATAGTTCTAACTAATTTAGGATTTGCTGTATTAAAGAATTTATAAAAGTTAATTTTTCTAAACTTTTGTTAACACGGATCTTATTTGCACAATTATATTTCTCGTAAGATTGTATTATGTTTAATGTAAATGATAGTTGAATATCTAATGAATAAGCATAAAATTTTAGCAAAATTAAATTAACAAGAGAATAATTTTTAAAAACGTTGAAAGACTCCAATTTATCAACTGTACTGACTGATCACATATTTAGAGATACTAAAAAAAACTTCGACCAATAATAATAATATTGCAAAATGTATTAATAATCAATTAAATTGTTGAATATTTATTAAACTGTATATAAAATATTATCATTTTAATCTATCGCGGTGGCGTGAGTTTTTACGTAAATACGATATTTATATTAAAATTATTCATACATTGATTAAATATTGAGATAGTTAAGATACTACGTATTTAATATTTATATAAATTGTTTGAACTTATTAATGAATTACTTCAATATTTGAATTACATCGAATAATTGAAAATAGACACGTTTGTTACAATCCAAATAGTCGCTATTTTCAAAAAATTTAAATTTTTCTCTATTCTACGCAAATCTGCGAATTACATAGAGGAAATTCTCAAAAACGGATATTACTTTAAAAACTTTTTATTTTTTTTTAATCTTATGATTTTCTAATTAATAATCTTATTTTTATGATGTAAAACATAATGTGATTAATGGACTGTTACAAATAAATTGTATCCTGTTTGTTATCCACTAAGCTCACGTCACTAATAAATAAGTTACTATTAATATCAGTAATGAAAAGTAAATATTAAGATTAACGAATATCTAATTTTGTATATTTTAAAATATTATTTAAAATTCAAATTCAGAATTAAATTTGTATTAAAATTTAAACTTAATTATTAAATCCGTGTGTATATGCACGTACGCACACGGACCTTTAAAAATAAAATCAAAACCGTTTTTCCTAAAAATCATATGATTTTAAATGTACGAAAAAAAATACTTTTAAAAAACATGTTACCCACGTATTTATACAAAAATTTAATTTTCAACCACAAAAACCATGAATTTAAATTATTATATCACGGAATTGATTTAGTTAGGGATGTATTAATTGCAAGTGGCGCATGGTCCTTTGAATTTTTCAACAATACACGACTAGTAACAAATATGTACATGTTTAATATCGTGTACGTTCTAAGTCTTTAAATATAAATTTTATTTCAATCTCGTTCCTGAGAGAGTGCATAATTCTATTATATTTAGAAATATTTTTTAAAAATACATTTAGAACACGCATTCTAAACGTGTATAGTAATGATTCAATTAAAAAATTTCAGAAAATTTCTGGATGATTTTAAACTTTTAACCTTCAGAAGGCCAGTATGGTAGAATGTCTAGCATCTAAAGTCTACATTTCTATCATCCCTGTTTTTTTAAAGATTATTAAATATACCATTTTCTAAAAAAGCATAAAAAACTGAACTATCCGAGTGTTACAAGTATCTTGTAATACGGTTACGCGTTATAGTTGCCCATGCATTTTACAATACATCCCAAATTTCAGACCCTACCCGAGTAGAAATTTGTTAGGGCTGCCACATTTGATTACGTGGCCCCCATCTGGCGGCCGAATGCGGACCAATAGTGGCGTGTAATGGGGCGCTAATCGGGACCACTTAAGGCTGCCTCATCTTTCATAACCTCCAATGCAAAATTATAATGAACTTATTTAGTTTTTCATAAACTACCTGTTTGAAAACTTTCTTTAATATCTAAACAAAATTATCTTGTAGTGTTTTCATAAATTATCGTAAGTTGATAATCTTTGATTGCAGAGTATTTGGAAAATAATGAATAAAATTTTTTATTTTTTATGAAATCTTCTAAACATTGTATATAATCCATTTCGAAAGGTGATTCCATATATTTAACATATAATTGCCCATCGTTTATTAGCTTTAGATAGTCTGTAGGTACAATTACTGGATACTTTAATTTGCTATCACAGATGAGACTAATTGAAAGTATCTTGCCATTGTAAATCCTATAATTTGAGGTTACGTTTTTAATAACTTTCAAATCACATAACATTTTCATAAATAAATTGTTTAATTGTATATAAAAAAAGAACTATCTTAATATAATTTATATATATATATTTATTTAACATACATTGAGCAACACAACTGAAAGCCGACTTTTAAACAATAACTCCGTCTACCCTAAGTTCGGCAGCCTTGCGAGGCCCAGATCTTCGCCCCATTACATACCTCGTATAATACAATGCATAAGCCACAAGAGGGCCACATCAGAATCTTTCGGTGCCACTCGTGGCCCAGATGTTTGCCCTAAGTCTATTTCTACTCGGGTAGACTCTTATTTTATAATTATAGCCAATTTAAATTTACCAAAATGATTTTGTAATTGTGTGATATCAAAACAAAACTTATAGTATACTAATAAAACACTCACTGTCGCTGGAAGCTGTGACAAAGGCCAAGAAGGCAGCTAATAGCAATACAATTGCTCGCATCTGTGCAGAAAACAAGTATTTATGATTAAATTTTTATATTTTGTGAAAAAAAAGAAAAAAAATCAACTTATAGAAAAAATAAAAATGTGAGCGAAAAATTAGATTTTACAATGATAATATTACTGATAAATGTATACTTATCAATGAGTTAGATGTAATTATTGCTCATATAAAAATGTAATCGATTCAATAATTTTTTTGTTAATAAAAATATTTTCTAGGAATCGTTGCTAAAATAATTAATAAACTTCACAAGAATTAAAACAAAATTTCTACATATTAAAAAATTTTATACAAAAACTTTGCATTTACTAACAATATTTTATTCAAAATTGGGAATAAAGTTTTACAGAAATTTCAAAAATATTCGAGTATTACAAAATTTCGACTAAATATTTACAAAATTTTTCCATAGTAAAAATAAATTTCTTCTTGTCTCTATATTATTTTCTATGATTATAACTAGTAATTATTTCAACCTCTTTAACATATTATTTTATTTAATTGAATCTAATATAAAAAATCAACAATCAAATACTTACTATCGCTATTTCGTTATGGAACTCACTTCAGAACACGATGCTTTGATCTGATCAACAAATTTTTGATACTCTATATTTATACCTTTTTTGACATTAGCATACATTAACAAAGAAGCGTTTTAATTAATAAGTGACACACTGATAATAAATAAGGGTGAAACGCGTAAAATTTAAACAGTTGGACTATTTTTGACGTAGTATCAACAAACAATGTACGGGTCAATATGCTTTTACAAATGTACGTAATAGTTTAAACAAAACGACATCGTAAATATTTCTTTTATCAAAAAAATTGAAATTTCATGAATTAAAAAAAAAGAGTAATATAAACCAAATCAATAGAAAAGTTTGAATTTAAACAGCTGTATCTTTCTATTATTAAATATGTTTCGATTATCGAAAATATTTCGAAATATACGTAATCATCACATAATAAATATTTGATTTATTCGAATATAAGAAAAAAAATTATGATCATGACATGTGCAAACGAAAAAATTTTAAAATATAAAATATTTAAGTTTAATAAATATTGGTAAGTGCAATCAGATATAAATTATTCGCTAAATACATATTTATTTTATTTTCGTCACTTCATATCTATAGGAGCTGGTTGATTCTCGATGTGCTCTAGGAGAAATTTTTACTAGTTTTTATCCAATCGCTGACCATAACTGTTGATTAGACTGATTTTGGATGAAAAAGGGTGATGTATCATTTGCGGTCGCAGGAAGATGCAATTAAAAAAATTGCATCTTTCTCTTTGGTCGATAAGTCTTTCTTATCAATAACTTGCTTGGTATTGAGTTAATATTTATCTTATTAAAAAAATCGTCATTTAAAAAAAAAAACTATTTTTTTTATTTAGAAAAGAGGTAATCAAATAATAATTAAAATGTTAACTAAATATATTTTTATATAAATATAACATTATAAGAATTAATATTTGTAAAACGTGTAAAAAGTATTAATTTTCATTGAGTGAATTGTTTTAAATTTAAATTTGATCTACATAAACGTTGAAAATAAACTTTATTTTAATTTGATGGATTGAAAAGCTTTAAATGCTTTTATATTCTGAAATTAATCAATTAAATTCATTGAAAATCAAGATGATTATAATGATAAAAGTTCTTGTAAAATTTTCTTGTTTAAATATAAGCACATCTATACTTGCAAATTATAATTTTATGTTTATAAAATATGAGACTAATTTATGTTTGAAAAGAATTTCGAAAAGAATTTTAAATGCATTCCAAAGGGAATCATTAAAAATTTACCCGCTATATTACTTATTTTCACTACATCAATATAATTAGAAATTATATTAATAAATAAAATTATTAAAAAAATGATACTTTACTTTTAATTGTATCCTTATTCAAACAAAAAGTATAATTTTATTTTTCTTCACTTTTTTGCTCAAATGGACTTTGCAAATAAAATAAAGCTACAAATTTAACTTTTTTATAATACGTTAAATTTAATATTTATCGCATCATTATAAATTATGATTGTACAAGTAAATTCACATTCCATTCGTGTATTTAAAAGAACTATGTCATCTTTCTTTTCTTTTGTAAATTTCATTGTAACCAAATAAAACCAATAATTTTCTTTTCGATTAAAGAATAAATCCCCGTAAAATTGTTCAAATGCTAGTACACCTCCGACCAGTTCTGGCAATAATATTTTTTCGATTGAAAGCAAGACAACAAAAAAGTAAAATAGAAAAATTGTCTGCCACAGTTCATATATATCGGGATCTGAAAATATAGAAAAAATAACATCGTAAATAATTCCGTAGCTTGTGATATTGATAAATTCTCAACAAGTTCTCCCCAAGCATCCTTTATTAAACTGGAGTTTTCCACCAAGTTGTTAGAAAAAAGGTGTGAAGTTTAAGTCTGCAATAAGAGACGGAAAGACATATTCCCATGAAAATGAATAAAAAGTGACAAAAAGAGAATGAAAGTAAAAAAAAAGAAATGAAAGGAAAGAAAGAAGGCTTGATCTTGGCCATTCGTTGCCTAACATATATAAATATAGTAAAGCCAGCACGTTTAACAGAAGCGCAGGCTTTCTGTCGCAATTTCGCTTCACAGCTGAACGATCGATTCGTTATCGGTTTGTCTTGCTTTCTCTATCTGATTCGCTCTCGCTCTGTCTCTACTACAACTGCAAATATTCACATCAGAGTATAGACAATTAAGGAAGAAAATGAAAAGAAGGAAAAGAGCGAGAGAAAAGATTACTCGCTTAAGTCAAAGGAAATTTCACATAAAAGACGGATGCCGCGCTCTTCTTTCTTTATCTTGAATTTTTTTTCTTCACTTATTTTTTTTCCGATACCGGCTGGTTTATTGTTGTCTTCTTCGCACCTATGAGCGTCGGAGGGACATTCCTGATAACAGTATAGATTTACAATCAAATTATAGTTATAGGCTAGCTAAAGAACTTATACCCTAGAGTTGCACGATTTTGTAATAAGGGTAATAATAAGAAGTTTCTATTAATGTCCAATTTTTAAGAAAAGTTATCGAAGATATTAAATAGGATTTCTTGAGATGAAAATTGTTTTGTAATTTATTCATATCTTATGATTTATTTAAGCTTTCATGATATACAGCTTTAGAGAATTTTAACTAATTTAGTAAATTATTTTTTATTTACACGGTTAAAAAAACTTGTCTGTTTCTTTTATTACGGAATATTTGTCAAATCAACAGACATAAGTATATAAATTTAACATGTATATTAAATTCTTCACGGATTTCTTACCTTTCAAAGTAACAGATATTTTTGTCTATAAACCGTTTTTAACAAATGTGTTTTTGTTAATATTTCTAACCGTGAAATAAATGAAATAGTTTAAAGTTGAAAACGCAAGTAATGTCAAGTATATGAATATTGACTACCTTTACATTTTATTGTAAAACTTCAGGAAAAGAAATGTTTCAGATGAAGATTATTCACTTAAATTTTTAAATAAATCAATTCATTAATTATTGAAAAGATAGAATTCCAATATTATTTATTGAAATTTTTCGATTTTTTATCTTAAATTCAAAATTCTGAAAAACGTATAAATGAATTGACTCAAAAATTAAAGCGAATAATCTTCATGGTACGTACTGCAATCTAAAGTATTTCTTTTTCCAAAGTGTTCCTTTTACATCACCTTAAGTTTATATCTAAAATATTTGGTAAATTTAAGATCATTGTGATTTATAAATGGAGTTTTTTTTCTGTCAGAATAAGCAAATATATTTATTGCAGGGGTCAGATGTAGCTTTAGAAAAAAATATTAATATTTTATCAATAAAATTAAATTATTTGTGTGATAATAATTAAGAACGTTCATTTCCATAAATAATAAGAACAACATAGTTTATACATTTCAACGTATTAATTGGTATTATTTTTTTAACGCTTATTAACCTTTAGAAGGCCGAAAACTTATTTAAAAATAAGTTTTAAAATTAAAAAAAGAAAAAAGCATAATTTGCTGAAATCAAGGCCAAAACATACTTCCCAAGTAGTTTCAATAAAATTTTTCACTTTTATGGTCTTGGATTTATAAAGTTAAAGTTATATTATTATTCTTTATTCATTTCAGCCTCTTCGCCTAGAAATGGAACTTGGTTTACATTTTTAACTATAAATAATCACGCACTCCAATCACACTCATACAAATTCCTAACTTTTTCAAAGAGATTTCATAATTAAACCTCCACGATTCAGCCTGTTGGCCCAGAAATGCTAAGAGTGTTCAATTAATCCATCCTTTATTCCTTACTAATATTTCCTGCCTTTTTTCCTAGTTTAATTCACAGTCTATGTTTCTATCTCCTTAAAGACAGAAGTATAAAAAAAGCAAGACTCATAATTAAATTCTCCGGAATTTCCAAACACATTATAATTCAATACATTTGTATCCTAATCCTTGCGTATTATTTAGAATTTTAACTTACAACTATTCTAAATTTTTCATTCATATTCCCATACTTTTTCATTATGTGGTGGCTCTGCTATGCCCTATCCTTTTTTTCCATCCTTTTCCAACTAACCTCTAGTCTAAATTACAATTATAACGCCTTCATTTAAAAATATTCATTATTTCATCGCTATATTAAATTAAACGCCTCCTACCTCGTAACAACCTTTTCTTTACATATATTTGACAATGACATTTTGCCTCCCTCTATCGGATTTTAAATTTAAACCATACCCAACCGTCATTTTCTCCACCTTTTTTTTCCAAAAACTAGTAATCTAACATAATTTTTTCCTTTTGCTTTCTCATAGAAAAAGCATTGTATCGATAAAAAAATTTTTTTTCTATTGCTTTCTCATAGAGAAAGCATTGTATCGGTAAAAAAAATTTTTTTCTATTTTTTCATTAATTTGTACATATTTGAACTCAGTGAGTCGAAAAAAGTGGTTTCCAGAAAATGTCTGTATGTATGTGTGTGTGTGTGTGTGTGTGTGTGTATGTATGAATTCAGTTAGTAAGCTGTATCTCGAGAACTACTCGATGGATTTGCTTCTAATTTTGCATGGAATTTAGTTTTGTGATTAACTTGCTGGGAAGCTATTGATAATTTGGTTCTTCCACCGTAGTTTTCATTTTAAAGTTTTTTTAAAAAAAAAAAAAATTCGATTTTTCGTTTTTGGTTTTTTTTTTTTGTTTACTACTCGATGAATTTGCTTCAAAATTTGCATGGAATTTATTTCTGATTGCCCGGATAAAATAAATTTTTAAAAACTGATTTTCTTAGCTCAGTTTTAATTTTAGAGCATTTTGAAATTTTTGAAAAAAATGTTTCTATTTATTAAGCCAATAAAATCTTAAAAACTACTCGATGGATTTACTTCAAATTTTCCATACAATTCAATTTTTTGATGAACTGGTGCGGAAGCTATTGGGAATTGGTTTTCTTAGCGCAGTTTTTTTTTTAGAATCATTTTAAGAATTTTTAAAAAATTTCGATTTTTCATTTTTTTTTGTATTTTACGTAAACTACTCGAAGAATTTGTTCGAAAATTTGTATGGAACTTTATTTCGACTGCCAAAATTATTAAAAATTTGTAAACTAATTTTCTTAGCGCACTTTTAATTTTAGAGCATTTTTAAAATTTTTTAAAAAATTTTTATTTTTAATTTTTTTTTATTTTACGAAAACCATTTGATTGATTTGCTCCAAAATTTGTATGCAATTAATTCGCTACTATCTGAAGAAAACAAGCTTTGGAATACTAATTTTCTCAGCGCAGTTTTAATTTTAGAACACTTTGAAAATTTTCAAAAAAATTTTTATTTTTCATTTATTTTCTTTTTTGCGTTAACCATACTATAAATTTTCTCCAAAATTTTCATACAATTAATTCGCTATTGTCTGAAAAAAATTAGCTTTTGGAAACTAATTTTCTTAGAGTGGTTACAATTTTAGAGAATTTTAAAGATTTAAAAAAAAATTTTGATTCTTCTTTTCTTATTTTTTTTTATTCTTCGTAAAGTACTCGATAGATTTGTTCTAAAAATTACAGGGAAATTATTTGCGACTGCCAAAAGAAGGGAAATTTTCAAAAATTGATTTTCATAGCGTAGTTTTAATTTTAGAGCATTTTTAAAATTTTTAAAAAGAAATTTTGAAAAGAAAATGTTATTTATTTAACCAGTTAGATCTCGAAAATTACTCTATGGATTTGCTTCAAATTTTGTATACCATCTATGTTTTTGTATAACTAGGCGGGAAGCTATAGAAAATTTGTATTCATAGTGTATTTTTTTTATTATAGAGCCATTTTAAGAATTTGAAAAAATTTTCGATTTTTAATTTTTTTTTTTTGTATTTTACGTAAGTTAATTGATGAGTTTGCTTTGAGATTTCCATGGGAATAATTTGCATCTGCCAAAAGAAGGATAACTTTTATAAACCGATCTTTTTAGCGTAGTTTTCTTTTTTAGAAAATTTTAAAAATTTTCTTAAAAAATTTTCATATTTCAGTATTTTTCCATTTTACGTAAAGTACTTGATAGAATTACTCTAAAATTTGTATACAAGTTATTTGCTACTGTCTTTATAAACCAAGTTTTAAATAAATAATTTTATTAGCGTAGCTTTTTGATCACTTCTTTTGTTTTCTGAGTTACTCTTGAAAATTTATAATAGTACTACTGAATTTAATTACCGTTACTAAAATTGACTACTTGGATTTACCAAGCTTAGTCGTGATAAAAAGATATCCACAAGATAACAAAAATAATAAATTCGAACCTATGTATAAGGCTAGCTAAAGTCAACAAAATTAAACACTTTAAAAGCTAACATTTAACCCAAACAAAATGTTGAAAAGGCAATCAACTAGCATATATATTCAAAATTTATAAAGTACAAAATGAATAAATATTAATGATGGACAATTTTTTTATATTAAAATCACATTTAAATAAATATAAAAAAATAATGAAACTCAAAGAGCTCTATGAGAAAGCATTCCGCCAAAGCACTTGGCAGCGTTTTTTTTCATTAATTTGTACATATTTGAACTCGGTGAGTCGAAAAAAGTGGTTTCCAGAAAATGTCTGTATGTGTGTGTGTGTGTGTGTGTGTGTGTGTGTGTGTGCGTGCGTGCGTGTGCGTGCGTGTGTGTGTGTGTGTGTGTGTGTGTGTGTGTGTGTGTGTGTGTGTGTGTGTGTGTGTGTGTGTGTGTGTGTGTGTGTGGATGTATGAATTCAGTTAGTAAACTGTATCTCGAGAACTACTCGATGGATTTGCTTCTAATTTTGCATGGAATTTAGTTTTGTGACTAACTTGCTGGGAAGCTATTGATAATTGGTTCTTCTAGCGTAGTTTTCATTTTAGAGTATTAAAAAAAAAAAAAAAAAAAATTTCGATTTTTTGTTTTTTGGTTTTTTTTTTGTTTACTACTCAATGAATTTGCTTCAAAATTTGCACGGAAATTATTTGTGATTGCCCGGATAAAATTAATTTTTAAAAACTGATTTTCTTAGCTTAGTTTTAATTTTAGAGCATTTTGAAATTAAAAAAAAAAAATGTTTCTATTTATTAAGCCAATAAAATCTTAAAAACTACTCGATGGATTTACTTCAAATTTTCCATACAATTCAATTTTTCGATCAACTGGTGCGGAAGCTATTGAGAATTGGTTTTCTTAGTGTAGTTTTTTTTTTAGAATCATTTTAAGAATTTTAAAAAAATTTCGATTTTTCATTTTTTTTGTATTTTACGTAAACTACTCGAAGAATTTGTTCGAAAATTTGTATGGAACTTAATTTCGACTGCCAAAAGTATAACAAATTTTGTAAACTAATTTTCTTAGCGCACTTTTAATTTCAGAGCACTTTGAAAATTTTCAAACAAATTTTTATTTTTCATTTATTTTCTATTTTGCGTAAACCATACTATAAATTTTCTCCAAAATTTTTATACAATTAATTCGCTATTGTCTGAAAAAAATAAGCTTTTGAAAACTAATTTTCTTAGCGTGGTTACAATTTTAGAGAATTTTAAAGATTTAAAAAAAAATTTCGATTCTTCTTTTCTTATTTTTTTTTATCCTACGTAAAGTACTCGATAGATTTGTTCTAAAAATTGCAGGGAAATTATTTGCGACTGCCAAAAGAAGGGAAATTTTCAAAAATTGATTTTCATAGCGTAGTTTTAATTTTAGAGCATTTTTAAAATTTTGAAAAAGAAATTTTGAAAAGAAAATGTTATTTATTTAACCAGTTAGATCTCGAAAATTACTCTATGGATTTGCTTCAAATTTTGTATACCATCTATGTTTTAGTATAACTAGACGGGAAGCTATTGAAAATTGATATTCATAGAGTAGTTTTTTTATAGAGCCATAAACATAAACTGTATTTATAGATTAGAAATTTTGTTGTCATCATTCTTTTTATTACTACATTATATCATTTTTTCAATAGAACAAATTTTTTTGTATTACTTGATGATTTAAAATAAATTATAAATGTTGAAAAAGCAAACAGCTAGCATATATGTTCGAAATTTATAAAGTACAATATGAGTAAATAATAATGTTAGACAATTTTTTAATATTAAAATCACATTTAAACAAATATAAAAAAATTAATGAAACTCAAAGAGCTCTATGAGAAAGCATTCCGCCAAAGCACTTGGCAGCGTTTTTTATTTAATAACAATTATTCAATTTTGATTTTTAATTGAATATTTAATTTCAGTGCAGTACTTACAGTCCGTATTCAGTCTTTCACTTATTTAACAATCACATTTTTTCATGTTCTCTATTACGTATAAAATTCACAATTCGTGTAGTTGCACACGAATACTTACTAATTTCTTGTCTTGATTACTCTTCATTTCAATTTCACTTGCTGCTGGTAAAATGCCTGCAACGGTTATGCACACTGGAGATACTATTGTATAAAAGAAGATAATTAGAATATAAGTTAGACAATCACTTGGAATTCCATGACTTCCATAAAGCATCTCAATCATTGCGTTCCAATCATAATTAATTTCATTGGATTTTTTATGATCAGGGAGCGCGGTAGCGCTCCTAAAGGCGAGTTTGTACTTAAGACTATCCATTAAGAGAAAATTGTATTGGCCAATAAATGCTCCCCCATATGACACAAGAAATGTCCAGTTGAATTGGTTTCTGAAATAATATAATTATAATTAGTTTTAATAGGAGAATATTTTTAACAAATATTTATTAATATTAAAAAAAATATTTCAGTTTTTGTATGATCATTAAATAAAATTCTAAAATACTGTAAGATTTTTTTTTCGTCAAAATTAATACGTTGCGTAAACTTCATTATTTCATATAATTTTTACAATATTATTGGTAGAAATTTTTTATGAAAAGTTTGCAGAATTATTTTATTTGAAATCTATGATCTTCTACAATAAGAGTAGAATTATATTTTTCAGAATTTTATCTGCATTTTAAAACGAATTGTAAATTTTCTTACCTGGTCAATGTAATGGATGAATTTTTTTTTCCTTTCATCATTATCCATATCCTAGCACTTTCATAAATCGTTACGTGAATCAAACCCGTACAAAATAAAATTAAAAATGTTGTGCTTGCAAACATTAAACATGAAGTTATCAAATCGGCTGAATCTGAACTTAAAGAAATATATGCTATATCAATAATTCCCCAACTTATTACTACATTAATAACTCCTAATGCAAGTGCAGCTGGAAAATGTAATAGAACCCTAAAAAAACCAATTAGAATATTTGTTAAATTGTTGCTCTGATTTCATTATTTTTCTTTTCATTCTGTTACCTGATTGTAGTCTTTACCACTGCTGCTACCAGTACTGTTTTCATTTTTTTTTTTAGATCAAATTTTATTAAAAACATTGTGTAGACGTAAAGTAAATTCAGCAT
The DNA here is from genome assembly GCA_017163975.1 of Anastatus disparis. Lineage (NCBI taxonomy): Eukaryota > Metazoa > Arthropoda > Insecta > Hymenoptera > Eupelmidae > Anastatus > Anastatus disparis. The sequence goes on along the minus strand of JAFFSR010000218.1, from coordinate 1,872,445 downwards.
ACATCGAAAACCAGTTGCTATAATAACTTTTATTATAGTTTGGAAGTCTGGTGCTGATAATTGTTTTATTATATCAATTATGAAATAACAAATCATAATGATTTGAATAATTACTTGTACAGTCAGGTATAGCATTGTACTTATTATCAGAAAATTAATTGATTTATGAGGAATATAAATGTAAAGCAAAGTCAAACCAATTATTATTGATTCTGTTATAATTATATACCAGTTACCAACTAAAGGTGATAAAGAATTTAAAAAATTTATATTATCAAGTGCTTCTTGACTATTTGGAATCTGTTCAAGTGGTGTTGCATTTAATTGTAAGGATTGTTTAAACAGATTTTCATAACTTGAATTATTTTGTCGTACGTTAACTGAAAAAAAAAATGATTTGAGTCAATTTTATACTTTATAATAGAACAATATTTAGTAAAATTATTACGTACTATAAATAGCCAATCCTAACCACAGTAACGTTATACATGATGAGAGTATCAAAAAGAAAATACTGAGAGCTCTCTGCATAGACCCATTACGATGCTCTGAAAAATCGTTTCTAGAATTATTAACAGTACTTTTTTCAGAATGGTTAATGGAATTCTTTGAGGTAGCATCGAGAATATCGTTTCTCTTGTTGAAATAATTTTTTAACATTTTAACAGTTTCCTCTAAACATGTTATAAAAATAATTTTATTTACGTTTTTGCATTATAACCCGGATGAAAAAACTTTCTGGAAATAATTGTAAATAAGTGTTGATAACTGTAAATAAATGTAAATAACTGTAAATAACTGTGAATGAGTGTTAAAAAAATGTCGAAATTGAGACATAAATAACAGTTATTTACAATTGTTTACTGTTATTTACACTTATTTACAGCTATTCATATTTATTTACAGTTATTTACATTAATTCACATTTTTTTTACGATTATTTACATTCATTTACGATTATTTATAGTTTTTCACAGTTTTATACAATTATTTACAGTTATTTGCATTTTCGAAAATTTTCACAAATTTATTCAATTTTTTTATATATATGGGTAATTCTTTCATACTTTTAAAAATCATGTTACTGCGTCATTTCTCCTAAATATGAGATAGCACATCTTGTTAGCAAATGTTCACTGATTTATTGAGTTATTAGAAACTAATTTTGTTATATTTTTAATGATAATTAGACGTGTCATTTTATAGCGGATGGGGAAAAGAGGTTTTTTTTTTGAAATTTAAATGTTACCAGGCCATGTAAAATGATAAATTACCGCTATAAAAAAAATGACTACTGCTTTTTTGATTTGAAATTCACACCAAAGCTTTATCTATACACATACTTTTGGAAAATCAAGAGCATGGGTGTGTGCCTGTTAACAAAAGTACTTTCTGAAAGGTTATTAAAATGTTACCAAAAATTTATATATTTTACTTTTTTCTGGAAAATACGATGCTGTAAAAAAGACTATTCAGCGGTGACATTTTAAACTACATCAAAAGGTAATATTTAGAATCACAAAGAGAAATTTTTTTATTAGGAACGTGTGCCTAGTGTAGATAAAGTTCTTTGTTCGTTTGAAATTATACTTAAAAAACGTGACTCACTTTTGAAAATAGGTTTTTATCCACTAATATGAAAACTTAAGCTTTGATTCACCTTTTCTCTGTTGTGAACTTTGTAATTTACTATTTTATAATACTCAATGTAATCTTTAAGTTGCTTTTGAAGTATTATTTCGAGTATTCTGGAAATCATTGAATTTTTCCCGGCTATTAAATTTTCCAAATTTACATCGATTACCTAGTTTCTATCAATGTTTTAATTCTAAAGAGTTTGAACTTTAAAAAGCTCAGTTTTAGTATGTATTTAATAGCTTACACCTAGAACGTTGAGTTGAATCATCACTGAAGTTTCTAGATTTTAAATTTAAAATTTTTAGATTTAATGTTTATTAAATAAACTAAAATATTTGGTTAAAAGGAATATAAGTATTTTTATTCGAAAACATATCTATACAAATCATATACAAATCCATGTCAAATTTCATACCCTAAGATTGACAATTTTAGCAAAAATAAATTGATATTCCACTCACTTATGATTTGTAATCAGGAATCCCAAAAGCCATTGGGTAACTAATATCACTCAATTTTAATACCCGAATCGCCAAAAATGAATTTTCCAAAAAAATTGGCATTTCTGGCATATTTTATTTATTACAAAAAATTTTGTAATTATTAATGTAAATTGCGTATTTAAATATTTTCTGTAACATATTAAACATGTAAAAATGAAAAAGCTCAATGGAAAATGATCTATTATAGCCCAAAATACTTAAAAAACTGATCTGAGATATGTAAAATATTATACCTGGGTGTGATAATAATGAATATATTTAAATGTCTTATATTAAAAAAAGCTATCTTCAAAAGTGAGTAATGCGATTTTTTCTTTTATTATCATTTTAATATATCAACATTTAAAAAAAATAAATTTGATACATGTGTCTTCAATTTTTTTTAATTTATTGAAAGTAAATTTTAACACTATGAAAAATTTACTCGAAAATCTGTCTTTTGATGTTTGTTAAAAAGACTACCCTTAAAAGTGAGTAACACGATTTTTTTTTTCATTATAATACGTCAACATTCAGAGAAAATTAGTTTTATACGTGTGCCTGTATTTTTTTTTTTTTAATTTGTTGCAGGTGAAATTTTAACATTATGAAAGATTTACCCATATGCGAAAATTTTTGAAAATGCGAATAATTGTAAATAATTGTAAATAATAGTAAATAACTGTAAATAACTATTATTTATGTTTCAATTCTGACATTTTTTAACAGTTATTTGCAATTCTTTACTATTATTTACAGTAAATGCAAATAATTGCTAATAAATGCTAATAATTGCTAATAAATGCTAATAATTGCTAATAACTGCTAATAACTGATAATTGCTATTAACTGCAAATAACCGCTACTTCTGTCTCAAACTAAACTATTTATAACTGTTATTAGCAGTTATTTGCAATTATTAGCAATTATTTTTAATTATTAACAGTTATTAGCAAAACCGATTTTCACTAGGGGATATGTTTAGTTTTTTTACAAAGTGAATTCTTCGATTTTAGAAATCCGGCCTGTATAGTAGAGCGTATAGATGCCCTTAAATTACTTACGTTTCGTACCGACATATGTTGTAATGTAATGCATAGTAAAATCACTTAAAGAATTTATAAAATTATTATACACAAATTAAGCTTTTTTAAATCGGTCCAAAAGCAAATGCTAGGTTTCATTCCCAAAATGCAACTGACGCGGATGAAAAATCAATCGCTTACTTCTAGTTTTCCTATAATAATAGTAAAGCATAAGGGCACTACTACACTAAAACAAAATTTTCCTTTGTGTGTGTAGGCCTCCTCTATTCCGTTATGAGGCTGCACAACTGTCTGTATTTGGATGTTTGTAATCGTAGACAGCTGAAAAGGCCCTTTTTCCGTGAGCTCATGGCTTTTGTCGCATGTATGTGTATGTGTGTGTCACGCGTGCACATACACACATGTATGCATTCAATCAGTAAAGAGAATATGGGAGAAAAAATTCAAAATTTTAAAATGTAAAATACCTTAGAATAACGATGAATACTAGTATGCTCAATTGCCTGCCAAGGTACTTTTTATTTAAATAATATTTTCAACAATATAAAATTCATAAAATATATAAAAAATGAAATATAGTTAAAATTAATTCTTAAAGATATGTAAATCGTTTCTATTTTATAAATACAAATAAAAATAATAATTATTCTAATTTCTATTTTCTTAATTATATAGTATCATACTTTTCTCTTAAACAATAGACTTTTAAATTAAGTTTTGTAGAGAAGCTGTTCATAAGAGTGATTAAATTAGGAAATGTAAAATGGACACCGCACCTCGTCGGGTGAGAAGAAAAAGGCCACAACTCAGGCAAGCGCTGAAAAAAGTACCAACTCGATTTTGCCCATTAAAAAGTACTAATTCTACTTCGCGCGCTAAAAGGTTCCATCTCGGTACGGCCACAAAGCGCTTATCTGAGTTGTGACCTTTTTCTTCTCACCCGACGACCTGTACTCATAAATATTGACTATCTTTCCATTTTATTGTATAATTTTCGAAAAATAAATGCATTAAGTTGTAATATGTATTATAAAGATTATTCAGTTAAATTTTTAAATAAATTCATTAATTTTGTACAAAATTAAAAAATTTTAATATATAATACAGAAAATATACACAATCTTTGTTTGTAATTTATAACATTTGTTAGTTACAAATGTTGAAAATTGAGAATTACCAAAATGATTAATGTTTATAATTATCAATCGTCAATATACTTCTTAAAAAATTGAACTTCATTTTTTAAATTAATTCAAACAATCTCTAATAATTTCAAAATTATATCGGCAAACCATGAACTGGTAAAGAAATTTATTGGTGCTCTCATATAATCTGCTGATAATAATTGTTAAACAATTAAATGAATTAATCAAGTTTTGTTTTATTTAAATTTTTAAAAGTTGAGTTTATATTTTTATAATAAAATATATAAATCTAAAAATTTATTTTGAAAAAAAAAAATTATTTTTCAATAAATTGATTTATTAAAAGGACACTTTGAAAACTACAATATATGCAAATTAAAGAAATATTTAAACAAAATTCAAATTTTTTATTTCTCAGTAATATTTAAATAAAGTGAAAATAGTTTTAATTTTGTTTTAAATATAATAATATTCAATATAACTGCATAATAAGTAACTTTTTAATAGAATGCATTAGTTTAAATAGTTAAGAAATAAATGTTTAAGAAAACCTTACCAAAAATTTTTAATTAGATTTAAATATTGAATAAAAATATTTCTAAATTAATATTTATCTTAAATATATACTGTTTTATAATTTGAATTGGGAAAGGATTAATAAAATCATCAAAGAGGATCAATGACAACATAAAATATTAAATTCATTATAAAATTTAATACTTTATAATGAATAAATATATTTATAATTATATGAAAATAACAAAACACCAATTTACAAGAAGCTTTACATTTCCATTTATTGTTGCGCGACTTTTTATACATGTCACTTGATTACACCTAATCGTAGCAGTAATAATTCAAGTTTTTTGCAACTATATTAAAGTTTACACTTTTTGTGCAGCTAATGTAAAGTTTTTACAATTTTTAATACCTGAATAAAAATAAAAAGAATTATAAAGAAATGTTTACATGGTAGTAGAAAGTTAATAGAATTTTTATAGCTACAAATTGCTACTAATTATTTGAAGACTGTATAAATCTAGTCTTCTTAAAATGAACTTATTTTAGTTTATAATGTTATAGTTTCATGAACAATAATAAATAATTACATTCATCTATTTACATGATTATGAGTAAATCAAAGGTAAGGTGTAAAAATTTCACAAATTTATATGTAAGACAAATAAAATTTATTTAGTTATATCTAAATTTATCTATTGAAGATATAAGAATAAATTATTTTATCTGTTAAAATAATAAAAGCACTTTGGTCCCTTCTTCAATTTTACATGTTGCGATAATTTTATTGCTTGTTATTTTGCGTTTCTTTTCTTTTTTTGAATCGCAGAACATGTAAATGTTCTCCTCTAATTTTCCTTTCAATTATTATTGAACCTTCCATATTTAAATCTTGGAAAAGTTTAATGATATTATGAGGTTCATTTTCTTTGATAACAAGTAAGTAAAATAGACCATTTTCTGATAAAAGATGAGGTATCAATGGAAATAATCTATCCATTACTTGTCTACCTTTGTGACCACCTGCCCATGTTTTGCTGATGAGTCGATTGTCAAGAACTTCAAGCGGTTCTGTGACAACGTAAGGTGGATTGAATATAATAACATCGAAAATACCTCTGGTGTACATGCTATTTAACAAGTCCATTTGAACTATTTCAACATTTACGTTATTTGTAGCACAAGTTTTTTTTAGTAGCCTTGCAAGCCTGTGGATTGACGTCTATTCCAAGAAAATATGTAGAATCAAACTTTTTCAAAGCCATTGCTAAAGCAGTAATAATAACGCCTGAACCAATGCCAATTTCTAAGCAAATTGTTGGTTTATTAGATTTTAATTGTTCAAGATCTATCTCTAGTATCACGCCATGTGGCAAACGAAACCGCCAATTTCCCTATTGTTATAATTTATCATAAGGTATCCTCGCATTACATAGTGTCAGTACACTTTCACCCAGTAACGCCCCGGGCTACTTACAAAAAAAGGAGAGCAAAAGGAAAAGGAAAAAAATTGAAAGAAGATCGCAATGAAACGAATCGATATATGGGTTTTAACTTTGGCTGTACAGCTTAAAACACAGTATTGTCTAGCAGATTCATCAAGTTTTTTTCATCTTTATAAAGTAAAATTTAATTTATTACTGAAATGTAAGTGTGAACGGATTGTTAATTTATATGAGTTTAATTTTTATTCTGATATGAGCATTCACAGTTTTGAAAAAAAAAGTTCACAAATCTAACTTTTGAACAAAGTGTTATTATATTTGCAAAATTTTTTCTGTTAACATGGCGTTTTTTATTTTATTATTTTTATTTTTCAATCAACTAAGCTAACAGATGAACATAAACCAATAAATCAGCAAAATTATTGATAATTATTTGTAAATACTTTTTTACATATGATCTAATCTCTACATGTAAAATAATGACTTTTAATAATAATATTATTGTAATTTTTGTATTTACAACTATTTCGTATGATCTAACTAAACTTAAAAAATCTATTAATTTCAGGTTCTCATTTATTGACTAACACCTATGTATTTATTTTTCAAAATTTGTTCTATTAATGTTCTGATTCGCCCCATTATTCATATTCTTATTTAACAATTTAGATCTTTCAAATTCATTCTGCGCGTTGAAATCATAATCAATTTCATCATTCAGTATTTTCTATATCATTGATAATTATAAGCCTATCTTTACTATCATTCATTTTTCAATTGATAAAATCGTGTTTCCTAAACAGTTCTTTTAATCATTACTTTTCTTTTACTTCACTCACGACAATAGATGATACGTAATTTATCTCGTGGTAAACTTTTGCATCGTTATGTGGTTATTTGCACAGTCTTTTTAAATTTTTTTCAAAAGTTCATATAAGAATTTTACGTTATCTGTCATTTTATTCAATAGATCTTTATATAATACTAAATTAACTTTCGCGTAATTATCTCATTTCATTAAATTCTACTTATCCAGATTCTCATTAGTAACACTACCTGAGATGCTATTTAAAATATGTGTTTCTTTTTTTTTTGGTAAACAAAATTTATTTTTTTACCGTTATTTAATACCTAAAGTATACTAACCAGCCATCAATATAGCATACTTATTTTAAAATAAGTATGGTATTTCATTTAGTTCATTTTTCATCAATTATTTTAAATAAAAAATAAAACAAAAATCCAGAATTTTAGAATAAATCAATGATTATTTCAAGTAGTTGAGGTGCGGCATACTTAACGTTAGAGATGAAATTCAAAAGGCAATTACTTGAATCATCGTCAATTGGCATTGTTCAGAGATGTTTGAAATATTACGTATAAATTTTTTCTATTAATTTTTGTTTGAACAGAAGAAACGGTTAGAGATTTTATTAAATAATAATAAAGTAATTTTACTTGATATTATTATTATTTTGTCTAGAAAAATTTTTAATTTTGTAATAAAATGTAAATTGATTTTGAATTCTTGAATTTAATTTATGAATATTTTTTGCAGAAATTATTATAATCGGAAAGCATAGCAAAGACTATGAGTCCATATTCATGCTCATTTACAGAAAATTTATTTTAGCTCTTAAAAGGTAACGTTGGATCACTCATGCTACAGTGAAATCGACTCTCCTAGTATATTTTTCACGTTTTTAGTTGTCTATTTAGACAGTTTCAAAAATTTCTAAATTTATTCTTAATTAGACAATAAAGATTAAATCAAAGATCATCTTTTCAAGGAGAATTTAACTACCGAAATGTTTGTATCTAATCTTGTCGCTTTTTAGCCCTCTCATTATGAGAAAACTAATTAATAGTTTCTCTAAAAATTACAGCTTATCATTCAGGACTCCAGGTTAGATTAAAAAATTAATTCATATTTTGTTAAGAAAAACTGTTTATTATTCTAGACATGTCATAGTTACTTAATACCTGATGCATATTGTGATAAACAAGATAATTAAATTTTTGTTCACTGTAAAAATTCATGCAGAAGTAAATAATTAAAAAAAATTTTTTAATTATTCATGGAAAAAAAACTTCATTTTGATCCGTTATTCAAATGATCAACTGCTTTTAGACTTATTGTAGTTTTCAGGTTTGGATTTACTAAAAAGATAATGGTGAGCAGATTAAGCAATTGTTGCGTATACAGTTATCCCAATGTTTGATTATAGCAGCAGTTGAATTACAGTATGATACAGTGCAATTTTTACCCGCTTGACATGTCGACAAGTGGTTTAGTACGTTTTTCATTGTACTACAATTAAATAAATTACAATGCCAATGTCTGTTCTTTGCTTGATTTTGGCGTTGTTGACAGTTACGCGCGTGTAAAATCAACCACAGTTGTTGACGAATCAACTTGCGTTTTTCTGGATCTGAATCATTATTGTTCACTGTAAAAATTCACGAATAAGTTAATAATTTTGTCATTATGTATGAGGTTATGTAACATTTACTCTTTATAATAAAAAACAATAATTTCTTTCAATCTTTATAATTTAAATCACAAGGGCATGATTCATGTAATGTATCATTTATTAAAATTTAAGATCAAGTGAAGGCGTCTTAAAAATATTTATATTGCTGACACAGTCGGTAATTGAAAATCATCAGTGAATGTATAATAGCTTCTTGTCGGTAATGTAGATATTTTTAACATGCTTTCGCATAACCTTAATATGAACTTAACTCTCGTATAAAAACGAAATACGCATTATATAAATATTGTAAACTTCATCTTAATCCGTCATTCAAACAGTCAACTACTTTTAGACTTACTGTAGTTCTCAGATTCAGATTCACTCAAAAGTCGGTTCCTCTCTGCTTGCTTTAATGGTGAGCAGATCATGCAATTGTTGTGTGTACAGTTATCCCAATGTCTGCTTATCATAGTAGATGAATTACAATACGATACAGTGCAATTTTTACCCACTTGACATGTCGATATGTGCTTTAATACATTTTTCATTGTATCACAAGAATTACGTAAAGTGCATCGCCAAAGTCTGCCATTTGCTTGATTTTCGCGTTGCTGGCAATAACGCGCGTGTAAGATCAACCGTAGTTGTTGTTGAATTAACTTGCGTTTGTCTGGATCATTATTGTTCGCTGTGAAAATTCACGTAGAAGTAAATAACTTTGTTATTATATATGAGGTTATGTAACATTCACCTAAGAGTTAATTATTAACGCAAAAGCCTGATAAAAATATCTATGTTACCGATACAGTCGGCAATTGAAAATCATCAGTGAATATATACTATCTCAATGTCGGTAACATAGATATTTTTAATATTCTTGCACATAACCTTAAGCTTCAGTAATATCAACGAATATAGACGCTTAATACTTCTGGGTTAACTTTGGGGAACACCTTTGGAGGGCACTTTTAACATTACGTGTATATCTATGTATATGAAAACATCATTATATATAGATATCGAATATGATCCGCTGTTCAAATGGTAAACTATTTTTTTACTTACTGTTGTTTTTAGGTTCCGATGTACTTGGATCCCAGTTCCTCTCTGCCTTTGTTAATTGTGAGCAGATCGGGCAATCGTTGCTTGTACAGTTATTCCAATGATAGATTATTATCAAAGCAGATAATCTACAGCGTGGTACATTACAATTTAAACCCTCTTGACAGGACGACAAATGGTTTAGTAGTTTGTTAGTTGTATGACAATATGGTGAATCACATTGCCAAGGCTCGCCGTACGCCTGATTTTGGCTTCGTAGGTTGCAGTTATATGTGTGCAAAATTAATATTAGTTGACGTTGAATTAACCTGCGTCTTTCTGGCTCTGCATTATAAAATATAAGAAATTATGATTTTTATTTAAAATTATCGATTATGCGCATTCACTATTTGGAGAATAGAAAGGCTATGCAATGAGGTTCCAGATTAATTTAAAGGTTGTAAAGAAGATTGAAAGAAAATGAACTTACTTAGCTTACTAACGATTCTAAGTACTTGAGTTAGTGCCGACTGTCCATCCTGTTCTGTAGTTTGGAAATCGCTTTGGAGCTGAACCGGATTCGAAGATAATTGTTGAACTGGTTGAGCCATACCATGTTCTCGAAGTCTTGGTAGTGCAAGATCTTCTGTACGGAGTTCATGAAACATTATTTCTTCGATTTTTTTATCACTGGCTTCTCGACTAATAATTTTCCAATGATTTCGAAAGCTTACTGGTGCTATTACTATTGCTACTGGCACACTGTGTTCAGAGTCAAATTTTATTATGTGCTTATTGTTTATTCGAGAGATTTAATACGAATTCTCGAGATTCCTCAATTAATTCGGGAGTACCGCTTAGGTGGGATTTGAGTTCCACCCGTTTCTTCTTCGTAAACATTGTTTCTGGACAAATTTTATTTAAAGTTGTTAAATTTATAAAATTTTTCAATTCATTCTACATTTTTACAAAATACCAGCTTCATAATTCTAAATTTCATATAAATACTAGCTTCATAATTCTTAATTTCTATAAATGATGCACCTTTACATAGACAATCAAATATACTATGCTTAACATCGGTTAACTTTAAAATATATGTTAATCGATTTAAGGAAATTTCATCAATCTAGGTGGCATAAGTTTTGATGTTATTACGATGTTTATATATTCATATGTAGCATCGATTAATCAAACGTTAAGATAGTTAAGATACTATGTATTCAATGCTTCTATAAATTGTTTGAACTAATTAATGATTTACTTAAAGATTTAAATTACATCCAGCAATTGAAAATAGACATGTTCATTGTTACGAGTGCCGTATAGTAGCGAATATAGAAAAAATGCAAGTATGCAGTTTATAGAATATGAAGCGACCAAAGAAATGAAAATGCATCGGTGGGAATGGCTCAACGTTTGAGCGCTTGTCTGTCGTGCAAGAGTCCCGGGGTTCGATCCACGTCGCGGACGCTTTCTCGCCTTTTTTATAATTTAATATTATATTAGTCGCTCAATAATAAAATAAAATTCGTAACATTCATTACAATCCAAAAAGTTTCTATTTTTAAAAAAATTTTGAATTTTTCTTTATTTTATGCGAATTTGCGAATCACACGTAATTAATAAATCCAGACAGAAGAAATTCTCCAAAAAATTCGATATTTTAATTGAAAAAAATATTTATATAAATATTAGAGCATACTTTCGGTATTTCATATAAATATTTTAATAATTATACGATCGAAGAACGCAACGAGGTACAATATTTTAAAGTGACACACCAAGTATAATTGACGGTTTTTATATGCTTTTTATAACTTTTCATTAACCTTAGAAATTTTTTTATAGATATTTTTAGTATTGCAAATTAAGCAGATATTAGTTTAAAAATTTTTTACATTAATAATCTTACTTTTGCGGTGTAAAAGATAATAGGATTAATGGACTGTTACAAATAAACTGTATCCTGTTCGTTATTTACTAAGATTGTGACGCTACTATAAGCTTCTATAAACATTAATTATTAAGTGTAAATAATAAGACTGAAAGTTAGCGAATAAAAATATCGAGTTCTATTACTGTACGTTTTAAAATATTGAGTGCACTGGTTTCTTGTCGCTTGACAGTAATTTTGGGACAAGTTTTATTAAAATGGTTGTCAAAGTTATAAAATTTTTTTAATTAAATTTTTACAAACCACCGGCTGCATAATTCTAAATTTTTATACATTACGCGCCGTATACGTAGGCAACCAAATATACTATGCTTAATATAGGTCAAAAGATTAACTTTTTATATAAATGAAAAAAGTAAAAAGATATCAGGCGGGCCTTGGGATAACCGGCAGAAGTGTTAAGAAAGTGTATTGAACTTTAAAATGTAAAACAAACTTTATTCGATTATTTGTTTGATCATATACATCAAAGTAAAAAAAGTAAAATTTAATTTTAAAAAATATCAAAAGTTAAAAGTCTTATTCTTTCGAAAATTATAAGTATATTTAAGGATAAAATAATATTAACTATCCACAATGGTCAAAATTCAATTTAACTAAATTGTTTGCTAAAATTAACTGTAGAAAGTAAATTCAAGCTTGGTATATTTTTTGAGTTATCAACTCGTATTTTTTCACCAATCAGCCAAGTTGAAAAATTTGCATATTGTAATTTTGTATCAAAATAAATTCAGGGATATTCTACGTGTTATTTGTGACAGAAAGTGTCACCAAATCAATTAAAATATTCATATAATAAAAAATAACTAAAAATTATGATTTGCATAACTTTTGATCACTCTGAACTTGACCTATAAAAATTTTTTATACGCTCCGAGTACCAAACAGAACATATTCTTTAATTTTCAGAGATTTTTATTCTAAAATAACTAAAATATAATTTAAAAATATGAATTAAGTATCAAAACAAAAAATATGTTCATGATAAAAAAATTATTTTTGAATAAAAAAGAAATGATGAAATTTCGTTAGATTATAAGGAAACTTGCATAGAATCATACTTTATTATGAATCACAAAAATTTTGAACAGTAAACGTTCGAAATAAACATCTGACCAATATATTTATATTATTAAAATATCTTGTGTTACAATATCAGTAGTTTATCAATTTTTGTAAATAATATTTGAAATTCTAAAATTCTCACATGAATGTATTCGGTAGCAAATCATCGTTTGATAAAAATTACTTTTAAACATACATAAAAAAATCTATTTTTTTTCTTCAAATTTTCTATCGCATAAGAAGTCGCTCCGTCTGCATCTCGACTTTGCTTAAATATGCAAATGAGCTGAATGAGTAATCAGGAAAATTCTACGAAATTTTTTTTTAAATTGTGAATAAATTTAATATGTCAAAGCAACAGTTTTTGCAAGAAGCAACGTAAAGATATTTATTAATCAAACGTTTCTCAACTTGTAAAATGGTGTTTATTTCATAAATAGGGAAAATTGTATACGAAGTAACGTATAATCATTGATTTGCTTTTAAATACTTTTTTGACATGCTATAATTAAATTATAATACTTCAAAATTTTCCCTTATTTTAAAATTTATAACGGAAAGTGTCGTTATTAACTTTGTTTGAAACAAATTCTTCGTTAATATTTTTAATTTCACTAAATACGAAAACCACAAATATTGTGAAAGGAAAAAATTTTCTGTTTTTTATGCTTTATACAAAAAAACAAAAAACTGCATGCATCATCCTCCAAACGATTAATTCATATTATCATCAAACTTGAAAAAAAGCTATGAGTGGAATATGGTAAATATTAATTAAAGAAAAATTTAATGCGCTCTAAAAATAGCCGGCGTTCTCTAATAAATTTTCAAGACGCAACTTTTCAAGGCCAAATATATGATAACATGCGGCTAAAATTTTAATTGCAATAAAAATATAAATATGAAATTTCACGAAACATTTTAATATCCGATCCAAATTTATTAATCATTTTTAACATACATAATCAAGTACCCATTAAAAATTTATATTTTTGATTTGTTATAAAAAATGTGTACGCGGCGATCAATAAAATCCAGAAGTTTGGTTATAGAGACTCCTTTATCATAGTCTAATTAAACTCCTCAAAGTACATGTTTTTATAATGTAAGCAATTTTATATTAATTATATAGTAGATCAATAGATGCTTTGGTTTCTGAACTCGAAAAAGTATCTGCAACGATTAGATAAACATGTCAATTATTTATTTACATTTAACGTTGTATTAAAATAATTAAAATATCAGTACGTATAATTGAGGAAAAAAGCAAATTCATGGTAAAATAATGATTTTTGGATATAAAGGAAATAATGAAACTTTGCGGTTAATACAATTCTGAGGAAAGTTCTAGAATCGTATAGTCTATTTCGAAACTCAAAAATTTTGGAAATTAAACATCCGATGTAAACATTCAACCGCAAGTCATTCAATTTTCATTCCTTGCAATATCAGCAGTTTACTAATTATTTTTAAGAAAACATTTTAAGTTCTAAATAAAGAACATCTTAAGCGTAGAATTTTTATTATAAGCATAAATTTCTATTTCTAACAAATAAAAAAAGAACAAACACTCCGAAAATACATTTAAAAAACCAGCCAACCGCTTCGACCTGCGTCCATCTCTCTCGCTCTTCAACAAATCATAATAAAACTCGCGAGCAGCTTTATCCCCACTTTTCTGCTAATACAACACGTTCGATCGCAAAAGCCGAAACTTTACGCTATAGTCCATGTAGTAGCATGCCGTCATTCATTATATATAACACACATTTACTTTAGAAACTACGTCGACCACGTAAGCTCGCTGCTCGCAGTGATATTGCATGTATACGTTGTTGCATATACATGTGTGCACGATACAAAACAGACGTTGTTTTAATAACGTTTTATCCTTGTCTGACATTATAATAGCAGTGCTTTAGCGACACCCACGTGAACAAGAACGACGACGACGTACCGAAGAGAACCGACAGCGACGAGCGACAATAACGTAGTGGTGGTGTGCACAATACATACGAACGTTTGAAATTAAGTGTGCATATTATATGCAAATGTTTAATGCGTGAGTGTGGTTAAAATATATAATAAAGTTGAAACAATGCGCGTGTTTGTACGATGAAAACAAACCAAAACGATTGAGAGAAAAAAATAATATAAATAAAAAAGATGGTGCGATGATTCGGGAAGGGTTAGTTTCGTTATGATTTGTTCAGTGTAAAAAAATTTATTTCTTTTCTCCTTTAGTTAAAAGCCGCAGACGAGCGAGACGGACGACGAAAAATAAAAAAAAGGCTATATTTTTTCGCGTTGGATTCATCAAAGCATTTTAATACGTATATATAGGAGTAACATCATACAAGTGTGTTGTTCCTTGTGTATCTATAGTTTCTTTTTTTTTTAAAGTTTTTAGTTACATATACAGTTGCGGCAGTTTAACTGCATCAGCAGAAGCAAAAGAAGAAAGATAATTATTTTGCTTTCGTTTACCCCTTTTTTTTTGTTTTCGTATATTTATCGCGGGTTTAACGTGCGATTTATGATGTCGGCAGACCCGCAGGTTATAGCTACCAATACGATTGATGGCGTTTGGCCATTTTTACAAAGTGTAAGTTTTTTTTTCCTGTATACTTTTTTAAAATTATTATAGTGACATGTGCCTTTTTTTTGAGAATGTTAATTAAGACCTTGAATAAAAAATACGAAGAGTACCGCAGACAAGCTCTTTTTTTTTAGGTTAAGGACTTCATCCTCATCTCGGTAATCGTTTATTATGCTTGTACTGAAAATGAAAGTATTTTTATATAAATAGAATTATTACGTAGGTTTTTCATGGTGTTCTATATTTTATTTTTGTTTATTATTTTTACTTGAACGTTGTAATTTAATACGCTTAATATTTTAATGACTTAAAAAATTTTCCTTGTTTTCATAGTAAAAAGATTTAATTTCAAGATTGTTAATTGGTATCTTGTATTATGACTATTGTGATGATAAGCAAAAAAATTTATTATAGTATCATTATTGAGTTATGTCTGATGACTATACATTTTGTGTACGCATCGTATACATATACAGACTAGATAGTGATAATACAATTTGTAGTTTAAAGAAACCTTAGAAAATGTTCACTTTACATAAAAGTAATGGATTGATTGATTTATGTTATGTACTGAAATATTACCTTGTACAATATGTTTTTTGTTAGACCAACTTTTTTTCATATAATTTTTTAGTTACTGTAATACACGTGTAATTAATCTTATCTAATTCGATTTGCAATTATACAATTTAAAAAGTCATTTTTATGTGTTAGTTGTCAAATGCTAAAAGAATTATGAATAAAATTTTCCTTTACTAACTACTTTTATAAATATGATTTAGATTAAACAATAAACATATAATAAAGTACTTATTAAATATAAATATCATATTTTTGATGTTTATATAAAATTTAAATGTTAATCAATAAAATAAGTTTATTTAATTTTGCAGTGAATTAAAAATTTATTAAATTAATTTTTTCAATTATTTAAAGATGATGATAATCAAAACAAACAATTCAATACAGTTTAAAATATTATTGGCAAATTCACAATAAATATTCATGTTTTTGCCATATGACACAACCATAATACTAACCATTAATTAGGTATAATTTTAAAAAAATGTTCAACATTTTTCAGATTGATTGGAGGGATCCATGGCTAGCAATACTGATAACATTTCACGTTGCTGTCACAATGACAGCATTAATGACAAGGAATCATGCAAATTTCCAGATATTGTTATTCCTTGTTCTTTGTAAGTAAACTTTACATATACATATATATGTGTATCATGCTGTAAATAGATATTGATAAATCAATATTCTTTAATTTTATTTCTTAATTTGTAGTATTATTGGTTTATTTCTCCGAGAGTATCAACGAAGTGGCTGCCACAAACTGGATGTAAGTTAAAAATAAAACATTAACCAAAGTGGATTATACTTTGTTTTAATCTTTTGAATATCTTTTATACTGATGATAAAATTATTTTAGGGTCTTCTCCAGGCAACAATACTTTGACTCTAAAGGATTGTTTATATCAATTGTTTTTTCTGTTCCAATTTTAATGAATTGTATGATAATGGTGGTAAGTTAAATTGATTTATTTCAAGCAACATTAATAGATAAAAATTATATAATTATTCAAAAATTAAGTATGCAAGTATAAAATTTATAAAAATCCAGGAGAAAATTTTATTTAACTTTTGAAACAAAACAAATCAATTTAAAAAAAATTCAAGTTTTGATTGAAACATTTTAAAATTATTTATAAAATATAATAAAAATTTATCTTTGTTCAGTTAACAAGAATTTGTATAAGATAAAAATAGTTATTAATTTCTTAGAAATATAAAGCAAAATGTAAAACTAAAGTGATTGTTTTTCTTTATCACGACTATAATTTTATAGATAAGGATGTGAGATAAATAATGTAATAGTGAAAGTAATTTTTATTATAGGCGAGCTGGCTGTACCAATCAAGTCAATTAATGACAAGCCTAAAAAGAGCGCAATTGCGTCAGCAAGCAAAAAATAGACTGACAACAAACAGTATAGATGCATCGACCGAAACCAATGACACTTTAAATCACATTGAGAAGAAAAATGATTAAAAAGGAAAGAACTCTAGTCAGTTATATGTCAGAGGGTACCCCACGTTATTGAATACGGTGTACAAAGAAGTGATATAAATTAAGGACTCAACCAGAATCGAAAATAAGTTGCTTTGGAAAAATCATTGGCAAATAAGAAGAAACATGCTTTTCTTTTGCGGAAGAAGAAAAATGGGAATAAGACTAGGTTTTGCTTTATTAACAGTGTTATAATGCTTAGTGAAAATTAAAAACTTTACTAAGAACTTAAAAGAGAAAAGCTGAAAAAAGATTTAAATTATTAGATTCTAGTTAAGTACGTCTATATGACATACTATTTTTTGAACAAGCCATTTTTTTAATGATTACTTGCAATAATGACTAGCGTTGAAACTAGTTGTTTCATAAATTAATTAACGTTGATATATCCTAGCCAATGAAAATGCCTATACAATTGGAGAAAAAAAAATTTTTAAATGTAAAGTTAAATTACTTGCTAAAAGACTAGAGAGATTTGCAGTCAAATTAAATTTATAAAGTGCTTTTCATGGAATCATTGAATTTGTAGCATAATATATTTGTAATCTAAGCATAAAACATCAGAAACTCAAGATTTTTTAAAGCATTTTTTTACTTTTTAAGCAAAACAGTATATATAGATACTTAGGTTTAATAATATTATCCTTTTACATATGAGAAAAGAAAATTACAGAAGAAATCTGTAAACAATATTATTGAACAACAAAAAAATAAAGACAACTCATGTACAGAAATAAATAATTAAATATTTTTTTCAAATTTCTGAAGACTACATTAGAGTACTTAAAATATAATTCAAATTTTTAGTACATCTTATTTTCTTATATGTTTTAAAAAATATTTTAAAGTATTGAAATCAATTTTTAAATTGATGATAATATTGGAATGAATTAAGATTCACAATAAAATAGTATTTTGACGGTATTTTGAAATCAAAATTAAAGTATTATATAATATCAGTACTGCACATCTCTCTTATTAAGCTATTTTGTTAAATTGCTTTATGTAAATTTTGTAATTAATAATTATATATATATATTTCATGTCGCTTTTCTTATTATATTTTATAATTAATTGCACTGTAAACAAACATACTACAGGTGCAAAATATGTACTTATAATTAGATCATAATTTCTACTATTATATGTTATATATATTTACATTATTCTAAATTTTTATTGTAACATTAAAATTGTGTGAATCGAAACGAATGTGTGATATTATCAAAATATTGTATGTATATGTAATATATTTAAAATAGATTGATTTTCATTTATATTGATTTCAATCTCTAAACATTTTTTTGTGACATATGTTCTTTGGCTAACAAAATGACTACGATTCGAAAATCTTAGTAATTTAATGAAATGATGCAAAAAAAAAAAACTAAACGATATCTTTTATGAACACATTAAGAACAAAATATTACATTTAAGATTGCTTTATTTTTATTGTTTAATGCTTTTTATGGTTTATTGTAGCAATCTTTGATGTACTATAATCTAATTTTGTTATTTTTTTGCATTTATTAAATTAAAATTTATTGGATTTTAGAGGGAGTGGAATTTATTTATTGAATTTCATGCACATAAAAATTAAGTTTGCTTTTTGAAACTATAATTACTAATGATAAGATTTTTATTCCAAACAATAAAAAAAAATGGCAATACTTTTTTGCTGTTCAGTTTTTAATATTTTTCTATTTTGCTTAAAAAGTATTAAAAATATTAATATTTTTCTTGCACGCTATCCTTTCACATAAAAAGCACATAAATAGATCTGAATCATCTTTCAATTTTGATCATAATTAAATTTTATTTAAAATATAATTGTTTATTTCTTTTCTTCCTGAAAAAACAAAACCCACTTTAATTTATTTAATTTTCTGAATAAAAAATTCATAGAGAAAATATAAAAATGTGTTTACATTACATTTTTCATTTGTAAAGTTACATAAAATTTCATATTTTTTTTTAATAGCGCTAATTTATAATGAAATACCAAAAATAATAAATATATATTTTTTTGCTTGATTATAAAGGAGTATTTTATATAGTAGTATAAACATTTAATTTCCTGTTTTTTTAATGTTTCTTTGAATTTAATATTATTAACATGTGTCTGTAAATTCTTAATGTTTAAACTTTGTGTGTATAGAGAAAATACATTATTTTGAAATATGTTTTATTAGAACATATTTTATATTTTTTTTTATAATTTTAATTTTTAATAGAGGTTGTAAGAAATATAATTTTTTATTTATTTAAAATCATTTTAATATTTGATGTAATCCGGCTTCGCGCTATTTGTCACGTGATTCTAACCGCATGGTCTCTAGTTCGTTCTACAATAAATGACCAGATGTTTTCTTGTTCATCCAAGGCACTGGCAAACAGCTGGCATTACAATGTATAAAAAAAAGTGTTTATTCACTTATTGTAGATAGATCCCTGGAGTTTGGCGGCGGCGGTTGCTTTTTCACTTTGAAAAAAAACGTAAACATACCCATCAAATGGATGTATTAGCGGTCTTTAAAGTTTAAAAATTTTCATAAGCTATTGGTAAGCATTGAGTTGATAATTTAAAGTTATTTTTGATTACCTGAATAAATTTTAAAGGTTACATAAATTGTAAAATAAATATTTTAAACAAAGTAAATATTCTTAACCTATCTAACCTAATAGAGAATATTTAAAATTTTATATTTTTTTTTTCAGTGATATACAAGAGATTAAATCTGTGTAAAAATGAATACAGAAGATGTAGAACTAATTCAGCCAGACAGTAACAAAGAAGATGACATTCCAACAGAAAATGTTGAAAACATTGAAAATGTTGATGAAGCTGAAATAGATGAAAGCGATGAAGATGATATGACACCAGAACAAGCCTTGCAAGCGCTTGAAAATGCTTGGTTAAATGAAAAATTTGCTCCAGAACTTCTACCTCATCAATTAAGCCTTGTTGAATCTATGTTGAAATCAATAGCTTATATTGAAACTAATTTAAAGAAGTAAGCATGTTTATCTTTATATTATATTAATTTTGAAATGAATTTATTACAGAATAAAAAGAGTAACAATCCATAGTAAATAAATGATAAAATATTAAAACGGATGATTTTATTATTAGGTTAGACAAAGGAGACATTCGAATAAATATCCACACTATGGAAATAAGCAGAATAAGATTTATGATTTCAAGTTATCTCAGGAGACGGTTAGAGAAAATAGAAGAATATGCTGTTCATATAATGAAAGATGATTCTGAAAGGTCAGCTGAAGATGCTTTTATGACACCGGCCGAAACAAAATTTGCTAGGGAATATATACAAAACATGGAAAATTTATTTACAAATCTTGTCTTGCAACACATGCCGTCAAGATTGAAAGAATTTGAATTACTCAAAATGTCGGCTAAACCCAATATGAATAAACATGTGTTCGTTAGATCTAATAAGGATATCAAAGGTATTTTAATTTCAAATCTTGATGAAGCTGTAGATTTTGCTGAAGGTTCACAACACATAATACAATACAGTGCCATTGCTCATTTAGTTAAAAATGGAGATGTACAATTGATCTAATAGATATTTATTTAATTGAATTATATTATAATATTTGTTTCGAAACAAATTATTGAACATATATGTAATGTACATACATCATTGAGATTTTTAGGCTTTGTGGTTGTAGTTATTCATCGCATGATTTTTTAATTTCACATTTTATGAAATTGTAGTTGATTTGCTACATATCGTGAATACTAGAGTTTATTTTATCAACGCAGATTTAAGAATACAACAACTACAATTTCATACAACATAAGATTAAAAAGTTACAATATGAGTATATGCATTATTATAGTTTAAAATATCAATCTTTATCAATATCACAATTCGTACAAATCTAAATCCAAAAACGTGTTCTGTACATATATATATAATTTACCAAATTTCACATTTAAAAAATTGCCTTGAAATTTGTTGAGTTAAAAAAGAAATGTATTACATTCAATTTACTCATCTTTAAATTTGTAATCATTAATCCTACAGATTTACTCATTGTATATATCTGTCACTAGATAATTATTTTTGTACAAAGATTAATAAAAGTTAAAATTTTTATAGTTAAATTCTTGGATTTTCATTTTAAACCTATTAATAGTAACTGAAAGAAATTTTTAATTTGATTTAAATACATTTTAGTACTTGAATTTCCATTTTTTTCTTTTGTCATATATTATATTTTAATTAAAGAAATTTGAACTAATATAATAGCCAAATTATATATGAATAAATAAGATAAGAACTGATGAAAATATTAGAGTTTATTTTCATTTTTTTTTAAATAGTGGAGATTATAATAACATTTATTCCCACGTGATAATAATTTTTGTTAATAACTGTTAATAACAATTATTTACAATTGTTAATAATTATTCACAAAAATGAATTTAATGAAAAAAATTTTTTCTATGCACGTGCAGAATTAAAATGTGAACAGAATAATTCTTAAAAATTGTTGATAACCATATCTGTAAATTATTGTTAACAGTCCTCACAGTTATTAACAGTTATTTACAAAAATTATTTTCTTGAGATTCATAAGAATATTATGAATTAAATAGTGATAATGTTTAATTATTAAATAAAAATTTTTATTAATATCAAAATGTTTAAAAAATATCACTTTACATCAATTCATTGTATAACTAAAAAATATCATGTAGTATTTAACATATTAGAAAAATACCCATCTTTAATTTCTAACAGTTTACTAGGTTTATCAAATTCGACTACCTTACCATCATCGATTACCAAAATTTTATCGCTACTTAAAATTGTATTTAGTCTATGCGCAATTGTAATAACGGTGGAATTAACAAATTTTTGTTTTATAATACTTTGAATAATTTCATCTGTAGCTGTATCAACATTAGCAGTGGCTTCGTCGAGTATCAAAATTTTATTATCAGCTACAACAACTCGCGCTAAGCATAACAATTGTTTTTCACCACTGCTCAAATTGTTGCCACCATTTTCAATTTTTTCATCTAAAGATTCGAATTTCTCATCTAATTTCACATCTCTTAATGCTTGAATCAAAGTTTCGTCATTATATTTACGTAAAGGATCGATATTATTTCTAACGGACGTTGTAAACAATATTGGCTCTTGCGGTATCATTGATATTTTACTACGAAGGATTTTCAATCCAATATTTTTCGTATCTATGTCATCAATGAAAATTTGACCATTTGGATTTCCTAATCTAAATAATGCAGATATCAATGATGTCTTGCCTGCCCCAGTACGACCTGCTATTCCAGTCTAAATAATGGAAATCGTATTAAACTTAAATCATATAATTGCTTAAAACGACGCGACTACTTACAAAGATTCTGCCTTATCAGTAATAAACAAATCATATTAATAATTACAATTAAAGTAATAATTTTAGAAAAAAAAAATTATTAGTTTGTAGCATGATCTATATAACCATCAATTAGTTAAATTTTTAAATAAATCAATTTAACTGAATAATTGGTCATATTATAAGTCAATGCATTTTACTTAGAAAATTACAGCTTCAATTCAAATTATTAATATGATTTCTTATGAGTCAATGAGGTAGGATCCTTTGCGGTCACCTTTAATAAATACGATACTAAAAAGTCTTACTTTTTCTCGAGATTTAACATCCAAATTAACATTTTTCAAAACTGGTTCATCATCCTCGAAATATTTCAAAGATACATTTTCAAACCTAATACGACCATTATTCGGCCAGTCATTGAGCAGTAAATCCATATATTTATTATCAGCATAATCCTCTCGTTCCAAATTTGTAAATTGAAAAATTCTCTCGACGCTGATCATTTGCGTCATCATTTCAGTTGTCTGCCTAAGACCATATTGTACTTTTCCGTAAAGCATCAAAATTTGGGTTATGGCTAAGCCCACGATCGCTGCGAAAGTTTCATTATTCTTCATGATGATGAAACTGTAACTGACGAAGGCTAGCAGACTGATAGAAATGATGTCCAGCCAAAATCCAAATGCTGAGGAAGATACCATGTTTAAATAATTAACCGAAGTGTGAATGTCTTGCAATGAATCGAATTTATCTTTTATTTTGTTTTCGGTTTCCGAAGAACGAATTATTGTTAAGCCGGAGACTGTTGAGTTGACGTGACTGAATACTGGACTTTTACCTATAAATCATAAACGTATATAAAAAAAATTTTAAATAAACAAAAAAATTTGTTTAACATTTAATGTGCACACTTACATTTGCTTTCTAAACGTTTGATATTTTGAGCAGTTGGTAGATAGATATTTTTAAATTTCCAACAGATAATAGCCGTTGCTACTAAGGGAATAATTGACCACCAGTTAATAATGAGAATTTGAATTGTTATGCCAGCCATCATGAGGATTATTTGTATTGCATCTAACGTTACCGTCGGCAAAGTTTCGTCAACTAAGCCAATGTCTTTCAAAAATCTATTTAGAATTATTCCTGAAAATTTTGTAATTTAAAAAAAAATCTTAATACATTTATCAAATATTGTTTTCCTTTTACCTGGATTATTCAGTTCGAAAAAACTAATGGGCGTTTTTAAAAGAGAAGAAAACATTTGGTTATGCAAATTTTTACTTGCGTTCATGCAGACTTTGTAGAAAAGTAAACTGCTCGATGTCCAAGTAATTATACTGGTAAATAATAAAGCTGCAAATACGTAAAGTGCAACTTTTAATTCAAAAGTTGTATTGGAATCTTCAGTTGAAGGTGATCTAATTCGATATTCTTCTTGTTTGATCCTGAAATATGTCAATTTCAATTGATAATTTATAAATATTTATTTGAAAATTATGAAAATCACACGATCAATTGTAGAATGAATTACACGTACCAATGTGCCAGCCAGTAATCACATCCGCTGACAGAAGCTTGCGCTAGAAGAAAACTTAATACCAAGCATAAAAGCATAAGAATTGAACTTCCTGATCTAAAATATTTCCAGCAAGCCAATTTTACAGCAGGTTTATTTTCTGTCATTTCTTCATTTTTATTTATGGCCTTAGCTTTCTTATTAGTGAATTTAAGCTCAACTGTATTTTGTACAAGTTTTTCATTCTTTTTGGGGTTTTCAATTGGAGTGTATTGAAGTAATTCAGGTAACTTATAGCCTTTCAATATTAGATCTGAATATGAACCATTGAAAGTTACTTTGCCCTAGATTATTTCAATGTTGAGAAAATATTTTAAAATGTTGTTTTCATTAATTAATAATTTAATATTATAAAACTATTTTAATTCAATGATAAAGAAAAAAGCAATAAAATAGTACATTTCGACACTAGTTAAATTATAAATATTTGCGTGATCAATATGCACAAGGATCGGCGCATTTTGATAGCACGAATATTTTTAATTCGACGCACTTATATCGAAAATTATTTTTACAATTTAGAAATTTCTAAAGTATGACAAATAAATAAAAATTTTGAAAAATTGTAAACGAATTGTAAAAGAAATCAAAATGGTAAAATAGTTAATATTTACTTTATCAATTATGATAATTTTATCAGCTTCCTTGAAATATTGCTCATTTTGAGTTACGAGAATTCTCGTTTTACATTTTAAAAATCCATTGATACAGTTATCAAATAAATGTTTTCCAACATGGGTATCTACTGCTGCGAGCGCATTGTCGATTAAATAAATGTCGGCATCTCTATAAATTGCTCTGGAAATTAATAAAATAATCATTTATAAATACACTTCAGAAAGTGAGAACGACATTTAAAAAATTTTTTTTCTATAAGATTACTTACTGCTAGTTTAATTATTTTATTAATTTAAAAAGTTATGATTTGATTTATTAATCTCACAAACTAGGAAAAGAAATTTTTTAATGATTCACGATGTGTTTCTGATAAATTTTTAAATTATAATTAAAAATTGCAGTAAATTGCAGTATATTTCTGATTAAATTTTGTAATTATAATTATAATTTTTGTTATAATTATAATCCTAATTACTGTACAATCATAACATATAATTTTATTAAAATAATTTTAAAAATAACTAAATTCATACTTTATTCACCTTGCCAAGTTAATCCTTGCGCACTGACCACCGCTAAGATTGCAGCCTCGATCGCCAACTACAGTCAAATCGCCGTTATTCAATCTTTCAAAATCATCTTTCAAAGCGCATACTTCAACGACCTTTTCATACTTTTCTTTTTGGTAAAACTGTTCGAAAATAATATTATTTCTTATCGTATCAGGAAATAGCCAGGATTCTTGGCTAACGTAAGAGACTCTAGCGTTAACTTGTATGCCACCTTTTATGGGTTTTAATTCTCCAAGAATTGCTTTTAAAAGAGTTGACTAGAAAAGTAAGGTATCGATGTTTAAAAGAAATCGGTTATTATTAATCATTTAATTATGAATATTATTTTTTTACTTTTCCAGAACCGACCGGTCCGCTGATGATATAGAATTTTTTATCAGCAAAATTTAAATTAACATTATGCAAAACATAGTCTGTTGAATTGTTACTCCAAGATATATGTGAATCTTCAATCGTTATGCTAACATCGTTGGTATTGGACTTTTTAACTTTCAATTTGTTTTTAACTTCATCCAGAAGTAAAAATTTCTGTAATAAAAGGTATTTTTAATTAAAATTTTGTTACTAAGACTAAATAAAGGTTAAATTTATTAATTTAAAATTTTGTTCAATTCAAATATAATTTTCATATTTTAAAAAATTTTTTCGTAAGGGTAATTATAAATAAATAAGTTGTATGTTATTTATTATTTCAGTTACCAGAAATTTTATTATAAAAAAGTTTAACATTTTAATCATAATTTATACATTAAAAATATTAAAAAACGAATACTGATAATCATAACGATAAATAAATGTATTCTAACTAAATGCAATAGTTACAAAATCATATAAAACCATATAAAATCACTTTTAAGCATCTGTGAAGATGATGAGGTACAGTAAATGATACACAAGCGATAATGATGATACAATGCATTAAATATACAATAACTTATACTAAATCTACTACGAGCAGGTACGGCCGTCAGCGCGAATACTTTTAAAATCTTCGCAAACGCAAACTTTATGCAGTTCATCGGTTACATCAACGGCATTAGGTCCAGTAACAATTTTCTTTGGTTCACGGAAACAGAACTGTTCGCATTGTCCATTTTCAATGGCGCACAAATTGTTCGTATCAACGCTTTGTACCATCGGACTGTAAATTTTGACGCCACTTATTAGCGATTCCGAATCATCGTTTAATTTTGGTACCAATTTTATCCTACCTGAACCGTTGAATGTGTCGAATCTCCAAATATTAGTTAAATTACTAACGTAAGCATAACGTTGATGAGCACTTATTGATGTTGGGTTTTTTATTATTGATATATCAATGCTTTTGATATCCGTTCCCTTGAGATCTGCATTGTAAAGCTTAGTCATATCTTGACTGAACCAATACAGCCTATCTTCTACATAATCAATTGCCAATGCAGTCTCGTTAACATCAAGTTGTTCTAAAAACGGTCGGGTTTTTAAACCATGACCTTTGTAAATTTGTGCGGATCCTTTACGTTTTATTGTGAAGTAGTAACCACCACGATTAGGATGTACAACTAAGGCTTTTGGATGTCCTATGGTTGCTTGGAATGTATGCATTGTTTTCCAAAAGTAAGATTCTTGATTGGGTTTCATGACGACAATAGTTGTATTGTCAGTTGTATTACAATTGTCCTTGATGTAATAAATGTCATTGGTTACCCAATCGTATGAAACACTCTTCAAACATTTATCCCTTGAATATGTGCCTTCGTCTTCTTTTAGCAAATTAGTAGTACCCACATTATTGTCATCACTGTATGCTAATGTGTTCGTGTAAAAATTATAATCAAAATCGATTGTTTTCTTATCATCTAATACGGTTTTTTCAATTAGGAATGGTGCGATAGCATCGGTAAAAGCTTCCTTTTTAGGGTCTAAGATTCTACCTCTAACCAAATTACCACGAGTGTAGAGTATGTATTCGTTGACAAGCTCACAATTTTTACCATCATCTTGCAATTTGTAACCAATGTAACATCCACAACTTCGTTCATTATTGGCTTTTAGTAAACATAATTGGTCACATCCGCCATTATCATTTTCACATGGATTAGCAACTATTAGACCTGAGCCGGTATAAACTTTGATGGTTACTGGATCGTCGAAACTAATTTGTTGCAAATCTTTTTCATCACAATTGTTATTGGTCAACGTGCACGACCATAAACTACGGGTGCCTAAACTTCTTGTAACTTTTGTCCAAAATAAACGATTTCCAGAAACACCTAAAGTCGTTGTTGAACTGGATAACCGAGTAACAGTTTGACGCTGATTACCAAAGTAATCAGAGGACTCAATTTTATCAGCATCTGAGAAATACAATTTTGGTGTTTGAGTATCCAAGGCTATCGCTGTGACACTTGAACTCGTAATGATCTTTTCTATTGATGTACCATCCATGTTACCTTTGAGTATCTGTAAAAAAAAAGATTAGAAAATATTGAATTTCCATTTTTCTTTGAAATACAATGGATAAAAATTGAAATAAAAATCTATAATTAAGATTACCGAATCTGATTTTTGTACAATAAACATAAGTCCCCTCGTAGGATCTAAGGCCAAATCAACTGGATTTTTAAGATCAGCTACAGCAATCCCGTAACTAGTACTCATCGTATCGTATACGTTTAATTTTCCAGCAAGATAATCCAGTACATAAACTTTTTCTGTTACCCAATCCATGGCTATGGAAACGGGCTCCCATTTTCTCGTTTGGGTAAGGTTGTGATATTTTTCAGACAACGAATTCACGTAATTCGAACGATATTCGTGCCAATATATTGTATTTTTTCTATAAATATCAAACGCCGATATTCCCCATATTGTTCTGACTAGTAATTTTTTTTCTTGACTGTTGAGATCAAGAGCCCAGAGGTAATGGTCGTCGCTTACGATCAGTGCTTTTGAATAGTCTATTGCCAAATTGCCTGGATCGCTTTTATCTCCTGTAAAATTATTTTAATTAAAATTTTTTGTAAAATATTACTTAAATGTTAAAAAGTAAGTTACAAGTATTTTTGGCTTATAAATTTACTTGATAAAACCTAATCTTTATTTAGTCCGATAAAACTTTTTTTTATAGGTATTGATGTAAATTTTAAAAATATTATACCTGTATAACTTTTTGTATTATTCTTGATTTCTTTCAAAAATTGAACTTTTTTTTATAATTTACTATTCAATTTATCTAATAGATATTGTAATTTTCAGAATATTTTTTTTACTTAATATATCCGTTTAATAAACATTTATGAAAAATTAATCGAAACACAGTTTAAATTTCCAAGTATTTTTTCTTTTTTCTACACAATAGCAAAAACAAAATCATTCTCAGAAGCTTAAATTTGTTCAGCTTTGAAAAATATTTTAGCAATGAAGTATCTTTTTATCATTCGAAACGAAATTTCACGAAATGAAATTCAACAAACCAGCACTTTTAAATAAGTTTATTATAAATCATCACTACAATAAAAAGAAAAGCAAATTAAAGTTGTGTCACTTTCACAAGCCATTAATCATTCAAGTTAATTCATCATACACGTGTAAGGCGAATTTAATCAAACGCAAAGATAATAATTTGTACAAGATAAGCGTATTCATGTCTTATCTAAAAAAGAAAGTATGAATAAATAATTATGAAAAAAACTTACTTGTTAAGACGACGATAATTGTAGTAACAATAGCGAGCAATAATACACCAATAACAGCAGCTGCAATAAAAATTGGTCTTGATCCTATGGTTTTGATCCTTTCCCAAAGGGAATCAGATTCTATCACATTCACTGCGTAAGGTTCGTCGGTCATTTTTAAAAACTACATTAAACGCATTAAAAAAAAAACTATGTAAAAAATTAAACTACATGAAAAATAAAATAACACGAATTGAAGTTAAAAGTCAAAGTAAATCTACCGGTGTAGCAGTTAAGATAATGAGCCATATCAGCAGCAAGCGCTATGAGTATTACGTACGTGTATGCGCGTTCCAAACTTGGGAGAGTCACATACTGATAACGTTTCCAAATGAATCATGCGACGAATGAAATAGATTAACAAGTGTGTCAGATCCATTTGCTTAAGGTATGGGATCGCTCAGGTGTTACATTGTAGTATTATTTTAACTGAACAATACTATGTACTAGGAATATGTGTTTAACGATTATCTGCTATAAACTTTCTTCAGTTTTTTTTAACTTTTAGTTTTTATTACTATTATTTTGCGATAAAAGTAGGAAACTTAAACTTCTTTTTACACTTTCTTAAAATATTGTAAATTTTGCCGGAAATTGAATTCAAATGGAATAAAACATTAAACAAATGCGCATGTATTTCATGATTAATCTTGCATAATAAGTATACAGGAATAAATTTTAGTTTATACGCGTAATGATTTAAAAAAATTTTAATCAATGAATTCATAAATTTTCTTATGAAATTCCTTAAAATAATAATTTTTTTAATCCGTTAAAACTGACTCTATTTAAAAAGTTCAAATTTTTTTATATTAATATGCATGCTATGTATACACACTGTGTGTACATAAATACACGTATATAAAAATATAATTATAATGTGTAATTATATGCATTTTAATTTTTTTTGAAAATACAACTAAATTTATAGAAAGGAGCATTTTAAAGATCTTCCTTATTTTTAATCTTGTTGTCTACGCATATGTACCGTATGCACCAAAAAATTATCTATGAAAGCCAGATAAATCAGCTACCCATATTAAAATATAAAAAGCCTAAAAATGATAAGAAGAATGAGAGTACTTTGACCTCACTAAAAAAATCCTTAGGTGATGCTGAAATGTCGTATAATTTTTCTACAAAGAGAACAAAATTTTTTTAATGTGAAAATTTTAAAAATTGTTACTCTTGCATTAAAAAAATTTTTATAAAAAAATATTAAAAAATGTGACAAATTACGTTTGTCAATTAAATTTTCTTCGTTAACTTTATACTTTGTGTCTCCTAAATAAAACATAAATTTCCAACTGTTAAATTAAAATAATTTTGATGGATAATTCACAATAAAAATGTTTTAAAGTCGGAGGTAAATCGAAAATTTTCTTTTTAATTTTCATATCAATCACTCATATTACCTCATATTACTCATCATTCATAACAAAATATATGGTGATCAAAAAAATATATCAGAAAAAATAATTTTTATAATCACCTCAATACGTTCTATAGAAACGCGAGCTTCAGCAGCCGACGAAATAGCTCGCGGATAAAAAACGGTCATCATTGTTTTGATCATAGCGAAATATTGCGCTACTGAATAAACTATACTGGCTTCCAGAATATTACCTAACAATACATAAGTTAAAATTATGAAAAACAAACTTGTGCTCTCTGCGAATGCTGATGTCGCTGTGCTTAGTCCTCTCAAGTATGATTTTATGGCGATAGTATCAACTTCGCATCTGTAAAGTATAAATTACGTTATGTTGAAAGGAAATTAGTTGAAATATTTTTCGTTTACTTTTATTTGTTTTTTGTACTTTACCGCAATTGTAAGTGATTAAACGGAAGCGTAAATTAAAATTTTGTTTCTCATTCTAATGAACTTCGATTAAATTATACATAAATTTACACAATTCAGTACTTACTTTCTTGCAAGAAAAACAAGATTTTCAAATGGTTTTTCCCAAGTGTATATTTTAATAACGCGAATCCCTTTAATTATTTCACTCATTAAACGAACTCTTTCATCAGTTTTACCAGCAACTTTAGCACGCACTTTAGCAGTCACTTTTCCCAAGTATCCTATAATCAAATATTATTATGAATTATACATTTTTATTTTTTAGAATTGAAAGTTTTTAAATTTCAAGAAAAAAGAAAATTTTTTTATTACGTACCTTGAACAGGAATTGTTTGAATAGCTAAAATAAGTATACCAGCCAATGAAGCGATGCCAACATTATTCCAAATAAAATATGCCATAAGTAAACCTTGGATAGGTAAGACCCAAATGTAATGTAAAAACATGCACACATCTTCAAACTTTCCTACGTCGTTCGAGAGTAAATTAATAATCATTCCGGTATCGTATTTGTTAGATGTTGTGATGGAAAGTCTCAGAATCTAGAATTTAATAAAATTTATTCTTTAATTAAATTTTAAAATTTCTATAAATCAAAGAGATTAAATCTTATTTTAAGACATCCAAAAAAAGCTTAAAAAGTATAAAAAGTTAAAAATTTCATTTGATTCAATAATTTCTACAAGTAAAAAAGTAAAATTATATCATGAATTTCAAGGCATAAGTCATCGACAAAAAGTGTTTATCAAATATTATAATTATACGCTTGGCACAGATTTTTGCTTTTTTTTGTAAGAATTATTTTGAGTGATTGCATAGCTAATGAGCATACTGTCGAAAATGGAATTTAAAATCAGTATTATCCTTCAGATTTATAGAGATATTCTTCTTACTCAATGAATCGATATTATTGGTAATTGATTAGTCGAAAAAAGCTCTTTTCTATTTTTATTTAATTTAAAAGTTACAAAGCAAACCGATTGCTTTTGATTCGAGATTTTACTTTTTTCAGTGTATTAGATTAACAAACAAAATTTATTTGTGTTTGCTGAATATTAATTTGAAATTAATCCGAATTTCATCAAGCCAGCCTAATGTTACCATCTATTAAATAAGGCCAAAATTTTAAAAAATTTGTTTGAAATTAGTTTACATTAATAATTTTA
This sequence comes from Anastatus disparis, assembly GCA_017163975.1. Classification (NCBI taxonomy): domain Eukaryota; kingdom Metazoa; phylum Arthropoda; class Insecta; order Hymenoptera; family Eupelmidae; genus Anastatus; species Anastatus disparis. The sequence goes on along the minus strand of JAFFSR010000218.1, from coordinate 1,840,058 downwards.
CCTTTCTAAATATCAAAGCAGAATAAGCTATTGACATTTTCATGCCAACTTCTTTTCTGCCTACTACCGAATGATGGCCCACTATTGCTTGCAAAACTATCATGATTATCAACGCAGAAGCGTAAATGCAAGCTTCTTCCTTTGTGGAATTTGAACGAGGGTCAAAGCTTCTTATTAAAAGTCCCAAAATGTATGGTTGCAATCCTCTGAAAAATTTATAAATTTTACTTTGACAATATTTATTTTTTGTAAAAATGGATCTTTATAACAAAACAATATTTACCTCAAAATGACACATATAATAAAAACATGAATGCCATAATAACAAAAAAGCCAACCGAATGCATTCCACGTTGCTTTCAATAAACTGGGTTGAGACTTTTTATTACTTGAATCTTTTAATTCTTCATTCCAACAGCTATTTCAAAGAGATAAAACAATTTATTCTTAATTATATTTGATTAATTAGAATGCTAGATTTATCATTGATATTATAGATTTACCTTTCTAATTTATCTCCAAGCGTTCTACTGGATTGTTCTGGGATAACGTTATATAAACCTTCTAATTCCAAATTTTCACTTATTTTAGAGTAAAAAAGAGGCTTTAACCACCTGATGAATCGTTGAAAGATTAAAATTATGGATAAAGATTGTAAGTCAGATTTTTCAATATAAAGACAAATTTTCTAAATTTTTAACATATTATTATCTTCTATTTTCTTACAAAATTCATGATCTATTTCGGTTATATGAATTTTCGTCACTGCTTGAATTTCAGAATAAATCAATTTATTCACAATTACCAAATTATACAAAATATTAAATTGTTGATCAGTTCATTCATGCCAAATTATTGATTGGTTTTTTTTTTTTAAACTTTTTAACGTCCAAGTTATTTTCTTAATTACTGTGAATGCAACCAAATTAATATGTTTTCGATATCTATGCGCCTATTATACTATTTAGAAGAAAAATACAATACAAACAATTTGATTTTAAACACTAATTTTTTTTCATATAAAGTATATAGCAAATCAATCTTTGACAGATGCAACAATTTAACAAAAAATTTATATTTTTCTTTAAAACGTTACGAACAACTTTGAATTTCCCGCTTGGAATATGACGCTAAAAAAAGAATTTCAAATAATATGCTTGTGAAGTACTAAAAAGAGGCAGGGGAATCCCAGAATTGTATTAATTTATCTGTAAAAGGAGTTTCCAGATATCGTAATAATACGCAAGAATGAACATGCATAAAAGATCAAATAAAAATTAGAACAATGAAATTTTTATTTGAACGCAAAATGTTAGAATAAATTAAAATTCTACTGAAAAATCGCAAAAGAATTTTTTTTGTTTAAATGTAAATATTGATTACTTTACCTGGGTAAAATATTATTTTAAACAATAAGAGAAACTATTATAGAAAATATCATATTTTCATATATATCAAAAATTTTATCATATAATTACTATTGAAATTAAAATCAAGTATGTTAAATTGAAACTACAAGTTTAACGAATAAAATGCATAGAATTCTTATTCCATGAGTAACATTTTTACTGAATACCAGTATATGTAACAATAGATTATCAGAAAAATATAGAGAACAGATTGAAGCGATTTGATTTCTCTACACTGAGAAAAATGTTCTAGTAAAAATTACAATAGTTTTAAGTAAAGTTGTCACAGACTGCCATTATACCAAAAAATTACCATAGTTTCTGGTAAAATTTACAAGAAAAATAGGAATTTTTATTATATATCTTGTAAATTTTACAATAAACTATGGTAATTTTTGGCTATAATGGCAGTCTGTGACAATTTTACTTAAAACTATTGTAATTTTTACTAGAATATTTTTCTCAGTGTATTTAAGAAACTGTATTTTTTCTATAATTCTTTCAAACTAAAGTTTTAGAACAATTTATGATTTAAAGAACTTACCAAAAGAATAATTTGTTCAAAAAGTTGGCTGTTAATTTTGGATTTGATTTAACGAACGTTTTATTTATACTCATGTTTTTGAATCTTTCACTTGGACACACTCACAGGATACAATATTTAAAGTGACTAATCCTCGAACTTTACTTTTTTATCGTTTTTTATCACATTTGATATAAAGAACCACTTGTATCACAGTTTATTCGTAGAACAAATTCATATGAATCAACAGATGAAATGAATGCATTCACCATATAAAGAAAGCATCAAACTAATGAAATGTATACGAGATAGGGTAATTTTGGTAGAAAAATTGTACAGCCGTAAATCCCAAGTAAAATGGTAAAGCTACTTACTATTTTACCAGCCAAGATTTTATATTAAAATTATGTAAGGGTCCATCCAGATAGCGACACACGACCTTACAGCTCGTGATTTTAAATTATTGTTGTATATCATGTACTACAATATTTTATCGTAATTTTAATATTTTTATTTATTAATACTAAATCAATAAGTGTTTTTTATCATTTTTTTACTGACTTAAAAGCACAATTAGAGATCAGTTTAAATCTCAAGATCTTGCACTTTATTAAGGCAGTTAGAATTAAAGGTATGTTCAGAATAGAATAAAATAGAATACTGGTTTATCTACGCAAGTATGTCCAAAATGAATTCAAGTGTTACAATTTTTTTCAATCGGGTGCAAAAGTACCAACTGTTTTATACACAGAAAAAAAATAAAATACTAAACATTTAATAAAAATAGTTTCTACTTTTGTATACAATTGCATACGTCGAAAAAAGTGGATATACTCTAACGTATATGACAATCTAACGACTCAAAAATTGTCGTAGACACTCCATGACTGTATTTGAGATTCTAAAATCTATTGGATTAAACGCCAAAGCATGAAATCAATTTTGTTTTACTATAAATCATTTGTCTAAGTTGCAAAGAAATCCCTTACCAAAGCATCATAAAATTTCGACTGAAGCTATTTTAATCATACAATGTTATTCAAATGATAAATAATATTATTATTTTTAATGCTTATTTGAAAAAAGTTAAAATCAAAATTCTCCAATTTAATGATTAATTATTCTGTATATACAATTAAAGCTCTATGATTTATCATTATGAAATTTCATAGATTATTTTACATAAATACTTATAATTTTAAATTATTTTAATAAATAATTTTATAAAAATTCATTATGACAATGAGTATTAAAATAAACAAAAATTCCAATTTCTGTATGTTGAAAAATATAGTTTTAATATAAAAGGTAAGACTCTAGTAACAAAATACTTGTACATGTGTTTGGCTAATAAAAAATTGATAATTATGAATATTTAATAATCCAGATGCGATAATTATTTAAGATTGCAATGATTAAAATTTCATATGAATTCGATCAATAAAATGTCATTGATTTTGTACAGTACGCATCGTAATTATCTATGTATCTATATCTACAATAACTTTTTGCAATTAACAAAAAACACGTGTAAGGAAAAAAAATTAAAGTCAACTCATTAGTGTCAATAAATTTCTAAATTTCTCAAAATTTATTTCCTGAAATGAAAGAAAAGTAAATATGTTAATGATGCCAAAATTAGCTATCGATTTTTAAAAATTTGAATTTTGATATTTTCTTTTATTGTTGGTTTTAGTTCGAAAAAGCAATTCCAAAATTGTTAAAATAATTTACTGAAATTAAACGATTTTAAAGATAAAAGATACTAAAAATAATTTCTCCATTAATAAAATTCCAATATTTGTTTTATAAATTACTTAATTTAAGAGTAATGTAAAATTTCTCGAGATTTTATTTCTCTTAATAAAATTTGATTAAAAATTTCCATGCTCTTAATAAAATTATTCGTTAAAATTATTTTTTTATTGGAAATAGATACATGATTATTTTTTAAAAATTATTATTTTTATATTTATATTTCTTATTTATTTATGATTATTTTTTACATAAAAAAAATAGGCAATACGTCAAATAACTAGGGAGTAAAGTTATAGGTGGAGTTTTTCATAACTATTTAAACAAAAATTTTCAAATTTTCTATATGGGTAGGATATAATTTTAATCAAGAACTGTAAAAGATTAATAATAACAGTTAGTTAAAGTTTAAATATCTGTAAATGATTAAAAATTATTGTGAATAACTGCAGATGACTGGAAATAACAATATTTAGAAATCTACACAGATATAGTTTGTCAATTTTAACAAAAACTTTTTTTCATGTTTCACCAGGAAAAAACAAGTGTTAATATTATACAAAGAAATTTTGGAAGTCGTGCTCATAGTATCTAGCATTTATTTTAATTCATTGTATAATTTTGAATAATTTTATATGTTGTCAGATAACATATAAGAAATAAAAATAAAACAAAACATAAAAAATATAAGTCATATAAAGATCATGAATTAAATCAAATTATTAACGAAAAACATAGTTTCTTTTTAATTTCATTTAACGTCGCTGTATTTATGCTTTTCATTGCGATGCTAATTAGTGACGGAGATCGTCAGTGTGTTTGTGAATAAAGCACATAAACGTACAGTGATGCTTGCATCAATCGTCCGAGAGCGGGATTCGAACTCGGGACCTCGAAATTACGAATCCATCACTCTACCGACTGAGCCACTGACGACCTCGGATATTTAGTATTTTATAGTCAATGAAAATTTCAAAAAACGTGTTATAGAATTATAGAGTATGAAATTTTTTTTTTATTTGATTCGGATATCATACATTTTGATAACTCGCATTTTACACTTCGAATAGTTAAATTTCGTTTTTAATAAAAGGTTTCGAAATTGAACGTAATTATATAGAGCATTAAAGCGAAATCAACCTATCCATGTCAATTGGTATGTGACATGTGAATTTAATTATTATAAAATATTATGTACAACGAAATAACAAAACAAATTATTTGGATAAGATATTCTCTAAAGATTTTAATTTTAAATTTCATAGTTGCCAAGCATCACGTATTACATGGCTTCATCTGTAAACACCCTCGAACAAAAAAAAAGTCCCGTGATTATTTACCTTAATTTAAAAATACAAAAAACATTCCTCTATGAATCACTAAATTTAATTTAATGTATTTGCTCAATAAAATATTAATCTCAGTCCTTTTTTCTTTGAAAAATTTTGTTTTTCAATTAAAACTAGGAAAAAAGTAGAAAGTATTCACTAAAAATAATCTCGTTAATTGGAAATTAAAGTCTGCGCTTAATAGATTAATCAATCGATTATGCAATATTGTCTAGTGCGCGTCAAATTAACAAGCCAATTTCTAAGAAAGAAATTACCAATTCATTAAATATTAAACCATAAATCAGATATAGTAGTAATTACATAAAAAACAGACTCATAAAAAGAAAGTTTTTTTAAGGTTTATTAAAATATACAATTAAATTTAGCGATAAGAAATTTCACGCGGAATTCTCCATAGTCCCTCCCGTAATATTCACATTGAATGTCAAACGCACATAAAACGATAAGGAAAAAAAAAAAATTATAAAAGATTTCCGAAGAGATGGCAGATGAATTTATCTTTTCTTTTATATTAATTTAATGAACCCTCTTATATATAAGCTGTACAAACAGTCAGTGTGGTCTAAGTAAAAGTTTTGCACTGCAGTTTAATTGAAAATAAAAGAAAAAAATCAGAACAAAAATGAAATTCTATCTATTTCTTTTGTGCGCCGTTTTGTTCGTCACTGTTCAAAGTAAGTGAATAAGTTACTTTTATTAAATTTACGCGTGATGCATATTTTAATAAGTGTAACAATAATTTAGTGGTATTAAATAAAATATATTTTTATTCAATAAATTATAAATTCTGTTTCAAATATCAATTAAAATTAATAAAAAGAAATTGAACTGCTTTTTAGTAAAAAAATTAGTAATAACATTAACGAAGTTAAGTTTCGGTTCATCAAATAATAATTTTCCATCATCAGTTACAGCTGGACAATCAGTATGTATGGGTCCAACAGGCGAAGCTGATTGCAAAACCCAATGTAATACTCTTGAAGCAACGTGCATTGATTCAAGATGGTGCGATTGTTATCCAAACTCTATTAGACACCGGATAAACCGCCAAGAAAGAAAAATCGTAGAAAAGCCATGAAACATATCAAACATTTAAAGTGTGCATTATAATTCATAGTTTTTTTATTCATCTAATAAATTCATGTAAATTAAGTATAGTTATATGTAAATTAACTGTATTAAACGAATTAATTTAAGTGTAACTTAATAAAATTTTTGAAAATTAATTTTTTATTTAGATACAAATATATTTCCCTGCCTATTTTTATAAAAAATGAAATTTATTATTATTGTTTTTCAACCAGTTCATTTAAAAATACTTTGATTAAAGGAATATTGCAACAAAATAATTCTGAAGTTGAAAATTTTCAACATTTTTCACCAAAATTCTAAACTTTAAAGCCATTTTTATCATTTTAAAAACTGTCTACCATGATCATTTGCTTATAAATTGAATATGTTTAATTGAAAAAATCATAAAATCTCAAGAAAATTAATTCTTATAAATATGACCATTAAGATTAAGATTTTAAATGAATCAATATTTTAAAATTTTTTTTAGAATTTAATGATGATTACTCTTATACATAATAATATCATGAAACTATAATTATGACTTTTCTAAATTAAATAATTTTCCTTATAAAAAAAATGAAAATAACTTATTTTAAATAAGAAATTATTAAAAATGATTCTCAAATTTATAAGGTTTATACAGTTGGATTAACAAGTAAATATATTAAAGAAATTTCAAATAGAAGATAAGTTTGAACTTTCTATATAATACACTATAATCTTGTGAATAATCAAGGTCATAAGTCCACAAATCTTATATTTGCTAATTTTTCATGCAATTGGTGATAAATAAAAATAATTTCATAATAATTTGCAGTCAATAATATATTTAAGAAAACTTTTTATAAAAAACATTTGTTTTTCAACGCATACCATTTTTTTTTACTTTGATTGTACAAAACGAAAGAACATTTTACATTTAGAACAAATAATCTTCTACTTTGTAATAAATATAACGGTAACTCTAACATGAGTATATACATAAGAATACATGTAAATACAATACATGTCAACACTTTTTTTACACACTTATTATAAAATTCATAATAAATACAACAGATTTACGAAAAAAGTAATTTTAGGTCATCTAATGTTAAACGATTAGAAACCGATCCAGTTAGAACTTTTTTAGCAATTTGTAACTTTTTCTCCTGGAGAATTTGAATCTTTTCTTCAATTGTGTCCTGACAAACAAACCTAAAAAAATATTTATGTAGATTTAATTAAAATCTTTACTAATGTGAAAAACTTAGACATAATTTTCATAACGAAATTTCAATAATGTTTTCGATTGTAATTCCATTAATGTTTCAAGCAATATTTACTTAGAACGAAATTGATTATTTAAATTAGACTTACTTGTAGATACGGACATTATTTTCTTGGCCGAATCTGTAAATTCTGTCTTGCGCTTGAGTTTCTAGTTGAGGATTCCAATGAAGATCAAGAATCAAGAGATGATTGGCTCCTACAAGATTTAATCCAAGACCTCCTGCAGTCAGACTCAGTAACAGTATGTTGAGCTGATCGTCATAATCGTTGATGCGATCGATCATTCGCTATAAGAATTTAATAAATTAATTTTCTCTAAAATACATTTAGAAAAGTTGAAAGTATTTTTATATAAAAAATTATTTTATTTTAACAATTTTTTTTGTATAAATTTTGATTAAGTATTTAAAAAAAAACATGAACATTAAAGTATATGTCATATACCTGTCTATCTTTTATTGAAGTTTTTCCGCTGAATGTATTGAATTTCGCTCCTCGCATGAATTGTAGATGAAAAGCAATAACATCTAAGAATCCTGTCCATTGAGAGACCACTACAACTTTTTCTCCCATTTCTAATATTCCTTCAATTGTATTCAATACAGCTTTAACCTGAAGTTAAAACGCAATATAATTTAGAGGAAGTAAAATTTAAAAATCTATATGAATATTAAATATAAGTAAAAATATAAACGAAAATCGTACCTTAGAGCTTTTCCTATCATTTCTAAATACAGGATTCAAACTTGACATAACATTTCTTGCCACTTTCGCATCAATTTTTAAAGCTTCTAAATAACCATCATCATCATCATCAGAATCTTCGTCATCTGTCATTAATTTGTTAAGCTCAGTCATGAGATCTGTATTTAAACTCTGGGCTTGTTCTTCATATCCTTCATTTTCTATGTTCTCTTTATCCAGCATAGCTTTTATTAATGCTGGATGGCAACACATTTGCCGTAATCTTAAAATTAATACCAATACAAAATGACCACCAACTTGTGTGTGGTTTCTAATAAGCAGTTTCATTAATTTCGATAATTTTTTTGGCACTTCTGAAAATTGAATTAAATTTTATTTAATAAATATATTTTTTTAATATGTTAAGTTCGAGTTTCTTATATTGATTAATTTAGGAAAACTTTTTTTTGATAATATAAATAAATTTACCTTGGCAGATAAGACTGTTCCTGTCATAGCAACCAAATAACTTAACATTTTCTTTTTCTCTTTTCTGTCTCAAAAACTCATGGAAAAAGGTTTGACTGTATAACAATAATTTTTGATAAACTATGTTTTCTTGATCATCGAGTTTTACCGTGATTACGTCAAACTTTTTTTCGGGTAAACTTTGAATAACTCCTTTTTCTATTAATTCGGCTTTAGTTCGGCGTAACATCAACGCCTTACTTATGACGACTAATCTTTTATTGCCACAAGAATTTCTATTGCTTACCCATCTGTGCCATACAGACCATTCATCAAAAGGAGTGAGTCCAACAAACTTGATAAGTGCAAACAAATCACTTTCCTTATTTTGTATAGGAGTCCCAGTAAGTGCCCATTTTTTTGTCGCTCTTAATTCACATATAGCATTGGAAGCTTTACTTTTATGATTTCTGATAAAATGAGCTTCATCAAGAATTACACGCTCCCAGTGAATCTTCATATTAAAAGAATAAATTTTATTAATTGAAAAAACATTTTATTTTTTGCTATAATTCTAAAGTATAATTTAACAGCTCTGTATCAACTTAGAATTAATGATAGACTTTTTTATTTTAATTTAAATGAATTATACTTTGTTTTTTTTACAAATTTATTAAATTTGAAAAAAGAAAAAATAAGATTTTAGATCATTATTTAAAATGAAAATAAAAATAATTCATAAATTACCCTGAATATTCTAGAATCCTTTGATTCCTTTGGAGCTACACTTAATTCTTGTTCTATTGTTATAAGATTATATGTAGTGATAACTACATCAAAACTAGATAATCTTTTCTCACTTATCTGACGATTATCTCCATGATATATGAAAACACTCAAAGTGCCTCTTTTACATTTTGTGAGAACTTCTCTTTCCCATTGGTTTAATAAGGAAGGAGGACAAATTACTAAGGTCTTACCAGGGAAAACTATAATAGGAATAATCACAATAAGTAATTAAAAATCGAAATTGAAAAAGAATATAAAGAGGAATAAATACAGAGGATAAAAATTATGAAACAAATTTAATTAAAACCACTGTAATAAATAACATACTTTCACGTGTGTTAGTGAATCCCCAATCATCATCATAGTCGTCATCACTCTCTTCCTTGCCTTCAGCGCGATCTTTTTCTTTTTGCTCGTTCTTATTAGCTAATACTAATGCTAACAATTGGATTGTTTTGCCAAGACCCATGTCATCAGCTATTATAATAAAAAAATCAAATTACTTTTTTTGAAAAAAAAATTAGATTTTTTATTAATATATTATTATATCTATAACATGAAAAAATTAAGTATTTACATAAAATTTAGAATTGTACATAAAAAATTACATACCTAAAATGCCACCACTAGGTTTTTGTTGTTCCCTCCATTTCATCCAAGTTAAAGCCTGTCTTTGATGAGGCATGAGTTGCACATTTAATCCTTTTGGATCTCTATCAACAGCATCTAAGGGTGCATTCATAATTGAATTATATAGATGATCTATACAATCCGAAGTTAATATTTTTTCTCTTAAATAATCTGCCATTCGCTTTTCTCCAATTGTGACATTGATCCCTGATCTTTGGTTTAATGCTCTTACATCGAAATTGATGTCTTCTCCTAAATTCGGAAAAGGCATATCGATACTCATAAATGAATTCATAAGCTGATCTACAACTTCGTTTGGTTCATTATTTTGATCTGAATCATCATCATCGTCACTGTCATTATCGGTGTCGGTGTCATTTTGACCAAAAATTGAAGAGTCGCAAGTTTGCATTATATTGCAAGGCGCTAAGTTTTTATCCAAACTTTCATCTGTTTAAGAAAATATTAATAAAAAATTATAAAAATTATTTTTTATGTATCATATTTATTTTATTTATGTTAGTTAAAATATGAGTATTATTTATTAATGTTTTATTAAAAATATTTTACCTGGCCTGAATCTTTTCGAAGCGTTTTCATCATTCGAATTATTATCAAAGACAAGGATTCCATTATATGGCCTTTTAGTTGGATGATTTTTATGTTTTACACCTGAAATAAAACTTATATTATAAAAAATTTAAAATGCATGAGAAAAAATTTTAAAATAAAAATACCTTTTGAAGTACTTGGAGAACTGTTACAAATATTATTTGACCTCAATGGAGTTTGCTGAACATTTGAGACAGTAGGTCTTCTGTGAGGTGAGTTAAAAGATTTTGATGCATCAGGTCTCGATTTAAACGGAGTTTGTTGAGCATTTAAAGCAGCAGGTGAATTCTTGTTAGGCGAGCTGCAAGTATCAATTGCATATTCTGCAATAGTTTTTATTTTATCCCTTACTTTTTTTGGTTTGGCATTTTCAGAAACATTGATTTCTGGAAATTTTTTCAGAAAATCTTCTTCTGAAAGATTAGGTTGCAATACAGATGGTTCCAAATTTTTATTTTGAACTTCTTCACTGAAAATATTTTATTATTTTATAAAAATATTTTAACGTACGTACTAAAATTTTGATATGATCATATTTAAATATTCAATACATACTTGCCAAACTCATCTATATCAAATTCATCGTCAACCCTCAAGGTGGATGATCTTTCAATCAAGTCGTTAGTTTCATTTATCGCAGATATTGCTTCTTTGATTGCTGAGACTGTTTCTATGGATACTGCAACTGCTTCTGTTTTTGAAGATATTTCTGTTGTTGAGACTGCCTCTGTTTCTGAAGGTATCTTCGCTGTTGAGACTGATTTTGTTTTTGAAGGTGTCGCTGCTGATGAGACTGCCTCTGTTTTTGAAGGAATCTTTGCTGTTGAAACTGCTTTTGTTTTTGAAGGTGTCACTGCTGATGAAACTGCTTTTGTTGCTGAAGGTATCTCTGTTGTTGAAGATGCTTCAGCGATTTCAACTTTTGGAAGAGCAGGGACATCATCGGTCGAACATATATCCTTGTTATCAGTACTACTTCTACTGATATTCATCATAGCTTCTAATCTAGATGATGATCGGGTCTTCATCTAAAGATTAATCATAACAAAATATAATGTAATAAAAAGTGTGAAAGTAATTTATGCTTTATATAATCATTTTAAATGATATAAAAATCTAAACAACATTATTTAAATAAAATTTTTTACAAATATTTTGAATTTTAACAAATTAATATCAAAACCATAATTCTAATGATTCTGTATTAGAAATAAAAAAAAAGCTACAATTTCATTAAAAACGAAAAATATTATGTAGAACGACATACTGCATATACATAATTTTAAATTTTGTAATCCTCGCCACGTTCCTCGAATTTTCGATGTATCTATGTACATATTACAAGTAAAACTTCATTTTTAGTTATCATTAGAGTGTCCAATACAAATTTATGAAAAATCAGAAAAGCAAAAAATCTTCCGCGAAACAAAGAAAGCGAACTTTTCTCCAGAGGGATTCTATTTGAAAATTAAACAAATGTAAAAATTTATAATTTATTGCACATCTTGCAATTACTTTGAGTATTAAATTAATTTTTTACACAATCTAAATCAAAATAAAAAAAGAAAAAGCAATACATACACAAATCTTTATATCGTTTTATGAAAAGAAATTAATCGTAATAAAAAGAAAAAAAAACATTATTTTGCGTTATTGAAAAATTTTTGCTAGAAGTTAGCGACACCATTTTTAAAAATAATTAAAGAAAGATTTGAAATGTAAACAAAGCTATAAATTATCACTTTTATAAAATTATTAGTAAAGAGCATAAGTAATTTTTTATGCATAATCAATTTATTCAAGTTTTTAAAATTAAAAATACGATTGTTCTTACCTTTGTTGATTATTGAGCTATCACATTCAAAACCTAATGTAAACAAACTACCACTGTACTCAAAACACAGCGCGAAAAATTAATGATCACTTTTAATTCTCAATATAAATTTTGATAATAATTAAAGATTTTATCGCATCGCAACATTGGAAATATATTAATATTTTACAAAATTTAATATTATCAACAATAATGATGATTTTTATTCAACAGATCAATCAATGATATCTTTTTGAAAAATTAAACTATAAACTGGTATTATCCTTTGTCTAATGATCACAAACTTCAATAAACTCTCATGTCTTTTCCATTTTTGTTTCCGTACGTAGTCCTTACCCCTTCAAGCGCCAAGACAGGACTAAACTTGCGCCCGTCGAAAATAAAGGATAATCATGAACCCCTTCGCGAAGGTCAGTTTTTTGTTTTACTTTCAGCTAGTAATTTGTCACTAGATTAAGCAGTGCGGCATCACAACGGCAAAAAATAACTAGATTTTCTAACCAGATTTTAGTTAAATGCCAATGAAAACCGCTAGATTCTTGGAAAAAAGAAGCAACGGCTTTTAACAAGTGAATTTAAATGTTAAAATTTTTTGCGAATCAGCAATATTTTTGTAAAAATTATCTTCAAAGAAAAATTCGATAAGTCATTGAATTCAATTCAATATTAATATTTTAAATGATGATTTAAAAAAAAAAAATTCGTTTTAAAATATATTAATTATAGAAAAAATATGAAATTTAAAAATTTAATTTATAAACGATTTTTGATAATTACAAATAACTTATTTTTGTTTCTATATTTTAGCTTTAGAAAATACTCTAACGAAATTATATTATTGTAATAACAAATAATTAGGCCAGTACTAAAACATTTATGTGTTTTGCGTGAATAATATAACGGTTGATTTACGTGAATAATATAATGAATAATATAACGGTTTTACAGGACGAAGCTTCAACTATTAAAAAATTTTCTCATCTAAAAAAAGAGTATATAATTAAATAAATATTTTTCATCACTGTGAAAATATTATTAAATATAAAAAAATCTTTTTCAGTTTTTCCTATTTTTTTTAATCCGTTATGATAATGAATTTTAAACTTTGAAGGAACTCGTGAAGTAATTTCGTATTTCAAATGAGCATTTCAAATACGTGTAACATATAAATTAAATTTTTATTTTATTAATATACAAAACATCAATTGATATTGGTAATCAATAAAATTAAAAAGAAAATACTATATAAATCTCATAATGGTTGACATGCAAATGATATTTTTCTGATTTTTTTATACCATAAAGTTTGATTAATTCTGTTTTTAATAAATAAAAGTCTGATTATATATGTTTTAAATGCTAAAATCATGGTGAATATAAAAATTAATCTTCGCAAATTAATTATCGCCTAATTTGATTTTTGGAAATAAGTTATTTTTACATATTATATCTATTTTTATAAAATTGATTAATTATTGTAACTTCAATACAGGAAAATAAAATAATTTTGAATCAAGTCAAATAATAGAGTCAATCCTAAAGCATAAACTTGTTTAAAAAAAATTCATAAATTTACGAATAACAGAAGAGTAAATAAGGAAACTTATCTTTTGCACATATTTTAAACATATTTGAAATAAATTCGAGCAAAAAAAGACTCAACTCTCATAAAAAAAGGATCGCATTGTGCAATGGGTTTAACTCGGGTAGTTTATCTCCACGTAAAAAATTTAAATTAAGACAACTACCTTCTCGTATCTTCTTAAAGATAAAATTAAAAATTTTAAATATGCGTAAAATAAACTACGTATTATTTGAATATCTTTTAATGTTATGCAACTATTGTTTTTGACAAAATGTACCTAAAAATGGGATTTTTCGCCGCATAGATTATAAAAATGTATTACTTTGTATTAGAAGCGATAAAGTTCTTAGCAATTAACGGGAATTCAAGTAAGCTTATAGTGTTATCAAAATTTATTTTCTATTTATAGCTTTATCAATTTTCCATGGTACATTATTTTAAAAATAACTTCTTATCTCCTTATGTGTACCAAACTTTAAATTATTAATTTTCGTAATAAAAGTACATATTTCGTACAGATTCTGATTATCTGGATTATCTTTTCAAAAATTTAGAAATTTGAGATGAGTTATTTATCATAATGAAATTGTTTAAATAATAGCTGTTATCATATGTAAATAAAAAAATGTAAAAATTCAAGCAATTTATCTAATAAATTAATTAAAAATTAAAAAAACATTTCAGGTAGGTATTACATGTATATTGACATTATAATAGTATTTTATAAATCATATACAAAGGCGATGTTATTCCTTTACATGTACCTAATTTACTGTCGTCTAATGAGTTTCGTTTTAAACGGTACGGAATTCAATCTTAAAAACTTTCTCGATTTTAAAATAGTACAATTCTGTTAAGAGCAATCATATTCAAACTTAAGTATTGTTTGTAAGAATCTGAAAAAAAAGTGTCTTAACATGTGTCAAATACACATGTAAAAAAGCAATGTAACGTTATTTTAACATGTGTTGAATATACAGAAACAATAAAGTGTTTGAAGGTAAATAAAAGTTATAGGGTAGTCATAAATCTAAAAATAGATCGTACAATAGTATCAAAGAAATCCATACGACAATAAAACTTACGTCGTAAAATCCTTTGCGCATTTTTTTATAAATGTCGAGAAGTTGATGTTTTACTGGAAGACAAATGCGACCTTTGTAGGCTTGTCAGAGATTAGTAATACAATGAAAATATGTTTGGGATTAGTGTTTTTTTTCAAAGACATGAAGTCTTCAGTCAGTTTTAGACAAGAAGTATGTGACTGAAAAACGGAAAAAGGACAAATTTCGGGAGGTCTTTCGAAATTATATATTACTCTCATGAAAAGCTATTTTAACAATTGTTTATGTATACTCATTTTAATAATTTAAACTTAAATAAAGAGCTTCACATAATTAAAAAAAATCATCCGAGATTTAAAAAATAGAATAAAATTATTTATTGAAATAAAATTTTAAAAAACTATTCCTCAAAATACAAAATTAAATGATATTCTAAATGCCGAAAACGCCGATAATTTTTACGTCTCTTGAAAAGGAATACAACATGTTTAAGGATTTACAAATAATCTGGAAAAAATTAACTCAAGACAATTAATTTAAACATAAATTTATTAAATTGCTTATTGAAGCATTATAAACTATATCTTAGTTACAATATTTGTTCTTATCAAAAACTATATTTGTCTTTTATGAAAATATTTACTATAGAAACATTATTTTAAACTTTAATATCATAAATCTTAACTATATAGCTTAATAAAAGTTATAAATAAATGTTTTAATTTTAAGAAAAAAAAAAGAACTAACATTGAAATAAATGTTTTCTATCTATAATATGAAATGCATCACATTTACAATTATGCTTATTGTAAAAAAATAATTTATCTTATGACTTTTCTACAGAATTTTCTCTAGCTTCTGTAAAATCATTACTTTTCACAATGCCATTTGCGTTTGTTCGCTCGTCTGCGACATCAGTCGTTGCTTCTTCATTATTCAGCCTTATATACGTCTAGAATCAAACAAACATATTATTAATCAAGCGACGTATTGATATTTACTTTGCAATTATTCAAACATCGTCAAATAGATAACTACGAAAAAAATATTTTATAAAACTAAGATTACTCGACATAATATCGAAGAATAATTTATATACGTATTTTTTAATTTGCAGTTGAACGTTTGTTAATATAGAAAATTGAAATATCGTTATAAAACATCGAATTTATAAAATTAATTGATAAATGAATATTTGATTAAAAACAGGATTGAATACGTAAATATTATTCCTTGATATTTATTCAAATAGATTTAATTAATTTGTTTTCAATACAAATTTATTTAACTTATGACATTGAAAATTATAATTTGTTTTGAAAAAATAGATTTTTATTTTCTTAGTTTATTCTTTTTCTCACCTCGTCAGAGACTTTTTTTAAATGTTCGAGCATCACTTCGCCCGTCTGTCTGGCCATTTTAGCCAAATGACTGTTTTCATTTTGTAATAATATATGAGGTTGATCATATTCGACGATTTCTCCACTATCGACGACAAGAATTTTGTCATTATCAATCACTGATTCCAATCTATGTGCTACTGTTATAACAGTACAGTCTTGAAATTTACTTCTTATTGTCTCACGTATCAACGAATCTGTAGCTGGATCAACATTAGCCGTAGCTTCATCGAGTACTAAGATTCGCGTCTTTTTAACTATTGCTCGTGCGAGGCATAACAATTGTCGTTGACCAGCACTGTAAAACAAATATATTTCTAGTATCATAAATTATTGTAAATTAAATTTGATTTTGAGACATAATCATATTTCAGTTTGAAAGCAATTTAATTGTTAATAGAAAAATTAAAATATATTTCATTTAACTTTAGAAATAAATTTTATTACTTTTTTCTAATTTTCATGATTTGCATTGAAAAACATTTGTTTAAAAAATATCACAGGATATCAAAAAAATTATGCAATTAGCAACGATTGTAATTGAAAAGTTGTAATAACAACTTCAATTGCTAATATACTAATTTTTACTATTCCTATTATTACCTAAGATTTCTGCCTCCGCATTCAATAGGATGATCAAGAGGCACAAAAGCTTTATGTAATTCAACATCTTCAAGAGCAGCCCAAAGTCGCCTATCCTCAAATTCATGAAATGGATCAAGATTATCACGTAACGAAGCTGAAAACAGTATTGGTTCTTGAGGTATTATAGCAAGACGTTTACGTAATTCATGTAAACCAACACTGCGTGTATCTAAATCATCAATGAGTATTTGACCATTAGCTTGAGCTAAACGAAATATTGCTGAGATCAATGAAGATTTCCCAGCACCAGTACGTCCGACTATGCCAACCTGTACATTTAACAATCAATATAATTTTAATAAATATAAATTAAAAACTTGCTTAAAAAATTTCTAGTGTTAAGTATTGACTAAATTAAATAAATATCAGTGAAAATTATTTAAAAACGAATTGATACAATATCAAATAAAATTTAGTTAAAATTATATGCAAATTATTTCACAGCTTAAAATATTTTTTATTATAAAAAATTTTAATTTTTAATTTATTTTACTTCGTACCTTTGCACCAGCTTCAATTACAAGGTTAACATTTTTAAGCACAGGCTCCTCGTCATCTGCGTATCGCAAACAAAAGTCTTTGAATTCAATTCTACCACGACTAGGCCAACTAGTTGCTGGCTTAGTTGGTCCAGATTGACTTTGTTCTTGATCGATTTCTGTGAATTGTAATATACGTTCGACGCTTGTCATTTGTGTTATCGTCTCGGCTGTTTGTCTTATGCCACGTTGAAGCATACCGCACAGCATAAGAATCTACAAAAAGAAAATTAAATTTATTATATTTTGTTATAAGAGATTATTTTATAATCAGCTTTACATCTCTTTTTTTTTAAATTTAGAGGTTCATAATAAGAAAATGTTTCAACCACCCATCACCCTTGCATATTAGATTTTAATATATAAGAAACATTTTTATGTTTTATTAATAATATTTTAAATCGCTAAACACAAATTACATATTATAAATTATATAAACTAATTTAATTTCCTCGAAATTGTAAAATTTAATTAATTCATCACTTTTAACTGTATATAATATTAAATTACGAATAACCCATTTGAATTTCATACCTGAGTAATAGCAAGGCCAACACCGCCAGCAAACGTTCTCGATTTATCAGTAAGAAGACAACTAAAAACAACACAACCAACAAGTAATACGGATACGAGATCAAGCCATAAGCCAAATGCTGATGCTACAGCTATGCTAAGAAAATGGGCACGCGTATGTGCATCCTGACGTGCATCAAAACGTCTATAAACAGTTGTTTGGGCACGACTTGAACGAATCGTCGGTAAACCTTCTAACGTTGCTGTTACGTGAGTCAATACTGGGCTCTTTGCTAAATAAAAAGAAAAATATTATCTTAAAAAATTTGTCACCAATTATCATTGGGCCTATTGGCCACATATTCTTTAAGAAAAAGAAAATTAATCTACCTGCGCCTTCCAATCGCTTGATTCCATATGCTGTAGGTATATAAAAATTCCTAATCCTCCAATATAAAAATCCAGTAATAATCATCGGTAAAAGGGACCACCAATTAATAATGAGTACTTGTATAATGACACCCATGATAACGGAGAAAATTTCGATTGATTCGTGCATAGTAACCGGCAATACTTCATCCATTGATCCAGTGTCCTTTGAGAACCGATTGAGAATTTGTCCTGAAACAGTGCTAAACACATGTATACTAAAACACACTTAATTTCAATCGTTTAATTTTAATGGAATATAATTTTAATGAAAATATAAATTTATGCACTACTTTTCAAAATAAATTTCATAGTACAAACATACAAATTGGAAAATAATATTTCAAATATTAAATTAATTTTTTAAATCAACTTTTTATTTAAAATAAAAATTTCTATTAAATTCCATAATTTATAAATAAAATAAATTAACTTAGATTTCTTACCAGAGGTTTGCTTATCGAAGAATCGCATAGGAGCTCTTAGAACGCACGAAAACATCTCGTTGTGAATAATTTTGCTTGAATTCATGCAAACCTTGTAATAGACTAAACATTTGCTTATAGCTGTAATAACACATCCTAAAAGTATACATCCATAAATGATTAAAGCAATATCCACACTTAGAAAACTATCAGCGTTTGAATCATTTGAATTAACAGTTTCATTCAATGTTGAATTTGAGATGATATTGTTTGTTGTACTTGATAAAAAGCTCTCAGTGGTCTCTAATATCAAGTTTTGTGGTGCAAATGGTAATGAGCTTTCGTTTGTATTTGAAAATAAACTTGAGTTCAATACGCTATTGATTGTAGTTGGTATTGCCATTGTAGTGGTATCCGCATACAAATTTTCTGTTACATTTTGAATCAAGCTTTCAGTAGTAAAATTTTCAGAAGTAATTGATTCTTCTGTCACACTTGAGATCGTTGTATTTGGCAATGAAGTTTCAGTGGTATTTGAAATTAAACTTAATGTTGTATTAATCAGACTTTCTGTTGTGCTCGATAATATATTCTGTGTTGTGATTGGCAAGATATTTTCAGTCGTACTTAATATAGTTTTTATTGTTGTGGTCATTAGATTTTCTGTTGAACTGGATAATGTTGTTGGTGAAGTATTTGATAAGGGATTTGCAGTAGTGCTTGTCGTTATTGTACTTGTTGTGGGTAAAATTGTTGTACTTGTTGTGGATAAAATTGTTGTACTTTTAGATTCAGTTGTTGTATTTATTCTCATCGTAGATGTGCTCATTGTAAGGTTTGATATTGAATCGGACGTAATATTCTTTTCAACACTATAGCGGAGTTCTTCTTGATGCGTCCTGTAATTATGTATTAAAATTATTATTAAAAAAAAATTTTTTTCAATATTTAAAAAAAGCTTAAAGAATGTCAATATAATATTTTTATTATTTGAATTTTTCAAATATACTACTTACCAATAAGCTAACCAATAGTCCGATCCACTTCTAATTATTTGTGCAATAATAAATAATAAAATAGTTAACACCAAGAGAAAATATGAATTTCCAGTAGTGAAATATCGTTTGAAAATTGAACTTTTCATTTTTCCCTTTGCTATAAGTTCCTCTGTTTCTTCCGGCTCTTTATCATCTTCGTCGGTTTTTGATGGTTTTGATAGAATATTATTTTGATTATTACCTTCCATATGATTGAGCTCATTAGTATGATTTACAATTGCTGATTCTTCTGAATTTTCTTCGATTTCATCTTCAGATAGATTCAAAAAATTAAAATCTTTTTTCGGTAAATCTGCGAAATTTCCTTGACACTCTAATTTGCCCTACAAGAAAAAAAAACCACTTTTTATTAATTTTTAAATTGTTAAGATATACATTACTTTATATTATATTTTAAATAGAAACACAAATTGTTTTCTCTTAAAAAAGTTTATCAAGAAGTAAAAAGGAATGTATATAAAGCGTAAATTGAAAGAGATAAAACATGCGTGTTAATTTCAAATAAATTATAAGAAATTTGACTTACATTATTGAGAAAAAAAATCGTGTCAGACTCTCTTAAACATTGAACCTGATGTGTCACAAATATTCTAGTTTTATCTTTCAGATAGCCGTTAATACAGTCATTAAACAAATATTTACAGACACTTGCGTCTACAGCAGCAAACGGATCATCAAGAATGTAGATGTCAGCTTCTCTATAAACAGCTCTAGAAAAAAAAGCACACAGAATAATCATTGGTTAATCACGTTTATCATAAAAGTTGCAATTTATTCTATTGAAAAATTTCTACATTTAATTATTTCAGATATATTTTTTTATTCATTGTTACTCGTGAAAATTCATAATATTTTAATGAACATTGAAATTTTTATTCAAATTGCTATTCATTTAATAAATGCGACTGGTTATTGAATGTTACTCTGAGAAAAGCTAAACCAGTTTTAATAATCATATGTTATTTTAAGAAGAAGAAATTTTTTTTCTTATTGGTATATCTAAAAATAACTAGTAGTCTTTTTTTATATAGCATATCTAATGAATATATACATTTTTATTTAAAATAAGATTTATATTCGTACTTATTATTTTAATTTTTTTATTGTAATGCAAAATTCTTCCAACTTTCTTAACATCTCGAGTAAACAACAGTAGCATCATAATACACTCAATGCTTTTATTATATAACCTTACATGATTAAAATTTATCATGTTAATGGAGTGTTTTATATTCAAGTTTTAATTTTAGTCTCATTGATATTTATTGAGAAAATACTTCCAAGAATTTAATTTTAATTAATCAAAAATATCAACTACAAAGTAATAACTTATCACTATTTTTTTCAATACATATCTATTTCATTGATAAATTAATCTCTCTTCTTATTGTAAATTCTAATCATTTTCTATAGTATGTATTTAAAAAAGTAATGAACTTTTTTTTTCTCAATGCTATTTTGTTATAAATGATTATTTTTATCTACTTTTTTATCTTTTTAGTGAGAGGTCTCAGTGGCTCGAGCGATTGATTCGTAATCTCGAGGTTCCGAGTTCGAATCCCGCTCTCGCCCAATTTATACTAGCACCACTGTACGTTACATGTGCTTTTTCACAAACACACTGAAGACCTCCATCGCTAATTAGCATCGCAATGATAGCATAAATACAGTGAAGTTAAATAAATAAAAAAAATATTAGTGTTTTATTAGTAAAAATAAATTAAAAATATAAGTTTTTTTTTTAAACAGACACATCGTAAATCATTTTTAAAAGTAATTATTTTAACAACAAGATAAAAAAAAAGAAAAGACATTATTTAAATCAAGCGTCTTTCTTAATAGTTTCAAAATCATATATGACATGTCCGTTTTAAAAAAAAACATAATTTTAACCTAAATTTTACTACAAAGAAACTAAATTTATTCTCAATATTATTCACGTATTCATTATATATGCAAAAATGTTATTTATGCTATCAATTTTGATTCTGATTATTACGTAATATATACTTTACAAAATAATACAATGTAACTTTTTGTTGGTACAATAATTTAAAACTTTTCAATCCAATGATTTCATTAATCGCTAAAGTTATTACACGCTAAGATCATCCTTAAATTTAGAAAAAAAAGAAGTTTATCTAAAGATCTTTCCATAAATTATAAGAAAATATAAATACATAATAATAAATAGTACAGAAAATTATGTAAAGTTAATTAAAAAATTTCTTATTTTTCACTTAAATTTTAATTGAAAAAGCTTCTAGCAATTAATTGAAGTAATATAATAAATCTATCAAAGTAAGTACTTATATCACATTAAAAATTTCTTTTATCTATCTAGCTTTAAAACAACTGAACATAAATTAATCCTTCAGAGATAATACATTAACCAAAGATTATTTAATCATGTACTTATAATTAAATATGAATAGTTTTCTCATAAACGAAGAAAAATGTAATAAAAATTTTAATTTTGAATTAATAAAATACAAAGAAATATAAATAAAAAATGATATTAATAAAAAAATTAATTCAATTTTTACCTAGCAAGATTAATTCTCGCGCATTGTCCACCGCTAAGATTTATACCTCTATCACCAACTTGGCTACGATCGCCTTTTGGTAGCCTTGCAATATCTCGTTCAAGTGCACAAACACGTAAGACAGTGCGATAACGCGTTTCATCGTACGATTGATCAAATAATATATTATCCTTTATGGTACCAGGATAAAGCCATGGACGCTGAGCTGCATATGATATCGTACCGTTGATTTTAATATCACCGCTGCTTGGACGTAATTCGCCCAGAATTAATTGGATTAGCGAAGACTGAAAGAGAAAAAAATATACATTTTTTTGTTAGCGACTATTTTATTTATTGTGAATAAAAAATTTTTGTTGGATAAAAAATATCGAAAACGCGATTGGTTTTAATAAAATATAAAATTTTATTAAGATTTTTTGACAATGATTTTTGAAAAAAACTTTTTTTCTATAAAAAACGTTACAACACTTAAATTTTTCGTTTAATTTAAATTCAAAGCATTAATATTGATTATTATGAGTATCTAAAACATGAAATATTTTATCATTTCAAGCGAGAAAAAAGCTCGCTCAATTTATATTTACTAAAGCTTAATTCATAAACAGCAAGATACTAATAAAAAGACGTCATTCGAGCCCATATTTTTTATTTTCCCATGTACATACATCTACCTGCGTCATAGGTGTTAATCTTCCCTTTTTTCTTTTTTTTTTTTAAAGCTTTGTATACGACAGCAAAAGCCACACATGTAGTTTCACACAGGTAAATCAATTATTTAACAAAACTACATGCACTTTATTTCGGGAACGTTTGTATTTCAAATTTAATAACGATTTTAAATCCGATAAATTTAGAGGATTTGAAAAATAAAAATTAAAGCTTGATTTTTCTAATATTGTTTATGATAAAACCATTGTTAAAAAATCGAACGTATAAGTAATCTGTGGAATTTATACGCGGTAGGTATGTTACCCAATTAAGCTATCGCAGTGTTCCAATTAAAAAATAATATGCAAAATATAAATTTAAAAACTTTATGTATTAATTGGTGTATTTTGAATAAAAAATGAATGAAAAGTAACGATTGGATTGTATTTTAAATATATTATATCAACATTGAGTGTTTTATTTTTAATAATTTGAATGGACTTTACAGTGTAAATTTAAATTTAAACTTTTTACTATATGAAAAAATTGCTATATGAAAAAATTAATTAATATTGAATTTTAAACAACTACTTAATTGGAATATTTTTTAAATAAAAAATAAAAGAAGTCTTTCAATAAGCTAATGAACATGCCTTTTTTTTAGAGAAAATTATAGCCACTTATCAGCGACTTCTTATATCTTTGATAAAAAAATGCCTTATCATAAATCTATCGTCTGGAACTTTGATGGATTGTTTTAATATGAACATAATTTTTAATATGTCAAATCGAATTAAACAAAATTATGAAACTTTTTTTCTCTTTTATTATAAGAATTAAATAATAAAAACTCTTTAATTACCTTTCCAGAGCCAACAGGGCCAACAATGGCATGCAATTTTTTCGGCGCTATGTACAAAGTGATGTCATGAAGAGTATTAACGATTGAGTGGGCTGACCAAGAAGCCGTGACACTTTTCAAGGAGATGCTCGCATTGTCTTCGATGGACAATAATGGCGCTTTTATCTTTATTTCTTCCATCATTAAAAATTTCTATCAATGCAAATAATTTAAATAAAAATTAATACTAAATTATTTTTTATAATTTTACAGTGCAATTTTTTTTTTTAAATTTACCTCGATCCTCTTAATGGAAACTCGAGCTTCCGCGGCATTGAAAATAGCTCTTGGATAGTTATAAACCAATAGATTCTGTAGAATCGTAAAGTATTGAACCATCGAAAAAACTTTATCCGCCGTAATGACATTTTTCGAAAGCACGTAAACTAATATCGTGAAGTACAGACACGTGCGATCGACGAAAGCGTTTGATGCTATGTTAACACCTCTCAGGTAAGACATGTTTGTTATGACATCGATTTCATACCTGAATTAATGAAAATAATAGGGTTATATTATTTAGAAAATTTAGATTAATTTGATCTTTAATATTCGGATTATTCTGTTAGCTGCTAAATTTTTTATGACATTAAATATTTACTATTTAATAAATTTATTTCATAAAAATGATTAAACTATGGAATCAAAAGAAAAGTAAACAAATTGAAGAGAAAAATAATAAAACGTTGTGATTGAAAATTAAAAAAGTCAAAAATAATTAAACGCGTGCTTTATTTTATGATATTTACCTCACCTTCTAGCGAGTGATACGAGACGTTCGAAAGGTTTTTCCCAGGTGTACATTTTGATAACGTGAATCCCGTTAATTATTTCGCCCATCAGACGAACGCGCTCGTCGGTCCTCGTTGCAATTTTTCCACGCAATTTTGACGTTATCTTGCCAACGTAAACTATAAATAAATTGGAATTGGAATTGTTTGATTACTATTGAATTTTAATGATAAAATAATTTTAAAAAGTATGAAGTTTTTAACAAAAAAAATATTTTTAATTGAAATTGGTAATATAATGTTTATTAAATTTTTTATTATAAAAGTATTTATACTTTTAACATTTTGCAGAATTCATGCTACAATTAAAATTGAATTTGTTTAAAGTCACATTTTAAAAAATTTTTGATGATTTTAGAAAGATAATGTTGTGAAACTCAAAAAAAAGGTTTAATTAAAAAATAATGTGAATGTGAAATTTATTATTTCAAATAGAAATAAAAATAAACGTTTGAACGTGTTATTTTAAACTCTTTACTCAATGCTCTTTATTAAATAATAATGGGTTTAAATAAATCATTTCTTGAACCGTAAAATATAAAATTTAACAAAATTTTATCGGGGCCTCTTGGTACAGTTGACTGTGTTCGGTACTTAATATACGAGATACCTTAAATTTAGTTATAAATTTTTTATCGAAAAATTAAAACAAACAACTTACTCTGTACCGGAATAGTTTCAAGTGCCATAAGTAAAACACCGGTAAGCGATGCCAATCCAACATTACGCCAAATTAAATAAGCAATAAGCGTACCCTGCAGTGGCGTTATCCAAATGTAATGTAAGTACATAAAAAGTGGATCGAACCGGACAGCATCATTAGTTAACAAATTTATAATACGACCACCTGTATTTGCGCTTACCGATGCACTCGACAAACGTATAACCTGTTGATTAAAAAATTACGATCATTACGGAGTACAAAAATAAAAGGCAAACTTAAGTATAGCATACGTAATAAGCAAAACGATGGGTATATGTATTAATGAAAAAACAAAAAAAAATATGCTGAGCTAATTTTAGATTGGGAGAATTTAAAGCAAAAGAGACCGTTTTAAATGGAAAATATTTTTTTATGTTATACTTGTAATTTTAGTCAATAGAAATTGTGTGAATAGAAATAAAAATAATCGAAAGTCTTTATCAACAAATATCTCATGTTTGTTATAAAAACATCAATATGAACTATTATCGTGGACGTGGAAAGTTAAACAAATTTTATCACCTAAATATCTTTATTTTTTAAATATATCGAAAACAAATTGAAATAATGTAAATAAACAAAATTTGAAGAAAAAAAAACTAATCGCATAAAAATATCTCTGAATCAGTTGATATTCTCCGTAATGCCACTATTATATGCATATGTATAATTTTGTCAAAACGTATTGACGAGCGATGTGTCATAATCCGTATGATTCCCTGCACATAATGTATACTGTAAAATACATCGGATGACTAATCTTGATACATTAACAGTCTGTCTTACTATTACCCATAAATGGCAACTCAGACGACGCGAGGACAATGATTTTTTTCTATACTCGAAAACGCGTGCCTAGTTGTTTTTATCGTTTGTTTTTGATACGTTCGATACACCTACTGTTTCTTTGAAAATTTATTTTATAAGCTGTTTTGATAAATTGTTTTATGAAATTTTACTTATACACTGAGAAAAATTCTGTAGAAAAAATTACTATTTTAGATAGTAGCCATGGGACATACTTTATATGTATAAAAATTACTATTTTAAATTGTAAAAATTGCTATTTTAAATAGTAAAAATTTAGATAATTCAGAATTTTTTAAATTTTTACTATTTCAAATAGCAATTTTTACTATTTGAAGTAATGATTTTTGTACATATAAAGTATGTCCCATGGTTATTATATCAAATAGTAATTTTTACGATAGAATTTTTCTCAGTGTATGTAATTAAAAACGCTAATAATATTTTAAACAATTTTATAACTACAAAAAATTTTAATTCTCACTATAAAAAATAATGAAAGGCAAATTTACTTCCAAAAAAGTTTGAATTATCATACCTTTCTATAGATGAGTGACGAGCAAGCGATTCTCAAGCGCATACCAATTTCAAGGGTTCCTAAATCGATGTGGTGCTTCAGTAAACTATGTAAAAAAGTTAGTAATACAAGACTACAGCCGTAGACGTATGCTTGACCAATTGATACCTGCGAACCGCGCTCAAAGTATTGGATTAGCAAACCCATCACGAATGGTTGTAAAACCCTGTGAATTTTAAACGATTTATATATGTATTAATTTTTTGTTAATCTATGATTCGTTTGTATTTTTATTCATGATTGGCGAATTAAATAATTAAGAATAAAATTTTAGTAATTAATTTTAATTTATCAAAAATCAAAAAAATTCGTAGAAATTTTTATTCATAATATTAGTATATCGATAAAATATAAACATTAGTTAAAATTAAAATAAAACTTTTTTCATCTACCTTAAACAATTTAAAACAAGCATATGACCAGCGTAATAAAAATATGACCATCCAAACGCTTTTCTTATCGCGTTGACAAGTTTTGGTTTTCTGTCGCTTTGTCGCGCATTTTCCACCTCATTTTTCCAATATCTGCAATGAATTATTACATGATTGATTAAAATTAATTTTTAATGAATTTTTTTGTAATCACAAAAAAACGCATGCTAAATATATTTAATATTGTTTTGTATGGTTATCATTGATGGTATCGTTGATTTTAACAAAGAGAAGCATATTTCATTTCACGCCACGAAAACTAGTATATCTCGCATCCTTTTCCATACGAAAAGTAGCATGTTGCATGATCCAGTCATAAAAAAAAATTTGTTTAAATATCTTATTGTTCAAGAGAGCATTGAGCTGTACTTAGTCTTCGCGAGACAACCTAAATGCGCTACTCTCCGCAGGCATGATGGTAAATGTGCTAATATTCGTCGCAAATTTAGAAAGTACTACTCTCTTCATTAGAAGCAACAATATGATGAAAATTAATTTTCATACTAATTCCATCATCTTTAAAAACATTAAACGCTTCTGTCAGATTAATTTTGAACTTATTTTGAATTATTTTCTCAAAAATAAGGAGCAATTTATCATCTAATTATTAAGAAAACGATTTTGAAATTAATAGTTTTAGACTTAATAAGTTTAATTTTATGAAAAAATACAATTGCATTTCTCTTAAGAGCAGGTCGTATATCTCTATCCTTTTCTAATCAAAGAATTTATTTTTTTGCAAAAACTAATAATTGCAGCAAAAAATAAGGAGATAGCCCCATCTCGTATAATAAAAAGGAAGATTTTCTTTGATGAGAAAAAATTATTTTTATCGATTCGTTTTGAAGAAAACCTTGAAAAACTTAAAAAATAAAGGTTAGGATGGACGATTCAGTTTTTCAAGGTTTTCTTAAAAACGAAGCGATAAGAATAATTTTTCCTCATAAAAGAAAATCTTCCTTTTTATTATACGAGATGGGGCTTTCTTCTTATTTTTTGCTACAATTATTAATTTTTGTGAAAAAATCAATTCTTTGATTAGAAAAGGACAGATATACTCGACCTCCTCTTAAGAGGCGGTCGGAACCAAATCGGTGACTTGCGGTATATATCAAGTCAGCATTTTTCGCTTTACGATAATATTTTGTGTATTTTTATGGCTTAAACTATTTTAAATTATTCTTTATATACATGACTAGAGGAAATGACTATATTTTTACCATATGAATAAGTAAATAAATCATTATAAGCATTTATTACAAATATCAAACTGACTTGACATATACCGCATGCAAAAAACTGTCGTGTCGATTGTTAGGTGGCATTTTTCGCTTTATAACAATATTTTGTATATTTTTGTGGCTTTAACTATTTTAAATTATTCTTTATATACATGACTAGAGGAAATGACTATATTTTTACCATATTAATAAATGAATAAATTATTATAAGCATTTATTACAAGCACTGCATTAAGTCACCGATTTGGTTCCGACCGCCTCTTAATGAGTATATTAAATGATAGACCATCTGTTCAATTCACTCATATTTGATATTATTTACAAATTTCAAGTGTTAAAGTTAGAAATTGATTTTTATAACATAAGATGTTTGAACTATTTAAAAAATTTTTTATTTTTAACAAAGGATTCAAAATAAAAATATGTTGATTCATACTTTTCCAAACGTCCACCAAGTTGTTCACTAACATCCACTGGAAGTGCATCGTGTAAGTCATCGTTTTTAAGGTCCCTGGCTTTACCTTGATAAAACAATGGTTTTAACCACCTGTATAAACAAAATATTTAAAAACTTTCGTTAATTTTGATAATATTTTTATTTAATAAAATAGGTTATATAAATCATTCAGCAAAAGCTTTGGTTATGTTATTACAATTGATAAACGATGATAAACAAGCAGCCGATAAAAAAAACGTTGATAAAAGAGTACGTCTAGAAGTGAAAATCGATTGAAATAATATTAAATTAAATTAAACTAAAAGTCAATAATGTTGTTTCATCTTAGTAGTTGTATCGTTAGCGGTACTATATTTAAATTCATCGATAAGATAAAATAGAATTAACATTCATAAAATTATAACTTAGTTTAGCAACATTAAGCCTCAAAATAAAAAAGATAATGTAAAATTTTTTCGTTCAAGGCATAACCTTAAACTGTAAGTAAACAGAAATAATTAGCATGTATTATTGAAATTGTACAATTTTGCAATTTTCAACCTTTACAAATGCTTTGAAAATCGATTAAAAATGTAGAATTAAGGATTTCCCTAAAAAAAAATTACCATTTTTTTGTAGACTGCATTATTTGTATTGATAGTATATACGTTATTACTAACCTCCCATACTAACTCATCTTTCAATCTTAATAAATTCTTATATTTAAACGATCACGTTACCTATTATATCATACATACTTATTTGTCTTTTAACTAATTGTAGTATATTTTTTAGGTATTTTTTAATGGTTTTATTTTATTATAGAATTAAGGCGACTTCGAAGGTTAGATTTCCATTTCGTGGTTTTCAAAATCATGTTTTCAGTTAATAAAACTTTATGAATTTTTAAGTTTTCGACTATTCTACGGGTTTCAAAAAATGGTGGAAAGTTAAACAATCTAAAAAATCTGGTAATTTACAAATTAAAAAATAGAACCTATTCTCCGAAATCACCTTAACTAGACTGTGAATGAAAATATTTGCTCTTTTTCTTATATTAATATTAAAATAACTTACAAAATTAATAAATATCTGTATAAATATTTTTCAGTGTAATTAAATTTTTAAGAATATAATCAATTATTTTCTATATCTAAAAAGTCTAAAATTTTTTTTTTTGTTAAAAGATAAACTCTATCCTGTTTTATTGGAAAATATTTATTTCAAACCGAGATGCTCAGAAAGTCATATTTGGATTCAGCTTTAGAAATTGTTTTCACTCCTTGAAAGCGAATATTAACCGATGAAAAAGATTCATGAATTAATTTATGTTCTAAAACGTATATTGACATCATCAAAATCGGTAAGTTGGGGTCGATACTTTCCTTGTTAGATATCCCGAAAAAACACAACTCATTATAAATACAAATATTGCTTATCCAAAAACTTTTCTTGCAAATTTAAATAATGAATCCGATTGGATTTAACTATCAATTATTCAATGCACAGTTGAAACATTATAATTAGTCACTCAAAGAAAAGTCGACGAGTGACACAAAGTTTATTATAGAATGAACAAATTTTTTACCAAATATACACAATTCTCAATAAAATACAATTTTTAACTCTCGAAGTTTCAAATGAAAATTAAATTTTACTAATTAAAACAAAATAGATTAAACAAACGTTGTCATTGTCTTAAAATAAACGATGATTTAAAAAAAGTTATTTTGTCGTTTCCAAAAAAAAAATGTCGCGTGTTTCATTCCCTATGCATTTTTAATAAATCATGAAATATAAGAATAATAAAATATAATTACAAACCATCCTTTGACAAAAAAGATTTTTATAAAAAAAAGGACAATTTTCATCCTAACACTATTTCGCATTGTCATTTATAATTAAATTGTTATTTTAAGTTTTTGTTTTTCGTTTTAACGATTATAGATCACTAGTCTTTAATTATAATTAAAAATGATGCAGCACACTCGATAGAACGATGGATCCGTAATCTCGGGGACCCGAGTTCGAATCCTGCTCTCAGTGGCTGATTGATACGAGCAACACTGTACGTTACATGTGCTTTGTTCACAAACGCATTGAAAATCTCCGTCGTTAATTAGCATTACAATGATAGCATAAATACAACGACGTTAAATACAATCAAAAAGAAAAAAAAATGATGCAAAAAATCATGACACTGACTCTTAACAGAATAAATCTAAGATAGTTGTGATGCAAAAAAATAAAACTATATTTTTACTTAATTGAATGTTTTGATTGTAACCTTGACATTTGATTAAAATGCGACTCTTGTTAAATTGAGTAATCAATTAACTCAATGTTATTTTACATCGACTAGAATAAATGAAAATAAAGATGTTAAATGTGAAAATTTTATAATATAAGTGCAGGATATTATTTTTTGCCATTATTAAACTTGCTTATATCGAATGAACGTTTATGAAATTTCACTGATTTACAGATAGGATTAGACAAATAAAATATTTTATTTATTTTCTCGCATTCTAACCTCAAAATCGCAATTTATTTTCTCTTTTTCGGCTCTCAAGCGAGAAAATATATTATGAAACTGATGTGTAAAGGCTTTTTTACGAAACTCGTTACAGCCCTCGCCTCCGGCTCGGGCGGTAAACTTCTCGTTTCGTAAATAAAGCCTTTACACACCCGTTTAATAATGTACTATATTCAACCCTTTAACATCTAGTGTTTAACGGCAATAAGCTTAGATTTTGAGATAAATAATAAATATTTTACATATTAATTTAAATAGTATTTTTTCACAATTTTATTGTATTAATTATAAATTAAAATTGTCTGGCCAAGTGTCAAATTTACTAAAAACGTAATAATATATTGTATTACTACATAATATTGAAAAAATATATTAATTATGTTAATATAAACTTATAATTATAAGTAAGAGAAAAATCGACATTTTAATATCAACGTTCTAAAAAATTCGATTCATGAATACATTTCCGCTCTTCACAATCATCTATTTCATGGAAATACCATATACCGACAATAGTAGAGCAAACGTTTGCTTTTTATTAAACTTAATTTGATCAAGAAGTAAATTCTTCATTTCCTTTAATAATATCTTTTGTAAAAAGTCATTTTTTCAAAATAACATCACGTGTTTTATGTTTCAATATAGACCATGTGCTCAACGTCACGTATATATATGCAGACGTTTATAACACGCATTTGATGCCTTTAGACATCCAATATAAGCGCCGTGGTATTCTAATAGAACTCGTTCCAATTTTTAATTAAACGAATTTATATGTTTAGGTATTACATACCTAATGTACGCGTTGTGCGTTTAGATTGAAATTCGAATGCGTTCGTTTTTTTTATGTATCTACAATGTATGGTGGGCGTGGAATCATTTATTTAAAAGGATTTAATTAACGACTATTTTCGGACTATAAACTGTATTCTAGATTTCTCTGGAAGTTTTATGATGATTTTTTTATGCACAGATTTATTTGAATAACTTTTTTATTGTTTTATAATTTTTGAAAAATTATAAAATGAATATATACAACAATATTATGTTTGATTTATGTTTATTAAATATCAAAATACTATAAAATTTTAATTAATAATAAGATAAAAATTAAATTTAAACTATTTTACTCATATTGTTGTGAAAAATTTTCGACTTTGATAGTAGCTGTATGATCATAGTACAAATTTTAATTAGATATTTGAAAATTATAATAGAGCAGTAGATATCATTTTTCAAGTGGCACTTGTATATCAGGTGTCATACGCGGTAATTCATATGAGACTTGTTTTTTACAAACTATAATTAAAAAAAACTCATAATATCCCGAGTAAAGTTTCGTACATATATATTTTATTGTGATAATATGTTCGGCTTTATCTACAAAATTCCAATAATAAACGATTAAATTTATCACTTATCAACAGTGTGTTATATAATTGTCTAAATAGAACCGTTTAGTGGCTCAGTCGGTAGAGCGTTGGATTCGTAATCTCGAGGTTCTGAGTTCGAATCCCGCTCTTGACAGCCGATTGATAGAAGCACCGCTGTATGTTACATTTGCTTTGTTCACAAACACACTTACGAGTTCCGTCGCTGATTAGCATCACAAAAAATGGCATAGCATAAATATAGCGACGTGAAAAACAAAAAATAATTGTCTTATATATTTATACATTTTTTACGCAATTATTATTTTTTTAAATAATTACTTTTAATTATAGAAATTAAAATAACGTATAGATGACTTTGTTATTACATTTAAATTTCTGCCAATTAGCCATTCAATTCTATTGTTATAATGCAAATAATACACCACGTTTAAAAATTTTTTTTACATTTGCAGACGTGATCGTAATATTCCATATAAAGATTATATTGAATTTCATAAACGGTGATATCAAAGAGAATTAACTTGTGAAAAATTCTAAAATAGATAAATATCTAAATATTTTTTATAGGTTAGAGACGATTTTCAAAATATCATAAAATAAGTGAAAAAAGGTCAAATTTTAAACAGTGACATAAATAAAAAAATTTTTTTCAATGAACAACTCTTCATAAATATTTCTCTATTTATCTAAAGAGATAAGATATATCTTTGATGGTTCATTAAGAACAATTAACTTACGAAATGTACGATTTCACAAAACACGAATTAGTCAAACGTTGAGTTTTTCAATATGTATCCTAACGCACG
This sequence comes from Anastatus disparis, assembly GCA_017163975.1. NCBI lineage: Eukaryota > Metazoa > Arthropoda > Insecta > Hymenoptera > Eupelmidae > Anastatus > Anastatus disparis. The sequence goes on along the minus strand of JAFFSR010000218.1, from coordinate 1,806,178 downwards.
TTAAATAAAGTGTAAAATCATTCTGTAAATTTTAATTTATTATTTAATTGACTTAAAAACAACAAACTAAATTAGAACATCTAATAATTATTGAATTGTCAAAGAAAAACTTATTAAAAGCAATAACAAACTATACCGATGCTCAACAATGTAAAGGTCAATAACTTGCATAATATTTAACGAGTTAATGGACAATGATTTCTTTCAATTGCAATAATAAACGAGATAATTAATTGATAAACGTATTATAATTGTCAATTAGTCATTAAAAAGACATTCAAAACTTTCAAAAACACTCGAACAAAAGTCGTACACGTTTTAAAAATAAGAAATTTTTTTTTTCTTTCAAATATCTCGGTAATTATTTTTAATAGGTTGCATCATAAAAGTGTTAATTTCTTTTTACACATATATACATTGCGTGCTAAAAACTTAATCACACGGTTCAGTGTACCCAAAAAAATAAGGTAAACAAGCGAGTAACTATCAATGTCAATTAAAAATAAAAGAAAGATGTTACTTAAAGCTTTTGCTCGAACGTGTAATTCAAAACTGAAACGTGTGTTGTTTTAACAAATATTGTAAATACACGTTTATTCGTAAACAAATATATGTTACTTAAGCTATTGTTTATGCAACGGATCCTATTCAAAATAGATTTTTTTTATATCTGGAATGATCTACTTAATTCAATGTTTATGCATCAATAGTAATAAAGTTGCTGTATCGAAAAGTCCATAACTTTTGATTAGTTTTGATTTTCTCGATAAACGTTTGGCTTTTAGTTAAAAATAGACTCAGGCTTGAACGCTGTTTATATTGTATACAAATATATCCGGCGCTTGCTAAAAATTCATCAATTAAAAGTCGATTCTTTTTTTTTCGCCGGAATGTCACGTTACTTTTTGTTTTTTTTTTTTCTTCTTTCAACGTTCGAAATAGTCGTTCTGAAAAAATATTCAAAACTTTTGTATACAGTTTCTAGCTATTTTCTTTTTTTCTTAAAATAACATCATACGCGTAGTACATGCTCATATAGTAACCTTTTTTTTCCAAGAATCTTAAAATAAGAAATACGTTTTAAAACTGTATAAAGGAGCATAATATACTTACCAAAAGAATAATTTACTAATAAAATTTGCTGAAAGCCTGGGACTTGGATTGCCCCGTATCCTCTGACCCATTCTCTCTCGTCTTTTCTTTCTTCTTACCGATCACGCTCACTAACTGTACATGTGTATATACAGCACAATCTTTTAATATAAAAATCACCTTTTTTTTATTTTAATATTTCACTCTTGAAAACGAGTACATGTATTTGTTATTTCACGCACATATTATATCCACACGACACTTGCACTGGGAATGAACATTAACACGTAGTCGGCATGTTTAATAATTGAGAAAATGTAAAGATATATACGTGGATAAAGTACATATATGTAAGAATAGAAAAATTCAGAGCAAAGAAAGAAAGGAAAAAAAAGATACTCGTGTGTTAACTCGTGGGCGGCGCCGGTGATACTGAATAAGTTCCGTATAGTTATTGTGTTGTTGAGCTCTCTTAGTACACCAACCAGTTGCCAGTCAAAGCCGACGCGCTTGAGAAGAGGAAGGCGAACGAACCGCAAACTCCAAAACGAGTAAGAAAGAAAAATGAAAGAGCAAGAGAGCGAATGAGTATAAAATAAAGTAAGCAAGAGCGTGTTGTCGTGGAATTGATAAAAGTGGAATCAGAAAGAGAAAGGAGATAAAATTTGTATGTGCTTAATATAATACGTATTGACATTTCTGAATGTTTGTAATGAATTTTAATGGGAACGATGGTTTTAAATTTTTTATTACAGTAATTAGAAAAAAGAGTCGTTTAATTGTAGTACGTAAACAATGCTTTTATATGTTTTATAACTTAATAAAAGGTTTGCTTTAGTCACCGCTCAGGTATATATATATATATGTAGACCCTATGATCATCGGTGTAGATCGGTAAAACATTTTTCAGGCGCTACCTTGTATATAAATCAAATGATTAACAATCCAATACTCTATCGATCAAGAAGTAAGAAATGATATTATTAAAACAATATTGGAAAAAATAGTAACTGAAAAATTTATTATTTTTAGGTTAAGTTTAAAATTTTTTTGTGGATTTAGAAATTTAATTCTGTTATCCAAACTTAATTTAAGGTTAAAATCTTCCATTACAATCATCAAAAAGAATTCAATTTTATATATTTCATTTTATGTAATTTTGTTTTTAATTTAATAACCAACACTAAAAAATAATACATGAAGATATAAAAAATTATGCATAAGTATAAGGTGAAATTAATATAATAGTGAACTCATTTTATCTTATATTGAGTATAAGTAAACAAGCGATCGACTAATTTCACGTTATTTTTTACATAAGGTTCGAAAATTTGGAAAAAATTACAATTATTTTATCAATATAAAAACAGACTTAATTCCTCGAATCTATTAAAAGCATAAATCATATATGAAAATTCGATGCTCTTTTAAAACTAATATCACTAAAAATGATACCTATGTGCAATTGCAATTATGCGATACAATCATAAACCATTATCCCTTTTTTACGAAATTTTTGCATCAAGGTTATGATTCATAATTATTTTTATTTAATTTTTCTAAAATCCTATTAATTTACTTATATGCATTCGATTTTATTTTGAAAAAGCAATATAGCTTTATTATTTTGAACCATACAATTTCGTTTAGTGCAATGTTAAGTAAACTTATATTAGTGATAAATACAAATATCCATAAGTTGAATTTGAAAAAAAATTAGATATTATCCACTTAAACAAGATGCTCATGAGTACGTGATGGATCTAACCGAATATGTTTTTTTACAAAAAACGATGGTCGTACGAAATTAGCTATTTTTTTCTTTTTTATGAACATAAAGAATTATTCCAGATTATTTTTACTACATATTAAACATTTTTTCGTGTTTTTAGTTGCTTATGATTGGTAAGGAATTGTATTGGTAACTGAAATATAAATAATTTTCATCTAGATTCTTCTTACACATCCTAATTAAAATAGTATATTTCGGTACTAGTGCGATTAAGTGATTTTTTACTCGTGTGGTTTGCGCCCGAGCGAAGCGAGGGTGAAAAGGTCACACGAGTAAGAAATCACTTTCTCGCACGAGTATCGAACACTATTTTTTGACACGACGTGTGAGAAGCTCCATTTTCGCACGTGTCACTTTGTACAGCGTGCGTGAAATCGAGCTTCTCGCACGGAGTGTCAAAAAATATTTAATTATACATAATTCCAATATTTATTTATTAAAACTTAATAAGTCACATTGCTTCTCAACAGATGGAACTCGAACTTGCATGCGCTGTGGAAGTGTTTGGTATCTCCTTTAAACTATTTTATTTTTCTTAGTAAGTTTTCATCTGAATGCGAATTTAATGTTACTACGGTCATTTTTTTCTTCGTAACGCGTTTTCTATTAGAGTATATGATGAAATTGCATCATCAGATTTTTGAAGTAACTTTTGAACCATGGAAACTTTATCTTTCGACTTTTAAGCATTGGTATTTGGTATAGTATTACCATTACCGGTAGTACCGTTCTTACGGTGTCCACGGACTGAAACACTTACCTTATAGGTTGAAATTTTTAAGTGTTGTTTAAAATAATTTAAGTATTTATTTATTTTACTGAATGGACGAAATTCATCGTCTAAATATTGACAAAAAAGTAGTCTCACTTTCCCATAAACTCTTATGAATTAAAACAGCAACAATATAGATAACAGCTTAAAACGCTTTTCCCAGAAACATTTTTCTTTGTAAGTGAAACGATGAATCATCTCCATTCTTAGAGTATTATTTTTATCTATTACTTTACATTCACCATAAAATTGTAAGCTATAGTTTAGAGATAAATTTCATAAAGAAAAAATTACACCTTTATTATTTTGTTTCATTTCTTATCTATGGTTATTATGATTATATAGAGACAAAGAGAAGTGAAGAAAAAAATATTCATATTTTTAGATTCTCGCTTACGTGGCTCTTCCTTACCCTATACTATTATTGCTACTGTCAACCCTTTGTATTCCAAGAAAAAATAGCCAAGCTATGAAATGTACTATAATTTGATTTCATCGAGATACTGTATGTTCCCAATGATTTTAATGTATTTCTTTAATGCTAGCATTATATTTTTTCTTTTATTTTTATCCCTTCTATACAAACATAAGAAAATTCAAATGTTAATTTATAGCTTCAAATAGTTTTTTCTTGCAGATATCGGTAGAAAAAATACCTTGCGTTGATATTATAGACGGTACGCATAATATAAAATTATGTTACTTCTGAAATTCATTGTCTTTTACTACGAATCATTAATAACATAGGCTAGAAAAAAATTTCTTTGTTTCTTTTCACGTTGATAATACCTGCCAATTTCACTTCTAATAATATTTTTTTTTTATTTACGAAACAAATTTATATTTAATATCCCTATTAGAAAATTAAGCATATTTTGGGCAGAATTTCTGGTTAACAAAAGTTAAAATGACACTTATCTAGAAATTCTACAAATTCTTTGAACAAAATTTTTAGATAAGTGTCATTTAAACTTACCGTTGACCAGAAATTCTGCCCAAAACATGCTCAATTTTCTACCATATATCTATTTATTAATAGTAATATGATTGACTTTTAAGGGATTAACATTAATTATAATCATTGAAATTATTATGTATAAAAATATATTTTAAATAACAATAATATTGATAAAACGTAGAAACATGTTTTTGTTTTTATGAATTGGATTCTGAAAATAAGTTATCAAACATTGATATGTCAGATATTTCATATCTTTTAAAAAAACATTTGTGTGATATTAAAATTATTAAATAAATTTATATAACATTATTTTCATAATCTTCATGCTATCATTTTGATGTTAATTAGCGACGGAGGTTTTCAGTGCATTTGTGAACAAAGCACATGTAACGTATAGTGGTGCTTGTATCAATTGGTCACCGAGAGCGGGATTCGAACTCAAGACCTCGAGATCACGAATCCATCGCTCTACTGACTAGGAGAGTGTCACACCTCCGGATCACAGATTTTGCTCAAACTTCGGGATAAGTTTTCAGATGATAAAATATGGAAAAAGCTCAAGTTATAGTCATTAATACTCAATATTTCTCTAGTTACAGGCAATTAAAGAAAATCACTAAAAAAGTTACTAGATTTTTAAACGCATATAGTTCTTTAGCGTCGATAGCTACAAGCTTGAAACTTTTTTAAAATTAAAGCTGAGCTCAAATCCTTTCGAAACAGTAGTTACAGCATATCAAAATATTATTTTTTCCCAAAGTTAGAGCGTAATAAGGATTGGACCCAATTTCAGCTTTTATTATTAATTAATGTTTTTAAAAGAAAAATCAGGTCCAATGTTTATCACGCTCTAACTTTGGGAAAAAATAATATTCTTACATGCTATAACTACTAATTCGAAAGGATTTGAGCTCAGCTTTAATTTTAAAAAAGTTTCAAGCTTGTAGCTATCGACGCTAAAGAACTATATGCGTTTAAAAATCTAGTAACTTTTTTAGTGATTTTCTTTAATTGTCTGTAACTAGGGAAATATTGAGTATTTATGACTATAACTTGAGCTTTTTCCATATTTTATCATCTGAAAACTTATCCCGAAATTTGAGCAAAATCCGTGATCCGGAGGTGTGACACTCTCCTAGTGAGTGAGCCACTGAGACCGAATTTATCCAATGTGCTTTTTATTTAATTCTTAGATTATGTGCCTTTGAAGGGTTAAATTTGATCAAAAACGTTAATGAAGCATAACGTATAAATATATTTATCGAAATCATAAAAACAAATTAAATAGTGATAATTTCTAAAATATTCATATAAATTCATTGTGTTAGAACTAGAGTAGGATATTTTTAATTTTATCTTGTAGGCTCTTTATTTTTCAGTACATTTTTAATCAGTCCTTAAAAGCCAATGAATTAGGATGATGAACTTTGAAGTACATTGAACGCTGAGTAAGATAACTTTAATATCTACAACAATTAATGAGCTATTAAATATCTTTTAAAAATGAATCAGTACAAATTAATAAATTAATAATTAGTACATCTATAACTGGAATTTTATAAATTTTACTGAAGTGTACTTATTATTTAATATTATAATCAAACGAATAACTAACCCCTACATACGAATCCACTGATAAATTAATAAATGGTCCAAAATTTATAACAATAGGGGAAGTTCGAAACATCATAATTAGTAAACCTTTTAAAGTTTCTGTCTGTAATTCAGGCCAGTCAGATTTACAAATAGCTTCACTGAATTCTAAGCTCTGGAAATCGAAAAGATAAAATAATTATTTTTTTACGTTTTTAATGAATTACAAATTTTATAATGTGAATATAAATTTACCTTTATAGTAATTTCGTTACCAAACCAACAATAAATAAATAATTCAGCTAACATGCTAGATAGGAACATCAACATAAATGAAACTGGAATATTTGAACGCTCTGATGTTAACCCATATATCGAGACGCATATAATAATCAAACTTAAACAAAACTGTACCACGATGGACGGAGCAAAAGTATATTTCAGATCGTTAACAAACCTGAGGAAATTAGTTTAAAAAAAAATAATTTGCAATAAAAGTTATATAAACTTTGATCATTGAAAAATAAAGCACAATATCCACACTTTATTCTTTACTATACAAAAAATGATTTTTGATGGAAAATAATTCATGCGATTCTTTTTTTTTTAATTAGTGTATAATATTTTATCACTCACTTAAAAATTTGAAGATGATGAAGAACACTTTCTTTAATCACTTGAGCTTCCAATCTTTTGATTTGAGCTTTAGAAATGTTTCTTGAAAATGCAGCTTTTGTGTTTTCTGGCAACATTTGTAATCTACAACTAATAAGATCCAATTGTGCACAGCTTTGTATCATGAAACCAGCTATCATAGTATCATTTATTGCGTTCCATCCGGCTTGAATCAGTATACCTAAACCATGTTGGACGTAAGTACACCAATAAATTAAATCATTCGTTATTTCATATGGATGCCAGGCTTTAACCTGGAGCACGTATTTTACTGGTGCTAAGAAACATGGCAAAATCGCTGAAATTCCTGATGAGATTGAGACTAATATTGCGTACAATAATACTGTATACCTAGAGTCGTTAACAATTATTATTAACATCATTCAGGATAATAAAAAAAATTCAATAATTAAGATATAAAGTTGAGATCTTATATTTATTATGAAATTCATATACTTTTCAAACCTTGCAATTTTGTTGTAATGCGAACAAATCTGCATTTCTTTAATATTCTGTGGTGTACAATTCTGACGTAAAAGTTCGTTTATCAAAGCAACCACTTGCTTTCTTCTTAAAAGAAGCGTAGCACCTTTTATACAGCCACTTAACCCAGCAAGAAATATATAACTTGCTTCGGCAAAATCATTTAAATTTTCTGTCAAAACAATTAGTGCCATTAATTCCATGATCATGAGAAAAAATGCAATCGTAACATTGATTAAGGTATAAACACTATAGAATTTTTTGGCTAAACTTGATCGCCAATAAAGTGGTTCCCAAATTCCTAAACCTGATGCTAAGAAAAATGCTTCTGGAAGTGTGTGATTAATCATATTATTTACTACTATTGTTGAAAAGATAAGTAGAAAGATGTTGAAAGAAGGTAGAGATTTTTTTAACCCTTGAACAAATATTTTGTATTTTTTTTATAAATACTTATAGATTCATTTGAATAAAGTCTTTTATACTAAGATATATATTAAAAGTTAGCGAATTTAATTTTAGATAAAACTTAGTCCTGGTACTTTTTTTACGTCAAGAACTTTCTTCCCTACTTGTCGGGTAAACGGTTGGTATCCGTTATTTTTACTCCCCCTTTTAATTCGTATAATTATTATAAGTTGTTGTTATTCGCAGAAATTAGACTATTATACATACATCTTACATACACTTATTGACATAGCAAATGGGTCGCTAGAGTATAATTTCCCCTCCCACAATCGTCTCCTAGTATGTTGCATACAATGCGACATTTTTTTTAGTCACCCCTAGTCATTGTAAGAGAAAGAATAGTATTTTTTATTGATAGAATGCATAAGAAGTCTTTACAAGGAATTTTCCTAATATTATTTAAATAATGATCCTTTATTTTGATTCACGGTTTTAATTATTTATTGCCAATAGATTACGCATCGAAATCACGATTAGTGAAATTTTAAAACGAATCCTAGTATTTTCATATAGTTTTACGTAATCAAGTAAAATTACGTCATGGGTTTACTTATGAAGATCTGTTCGAGTGTTTTGAATTTTCTATTGTTATATTTTTATTTTAAATTTTATAAACATATTAAAAAATGCGCTCTAAACAATTGTCGATTCCACAAAATGGATATTTTTTTTATAATTTAAAAAGTTGAAACGCACATGAGTTTAATTTGGTATATCTATAAGTAAGAGAATGCAGCAAAAATGTATGTGTATGGAAAGAGTAATCTTATTTATTTATTTGTTTCAGATAATAAACCTACTGAGGAATTGTCATGAAGATCATAAAGAGGCGTTACTCAAATACTATTCCGAGATCAAAGATTCGTATGACATGATAAGTTCGTATGATTATAATATAAATATTTAAATAATTTACAATATTACATAATATATTTATAAAAACAAAAAAGTAATTCTGGGGGGGGGGGGAACGTAAGTCAAAATTATGATGATTGCTTTGGTGTACAAAAATACAATCTATATAGTTTGTATAGTATGATTTAATCTTATGTTGCATCTTATGTTTATCCTAAGCTGTATAAATTTTAATTCTTTCATATATTACATAAAATTTTCAAAAGTTACTTCTTTAAATCCATAAAGAATATTTATGAAATTCTATTTTTATGTATATTAAGGGGGTTAGTGCAATATCCCGATTTTCTTAAGAATATCTTAAAATTAAAAGACAATAAAAATAGCACTATTTTACATATCATATTAAAATTTCAGATAGCTTAGCTTCACCGAAGCCGAGATATGAAGTCTGAAAGTTCGAAAATTTAACACAGCGTCTTATGGGAAGGTTGGTATGAGACAGAAAAAAGCAAACGTTTTCATCGATAACCCTGAAAATTTTCTTAAGAATAAACCAAAAAACTGACATGTTTTTAACAATTATAATTAGAATATAATATTAAAATTTCAGAAGACCTAGCTTCATAGTTTCGTAGATACAGCAATTTAATGGACTATCTCGCCGAAGTTTTCATCGAGTAAAACACGAGAGGGGAAGGTGTGCATATATAAACAGAATTTTTGTTAAACTGAGTTAAATATAATTGAAGTTACAACTATAATAATAAATTATTTACACTTTTTATGAAAGAATTCTATAATAAAAAAATAATATTTTGTTCCTTATTGCGGGGCCCTGAGTAGATACGGTCCTGTGCGCACTAACCTCCTTAATACAAATTTATTCCAAAACTAAAAAAAAAAACAATAGTTTTCGAAAATTTAGCTGAAGATTCTAATTTTTTCCGTCTTTTTACACACAAAATTTACTTCCAGGCGTAGCTTTCAGAGTATGTAATATAACTAACATACAGTTTTATTCCAAATTCAAATGATAAGAATCTTGGTTTCTTTTAAGTTTACAAAAATAAAATAATTTTCCCCCCAAAAGCTTAAAAACATGAAAGTAAAAACTAGGCAAGTATGATTGTTTTTCTAATTTAAAAAAAAAATTGTAAAATCAATTTTAATTAGACAACTATTTTATTTTATTTTAATATGTCATATATATTTTTTTTATTTATATTTGATAATTTATTTAACATAAGATAATACAAAAAGCAATGAATCATTTTATATTTGTTGTGTACTTGTATATTAAATAAATTATTTTACAAAAGTATGGAAAATAAAAATATATGACATGATAAAATAAAATAGTTATCTAATTAAAATTCATTTAACAATAGTTTTAAATCTCAAAACAATTATACTTCATTTTATTTTATTTAACGTCGCTGTAATCATCTTATCATTACCATAATTAGCGACGGAGATTTTGAATGTGTTTGTTAACAAAGCATATGTATTGTATACAGTGATACTTGTATCAATCGGTTTGCCGCGAGCGGGATTCGAACTCGAGTTCTCGAGATTATGAATCCATCACTCTACCGGCTGAGCCACTGACGACCTCAATATATTTCAGGAGTAGGACTTGATAATATTCTGTGTATTCATATACATTATATTTAATTAAACATAACTACACTGATATTGTTAAAAAATTATCAATAAAATTATTGTTATTAATACTTTTATATTTTATTATATGAATATTCTTGCGCGTAAGCTATATGATCTCCACATGAGATAGTTATATATATTGCTTGATATTTTGATTTTAATTAATTATTAAAATATTCAATTATTTCCATAAGATAAAGTAGATATAAAGAAGCTTTAATAACCCGATTTTTTAATCATAATTTGTGGATAACAAATCATCAGTTTGGCCTCAATATAAAAAAAATTTCAAATTAGGGAATCCAGATGTCTTAAAACCTCACGTAGTTACATTCATATTGATTAGCTTACTCCTCAGTACAATGTAATATTGAATTTTCAAAAGCAAAAAAAACTTACTGCAACTACTTTGTAATGTAAATTAAACTATAATATTCATAAGCTATTGTTTACTTTATGTTACAATTGGATTTTATTCTAAAATGATGTAAAGGGTGAAAGAAAGATTAGTTCAGCCTAAGTATTTTTAATACATTTTTTTTTAAAGATCAAATTTATTTTCATCAACAAAACTTTTGTTAGTAAAACTACAGTTTGTTGATTTAATATAATTAAAAAACTATACATGGCAATATATTATTATAATAAAAACGTGTATTCAATCAATATCTGCATAGATACAAGTTTGAAAAAAATATCACTAAGGTTAGATTTACGTTAACTTTTGATTCAGTAAATGGTTTTACATTAATGTTATAATTCTATTTACAAACGCCCTTATGTTAGCGGCTTACCATTATCTTATATTCAAAATTTTATAATTTTTTAAAGAAATCATATTAAAGATTTACTAGTTTTATGATTTAGAAAAATAAAATTATAAATTTGGATCGCTTTTTGAATAATTTGCACAAATATAAGAACCATTCCTTAAATGAATTTCTTCATGTTTTTGTAAATTATATTTTAATTTAAAACTTTTTTCACATATCTTACACTTCCAATCTCGCACATCCGAATGTATTACAGTATGTCTATTTAAATCTGTTTTTGAATAGAAGGCTTTATCACAATGGTTGCATTTAAAATTTTTTGTACGATCTGAGTGCACTTGATACTTATGACTTTGTAAATAACGGAATGATTTATTACAAATATCGCACACCTCACTAAAATTACTTGAATGAACCCTACTATGAGATTTTAAATTGGATTTGGTAGCAAAAGATTTGTTGCAATGATTACACTTCCAGTCTCGAATTTTTAAATGAATTATTCTTTCATGACCTTTTAAATGCCACTTATGACCAAAAGTTTCGTCGCAATAAGAACACTTCCAATCTCGAATTTTCAAATGAACTGTTTTTCCGTGAATTTTTAAGTGACCCTTTGTAGAAAAAGATTTGTCGCAACGAGCACACTTCCAATCTCGGATTTTCAAATGTATTGATTGTTTGTGATGTGTTAAATAGTGGTTTTCCGTAAATGATTTATTACATATATCACAAGTAAAATTTTTAATTCTTAGATGTACTCCTCTGCGATGCCTTTGCAAGCTACTCAGCGAAGCAAAATTTTTGCCACAAATATCGCATAGGGTGTTCTGAGATTTAGCTAAATCTTTATCACTGGAAGCCTCTTTGAAATTTTCGAGTTCTCCATAACTTTCTTCTTTAATAGTAATCAAACTGGTTTCAAGATCAGCTGTCAATGATAATGAATCCAATGTGTAATGATTTTCATCTTTAATATGTATTGATTCATTTTTAACGATTGAAGTTGACAGTTGATTTGATTTTAAGTTGACTGAGTTTTCTGCATCAGGTCTGTAATTAAATTAAATTATTTTTATATTATCAATCTTAAAATACTTAAATTAATTCTTTCATATATCAAAATCAAGTTACATGTCAAATTTATATTATCTGTTATTATTATTATTATTAACTTACTAATGTAATAGAATATAAATAGATTGTACATACATTTTTGATAAAAGAGGTTGTGAAAAGATTTCAGTGTTATTGTATTGAATAGATTGAATACTATCAGGCTCAGTCTTTATATTTATTAAATTATCAATTTGATAATTAACGAACGTAAAAGGGTTAATCGAATTGTAAAATTCATCGTCAGAATTAGAAATTTCTTTTTTGATGTTGATCGAAATCGGCAAATTTTGGATTGATGCCTCGTTATTTGGAAATTTGATGAAGCTGTCTGTAGAGAGCCTACACAATCAAATAATTTCATTTGAAAAATTAGTCATTAGAATCAAATAACATAAAGTTGTTAAAAATAATATTGATGATATCATGTAATGCTTTAATTTTAAAAACACTGCGAATCTTAATGATTCGTGAATTCGTGAAAATAGAGATAATAAATAAACATATTGTCATTCTTACGTTTAGATTTACTACTTTCAACTTGAAGCCTTGTACTTACGTTGAGAGAAACGTGGACTCAGCTTTGATACCATTCATTGTGATATACAATGATATTAAATAAATAAAGATACTTCAAAAAAGTTTATAACACCTATAACGAATTATAAAAATTTTAAAGTTTTTCAATAGGTACAAAACATTTATAGAAATTTTATAATACATCTAAAGAATGTACAGAAGTCACAGCTATGCCACGTACTATAAATATGACGGTTCTAATACATGAATAAATATTATGTTTCGCGCAAATGAGTTTCACAACTGTTATATGTGTAGAAGAAAAACAGACACTGTTGAGTAAAATCAAATGCTTGTATTTCTAACAATAGCGTCTATGTATTCTACCTTTAACTAATTAATCGCCATAGATTATTAGAGATCGAGTTATTTGTTTTAAAAATTGACTTTAAATATAATTAATTTCACAAAATTTTATTTAGCGAGCTGTTCATTAGATTATACAGAATCTATTTAGCGTAACAAAAGAAATTTTGCGGGAGTTATGAAGTTCTTTAACTCTCGTTAAATTTAGACGTAAGAAATGGCTTTCTTATGGTACGCTTTTGTGTCCATTGTGTGGCCAATACTACTGAGGTAGCAATAAAATACTTAATTGTCGCTTTATTAGAAGTTTATCAAGTGCAATAGATTACTGGAAATTTTTATTAAATATTAAAGTCTTATTAGTAAGATATATTAAACTAATTATTGACATGACACTAGTGTTTCCTTCCGTATCAAACTAGGGTCCCGACAAACAGAAAGAAATATTTTTTTCTTTTAAATACATTTTAAAAATAATGGGGTTCAATTACTATACTTATAATTTTCATTAAAATTTATTATTTGAAGAAAATATTTACGATTTACGTGTGATAGCATTCTGATTGTATCAATTTTAATCAATTTTTTAATAGTATATTACGCACCAAGGGAGGGAAGGGGGACATTCTAACCCGCGCGTATGTTATCGCCCGAGCCGAAGGCGAGGGCGATAAACGCGCGGGTTAAGATGTCCCCCTTCACTCCCGTGGCGCGTATACAATTTTTTACCATAGCCAAGCCGAAAGTTGTCAACTAAAATTACGTATAACGTAAACGTTATGCTATATTGTTCTACTAGATACACTACACGATATCACACTACACGGTAACACTCGTAATGATAATTCATTAATAAAAAAAGAGATTATGAATTATTCTAATTTTTCATCACACACATTTTTAAAGATTCTATGCTTTGTTCTATTATATACACTACACGATAATACACTACACGGTAACACTCGTAATGATAGTTCATTAATAAAAAAAAAATTTATTATTTAATCTGATAGAGTTATTCTTCGATACACTCTGTTTCAATGCACACATTTTTCATCACACACATTTTTAACTAAATAATAATATAATACAATGTATACATATACATTATAATGTATACATTTTGTTGTTTTTGTTTCAAATTTAAGAGATTTTGAAAAAGAAACAGAAAAAGATTTTGATATCTGCCTTTGTTTTGTTCTTACTATGATTTTTGATGATGAGCAAAAAGACTAGGTATCGACGCCCCGTACGAAAAAAAGCACGGTTCACAGGGTTTGACGAAAACTAGCACCATTCGCAGTATCAAACGAAGACTAACACCACTCATTGCATTAGACGAAAACTAGCACGACTCACTTAATTAAGACGAAAACTAGCACTATTCGCTGAACTCCGACGAAAAGAAGCACGGTCCGACGAGTTTTAACGAAAACTAGCATAGTTCATGGAGCTCCGACGAAAAAAAGCACGGTTCGCTAAGTTCCAACGAAAAGTAGCACGACTCATGGAGCTTCAACGAAAAAAAGCACGACACATTAGACTCGGACGAAAAGTAACACGATTCGCGAAACACTAACGAATACTAGCACAACTTGATATGCAATATTACAATTTGTACCTTATTAAAAACTTGATTATTTTAATATCTTAACAAATAGTTAATTAATAAAATATAATGAAAAGGTGTTTATTAGTTATTTTTCTTATGAATTGTTTCAATATTTTCAATATGTTTTAATGAAATTATTTGCTCAGTGGTTTTCGATTCGTCTGATTACTCCCATGACAATTTTACCATTATTTTTTTAACAAAAAGTTATTTATTTAAATGAATAAATGCGCGATTGTAAGAGTTGAACATTCATTTTCTATTACTCCGTTCAAAGAATCTTGGCATCACATTTTTCACAAATAAAGAACAAGAGTTTCAAATTTATCTGGCATACAAATCTTAAACTCAATTACTGTAGGTGTAAGATTTAAACTTAGTTATTGAAATCAAAACCACTTTTTAGCATAAATCATAAAGTATATGATATTATATTTTATAAAATTAATTTTAGTTTGATTATTCATGGTAATATGTCATACTACACACTGTTTTGCTACGGCGAAAATGGACGGTTTTAATGTTTGTGACTTAATCTTGATAACATGTAATTGAACTTTGCGCTTATATTAAATTCATTTTACATACATGTTAAACCACAGCAATTTCGAAACTCAATTGTTTCATTGTTTTTATATAAATACAATTACTTACCGAAAATTCAATTCCAAATTATTTCCTTTAAGTCTACCCTGTTGAAAAAAACCATACGGTTTTATCATGTGGTCATCATGACCATGTAGTCATTTATGAAAAATTACTTTTGTCTCGCAAATTCAGAGGGTCAAAAGTTCTTTACTTTCGCCCAATTTAATTTCTCTAAAATTAAGGGGGCGAAAAGTACTTTACTCCCGCAAGTCAAATTTCTCTTAAATGAAGGGGAGCTGTTTACTTTTCTCCCGCTAATTCAGAGGGCGAAAAGTTCTTTACTCTCGCCAAATTTCATTTCTCTAACAATAAGCGGGCGTAAAGTAATTACTCCCGCAAGTCAAATTACTCTTAAATGAAGGGAGAGCTGTGTACTTTTCTCCCGCAAATTCAGAAGGCGAAAAGTTCTTTACTCCCGCCAAATTTAATTTCTTTAAAAATAAGTGGGCGTAAAGTACTTTTATTCCGTAAATTAAAGTTTTCTTAAATTTAGCAAGGAGAAAAAATTTTTTCTCGTAAATAAGAGGGCGAAAAGTTCTTTATTCCCGCCAAATTTAATTTCTCTAACAATAAAAGGGCAAAAAGTACTTTTCTCCCGCAAATTGAATTTCTCCTAGATTAAGCGAGAGGAATGTATTTTTCTCTCGTAAATTCAGAGGGCGAAAAGTTCTTTACTCCCGCCAAATTTAATTTCTCTAAAAATAAGTGGGCGAAAAGTACTTTACCCCCGCAAGTCAAATTACTCTTAAATAAAGGGGAAGCTGTGTACTTTTCTCCCGCAAATTCAGAGGGCGAAAAGTTCTTTATTCCCGCCAAATCTAATTTCTCTAAAAATAAGAGGGCGAAAAGTACTTTACTCCCGCAAGTCAAATTTCTCTTAAATGAAGGGGGAGCTTTTTACTTTTCTCCCGCTAATTCAGAGGGCGAAAAGTTCTTTATTCCCGCCAAATCTAATTTCTCTAAAAATAAGAGGGCGAAAAGTACTTTACTCCCGCAAGGCAAATAACTCTGAAATGAAAAGGGAGCTGTGTACTTTTCTCCCGCAAATTCAGTGGGCAAAAAGTTCTTTACTCCCGCCACATTTAATTTTTCTAAAAATAAACGGGCGAAAAGTAGGTTACTGCCGCAAGTCAAATTACTCTTAAGTAAAGGGGAAGCTGTGTACTTTTCTCTCGTAAATTCAGAGAGCGAAAAGTTTTTACTCCCGCTAAATTTAATTTCTTTAAAAATAAGCGAGCGTAAAGTACTTTTATTCCGTAAATTAAATTTTTCTTAAATTTAGCAAAGAGAAAAAATTTTTTTCTCGTAAATAAGAGGGCGAAAAGTTCTGTATTCCCGCCAAATTTAATTTCTCTAAAAATAAGAGGGCGAAAAGTACTTTACTCACGCAAGTCAAAGTACTCTGGAATGAAGGGGAAGCTGTGTACTTTTCTCCCGCAAATTCAGAGGGCGAAAAGTTCTTCACTCCCGCTAAATTTCATTTCTCTAAAAATAATCGGGCGTAAAGTAATTACTCCCGGAAGTCAAATTACTCTGAAATGAAGGGGGAGCTGTGTACTTTTCTCCTGCAAATTCAGAGGGCAAAAAGTTCTTTACTCCCCCTACATTTAATTTTTTAAAAATAAGCGGGCAAAAAGTACGTTACTCCCGCAAGTCAAATTACTCTGAAATGAAGGGGGAGCTGTGTACTTTTCTCCCGCAAATTCAGAGGGCGAAAAGTTCTTCACTCCCGCTAAATTTCATTTCTCTAAAAATAATCGGGCGTAAAGTAATTACTCCCGGAAGTCAAATTACTCTGAAATGAAGGGGGAGCTGTGTACTTTTCTCCTGCAAATTCACAGGGCGAAAAGTTCTTTACTCCCGCCAAATTTCATTTCTCTAAAAATAAGCGGGCGTAAAGTAATTACTCCCGCAATTCAAATTACTCTGAAATGAAGGGGGAGCTGTGTACTTATCTCCCGCAAATTCAGAGGGCGAAAAGGTCTTTACTCTCGCCAAATTTAATTTTTCTAAAAATTAGCGGGCGAAAAGTACTTTTCTCTTGCAAATTAAATTTCTCTTAAATTGAGTCAGAGCAAAGTATTTTTCTCCTGCAAATTCAGAGGGCGAAAAGTTCTTTACTTTCGCCAATTTTAATTTCTCTAAAATTAAGGGGGCGAAAAGTACTTTACTCCCGCAAGTCCAATTACTCTTAAATGAAGAGGGAGCTGTGTACTTTTCACCCGCAAATTCAGAGGGCGAAAAGTTCTATACTCACGCCAAATTTAATTTCTTTAAAAATAAGCGGGAGAAAAGTACGCCCCTCTTCATTTAAGAAAAATTTGACTTACGGGAGTAACGTACTTTTCGCCCGTTTATTTTTAGAAAAATTAAATGTGGCGGGAGTAAAGAACTTTTTGCCCTTTTAATTACGAGAAAAAAATTTTTTTTTCTCGCTAAATAGAAGAAAAATTTTATTAACGGAATAAAAGTACTTTACGCCCCGCCTATTTTTATAGAAACTGAATTTAACGGGAGTAAAGAACTTTTTGCCCACTGAATTTGCGGGAGAAAAGTACACAGCTCCCTTTTCATTTCAGAGTTATTCGCCTTGCGGGAGTAAAGTACTTTTCGCCCTCTTATTTTTAAAGAAATAAAATTTGGCGGGAATAAAGAACTTCTCGCCCTCTTATTTACGAGAAAAAAATTTTTTCTTCTCGCTAAATTTAAGAAAAATTTCATTTGCGGTATAAAAGTACTTTACGCCCGTTTATTTTTAAAGAAATTAAATTTGGCCGGAGTGAAGAACTTTTCGCCCTCTGAATTTGCGGGAAAAAAGTACACAGCTCCCACTTTATTTTAAAGTAATTTGACTTGCGGGAGTAACGTACTTTTCGCCCGCTTATTTTTAGAAAAATTAAATGTGGCGGGAGTAAAGAACTTTTTGCCCTCTGAATTTGCGGGAGAAAAGTACACAGTTCCCCTTCATTTCAGAGTAATTTAACTTGCGGGAGTAAAGTACTTTTCGCCTTCTTATTTTTAAAGAAATAAAATTTGGCGGGAATAAAGAACTTTTTGCCCTCTTGTTTACGAGAAGAAAATTTTTTTTTCTCGCTAAATTTAAGAAAAATTTAATTTACGGAATAAAAGTACTTTACGCCCGTTTATTTTTAAAGAAATAAAATTTGGCGGGAGTGAAGAACTTTTTCGCCCTCTGAATTTGCGGGAAGAAAGTACACAGCTCCCCTTCATTTAAAAGTAATTTGACTTGCGGGGAGTAACGTACTTTTCGCCCGTTTATTTCTAGAAAAATTAAATGTGGCGGGAGTAAAGAACGTTTTGCCCTCTGAATTTGCGGGAGAAAAGTACACAGCACCCCTCCATTTCAGAGTAATTTGACTTGCAGGAGTAAAGTACTTTTCGCCCTCTTATTTTTAGAAAAATTAAATGACGCGGGAATAAAGAACTTTTCGCCCTCTTATTTACGAGAAGAAAATTTTTTTTTCTCGCTAAATTTAAGAAAAATTTAATTTACGGAATAAAAGTACTTTACGCCCGTTTATTTTTAAAGAAATTAAATTTGGCGGGAATGAAGAACTTTTCGCTCTCTGAATTTGCGGGAGAAAAGTACACAGCTCCCCCTTCATTTAAGAGAAATTTGACTCTGGGGAGTAAAGTACTTTTCGCCCCCTTAATTTTAGAGAAATTAAATTTGGCGAAAGTAAAGAACTTTTCGCCCTCTGAATTTGCGAGGCAAAAGTAATTTTTCATAAATGACCACATGGACATGATGACCACATGGTTAAGCCATATGGTTTTTTTCAACAGGGTAAAGCTGTAATACGTTTCATCACATAAAATAAAAAAAATTGTTGTGATATAAAATAATATTATATTTTTTAAACCTTCGTTGTTTTAAAAAATACTTTTTAACAAATAATTCGGTATTTATTAAAAAATATGGATGAATTCATTCGTATCATAGTTATCAATGCGAAAACATTTTATTCAGAAAGAGCTTTTGGACAAAAATTAAAAAACACGTTTAGTTGTAAAATAACAGAAAGCGGAAAAAATATTAAAAGTATTTTATTCCAAGTTCATTTTACTTTTCGAAACGGGTGTGGAAGGTAAAAATCACGTTACACACCAGTTTCAAATAATACTTTATACCACGAGAGCCGAATAATCATATTGAAGTTCTGATTTTGAGGTTAGAGTGGTATAAAAAAAAGTTTTGTAATCTGTGAATTTAATAAGCTATAACTTTGATCTAATCTAGCAAATGACTGTATTTAAAAATTTTTTTTTATGTTTATCTTTTCTTCCGAATCGAACTTATCGAAAAATCTAATAAAATATCATTAATATAAAAACTCACGCAGTCTTGATTTGAGTCAAGACAAATTTTTTATAAAAAATATAAGCCAAACTTGTTTTTTATTTTTAAAAGCAATACATGACCTCAGTTAGGTTTCTAAAAAAAGGTCATTATAAAGTCTGATTAGTACCAAAATTTAGTTTTTAATTTAAAAAAATTCTCAATATTCAGTTTTGAGTTGAGTTGAGGTAAATATAAAAACATAAAATTCTCATCAGAAGTGAGTACTGAGAGAAAAGTACATAAATTTCGTTTAAATTAGCAACAAAAAATTCACGAAAATTCTTTGAAAAATATTAATATGTATTCGATACAATAATCAAAGTTATAGCTCATAAAATTCACAGATTACAAACCTTGCTTTTTAATAAATGAACTTGGAATAAAATACTTTTAATATTTTTTCCGCTTTCTGTTATTTTAAAACTACACGTGTTTCTTAATTTTTGTCCAAAAGCTCTTCCTGAAATAAATGTTTTTGCATTGATAATTATGATACGAATGAATCCATCCATATTTTTTAGTAAATACCAAATTATTTGTTAAAAAGAATTTTTTAAAACAACGAAGGTTTAAAAAATATTATATTATTTAATATATCACAACAATTTTTTTTATTTTATGTGATGAATCGTATTATAGCTTTAAACTTTTAAGGAAATTATTTGTAATTGAATTTTCGGTAAGCAATTGTATTTATATAAAAACAATGAAACAACTGAGTTTCGAAATTGCTGTGCTTTAACATGTGTATAAAATGAATTTTTTGCACTCCGGCCGGAAAGCGGCAACTTTCTAATCAAACGAATCGAAAACCACTGAGCAAATAATTTAATTAAAACATATTGAAAATATTGAAACAATTCATAAGAAAAATAAAAATAAACCCCTTCTCATTATATTTTATTAATTAACTATTTGTTAAGAGTTAAGATAATCAAGTTTTTAATAAGGTACAAATTGTAATATTGCATATCGAGTTGTGCTATTATTCGTCAGTGTTTCGCGAATCGTGTTACTTTTCGTCCGAGTCTAACGTGTCGTGCTTTTTTTCGTTGGAGCTCCATGAGTCGTGCTACTTTTCGTTGAAACTTAGCGAACCGTGCTTTTTTTCGTCGGAGCTCCATGAACTGTGCTAGTTTTCGTTGAAACTCAGCGAACCGTGCTTTTTTTCGTTAAATTTTCACCATTCGTGCTAATCTTCGTCAAACCCTGTGAACCGTGCTTTTTTTCGTAAGGGAAACACGAACGGTGCTACTTTTCGTTAAAACTCTTTGAACTGTGCTTATTTTCGTAAAAGCCTGAGTCGTGCTTTTTTTCGTACGGGACGTCGGTATATTAGACATTATATGCGGAAAAGAAAGAGACAGAGAGATATAACGTATGCTATACTCTGTCGTTAGCGCCTGCGCAAAACGTTCTTTTTGCTTCCTGCCCCGGCAAGAATGTGAGACTTTCGGTTGAAGTAGTGGGGATGAAAGTAGAAACTTTCGGGTTGGATATGGTAAAAATATCTTTTTATTTCTAATAGTATATTACACACCAAGGGAGGTAAAGTATTGGCGAGTCCATAGCACATATAATTGCTACCTCGAGCCGAAGGCGAGGGTGGCAAATATGTGCTATGGGGTCGCCATTTTACCTCCCGTGGAGTGTATACTATTTTTCGCCATACCCGGGCCGAAACTACGACTTTTGTTTTTTTGAGCCGGGACGAAAGTCGTAGTTTCGGGCAGGGTATGGCGAAAATAATATTTAGATATAGTGGAGTATTGATGATAAAAATATTATTTATGGTTGTTTTAATAATAAACATAATTATTTATTTAAAAACAATTCTTATATGGTACATAACAATTAATCATTACAATGAAAACTTTGATAAATTATACAAATTACATTCAAGTGGCCATTCGCTTCGCTTTTCTCGCTCGAAACACAAATTTCATTCTCTAGAAAAATTTGCGTTTTTACTTCGAAGTGGCATAAAGAACTATTACTATAATTTCACTCTTGACTCTATAAATGATTTTTTATTTGTATTATTTATTAATACAAAAGAAGAGTTGTTGTCAAACAGGTTTGCGATCACTTATAAATGATCCTATACATTCTTAGTTGATACATAAAGAATAAAAATTCGGATGATCTTTAAGAGACTTTCGTACTAATATAGATTTGGTAACAAATTCCTTATATTTTTAAATTACATATTTATTTTTTTTATTACACTCTTCGTGACCGTACTGGGATTTTATCAAAATATTTAGTATCTTCAGCTGTCAATCGTTTAAAGTTGCTATGTTTATTTGATCGAGATCTATAGATAAGTCCATTTACTTCCGATTTAACTATTTAGTTGTCTAATTCTTTTTACAAATACTGTTGAGTCAAAGGCTCAACATTGTCATAAAAACGTAGTTACATTCATATTGATTAGCTTACTTTTCAGTACAATGTAATATTGAATTTTCATAAGCAAAAAAAACTTACTGAAACTGCTTTATAATGTAAATTAAACTATAATATTCATAAATTATGGTTAACTTTATTTTACAATTGGATACCATTCTAAAATGATGTAAAAATTCTTAGTAATTTAATAACAATCCATCATTAAATATTGTTTTTTATTTTTATCGTAAGAGGATTTTTTTAATACATTTTTTTCAAAGATACTACTTATTTTCATCAACAAAACATTTGAGTAAATACAATTCATCTGTTAATATTTAAAATAGGCACAATAAGTTTAAATAGTAAAAATATTATTTATTGTTGCTTTAATACGTGTTACTTCGTTATACAAACAATTCAATTTTTTATTAATTGGGTCCGCTTTTTAAGTTAATAAAGGGGCCATAGTTAAGGTATATGCAACTTGAAAGTAAAGTCAATTGTGATAAAAATCTATTAAAAACCTTTAGCTTTCAAACATTTTTAGTTGCTAGGTGTATTCTATTAATATTCTATTAATATCTACATAGATACAAGTCCGAAAAAATATCACTAAGGTTAGGTATAGGTTGACTTTTGATTCAGAATTCTTTTACATTAGTATTAAAATTCTATTTTTCAACGCTTTTAGTGACTTACCATTATCTTGTAATTTAAAAAGATTTACTAGTTTTATGATTTAGAAAAATAAAATTATAAATTTGGATCGCTTTTTGAAGAATTTGCACAAATATAAAAATCATTTCTTAAATGAATTTTTTCATGTTTTTGTAAAATAGATTTTCGTTTAAAACTTTTTTCACATATTTTACACTTCCAATCTCGCACATCCGAATGTATCACAATATGTCTATTTAAATATCCTTTTGTATAAAAGGCTTTATCACAATGGTTGCATATAAAATTTTTTGTACGTTCTGAGTGCACGTGATACTTATGACTTTGTAAAAAACGAAATGATTTGTTACAAATATCGCATACCTCACTAAAATCACGAAAATGAATTCTACTATGAATTTTTAAATGTGTTTTGGAAGCAAAAAATCTGTCGCAAAGCTTACATTTCCACTCTCGAATATTCAAATGAACTACTTTTTCGTGAATGTTTAAAGAACCCTTTGTAGTGAAAAATTTGTCACAACGAGTACACTTCGGGCCCTCAATTTTCAAATGTATTCTTTCCTTATGATGTTTTAAACTGCATTTTTCCGTGAATGATTTATTACATATGTCACAAGTAAAATTTTCATTTCTTAGATGTATTCCTCTGCGATGCCTTTGCAAGTTACTCAGCGAAGCAAAATTTTTGCCACAAATATCGCATAGGGTGTTCTGAGATTTAGCTAAATCTTTATCACTGGAAGCCTCTTTGAAATTTTCGAGTTCTCCATAACTTTCTTCTTTAATAGAAATCAAACTGGTTTCAAGATCAGCTGTCAATGATAATGAATCCAATGTGTAATGATTTTCATCTTTAATATGTATTGATTCATTTTTAACGATTGAAGTTGACAGTTGATTTGATTTTAAGTTGACTGAGTTTTCTGCATCAGGTCTGTAATTAATTTATTTTGATATTATAAATTTTAAAATACTTAAATTAATTCTTTGATATATCAAAATCAAATTTTATGTCAAATTAATATTATTTGTTATTATTATTAAGTTACTAATGTAATAGAATATAAATAGATTGTACATACATTTTTGATAAAAGAGGTTGTGAAAAGATTTCAGTGTTATTGTATTGCATAGATTGAATACTATCAGGCTCAGTCTTTATATTTATTAAATCATCAATTTGATAATTAACTAACGTAGAAGGGTTGATCGAATTGTAAAATTCATCGTCAGAATGAGAAACTTCTTTTTTGATGTTGATCGAAATCGGCAAATTTTGGATTGATGCCTCGTTATTTGAAAATTTGATGAAGTTGTCTGAAGAGAGCCTATATAAACAAATAATTCAATTTGAAAAATTAGTCTTTAGAATCAAATAACATAAAGTTATTAAAAATAATATTCATGATATCATGTAATTTTAAAAACTTTACAAATCTTTAATGATTCGTGAATTCGTGAAAATAGAAATAATAAATAAACATATTGTAATTCTTACGTTAAGATTTACTATGTTCAACTGAAAGCCTTATACTTACGTTGAGAGAAACGTGGACTCTGCTTTGATACCATTCATTGTGATATATAATGTTATTAAATAAATAAAGATACTTCAAAAAAGTTTATAACAGCTATAACGAATTATAAAAATTTTAAAGTTTTTCAATAGGTACAAAACATTAATGGAAATTTTATAATACATCTAAAGAATGTACAGAAGTCACTACCATGCCACGTACTATAAATATGACGGTTCTAATACACGAATAAATATTATGTTTCGCGCAAATGAGTTTCACAACTGTTATGTGTAGAAGAAAGACAGACACTGTTGAGTAAAATCAAATGCTTGTATTTCTAACAATAGCGTCTATGTATTCTACCTTTAACAAATTAATCGCCATATATTATTAGAGATCGAGCTATTTATTTTAAAAATTGACTTTAAATATAATCAATTTAACAAAATTTTATTTAGCGAGCTGTTCATTAGATTATGCAGAATCTATGACACTCTAATACTTTTTTATGCGCGTTAGATAATATTGATTTTAAAATCAAGTATGTGATTTCGAACGATGGTAAAATTCTGTCAAACGAAACCACCATCTTCTGGATAAATTAAGACACTAAACCATACTTTTTGGCCTTTTTTTAATTCTAATCACCTTAAAAAGTTTAATGCGATTTCAACAGTGCATGAAAAACAAATTTTTATTAAAAAAATTTTTCCACATTTACAAGGTTTTTTACTATTTGCAAGCAAAAATGTTACTTCTTTTTATGTATTAGAAGTAAAAAAAAGTAGCACTCTATTCCCGATAAACTATTTTAGTTAAGCAAATTAGTGAGAATAATAGTACATTAAGCAATGTGAAAGTGAAGTTGCATATTTCTCCCTAGGGTCAAGTTTGCGATCTGGATGAGCAAAGCGAAGTGAAGAGAGTAAATTTTCGGGGGAGAAATAGAATTTACCATCGAATTACAAAATGAGCTTTATTCCTATCTTAATAGTAAATATATCAATTTTTATTTAAATTTGATACTTTCTCATCATAATTATTAGTTTGTACAATAATTTATTCAAAACTTTTAATAATTTATTCAATTTTATGAACTTTTAATTTAGCGTAACAAAAGAAATTTTGCAGGAGTGATGAAGTTCTTTAACTCTCGTTAAATTTAGACGTAAGAAATGACTTTCTTATGATTCGCTTTCGTGTCCATTATCTGACCAATACTACTGAGGTAGCAATAAAATACTTAATTCTCGCTTAATTATAAGTTTATTAAGTTGAATAGATTACTGAAAATATGTATTAAATATTAAAGTCTTATTAATAAGATACATTAAACTAATTATTAACATGACACCAGTGTTTGCTTTTGTACCAAACTAGCGTCCCGACAAACAGAACGAAATATCTTTTTCTTTTAAACAAATTTTACAAATAACGGCGTTCAATTACTATATTTATAATTTTCATTAAAATTTATTATTTGACGAAAATATTTGTGATTTATACGTGTGATAGAATTCTGATTGTATCAATTTTAATCAATTTTTAAAATATCTTTTTTATTTCTAAATAATATTTAGATATAGTGGAGTATTGATGATAAAAATATTATTTATGGTTGTTTTAATGATAAACATAATTATTTATTTAAAAACAATTCTTACATGGTACATAACAGTCAATCATTACAATAAAAACTTTAATAAATTATACAAATTTACATTCAAGTGACCATTTGCTTCGCTTTTCTCGCTCGAAACACAAACTTCATTCTCTACTCTGTTAAAAATAATATTAAATTTAATGTAAAATATGAAACTAGCTTCCAAACATTTCATTAAAATTAATAATTTTATTGTATTTGTAATACAAAATTAATAATTTTATTCTAATTTTAATATAAAGTTGTATAAAATTTAAAGTAAAAATTGAAATTTCAATAATAGTATCGGAAGCAAATTTCATAATTTTTAACAGTGTAGAAAAATTTGCGGTTTTACTTCGAATTGGCATAAAGAACTATTACTATGATTTCACTCTTGACTCTATAAATCATTTTTTATTTATACAAAAGAAGATAGTTGTTGTCAAACAGGTTTGCGATCACTTATACATTTTTAGCTAATACATAAAGAATAAAAATTTGGCTGATCTTTAAGAGACGTTCGTAGTAATATAGATTTGGTAACAAGTTCCTTATAATTTTTAAATTACATATTTATGTTTTTTAACTACACTCTTCGTGACCGTACTGGAATTTTATCAAAATATTTAGTATCTTCAGCTGTCAATCGTTTAAAGTTGCTATGATTATTTGATCGAGATCTATGCATAAGTCCATTTACTTCCGATTTAGCTATTTAGCTCTCTAATTCTATTTACAAATACTGTTAAGTCAAATGCTCAACATTGTCATAAAAACGTAGTTACATTCATATTGATTAGCTTACTCCACAGTACAATGTAATATTAAATTTTCAAAAGCAAAAAAAACTTACTGCAACTACTTTATAATGTAAATTAAACTATAATATTCATAAGTTATAGTTTACTTTATATTACAATCGGATTTTATTCTAAAATGATGTAAAGGGTGAAAGAAGGATTAGTTCAGCCTAAGTATTATTAATCCATTTTTTTTTAAGATCAAATTTATTTTCATCAAAAAAACTTTAGTAAAGTTACTATTTGTTGATTTAATAAAATTAAAAAACCATTCATGGCAATATATTATTATAATAAAAACTTTACCACATACGCTTCTTTGAGTTAACAAAGTGTTGATAGTTAAGGTATATGCAACTAAAAAGTAAAGTTTATTGTCATAAAAACTTATTAAAAATTAAGTATCTTTAGCTTTTTGAGCTGCTAAGTGTATTCAATTAATATCTGCATAGATACAAGTTTGAAAAAAATATCACTAAGGTTAGGTTTACGTTAACTTTCGATTCAGTGAATAGTTTTACATTAGTGTTATAATTCTATTTACAAACGCCCTTATGTTAGCGGCTTACCATTATCTTATATTTAAAATTTTATAGTTTTTCAAAGACATCATATTAAAGATTTACTAGTTTTATGATTTAGAAAAATAAAATTATAAATTTGGATAGCTTTTTAAAGAATTTGCACAAATATAAGAATCATTCCTTAAATGATTAAATGATTAAATCAAACATTAACAAGTTTATGATTTATGATCATAAAATTGTACATTTGTGTCGCTTTTTAAAGAATTTGTTCAAATATAAGAACCGTTTGTCAAATGAATTTTTTCATGTCTTTGCAAATGAAATTTTAGTTTAAAACTTTTGTTACATATCTTGCATTTCCAATCTCGCGTATCTGAATGCGTTTTAACATGTATATTTAATTCACTGTTTGTTAAAAAGAGTTTATCACAATGTGTGCATTTAAATTTCTTTTTACTTCCTGAGTGCACTCGATACTTATGTTCTTCTAAAAAAAAAGAAATGATTTATTACAAATGTTGCATACCTCACTATAATCACTTGAATGAATCCTACTATGAGATTTTAAATGCGCTTTGGTAGAAAAAGATTTGTTGCAATGGTTACACTTCCAGTCTCGAATTTTTAAATGAACTACTTTTTCGTGAATGTTTAAAGAACGCTTTGTAGTGAAAGATTTGTCACAATGAGTGCACTTCGGGCCCTTAATTTTAAAATGTATTGTTTTTTTGTGATGTGTTAAACTGTAGTTTTCCGTATATGATTTATTACATATATCACAAGTAAAATTTTTAATTCTTAGATGTACTCCTCTGCGATGCCTTTGCAAGCTACTCAGCGAAGCAAAATTTTTGCCACAAATATCGCATAAAGTGTTCTGAGATTTAGCTAAATCTTTATCACTGGAAGCCTCTTTGAAATTTTCGAGTTCTCCATAATTTTCTTCTTTAATAGAAATCAAACTGGTTTCAAGATCAGGTGTCAATGATAATGAATCAAATGTGTAATGATCTATTGATTCATTTTTAATGATTGAAGTTGACAGTTGATTTAATTTCAAGTCAACTGAGTTTTCTCCATCAGGTCTGTAATTAAATTATTTTGATATTATAAATCTTCAAATACTTAAATTAATTCTTTGATATATCAAAATCAAATTACATGTCAAATTAATATTATTTGTTATTATTAATATATTACTAGTAATAGAATATAAATAGATTTTACATACATTTCTGATAAAAGAGGTTGTGAAAAGATTTCAGTGTTGTTGTATTGCATAGCTTGAATACTATCAGGCTCAGTCTTTATATTTATTAATTTATCAATTTGATAATTAACTAACGTAGAAGGGTTGATCGAATCGTAAAATTCATCGTCAGAATGAGAAATTTCTTTTTTGATGTTGATCGAAATCGGCAAATTTTGGATTGATGCCTCGTTATTTGGAAATTTTAAGCTGTCTGAGGAGAGCCTATACAAACAAATAATTTCATTTGAAAAATTATCCTTTAGAATCTAGTAGTAGTAGTCTTATTAAATGAAAATTACAAAACCAATTTTGAAAAACAAAACTCTAAGAAGAGAAAAATAAACATTGAAAATAATATTGATAGTTCAAATGAACAAAAAACATGTGTATCATTTTCTAATTGTGAAATTCACAATTTAATAATAAATAATTGTAGTAACAAAACAGATAATAAATATCACGAATAATTGTTTAACGTTAAATTAAAAAATATATTTATATAAATAAATATATATTTTATAATCAAAATAATCCTGAAAAATGTATTCATGTTGAATAAATATGTATTTTGTAAAAATGTATTATCACATAAATATATGTAATTTTATTATTTTCTAAACGAACTTTAGGCTAGGCATGTGAAAAAATGTATATTGCGCTCGAGGAAAAGTATGCTCCTCGTCCCCGCTTAAGTGTCGCCCTCGCTACGCTCGGGCGACAACTATACGCGGGAGCGAACAGCATACTTTTTCCTCTTGGCGCATAATATACTATATTGTTGCTTTAATACGTGTTACTTTGTTGTACAAACTTAAATTGAATTTTTTTATTAATTGGGTCCGCTTTTTGAGTTAATAAAGGGGCCATAGTTAAGATATATGCAACTTGAAAGTAAAGTCAATTGTAATAAAAATCTATTAAAAACCTTTAGCGCTCAATCATTTTTAGTTGCTAGGTGTATTCTATTAATTTCTACATAGATACAAGTTAGAAAAAATATCACTAAGGTTAGATATACGTTGACTTTTGATTCAGTTAATTGTTTTACGTTAGTATTAAAATTCTATTTTTCAACGCTCTTAGTGACTTACCATTATCTTATAATTTAAAAAAAATTTACTAGTTTTATGATTTAGAAAAATAAAATTATAAATCTGGATCGCTTTTTAAAGAGTTTTCACAAATGTAAGAACCACTCCTTGAATGAATTTTTTCATGCCTTTGTAAATGATATTTTCGATTAAACCTTTTTTTACATATTTTACACTTCCAATCTCGAACATCCGAATGTATTACAGTATGTCTATTTAAATCTGT
Organism: Anastatus disparis; assembly: GCA_017163975.1. NCBI lineage: Eukaryota > Metazoa > Arthropoda > Insecta > Hymenoptera > Eupelmidae > Anastatus > Anastatus disparis. The sequence continues at coordinate 1,776,286 of JAFFSR010000218.1, read as the reverse complement.
TTTTGAATAAAAAGCTTTATCACAATGGTTGCATTTAAAATTTCTTTTACGATCTGAGTGCACTTGATACTTATGACTTTGTAAATGACGGAATGATTTATTACAAATATCGCACACCTCACTAGAATTACTTGAATGAACCCTACTATGAGATATTAAATGTGCTTTGGTAGAAAAAGATTTGTTGCAATGGTTACACTTCCAGTCTCGAATTTTCAAATGAACTGTTTTTTCGTGAAATTTTAAGTGACTCTTTGCAGAAAAAGATTTGTCGCAATGAGCACACTTCCAATCTCGGATTTTCAAATGTATTGTTTGTTTGTGATGTGTTAAATTGTGCTTTTCCGTAAATGATTTATTACATATATCACAAGTAAAATTTTTAATTCTTAGATGTACTCCTCTGCGATGCCTTTGCAAGTTACTCAGCGAAGCAAAATTTTTGCCACAAATATCGCATAGGGTGTTCTGAGATTTAGCTAAATCTTTATCACTGGACGCCTCTTTGAAATTTTCGAGTTCTCCATAACATTCATCTTTAATAGAAATCAAACTGGTTTCAAGATCAGGTGTCAATGATAATGAATCTAATGTGTAATGATTTTCTTCTTTAATATCTATTGATTCATTTTTAAAGAATGAAGTTGACAGTTGATTTAATTTTAAGTCGCCTGAGTTTTCTGCATCAGGTCTGTAATTAAATTATTTTTATATTATAAATCTTAAAATACTTAAATTAATTATATCAAAATCAAATTACATGTCAAATTAATATTATCTGTTATTATTATTAAGTTACTAATGTAATAGAATATAAATAGATTGTACATACATTTTTGATAAAAGAGGTTGTGAAAAGATTTCAGTGTTATTGTATTGCATAGATTGAATATTATCAGGCTCAGTCTTTATATTTATTAAATCATCAATTTGATAATTAACTAACGTAGAAGGGTTGATCGAATTGTAAAATTCATCGTCAGAATGAGAAACTTCTTTTTTTATTTTGATCGCAATCGGCAAATTTTGGGTGGGTGCCTCGTTATTTGGAAATTTCATGAAGCTATCTGAAGAGAGCCTATACAAACAAATAATTTCATTTGAAAAATTATCCTTTAGAATCTAGTAACATTAAGTTATTAAAAATAATATTCATGATATCATGTAATTTTAAAAATTTTGCAAATCTTTATGATTCGTGAATTCGTGAAAATAGAAATAATAAATAAACATATTGTCATTCTTACGTTTAGATTTACTACTTTCAACTTAAAGCCTTGTACTTACGTTGAGAGAAACGTGGACTCTGCTTTGATACCATTCATTGTGATATATAATGTTATTAAATAAATAAATACTTCAAAAAAGTTTATAACACCTGTAACGAATTATAAAAATTTTAAAGTTTTTCAATAGGTACAAAACATTAATGGAAATTTTATAATACATCTAAAGAATGTACAGAAGTCACTACCATGCCACGTACTATAAATATGACGGTTCTAATACACGAATAAATATTATGTTTCGCGCAAATGAGTTTCACAACTGTTATGTGTAGAAGAAAGACAGACACTGTTGAGTAAAATCAAATGCTTGTATTTCTAACAATAGCGTCTATGTATTCTACCTTTAACAAATTAATCGCCATATATTATTAGAGATCGAGCTATTTATTTTAAAAATTGACTTTAAATATAATCAATTTAACAAAATTTTATTTAGCGAGCTGTTCATTAGATTATGCAGAATCTATGACACTCTAATACTTTTTTATGCGCGTTAGATAATATTGATTTTAAAATCAAGTATGTGATTTCGAACGATGGTAAAATTCTGTCAAACGAAACCACCATCTTCTGGATAAATTAAGACACTAAACCATACTTTTTGGCCTTTTTTAATTCTAATCACCTTAAAAAGTTTAATGCGATTTCAACAGTGCATGAAAAACAAATTTTTATTAAAAAAATTTTTCCACATTTACAAGGTTTTTTACTATTTGCAAGCAAAAATGTTACTTCTTTTTATGTATTAGAAGTAAAAAAAAGTAGCACTCTATTCCCGATAAACTATTTTAGTTAAGCAAATTAGTGAGAATAATAGTACATTAAGCAATGTGAAAGTGAAGTTGCATATTTCTCCCTAGGGTCAAGTTTGCGATCTGGATGAGCAAAGCGAAGTGAAGAGAGTAAATTTTCGGGGGAGAAATAGAATTTACCATCGAATTACAAAATGAGCTTTATTCCTATCTTAATAGTAAATATATCAATTTTTATTTAAATTTGATACTTTCTCATCATAATTATTAGTTTGTACAATAATTTATTCAAAACTTTTAATAATTTATTCAATTTTATGAACTTTTAATTTAGCGTAACAAAAGAAATTTTGCAGGAGTGATGAAGTTCTTTAACTCTCGTTAAATTTAGACGTAAGAAATGACTTTCTTATGATTCGCTTTCGTGTCCATTATCTGACCAATACTACTGAGGTAGCAATAAAATACTTAATTCTCGCTTAATTATAAGTTTATTAAGTTGAATAGATTACTGAAAATATGTATTAAATATTAAAGTCTTATTAATAAGATACATTAAACTAATTATTAACATGACACCAGTGTTTGCTTTTGTACCAAACTAGCGTCCCGACAAACAGAACGAAATATCTTTTTCTTTTAAATAAATTTTACAAATAATGGCGTTCAATTACTATAATTATAATTTTCATTAAAATTTATTATTTGACGAAAATATTTACGATTTACGTGTGATAGCATTCTGATTGTATGAATTTTAATCAATTTTTGAAATATCTTTTTTATTTCTAAATAATATTTAGATATAGTGGAGTATTGATGATAAAAATATTATTTATGGTTGTTTTAATGATAAACATAATTATTTATTTAAAAACAATTCTTACATGGTACATAACAGTCAATCATTACAATAAAAACTTTAATAAATTATACAAATTTACATTCAAGTGACCATTTGCTTCGCTTTTCTCGCTCGAAACACAAACTTCATTCTCTACTCTGTTAAAAATAATATTAAATTTAATGTAAAATATGAAACTAGCTTCCAAACATTTCATTAAAATTAATAATTTTATTGTATTTGTAATACAAAATTAATAATTTTATTCTAATTTTAATATAAAGTTGTATAAAATTTAAAGTAAAAATTGAAATTTCAATAATAGTATCGGAAGCAAATTTCATAATTTTTAACAGTGTAGAAAAATTTGCGGTTTTACTTCGAATTGGCATAAAGAACTATTACTATGATTTCACTCTTGACTCTATAAATCATTTTTATTTATACAAAAGAAGATAGTTGTTGTCAAACAGGTTTGCGATCACTTATACATTTTTAGCTAATACATAAAGAATAAAAATTTGGCTGATCTTTAAGAGACGTTCGTAGTAATATAGATTTGGTAACAAGTTCCTTATAATTTTTAAATTACATATTTATGTTTTTTAACTACACTCTTCGTGACCGTACTGGAATTTTATCAAAATATTTAGTATCTTCAGCTGTCAATCGTTTAAAGTTGCTATGATTATTTGATCGAGATCTATGCATAAGTCCATTTACTTCCGATTTAGCTATTTAGCTCTCTAATTCTATTTACAAATACTGTTAAGTCAAATGCTCAACATTGTCATAAAAACGTAGTTACATTCATATTGATTAGCTTACTCCACAGTACAATGTAATATTAAATTTTCAAAAGCAAAAAAAACTTACTGCAACTACTTTATAATGTAAATTAAACTATAATATTCATAAGTTATAGTTTACTTTATATTACAATCGGATTTTATTCTAAAATGATGTAAAGGGTGAAAGAAGGATTAGTTCAGCCTAAGTATTATTAATCCATTTTTTTTTAAGATCAAATTTATTTTCATCAAAAAAACTTTAGTAAAGTTACTATTTGTTGATTTAATAAAATTAAAAAACCATTCATGGCAATATATTATTATAATAAAAACTTTACCACATACGCTTCTTTGAGTTAACAAAGTGTTGATAGTTAAGGTATATGCAACTAAAAAGTAAAGTTTATTGTCATAAAAACTTATTAAAAATTAAGTATCTTTAGCTTTTTGAGCTGCTAAGTGTATTCAATTAATATCTGCATAGATACAAGTTTGAAAAAAATATCACTAAGGTTAGGTTTACGTTAACTTTCGATTCAGTGAATAGTTTTACATTAGTGTTATAATTCTATTTACAAACGCCCTTATGTTAGCGGCTTACCATTATCTTATATTTAAAATTTTATAGTTTTTCAAAGACATCATATTAAAGATTTACTAGTTTTATGATTTAGAAAAATAAAATTATAAATTTGGATAGCTTTTTAAAGAATTTGCACAAATATAAGAATCATTCCTTAAATGATTAAATGATTAAATCAAACATTAACAAGTTTATGATTTATGATCATAAAATTGTACATTTGTGTCGCTTTTAAAGAATTTGTTCAAATATAAGAACCGTTTGTCAAATGAATTTTTTCATGTCTTTGCAAATGAAATTTTAGTTTAAAACTTTTGTTACATATCTTGCATTTCCAATCTCGCGTATCTGAATGCGTTTTAACATGTATATTTAATTCACTGTTTGTTAAAAAGAGTTTATCACAATGTGTGCATTTAAATTTCTTTTTACTTCCTGAGTGCACTCGATACTTATGTTCTTCTAAAAAAAAAGAAATGATTTATTACAAATGTTGCATACCTCACTATAATCACTTGAATGAATCCTACTATGAGATTTTAAATGCGCTTTGGTAGAAAAAGATTTGTTGCAATGGTTACACTTCCAGTCTCGAATTTTTAAATGAACTACTTTTTCGTGAATGTTTAAAGAACGCTTTGTAGTGAAAGATTTGTCACAATGAGTGCACTTCGGGCCCTTAATTTTAAAATGTATTGTTTTTTTGTGATGTGTTAAACTGTAGTTTTCCGTATATGATTTATTACATATATCACAAGTAAAATTTTTAATTCTTAGATGTACTCCTCTGCGATGCCTTTGCAAGCTACTCAGCGAAGCAAAATTTTTGCCACAAATATCGCATAAAGTGTTCTGAGATTTAGCTAAATCTTTATCACTGGAAGCCTCTTTGAAATTTTCGAGTTCTCCATAATTTTCTTCTTTAATAGAAATCAAACTGGTTTCAAGATCAGGTGTCAATGATAATGAATCAAATGTGTAATGATCTATTGATTCATTTTTAATGATTGAAGTTGACAGTTGATTTAATTTCAAGTCAACTGAGTTTTCTCCATCAGGTCTGTAATTAAATTATTTTGATATTATAAATCTTCAAATACTTAAATTAATTCTTTGATATATCAAAATCAAATTACATGTCAAATTAATATTATTTGTTATTATTAATATATTACTAGTAATAGAATATAAATAGATTTTACATACATTTCTGATAAAAGAGGTTGTGAAAAGATTTCAGTGTTGTTGTATTGCATAGCTTGAATACTATCAGGCTCAGTCTTTATATTTATTAATTTATCAATTTGATAATTAACTAACGTAGAAGGGTTGATCGAATCGTAAAATTCATCGTCAGAATGAGAAATTTCTTTTTTGATGTTGATCGAAATCGGCAAATTTTGGATTGATGCCTCGTTATTTGGAAATTTTAAGCTGTCTGAGGAGAGCCTATACAAACAAATAATTTCATTTGAAAAATTATCCTTTAGAATCTAGTAGTAGTAGTCTTATTAAATGAAAATTACAAAACCAATTTTGAAAAACAAAACTCTAAGAAGAGAAAAATAAACATTGAAAATAATATTGATAGTTCAAATGAACAAAAAACATGTGTATCATTTTCTAATTGTGAAATTCACAATTTAATAATAAATAATTGTAGTAACAAAACAGATAATAAATATCACGAATAATTGTTTAACGTTAAATTAAAAAATATATTTATATAAATAAATATATATTTTATAATCAAAATAATCCTGAAAAATGTATTCATGTTGAATAAATATGTATTTTGTAAAAAATGTATTATCACATAAATATATGTAATTTTATTATTTTCTAAACGAACTTTAGGCTAGGCATGTGAAAAAAATGTATATTGCGCTCGAGGAAAAAGTATGCTCCTCGTCCCCGCTTAAGTGTCGCCCTCGCTACGCTCGGGCGACAACTATACGCGGGAGCGAACAGCATACTTTTTCCTCTTGGCGCATAATATACTATATTGTTGCTTTAATACGTGTTACTTTGTTGTACAAACTTAAATTGAATTTTTTTATTAATTGGGTCCGCTTTTTGAGTTAATAAAGGGGCCATAGTTAAGATATATGCAACTTGAAAGTAAAGTCAATTGTAATAAAAATCTATTAAAAACCTTTAGCGCTCAATCATTTTTAGTTGCTAGGTGTATTCTATTAATTTCTACATAGATACAAGTTAGAAAAAATATCACTAAGGTTAGATATACGTTGACTTTTGATTCAGTTAATTGTTTTACGTTAGTATTAAAATTCTATTTTTCAACGCTCTTAGTGACTTACCATTATCTTATAATTTAAAAAAAATTTACTAGTTTTATGATTTAGAAAAATAAAATTATAAATCTGGATCGCTTTTTAAAGAGTTTTCACAAATGTAAGAACCACTCCTTGAATGAATTTTTTCATGCCTTTGTAAATGATATTTTCGATTAAACCTTTTTTTACATATTTTACACTTCCAATCTCGAACATCCGAATGTATTACAGTATGTCTATTTAAATCTGTTTTTGAATAAAAAGCTTTATCACAATGGTTGCATTTAAAATTTCTTTTACGATCTGAGTGCACTTGATACTTATGACTTTGTAAATGACGGAATGATTTATTACAAATATCGCACACCTCACTAGAATTACTTGAATGAACCCTACTATGAGATATTAAATGTGCTTTGGTAGAAAAAGATTTGTTGCAATGGTTACACTTCCAGTCTCGAATTTTCAAATGAACTGTTTTTTCGTGAAATTTTAAGTGACTCTTTGCAGAAAAAGATTTGTCGCAATGAGCACACTTCCAATCTCGGATTTTCAAATGTATTGTTTGTTTGTGATGTGTTAAATTGTGCTTTTCCGTAAATGATTTATTACATATATCACAAGTAAAATTTTTAATTCTTAGATGCACTCCTCTGCGATGCCTTTGCAAGTTACTCAGCGAAGCAAAATTTTTGCCACAAATATCGCATAGGGTGTTCTGAGATTTAGCTAAATCTTTATCACTGGAAGCCTCTTTGAAATTTTCGAGTTCTCCATAACTTTCTTCTTTAATAGAAATCAAACTGGTTTCAAGATCAGCTGTCAATGATAATGAATCCAATGTGTAATGATTTTCATCTTTAATATGTATTGATTCATTTTTAACGATTGAAGTTGACAGTTGATTTGATTTTAAGTTGACTGAGTTTTCTGCATCAGGTCTGTAATTAATTTATTTTGATATTATAAATTTTAAAATACTTAAATTAATTCTTTGATATATCAAAATCAAATTTTATGTCAAATTAATATTATTTGTTATTATTATTAAGTTACTAATGTAATAGAATATAAATAGATTGTACATACATTTTTGATAAAAGAGGTTGTGAAAAGATTTCAGTGTTATTGTATTGCATAGATTGAATACTATCAGGCTCAGTCTTTATATTTATTAAATCATCAATTTGATAATTAACTAACGTAGAAGGGTTGATCGAATTGTAAAATTCATCGTCAGAATGAGAAACTTCTTTTTTGATGTTGATCGAAATCGGCAAATTTTGGATTGATGCCTCGTTATTTGGAAATTTGATGAAGTTGTCTGAAGAGAGCCTATATAAACAAATAATTCAATTTGAAAAATTATCCTTTAGAATCTAGTAACATTAAGTTATTAAAAATAATATTCATGATATCATGTAATTTTAAAAATTTTGCAAATCTTTATGATTCGTGAATTCGTGAAAACAGAAATAATAAATAAACATATTGTCATTCTTACGTTTAGATTTACTACTTTCAACTTAAAGCCTTGTACTTACGTTGAGAGAAACGTGGACTCTGCTTTGATACCATTCATTGTGATATATAATGTTATTAAATAAATAAATACTTCAAAAAAGTTTATAACACCTGTAACGAATTATAAAAATTTTAAAGTTTTTCAATAGGTACAAAACATTTATGGAAATTTTATAATACGTCTAAAGAATGTACAGAAGTCACAGCTATGCCACGTACTATAAATATGATGGTTCTAATACATGAATAAATATTATGTTTCGCGCAAATGAGTTTCACTACTGTTATGTGTAGAAGAAAGACAGACACTGTTGAGTAAAATCAAATGCTTGTATTTCTAACAATAGAGTCTATGTATTTTACCTTTAACAAATTAATCGCCATATATTATTAGGGATCGAGCTATTTATTTTAAAAATTGAGTTTAAATATAATCAATTTCACAAAATTTTATTTAGCGGGCTGTTCATTAGATTATGCAGAATCTATGATACTCTAATACTTTTTTATGCGCGTCAGATAATATTGATTTCAAAATCAAATATGTGATGTCGAACGATGGTAAAATTCTGTCAAACAAAACCACCATCTTCTGGACAAATTAAAACACTAAACCATACTTATGGCCTTTTTTTAATTCTAATCACCTAAAAAATTTTAATGTGATTTCAACAGTGCATGAAAAACACATTTTTATTAAAAAAATTTTTCCACATTTACAAGGTTTTTTACTATTTGCAAGCAAAAATGTTACTTCTTTTTATGTATTAGAAGTAAAAAAAAGTAGCACTCTATTCCCGATAAACTATTTTATTTAAGCAAATTAGTGAGAATAATAGTACATTAAGCAATGTGAAAGTAAAGTTGCATATTTTTCCCTAGGGTCAAGTTTGCGAGCTGGATGAGCAAAGCGAAGTGAAGAGAGTAAATTTTCGGGGGAGAAATAGAATTTACCATCGAATTACAAAATGAGCTTTATTCCTATCTTAATAGTAAATATATCAATTTTTATTTAAATTTGATACTTTCTCATCATAATTATTATTTTGCACAATAATTTATTCAAAATTTTTAATAATTTATTCAATTTTATGAACTTTTAATTTAGCGTAACTAAAGAAATTTTGCAGTAGTGATGAAGTTCTTTAACTCTCGTTAAATTTAGAGGTAAGAAATGACTTTCTTATGGTTCGCTTTCGTGTCCATTATCTGACCAATACTACTGAGGTAGCAATAAAATACTTAATTCTCGCTTAATTATAAGTTTATTAAGTTGAATAGATTACTGAAAATATGTATTAAATATTGACGTCTTATTAATAAAATATATTAAACTAATCATTGACATGACACCAGTGTTTGCTTTTGTATCAAACTAGGGTCCCGACAAACAGAACGAAATATCTTTTTCTTTTAAATAAATTTTACAAATAATGGCGTTCAATTACTATAATTATAATTTTCATTAAAATATATTATTTAACGAAAATATTTGCGATTTACTTATGATAGCATTCTGACTGTATCAATTTTAATCAATTTTTGGAATATCTTTTTTATTTCTAAATAATATTTAGATATAGTGGAGTATTGATGATAAAAATATTATTTATTTAAAAACAATTCTTATATGGTACATAACAGTCAATCATTACAATAAAAACTTTGATAAATTATAAAAATTTACATTCAAGTGACCATTCGCTTCGCTTTTCTCGCTCGAAACACAAACTTCACTCTCTACAAAAATTTGCGTTTGTACTTTGAAGTGGCATAAAGAACTATTACTATAATTTCACTCTTGACTTTATGAAAGATTATTTATTAACACAAAAAAAGATAGTTGTCAAATAGGTTTGCGATCACTTATACATTTTTAGCTAATAGATAAAGAATAAAAATTTGGATGATCTTTAAGAGAGGTTCGTAGTATTACAGATTTCGTAACAAATTCCTTATAATTTTTAAATTACATATTTGTTTTTTAACTACACTCTTCGTGACCGCACTGGAATTATCGAAGCATTTTGTATCTTCAGCGATCAATCGTTTAAAGTGGTTATGTTTATTTGATCGGATTCTATATAAATAAAAGTCCATTTACTTTCAATTTAGCTATTTAGACCTCTAATTCTATTTACAAATACTGTTGAGTCAAAGCCTCAACATTGTCATAAAAACGTAGTTACATTCATATTGATTAGCTTACTCCACAGTACAATGTAATATTGAATTTTCAAAAGCAAAAAAAAACTTACTGAAACTGCTTTATAATGTAAATTAAACTATGATATTCATAAATTATTGTTTACTTTATTTTGGATACCATTCTAAAATGATGTAAAAATGCTTAGTAATTTAATAACAATCCATAATTAAGTGTTGATTTTTATTTGTATCTTAAAGGGCGTAAGAAGATTTTATAATAAATTTTTTTTCAAAGATACCATTTATTTTTATCAACAAAACATTTGAGTAAAGCTTAGCTGTTAATATTTCAAATAGGCACAATAAGTTTGAATAATAAAAATATTATTTATTGTTGCTTTAATACGTGTTACTTTGTTTTTTTATTAATTGGGTCCGCTTTTTGAGTTAATAAAGAGGCCATAGTTAAGATATATGCAACTTAAAAGTAAAGTCAATTGTAATAAAAATCTATTAAAAACTTTTAGCTTTCAATCATTTTTAGTTGCTAGGTGTATTCTATTAATTTCTACATAGATACAAGTTAGAAAAAATATCACTAAGGTTAGGTATACGTTGACTTTTGATTCAGTTAATTGTTTTACATTAGTATTAAAATTCTATTTTTCAACGCTCTTAGTGACTTACCATTATCTTATAATTTTAAAAGATTTATTAGTTTTATGATTTAGAAAAATAAAATTATAAATCTGGATCGCTTTTTAAAGAATTTACACAAATGTAAGAACCACTCCTTGAATGAATTTTTTCATGCCTTTGTAAATTATATTTTAATTTAAAACTTTTTTCACATATCTTACATTTCCAATCTCGCGCATCCAAATGTGTTACGAAATGTCTATTTAAATCTGCTTTTAAATAAAAAGCTTTATTACAATGCGTACATTTAAAATTTTTTGTACGATCTGAGTGCACTTGATACTTATGACTTTGTAAATAACGGAATGATTTATTACAAATATCGCACACCTCACTAGAATTACTTGAATGAACCCTACTATGAGATATTAAATATGATTTGGTAGAAAAAGATTTGTTGCAATGGTTACACTTCCAGTCTCGAATTTTCAAATGAACCACTTTTTCGTGAATTTTTAAGTGACCCTTTGTAGAAAAAGATTTGTCGCAATAAGCACACTTCCAATCTCGGATTTTCAAATGTATTGTTTGTTTGTGATGTGTTAAATTGTGGTTTTCCGTAAATGATTTATTACATATATCACAAGTAAAATTTTTAATTCTTAGATGTACTGCTCTGCGATGCCTTAGTAAGCTACTCAGCGAAGCTAAATTTTTGCCACAAATATCGCATAAGGTGTTTCGAGATTTAGCTAAATCTTTATCACTAGACGCCTCTTTGAAATTTTCGAGTTCTCCACAACTTTCTTCTTTAATAGAATTCAAACTGGTTTCAAGGTCAGCTGTCAATGATAATGAATCTAATGTGTAATGATTTTCATCTTTAATATGTATTGATTCATTTTTAACGATTGAAGTTGAGAGTTGATTTGATTTTAAGTTGACTGAGTTTTCTGCATTAGGTCTGTAATTAAATTAAATTATTTTTATATTATCAATCTTAAAATACTTAAATTAATTCTTTCATATATCAAAATCAAATTACATGTCAAATTTATATTATCTGTTATTATTATTATTAACTTACTAATGTAATAGAATATAAATAGATTTTACTTACATTTTTGATAAAAGAGGTTGTGAAAAGATTTCAGTGTTATTGTATTGCATAGATTGAATACTATCAGGCTCAGTCTTAATATTCATTAAATTATCAATTTGATAATTAATTAACGTAGAAGGGTTGATCGAATTGTAAAATTCATCGTCAGAATAATTAGAAATTTCTTTTTTGATGTTGATCGCAATCGGCAAATTTTTGATTGATGCCTCGTTATTTGGAAATTTCATGAAACTGTCTGAAGAGTATCTATACAGATAAATAATTTTATTTGAAACATGGCACCTAACATGGTAATGGATAATTGTTAAAAAATAATATTTCTAAAAATAATATTGATATTATTATGGAAAGCTTTAATTTCTAAATCTTAAATTTTAAAGATTTGTGCATTCGTGAAAATATAAATCATTTCTAGGTTAATATTATGTTCAACTTAAAGCATTGTACTTACGTTGTAAGAAATGTGGTTTCAGATTTGATAACATTCATTGTGATATACGTTGTTGGTAAATAAATGAAGATACTTCACAAAAGCTTTAATGAATTATAAAAAGATTTCAATAAATATTAATCAGTTAGAAAATTTTATAATCTATCTAATGAATGTGCAGAAAAGACCACTGTGTTTTGTATTAAGATTATGACGGTTTTAGTACATGATTTAATATTGTGCTCCGCGCAAATGAATTTCATTACTGTTAAGCGTAGAAGAAAAATAGGGAGTATTGAGTAAAATTAAAAGTTTATTTGCATATTTGTATCAAAGCCGTTTATATGTGCTTCCTTTAAACCAATGATATCGAATGTTTAAAATAAAATGGAAAACGGTAATTTAACTGCCATCTTTTAGATATCTTTTAGTTAAATAAAAAACTGAGTGATATCAGGTGGAAATTCATAAATCCTTCTTTTTAGAGTAAGCGAAACAGATACACGCGTGCTCGCAAATGTAAACAATTATTGAGTATACCCACTATAAATGATATTTTTCTGAACTTATACGTTAAATGGTAACGTTTTATATTTTGTCATAAACATAAGAAAATCCCAGAATACTTATTGAGTTTCGCATCTTGATTAGTATCCTACTAAATTTCTTGCAGTATTTCTTTTGATATTGACAAAAAGTTCAAATACAATAACCAGTTTACTCATCAACAAACTATACTATTTAGAAATTATTGTGAAATTAAATTTATTCTAGAATGATGTAAAAATTTTTATTTAATGTAATTTAATTGCAACTTATGATAAATTATCAATTTTCATTTGTATCTTAAAGGGCGATTCAGTAATTTTTTTGTTTTTCAATAATAAAATGTATTTCAATTCACGAAACTTTTGTTAATTATGAATATAAAATCGAAAAAATATTTCTATAGTAATATTTTAAATAGAAATAATACATTTGAATAATAAATTTTTTATTTATTGCTGTTTTTATAAAAAACATGGTTATTAATTCTAAAAAAATTCACATATGATACACTACAATCATTACAATGAATACTCTGCTAAATTATACAAGATGTAATTTCATTGGACACTTGCTTTGCTTTTCGTATTCAAAACGCAAACTCCGCTCTCTAAAAAATTTTCGATTAAACTTCTTAGTGGCGTAATGAACTATTGTTATTAATTTACTCATGAATCGACAAATAGTTTTTCAATAATACTAAAAAAAGTTGAATGTCTATTGTTTAAAAATGTATTCAATTCATAATTTTAATGATTATTGAATATGTTTAAAATTACCTATAAATGATTCTATACATTCATGGATAATACATAGAAATAAAAATACGGATATTAATGAAAATTCGTTCGTACTTATAAAGATTTGTTAACGAATTCTATGAATTTTTATATTACAAATTTTTATTCCATTCCAAAACTCTTGGTGACCTCACCAGAGTTTATCAATATATTTACTTTTTTCAGCTGTCAATCGTTTTAACTTGCTAAGTTTATTCGATTCTGATCTACATAAGTCCAATTACCTTCATTTTAACCATTCATTTTACATTGGCACTATAATTATATTTAAAACTAAGATTTAACATTGCCATACAAACTTTATTACATGTTAAAATTTAGAATTAATTTAAGACATTCACTATTAAACATTCACTATTAAACATTATCAAGTTTTATGATTTATGATCATAAAATTGTATAATTGTGTCGCTTTTTAAAGAATTTGTTCAAATATAAGAAGCATTTGTCAAATGAATTTTTTCATGTCTTTGCAAAACATATTTTCGATTAAAACTTTTTTCACATATTTTACACTTCCAATCTCGCACATCCGAATGTATTACAGTATGTCTATTTAAATCTCGTTTTGAATAAAAGGCTTTATCACAATGGTTGCATTTAAAATTTCTTTTACGTTCTGAGTGCACTCGATACTTATGTTTTTGTAAACAACGAAATGATTTATTACAAATGTCGCATACTTCACTGAAATCACTTAAATGAACTCTACTATGAGATTTTAACTGTGATTTAGTACCAAAAAATTTGTCGCAAAGCTTACATTTCCACTCTAGAATATTCAAATGAACAACTTTTTCATGAATGTTTAAAGAACGTTTTGTATTGAAAAATTTTTTACAATAAGTACACTTCCAGTTTCGGATTTGCAAATGAACTGTTTTTTCGTGAATTTCTAAGTATTCCTTTGTAAAAAAAGATTTGTCGCAATGAGCACACTTCCAATCTCGGATTTTTAAATGAACTGTTTTTTCATGTCTTGAATACTCATTTTTAGTCCCGAAAGATTTGTCACAACGAGCGCATTTCCAATCTCGAATTTTAGAGTGAACTATTTTTTCATGTTGTTTTAAATTACTCTTATGTCCAAAAGATTTATCGCAATGAGCACACTTCCAACCACGAATATTCAAATGTATTGTTTGTTTGTGACGTTTTAAATTGCATTGCTGCTTAAATGACTTATTACACATGTTACAAATGTAACTTTTATTTCCTGCATGTACTTCGCTGCAATGACGTTTTAAACTTTCCGGCGAAGCTAAATCTTTGTCACAAATATCGCAAAACGCATTTCGAGGTCCGGCTATATCTTTATCCAACGAAAAATCCTCGAATATTTGGATTTTTTTATGGTCTTCATCTTTGATGGAAATTAAACTAGTTTCGAGATCAGAAAACGTAACTAAATATTCATCAGTGGAAGCCTCTTTGAAATTTTCGAGTTGTCCATATCTTTCATCTTTGATAGAAATCAAACTAGTCTCAAGATCAGGTGCCATTAGTGATGAATCTGGTGTATTATGACTTTCAACTTTAATATCCATTGATTCATGCTTAATCATTGAAATTGACTGTTGATTTAATTTTAAGTCGATTGAGTTTTCCGCATCAGGTCTGTAATTAGAATATTTTAATGTTATGAATCTTTAAATATTTACATTAATTTTTTGGTATATTCAAAACAAATCTCATAACAAATTAACATTAGGTTCGTTATTATTATTAAGTTAATAATTCAATAAAATCTGAATAGATTTTACATACATTTTTGATAAAAGAGGCTGTGAAAAGATTTCAGTGTTATTGTATTGCATAGATTGAATATTATCAGGCTCAGTCTTAATATTCATTAAATTATCGATTTGATAATTAATTAACGTATTAGAAGGGTTGATCGAATTGTAAAATTCATCGTCAGAATAATTAGAAATTTCTTTTTTGATGTTGATTGAAATCGGCAAATTTTGGATTGATGCCTCGTTATTTGGAAATTTGATGAACCTGTCTGAAGAGAGCCTATGTAAACAAATAATTTAATTTGAAAAATTATCCTTTAGAATCTAGTAACATAAAGTAATTAAAAATAATATTGATGATATCATGTAATTTTAAAAATTTTGCAAATCTTTATGATTCGTGAATTCGTGGAAATAGAAATAATAAATAAATATATTTTCACTCTTACATTTACATTTACTATGTTCAACTTAAAGCCTTGTACTTACGTTGAGAGAAACGTGGGCTCTGCTTTGATACCATTCATTGTGATATACAATGTTATTCAATAAATAAAGATACTTCAAAAAAGTTTATAACACCTGTAACGAATTATAAAAATTTTAAAGTTTTTCAATAGGTACAAAACATTTATGGAAATTTTATAATACGTCTAAAGAATGTATTACTATGCCACGTACTATAAATATAACGGTTCTAATACATGAATAAATATTATGTTTCGCGCAAATGAGTTCCACTACTGTTATGTGTAGAAGAAAAACAGACACTGTTAAGTAAAATCAAATGCTTGTATTTCTAACAATAGCGTCTATATATTCTACCTTTAACAAATTAATCGCCGTAGATTATTAGAGATCGAGCTATTTATTTTTAAAATTGACTTCAAATATAATTAATTTCACTAAATTTTATTTAGCGAGCTGTTAATTAGATTATGCAGAATCTATGGCACTCTAATACTTTTTTAAGCGTGTTAAATATGGCCTTTTTTGAATTCTAATCACATAAAAAATTTTAATGTGATTTCAACAATGCATGGAAAACAAATTTTTATTAAAAAAATTTTTCCACATTCACAAGGTTTTTCACTATGTGCCAGTAAAAAAAAGCTACTTCTTTTTGTGTATTAGAAGTAAAAAAAAGTAGCACTTTATTCCCGATAGCTTAAAAGTTTATAAACTTCAATAAGTTACTAATATTTGTTTCTAACCTCAACAGAAATGACCATTTTATAAATTCTCATAGTGAACCAAAAGTAAGATATTACTGACATTTAAAATTAGAGAAAATAAACTATTTTATCTAAGCAAAATAGTGAGAATAATAGTACATTAAGCAATGTGGAAGTAAAGTTGCATATTTCTCCCAAGGGTGAAGTTTGCAACCTGGGTGAACAAAGCGAAGTAAATTGGGTGAAAAAAGACGAGAGTACATTTTCGAGGGAGAAATAGAATTTACCATCAAATTACAAAATAAGCTTTATTCCTACCTTAGTATTAAATACTTGGTGAACTTAAAAAAAATGGGCCTAATTGAAAAAAAACGCTGCCAAGTGCTTTGGCGGAATGCTTTCTTATAGAGTTCTTTGAGTTTCATTAATTTTTTTATATTTATTTATATGTGATTTTAATATTAAAAAATTGTCTAACATTAATATTTACTCATATTGTGCTTTATAAATTTCGAACACATATGCTAGCTGTTTGCTTTTTCAACATTTATAATTTATTTTAAATCATCAAGTAATACAAAAAAATTTGTTCTATTGAAAAATGATATAATGTAGTAATAAAAAGAATGATGACAACAAAATTTCTAATCTTTATAAAATGCAATCATATTTATATATAAATACAGTTCATGTTTATGGCTCTATAAAAAAAACTACTCTATGAATACCAATTTTCAATAGCTTCCCGTCTAGTTATACAAAAACATAGATGGTATACAAAATTTGAAGCAAATCCATCGAGTAATTTTCGAGATCTAACTGGTTAAATAAATAACATTTTCTTTTCAAAATTTCTTTTTCAAAATTTTAAAAATTCTCTAAAATTAAAACTACGCTATGAAAATCAATTTTTGAAAATTTCTCTTCTTTTGGCAGTCGCAAATAATTTCCCTGCAATTTTTAGAACAAATCTATCGAGTACTTTACGTAGAATAAAAAAAAATAAGAAAAGAAGAATCGAATTTTTTTTTAAATCTTTAAAATTCTCTAAAATTGCAACCACGCTAAGAAAATTAGTTTTCAAAAGCTTATGTTTTTCAGACAACAGCGAATTAATTGTATAAAAATTTTGGAGAAAATTTATAGTATGGTTTACGCAAAATAGAAAATAAATGAAAAATAAAAATTTTTTTGAAAATTTTCAAAGTGCTCTAAAATTAAAACTGCACTGAGAAAATTAATTTTCCAAAGCTTGTTTTCTTCAGACAGTAGCGAATAAATTGCATACAAATTTTGGAGCAAATCTATCAAATGGTTTTCGTAAAATAGAAAAAAATTAAAAATAAAAATTTTTTTAAAAATTTTAAAAATGCTCTAAAATTAAAAGTGCGCTAAGAAAATTAGTTTACAAAATTTTTTATACTTTTGGCAGTCGAAATTAAGTTCCATACAAATTTTCGAACAAATTCTTCGAGTAGTTTACGTAAAATACAAAAAAAATGAAAAATCGAAATTTTTTAAAAATTCTTAAAATGATTCTAAAAAAAAAACTGCGCTAAGAAAACCAATTCCCAATAGCTTCCGCACCAGTTCATCAAAAAATTGAATTGTATGGAAAATTTGAAGTAAATCCATCGAGTAGTTTTTAAGATTTTATTGGCTTAATAAATAGAAACATTTTTTTCAAAAATTTCAAAATGCTCTAAAATTAAAACTGAGCTAAGAAAATCAGTTTTTAAAAATTTATTTTATCCGGGCAATCAGAAATAAATTCCATGCAAATTTTGAAGCAAATTCATCGAGTAGTAAACAAAAAAAAAACCAAAAAACGAAAAATCGAATTTTTTTTTTATTTTTTAAAAAAACTTTAAAATGAAAACTACGGTGGAAGAACCAAATTATCAATAGCTTCCCAGCAAGTTAATCACAAAACTAAATTCCATGCAAAATTAGAAGCAAATCCATCGAGTAGTTCTCGAGATACAGCTTACTAACTGAATTCATACATCCACACACACACACACACACACACACACACACATACATACAGACATTTTCTGGAAACCACTTTTTTCGACTCACTGAGTTCAAATATGTACAAATTAATGAAAAAATAGAAAAAAATTTTTTTTACCGATACAATGCTTTCTCTATGAGAAAGCAAAATTGAAATAAAAATTTTAATGTATCGATTATTATTTAAATTTGATACTTTTTCATAATAATTATTAGTTTGTATGATAATTTGTTCAAAATTTTTAATAATTTATTCAAAACAAAAGAAATTTTGCGGGAGTGATGAAGTTCTTTAACTTTCGTTAAATTTAGACGTAAGAAATGACTTTCTTATGTTACGCTTTCATGTCCATTATGTGGCCGATACTACTGAGGTAACAATAAAATACTTTTTCTAACGGCGTGCGCAAAATTCGATTTCATGTACCCGTTTGCGTACATAAAATATCATATTATGAGACGCATTTGTTTAGCGTGCGTAAAATGAATCGAGCGTGCGTAAAATGATTTCAGCGTGCGTAAAATGAATACAGCGTGCGTAAAATGATTTGAGCGTGCGTAAAATGATTTCATCTAAAAAAAATTTTTTTAATTTTTAAAGTATTATATTTCAGGAACTATACATCATAACAGACATTTATACATCTCATTTGAAAGCTCTTGTGGTGCTCTTTTAAAGTGCTATGTACAATTTTTTTCGCGATACGTGAACTCTCTTATTAATTAATCTTAGAGTTAATCATTTAAATAATTTCTTATTTATTGTTTTAAAGAGGGGGGAGAAATTCTCAATTATTATTTTAATAATATATTTTCATGGAATTTTAATTTGAGAGCTATCCTTGTCTAACTAAGATTTTTGTTATTTACTCAAGTATTAATCGGTGAATCTGCAAATTAAAAGTTGAGCGCAATAGATATTATTATTACAAATATTTATGCACAAGAAGAAAAAAATCTATCGCTTTGTTTTTGAGAAAAGTAAGTAACGCGAAAAAACTTTGGCGTTACTTACTTTTTCAAAAAACAAAGCGGTAGATTTTTTTTTCTTGTGCATAGATGTTCATAATAATAATATCTATTGCGCTCAACTTTTAATTTGAAGATACACCGATTAATACTTGAGTAAATAACAAACAACTCAATTGTTACTCGGTCGATATCAGGTTCTACTCCGGCTTGCCGTTGATGGTTTTATTAATTTTATTTTTATATTAGTAATATTATTTATTTTTTGGAGGGCGCGGCGCTGAACTCCTCCCAGGGGCTTCGCCCCCTGCACCCCGTCCTGCGCCCCGACCTCGACTACCTCTTACAATCTTGATAGCCTTTGAACAAGATTGTACATGCTATCACAGACGCAAGTTTGTCATTCTTAGAATTTTGCACACTTGTTAGAAAAAATAATATACGCAACTAATGCATAAAGTGATCATCGCACTCGTTGTGTAATATACTATAATTATTGCTTAATTAGAATTTTATGAAGTTAAATAGATTACTGAAATTTTTTATTAAATATTCACGTCTTATTAATAAAATATATTAAACTAATTATTAACATGACACCAGTGTTTGCTTCCGTATCGAACTAGGGTCCCGACAAACAGAACGAAATATTTTTTTCTTTTAAATAAATTTTACAAATAATGGCGTTCAATTACTATATTTATAATTTTCATTAAAATTTATTCGACAAAAATATTTACAAATTACATGTGATAGCATACTGATTGTATCAGTTTTAATCAATTTTTGAAATATCTTTTTATTTCTAAATAATATTTAGATATAGAGGAGTATTGATGGTAAAAATATTATTTATTGTTTTAATGATAAACATAATAATTTATTTAAAAACAATTCTTATATGGTATATAACAATTAATCATTACAATGAAAACTTCGATAAATTATACAAATTTACATGCAT
The DNA here is from genome assembly GCA_017163975.1 of Anastatus disparis. Taxonomy (NCBI): domain Eukaryota; kingdom Metazoa; phylum Arthropoda; class Insecta; order Hymenoptera; family Eupelmidae; genus Anastatus; species Anastatus disparis. The sequence goes on along the minus strand of JAFFSR010000218.1, from coordinate 1,755,657 downwards.
GTGGTTATTCGCTTCCCTTTTCTCGCTCGAAACACAAACTTCACTCTCTAGAAAAAGTTGCATTTTTACTTCAAAGTGACATAAAGGACTAATTACTATAATTTCATTCTTGACTCTATAAATAATTTTTTATTAATACAAAAAAAAGAGTTGTTGTCAAACAGGTTTGCGATCACTTATAAATGATCCTATACATTCTTAGCTAATACATAAAGAATAAAAATTCGGATGATCTTTAGAGACGTTCGTAGTATTACAGATTTGGTAACAAATTCCTTATATTTTTAAATTACATATTTATGTTTTTTTACTACACTCTTCGTAACTGTACTGGAATTCTATCAAAATATTTATATCTTCAGCTGTCAATCGTTTAAAGTTGCTATGTTTATTTGATCGGGATCTATACATAAATCCATTTACTTCCGATTTAACTATTTAGTTCTCTAATTCTATTTACAAATACTGTTGAGTCAAAGGCTCAACATTGTCATAAAAACGTAGTTACATTCATATTGATTAGCTTACTCCACAGTACAATGTAATATTGAATTTTCAAAAGCAAAAAAAAAAACTTACTGATACTGTTTTATAATGTAAATTAAACTATGATATTCATAAATTATTGTTTACTTTATTTTGGATACCATTCTAAAATGATGTAAAAATTCTTAGTAATTTAATAACAATCCATAATTAAATATTGATTTTTATTTGTATCGTAAGAAGATTTTTTTAATAAATTTTTTTCAAAGATACAACTTATTTTCATCAACAAAACTTTTGAGTAAATATAATTTATCTGTTAATATTTAAAATAGGCACAATAAGTTTGAATAGTAAAAATATTATTTATTGTTGCTTTAATACGTGTTACTTCGTTATACAAACTTAAATTCAATTTTTTATTAATTGGGTCCGCTTTTTGAGTTAATAAAGGGGCCATAGTTAAGGTATATGCAACTTGAAAGTAAAGTCAATTGTGATAAAAATTTATTAAAATCTTTTTCAATCATTTCGAGTTGCAAAGTGTATTTTATTAATATTCTATTAAATCTACATAGATACAAGTCTAAAAAAATATCACTATGGTTAGATATACGTTGAATTTTGATTCAGTTAATTGTATTATATTAGTATTAAAATTCTATTTATCAACGCTCTTAGGTTAGCGACTTTATTATCTTATATTTAAAATTTTATAGTTTTTTTAAGATATACTAAGGATTTACTAGTTTTATGATTAAGAAAATTAAAATAATAGATTTGGATCGTTTTTTGAAGAATTTGCACAAATATAAGAATCATTCCTGAAATGAACTTTTTTAAACATTAACAAGTTTATGATTTATGATCATAAAATTATATATTTGTGTCGCTTTTTAAAGAATTTGTTCAAATATAAGAACCATTAGTCAAATGAATTTTTTCATGTTTTTGCAAAATAACTTTTAGTTTAAAATTTTTTTCACATATCTTGCACTTCCAATCCCGAGCATCCGAATGTATTACAGCATGTCTATTTAAATCTGCTTTTGAATAAAAAGCTTTATCACAATGGTTGCATTTAAAATTTCTTTTACGTTCTGAATGCACTAGATACTTATGATTTTGTAAATGACGGAATGATTTATTACAAATATCGCACACCTCACTAGAATCACTTGAATGAACCCTACTATGAGATATTAAATTGGATTTGGTAGAAAAAGATTTGTTGCAATGGTTACACTTCCAGTCTCGAATTTTCAAATGAACTGTTTTTTCGTGAAATTTTAAGTGACTCTTTACAGAAATAGATTTGTCGCAATGAGCACACTTCCAATCTCGGATTTTTAAATGTACCATTTTTTTGTGACGTGTCAAAGTGTATTTTCGCGTAAATAATTTATTACATACATCACAAATGTAGTTCTCATTTCTCATATGTGTCCTACAATGAAGTTTTAAGCTTTGAGGAGAACTAAAATCTTTGACACAAATATCGCAAAAGGTGTTCCGAGATTCAACTAAATATTCATCAGTGGAAGCCTCTTTGAAATTTTCATGTTGTCCATAACTTTCATCTTTGATAGAAATCAAACTAGTTTCAAGATCAGGTGTCATTGGTGATGAATCTGATGTATGACTTTCAACTTTAATATCCATTGATTCATGCTTAATGATTGAAGTTGACTGTTGATTTAATTTTAAGTCGATCGAGTTTTCTGCATCAGATCTGTAATTAGAATAATTTAATGTTATAAATCTTTAAATATATTAAATTTTTGGTATACTGAAAATAAATCACATGACAAATAAATACTATGTCTCTTATTATTATTAAGTTAATAGTGTAATAAAATGTTAATAGATTTTACATACATTTTTGATAAAAAGGGTTGTGAAAATATTTCTGTGTTGTATTGCATAGATTGAATACTATCAGGCTCAGTCTTTATATTTATTGAATCATCAATTTGATAATTAACTAACGTAGAAGGGTTGATCGAATCGTAAAATTCATCGTTAGAATGAGAAGCTTCTTTTTTTATGTTGATCGATATCGGCAGATTTTGGATTGATGCCTCGTTATTTGGAAATTTCATGAAACCGTCTGAAGAGCATCTATACAGATAAATAATTTTATTTGAAACATAGCACCTAACATGGTAGCAGATAATTATTAAAAAATAATATTTCTAACAATAATATTGATATTATTATGGAATGCTTTAATTTATAAATCTTAAATTTCAATGATTTATGCATTGAAAATAAAAATCATTTCTAGGTTAAGCTTAAGTTCAACTTAAAACATTGTACTTACGTTGTAAGAAATGTGGTTTCAGTTTTGATAAAATTCATTGTGATATACGCTGTTGGTAAATAAATGAAGATACTTCATAAAAGCTTTAATGAATTATAAAAAGATTTCAATAGATATTAAACAGTTAGAAAATTTTATAATCTATCTAATGAATGTGCAGAAAAGACTACTGTGTTATGTATTAAGATTATGACGGTTTTAGTACACGATTAAATATTGTGCTCCGCGCAAATGAATTTCATTACTGGTAAGCGTAGAAGAAAAATAGGGAGTATTGAGTAAAATTAAAAGTTTATTTGCACGTTTGTATCAAAACCGTTTATATGTGCTTCCTTTAAACCAATGATATCGAATGTTTAAAATAAAATAGAAAACGGTAATTTAACTGCCATCTTTTAGATATCTTTTAGTTGAATAAAAAACTGAGTGATATCAGGTGGAAATTTATAAATCCTTCTTTTTAGAGTGAGCGAAACAGATACACGCGTGCTCGCAAATGTAAACAATTATTGAGTATACCCACTATAAATGATATTTTTCTGAACTTATACGTTAAATGGTAACGTTTTATATTTTGTCATAGACATAAGAAAATTGAGTTTCGCATCTTGATTAGTATCTTACTAAATTTCTTGCAGGATTTCTTTTGATATTGACAAAAAGTTCAAATACAATAACCAGTTTACTCATCAACAAACTATACTATTTAGAAATTATTGTGAACTTAATTTTAAAATTAAATTTATTCTAGAATGATGTAAAAATTTTTATTTAATGTAATTTAATTGCAACTTATGATAAATTATTAATTTTCATTTGTATCTTAAAAGGCGATTCAGTAATTTTTTTGTTTTTCAATAATAAAATGTATTTCAATTCACGAAACTTTTGTTAATTATAAATATAAAATCGAAAAAATATTTCTATAGTAATATTTTAAATAGAAATAATACATTTGAATAATAAATTTTTTATTTATTGCTGTTTTTATAAAAAACATGGTTATTAATTCTAAAAAAATTTACATATGATACACTACAATTATTACAATGAATACTCTGCTAAATTATACAAGATTAAATTTCATTGGACACTTGCTTTGCTTTTCTTATTCAAAACGCAAACTCTAAAAAGTTTTCGATTAAACTTCTTAGTGGCGTAATGAACTATTGTTATTAATTTACTCATGAATCGACAAATAGTTTTTTAATAATACTAAAAAAAGTTGAATGTCTATTGTTTAAAAATGTATTCAATTCATAATTTTAATGAATATTGAACATGTTTAAAATCACCTATAAATGATTCTATACATTCATGGATAATACATAGAAATAAAAATACGGATATTAATGAAAATTCGTTCGTACTTATAAAGATTTGTTAACGAATTCTATGAATTTTTATATTACAAATTTTTATTCCATTCCAAAACTCTTGGTGATCTCACCAGAGTTTATCAATATATTTACTATTTTCAGCTGTCAATCGTTTTAACTTGCTAAGTTTATTCGATTCTGATCTACATAAGTCCGTTTACCTTCATTTCAACCATTCATTTTACATTAGTACTATAATTATATTTAAAACTAAGGTTTAACATTGTCATACAAACTTTATTACATTTTAAAATTTAGAGTTAATTTAAGACATTCACTATTAAACATTATCAAGTTTTATGATTTATGATCATAAAATTGTATATTTGTGTCGCTTTTTAAAGAATTTGTTCAAATATAAGAACCATTTGTCAAATGAATTTTTTCATGTCTTTGCAAAACATATTTTCGATTAAAACTTTTTTCACATACTTTACACTTCCAATCTCGCACATTCGAATGTATTACAGTATGTCTATTTAAATCTGTGTTTGAATAAAAAGCTTTATCACAATGGTTGCATTTAAAATTTCTTTTACGTTCTGAGTGCACTAGATACTTATGACTTTGTAAATTACGAAATGATTTATTACAAATATCGCACACCTCACTAGAATCACTTGAATGAACCCTACTATGAGATATTAAATGTGATTTGGTAGAAAAAGATTTATTGCAATGGTTACATTTCCAGTCTCGAATTTTTGAATGAACTATTTTTTTGTGCATTTTTAAATAAGTCTTAATTCCAAAAGATTTTTCGCAAAGATTACACTTCCAATCTCGAATTTTCAAATGGACCATTTTTTCGTGCATTTTTAAATTATTTTTAGTCGCAAACGATTTGTCGCAATGAGCACACTTCCAATCTCGAATTTTTAAATGGACCATTTTTTCGTGCATTTTTAAATTATTTTTAATCGCAAACGATTTGTCGCAATGAGCACACTTCCAATCTCGAATTTTTAAATGAACTGTTTTTTCGTGCAATTTTAAATTACTCTTATTTCCAAAATTTTTGTCGCAATGAGCACACTTCCAATCACGAATATTCAAATGTACTGTTTGTTTGTGACGTTTTAAATTGTATTTTTTCTTATATGACTTATTGCACATGTTACAAATGTAATTTTTATTTCCTGGATGCACTTCGCTGCAATGACGTTTTAAACTTTTCGGCGAAGCTAAATCTTTGTCACAAATATCGCAAAAAGTATTCCGAAGTCCGGCTATATCTTCATCCAGGGAAGAATCCTCGAATATTTCGATTTTTCCATAGTCTTCATCTTTGATGGAAATTAAACTAGTTTCGAGATCAGAAATCGTAACTAAATATTCATCAGTGGAAGCCACTTTGAAATTGTCGAGTTGTCCATAACTTTCATCTTTGATAGAAATCAAACTAGTTTTAAGATCAGGTGTCATTGGTGATGAATCTGATGTATTTTGACTTTCAACTTTAATATCCTTTGATTCATGCTTAATGATTGAAATTGACTGTTGATTTAATTTTAAGTGGATTGAGTTTCCTGCATCAGGTCTGTAATTAGAATATTTTAATGTTATGAATCTTTAAATATATTAATTTTTTGGTATATTTAAAACAAATCCTATAACAAATTAACAGTAGGTTCGTTATTATTATCAAGTCAATAATTCAATAAAATATTAATAGATTTTACATACTTTTTTGATAAAAGAGGTTGCGAAAATATTTCTGTGTAATTGTGTCGCATGGATTGAGTATCATCGGGCTCAGTCTTTATATTCATTAATTCATAAGTTTGATAATTGACTAACGCAGTAAGGTTGATCGAACCGCAAAATTCATCGTCAGAACTATAACTTTCTTTTTTGATGTTGATCGAAATCGGTTGGTTTTGAATTGATGGACTATTGTTTGGAAATTTCTTAAAGCTGTCTGCAGGGATCCTACGTAAATAAATAATTTGATTTAAAGAATAACACTTTACAATATAGCAACAGTATATGGTTTAAAATATTATCAATAATATTATGCAATGCCCACGAAAAATCTTAATAATTTGTGAATTCGTAAAATAGGAATTAATAAAAAAGAGTTTATAATATATCAAGACCTTGAAGTATTATACTTACATTGTGAGAAATGTGGCTTCTGTTTTAATAACACTTATTGTGATATATGCTTTTTTCACTTCACATGAGCTTATAGAATAAATAAGAATTTTAAAAATTTCAAAGCTATTTAATGAATATAAAACAATTATAAAAAATTTTATAACGTAATTATTTGATATATAAGGGACAATTTTGTATTGTTGATATTACTATGAAACTGACGCGTGTTATACACGAATAAATGTTAGGTTTAGCAGAAATGATTTTCACCGTTAAGTATACAGGAAACGTAGGCAATATTGTATAAATATTCTCGTTTCCTTGTATTCACAACAGCGCTGTCTATGCATTACTTTCAAATCTGGTATCTTATATTAAACCATAATAAGACTATTATTACTATATTATTATTAAATTAATCGTTATGAATTTGATAACCGTTTTATTTATTATTAAGGTATAGCCTAATTAGTTTTACAAAATTTACAATTTTTAGCGAATGCAGGCTGTAAGGTTTGATCTAAATAAAACTCAATAACGAAACACAATCTTTGAACAGAGTACAACGATCTTGATTACGGGATGTTCCTTTGATAATTTGATAGTAACATTGACTATCGTTTCGTCATAAGAATCTACAATTGATAAATCAAATAAAACTCTTATAAATGAATTTACAATATATAAGAGATAAAAATGAATTTATAATTTTAAATTATAATTTTAAAGAATGAAACTGTCATGATCATCAAATTTTTAATGATTTATTATATATAATTTTTATTGCTTGAGCTGTTTGTCACTGTACTTTGAAATATTTAGATGGATAGGTTTATTCAATAGGGAATCCACATAAGTAAGTTAAGGTTTTGTACGATAATTTGTTTTATGTTGTTTTAAGTGAAATAAATACTAATTTTTATGAGTATCTAGTATATATTACTTTGTGAAAAATATTTGTCGAAAAATGGATAAAAACAGAATTTCTTAATATTAAATTACACTACGCACTTTGAGAATTAAAATTCATAAACTTTGTGGTTATAAAACTTTGAACCACAACCCTGTATTCAAATAAGATTGGATTTTTTATTGTTTCATATTTTTATAGAATATGTAGATAGGCCTATACAATAACTTGAAGGTATTACACTATTTTTTAAAGTTAATTAAGAAGCAAATTTCATAGTGATTATATTGAATTGGTTAACGATAAATTTTAATCACCATTACGTTTTGATTTTTAGAATAAGAATATAACTGCTATGTTTTTTCATGATATGTTATCTCATTCATAATCCAACTTCTAAAACTTGCATATGTACATATAACTTTCTTAAAAACTGCCAATCAATAGTATATAATTATATACACTATATTTCGCTATATATTCTTAAGGTATTGTGTACTAAATTTTACGATTCAATTTTATTCTAATTTGAAATGAAAATTCTTTATGATTAACTATTTATTTTTATTTGTATCTTGAAGGGCAAAAGAAAGTCCAGCTCAGCCTGAGTTTTTTTATACGTTTTTTTTTTAATATTTATTTTTATAAACAACACTTTTATTAGTAGTAAAGGTATATTAATTTTTTAAATAGGTAGTTTCAGTAATTAAAATATCATTTATTGTTTTTAAATACAATTAAAAATCTATAAATATACATGGTACATAACTTTTCTACATTATACAATACATTAAATTTTTTATTGATTGCGTCTACTTTATTAAGTTAATAAAATTTTAGTACTTAATGTAAGTATTTAGTAAAGCATATTTATGCTACTCGAAAGTAAAGTCTACGTAGATACACGTTGGAAAAAAATTATTAATGTCAGGTGCACACTAATTTTAGATTCAGTAATTCTATTTACAAAACCTGTTAGGTAAGTGACTCACCATTGTCATACATTGAAAATTTTATATTTTTCAAAGATATTATTACTGAGAATTGACTAGATTTATGATTTAAAGTTAAAATTATAAACTTAAATTGCTTTTTGAATAGTTTGCACTAATATGAGAACCGTTCCTTGAATGAATTTCTTCATGTCTTACTAAGTTACCTTTTAATTTAAAACTTTTGCCACATATCTTGCATTTCCAATCTCGCGTATCTGAATGCGTTTTAACATGTTTATTTAAATCATTGTTTGTTAAAAAGAGTTTATCACAATGTGTGCATTTATATTTCTTTTTACGTTCTGAGTGCACTCGATACTTATGTTTTTGTAAAAAACGAAATGATTGGTTACAAATATCGCATACCTCACTAGAATCACTTGAATGAACTCTACTATGAGATTTCAAATGTGTTTTGGTAGCAAAAGATTTGTTGCAATGATTACACTTCCAGTCTCGAATTTTTAAATGAACTGCTTTTTCATGTTTTTTTAAATCGCTTGTAGTTCCAAAATATTTGTCGCAATGAGCACACTTCCAATCTCGAATTTTTAAATGAATTGTTCTTATGTGACGAATCAAATTCGATTTTAGTGTAAATGATTTATTACACATATCACAAATATAATTTTCTTTGGTGAGATGTATTTTTATGTAATGACGTCTTAAGTTCCGCGGAAAAGAAAAATCTTTGCCACAGATATCGCAAAAGGTGTTGCCAGATTTAATTAAATATTCGTCACTGAGAACCTCTTTGAAATTTTCGAGTTGTCCATAACTTTCATCTTTAATAGAAATCAAACTTGTTTCAAGATCAGGTGTTATTGGTGATAAATCTGATGTATTATGACTTTCAACTTTAATATCCATTGATTCATGCTTAATGATTGAAGTTGACTGTTGATTTAATTTTAAGTCGATTGAGTTTTCTGCATTAGGTCTGTAATTAAAATATTTTAATTTTATAAATCTTTAAATACTTATATTAATTTTTTGGTGTATTAAAAACAAATCTCATAACAAATTAATATTAGGTTCGTTGTTATTATTAAGTCAATAATTCAATAATGTTAATAGATTTTACATACATTTTTGATAAAAGTGGTTGCGAAAATATTTCTGTGTTGTACTGCATAGAATGAATACCACTAGCCTCAGTCTTAATATTCATTAAATTATCAATTTGATAGTTAACTAACGTAGAAGGGTTGATCAGATTGTAAAATTCATCGTCAGAATGAGAAGCTTCTTTTTTTATGTTGATCGATATCGACAGGTTTTGGATTGATGCCTCGTTATTTGGAAATTTCATGAAACTGTCTGAAGAGCATCTATACAGATAAATAATTTCATTTGAAACATAGCACCTAACAATCTAGTAGATAATTATTAATCAATAATATTGATATTATTATAGAATGCTTTAATTTTTAAATCTTAATGATTTGCGTATTCGTAAAAGTAGAAAAAAGCATATAATCATTTGTAGGTTAAGATTATGTTCATCTTAAAGCATTGTACTCACGTTGTAAGAAATGTGGATTCTGTTTTGATAAAATTCATTGTGACATACGCTGATGGTAAATAAATGAAAATACTTCACAAAAGCTTTAATGAATTATAAAAAGATTCCAATCAATATAAAAAACAGTTATAAAAATTTTATAATCTATCTCATGAATGTGCAGAAAAGACTACTGTGTTACGTATAATAGATTATGACGGTTTTAGTACATGAATAAATATTATGTTTCGCGCAAATGAGTTTCATTACTGTTAAGTGTAGGAGAAAATTATAGACAGTTTTGGGTAAAATCAAATGTTTATTTGTATTTGTATCAACGCTGTTCGTATGTGCTTCCTTTAAACCAAGTCATTTGTAGAAAAACTTGACTTCGAATATAATGATTTCGAACAACATTAGACTATTCACAATTTAAATATTTTACTTTTCAAGTTCCTTTTTCATTTTATTTAACATCCCTGTATTTATGCTATCATTACGATATTAATTAGCAGCGGAGGTTTTTAATATGTTTGTTAATAAGGCATATGTATCGTATACATTAATGCTTGTATCATTTGGTCGCCGCGAACGGGATTCGAACTCGAGTCCTCGAGATTACGAATCCATCGCTCTATCGAGTGAGTCACAGACGACCTCTTATATTAACAAATTTAATGAGATATAAATTCTATGGTTAATTTTATAAAAATTTTGAAAATAACTAATTATTAACGATTTATAATAGTTCACTGGACTGGAGGATTTAAAGTATTCTAATACATCATTGCACGCGTTAAATTAAATTAAATTTTCAACTTAAAATAATTGGTTATGCGATTTTCTTGTAATGGCAAATTAATATGAAATCGAATGTATAAAATAAAATGGCTGGCGGTAATTTAACTGCTATCTTTTAGATATCTTTTAGTTTAATAAAAAACTGAGTTGGATCGGGTAAAAATTGATGAATCCTTCTTTTTTAGATTAAGCGAAATAGATGCACGCGTGCTCGCAAATGTAAACAATTATTGAGTATATAATGATATTTTTTTCTGAACTTAAACGTAAAATGGCAACGTCGTTATACTTTGTCATAGACATAAGAAAATCCCAGAATACTTATTGAGTTTCGCATCTTGATTAGTAGTCTACAAAATTTCTTGCAGGATTTCTTTTGATATTGACAAGAAGTTCGAATACAACAACTAGTTTGCTCATCAACAGCGTAACATAATATTGAATTTTCAAAAATAAAAAAAAGTTCTTTATCGATCATGATATGAATCAAACTATTTTATAAATTATTGTGAACTTAACATTAAATTTTATTCTAAAATGATGCAAAAATTTTTAAATAATGTAATTTAATAGCAACCTATGGTTTATTATTATTTTTCATTTGTATCTTAATTCAGTCATTTTTTTGTTTTTCAAGAATAAAATTTATTTTAATTCATAAAACTTTTGTTAATTATAAATATAAAATCAAGAAAATATTTCCATGTTAATAATTTAAAAAGAAATAGTACGTCTGAATAACAAATTTTTTATTTATTGTTGTTTTTATAAAAAACACGGTTATTAATTTTTAAAAAATTTACATATGATACACTGCAATCATTAAAATAAATACTTTGCTAAATTATACAAGCCTAAATTTAATTCAACACTTCGCTTTTCTTATTCAAAACGCAAACTCCACCCTCTGAAAAATAGGCGATTTGACTTTAATAATTTAAACATGTTTAAAATCACTTTCGAATAATACATAGAAATAAAAATTCGGATATTGATGAAAATTCGTTTGTACAAATAAAGATTTTTTAATGAATTCTATGAATTTATTATATTACAAATTTGTATTCGATTCGAAAACTCTTGGTGACCTCGCCAGAGTTCATCAATATATTCACTATCTTCAGCTGTCAATCGTTTTGACTTGCTAAGCTTATTCGATTCTGATCTACGTAAGTCCGTTTACATTCATTTCAACCATTCATTTTACATTAGCACTATTATTCTAGTTAAAAATATTGTTAAATTAGAGGTTTTACATTGCCATACAACTTTATTACATTTAAAAATTTAGGGTTAATTTAGGACATTCACTATTAAACATTAACAAGTTTTATGATTTATGATCATAAAATTGTATATTTGTGTCGCTTTTTAAAGAATTTGTTCAAATATACGAACCATTTGTCAAATGAATTTTTTCATGTCTTTGCAAAATATATTTTCGATTAAAACTTTTTTCACATATTTTACACTTCCAATCTCGCACATCCGAATGTATTTCAGTATGTCTATTTAAATCTGTTTTTGAATAAAAAGTTTTATCACAATGGTTGCATTTAAAATTTCTTTTACGTTCTGAGTGCACTAGATACTTATGATTTTGTAAATGACGGAATGATTTATTACAAATATCGCACACCTCACTAGAATCACTTGAATGAACCCTACTATGAGATATTAAATTGGATTTGGTAGAAAAAGATTTGTTGCAATGGTTACATTTCCAGTCTCGAATTTTTGAATGAACTGTTTTTTCATGTTTTTTTAAATCACTTTTAGTTCCAAAAGATTTGTCGCAATTATCACACTTCCAATCTCGAATTTTCAAATGGACCATTTTTTCGTGCATTTTTAAATTACTCTTATTTCCAAAAGATTTGTCGCAATGAGCACAATTCCAATCTCGAATTTTTAAATGAACTGTTTTTTCATGTTTTTTTAAATCACCTTTAGTCCCAAAAGATTTGTCGCAATAAGCGCACTTCCAATCTCGAATTTTTAAATGAACTGTTTTTTCGTGCAATTTTAAATGACTCTTATTTCCAAAATTTTTGTCGCAATGAGCACACTTCCAATCACGAATATTCAAATGTACTGTTTGTTTGTGACATTTTAAATTGTATTTTTTCTTATATGACTTATTGCACATGTTACAAATGTAATTTTTATTTCCTGGATGTACTTCGCTGCAATGACGTTTTAAACTTTTCGGCGAAGCTAAATCTTTGTCACAAATATCGCAAAAAGTATTTCGAAGTCCGGCTATATCTTCATCCAGGCAGGAATCCTCGAATATTTGGATTTTTCTATAGTCTTCATCTTTGATGGAAATTAAACTAGTTTCGAGATCAGAAATCGTAACTAAATATTCAGCAGTGGAAGCCGCTTTGAAATTTTCGAGTTGTCCATAACTTTCATTTTTGATAGAAATCAAACTAGTTTCAAGATCAGGTGTCATTGGTGATGAATCTGATGTATTATGACTTTCAACTTTAATATCCATTGATTCATGCTTAATCATTGAAATGGACTGTTGATTTAATTTTAAGTCCATTGAGTTTTCTGCATTAGGTCTGTAATTAGAATATTTTAATGTTAATAATCTTTAAATATATTAATTTTTTGGTATATTTAAAACAAATTCCATAACAAATTAACAGTAAGTTCGTTATTATTATCAAGTTAATAATTCAATAAAATCTTGATAGATTTTACATACATTTTTGATAAAAGTGGTTGACAAAATATTTCTGTGTTACTGTGTTGCATAGATTGAGTATCATCGGGCTCAGTCTTCATATTCATTAATTCATAAGATTGATGATTGGCTAACGCAGTAGGGTTAATCGAACCGCAAAATTCATCGTCAAAACTATAACATTCTTTTTTGATGTTGATTGAAATCGGTTGGTTTTGGATTGATGGCTCATTGTTTGGAAATTTCATAAAGCTGTCTGTAGGGATCCTACGTAAATAAACAATTTCATTTTAAAAACGACACTTTTCAATACAGCAACAGTATATGGTTTAAAATAGTATCAATAATATTATGCAATACCCAGAAAAAATCTTAATAATTTGTGAATTCGTAAAATAGGAATTAATAAAAAAGAGTATATAATATATCAAGACCTTGAAGTATTATACTTACATTGTGAGAAATGTGGCTTCTGTTTTAATAACACTCATTGTGATATATGCTTCTTTTACTTCACATAAATTTATAGAATAAATAAGAATTTTAAAAATTTCAAAGCTCTCTAATGAATATAAAACAATTATAAAAAATTTTATAACGTAATTATTTGATATACAAGAGACAATTTTGTATTGTTGATATTACTATGAAAATGACGCGTGTTATACACGAATAAATGTTAGGTTTAGCAGAAATGATTTTCACCGTTAAGTATACAAGAAAGGTAGGCAATATTTTTCTTGTATTTATAACAGCGCTATCTATGCATTACTTTCAAATCTTTAATTGTTGGTATCTTATATTAAACCATAATAAAACTATTATTACTATATTATTATTAAATTGATCGTTATGAATTTGATGGCCGTTTTATTTATTATGAAGGTATCGCTTAAAGTATAATTAGTTTTACGAAATTAACAATTTTTAGCGAATGCAGGCTGTAAGGTTCGATCTAAATAAAACTCGCACGAAACGCGATCTTTGGACAGAGTACAACTGTATTACGGAATGTTCCTTTGATAATTTGATAGTAACATTGACTATCGTATCGTCATAAGAATCTACAATTAATAAATCAAATAAATCTCTTATGAATGAATTTACAATACATAAGAGATAAAAATAATTTTAAAGAATAAAACTGTCATGTCAATTAATGATTTATATTATAATTTTTATTGCTTGAACTGTTTGTCACTGTACTTTGAAATATTTAGGTGGATAGGTTTATTCAATAGGGAATCCACATGTGAAATAAATACTAATTTTTATGAGTATCTAGTATATATTACTTTGTGAAAAATATTTGATGAAAAATGGATAAAAACAGAATTCCTAAATACTGAATCACACTACGTACTTTGGCAATTAAAATTCATAAACTTTATGGTTGTAAAACTTTGAACCACAACCCGGTATTCAAAACAGTTTGGATTTTTCATTGTTTTATATTTTTATAGAATTTGTAGATAGGCCTTACAATAACTTGAAGGTATTACATTATTTTTTAAAGTTAATTAGGAAGCAAATTAATAGTGATTATATTGAATTGGTTAACGATAAATTTTAATCATCATTACGTTTTGATATTTAAAATATATTTTTTTTCATGACATATGTTATTTTATTTATAATCCAACTTCTAAAACTTGCATATGTACATATAACTTTTTCAAAAACTGACAATCAATAATTATATTTACTATATTTTTATATATATTCTTAAGGTATTGTGTACTAAATGTTGCGATTCAATTTTATTCTAATTTGAAATGAAAATTCTTCATAAATAACTATTTAATTTTATTTGTATCTTAAAGGGCGAAAAAAAGTCTAGTTCAGCCTTTGTTTTTTTATACGTTTTTTTTTTAATATTTATTTTTATAAACAACACTTTTGTTAGTAGTAAAGGTACAACTTATATATTAATATTTTAAATAGATAGTTTCAGTAATTAAAATATCATTTATTGTTTTTTAATACAATAAAAAATCTGTAAAGATACATAGTACATAACATTTCTACATTATACAAACTTAAATTTTTTATTGATTGCGTCCACTTTTTTATGTAATTAAAATTTTCGTAGTAAGTATTTAGTAAAGCATATTTATGCTACTCGAAAGTAAAGTCTATTTCTTCCTCTAACAATTACGACTCTCGCTTTGCTCCGCTCACTTGTGTTCTCTCCACTCTCTAACTGAATACACGATTGTACTCTTTACTTGCATATTGTAATATTTCTACATAAATTAATATTTATCATACCGCAATCTGTATCTTTATTATAATCTTACAATTCAGAAACAAGATAAAAAGTTAATTATTTTAATATTTGTTTGATTCACAATTTGGGTATCTCAAATTGTCAGTTAATAAATCAGGAGTGAAAATTAGGATGATTTCATAGGAATTTTCAACATAAAAAAGTTTTTTTTTTAATTTTTCGCAATTTTTCATATTAAAAGAAATATTTTTTCTAAAACTCTTCGTTTGTATGCTAAAAATTTATCGAAATATTTAGTATTCTCAGCTTCCAATCGTTTTGAATCGCTAAATTTATACTATTGGTACCTACATAGATACAACTTAGAAAAAAATTATTAATGTCAGGTGCACTCTAATTTTCGATTAGGTGGTACGTGACTCACCATTGTCATACATTGAAAATTTTATATTTTTTAAAGATCTTATTTACTGAGGATTGACTAGTTTTATGATTTTAAGTTGAAATTATAAACTTAAATTGCTTTTTGAAGAGTTTGTACTAATATGAGAACCGTTCCTTGAATGAATTTTTTCATGTCTTACTAAGTAAGTTTCAAATTTAAAACTTTTTTCACATATCTTGCATTTCCAATCTCGCGTATTTAAATGCGTTTTAACATGACTATTTAATGCACTGTTAGTATAAAAAAGTTTATCACAATGTGTGCATTTACATTTCTTTTTACGTTCTGAGTGCGCTCGATTCTTATGTTGTTGTAAAAAACGAAATGATTTGTTACAAATATCGCATACCTCACTAAAATCACGAAAATGAATTCTACTATGAGTTTTTAAATGTGTTTTAAAAGCAAAAAATCTGTCGCAAAGATAGCATTGCAATTCTGGGATATTTGAATGAACTACCCTCTGATGATATCTTAAAGAACTTTTCTTAGTGAAAGATTTGTTACAATAATTACATTCCCAATCCTTAATTTTTAAATGTATTGTTTCTATGTGATCTTTTAAATACCTTTTTTGCCTAAATGATTTATTACACATGTCACAAATATAATTTTCTTTAGTGAGATGCATTTCTATGTAATGACGTTTTAAGTTATGCGAAGAAGAAAAATATTTGCCACAGATATCGCAAAAGGTGTTGCCAGATTTAATTAAATATTCATCACTTGAAGCCTCATTGAAATTTTTCAGTTCTCCATGACTTTCATCTTTAATAGAAATCAAACTTGTTTCAAGATCGAATGTCAATGATGATGAATCTAATGTGTAATGATTTTCATGTTTAATATCTATTGATTCATTTTTAAAGATTGAAGTTGACTGTTGATTTAATTTTAAGTTGACTGAGTTTTCTGCATCAGACCTGTAATTAGATTATTTTAATATTATAAATCATTAAATACTTATATTAATTTTTCGATTTAGTGAAAACAAATCAAATTACAAATATTAGGTTCGTTATTATTATTGGATTAACACTACAATAAAATGTTAAGAGATTTTACATACATTTTTGATAAAAGTGGTTGCGAAGATATTTCCGTGTTGTATTGCATAGATTGATTACCATCGGGCTCAGTTTTATTATTCATTAAATTATCAATTTGATAATTAACTAACGTAGAAGGGTTAATCAAATTGTAAAATTCATCGTCAGAATGAGAATCTTCTTTTTTTATGTTGATCGATTTCGACAGGCTTTCGATTGATGCCTCGTCATTTGGAAACTTCATGAAACTGTCTGAAGAGCACCTATATAGATAAATAATTTTATTTGGAAAATTGCACCTAACAATATAGTAGATAATTGTTAAAAATAATATTCCTAAAAATAATACTAATACTATTATGGTATGCTTTAATTTTTAAATCTTTAATTTTAAGGATTTGTGCATTCGTAAAACTAGAAAAAAAGCATATACTCATTTCTAGGTTAAGATTATGTTCAACTTAAAGCGTAGTACTTACGTTGTAAGAAGTGTGGATTCTGTTTTGATAAAATTCATTGTGATATACACTGTTTTTAAATAAATGAAGATACTTCATAAAAGCTTTGATGAATTATAAAAAGGTTCCAATAAATATAAAACAGTAATGAAAATTTTATAATCTATCTAATAAATGTGCAGGAAAGACTACTGTGTTATGTATTAAGATTATGACGGTTTTAGTACATGAATAAATATTATTCTACGCGCAAATGAGTTTCATTACTGTTAAGTGTAGGAGAAAAATATAGACAGTTTTGAGTAAAATCAAATGTTTATTTGTATTTGTATCAGCGTCGTTTATATGTGCTTCCCTTAAACCAAGTCATTTATAGAAAAACTTGACTTTGAATATAATAATTTCGAACAATTGACAACATTTAACAAGTTGTTCATAAGACTATTCACAATTTAAATATTTTACTTTTCTTGTTTCTTTTTCATTTTATTTAACATCTCTGTATTTATGCTATCATCACGATGTTAATTAGCAGCGGAGGTTTTTAACGTGTTTGTTAATAAAGCATATGTATCGATAAACTACAATCATTACAATGAATCTCTGTTAAATTATACAAGATTAAATTTAATTGGACACTTGCTTCGCTTTTCTTATTCAGAACGCAAACTCCACTCTCTAAAAAATTTTCGATTAAACTTCTTAGTGGCGTAATGAACTATTGATATTAATTTACTCATGAATCGACAAATAGTTTCTTAATAATACTAAAAAAAGTTGAATGTCTATTGTTTAAAAATTTATTTAATTCATAATTTTAATAAATATTGAACATATCACCTATAAATGATTCTATACATTCTTGGATAATACATAGTAATAAAAATACGGATATTAATGAGAATTTGTTCGTAGTAATAAAGATTTGTTAACGAATTCTATGAATTTTTTTATTACAAATTTGTATTTAATTCGAAAATTCTTGGTGACCTCACCAGAGTTTATCAATATATTCACTATCTTCAGCTGTCAATCGTTTTAACTTGCTAAGTTTATTCGATTCTGATCTACATAAGTCCGTTTACCTTCATTTCAACCATTCATTTTACATTAGTACTATAATTATATTTAAAACTAAGGTATAACATTGCCATACAAACTTTATTACATTTTAAAATTTAGAGTTAATTTAAGACATTCACTATTAAAAACTATCAAGTTTTATGATTTATGATCATAAAATTGTATATTTGTGTCGCTTTTTAAAGAATTTGTTCAAATATAAGAACCATTTGTCAAATGAATTTTTTCATGTTTTTGCAAAACATATTTTCGATTAAAACTTTTTTCACATATTTTACACTTCCAATCTCGCACATCCGAATGTATTACAGTATGTCTATTTAAATCTGTTTTTGAATAAAAGGCTTTATCACAATGGTTGCATTTAAAATTTCTTTTACGGTCTGAGTGCACTAGATACTTATGACTTTGTAAATGACGGAATGATTTATTACAAATATCGCACACCTCACTAGAATCACTTGAATGAACCCTACTATGAGATATCAAATGTGATTTGGTAGAAAAAGATTTATTGCAATGGTTACATTTCCACTCTCGAATTTTCGAATGAACTATTTTTTCGTGCAGTTTTAAATAACTCTTATTTCCAAAAGATTTGTCGCAAAGATTACACTTCCAATCTCGAATTTTCAAATGGACCATTTTTTCGTGCATTTTTAAATTATTTTTAGTCGCAAACGATTTGTCGCAATGAGCACACTTCCAATCTCGAATTTTTAAATGGACCATTTTTTCGTGCACTTTTAAATTACTCTTATTTCCAAAAGATTTGTCGCAATGAGCACACTTCCAATCACGAATATTCAAATGTATTGTTTGTTTGTGAAGTTTTAAATTATATTGTTTCTTAAATGACTTATTACACATGTTACAAATGTAATTTTTATTTCCTGGATGTACTTCGCTGCAATGACGTTTTAAACTTTTCGGCGAAGCTAAATCTTTGTCACAAATATCGCAAAAAGTATTCCGAAGTCCGGCTATATCTTCATCCAGGGAAGAATCCTCGAATATTTCGATTTTTCCATAGTCTTCATCTTTGATGGAAATTAAACTAGTTTCGAGATCAGAAATCGTAACTAAATATTCATCAGTGGAAGCCACTTTGAAATTGTCGAGTTGTCCATAACTTTCATCTTTGATAGAAATCAAACTAGTTTTAAGATCAGGTGTCATTGGTGATGAATCTGATGTATTTTGACTTTCAACTTTAATATCCTTTGATTCATGCTTAATGATTGAAATTGACTGTTGATTTAATTTTAAGTGGATTGAGTTTCCTGCATCAGGTCTGTAATTAGAATATTTTAATGTTATGAATCTTTAAATATATTAATTTTTTGGTATATTTAAAACAAATCCTATAACAAATTAACAGTAGGTTCGTTATTATTATCAAGTCAATAATTCAATAAAATATTAATAGATTTTACATACTTTTTTGATAAAAGAGGTTGCGAAAATATTTCTGTGTAATTGTGACACATGGATTGAGTATCATCGGGCTCAGTCTTTATATTCATTAATTCATAAGTTTGATAATTGACTAACGCAGTAAGGTTGATCGAACCGCAAAATTCATCGTCAGAACTATAACTTTCTTTTTTGATGTTGATCGAAATCGGTTGGTTTTGAATTGATGGACTATTGTTTGGAAATTTCTTAAAGCTGTCTGCAGGGATCCTACGTAAATAAATAATTTGATTTAAAGAATAACACTTTACAATATAGCAACAGTATATGGTTTAAAATATTATCAATAATATTATGCAATGCCCACAAAAAATCTTAATAATTTGTGAATTCGTAAAATAGGAATTAATAAAAAAGAGTTTATAATATATCAAGACCTTGAAGTATTATACTTACATTGTGAGAAATGTGGCTTCTGTTTTAATAACACTTATTGTGATATATGCTTTTTTCACTTCACATGAGCTTATAGAATAAATAAGAATTTTAAAAATTTCAAAGCTATTTAATGAATATAAAACAATTATAAAAAATTTTATAACGTAATTATTTGATATATAAGGGACAATTTTGTATTGTTGATATTACTATGAAACTGACGCGTGTTATACACGAATAAATGTTAGGTTTAGCAGAAATGATTTTCACCGTTACGTATACAGGAAACGTAGGCAATATTGTATAAATATTCTCGTTTCCTTGTATTCACAACAGCGCTGTCTATGCATTACTTTCAAATCTGGTATCTTATATTAAACCATAATAAGACTATTATTACTATATTATTATTAAATTAATCGTTATGAATTTGATAACCGTTTTATTTATTATTAAGGTATAGCCTAATTAGTTTTACAAAATTTACAATTTTTAGCGAATGCAGGCTGTAAGGTTTGATCTAAATAAAACTCAATAACGAAACACAATCTTTGAACAGAGTACAACGATCTTGATTACGGGATGTTCCTTTGATAATTTGATGGTAACATTGACTATCGTTTCGTCATAAGAATCTACAATTGATAAATCAAATAAAACTCTTATAAATGAATTTACAATATATAAGAGATAAAAATGAATTTATAATTTTAAATTATAATTTTAAAGAATGAAACTGTCATGATCATCAAATTTTTAATGATTTATTATATATAATTTTTATTGCTTGAGCTGTTTGTCACTGTACTTTGAAATATTTAGATGGATAGGTTTATTCAATAGGGAATCCACATAAGTAAGTTAAGGTTTTGTACGATAATTTGTTTTATGTTGTTTTAAGTGAAATAAATACTAATTTTTATGAGTATCTAGTATATATTACTTTGTGAAGAATATTTGTCGAAAAATGGATAAAAACAGAATTTCTTAATATTAAATTACACTACGCACTTTGAGAATTAAAATTCATAAACTTTGTGGTTATAAAACTTTGTGGTTATAAAACTTTGAACCACAACCCTGTATTCAAATAAGATTGGATTTTTTATTGTTTCATATTTTTATAGAATATGTAGATAGGCCTATACAATAACTTGAAGGTATTACACTATTTTTTAAAGTTAATTAAGAAGCAAATTTCATAGTGATTATATTGAATTGGTTAACGATAAATTTTAATCACCATTACGTTTTGATTTTTAGAATAAGAATATAACTGCTATGTTTTTTCATGATATGTTATCTCATTCATAATCCAACTTCTAAAACTTGCATATGTACATATAACTTTCTTAAAAACTGCCAATCAATAGTATATAATTATATACACTATATTTCGCTATATATTCTTAAGGTATTGTGTACTTAATTTTACGATTCAATTTTATTCTAATTTAAAATGAAAATTCTTTATGATTAACTATTTATTTTTATTTGTATCTTGAAGGGCAAAAGAAAGTCCAGCTCAGCCTGAGTTTTTTTATACGTTTTTTTTTAATATTTATTTTTATAAACAACACTTTTATAGTAGTAAAGGTATATTAATTTTTTAAATAGGTAGTTTCAGTAATTAAAATATCATTTATTGTTTTTAAATACAATTAAAAATCTATAAATATACATGGTACATAACTTTTCTACATTATACAATACATTAAATTTTTTATTGATTGCGTCTACTTTATTAAGTTAATAAAATTTTAGTACTTAAAGTAAGTATTTAGTAAAGCATATTTATGCTACTCGAAAGTAAAGTCTACGTAGATACACGTTGGAAAAAAATTATTAATGTCAGGTGCACACTAATTTTAGATTCAGTAATTCTATTTACAAAACCTGTTAGGTAAGTGACTAACCATTGTCATACATTGAAAATTTTATATTTTTCAAAGATATTATTACTGAGAATTGACTAGATTTATGATTTAAAGTTAAAATTATAAACTTAAATTGCTTTTTGAAGAGTTTGCACTAATATGAGAACCGTTCCTTGAATGAATTTTTTCATGTCTTACTAAGTTAGTTTTAAATTTAAAACTTTTTTCACATATCTTGCATTTCCAATCTCCCTTATTTAAATGCGTTTGAACATGCCTATTTAATTCAAAGTTTGTACAAAAAAGTTTATCACAATGTGTGCATTTAAAATTTTTTTTGCGTTCTGAGTGCACTAGATACTTATGACTTTGTAAGTGACGGAATGATTTATTACAAATATCGCATACCTCACTACAATCACTTGAATGAACCCTACTATGCGATTTTAAATGTGCTTTGGTAGCAAAAGATTTGTTGCAATGATTACACTTCCAGTCTCGAATTTTTAAATGAACTATTCTTTCATGACCTTTTAAATGCCACTTATGACCAAAAGTTTCGTCGCAATAAGAACACTTCCAATCTCGAATTTTTAAATGAACTATTCTTTCATGATCTTTTAAATGCCACTTATGACCAAAAGTTTCGTCACAATAAGAACACTTCCAATCTCGAATTTTTAAATGTACTGTTTTTTCATGTCTTGTAAAAGCATTTTTAGTCCCAAAAGATTTGTCACAACGAGCGCACTTCCAATCTCGAATTTTTAAATGGACCATTTTTTCGTGCATTTTTAAATCACTTTTAGTTCCAAAAGATTTGTCGCAATTAGCACACTTCCAACCGCGAATATTCAAATGTAGTGTTTGTTTGTGACGTTTTAAATTGTATTGTTGCTTAAATGATTTATTACACATGTCACAAATGTAATTTTTATTCCCTGGATGTACTTCGCTGCAATGATGTTTTAAACTTTTCGGCGAAGCTAAATCTTTGTCACAAATATCGCAAAAAGTATTTCGAATTCCGGCTGTATCTTTATCCAGGGGACAATCATCGGATATTTGGATTTTTCTATAGTCCTCATCTTTGATGGAAATTAAACTAGTTTCGAGATCAGAAATCAGAACTAAATATTCATCAGTGGAAGCCTCTTTGTAATTTTCGAGATGTCCATAACTTTCATCTTTGATAGAAATCAAACTAGTTTCAAGATCAGGTGTCATTGGTGATGAATCTGATGTATTATGACTTTCAACTTCAATATCCATTGATTCATGCTTTATCATTGAAATTGACTGTTGATTTAATTTTAAGTCGATCGAGTTTTCTGCATCAGGTCTGTAATTAGAATAATTTAATGTTATAAATCTTTAAATACTTATATTAATTTTTTGATTCATTGAAAACAAATCACATTACAAATATTAGGTTTGTTATTTTTATTAGGTTAACACTATAATAAAATGTTAATAAATTTTACATACATTTTTGATAAAAGTGGTTGCGAAAATATTTCTGTGTTGTATTGCATAGATTGAATACCATCAGACTCAGTTTTAATAGTCATTAAATTATCAACTTGATAATTAATTAACGTAGAAGGGTTAATCGAATTGTAAAATTCATCGTCAGAATGAGAAACTTCTTTTTTTATGTTGATCGATATCGACAGGTTTTCGATTGATGCCTCGTCATTTGGAAATTTCATGAAGCTGTCTGCAGAGCACCTATTTACATAAATAATTTTATTTGAAAATTTGCACCTAACAATATAGTAGATAATTCTTAAAAAATAATATTCATAAAAATAATACTAATACTATTATGGTATGCTTTAATTTTTAAATCTTTAATTTTAAGTATTTGTGTATTCGTAAAACTAGAAAAGAAGCATATACTCATTTCTAGGTTAAGATTATGTTCAACTTAAAGCATAGTACTTACGTTGTAAGAAGTGTGGATTCTGTTTTGATAACATTCATTGTGATATACACTGTTTTTAAATAAATAAAGATACTTCATAAAAGCTTTGATGAATTATAAAAAGGTTCCAATAAATATAAAACAGTAATGAAAATTTTATAATCTATCTAATAAATGTACAAGAAAGACTACTGTGTTATGTATTAAGATTATGACGGTTTTAGTACATGAATAAATATTATGCTACGCGCAAATGAGTTTCATTACTGTTAAGTGTAGGAGAAAAATATAGACAGTTTTGAGTAAAATCAAATGTTTATTTGTATTTGTATTAACGCCGTTTACATGGGCTTCTTTTCACAAATTGATCGCGATCGATTATTATAAACCGTGTCATTTGTAGGAACACTTGACTATGATTATAATTAATGACACTAAAATTGAACTTATTTACATGTTATTATAAATAATCGTACATAATTTAATTTTATTACGCATAATAGACTTATTTAAAAAAGTTAATTATTTTTTATTAACTGTAATATCTTTTAGCTAAAGAATACCGAATAAATATAAAATGAGTTGAGTGAGCTGGTAACCGTACTTTCACCGATAACTAGACAAATCTAACTTAAAATACGTTTTATAAATTGTATTTTAACTTGTATTAAATGATTTATTTTTTTAGACTAATAACAATACAAATTTTTCATCATTTAATCATGCACAGTTAAAAATCCAGATATTGTGTGTTTAGAATTCACCACTGACACCTCTTGCTGAGAATTTTAAATTTTAATTTCTTAAGTAGGCGCTGTAAAATTTAGTTAACAATACATCGATACCTCGTTACAATAATAAGTTTATTTTTGAAATATAAGCTATTCGAAAGTAAAATCTATTTTTCTTCAAGTAATTGAAATCTTCGTTTTGTTTTCCTCGCTCGAATCGTAAACGCCACGCTCTAAAAGAATAAACGATGTTTCTCCCTAGTTGTGTAATAAAATATTATCATAATTTCACTTATAATCTTAGCGGAGGTGGTCCTAAGTGCATTTTACGACAATATTTTGTATATTTTCGTCGCTTATAATATTTCAAATCATTCCTTATATATATACGGCAAGAGAAAATGACTATATTTTCGCCTAATAAATAAGTGAATATAATCGACATGTAAACAATATTCAAAGCTTCAGAAATTTGAACACATTTTAAAACCACGTTGCATTAATAATTTTTTATTCAGACTGAAAAAAATATACTATCCATAATTTTTTAATTTATTAAAAAATGAAAGAGCTTTATAATAACAAAATAGATTTGAAAATATTAAAATCTATATTTTAATGTAAAAAATAACTTTAAAATTAAACGTTCACCCTCAGAAGTTTGTATTCGAGTTTCAGGATGATTATGATATGTAAAAAGTAATTTTTATGTGCTGGTCTTTTAAAAATATTTTTGTTCTCTATCATTGCGATACTAATTAGCGACGGAGGTCGTTTCAGTGCCAATAGCAGGATTCAAACTCGGAACCTCAAGATTACGAACCCATAACTCTACTGACTGAGCCACTGACGACCTGAAAAATGTTTTTTAATTATATAAAATTGTATATATTTTATTTGTAGAAACTTGAAAAGGGCTGTCATGAGTGCAGCCGAAACTTCGTTATTATAATTAATAATATTAAACAGCATTGCCCGTCGTTTTAATTATTAATATAAATGAAATTATTAAGAAAAACTTTTAATTTATGAGAAAAGTGCTTCATAAATCTTTTAGATTACATACCCACACAGCATGTAAGGTTACAGTGCAAGGTTGCTGTAACCTTTTTATGTCCCTTGCACATACCTTGCAGCAATGCTTCATGAAATCTTACTGTGAAGTTTGAACAATACATTGTGGCAAACTTCCAATGAAAGATTCCTGCAAGGTTGCTCTGAAAGGTTCTTGCGAGATTACATGAAACCTTGCTACAAGGTTGAAAAGGTTGTTGCAAGGTTTCAATCAAAAGTAGCTGTAGCCAACTTGCTTTAAAAACTTGCCGACAACTTGTAGCAAGGTTTCATGCTGTGAGAATGTGCAATCCGTAAAACGCATACGTGCTGGGAAATTACGTCCTTTAATGTAAAATATCCATGATTGCGTCGACAAGTTCAACGTTTCACGGATCAGATAGGATGTTTTACTATTCTTAAATATATCTTGTTGCATCTCTGTGGGCTTTTCACTAATAACATAAAAGTCCCAACACGTGTGATTTCCCATTTTCAACAATAACTGCTTTAACGGGCCAAATTCTGTGTATTTTTCGTAACGATGAACTCGCTCACAAGGGTTAACTGTTTTATAACTATATACAATCTTGTAATTCTTGAAGTATTTTAAATAAATTAGCATTTCGTCTTGCCATGTCTGTACTCGTTCCTGGTAAGTTTTTTCTATTTCAATAATTTTATTTGCAAATGTTTCCCACACTGTGCCTCTTACTTGTTGGATCAATGCGGCATTGCATTTTTTATTGTTACATCCATAACATATTATAGTTTCGTTCAAGTCGAAAGCGGCTCTCTCGAATAGGTATGTAGGGCAATCGAAGAAATGACAATACGGGTTTTGAGGATAATCTGATAAGTTCACTTTTTTTCGAAAATTTAAATAAACATTTCTCAATTCTTCTTTTGATTGTTCATAAATTTCCTGTACTTTTTTCAATATCACTTTTAATGAGATTAACACTAAAGAATCAGGCGACATTGTCATAACTAACGCGATATTTATAGAATAAACTATGGAACTGGTAGTAAATGTTAATTCTTCCACGATTCGGAGGAGGTAGATTTCGTATGCTTGAAAAATTCTTCTTTGTGCACGCGTTCTTTATATAATCTTTATGTACTTCAGCGTCGAAAA
Organism: Anastatus disparis; assembly: GCA_017163975.1. NCBI lineage: Eukaryota > Metazoa > Arthropoda > Insecta > Hymenoptera > Eupelmidae > Anastatus > Anastatus disparis. Next base: position 1,728,616 of record JAFFSR010000218.1, on the reverse strand, counting down.
TTTGACTCTTTACAACTAGATATTTGAAAAACGAATTGTACGACGTGTGTACTTGCAGAAAAATGAAAATTTGTAAAATCTTCGAAGCGATGTGTTCAGTAAGAAAGTTGGAAAGACTGTGAAAGTTTACAGAAAACATGCTTATTATCCCAGGTATTGGGATTTAAAATGGACAGATAGTGGGGGAAAAATGGCGCCGACGAGAGCTGAACTTTAGTAATGAAATTCGACTTTAGTCGGCGCCATTTTTCCCCAACTATCTGTCCATTTTAAATCCCAATACAAATAGTTTCATATGTGAGCGGTTACTTTTCTTATGTTCTTTCCGGGTTTCGGCTAATTTCTGGGCCCTTCTTAGGTATTCCGTTCATTTAGGGGTGGAGAATTAAAATTTTAGTTTAGATTTCCTAGTATAGCATCTTTTGTCCTTTTTTATTTTTAAGACTTATGGCATTTCCCTAATGTGCTATGAATTTTCTTCTGCCCCTTTCCTTTCTTTATATTTCTTTCGAACTCGAAGAATTTGTTTGAATAATCAAAAATATCAATAAAAATAAAAACACAAATTGTTAATAAATTGATTTTTAATATTTTTAAGTCAATATTCCACTCGGTTATATATTTTATTGTTGGTAGATAAAGTTAACGAAAATGGTATGATTATAACACAAATAATATAAAAAACTAGTGTGGCAGTCTTTGGGACTTAGGACTGGCTGACAGAAGTGAAACTTTTTTACGAAATTATAGAACTCATAAATGTTTATTTAAGTTCTATCACTGTTTTATTTAATTTAAAAAAAAATAATTTTAAAACTAAATAATTATAAAATGAAATAAAACTAAATTAAAATAATTTAATTTATTTAAGGAATGAATTTTTTTTAATTTTAAATGAGATGGTGTATAAAATTTTTGTTAATAATATTTATTTTAAAAAAATACAATTTAAAAAATGTAGGGAAGAGTGGGGTTCACCATAAAACATTATAGAGAAAGAAAGAAAAAGAGAAAACGAGTGCTATTGCTTTCTTTATTTATTCAGATCAAATTCAGATATTTGTATTGCATATATGGTATAAATGTATACATACACTATATCTGTGCGTTTGACATCAAGTCAGTCCCGCCAATTTTTCTTCATACGTATTTAGTACCTTGATTTACATATAGGAGGCGCGGACGCTCCTCCTATATATATACACTTCCTTTTCATTAGTTCCGTTGCATGTACCGTCATGAAATCAATTCACTCCTATATAATTTTTTTATACGGCTCTTATGGGAAGTGTATACCGTCGGTAAAGAAGTTTCACTTCAAAAATAGAAAAAATGGAATTGATAAATGAATATTAGTGAAAAATATTAATAATCAGTTATAATTTTTCATTAATGACGTTACTTAATAAAAAAAATATACGCTAAGAAATAACATTATGATATATTGTTAATAAACATATATTAAAATATTAGCAATATATTGCGAACACTTACAAGAAGAGTGCATTGCTAAGGGTCTTGGATTTTCTTCTAACTTTAAAAACATTCGGAAAGAATCGTTAACCGTTGTGTATGCAGTTTTTGAACTACTTATTCTATAAGGTTTTCACTAATTGCATATAAAAGATAAGATGAAACCGATTAAAAAAAAGTGTTCAAAAAGTTCAAGTAGTTCAAAAATCATAAAGGGATGAAAATTAATATAAAATTCAGACTGAAATGCAGCACCTATTTTCTATGCATATTTTCAGCTAAATATTTGCACTCTTTTTAATTCCTCTTAACTTTTAAATAACTTGAGCTTTTTGAACGTTTTGTTTTAATTGAAAGGTTTTAATCTCAACTTTTATATGCAATTAGTGAAAACCTTATAGAATAATAACTTTTTTTTCATGATCTTTCAAATGACTCTTATGTCCAAAAGATTTATCGCAATGAGCACACACAATCCAACCACAAATATTCAAATGTCTTGTGACATTTTAAACTGCATTGTTGCTCAAATGATTTATCACACATGTCACAAATGCAATTTTTATTTCCTGGATGTACTTCGTTGCAATGACGTTTTAAACTTTTCGGCGAAGCTAAATCTTTGTAACAAATATTGCAAAAAGTATTTCAAGGTCCGGTTATATCCTTATCCAGGGAAGAATCCTCGAATATTTGAATAATATTATAATAATAATATATAATAATATTATAATAATAATATATAATAATATTATAATAATAATATAATAATATATATGTGAATATTTGACATTAATTTACTCATGATTCGACAAATAGTTCTTTAATAATACTAAAAAAAGTTGAAAGTCTATTTTAAAAAAATGTATTTAATTTATAATTTTCATAAATTGAACATGTTTAAAATTACTTATAAATGATTCTATACATTCTTGAATAATACATATAAAAATTCGGATATTAATGAAAATTCTTTCGTAGTAATAAAGATTTCTTAACGAATTCTTTGAATTTTTTATATTCCAAATTTGTATTTCATTCCAAAACTCTTGGTGACCTCACCAGAGTTTATCAATACATTCACCATCTTCAGCTGTCAATCGTTTTAACTTGCTAAGTTTATTCAATCGAGATCTACGTAAGTCCGTTTACCTTCATTTCAACGATTAATTTTACATTAACACTATAATTCTATTTAAAAATATTGCTGAGGTTTAACAATGCCATACAAACTTTATTGCATTTAAAAATTTAGAATTAATTTAAGACATTCACTATTAAACAGTAACAAGTTTTATGATTTATGATCATAAAATTGTATATTTGTGTCGCTTTTTAAAGAATTTGTTCAAATATAAGGACCATTTGTCAAATGAATTTTTTCATGTTTTTGCAAATAAACTTTTAGTTTAAATTTTTTTTCACATATCTTGCACTTCCAATCCCGAGCATCCGAATGTATTACAACATGTCTATTTAAATCTTTTTTTAAATAAAAAGCTTTATCACAATGGTGGCATTTAAAATTTTTTTTAGGTTTTGAGTGCACGTGATACTTATGTCTTTGTAAATTACGAAATGATTTATTACAAATATCACATAATTCACTACAATCGCTTAAATGAATCCTACTATGTGATTTTAAATTTGATTTGGTAGTAAAAGATTTATTGCAATGGTTACACTTCCAGTCTCGAATTTTTAAATGAACTATTCTTTCATGACTTTTTAAATGGCACTTAAGACCAAAAGTTTCCTCGCAATAAGAACACTTCCAATCTCGAATTTTTAAATGAACTGTTTTTTCATGTCTTGTAAAATCATTTTTAGTCCCAAAAGATTTCTCGCAATGAGCGCATTTCCAATTACGAATATTCAAATGTATTGTTTGTTTGTGACGTTTTAAATTGCATTGATGCTTGAATGATTTATTACACATGTCACAAATATAATTTTTATTTCCTGGATGTACTTCGCTGCAATGACGTTTTAAACTTTTCGGCGAAGCTAAATCTTTGTCACAAATATCGCAAAACGCATTTCGTGGTCCGGCTATATCTTCATCCAAGGAAGAATCCTCGAATATTTGAATTTTTCTATAGTCTTCATCTTTGATGGAAATTAAACTAGTTTCGAGAGCCGAAATCATAACTGATGAATCTGATGTGTTGTGACTTTCAACTTTGATATCGATTAATTCATCTTTAATGATCAAACTTGATTGTTGATTTAATATAAATTTAATTGAGTCCTCTGCATCAGATCTGTAATTAAAATATTTTTTGATGTTACAAATCTTTGATACTTACATTATTTGATATTATAAAATAAAATCACATAAAAAATTAATATAAATATAAAGATCCATCTGTCATTAATACTACATAACTATTGTCGTAAAATGTTGATAGGTTTTACGTACATTTTCGATTGTGACACTATTTCAGTGCTATTGTATTCCATAGATTGACTGCTACCGGGCTCAGTCTTTATATTCATTAAATTATCAGTTTGATAAGTGTTAAACATATAAGGGTTAATCGGACTGTAAAATTCATCGTCAGAATGAAAAGTTTCTTTTTTGATGTTGATCAAAATTGGCTGGTTTTGGATTGATGGCTCCTTATTTGGAAATTCCATAAGGCTGTCTGAAGGGGGCCTAGACATAAATAAATAATTTGATTCAAAATAAGGCACTTAACAATGTAGTGAGAGTAAATGGTTTAAAATAATACTAATAATATTATGCAATGTATTAATTTCCAAAGTCTCAAAAAATCTAAATTATTTGTGAATTCGTAAAATTGGAATTAATGAAAAAGAGTATTTAATGTATCAAGACCATGTTCAACTTGAAATATTATACTTTACTTACATTGTAAGAAATATGGGTTCCGTTTTAATAACACTCATTGTAATTTTTATTACTTTTACTTCACACAAGCCTATAAAATAAATAAGAATTAAAAAACTTTGAGGCTTTCTGATAAATATAAAACTCTTATAGAAAATTTTATAATGTTTTTAATTGACGTACAAGAGACAATACTGTATTGCTGGTATATTATTTCGAAATGAGAGTTTCAATATACGAATAAATATTATGATTCGCGCGAATGCTTTTAACTATCGAGTATAGAAGAATGACTGACAATATTAAATAAATACAAATTTTTTCTTGTATTTATAACGTCGCTGTCTTTGCGTTACTTACAATTCTTTAATATTTGACTTCTTGAATTAAACTATCTTAAGACTATTATTATTATTAATAAAGACTTTACTTTAAGAATATTTAGTTTTACAAAATTTACAGTTAACAAATGCAGGATGTAAGATTCAATTCAGATGTATAAAAATTTTATATTGAATTTTTATTCAGAAAAAAATCTATAAAGGAGTTTAAATTGCTTTACAATGTAAATTAAACTATACATCTTTAAGATATTATGTCCTCGCATCCAATTTAATCTGATATAAAAATTCTTATTCGATGTAATTTAATAACAATCTATAATTAACTATTCGTATCTTAAAAGGCGAAATAAAGTATAGTTCAGCCTGAGTTTTTTTTCGATACGTTTTTTTTCCAAAGATAATATTTATTTTTATCAACGATACTTTTGTTAATTACAAAGGTACAATTTATATTTTAGTGTTTTGAGTAAGTATAGTGGGTTTTCATATTAATTTTTATTAAAAATCTATAAATATACATGGTACATAACAATCCATCATTATAAAAAAAATTTTTTATTAAATATTTGATTTTTTATCATCATTTTGTCACTATTGTTGTAAAATGTAATAAAATTTTACATACTTTTTTGATAAGTGTGATTGAGCGGGCTTAGTCTCTATATACATTAGATTATCAGTTTGATAATTAGCTAATGCTGATGGGCTAATCAAATTATAAAATTCATCGTCAGAATTAGAAGTTTCTTTTTTTATATTGTTCGTATTCGAAGATTTTTCGTGGTTGTACTACAATTTTATCAGAATATTCAGTAAGTTTAACTTTCAAATATTTAAAGTTGCTTTTATTCGTTTGGAATCTACATAAGTCCGTGAATCTTAGATTCAGTTATTCATTTTTTACGTAACAACTATGGTCAATGTCCCAATTGCTACTCGCTGTTAGAAATGAACCTATTACTAACCGCTCAATGTTATTTAGATACAAAAAAAATTTTTAACAATGAACGGCTAGTAATAGGTTCGTGAGTAGCAATTGGGACATTGACCATATATGATTCTAAAATATTGTCAAGTTAGAGGCTTGACATTGTCATATGTAATTCAAAATTTTGTAGTCTTTTTGAGACATTATCTATTAACGATTGGCAAGTTTTATGATTTAGACGATTAAAATTATAAATTCGGATTGCTTTTTAAAGAATTTATATTCAAATGAATTATTCTTCCATGGCTTTGTAAATGACTTCTTCTTTTAAAACTTTTGTCATATTTCTAAAAATTTCCAATTTCGCGCTTTTGAATGTGTTGTAATATGTCTACTTAATTGAACGTTTATATAAAAAATTTTATCACAATGTGTGCATTTAAAATTCTTGATTCGATGACCCGAGTGCATACATTTTTATGAGTTTGTTAATACCGAAATGTTTTGTAAGAAATGTTACACACTTCGCTCGAATCACTTCAATGAAGTCTAGTACAAGCTTTTAATGATGGTTTAGAAACAAATGATTTGTCGCAAAAATTACACTTCTAATCTCGAATTTTCAAATGGACCATTTTTTCGTGCATTTTTAAATTATTTTTCTTCCCAAACGATTTATCGCAATGAGCACACTTCCAATCTCGAATTTTCAAATGGACCATTTTTTCGTGCATTTTTAAATTACTATTATTTACAAAAGATTTTGTGCATTGAGCACACTTCCAATTTCGAATTTTTAAATGAACTGTTTTTTCATGTTTTTTTAAATCACTTTTAGTTCCAAAAGATTTGTCGCAATTAGCGCACTTCCAATCTCGAATTTTCAAATGGACCATTTTGTCGTGTATTTTTAAATAACTCTTAATTCCAAAAAATTTGTCGCAAAGATTACACTTCCAATTTAGAATTTTTAAATGAACTATATTTTCATGTCTTGAAAAATCACTTTTAGTTCCAAAAGATTTGTCGCAAGTAGCACACTTCCAATCTCGAATTTTTAAATGAACTGTTTTTTCATGTTTTTGTAAATCACTTTTAGTTCCAAAAGATTTGTCGCAATTAACACACTTCCAATCTCGAATTTTTAAATGAACCATTTTTTCATGCCTTGTAAAAACACTTTTAGTTCCAAAAGATTTCTCGCAATGAACACACTTCCAATCTCGAATTTTTAAATGAACCATATTTTCATGTTGTTTTAAATTACTCTTGAGACCAAAAGATTTGTCGCAGTAAGTACACTTGAAACACTTGATATTTAAGTGCTCTGTTCGTTTGTGATTTTTTAAATGCATTTTATTGAGAAATGATTTATTACATATCTCACAAATATAATCTTTAATTCTTAGATGCACTTTTTTGCACTGCATTTTTAAGCTTTGCGGAGAAGAAAATTCTTTGCTAGAAGTATTGCAAATAGTGTTCTGAGATTCGGCTACATATTTATCATAAGGAGAATTCTCAAATATTTGAATTTTTCCATAGTCTTCATCTTTGATAGAAATTAAACTAGTCTCAAGATCAGGTGTCATTAGTGATAAATCCAAAGTATTATGAGATTCAACTTTAATATCTATTGATTCATTTTTAATTATTGAGGTTGACAGTTGATTCAATTTTATTTCAACTGCGTTTTCTGCATCAGATCTGTAATTAAAATATATTTGTAGTTTAGAAATCATTGACTATTACATTTAGTTATTGCTACGTTAACATGAAATCACGTAGAAAATGAATTTAAATACATAGTAGATCTGATATTATTATTTTGATAAAATGTATGCAGAATATACGTACATTATTGATAAAGGTTGCGAGAAATTTTCATAGCCTTTGAATGGCATAAGTTGAATTGTAGTGGGCTCAGTCTTTATACTTATTAAATTATCCGTATCATAATTAGCTAATGTTGGGCTGATCATATTGTAAAATTCATCGTCAGAACTAGAAATTTCTTTTTTGATGTTTTTTATAGTAGGTAAGTTTTTGATTAATGTTCCATCATTTGAAAATTCCATAGAGCTGTCTAAAAAGGACCTATATGAATGAATAATTTCATTAAGAAAATGTAATCACATTAAATGGTGTGCAATAATAATTTTAAAAGTCTTTATAAATTTTAATCATTCATGAATAAATCGAAAATAACGAAGCATGCATGTTCTGATTCTAATGTTTATATTAATTATATTTAAATCAAAGTATTGTACTTACATTTTAGGAGATGTGGGTTCTGTTTTAATAATATTCATTGTGATATGCGCTCTTTATAAATAAAGAAACTTTATAGAATTTTATAAAACAAATAATGAATCCTTAAAATTTTAAAGCCTTTTAACGATGTAACATTAATTTTATAATCTATCTAGTCAATGTACCTGTGATAATTCTGTGTTATCGATATAACTATGACAATGACAAATACACGAATAAATTTTATTCACCTGTACACAGAATATGATACTGGGCAAATAATATTTATCATTGTTAAATGTAGAAGGAAAATAAACTGTATTTAATAAATTTTAGACTTATCTTGTAATCATAACAACACCATCTATATGCGATGCCTTAAAATTCAAACTTTTAATTTAAAAAAATTTAGTTACTCGTGTTACAGAAAATTTATTTTACAATTTAAATTAATTTAGGCATGTAATTTTCGATTATTATTATTATATTGATATAAAGTAAAACTGGTTGAAATAATTAATTATGCAGCCGCCTTATCCTAGGTGCATGAAAATTAAGTTACAAGATAAAAATACGATTAATTTATTTTCAACATAAATCAAAGACTATTGCAGAAAAATTATTAAACGTAATGTTTTTCGATTCATAGTTTTTTTTTAAATTTTATTTAACGTCGTCATATTTATGCTATTATTAAGATGCTAATTTGCGACGGAAAATCCCAATGTGTGTGTCATCAAAACATATGGATTGTATATATACAATGGTGTTTGTATCAATCGGTCGGCGAGAGCGGGATTCGAACTCGGGCCCTCGAGTCATGAATCGATCGCTCTATCGAGTGAGCCACTGAACACTTATATTCATAATTACTTAATAAATTAATCTAAAATGTCATTTTGAAAATTCAACCAAAAAATTCTTTAATAAAAATTTTTTTTTCATCCTAACAAAATTTCCTAGTGTTTGAAAAAAATCTCATTTGATATAAAAGCTATTTCAATTCATATACAAAATAGTATCTGTAAAGTAAATGAGTTTTTTCATATTTTACAATAAGTATTTTCTAATTATTAAGCAAGCGGAAAGAATTTATTTTCATACATCACAATATAAAATCAAATAGGTTACTAACATTTTTATAAAATAATAATATTTGCTCTATAAAATATTAATATTTTATTAATATAATATTGTATAAAATAAATTGATAAAAACGATTATTTATAAAAGTATCAACTTTTAATGAAATTATGTTTTAATAAATAATTAAAAACTTATAAGAGTTTATTAACATATTTCAGTAAATCGATTAAATTACATACATGATCATAATTAATAAATGAATTGTAAATAATTATATGAATATTCCTGACTAATTATCATTGTGCAGACTTTAAAATTGCACTTATTTACATGTTATTATAAATAATCATGCATAATCCAGTTTTAATACGCATAATAGACTTATTTAAAAAAATTAATAATTCTTCCTAATATTTTTTAAATAAAAAAAACTGAATAAGTATAAAATATGGGATGAGTGAAATGATAACCGTACTTGCCCCGATAACTAGACAAATCTAACTTAAAATACGTTTTATAAATTGTATTTTAACTCATATGATTAAATGATATATTTTAGACTAGTACCCATACAAATTTTTCATCATTTAATCATGCACAGTTGAAAATCCATACATTGTGTGTTTAGAATTCACCACTGAGACCTCTCTTGCTGAGAATTTTTAATTTTTATTTCTTAAGTTTAGTTAACAATACAACGATCCATCGTGTCAATAACAAGTTTATTTTTAATTAAACGAACAGGAATTCAATTTTTTTAGGCAGTATAAGCTACTCGAAAGTAAAATCTATTTTTCTTCAAGTTATTGAAATCTTCGTTTTGTTTTCCTCGCTCGAATCATAAAGGCCACGCTCTAAAGGATAAACCATTTTTCTCCCTAGTTGTGTGATAAAATATTGTTATAATTTCGCTCATAATCTTAGCGAAGGTGGTTCTGAATGCATTTTACGACAATATTTTTTATATTTTCGTCGCTTGTACTATTTCAAATCATTCCTTATATACATGGCTAGAGAAAATGTATCAACATATAAACAATATTCAAAGCCACAGAAATTTGAACACATTTTAAAACCACATTGCATGGATGATTTTTTATTCAGACTAAGAAAAATATAGTGTCAATAATTTTTTAATTTTTTTAAAAAAAAAAGCTTTATTATAACAAAATAGAATTTAAAATTTAAATCTATATTTTTATGTAAAAAATAATTTTAAAATGAAACGTTTATTCTCAAGATTTTTTATTCGAATTTCAGAATGATTATTAAGATATATGTAAGAAGTAATTTTTATGTGATGGTCTTTTAAAAATGTTTTGTTCTATGCTGTCATTGCGATACTAATTAACGATGGAGGTCGTTTCAGTGTGTTTCCGAACAAATACAGTGGTGCTTATATTAGTCGGTCGCCGATAGCAGGATTCAAACTCGGAACCTCGAGATTACGAATCCATCACCATACCGACTGAGCCACTGACGACCTGAAAAATGTTTTTTCATAATATGAAATTGTATAAATTTTGGTTGTAGAAACTTAAAAAGGGCTGTCATGAGTGCAGCCGAAACTTCGTTATTATAATTAATAATATTGAACAGCATTGCCCGTCGTTTTAATTATTAATATAAATGAAATTATTAAGAAAAACTTTTCTTAATTTATGAGAAAAGTGCTTCATAAAACTTTCAGATTAGATATATAATGTGTCCTTCGGAAAACGCATACGTGCTGGGAAATCACGCCCTTGAATGTGAAACGAGCATATTGGCCTAGACAAGCACAACTTTTCACGGGTAAAATAAGATGTTTTATTATTTTCGAATATATCTTGTTGCATCTCTGTGGGTTTTTCACTAATAACATCAAAGTCCCAACATGTGTGATTTCCCATTTTTAACAATAACTGCTTTAACGGGCCAAATTCCTGTGTATTTTTCGTATCGATTAACTCGCTCACAAGGGTTAACTGTTTTATAAGTGAATACAATCTTATAATTCTTGAAGTATTTTAAATAAATTATAGCATAATAAACATTTCTCAATTCTTCTTTCGATTGTTTTAAAATTTCCTGTACTTTTTTCACTATTACTTTTAATGAGATTAACACTAAAGAATCTGGCAACATTGTAATAACTAATGTGATATTTATAAGATGAACTATAGAAGTTGTAGTAAATGGTAATTCTTCCACGATTCGGAGGAAGTAGATTTCGTATGCTTAAAAAATTCTTCTTTGTATACGCGTTCTTTATATTATCTTCATATGCTTGAGCGTCGAAAATTTGACGCGTTACAACTGGTTATTTGAAAAACGAATTATACGACGTGCATACTTGCAGAGAAATGAAAATCTGTAAAATCTTCGAAGCGATGTGTTTAGTAAGAAAGTTGGAAAGACTGTGAAAGTTTACGGAAAATATGCTTGTTATCCCAGGTATACAAATAGTTTTATACCTATTGGAATGTGGGCGGTTACTTTTCTTATGTCCTTTCCGGATTTTTGCAAAACTTCTGGGTGCTTGTTAGATATTTCGTTAATTTAGGGGTGGAGAATTGGAGAATTAAAATTTTAGTTTAGATTTCCTAGTATAGCATCTTTTGTCCTTTTTTATTTTTAAGACTTATGGCATTTCTCTAATGTGCTATGAATTTTCTTCTGCCCCTTTCCTTTCTTTATATTTCTTTCGAACTCGAAGAATTTGTTTGAATAATGAAAAATATCAATAAAAATAAAAACACAAATTGTTAATAAATTAATTTTTAATATTTTTAAGTTAATATTCCACTCGGTTATTATATTTTATTGTTGATAGATAAAGTTAACGAAGATAGTATGATTGTAACACAAATAATATAAAAAAATAGAAAAAATGGAATTGATAAATGAATATTAGTGAAAAATATTAATAATCAGTTATAATTTTTCATTAATGTTACTTAATAAAAAAAATATACGCTAAAACATAGCATTATGATATATTGTTAATAAATATATATTAAAATATTGGCAAAATATTGCTTAAGAACACTTACAAGAAGAGTGCATTGCTAAGGGTCTTGGATTTTTTTCTAACTTTGAAAACATTCGGAAGGAATCGTTTACCTTTGAGTATGCAGTTTTTGAACTACTTATTCTATAAGGTTTTCACTAATTGCATATATATAAAAGATAAGATGAAACCGATTTAAAAAAAAGTGTTCAAAAAGTTCAAGTAGTTCAAAAGTCATAAAGGGATGAAAATTAGAATACAATTCAGACTGAAACGCTTTTCTATGCACATTTTCAGTTAAATATTTGCGCTATTTATCATTCCTCTTAACTTTTAAACAATTTGAGCTTTTTGAACGTTTTTTTTTTAATCGAAAGATTTTACTCTCAACTTTTATATGCAATTAGTAGAAACCTTATAGAATAATAACTATTTTTTCATAATCTTTCAAATGACTCTTAGGTCCAAAAGATTTATCGCAATGAGCACACTTCCAACCACGAATATTTAAAGGTCTTGTGACATTTAAAATTGCAATGTTGCTTAAATGGTTTATTACACATTTCACGAATGCAATTTTTATTTTCTGGATGTACTTTGTTGCAATGACGTTTTAAACTTTTTGGGAAAGCTAATTCTTTGTAACAAATATTGCAAAAAGTATTTCGAGGTCCGGCTATATCCTCATCCAGGGAAGAATCCTCGAATATTTTAATATTATAATAATAATAATATATAATATATATATATATATATATATATATATAATATATATAATTTATAATAATAATATATAATAATATAATAATATAATAATATATATGTGAATATTTGCCATTAATTTACTCATGACTCGACAAATAGTTCTTTAATAATACTAAAAAAAGTTGAATGTCTATTTTTAAAAAATGTATTTAATTCATAATTTTAATAGATTAAACATATTTAAAGTTATTTATAAATGATTATATACATTCTCGGATAATACATATAAAAATTCGGATATTAATGTAAATTCTTTCGTAGTAATAAAGATTTGATAACGATTTTAAAGAATTTTTTATATTACAAATTTGTATTTCGTTCCAAAACTCTTGGTGACCTCACCAGAGTTCATCAACATATTCACTATCTTCAGCTGTCAATCGTTTTAACTTGCTAAGTTTATTCAATTCTGATCTACGTAAGTCCGTTTGCCTTCATTTCAACCATTCATTTTACATTAGCACTATAATTATATTTAAAAATATATCTAAGGTTTAACATTGCCATAAAAACTTTATTACATTTAAAAATTTAGAGTTAATTTAAGACATTCACTTTTAAACATTAACAAGTTTTATGATTTATGATCATAAAATTGTATATTTGTGTCATTTTTAAAGAATTTGTTCAAATATAAGAACCATTTGTCAAATGAATTTTTTCATGTCTTTGCAAAGTATCTTTTAGTTTAAAATTTTTTTCACATATCTTGGACTTCTAATCCCGAGCATCCGAATGTATTACAAGATGTCTATTTAAATCTGTTTGTAAATAAAAAGCTTTATCACAATGGCTGCATTTAAAATTTTTTTTAGGTTTTGAGTGCATGTGATACTTATGCCTTTGTAAATGACGGAATGATTTATTACAAATATCGCATAACTCACTACAATCTGTTGAATGAATCCTACTATGAGATTTTAAATTTGATTTGGTAGAAAAAGATTTGTTGCAATGGTTACACTTCCAGTCTTGAATTTTTAAATGAACTATTCTTTCATGACTTTTTAAATGGCACTTAAGACCAAAAGTTTCCGCGCAATAAGAACACTTCCAATCTCGAATTTTTAAATGAACTGTTTTTTCATGCAATTTTAAATAACTCTTATTTCCAAAAAATTTGTCGCAAAGATTACACTTCCAATTTAGAATTTTTAAATGAACTATATTTTCATGTTTTTTTAAATCACTTTTAGTCCCAAAAGATTTGTCACAATGAGCGCACTTCCAATCTCGAATTTTTAAATGAACTATTTTTTCATGCCTTGTAAAATCATTTTTAGTCGCAAAAGATTTCTCGCAATGAACACACTTCCAATCTCGAATTTTTAAATGAACCATATTTTCATGTTGTTTTAAATTACTCTTGAGACCAAAAGATTTGTCGCAGTAAGTACACTCGAAACACTTGATATTTAAATGCACTGTTTGCTTGTGATTTTTTAAATGCATTTTGCGGGCAAATGATTTATTACATATCTCACAAATATAATTTTTATTTCTTAGATGCACTTTTTTGCAATGCAGTTTCAAGCTTTGCGGAGAAGAAAATTCTTTACTACAAGTATTGCAAATAGTGTTCCGAGATTCGGCTACATATTGATCATAGGGAGAATCCTCAAATATTTGAATTTTCCCATAGTCTTCATCTTTGATAGAAATTAAACTAGTTTCAAGATCAGGTGTCATTAGTGATGAATCCAAAGTATTATGAGATTCAACTTTAATATCTGTTGATTCATTTTTAATTATTGAGGTTGACAGTTGATTCAATTTTATTTCAACTGCGTTTTCTGCATCAGATCTGTAATTAAAATATATTTTTAGTTTAGAAATCATTGACTATTAAATATAGTTTTTGCTACGTTAAAATGAAATCACGTAGAAAATGAATTTAAATACATAGTAGATCTGATATTATTATTTTGATAAAATGTATGCAGAATATACGTACATTATTGATAAAGGTTGCGAGAAATTTTCATAGCATTTGAATGGCATAAGTTGAATGGTAGTGGGCTCAGTCTTTATACTTATTGAATTATCCGTATCATAATTAGCTAATGTTAATGGATTGATCATATTGTAAAATTCATCGTCAGAACTAGAAACTTCTTTTTTAATGTTTTCTATAATAGGTAAGTTTTTGATTAATGTTCCATCATTTGAAAATTTCATGGAGCTGTTCGAAAAGAACCTATATGAATGAATAATTTCATTAAGAAAATGTAATGACATTAAATGGTGTGCAATAATAATTTTAGAAGTCTTTATAAATTTTAATCATTCATGAATAAATCGAAAATAATAAAACATGCATGATTTGATTCTAAAGTTTAAATTAATTATATTTAAACCAAAGTATTGTACTTACATTTTAGTAGATGTGGGTTCTGCTTTAATAATATTCATTGTGATATGCGCTCTTTAAAAACAAATAAAGAAACTTTCTGGGATTTTATAAAACAAATAATAAATCCTCAATATTTTAAAGCCTTTTAACGGGAACATTAGTTTTATAATGTATCTAGTCAATCTACCTGAAATAATTCTGTGTTGTCGATATAACTATGACAATGACAAATACACGAATAAATTTTATTCACCTGTACACAGAATATGATACTGGGCAAGTAATATTTATCATTGTTAAATGTAGAAGGAAAATAAACTGTATTTAATAATAATTGATTAAAATTGGCTGGTTTTGGATTGATGGCTCCTTATTTGGAAATTCCATAAGGCTGTCTGAAGGGAGCCTACATAAATAAATAATTTGATTCAAAATAAGATATTTAACAACGTAGTAACAGTAAATGGTTTACACTAATACTAATAATATTATGCAATGTATTAATTTCCAAAGTCTCAAAAAATCTAAATTATTTGTGAATTCGTAAAATTGGAATTAATGAAAAAGAGTATTTAATGTATCAAGACCATGTTCAACTTGAAATATTATACTTTACTTACATTGTAAGAAATATGGGTTCCGTTTTAATAACACTCATTGTAATTTTTATTACTTTTACTTCACACAAGCCTATAAAATAAATAAGAATTAAAAAACTTTGAGGCTTTCTGATAAATATAAAACTCTTATAGAAAATTTTATAATGTTTTTAATTGACGTACAAGAGACAATACTGTATTGCTGGTATATTATTTCGAAATGAGAGTTTCAATATACGAATAAATATTATGATTCGCGCGAATGCTTTTAACTATCGAGTATAGAAGAATGATTGACAATATTAAATAAATACAAATTTTTTCTTGTATTTACAACGACGCTGTCTTTGCGTTACTTTCAAATCTTTAATATTTGACTTCTTGAATTAAACTATCTTAAGACTATTATTATTATTAAAGTAATTATTATTAATTTTGAATGATCGTTTGATATTTTATAAAACGACAATAAAGACTTTATTCTAAGAATATTTAGTTTTACAAACTTTACAGTTAGCAAATGCAGGATGTAAGATTCAATTCAAATATATAGAAATGTTATTTATTTTTATCAACATTACCAGATAAAAGAATAGCTTATGCTAGGATTTTGTATGATATTATTCAAATTTTTTAATAATTAAATTACAATTAACAATTTAGCTTATTAAAATCAAGGGGAATAATAGAAAATAGTAGATGTTAAAATTATTTATTTTATAAGAATTAATAAACAAAATGAAGTACAATCTGTAAAATAATAATATAATAATAATGTTGATATATAATCTGAAGTGAGTGAAAAACATGAAACTATAAATTGAGATCGCTTTTCGAAACATTTGTCAAAGTATTAAAGCTGCATCTTAAATGAATCATTTTGTGATCTGATGAATTGCTGTTCATTTTAAAACTATTGTCACATATTTCGCATTTCTAATTTCGAGTGTATCGTAACAGGTTCACTTAAATCTGATTTCGCATAAAAAGATTTGCTACAATGCGTGCATTTGAAATGTCTAACTCGTAGGCTTGTATGATTTCTATCCTTATAAGCTTGTAATTAACGAAATGTTTTGTTACGAATTTCGCACACTTCACTTAAAACATTTGAATGAATTTTACTGTGAGAGTCGAGAATAGCGTATGAGATGAAAATTAAAATAATTCAGAAGAAACTTTCATGATAATATAGATCATCCACAAATTTCCAATAGTTGTTCACATTAAAATTTTTTCATTTTTTTTCTAAGTATCTTCGTGGCGGTACTACAATTTTATCAGAATATTTAGTAACTTCAACTTTAAAATTGCTTTTATTCGTTTGGAATCTACATAAGTGCGTATAACTCTTAGATTCATTTTTTACGTAACAACTATATGATTCTAAAATATTGTCAAGAGGCTTGACATTGTCATATATAATTTAAAATTTTGTAGTCTTTTTGAGACATTGTCTATTAACGATCAGCAAGTTTTATGATTTAGACAAATAATATTATAAATTTGGATTGCTTTTTAAAGAATTTATACTTAAATGAATTATTCTTCCATGGCTTTGTAAATGACTTTTTCTTTTAAAACTTTTGTCATATATCTTACATTTCCAACTTCGCCCATTTGAATGTGTTGTAATATGTCTATTTAATTGAATGTTTATATAAAAAACTTTATCACAATGCGTGCATTTAAAATTCTTGATTCGAGGACCTGAGTGCATTACATTTTTATGAGTTTGTTAATACCGAAATGTTACACATCTCGCTCAAATCACTTCTATAAAGTCTAGTATGGGCTTGTAATGATGGTTTAGAAACAAATAATTTGTCGCAAAGATTACACTTCTAATCGAGAATTTTCAAATAGACCATTTTTTCGTGGATTTTTAAATTACTTTTAGTCCCAAACGATTTGTTGCAATGAGTACACTTCCAATCTCGATTTTTCAAATATAAGAAGCATTTGTCAAATGAATTTTTTCATGTGTTTGCAAAGTAACTTTTAGTTTAAAATTTTTTTCACATATCTTGCACTTCCAATCCTGAGGATCCGAATGTATTACAACATGTCTATTTAAATCTGCTTTTGTATAAAAAGCTTTATCACAATGTGTGCATTTATATTTCTTTTCACGTTCTGAGTGCATTAGATTCTTATGAATTTGTAAATGACGGAATGATTTGTCACAAATATCGCATATCTCACTACAATCACTTGAATGAATCCTACTATGAGATTTTAAATGTGCTTTGGTAGAAAAAAATTTGTTGCAATGGTTACACTTCCAGTCTCGAATTTTTAAATGAACTATTTTTTCATGTTTTTTTAAATCACTTTTAGCCCCAAAAGATTTGTCACAATGAGCGCACTTCCAATCTCGAATTTTTAAATGAACCATATTTTCATGTTGTTTTAAATTACTCTTGAGACCAAAAGATTTGTCACAATGAGCGCACTTCCAATCTCGAATTTTTAAATGAACCATATTTTCATGTTGTTTTAAATTACTCTTGAGACCAAAAGATTTGTCACAATGAGCGCACTTCCAATCTCGAATTTTTAAATGAACCATATTTTCATGTTGTTTTAAATTACTCTTGAGACCAAAAGATTTGTCGCAGTAAGTACACTTGAAACACTTGATATTTAAGTGCTCTGTTCGTTTGTGATTTTTTAAATGCATTTTATTGAGAAATGATTTATTACATATCTCACAAATATAATCTTTAATTCTTAGATGCACTTTTATGCAATGCATTTTTAAGCTTTGCGGAGAAGAAAATTTTTTGCTACAAGTATTGCAAATAGTGTTCTGAGATTCGGCTACATATTTATCATAAGGAGAATTCTCAAATATTTGAATTTTTCCATAGTCTTCATCTTTGATAGAAATTAAACTAGTTTCAAGATCAGGTGTCATTAGTGATAAATCCAGAGTATTATGAGATTCAACTTTAATATCTATTGATTCATTTTTAATTATTGAGGTTGACAGTTGATTCAATTTTATTTCAACTGCGTTTTCTGCATCAGATCTGTAATTAAAATATATTTTTAGTTTAGAAATCATTGACTATTACATTTAGTTATTGCTACGTTAAAATGAAATCACGTAGAAACTGAATTTAAATACATAGTAGATCTGATATTATTATTTTGATAAAATGTATGCAGAATATACGTACATTATTGATAAAGGTTGCGAGAAATTTTCATAGCATTTGAATGGCATAAGTTGAATGGTAGTGGGCTCAGTCTTTATACTTATTGAATTATCCGTATCATAATTAGCCAATGTTAATGGATTGATCATATTGTAAAATTCATCGTCAGAACTAGAAACTTCTTTTTTAATGTTTTCTATAATAGGTAAGTTTTTGATTAATGTTCCATCATTTGAAAATTCCATGGAGCTGTCTAAAAAAGACCTATAGGAATGTATAATTTCATTAAAAAAAATTTTATAACATTAAATGGTGTGAAATAATAATTTTGGAAGCCTTTGTAAATCTTAATCATTCATGAATAAATCAAAAATAACGAAGCATGCATGTTTTAATTCTAATGTTTATATTAATTATATTTAAGTCGAAGCATTGTACTTACAATTTAGGAGATGTGGGTTCTGTTTTAATAATATTCATCGTGATTTGCGATCTTTATAAATAAATAAAGAAACTTTCTGGAATTTTATAAAACGAATAATAAATCCTCAATATTTTAAAGCCTTTTAACGATGTAACATTAGTTTTATAATGTATCTAGTCAATCTACCTGAGATAATTCTGTGTTGTCGACATAACTATGACAATGACAAATACACGAATAAATTTTATTCACCTCTACACAGAATATGATACTGGGCAAGTAATATTTGCCATTGTTAAATGTAGAAGGAAAATAAACTGTATTTAATAAATCCTAGACTTATCTTGTAATCATAACAACACCACCTATATGCGATGCCGTGAAATTCAAACTATTAATTTAAAAAAATTTATTTGCTCGTGTTACAGAATATTGATTTTACAATTTAAATTAATTAAGGCATGTAATTTTCGATTATTATTATTATACTGATATAAAGTAAAACTGGTTGAAATAATCAATTATGCAGCCGCCTTATCCTAGGTGCATAAAAATTGAGTTACAAGATAAAAATACGAATGATTTATTTTCAACATAAATACAAAGACTATTGCAGAAGAATTATTAAACATGATGTTTTTCTATTCATAGTTTTTTAATTTTATTTAACGTTGTCATATTTATGCTATCATTAAGATGCTAATTTGTGACGGAAAATTCCAATGTGTGTGTCATCAAAATATATTTATTGTATATACAGTGGTGTTTGTATCGATCGGTCGGCGAGAGCGGGATTCGAACTCGGGCCCTCGAGTCATGAATCGATCGCTCTATCGAGTGAGCCACTGAACACTTATATTCATAATTACTTAATAAATTAATCTAAAATGTCATTTTGAAAATTCAACCAAAAAATTCTTTAATAAAAATTTTTTTTTCATCCTAACAAAATTTCCTAGTGTTTGAAAAAAATCTCATTTGATATAAAAGCTATTTCAATTCATATACAAAATAGTATCTGTAAAGTAAATGAGTTTTTTCATATTTTACAATAAGTATTTTCTAATTATTAAGGAAGCGGAAAGAATAGAATCAAATAGGTTACTAAAATTTTTATAAAATAATAATATTTGCTCTATAAAATATTAATATTTTAATAATATAATATTGTATAAAATAAATTGATGAAAACGATTATAAAAGTATCAACTTTTAATAAAATTATGTTTAAATTGTAAGAGTTTATTAACATATTTCAGTAAATCGATTAAATTACAAACATGATCATAATTAATTATAAAATGAATTGTAAATAATTATATGAATATTCCTGACTAATTATCATTATGCAGACTTTCAAATTGTACTTATTTACATGTTATTATGAATAATAGTACATAATCCAGTTTTAATACGCATAATAGACTTATTTAAAAAAATTAATAATTCTTCCTAATATTTTTTAAATAAAGAAAACTGAATAAGGATAAAATATGGGATGAGTGAGCTGGTAACCGTACTTGCACCGATAACTAGACAAATCTGACTTAAAATACGTTTTATAAATTGTATTTTAACTTATATGATTAAATGATATATTTTTTAGACTAATAACAATACAAATTTTTCATTATTTAATCATACACAGTTGAAAATCCATACATTGTGTGTTTAGAATTCACCACTGGGACCTCTTGCTGAGAATTTTTAATTTTAATTTCTTAGGCGCTGTAAAATTTAGTTAACAATACAACGATCCATCGTTACAATAACAAGTTTATTTTTAATTAAACGAACAAAAAATTCATTTTTTTGAAGCAATATAAGCTATTCTTTTGGAATCTACATAAGTGCGTAACTCTTAGATTCATTTTTTACGTAACAACTATATGATTCTAAAATATTGTCAAGTTAGAGGCTTGACATTGTCATATATAATTTAAAATTTTGTAGTCTTTTTGAGACATTGTCTATTAACGATCGGCAAGTTTTATGATTTAGACAATTAAAATTATAAATTTGGATGACTTTTTAAAGAATTTATACTTAAATAAATTATTCTTCAATGGCTTTGTAAATGACTTTTTCTTTTAAAACTTTTGTCATATATCTTACATTTCCAATTTCGCTCATTTCAATGTGTTGCAATATGTCTATTTAATTGAACTTTAGCACAATGTGCGCATTTAAAATTCTTGATTCAAGGACCTGAGTGCATTACATTTTTATGAGTTTGTTAATACCGAAATGTTTTGTTAGAAATGTCACACACCTCGCACAAATCACTTTAATGAAGACTATGAGCTTTGCAAGATGGTTCAGAAACAATTGATTTGTTGCAAAGATTACACTTCTAATCGAGAATTTTCAAATGAACCATTTTTTCGTGAATTTTTAAATTACTTTTAGTCCCAAACGATTTGTCGCAATGAGCACACTTCCAATCTCGAATTTTCAAATGGACAATTTTTTCGTGAATTTTTAAATCATTTTTAGTTCCAAACGATTTGTCGCAATAAGCACACTTCCAATCTCGAATTTTTAAATGGACTATTTTTTCGTGCATTTTTAAACTATTTTTAATCCCAAACGATTTGTCGCAATGAGCACACTTCCAATCTCGAATTTTTAAATGGACCATTTTTTCGTGCATTTTTAAACTATTTTTAATCCCAAACGATTTGTCGCAATGAGCACACTTCCAATCTCGAATTTTTAAATGGACCATTTTTTCGTGCATTTTTAAATAACTCTTATTTCCAAAAGACTTGTCGCAAAGATTACATTTCCAATCTCGAATTTTTAAATGAACCATATTTTCATGTTTTTTTAAATCACTTTTAGTTCCAAAAGATTTGTCGCAATTAGCACACTTCCAATCTCGAATTTTCAAATGGACAATTTTTTCGTGAATTTTTAAATCATTTTTAGTTCCAAACGATTTGTCGCAATAAGCACACTTCCAATCTCGAATTTTTAAATGAACCATTTTTTCGTGCATTTTTAAACTATTTTTAATCCCAAACGATTTGTCGCAATGAGCACACTTCCAATCTCGAATTTTTGAATGAACTGTTTTTTCATGTTTTTGTAAATCACTTTTAGTTCCAAAAGATTTGTCGCAATTAGCACACTTCCAATCTCGAATTTTCAAATGAACTATTTTTTCATGCCTTGTAAAATCATTTTTAGTCCCAAAAGATTTCTCGCAATGAACACACTTCCAATCTCGAATTTTTAAATGAACCATATTTTCATGTTTTTTTAAATTACTCTTAAGTCCAAAAGATTTGTCGCAGTAAGTACACTTGAAACACTTGGTATTTAAATGCACTGTTTGCTTGTGATTTTTTAAATGCATTTTATGGACAAATGATTTATTGCATATCCCACAAATATAATTTTTATTTCTTAGATGCACTTTTTTGCAATGCAGTCTTAAGCTTTGCGGAGAAGAAAATTCTTTGCTACAAGTATTGCAAATAGTGTTCTGAGACTCGGCTACATATTGATCATAAGGAGAATTCTCAAATATTTGAAATTTTCCATAGTCTTCATCTTTGATAGAAATTAAACTAGTTTCAAGATCAGGTGTCATTAGTGATGAATCTAAAGTATTATGAGATTCAACTTTAATACCTATTGATTCATTTTTAATTATTGAGGTTGACAGTTGATTTAATTTTATTCCAACTGCGTTTTTTGCATCAGATCTGTAATTAAAATATATTTTTTGTTTAGAAATCATTGACTATTACATTTAGTTATTGCTGCGTTAAAATGAAATCACGTAGAAAATGAATTTAAATACATAGTAGATCTGATATTATTATTTTGATAAAATGTATGCAGAATATACGTACATTATTGATAAAGGTTGCGAATAATTTTCATAGCATTTGAATGGCATTAGTGGAATGGTAGTGGGCTCAGTCTTTATACTTATTAAATTATCCGTATCATAATTAGCCAATGTTAATGGGTTGATCATATTGTAAAATTCATCGTCAGAACTAGAAACTTCTTTTTTAATGTTTTCTATAATAGGTAAGTTTTTGATTAATGTTCCATCATTTGAAAATTCCATGGAGCTGTCTAAAAAGGACCTATATGAATGAATAATTTCATTAAGAAAATGTAATAACATTAAATGGTGTGCAATAATAATTTTAGAAGTCTTTATAAACCTTAATCATTCATGAATAAAAACAAAAATAATGAAGCATGCATGTTTTGATTCTAATGTTTATATTAATTATATTTAAATCAAAGTATTGTACTTACATTTTAGTAGATGCGGGTTCCGTTTTAATAATATTCATCGTGATATGCGCTCTTTATAAATAAAGAAACTTTCTGGAATTTTATAAAATAAATAATGAATTCTTAAAATTTTAAAGCCTTTTAACGATGTAACATTAATTTCATAATCTATCTAGTCAATGTACCTGAGATAATTCTGTGTTGTCGATATAACTATAACAATGAAAAATACACGAATAAATTTTATTCACCTATACAGAGAATATGATACTGGGCGAATAATATTCATCATTGTTAATTGTAGATGGAATATAAACTGTATTTAATAAATTCGAGACTTATCTTGTAATCATAACAACACCATCTATATGCGATGCCTTGAAATTCAAACTTTTAATTTTAAAAAATTTATTCGCTCGTGTGACAGAATATTGATTTTACAATTTAAGTTAATTTAGGCATGTAATTTTCGATTATTATCATACTGATATAAAGTAAAACTGGTAGGAATGAAATAAATAATTATTCATCCGCCTTATCTTAGGTACGTAAAAATTAAGTTGTATTAGATGAAACATGGATAATTTATTCTTAACATAAATACAAAGACTATTGCAGAGGAATTATTAAATATGATGTTTTTCTATTCATAGTTTTTTTTTTATTTAACGTTGTCATATTTATGCTATCATTAAGATACTTTTTCAAAATTTAACCAAAAAATTGTTTAATAAAAATTTTTTTTATCCTAACAAAATTTTTATAGTGTATAAAAAAAACATTCGGATATAAAAAAGCTATCTCATTTGGTATAAAAAATGTATCAGTAAATTAAATAAGTTTTTTCATGTTTCACAATAAATATTTTCTAATTATCAAGGAAGCGGAAAGAATTTATTTCCATATATAAAATTAAATATGTTACTAAAATTTTTATAAATTACTAATATTTGTTCTATAAAATATTGATATTTTATTAATATGATATTGTATAAAATAAATTGATGAAAACAATTATAAAAGTATCAACTTTTAATAAAATTAGGTTTTATTGAATAATTAAAAACTTATAAGAGTTTATTAACATATTTCAGTAATTATTTACATGTTATTATAAATAATAGTACATAATCCAGTTTTAATACGCATAATGGACTTATTTAAAAAAATTAATAATTCTTCCTAATATTTTTTAAATAAAGAAAACTGGATAAGTATAAAATATGGGATGAGTGAGATGGTAACCGCACTTGCACCGATAACTAGACAAATCTAACTGAAAATACGTTTTATAAATTGTATTTCAACTTGTATCATTAAATGATATATTTTTTTGGACTAATAACAATACAAAATTTTTCATCATTTAATCATGCACAGTTAAAAATCCACTCATTTTGTGTTTAAAATTCATCACTGAGACCTCTTGCTGAGAATTAAAAATTTTTATTTCTTAAGTAGGCGCTGTAAGTTTTAGTTAACAATATAACGATCCATCATTACAATAACAAGTTTATTTTTAATTAAATGAAAAGGAATTAAAATTTTTTCAAGCAATATAAGCTATTTGGAAGTAAAATCTATTTTTCTTCAAGTAATTGAAATCTTCGCTTTGTTTTCCTCGCTCGAATCGTAAACGCCACGCTCTGAAAGAATAAACGATGGTTCTCCCTAGTTGTATGATAAAAAATTGTTATAATTTCGCTCATAATCTTAGCGAAGGTGGTCCTGAATGCATTTTATGACAATATTTTTTATATTTTCGTAGCTTGTACTATTTCAAATCATTCCTTATATACACGGCTAGAGAAAATGACTATATTTTCGCCTAATAAATAAGTGAATATAATCGGCACGTAAACAATATTCAAAGCCACAGAAATTTGAACAGATTTTAAAACCACGTTGCAATAATGATTTTTCATTCAGACTGAGAGAAATATACTATCGATAATTATTTAATTTATTAAAAAATGAAAAAGCTTTATAATAAGAAAATAGATTTTAAAATATTTAAAACTATATTTTAATGTAAAAAATAAATTTGTAATTAAACGTTCATTCTCAAGAGTTTTTATTCGAGTTACAGAATGATTATTAAGATATGTAAAAAGTAATTTTTATGTGCTGGTCTTTTAAAAATGTTTTTGTTCTCTATCATTGCAATACTAATTAGCGACGGAGGTCATTTCAGTGTGTTCCCGAACAAATACAGTGATGCTTGTATTAGTCGGTCACTGACGACGTAAAAAATGTTTTTTAATTATATGAATTTATATATATTTTGTTTGTAGAAACTTGAACTAGGCTGTCATGAGTGCAGCCGAAACTTCGTTATTATAATTAATAATATCAAACAGCATTGCCCGCCGTATTAATTATTAATATAAATTAAATTGTTAAGAAAAACTTTTTTTAATTCATGAGAAAAGTGCTTCATAAATCTTTCAGGTTAGATTATGTGTTATCCGGAAAATGTATACGTGCTGGGAAATCACGTCCTCTAATGTAAAACGACCATGTTAGCTTTGACGAACTCAAATTTTCACAGATCGGATAGGAGGTTTTATTATTCTTGGGTAAACCTTGTTGCATTTCGGTGGATTTTTCACTATTAATATCAAAGTCCCAACATGTGTGATTTCTCATTTTTAACAATAACTGCTCTAACGAGCCAAATTCTATGTATTTTTCGTAGCGATGAACTCGCTGACAAGGGTCAACTGTTTTATAACTGAATACAATCTTATAATTCTTGAAGTATTTTAATAAAATTATCATTTCGTCTTGCCATGTTTGCACTCGTTCCTGGTAAGTTTTTTCTATTTCAATAACTTTATTTGCAATTGTTTCCCACACTGTGCCTCTTACTTGTTGGATCAATGCAGCATAGCATTTTTTATTGCTACATCCATAACATATTATAGTTTCGTCCAAGTCGAAAGCGGCTCTCTCGAATAGGTATTTAGGACCATGGGAGAAATGACAATATGGGTTTTGAGGATAATATATTAAGTTCACTTCTTTATTTCGAAAATTTATATAAACTTTTCTCAATTCTTCTTTCGATTGTTCATAAATTTCCTGTACTTTTTTCACTATTGCTTTTAATGACATTAACACTAAAGAATCAGGCGACATAACTAACGTGATATTTATAAGATAAACTATAGAAGTTGTAGTAAATGGTAATTCTTCCACGATTCGGAGGACGTAGATTTCGTATGCTTAAAAAATTCTTCTTTCTGCACGCGTTCTTTATAATCTTTATATACTTGAGCTTCGAAAATTTGCCGCGTTACAATCGGTTATTTAAAAAACGAATTATTCGACGTGTGTACTTGCAGAGAAATGAAATTTTGTAAAATCTTCGAAGCGATGTGTTTAGTAAGAAAGTTGGAAAGAATGTGAAAATTTACGGAAATATGCTTGTTACCCCAGGTATACAAATAGTTTTATACCTATTGGAATGTGGGCGGTTACTTTTCTTATGTCCTTTCCGGATTTTTGCAAAACTTCTGGGTGCTTGTTAGATATTTCGTTAATTTAGGGGTGGAGAATTGGAGAATTAAAATTTTAGTTTAGATTTCCTAGTATAGCATCTTTTGTCCTTTTTTATTTTTAAGAGTTATGGAATTTCTCTAATGTGCTATGAATTTTCTTCTGCCCCTTTCCTTTCTTTATATTTCTTTCGATCTTGAAGAATTTGTTTGAAAAATATTAATAATAATGAAAAATATCAATAAAAATAAAAACACCAATTGTTAATAAATTAATTTTCAATATTTTTAAGTCAATATTCCACTTGGTTATTATATTTTATTATTGGTGGATAAAGTTAATGAAAATGGTATGATTATAATACAAATAATATAAAAAATAGAAAAAATGGAACTAACAAATGAATATTAGTGAAAAATATTAATAATCAGTTATAATTTTTCATTAATGACGTTACTTATGATATACTGTTAATAAATATATATTAAAATATTGGCAATATATTGCTTAAGAATATTTACAAGAAGAGTGCATTGCAGATCTCGGATTTTCTTCTAACTTTGAAAGCATTTGGAAAGAATCGTTTACCGATAAGTGTGCAGTTTTTGAACTACTTATTCTATAAGGTTTTCACTGATTGCATATAAAAGATGAGATTAGAACCGATTAAAAAAAAAGTGTTCAAAAAGTTCAAGTAGTTCAAAAGTTATAAAGGGATGAAAATTAGAATAAAATTCAGACTGGAATGCACACAGTAAAAAATCTAAAGTAAAATCATATATGTGTTCAGTAATTTTACAAATAAAAATACTTCATTAAATGCAGTAAATTTCCAACTTCAATCATAATTTTATTAGCACGATTGTAAAATTAATAATCGTGTTGTAAATTTACTGCATTTGACGTAGGTAATAATCAGACCCACGTTGAGTGTAGTGATTTTATTATGAACAGTAGTAATTCATTTTACAAATGTATTTGTAAAATTACTATGATATATTTAGTAAAAGTACGAAATGAGTTAGTAAATTTACTACTATCAACTGTAATTTTACTATATTTAATGTGGGTCTGAAAATTACCTAAATTTTATAGTAATTTTACAACAGGATTTTTTACAGTGCAGCACTTACTTTCTGTGCACATTTTCAGCTAAATATTTCTTTCTAACTTTTAACCAACTTGAGCTTTTTGAACGTTTTTTTTTTAATCGAAAGATTTTAATCTCAACTTTTATATGCAACTAGTGAAAAGCTTATAGAATAAGTAGTTCGAAAACTGTATATCTATAGAGCAGATGCAAATTTTTTAACAAAACAAACAAAACATCTCATAACTCGGAAAAAATTGAGCGTTGGACCGAATAGACGCGGCTTTTTTCATGATTTTATGTAAGAAAAAATATCCTAAAGTTAGAAGAAAATCCAAGACCCAAATGCTTGCCTTCGGCTCTAGGTGACAATAATGGACTCGCGAATACTTTACCTCCCTTGGTGTGTAATATACTATTCTCCCGCTAAATTAAAAATTTATAAAATTTTATAAATGATTGAAAATTTTATTCAGTAATTAAATAATATTATGAATTAAAATAAAACAAAATCTTAACAACTGAACATTACATTATAAAAATTTTATGATACCTCTAGGAAATCGAAAATTCAAAAGCGAATCCAATGGAACACTGTGCTTTAAGCGCAGGCGCTTCATTCCAAAAAGGAGCCCTTCAAAAGAATTTTTCTACATAATATATAACTATATATATTCGCGTTTATATACTAGGGATAAAATTGCACCGGTTTTTCGCTCGAAAATCTACATATATATACACATATGTATATATACAAGTACTAAAAACCGGTGCAGTTTTATCCCTAGCAACAAACACATATACTGCGGACTCTGGCGCGCGCACACGCGGTGTGCTAGCGAAAAGAAAAAATATAAAAAAAAAATACATAGGAAGAGAAAAAAGGGGTGGGGAGAGAAGAGAGAAGAAAAATGGCCGCATTTTAGTAGTTCACAGTACTACACTAGCAGCCTGTATGCTCTATATAGTAAATGAAGCTGCTTACGCGCACGCTCGCTCGTTCCCTAGCTTTATCTCGCTTCAACTATCTCCTTCTCTCTCTTTTTCCTTACACATGTATAGATATATCTAATGTAACTAACCGTATACCAAAGAGGCATAAGCACACGCACGTCGAGAGGAATCAGTTTGTGCTTTTTTCCAACCCAGGAGAAGAGGGATTCGCATAGCAGAAGTTGTTTAAATTTAAAAAAAAAAGAAAAAAAACGCAGGGGGGCCGGGTGTTTAGTTGTTAATTTTTTTTTTTCTACGACGATTAATGTTAAACGACCCGTCCGTGTGAATTATTAATAAATATTAAGAAAAAAAAAAAGGAAATTATTACAATTTTTAAACACACACGAAATAGTGAGTGTGTGTTTATTCTGAAATATATACCGCACATCATTATTAAATCGTCGTCGTCGCCGGCCCTTTCTCGTTTTTTTTCTCTCTCTTACTCTCTTTCTCTCTCTCTTGCTCTTCTTCCTTCATAGTTGCCGGAGAAGAGCAAAGAAAATAATATAAAGGGACCCATTTTCATTTTTTTTTTTTAATAATAAAGAAAAAAAAATTAAAAGGAGGTTGAAGAATATTACATATATTACGTCCTCTATACCAGAAGAGAGGAGTGTGAGAGAGAACCTTTTTTTTTCTCGGTAAGTTACATGATTTTGATCAACCTACTTTTTATTACAAAAACCTAGTTACATGTTACACAGCATATATATATTTTTTTACATTGAAATATCAATGCCTGTCTGACCATTGTCGGTTTAAAGAATTGATAGATGCGCTTTTTTTTTTGGAGGTTAAATACGGGATTATTGGGAAGGAGAGAGAGAAAAGGGGAGCCGCACGCCTAAATACCGGCTTGTATTATATCAAAGAGAAACGGGAAAATCATATTGACGCGCTTGACTTCGAGAAACGTCAGTTCCCTTTGATCGCATTCAGGCATGCATGTATGGATTTTTTTTCATTTTTTTATAATACTCATATTAAATAACGTTTTCTTTTTTTAAATATCATTAATTTGAGACTTGTCACTTTTGATTATTACTTGCCGGGATGATTTTTTGCCAGTGAAATTGTTGGCTACTCGCGATTGTCGACGTTTGCAACTTTGTAACTTGGAACGTTTTTTGGGAATTATATTGTCAGTTGGGTTTTTTTTAGATATATTTTGTAAATGTTGCTTATGCTGATGCAATTAAAATATTATTATCATGAGTGCATTGGTTAAGAAAGTGATGGTTATAATTTTAGAGTAAAAGTGTGTGGGGACCACTCTGTTCTAAAAAATTAAAGTTCAAGATAAATTTACTTTTTTAATCTAAACTTTATTATATTGTAAATTAATGTGACAAGAAAAATAAAGTTTCATGTACATATAATTAATATAAGATTTAGTTCTAATAATTTAAGCATATGAAATACATTTGCTTTTATCTATGCTAGTAGGTTTTTAAAGAACTTGCTTAAAATATTATTAATTTTTAAGGTTAAAAACTAATTTTCTTTTAATTATTTTCAGTATAAAAAGGTAATGCGTCCAATGCAACAGGCTCCGATGGCCCCTACACATCAGCCTGTGCAACATCCGCATGCGTATCCTCATCGTACTCACCAACAATTGTTATCGATGGCACCACATCAGCAGCAACATCATATGCAGCATATGCAGCATCCTGCCATGTCCAACCCACGAATGTTGATGGGTATGAATTCTCCTAATCCAAATGGTAAATTTTCTACATGCATTATTTTTTAATTTATTCATCAACTTAGAAAAAAATTTGACCAACTAAAACTGCAAGTTACTGCATGAAATTTTTTAGCTTTTGCTTTTAATTATGTATACTATTTACTCGATAATATAGTTAATTGCTTTAATACTTTTGTGTATTTTTTAATTGAATAAATTTAAGAAACAAAATAAATATTGAGAGAATGTAATTTATAAAACTTTTGTAGTATAGAAAAAAAAACTTTATTTTTCATTTAAAGTTTTGCAAATAATTTTATAATTAAATCATTTCATATTATTTGTGTAAAAAAAGTTGAAATGATTTAATTAAAATAAGTTTCAATTAGATCTAAACTTTTGAGTGAAATTTTACATACTTGATGCGGTGATGGTATACATATAAATTTTTCTTTATATTTTGTAATATTGCTTGTTAATTTTTGCGTGATAATCATTAGTATTTAACAATTCTCATTATATTTTATATCTGAGATTGTTTTTAAATCATTTAAATACTTGTATATTAATGAACATCATAAAATTTTTCTTTACTTCATTATTTTAATTTTTTTCATCAAATTTATTAGTTGAAATACCTTTAGTTGGTGTTAATACAATTAAAGTAAGGTATAATTAAGATAATTTGTATTTGAATTTATGGGTTGCAATCAGTCAGACGTAAGTAAGTAAAAATTAAATGAGTAATCCATGCTAACTGCATTGATTTAAGACATTGGTTTCTTTTAGTTACATTATTTTAAACTCTAGGAACAATAATTTTTTCAATAATTTTTTTTTTTTATATTTTATTAAACGTCGCTGTATTTATGCCATCACTAAGATGGTAATTAGTGACGGAGATCATCAGTGTGTTTGTGAACAAAGCATATATAACGTAAAGCAGTGCTTGTATCAATTGGCCGGCGAGAGCGGGATTCGAACTTGGAACCTTGAGATTACGAATCCATCGCTCTACCGAACAAGCCACTGATGATCTCGACAATGTAACTAAAAATAATGAAGTATTAAGTAAACAAATACAAAATTTAATTCTATATTTTATTAATATTTCAAAATTATTAAAAACTTTACTTGTATCACATCAATTTCTTTAAATTTATTCTTTTTATGTATTCTTTAAAAATACAATAATATTTTAATTGTTAAATTTATTCATATATTTTCAATTTCCCTTACACCTTTATTCTTTTAAAATACTGTAATATTAAATTTCAATATTGAAAGGATAACTTTTACTTGTTTGATGAAAAAATTATTGTCACCATTGTTGTACCTATTTATTTTTTGTTAGAAAAAATACGTCGTCACGTAATTTTAACTCTGGTAATACTGGCATATCTACTAGCCTGGACAGACGCAAAAGTTCACCGAGCGTCACTTCTTGAAAATCTAGATCTAGAAAATTTGGAATTTTTATTTGGACCAAGTGGGTGCATTGAAGGTCTGTTTTTGTTTCGAGGATAATAAATTAAATAATGATGATTAAATGATAATTGCATATAAATTCTGTTTTTCAATCTGAATTTCATAGCATTGTATTATATTCAACTTTTAAAAAATCTTATTTTTATTTTAACTTCTTTTTTCTCATTTTTTTTTAAATTTAATCCATAAGAATATATAGAAAATTCAGATTTTTTTATCTATAAAACACATGCACCTACTTTAATTTTTTTATTTATTTTTACATGGGTTTTATAAAAGAAAATGTAATACGTAACAATAAAGATATTTACAGTTTTTCAAGTTTTGTAGTAAATAATGTATAATGTAAGATTTATAATTGATACGTGTATTTATATTCATTATGTACATGTAATATTAAGTCCAAATATCTAAATATTAAAATTATACATAAATATTTAATACACAAATAGTTTAATTTTTAAAGTTTTAATTGGCTTTAAATTTATGTGACTATAATTTGATAACACATCAAAAACTGTAAATTTATAAAAAAAACTTCTGAAAAAATCTGAATAATTTTTTATTTTATATTCTTATGTTTTTAGTTTTTTAATTGTTTGATTTATTTTTCATTATATATAGTTTCATTATATTCATTTTAAACAAGTTTTTATTTATTGATCACAACTTTCCAAATGGGAAAGAAGAAACTAGAATGAGAATGGTATCTTGCTGGCAACCTAAAAATTATTATACTACTAATGTCTAGTTGAGATATTGCTTACAGTATGAATAATGGATTTGTATAATTATAATAATATTAGCTAATTAGTTAATTTAAAATAAATTTGACTCTATTTTTATATGGTTGTTATGAAATTTTAATAAATATATATTATTTTCAACAGATTTGGTTTTTGGAAATTTTTCTATCAATTATTTCATAAATTAATAAATTCCAGGCTCGTTGGTGAATGTTGGCTTAAAAGATCAGTCGATTCCTATGACACTCCAAAATCCAAATCATCATTCAATTCAGCAGCAACAATCACTTCAACATAACATTGAACAGAAAAAGAATGAGGATATTGGTAAGTTGTACTTTTTTAACAATAAATAAATGTATTGCATGAGAATTAAATTTATTAAAATATTTGTACAACTTATTTATTTTAGGTGAGTCAAAGGATGATTCTTCAAATCAGCAGCAAAATAATGCGACCAATCCTAATTTATCAAACACTCGTGAAAAGACACCAATGTGCCTGGTGAATGAGCTGGCCAGGTTTAATAAAATTCAGCATCAATATAGACTTACAAATGAACAAGGTCCAGCTCATAAGAAGCGTTTTACAGTCACTTTGATGCTTGGTGAAGAAGAATACGTTGCTGAAGGGCCAAGTATCAAAAAAGCTCAACATAGCGCAGCGAATGATGCTCTTAGTAAAACCTGGTATAGAAAGCCACCACCTAAACCAACAAGAGCCATGAGGATACCTGGAAAGTGTCCTGCCGGTTCTGGTAAACATCTTTATTTTACCTAATAGGAAAAAATTTTTATTTAAATTCTAAACTAAAAGAATATTTTCCTTATTTCTTTTTTTTGTAATTATTCAAGAAATAGATTAATTTCATTTAACATGCAATGTAATACATAAAATTTTTTATTAACATTTTAGGACACTTACCTCCGACAGTAGAGTTAAATGCTCTTGCAATGAAGAGAGGCGAGCCAACAGTTTATACATTTAGGCATGCCCCGCCAGCGGCTGCTGCTACACCCCAACAATTTGTTCCACATGGCTATGGCAATTTTCCGCGAATGTTTAATCCTCGATATCCAACTTATAATCGCGGCTTTCATCCTGAGCCTCAAGGAATTTATCTCGTTACATTAAAGGTATGATATAAATCTAACTTAATTTTAATTTTTTTTATTATAAAATATATACTTAAATTAAACATTTAAAAAAATAAATAACAAAAATGATAGTTGATATTAAAAAATTAAAATATCAAATTTAATAAACAGGTCGGCGAACGCGAGTTCATCGGTCGAGGTATGACAGGTCAAGCAGCACGTCACGACGCAGCTAGTAGAGCTTTAGAACAGTTACGTCAATTACCGTTACCTGAAGAAATAGCAAACAACACAGTAACAGTAAGCGACAGCACTGGTAATAATACGTCAGTTGGTCTTGATGATCCCAATGCTGAATTAAAAAGTCCTGTATCTCTTGTTCACGAAACTGCTTTGAAACGTGGTTTGTCTGTTACTTTCGACGTTGTTTCCGAAACTGGTAAACCTCATATAAGAACCTTCATGACTAGATGCACTGTTGGAGATAAAGTCACTCTCGGTGAAGGATCGTCTAAAAAAGTAATAATAGAGTTTTGTTAATAATTACTTTTAAAATATATGAATTCTCGAAATATATATTGAATATATAATTTAAACCATATTTTCTAACTCTGGGATTTATAATATTAATTTTATCAAGTTAACTTTATTTTTTTAATCATAATATTTTATTTTGTGTTTTAATTATCAAGATTTGTACATAAGTTGAAATATCTTAAATAAACAATAATAAATTTATTACTTTTATTTTCATTATGTAGGTTTCTAAAAAACGTGCTGCTGAACTTATGTTAGATGAGTTAAAACGATTACCTCCAGTTACTGCTCCGATCCAAAATCGCTCATTACGACTGAAACGTAAACCTCCCACAACTAAGAAGAAATCACGCAATCTCATAAAAGTTTACCAAGAGCCTCGTACTGAATCTGATAGCAATGAAGAAGTTAATCCAATCTCTCGTCTTGTCCAAATTCAACAAGCGAAACGTGAACGCGAACCTGTTTATAATCTTATTGAAGAAAAGGGAGCACCTAGGCGCCGCGAATTCGTTATGGAGGTATCGGTAGGCCAGCACTCAGCGCAAGGGATGGGGCCAAATAAAAAACTAGGTATTTTAAAATTAAAATGATAAATAAAAATGTTTATAAATAAACTTAAGAACTATAAACAATCGAATAATTGATGTCTAATATTTTTGTTTAATGTTTTAAGTTCGTGTTTTATTTTGGATTTGGATAGCTGTACAAATGTAAAATAAACTAATCAATTGTTGATAATTGCTTAAATATTTTTTATTTTATTTTAATAAGAGTTTAACAACTCTAAATTAATTCACCTAACTATGTTATTTTTATGCATTAGCTAAGAGAGCTGCAGCTGAAGCACTGCTTGCGACCTTGGGATACAGTAAGCCCCAACCACAACCTGCCAAACCGTCCATCAAAACTAGTAGCACGGTAGGATCTGGAAGTAACGGCTTAGATAATAAAGAGAATTCAAATGAAGGTAAAAGAAAGGTTACATTCGTTGAAGTAGATACTAACGAGACAACGCACAGTCATCCACAAGGAGGTAAGTTTTATGTTCTTCTAATTTTTAAAATACTCTTATCCTCAATCTAAAAGAGTTGATTTAAATCTTGTAAATTATATCAAATACATCTTTTCAAATGAATGAATCATATTTTATATGTATATATTGAATATTATTATATTACGTCCATTGTATGTTATTTTTCTGTTTCATTTGTTTTATTAATAATGATTACTTTTATTAAAATTTTATTTTATTTCAAATTGTTATTGGAACAAAAATTGCATTTTTTAATTAATTTTTAAATAAATAACAATTTGATTTCAAATTTATGTTGAAGAATTTAAATTGAAAGTTATTAATCTTTGTTAGGTTCTATTGGTCGTCAATTAGTTCCCGGACTTTTACTTGTTGACAATGGAACAGATTCGAAAGTTATAAGTGGACCAAGCGTTCAAGTAGTTGCTGAAGAGTTGCGAGGACAACAGCAGCCTCAATCAACTGGTGTTTCGCCAAAAGATCAACTCAAATATCTTGCTCGGCTACTCAACTTTGAAGTACAATTTAGCGACTTTCCAAAGGTACCTTTTTAATCATTATAATTAACATTTTTTTACAATTTTAAAATTTAATAATTAAATATTTTATAATCTACCATATTTAATATAAAATTTTTTTAATTTTATATTACTTTTTATTTACCTAGAAACGAAATTAGTTGCACATAATATTTTGTTTATTCATTAACATTGTCTTGATTATTCTCTAAACATTCAAATCTGTGTAATATAAATACGATTATAAAAATATAAAATTGCATACGTTTAACAAAAAGAAATCCAATTTTTAGGGTACGTACAAAGAGTACTTGTCGCTGGTTTCGTTAAGTACAGATCCACCACAAGTCTGCCATGGCCATGGACCAACTAAAAGTGCAAGCCGTGATCAAGCTGCCTTAACAGCGCTTCGCACTCTAAGTAAACTTGGCCTTGATAGTGTCACCAACTCAGCTACTAAGAAAGACAAGTCATCTTCAGCTGGTGATCCTAATGCAACCGGTATGCATTACCACAGTCAATCAGTCAAGAGTAACAACGTCATGAACGGCGCAATGGACAAGTGAAATCGGACAGAGTTATCAGTTTTCCTCTTCTCCTGAACTGTCCGCGTGTCCTATTCATATTTTTTTTATGTAAAATGTTAAAAGTTTCTTTTTAATTTTTTTTTTTTAATTTACATTAGGTAGATATCGACTAATTCAGTGCTTATTGTTAGGATTTTGTGATTTAAATTACGCGATGGAAAATAAATTGTTAATGTTTTTCTGAGTGTAATGTAAGTTAGTATTTCTTTGAATCAAGTAGTTAAACAAAGTAGATATTTAAGTTTGCTATAACTCAGACGAAACCTTGTCATAATTTATCAAGGATATGAAGAATAATAATTGGATAATTCTTAATTTTACGTTTCAAATATTCATTTGGATCAAATCATTTTTAGTTTGTTTTTTTTTAGTACAAAATATAAATATTGGCTCAATATTCAAAGAAATATTCACTTGAAATTGATACATTTTTGAATGTATGAATATGTGATGAACTTTAATATAATTATTTATTTTAACGATATTTTAATTAATGTAAATTGTTGACTTATGGAAATCTCATTGCACTGAAAAAGTCAATATCTATCATTATTATTTGGGTGTTGTTAAATGTTAAGTATTAATGACAAAATTACTTAAATATTATTTTTTAACATTCATCAACATTCAATTAGTAAAATATTTCTTTCTTTTTTTTATTATTATTATTATAATTTGCGAAAAAAGAGGAGGATGTTCATTGTGCATGTATTATCGCTGTATTTATCATCATCGATGTCATTAGGCGTTTAAGTTTGATCGGTGCGTAGATTCATTTCGCAGTATTTCTGGCTTGATGCGAGAAAAAAAAAGATAAACTTCTGCGTATTTTTATGTAAAAGAAGTAATTAAAAAAAGAACAAGGGGATATAACTTGATTAATCTGCGAAATGAATCTGCAAGCAAAAATTTTTACGATGACGGTGGTCACTTTTCAAAAATGTTTTTCTTTCTTAGCTTGTGAAGACGTAGCGAATGTTTTTTTTATATATTTTTGAATGAAAGAGACAAAACACAAATATCACAATTTAAGATGAAATGAGGCCATATCTTGACTCCGTAAAAAAAGTAACTGATACCTTAATTCTGTCATTGTCATGAATGTAACGTGAGCTATGTCCAATTACCTAATAATCTAAACTTAGGATTAGTAGTAATTATTAAATATTTTGCTTTATATTGAATTTAGTTTTTCTTTGGATCTCGTTCTGCGAACGAGAATACGAAGCAAAATTTTGCTGGAACAAACGCGTATAATATATAGAAAGAAAAAAAAGCATATTAAAAAAAAAGAAAAAAAAATGATAAGAAAACGATAAAAAAATCTAGGTAATTCGATGTATGATTTTTGTGTCCCAATTTGCTTTTTCTCGGGGCCTCGAAGCATTCTGGGATTATATTCATGTTAATGCCATAGAAGGTATTAGATCATAAGGAGAGAAAGTGAATAAAAGAAGTAAAACAAACGCAAAAAAAAAATGACAACAAACCGTTTGAAATTTTCTCGAGCCACTTTCGCGTTAATCGTATCGAAAAGAATTAGTGACTCGATCGGTTTGAAAATTTCAAAGAGGAAAAGTTTTTCTATTAGAAAATAATATTAAAATGAACTTAAATGTCGGGCCAATACCTCGAAATTCTTTTTTTACGTTGTGTTAGGATTTATTGCGACATCGCGAGCGTTTACAAAGTTATTATTATTAACGTCGCTGGACAATTCTGAGACAACGCCTCTACGAATTTTGATCTATTGCCCAATAAAAAAAGACGAGCGAAGAAGAGAAACAAAGAAAAAAATCCCTTTAAAAAAAATATGTAAAATAATGAATGTAGGCGATTTCGAGCGTCGGTACGCGCGTCTTTGTATTTTTTTGTATAAAGTAATTATTCTTTTATGAACTGATTATCCCATTGATGAACTTCTTCAGAAATAATTGATTTGTACATTCTATGTTTGATAAAAATCACTGGTTTTGAAATAAAATTATAAATAATTGCTTTTCAATAATAAAATACGTTTCCATTATTTGATCATTTATTTTGAAAAAAAAATAAAAATTAAAAAATTATTTTATTTTTAACAATTATTTTTTAACTAAAAACAATAAACCGAAAATAAATGTATAAATTTTATTCATTATTTGTTAAATAATTTTCATCAAAAGATAACGATAAAACGCACATTAAAAATTATGGATGGATTGCGAAATTATTAGAAAAAAAAATACTTAATTATATATAAAGTATTTAAACAGAGTAGTTGTTATATTCATATTTTCAGTTATGTGCTTTAACTGTCAAGTAAATATTGTACCGACGATATCGATTTTAATAATACTATCTTATATTCATTATTCTTATTGCATATATATAAACACATATATAATCAATCCAATTCAAATCCAATGCAGTGCAAACAAAAATATATCTTATTAAAAAAAGAACTTGCAATTTAAGCAGTCTTGTCCATTCCCTTCAAATAATTTTATTTAAATAGACCTGTTTACTCTTTTTTCTAGCTAAGGTAGAACTATACTTAAAAAAAATATTATCATTTTAGTCGCTTCAATAAAGATAAACTGAATATTTTTAGTTAATCTTTATAAAATTTTTATGACTTCAGCCATTGAAACTAAGAATTGTGATAATTCTGTAACACGTAAAAAATGTAAATTTCTTTTCATATTCTCACGTTCGAAATTTTTGGAATGTTTGATTTGTTAGTTATGTTTTATAAAAATTATCACGTAAATTTATAACTCACATTTCATTAGAGATGTTTTTAATAAATTACCATAATTCTAGACTTAGTTTTTAAACAAAATTTTTTACGTGTATATTAAAAATCATTATAAAAGAATCGATACTTGATTCATCGAATCTAAGTAATAAGAATTTTATAAAGATTAATTAATAAATAATTTTTAAACCTTAACGGTATAGGCCTACCTTAAAAAAAATATATTTCAACTAATTACGCGCAGTAGAGTATATGTGCTGTGTGGAAAAAAAACTTTCTTTTTATTTTGCCTCTTTACATTCTATAATTATTAAGTCGCCTTTTCTCATCTCTAAATAATCTTCTTTACAGGTATTGACTGTAATTTTTTTCTTTCTTTATCTTCACAATGTTTTTTTTTACAAAGTAATTTTTTTTTTAAGTTTTATTTAAGATATCGATGAATATTACTTTTTTCCAAATATCGCTTTTTGTAAATTTAACTTATATAGGTGTCTCAATAAAAAAAAATACGGATACGATTGTTCATTTATATATAACGTATTTCTAGATGTGAGCTTTCAGCAATTATATAGAAAGCGTTGATCTCGAACAAGAGAAATACTCTTTGGTCTCATTGTTGAGCGCATTTTTATAAAATTGTTCTATATTTC
This sequence comes from Anastatus disparis, assembly GCA_017163975.1. Classification (NCBI taxonomy): domain Eukaryota; kingdom Metazoa; phylum Arthropoda; class Insecta; order Hymenoptera; family Eupelmidae; genus Anastatus; species Anastatus disparis. The sequence continues at coordinate 1,688,439 of JAFFSR010000218.1, read as the reverse complement.
ATAAAAAAAAGGAAATATAAAAAATTTTGTGTAATTTAATATTTTACAATTTAATAAATAAATTTAATTGCATCGAAAGCAATAATGCAACTACTTATAAAGTATAAAAAAAAATTTTTAACAACTGTATCAGTTGTAAATTGTGATGAATGTATTCGTTTTTATAGATGAAGAAAATTTTCATTTTAATTGAAATCTAATTTATTAAAAATCGAGACCATTGAGTATCTTTCAAATTGAGAAAAGGCTGTAAATCGTATCTGACGAGACTAAAAATAAACCGTTCAATTTTACTCCTTTGAAAAAAAAAAAAATAGCGCGAGCCTGCGTGTAAATAAAAAAAAATGCGACGAATGCGAGTTCATACAAAATATACACAAATACGTGCAGGATATTTAGGAAAAACGATATTCACTCGAGAAGGTATTTCGAGGCAATTTAACAAAAATGATGAAAGTTTTTTTTATTGCCTCGATTACAAAAAAAAAATAAAATAAACAAACGAACGAACATGTCAGTTTGTATTTCAAACAATAAACGGTTAAAAAAAATGCATTTATATTGTTTTCATTCCATCCTTTACCTTACAAAAAAAATATTCCTTTTCTTTGACTTTCATTAGAAAAATTTCATATTAATGATAGTTCATAGAGATCTTATTTTATTCATTTTTATATTCAACACAAAAACAACAACTTCATTTGAATTTTAAATTAAATCAATTTATTTAAATAAAATTATTTCTCCTGTTTATAATATTATAAAATAAAAAATAATTTAAAATTTCAATTTCAAAATCTTTTTGTAGTGTAGGAACTTAATAAATATCTACAGAATAAATAATATTTTTTAAATTAAGTACTTAATGATAAACATAAAAAAATTGTATAATTTACATTTTTACAAGTATTTGTTAGATTTGTGCTTGACATTAGCTGTAAGAGTATAATTTTAAGAAAAATAGTACTAATACTAACAAGTTCAATCTTAAAAAATTTGTATACAAAATTTTTTTTTATAGTCTTCTATAATCTCTTTGTTGCTGATTTGGTGCAGACGATGAGCCAGAGCTGAACATAGTGGACCATAGAAATGGAAAAATTGATGCCACTGCCAATGCTAGACCTATAAATGGTCTATACCAGACCCAAGCAAATCCAATGACTAGAAGACTCATCGACATAGATACTGACATTGTAAGAGATTCAATAGCTATTATTCCACATAAAACGTTGGAATTTAAAATTATGGTCTTTAGAATGTTTGCTAAACATGTTGCAGCTAAGAACATTACCAACCAGCCTAGACCTCTGAAAAGTAAAATAATATAAAATATAAAAAAAGCTTCATGTTCGAATATTCAGATTTATCAATTTATTTTAATTATAGGTTTGATAATGGAATACAATTTTTCCACAATAAATAAATCAACCCACCTTATTGTCCAAGTTCTCCAATAATTATCAACATGTTCAAGATGGAACATTTGATGGACAGAAACTTCATGTTTTCTTTGAAGTAAAATTTCCTGGCCGTGAAATGTAACATAAGGTTCAACTACTCCGTTCACCAATTTTCCAACAACAGAGTAAATATCTCCAGCTTTGCCAGCATAAGATAATTGTACTCTTATATCGCCTACTTTTGGTTCCCATAAATCAGAGCCATGATAATAAAGTCCAGCATGCATTTTAATATCTCGACGTTCTGGTCTCTCATCACTTGTAACTTCTACAAAATCATTGAACTTTTTTTTAAGATCCATTCCTAATGCAAAATTACCTATTTTCACTTCATCTGATATCTGTAGTTGACTTTTAATTGGCATGTCTTTTGGATTTTCATGACCAAATCTTATATAAAAATTATCGGAATCTATTAATTTATCTTTCCATTCAGTTGTGTAGTAATAGTGTTTATCTGGTTCCGCTGAACCAGGAAAACTAGATAAAAAATATTAAAATTAATTAAAAAATACTACTGCATTAAATTTCCATTTCAAAATTTTAATTTTATTAGATAAGAAAAAGCAAAGTAATCGGTAATTAAAAAATTTTGAATACCTTCGCTCTTCTTCTATCTCAACCCACTGATACATTTGAGCTCTTCTTTTCAATTTCACAGAAGTTACCATAACTCCATAATCAGGTTCAGTCAACGGTTCTGATACTTTTAGAGGTCCTGATAAATAAACTAAACGACCCTCAAACTCTGGTATAGGTTTCATAGTATTTTGAATTACAGCAACATTGTTTAATGCTTCGTCCAAAGAATATGCCATCTTTACAGCTCTACCCTGTTATTAATTAATTAATATTAATTTTTAAACAAAAACTTATTAATTCTTTGTAGTTCTATTCTGCTCGCTAATTTAAATTGTTTAAATTTACCTCATTCCAAACAAACAAACACATTCCTGTAGCAAATAATATTAAGCCAATTATTGCAGTTAACCAAGACTCTTTAAATTGTTCCATCACAGTAGCTTGAACGGAATTCATCTCTGGTTCTTGACGATAAGGACGATGCCTTCCGTTTGAGCGATTTCTTTGCGGATGACCGTTTTGCTGAAATATTTATAAACATCATTTTATGCAACTTTTCACTACTGATTATAATATATCTGTATACTTACGTTTGTTCTATACATTTTATATATAGGAATAATTTAATGAATTCAATATTTATAAATAAATTACTAATGTTTTTTCATTATAACTCAAACGGTTTTTATTTTTAATTAAAGTTATATTATAAAGCTAAATATAACCTATCAATAATCATCTAATTTTAATTATACATTTATGATATCAATATTTTTTCTTTTTAATGGTCATTGTTTTATATTATCAAATTAATTTTTGGCACTCTATTACTTTTTGAAATACATTTTATCTAAAAACATTTCCTTACTAAAATATGACATCACCGAATCACCGGACTACTGTATACATTTCATTCCCTTAAATTTAGAGAAACTGTTTTATGCGCACTTATTTCGCGCATTTTCGTATTCTGCTCTACAGATGCTGTCTGCTTTTCATAGTGTTAAAATAGTATTTTAAATTTAATTTATTTTTTACAAGCATTTATCAAATTGAAATTTGTTTTAGAAAATTAATTAGTTATTTTATAATATCTTGTGTTCTATGCATTTTTAAATATTTAAATTATTGTTAAAATAATAAAATTAAAAATTAACAATAATGTTATGTCGTCTGCTCTATGATCTCTTATAAAAATATTTTGCTAAAATTTTTGCAAATTCAATATGAATTTTAAAGGAATCCTTCCAAAAATATGAATCATCCATTATCTCATGTAAGATTTTTACATAGTCTTAGAAAAGATCGATTGCATTAATTTTTAAATAAATTTCTGTAGGATTTATTTTTAATTTTCTTTATAACTTTTTTCTCGATTAATTTGTTAACAATTTGATAATTTTATTTATTGACGTACAAAAGAGGGTGTCATCAAGTGCATTAAATAAAATACTTTATTTATTATGTAGAATTATATTTTTTAAAACATTTACAGAAATTCAACGATATTTTATTAAATTATAAATAAATTTTAAATGCACTCATTAAAACTCACACATTTCAAATTTACAATATATTTTCAAACTTTTTACAAGAAATTAATTACATATCTCGCATCATTACTCTATCTTTGGGGTTTAACCACCTACAGCCTATTTGGCCTAGTAAGTGACACCTCGACCACCTTTGTGTTCCGGTGTTTTCGCGTTCGAAACCATACCTCAATTTTCCCTAACTCGGTAAGTGGTGCTCGATCATGCAGGCCTACTTAGGCGGGGAGCATCGCTCAACCCATCCTTTTTAGCGCATCGGGAGCTCAACACCTACCCGGCAGAACGGTCTGGCTCAACCATAATAGTTGAATAGTCGCGTTCTGCCTTACCGGCCCTCGAGTGACTTTCGTCGGTTTTTGTTAAAACCGAAAAAAGTCTCTCGGGGGTGGTCCACCGCGGTGTCAGTGAGCTCGGGACATCCTCCACTTTCAATATTTAAATTAAAAAATGGAGAAAAAATCCCGACCTCACCGGGATTCGAACCCCGGCCCTCTGCGTGAGAGTCGGATGCTCTAGCCCCTGAGCCACCGTGGCTCTATCTCGCATCATTACTCAACGTCTTTACTATTATCCATTACTAAACGTACTTAGCTGTAATATTACAAATCATATATACATAATCATAATATTGATATTGTTTTTATTACAATATAGATTTTATTTTGAATTAACTGTAAGGAGAGTCGTGTGTTATGAACATTTTATGAGAATGTGACAAAATACGGTTAGATATAGCAAATGTATAATAAATGGGTTTACCAAAAAATTCCATAAGTTTTCATGATTTCCACTTCAGATATATAGCTAATCTGTTTATAAAATTTTTATTTTGACAATTTAATCATACAAAAAAGTACAGAAAAAACATACTTTAAGCAAAATAAAATTAATAAAAAAAAAAATTAGAGGTCGTCAGTGGCTCAGTCGGTAGAGCGATGGATTCATAATCTCGAGGATCCGAGTTCGAATCCCGCTCTCAGCCGATTGATGCAAGTACCACTGTACGTTACATGTGCTTTGTTCACAAACACACTGATGATCTCCGTCGCTAATTAGCATTGCAATGATAGCATAAATACAGCAACGTTAAATTAAAAAAATAATTAATAAATATAATCAGCTTGAAAGTTGTTGAAAATAATATAATGATCTTTATATTACCTTTATTTTTATTTTCATATTGTTCGTTAAAAATTACGCTTTATTAGAAATAACGCCTATGAAAAACTCAATTACTGAAATTATTTTTACTGTTAGTTACTCGTGTAAAAAATTAACAAATTCTTTAGAGCAAAAATTGTTTCTAATTGTTATTATAGAATTTTTTAAATAAATTCATGAATTTTACAATATTTTTATAAAATTGTTGCATACAAGTTTATAGAAAAAATTGTGCGAATGTTGTTGCTGTGTAATACATTATTTTGTAGAAAAATTAACTAAAATTCATAAATTTTCGCTATTATTCAATCTTTCTAAGTATTGTCGCCATTAAAATTCTTAAGACGAATAAAAAATATTTATAATGAAATTATAAATATTTCTAAATTTAAATGTATACAAAATCATAAGCTTAACAAATTTTAATTGCAATTTAAATACAACCTTAAACGCATTACTGTTACAGTGAATGAAACATCTCAGCATTTCGTCGACACTATTTTTTTCTTTTTCAATCATCACCCTACATTTTTCACTTTTACCAAGTGCCATTTAATTATTTACAATCAAATAATTTTAATACCTCTCAACGAAAAGTCTTTTTAACTTCATTAACTTTAGTCCGAAATATTCCACAATTTTTTAAATTCAATTTAAAATAATCAACGTCATTTTTATCATCTTCATCCTCTAACACAATGCCAAACATTTTATTAAATTCGTTCGACATTTTACTATTTCCCTTCTTCAATAATATACTAGTTGCAAAGAAATGTTGCATTATTAGCATTATCAAGCTGAAGCCACTGTAGTAAGTGTAAAACAATTCGCTTTCCGTATCGTTGACGTCGTAATCAAATTTATCAGAACTAAGCGAAGAGAAACCGAGTAACAAACCAAACAGAGCAGCTACAGCAGGAAATACTACGGTCGTTCTTATAGTTATCCGAGCAAGATTATATCTGAAAAAAAATTATGGTTTATTTTAATTAATAAATTTTTTTTTTTAATTTTTAACCCCTTGAGTGCCGGACACAAAGATTTGGCACTCAAGGGGTTAATATTAAATTTAATAATTTTATTTTACTTGATAAATTTAAAAATGTAATAAAAAATCGCCATCACAGGCATTTGGATACTCCGCATCCAAAACCAAATGGCAATGAATGTTACCGCTATATTCAACGTTAGCGAGAGTATGTAACTCCCGGTAACGAAAATTGTAAATTTAGTCATAATATGCACATCTGATTTAGTTATTATCAGTCTTGTCATTATTATTATTGCTCCTTGTGTCATTGTAATCAGCGTTCCAAAAACAGATAGTGATACGTAAGGAAAGTATAGAGCCGCTCTAGAAAAATAAAATAAAATTGTTTTTTATTATTGGTTTAAAAATTTTTAAATTATGCGCTACACTGTTAAAAAAGACGTGAAATTTAATGCATGTGCATTAATATTCAAAGAAATTTTTACATGAAATTTTAATATTAAAGTATTGTAAATTATAAGCATAGAAAATAATGTTTTTAACAGAATTTCAATGCGAATTTGCATGAAAATTAATACATTTTGCTGTAATTTTACTCCGAAATCACATAAATTTTAATGCGAAAATTACATGAAATTTTTCTGTTAAATTTCATGTGATTCAATAATAAAATTTCAGTGAAATGTATTAATTTTTATGCAAATTTGCATTCAATTTCTATTAAAAAAACCTTAATTTTCACATGTATTATAATTTAACATCATTTTAATGATCGAAACACATTAAAATTCGTTGAAAATGCATTAAATTTCATGTATATTTATGCCTTTTCTAACAGTGTATATTTTATTGTTTTTTGTTTTTACTTGCGTGATTTTTCTTCTATTACAGGTGGTACGATAAATCTAACTCGCTTCACATAGACTATTATTAAAATAACGTACTCTAGATTAACGAAACACGCGCTGAAAATACTCAATTTAATATTCAACAAATTTTTAACAAATGTATCACTTGCGCATTTGAAAACCAAGAACAACTGAAGAACTTGCTGCAAACCGAGACAAATTAACAAACTAACGACTATCACGTAAGTTAAACTAGATTTTAGAATCCACGGATATGCAAACAGAAGACCAAGTATCAAAATTTCACGTAAAAAGCCATAGATGTATCTATGACCCGGTGGGAAGATGTACGTGATATATACGTTCCATATGTACTCGTTAAAATCGTCATCTTTTTTATAAGTTGAATTATCTTCGATTGACGTATCGTCCGTTAATTCTTTATTTGAACTTACAGAATTATCTTCAAGATCGGAATAATCTTGCGAGTCAGCTTGAAAAAATACAAATGCATATTAACTTCAGTTTAATACACATGTTATGACAAAATAACACGTACCATAGATTATCACGCTTATGTATATTGATACGATAAATGACCAAAATATTATGAGGGCTATGTTCGAATAATTTTGAGGTGGGTTGGGAGGTTTTTTTTTAACTTTTTTATTATTCGTTCCTTTTGCATCTGTAACACACAAAATATTATATTGATTAATCTTGATTCCATATTGTTTTATTAATTATATATGGCTTGCAATAATTACGTTTCCTAATAGACATAAATTTTATTGTTTAAAATATTTAAATTTGTTAAAATTTGTTTAAAACAATTTCAAAATGTTTGTTATTGATTGTTTCTGTTTTACTCTGATAAATATTTTAAATAGTTTTCAATCAACTGATGTTAGATGTAAAATTTGTCAAATTGCACAATATAAAATAAACAAACTATTGATATTTCTTTCATATTTTTTCCTATTTAGTTTTTTTTCTTAATTTAAAATTGACAGACACTCTTTAGCAGCTAATGAATATTTTTTTCAAAGTCTATTTTTGATCAAAAGTATTTTAGAAATAGTGTTGAAATAAACGTTTTCCAAAAAAATTTAAATACTTGCACATTACGGAAAATTTCTACAAAAATGATTTTTACTAAAGTTATTAAATAATTTTATTCTAAATATTGAAAATTAATGATTTATATTATATTTTAATAAAATTAAGTTTATTTTTTATTGATAACTCGAATATAACTAAATTATTTAATGTTATTTTATCGATGATCAGAAAACGTTTACGTACGAATACTTTAAATTTATTATTCAGTACTATCCTATCAATAATTTTACAACTTATGTGATGTACAAAATTAAATATTTTTTTGGCATTAACGAAAAAATGATTAATTTCTGTTAAAAATTTGAAAATTATTGTTTATGTATTAAGACTGAATACACGTGGACCACGTGCGACACTTTGTACAATCTAAAAATACATACAGTAACGGGCTGATGAATCTTTCTACTGTCTTGTAGTTATTTCTAGCGATAAAAAAAAATTACAAAACACAAATCAAACGAAGGAGAATAAATTTCATAAAATTGTGTTTTTATTGTATTTACTTGAAAATTGATTTATAAATAATAAAAAAATACATAATTTTATTAACGATTAATTTTTGTTCATCGCTCGAAATTTCAAATGAGTTCAAATTATTAAGAATCATTCGAAAAAAATACTTACTTAGTGAGCTTTTCATGATTGCAATTTAATAAAAATCATGAAATTTAAAAAAAAAAATATTATTGATTCACAATCAATTTATAATTGAAATATAATATTGACAATAAGCACTGATAAAATAAACGTGTACATTGAGCTAAAGCTCTAACAAACTAAATGCATAGTTTGAGCATGCGCATTTCGTTGGAAATACCATGCTTGTAGAAGTTCAAAAATAAAATCCAACTAGATTCATATATTTCTGTTGATGTATTTTCTTTAATAAATTAAAAAATATTGTTTCTCGGTGTCACCGTGACAGTTAAAATATTAATTTCGTTGATATGCATTTAATCACATTATTTAAATCGTAAAATAGTGTAATGCTTGTTTTACATTAATTGGTATAAATAATTGATGCGTTTAACATGTAGTAAAATAAGAAGACGTAGACAAGTATGAATTTTAATTTATTGCATCTATCAATTCATACACAAAAATTTTAATAATTAATAGTATTTTTCTCATAAACATCGTATAATAACGATTATATTTCTATATTTAATATGTATTATTATATTAATTCAATACATAGTTTGAAATAAGTATGCATTGTAATGATAAAAAAATTATTTGAAATTTACAATAAAAAAATTCATATCGTAAAAAATGTCAAATGATTGTTATAAATTATCCAAGAATCATTGTTACAGAAATTTAAGTCAACAATTTCGATGTTTGGCTTTAAAATTTTAGTCGTTTTTTATTAATATATTCCTGATAAGTAATTTTGTTGATATTGCTTGAACGTCGCTTTATTTCACCTTATAGTATAATATCTCAAGGTACTATTAATTTATTAAAATCTAGTAAAAGACTAAAACTTTGACAAAAATATGAATAAAAATGATATAATAATTTTTCAAAACTCTTTACAAAAATTTACGATTTTGTCAATGTTGTACAAAGTTTTCATATATACGGAATCTATAATATGGTCGGTACGTCAGATACCGCGCTTTTAAGATGGTAAAACCATTTTTAAGTACTTCACCTTACACTACGCAACTCAATAAAACCGGATGGAAGAATAGCTTTTGCTATTATTTTGTCTGGTATCATGTACAGTTTATTATTAAATAAAAATTAATAATTTAGCTCAATAAAATTAAAGAGGTATAAAGATGTTAAATTTTTTAATTTATAAGAAAAAATAAAAAATAGAGAAGACTTCAGAAATTTTTATAGGAATCATTTTAAATTTCATACATTATTTTTACGAAAATTTACTCAAAATTTGTTTGTGATTCGTTGAGAAATATTAAAAATTTATTATTATTTGAAATTAGATGATTATAAAGTAATAAAAAAATAGTATATTATTCACCTATGGAGTAAAAACGAAAAATGTCTTAAATCGTGTGTTAAATGTCACCCGAGCAATTTTTTTACACAGGCAGCGTACAGTGGGTACCTTACTTTTCGCTGGGAGGGAGTAAAGTACCCACTGTACGCGCCCTGTGTAAAAAACTTAATTATAACATCCATATTCTAAAGCGACATTCTTTATGTTCCAAGCAGCGGCCACTTTTTTATAAAGATCCCATCTGTGCACAGCTCTTTGAATTAAACTAGGGTTAGTACATTCGCCACCGTTAATGGCTTTAGTTGTAACACCAAACCAATTTGGATGTTTTTTAAGAAATAAAGGTCTAACTCTAACTTCCCAAAACCAAGTACTAACCAGCATAGCTATTCTTTTATCACTCGCAACTAAATCAGGATTTTTTAATAATTCATCGCCCATTCCCAAAGCTTCTGATGCAGTTTTATAATTTATAGCCCATGTTAATTGTATGTAACCACGGCCGTAATATTGTTTTCCGGGTACACCATGTTTGCTGACGTATTCGCCTTTGCACTTGTTTTTTCTACAAGCTGAAATTTAATGAAAAATAATTATTGTAATAAAATTTTAAACTAAAATATTTTATTTATTCTATAAAAAAAAATATAAATTACATACCCAATTCCTCAACAAATTGGAAGCCACCACTTTCATGGATTATTTGTGCTAAAAACATAGCTTGTTCTTCGCGTGAATATTCGCTAGTAGCATTAGAAAAAGATTCATAAATTTCAACATTAGGTTTCGGATAACCACATGATGTTACAGCTAAATTAAATTCAGCTTCTGTTACGGCTGCAGTTATTAAGTTGATATATAATGCAAAGCTTAGAAATGCAAATAAAAGAAACTTCATTTTTTGATGTTTTTTTTTTTAAATTCAATGATAATTTTGGGCTGTAAAAGTGAAATATCCATTGGGCTAAAATTATTTAATGAAGAAGTAAAATATTTAATCAACTAAAAAATTTTATCCAAAAAAATTTATTTATACATTTTATACTTACTTTTCATGTATTTTCGGAACAATGATCTTTTTTAAAGTCACGTTGCCGTTTGGCGTGCTAACAATGATAACGTAGCATAGATTTAGATAAAAAAGGAGATTTAGATTCCCAAAATTTGCTTCAGTAGTAATCCAATCCAAATGTTTACTATTTTACTTTTCCTCAAATATGAAAAGATGAGAATTAGAAGATGAAAAAATAATTATCTAACACTGTTAGCATCATATTCAATTAATTTACTTATTAAGCTTTTATTTTCGCCAACTACTACCAGCACAATCACTTCAAACCGAGGTGTACGAGTTTGACTGACTCATCCTCTCATCGGTTCTCTTAATCTTTTTGCTTATTCGTTTTTATCTTGCTCATGCGTATCGATCGAAACTTGATCGTATTTACTTTTTATCAAGAATTAAAAAAAAAATTTTTTATTTGATTACAGTTTATAGTTTTTAAGATATTATTAGTTAAATAAAGCTTTTTGATGCACTTTCACTATATAACACAGTTTATAGACGTTTTTTTCTAACAGCCCTATCCACTTATCTAAACAAGAAACAAAAACTATAAAATTATTATCCAGAAGTTTAAAATACGAGAAACTATAATAAAGAAAAGTCAAAATGTTAACTATTAAAATGTCAAAAACATTTAAATTACAAATGAAACCTTCAATTTTGGTTACTCGTTTTTATAACACTCCATAAATGTATAAAATGAGTTCCTGAGATAGCACACACTTCTATCAGCACGGGTGGCTTGAACAGTAAAAAAAAACTAAAGCCGTGTCCCTTCAGAAAACCTCCGATAGGATGATTTTACGATGTTTTATATAGTGCCGTTTTTTACGCTCATTTTTAAAATACGTTCATAAAACACCATCCAACATTAATTCATTTATAGAAATATCCTATAAGCACAAAGGGCAAAAAGTGTTCTTAAAGAACTCTTTATGTATTCTTTAATGTTCCCGGACGTTAAAGAATTTATAAAGAATTCTTTAAGAACACTTTTTCACCTGGTACTTATTGGGATATGCACCAAAAATTACACTCATAAAATATAGGCTGGAATTTATAATAGCGTCTTAATGTCAAGACGCGATTTCATGAAAAAGACAAAGAAAATGAAAGTAGTTCTACACATGAGCAACGTTGGTATATTATTATTTTTTTGCAATTATTCATTAAAATATTTATTGTTTATGCAGATTGAAATAAAATTTTTTTAAAATAGATTTTTTTTTTTTTTATTAACTTCAAAGAGGAAAGTTAATACAGTTCTCGAAAAATTGGTATACTAATTAAAGAATATTTTATATTTTCCAAATGGACCATTTTTGTCTCTTCAATTCTATTTTCAAGCGTTACATTTTTGAAAGCCTATTTTTAAAAGTAAAGTAAAAAATAAATAAGACTGATTAGTAATTTCATTAGAATTTCATTTTTATTCAAAATTCACAATCATCAAATCATCAAATAACTTAATTGTAACATCCTTTTTCTAAGGCTCTGTTCTTAATTTTCCAAGCATCAGCAACTTTTTGATAAAGATTCCATCTATGCACAGCTCTGGATCTTAATTTAGGATTAGTACATTCACCACCATTAATACCTTTAGTTGTAACACCAAACCAATTTGGATGAGGTTTGAGTAAAGGTCTAACTCTACTTTGCCAATACCAAATACTAACGAGCATAGCTATTCTCTTATCACTTGCAACTAGATCAGGATTTTGTAACAATTTGTCGCCCATTCCTAAAGCTTGTGATGCTGCTTTGTAATTTGCACCCCATGTTAATTGTATGTAACCACGGCCATAATAGTATTTTCCAGGTAAACCAACTTTGTCGACATATTTGCCTTTGCATTTGTCCTTTTTGCAAGCTGAAATTTGATAAAAATATGATTTTGTTTGTGGAATTATCATTTTTTACTTATGGTAAATTATAAAATGTTAACATAATGTTTGAAATTTGGTCATAAAATCATGTCAACATATTTTTTTTAAACACTTTCATTGAATTTCTAAAAGACTAGCCATATGAAGGTATTATCATTTCCTTTTATTTCTTGATCGTACGTATAAAGAAATAACGTATCAAAAATTTTTCTATATACTCTGAGATATTTTTAAAACTTGTTTCTTTTACATTAGTATCATTTACATAAAATGAAAAAAAATTGATGTTTTAAAACAACGTAATATTAATGCGTAATTGAAAAAGTACGATTATTTATATAACTTATACTGATCATTGCAACAAGTCCTCAGATAACATTTGTTGACACAATATTAACTCACATTTCAAATTTATTGCATGAATGTTATTATGCATAAAATTAAGATTTTATTTCGATATTACATTTATTGTACGTTATTCATTCGTTTTAAAAATTAAAAGTTAAATAAGTTCTCACGTGTAAAAAATTTTCGACTGTTTGTTATAACTCCAAGTAATATTCATTTCCCGTTAATACAAAAAAAAATATAAAAAAATAAAACTCTAAAATAAAATTTGCCATAACTTTATAGTTTATATTTACTATATTATAATATATACAATAAAATAGATTATATAAAAAAATGCATAGGTGGTTATATACCCAATTCCTCAACAAACTGGAAGCCTCCACTTTCATGTAACAATTGTGCTAAAAGCATGGCCTCTTCTTCCCGCGAGTACGATTTTGTACCTTCGGAAAATGCTTTATAAATTTGATTGCTGGGTTTAGGATAACCATTTTTTGTTACAGCTAAATCAAATTCAGCTTCTGTAACGGCTGCCGATATTGAGTTGACGTGCAATGCGATGCATAGCAATGCGAATAATAAAGTCTTCATTTTTTTATGGTGTTTGTTTTAGATACGATGATATTTTTTGCACTGGAAAAGAAAAGTTAGATATTCACTTTGTTAAAATTGCGTAAAATGTAAGCTCTATATTCTGCTATTCTGCATATGTAATGATCTTATTAAAACCAGTTATTTAAACCAGTAATTATTTAAACCAGTATGCGTTTTTTTGTAGTAAATTTTAATTTCTAAATACCTAGTGTTTGATCTTTTATGATTTCACCATTGAATTATTTGATTTTCATTAGTTATAATTTTTACAAAAAAAAGTATTTTTAACTATAATCTTACTATATCAGTTAAAAAACAATATTTATTATTTTTCTTAAATTTATTTAAATTAGAAAATTTACATGCTCAGTTAAAAATGAAAAGTTTACAAAAATTCGAAAGAAAAATTCTTAAACCTTTTCTTGCGCGTACTCAATTCAATATTGCATCGATGTAAAGACTTACAATGAATATAAAGGCACGAGAAAGAGTGTATGCATTTGCAGATAAGCGCCTGGTTTCATATGCGTGTACACCGATAATTTAATATAAATAATAATGTAACTACACGTCTGCAATACATCATATCGATTATTGTTGATAATATTTTATCTGAAGAAGCTTATGCCGGCTTTATTTTTACCTTAATTTATTAAAATAACTTCACATTCATAATATCTGTACGCATATGTGTACAAGTTCAAAAAGGAGTTAATGTAAGAGTGAAAATGAAAATATTACATTGCATGATTATAAAAGCTTTTGAATATTATTATTAAATTCAAAAATGATAAATAATTTATTAATAAAGAAAATCAAATTATTTCACAAATTAAATCATTAACGTTTTTCAAAAAACTTTAGTTTTTAGACAAGAAAATATTAAAAACGATTAAATCTGATATACCTTATTACGATGCACTTCTTAATGAGTGATACGATCTCTTCAATCAAAAAGTGCAAGAGAACTTATTACCTTTTACGCTCACTTCTCGTAGTTTATATATTTTCAAAAGAATTATCCTTGTTTCGTGTTCTTAGTCAGCGATAAGTAAGACTCATATTTAAAGGTAAATAACTGATAATAGCACAAAGTAATATATTTATATTGTGGTGTAATACAGGATAATTGCAAAAACGGTGATTTTTTTCTTATCTCTAATGTATTCTTTGCAAATTTATAATTTAAAAAAAATAATAATAAAAATAAAGTATCTAATTTATGTAATATGTTTTGATTTTTTGACAATCGTCAGTAACATATGATAACTATTTTTACATGTAACTAATCATTATTAAGAAAATTAAGAAAGTAGAATTCTATTTTAAATTTATTTAAATAGTATGATTTTTTGAAATTGTCAATAACAAATGATAATTTTTTTTCATACGTAGGTGTATATAAAATATAATTATTTTATTGAGGAAACAAAAACTCATTAAGTTCAGTTCTATAAATTATTTATGAACGTTATCGAAAAAAAGTAATATATATTTTTTTAAAAAACAGCTTAAAAACAGAGTTTTAAATTTTTTACAAATCTCACTCCTTTAAAATTATGGATATACTATTTAAAGAGAATCATAACAAATTAAAACCATTCAAATGATCTGAAATTTCAGTAATGTTAATAAGATTATTAATTTTAATTTTTAAAATCTTTTGTGCACATTATGACTGTGATTTGAAACAAAGTAATAATGGATATTTGAAAACATTATTCAATCTTCAAGTAAAGGTCAATTTTATATATTTTAATACTAAATTGTTAAGAAACTAAATCATAACAAATTAAAACCATTCAAATGATCTGAAATTTCAGTAATGTTAATAAGATTATTAATTTTAATTTTTAAAATCTTTTGTGCACATTATGACTGTGATTTGAAACAAAGTAATAATGGATATTTGAAAACATTATTCAATCTTCAAGTAAAGGTCAATTTTATATATTCTAATACTAAATTGTTTTGTCTTCCCATAGTCTTATTCCCTTAAATTGTTATTAAAAATATTTATTCTAAAAATATAATTTTTTATGATACGTCATGACAGATTTTTCCGTTCTTAGTAGTTTAGGGAAAAAACATCCGTTTATCATTTCTGCATATCCTCAATAAAGCGTTTTATAATTAGTACACCACTGCTATCATTGACATTATTTATCTTTATGATCTTCTGAGACGCTTCGCTTTCTCCAAAAATGAGAAAAAAAATCAAAACAAGCAAGTGAAACACGTGTTATCCTGTTAAACGTGAGGAAAAGATAAGAGACACGCTTGTTTTAATTGCTTTGTTTGCTTGATAATTGCCGATTTTATTCTCCAAGTCAAATAATATACTATTATAAAATAGATAATGTACTATACTTTAATTCGGTAAGTTACACTATCAAAAATACTTCCAGTGTATGTGCTGTAAGCAAATTTTATTACAATGCATCAAACCCAAATCATGAAAATACAAAAGTTAGACGTTTAGTAAGTAAAGATACGAATCGTGCAACATTAAAAAATTTGTTTCTGGTCGTACAATCTTTTTGGAAAAATAGTACATTACGTTCCGTGGACACATAGGCTTTTTTTACGAAACGAGAAGTTTACGGCGTAAGTCTAAGACGAGGGTCGTAACGAACTTCGTAAAAAAGCCTTTTCATACCAGTTGCGAACCGTATTTTTTGCTATGAGAGTCAAGAAAGAGCAACGAAGTTGCGATTTTGGGGTTGGAATGGCAAAAATATCTCAGTTACAAATTTTGTAACTTTTTAAACAATGTAGTCTGTTTTAATTCTAATTCTTTGAAATAAAAAACAATTGATTCATCAAATTAGGCCATATAATTACAAAATCAAGTCAATTATATGTTAAATAATCTCCGATAAGTGAGCGAGATTTCGTGAAGATATTTTTCATGTTTGCACATAAGATAACGCTTACATAAAATTTAATTTCATACGCACATTATGCAAGCAACAAAATAATGACAAAAAAGTGTATGAAATTGTTTTTGTTTACATTGAAATATGTAATAATATTGAGATTTTTTTATTTTTGAGATTGTATGATATTTAGTCATTTTTCCATAAAATATTAAATTTTATATTTTATAGCACTGCGGGATCTAAATCCGCATTTAGGTAACACTCCTCCGTTACCTAAGTGGCACTTTTTTTACACAGTATAATAATGAATTTACTTATAGGTAACGTACGTATAACAAAAAATAATTTGATATGTAGATTATTTTTTAAAGTATTTTCATAAATAACAATGAGCTGTAGTATATTAAAACTCTTTTCTATTAACATTTTTCAAATTAAATAACAATTATGAGTAAGTACGGGTAAAACTAAAGTTAATAATAGCGTAACATATGAAGTATCAAAATTTTAATTCGAAGCAAAAAATCAAATTTTTTGAGACAAGAACCACCACAACAAGTTCAAAATTCCGAAATTTTCGGAATTTTGAACCCGTTGCGGACCAAAATTCCGAAAATTTCGGGATTTTGGTCTCGTTGCAGTTTATAGATGATTTAACAAACAATTTCACATAATATCAATGATATTGATAACAATTAATTTTTACACATTTTAAGTATATTTTTGAAATTATAGTTTTTTTTTCTTTTTCGATTTATCATTCATGAAGTGTTTAGTTTTAGTTCATTTATAGTTTTCGTTTTTATTTTTGATTTATCATTCACAGGATGCCAAGTATTTGGTTTTTTATAGTTTTCGCTTTTATTTTACGAATTATTATTCGTGGAGTGTATAGTTTTTGTTTATTATTGATTTATAAGAGTACAGATTTAATACGGCGGATTTATGTCCCACGTGCTACAAAATAGTATTCGATACTCGTGACCTTCGTGGAACTTTATTACACGGCCGGAGTTATCGCCCGAGCGCAGCGAGGGCGATAACTCCGGCCGTGTAATAAAGTGCCACGAAGGTCACTTGTATCGTAATGTACTATAATAGATGAATTCGATTATTAATCGGATAATGATCTTACACAAGTAATAAAATATTAAATTTTTTACCTTTTATCTTTTACCTTGATGAATACACCGAAGATATTTTTAAATACTATTTGAGTGAGATGTAACGTGTTAAATAAGAGAAAAAAAATAGCATGTGCAGCTTTTGATCATAAAAGTTATAAATTTATAGAAGTTTTTTAATTGAAACAATGAGTATACGTACATTATTATGATCAATTATTGGTTCATCTATATTTATTTCAGAAGCATTAGTTACATATTTGTTCATCTACAGCTGTTAGATATTTGTTATTCCTTAAGAACATCAGCTGTATGCAGGTGTTTAAGGCGATATAAGGAAATGGGTTTAATTTGCATCCATAAATTTTAGACATAGAGTCGTAAATAAGTAGATATTAAATTTGAAATGTAGAATATAGGTCAATTAATAAATAAATGAAACTAGTTTATAAGGGTGTGATCATTTTATATATTTATTTAAAATTTCACGATATTCCATTATTCGAATGAATTGCATGATATTATAAAATAATCAAAGAAATTTAATTGTAACATCCTCTTTGTGCACCGCATGGGATACTCATTGAAGAACAAGTGCGTTGATAACAACCCCATCTAGCTTGAGCTGAACTTCTTAAAGCAGGTGAAGAACATTCGTTGGGTCTGAAACACCTAGTTGAGCAACCGAAACAATTGCTTTGTCCTCCAAGACAAGGCCTAACTTGTGTTCTCCAATTCCAACAACCAACGAGTACAGCGACTCTGACATTGGTTGAAACTATTGTAGGATTAGAGTATAATTGGTTACCCATTCCAATAGCCTGACCACAAGCTTGATAAGTTGAAGCACCGGTTATTTGTAAGCAACCACGGCCATGGTAACTTTGGCCAGATACAACATATTGACCACATCCGCCACTTCTACAACCTGGATACAAACATTTTTATCTTGAACTATATGATCTGACAGAAAATTAAGGACTTATTGTCCAGATTATATTAAACTTTCTTTTATTAACTCATTTGTTAGACTGTTCAACTTGGATATTATATGGTCAAGGTTTCTATTTTGATCACAAAATGTTTATGACACATTTTTATAAATTACTTATCCATTTTAAGAAAATAAAATTTATAGAAAAATAAAAAAGAATAAAGTTAACTTAACTAACATTTATAATACTATTAAACTTTAAATCTTAATTAAAATTTAGAATATTATTTATTTCATTAGAAAAGAAAAAAAATTTACATATATAATTGCATACCTGTGTCTTCATATACAGTGAAACCACGACTTTCATGTATCATGTGTCCTAAACACATAGCTATTTCGGCCCTTGGCCAACCTCTGGTACCTTCGCAAAATGATTGATAAACTTGAACACTAGGTGCAGGATAACCACATGATGTTACAGCTGCATTAAATTCAAATTGCCTTATGTTACAGCCACCGCAACCGCCACCGCCACAGCCACCGCCACCACCACAGCCACCACCACCACACTGAGCCGTTACTGAGCTAATGTATAAGGTGCAGCACAATACCGAAAATAAGATGAGATTCATTTTTCTGAAATATAAAAGTTTGATATTTACAAATTTTGGTCTAATAAATATTATAATTCTTGGCTATTTAATTGATAATCAATTTAATTGTTTATAATAAATTATGCTAGTATTAAATTTTATAAAAAAAATTTGAATTATTTTTGAATTATTTTACAAAATACATCAATAAGAATTTTTTAGCAACTTTTATTAAATAATGAACTAAATTATTCAAAGCAACAATTGTAATTTACCTTTACTTGAGATGCACTAGTTAGACTGTACTTTATTAAGAAGTGCAAGGACTTAGGAAAAATGCTCACCACTCTTACTTTATATATATTTCGCAACAATAGTTATTATTTCAATTTATTCAACGATAAGTCATATTTAAGATAAATAAGTAATAATGAAACAAAGATTTTTTTTATTTCGTCGCATAATAAGGTATAATTGTTAAACGCTGGTTTATTGTTATCGAAATTATGTTCTTTGACGAAATCGTTTTGAATTTATTTTTATAAGAATAAAGTAAATGTAATTATCGTGAATTTATGTAAAGACATTTTTTCAATTTATGAGATTATCAGTAGTAAACGATTTTCACATAAATTATTATATTTAAAAAAAAAACGTTTTGTGTTTATACATCATTATACTATTTTAAGTAAAATACTATATTTAAGCAGCTATAAACAAAATTTGACATTAATTGACTAAAATTTATTTTATGATGATTGAGGTCCAGAAAATATCGAATCTCAATATTAAAAACAGTTTCTTTTTTAATTTTTTTTTTTTTAGAAAAATAAAAAAAAAATTAAGTGCTAGTTAAAAAAAAAATGTAACATGATGAGTTTTATAAAATTATTTTTTTAAATACGCAAGGTTACGGAATTAGAATATTATAAATACTTATCGAAATCTAATTGATCTCGAAGATTTTCATTATGTGATCCCTATACATTTCCATTATTCAAATTGTGGTGATATAAAATATTTTGATCATAATAAATTTCCAATATAAAAATTTGTTTATTCAACGTTGAAATATTGTGATGTCGAAACTATATGAAATTCTTAACCCTTTGAGTACTGAGAACAAAGATTGGTCACGTAAAAAAGTACAAGGATTCCGTGTTCTTGGCACTCGAGAGGTTAATATTATTTTAGTATTACGGAAATTAATTTTTTAATTTCATCATTTTAATTTTTGTTGAAAAATTTAAATTGTCTAAGGTTTGGTGATACTCTATTTCCAAGTGTTTTTTTGTGCAGTTTTTATCTTAAAAAAATTATTAAATAGAATGATAATCATTAAAATATTTGATATTTCGAGAAAAAAAAACTTTAAATTTTATATTTTTCGTTGCGATAAATCAGTAGTTAACAGATGGTGGTGTTTTTGGTGTTATTAAAAATAATTCAAAAAGTTAATTGAATCTAATAATGAATTTGGACAACTTGTTATAAAGTTACATTCAGGTGATAATGTTGTTATTGTTTTATTTGCATCTAAACCCCCATTTTTCAGTGCTAGGTAAAATAGTGATTTTGTATAGTGTTATCAAAATACTTGGGCTAACTATGTTAATGATAAGGTAGTAAGTTATATAATGACTTTAACATTTCTGATTTCAAGTGAAAGCATGATTGTCATGGGTCTTATGCGATTGACTATCATACGCATACCAAAATTTATTGGGCTGTTTTTGATTTATCCGAAGTTCGTAGGGTATGCTGTCTTGAAAAGCTAAATAATTTTTTATAGCACTGCGGTACCTAAACTCGCATATAGATAACGCTCCTCCGTCACCTAGGTGGCACTTTTTTACACAGTACAATAATGAATTCACTTATAGGTAACGTACTTATAATAAGAAAATAAATGCTTTAGCTTGTAACATGTACCATAAAGATTATTCAGTTAAATTTTGAAATAAATTCATTTATTAGTTTCTCAGAATTTTAGATTTCTTGTACAAAATCTAAAAATTTTAATATATAAATATTTGAACCCAAAATTTTGAAAAACTAATGAATGAATTTATTTGAAAATTTAACTGAAAAATTTACCATGAAGATGTAAATACTACAGGCTAAAGCATTTCTTTTCCTCAAGTTTTGCAATATAATGAAAAGATAAGCCAAATTCATGAATACAGATGTGGTGTCTGTTTTACATCTCCTTGAGCGTAAATTTATAAATCACACATTTTCACGTAATTTTGGTATATCATATTGTAGACAAATATCTTCAACAGGGAGATGGTACTACTACTACTCAGAACCACATTACGATTCATGAAGAATCATCGCGATATTACCGACAATTTAAGTTATAAGGTAGACAATTAAGAGTGTCAATATTACCTCCATCACCTAATTCGAATGTGTATACGTGGTTTGAGGCAGCAATAAATTTATATTGCTGCCTCAAACCACGAAAATTTGCGACCTTCAGATTATATCGGCATAACTATAAACTCTGACCGATTTGTTCACGGTTCTTTATGGATTTCTTTTAGACTATTTCGTGATTTTTCACCGACCGATCTACTCGAGTTATTAGCTTGTGTAGCACAGAGTAATGACAGTTTTGAAATCGATGATGTTTTAAACGTAAAAGTCAGCATTGTTTCTAAACCAGAGGGACGCGGTCGGGTATCACTCACTAGCGAATCAGTTTTCAAGATATCTATTCTAAATATTCAAAATACCGACAATCTTTGCCTTCCACGCTCGCTAGTCGCTGCTCATGTATATGCTATACGTGGTCAGATGCGTGGTATTTACCATGACAGGTGGAATAGAATAAGACACCACACAGCACAATATCAGAAAGTGCAAGCGTTGAAACTTGTCAAAGCTGCGAGAGTTACGATACCCGAAACAGGTTGTGGTATCGAAGAAATAAAATTATTTCAAGAATATTATGCGCATTTCCGAGTTGCAATAGTTGTTTATTCTTTTCAAATTCTTTGCTCGAGGCTATAATCCACTTTACGATGGTACATGTTTTGTAAACGATGTTGGTAATGTAGTTAGACATACCTTAAATATAATGTATTATGAAAATTCTAATCATTAACAACCAATTTTAAATTTACTCGCAGCAGCTGGCAGCCGTGGCTACTGCATACCTTGTAATAGAAAGTTTAATCATTGAAAAAATCATAAATGCCCATAAAAATGTTGTAAATATTTTCAGAGTCCCCCTTGCGATATAAATCAGGAAAAAATAAAATGTATTCAATGCACCAGAGATTTTTACGGTAATGTTCGTCTGAAAAATCATAAAATCTCAAAATCTTTCGATAATTTTCGGTCGGTATGCGAGAGCATAAAAATTTGTCGTTTGTGCAGTAAAACAGTTCGAATGTGCGATAAAGATCCACATAATTGTAATACGATATTTTGCAAAATATGTAATGGTAAAATGCCGATAGAACACTTTTGTTACATGCAATCCTTTATCAGCAAAAAAGGATTTGCAACCAATAAAATGAATATTCTTTATTTATTTTATGATTTTGAGACTCAACAATCGGAAATCATCTCGGGTGAAAAAATAAGTTTGCATGTACCAAATTTGTGTGTTGTACAACAAGTATGTAATTATTGTTTGGATGATGAAAATATAAAAAATTCTTCCGAAATATGTGGTATACGCGAATACGTGTTTGAAATCGACCCTGTAAAACAGCTAGTTGATTTGGCCTTGGCAACAAGAAAAAGTTTCAAGCAAATTATTTGTATAGCCCACCATGCACAGGGTTTTGATGTGCAATTTATTCTCAAGCATTTGACAGAAAGCACAGATCTCAGAGATAAGCCAGATGTAATTTTAAACGGGTCAAAAATAATCATAATGGAAATTTCAACCGTTAAATTCATAGACAGCTTAAATTACTTACACGAGTTTAGCGCACTACCAAAAGCTTACGGTCTTACTAATACCGAGAAAGGTACGTTTCCTCATTTGTTTAACACACCAGAGAATCAAAATTACGTTGGAGAAATGCCACCTGTGTGGTCTTTTTCACCAGATTCGATGAAGGTCGATGAGCGACGAGAATTTATAAATTATAAAATATTGTAGACAAGATGTAAAAATTTTACGATTAGCGTGTTTGGCCTTTAGCAAAACCTTCATAGAATGTTGTAATACAGGTCCATTCGTAGAGTTCGCGACCATCGCATCATCTTGTATGCGTGTATATAGAAAAAATTTTTTACAAAAAGACTCTATAGGAATCATACCTCAGGGTGGTTATAGACAAGCAAACAAGCAGTCTATGAAGACGATGCGGTGGCTGTGTTAGATGGAAAATGTGCTGAATCATTAAATTCGGTATACTGTCCGAGCTCCAGAAAAGAGACTTCCCGAGGGCCTTCTAATGAATGGATACTGCGAACTTGAAAACCTTACGAAAATTGTTTTACTATTCCACGGGTGTTACTGGCATGGTTGTGTATGGTGTTACACAGTGAACCGTGACTCACGCCTCGTAAACGGTGAAAATATGGACGAACGTTTCGAGAGAACCGCGCGAATATCCGAAAAGATAAGAACTTATGGTTATCATCTAATCGAAAAGTGGGAATGTAATTTTGATCATGAAATGTATATCGATAAGATGTATATCGATAATAAGAAGCGAAATTGGCATGAACCGTTGAATCCTCGAGAAGCATTTTTCGGTGGTCGTACGGGTAATACAGTCAAAATTTACGATGCAAAAGAGGGTGAGAAAATAAAATACGCGGACGTATGTTCATTATATCCATATATCTGTTAATACGGTCGATATCCCGTTGGTCATCTAACTCTTTATGTAGGTGAAGATGAGTGTCGCTCTCTGGTGGGTCAAAAAAATAATATAAGTCACGTTGAAAGTCTTATTAAATGCGAAGTATTGCCACCGCGAAATATATATCATGCTCTACTACCCGTTAAAATGCATAATAAGCTTTTGTTTCCACTATGTCGAATATGTGCTGAATCAATGTATATCGCAGATTTTGACCATAAAAATCCTGGTGATCGAATTTTTATCGTTACGTGGGTTGCTGACGAGTTGAAAAAAGCTGTTCAAATGGGCTATATCATCAGAAAAATATTTGAAATATGGTCTTATAAAATTACTCAGTACAACAAAGCCACGGATCAGGGTGGTTATTTCCAACTTATATCGATAAATTTTTCGCTGAGAAAACGTACGCGTCGGGTTACCCTTCAGAATGTGCTGACAGTGATGAAAACGCGATTGCTCGATATATTGAAGAATTTGTGCAACAAGAGGGCATAAAATTAGACAAAAATCGAATAAAATATAACGCAGGTCTGAGATCTGTTGCATAACTCTGTTTAAACTCATTTCGGGGTAAATTTGGTCAACGAGAGAATATTCCAAAGACTGAAGTGATAGATGATCCACAGAGATTGTTTGAATTACTCTGCAGTGTCGAGACCGAGATCGACTCAATTTTACTGATCAATGAGACGACAGTTTATGGAAGTTGATACAACAAACAATCGGTTGTTGAGCCATCACCATTATGTAACGTTGTCGTAGCCGCTTATACCACCCCTACTGCAAAATCTCACGTGAGATCTCATGCCAAAATCTCATGTAACTTAAAAACGTGTAAAAATGTCAAAATAATATAA
This sequence comes from Anastatus disparis, assembly GCA_017163975.1. Taxonomy (NCBI): domain Eukaryota; kingdom Metazoa; phylum Arthropoda; class Insecta; order Hymenoptera; family Eupelmidae; genus Anastatus; species Anastatus disparis. The sequence continues at coordinate 1,663,622 of JAFFSR010000218.1, read as the reverse complement.
ACTTTTACTTTTACAGTCATTTGTATGCATTGTAGAGCATATTTCTTCTCAATAAAATATTTAAATGCAATATTATAATTGAATTTCAAGGAAAATTTTGCATTGAAAATTTGTATGCCGAATTTTTTCTAAGTCCATACATGAGATCTCACGTGAGATTTTGCAGTAGGGACAGCCCTGGCGCGTTTAAAACTCTACGAAGAATTGCAACCGCTGGGTGAACGTGTATTGTATTACGATACTGATTCTATTGTATATGTAAGTCGCGTGTGTGAGTACGATGCGAAAACAGGGCCGTTCTTGGGTGACTTGACCGACGGATTGGCCTGTTATGGTCTTGGCTCAAGCATCACATCATTCGTCTCTGGAGGACCCAAATTTTACGGATATAAATGTTCGACACCAGATGGCGTTGAAGGATGTGTTTGCAAAATCAAGGGTATAAGACTTAATTCGTCGATGAGTCAGAAAATAAACTTTGATTCCATACGAAATCTTATTACTGATGAAACACCGCCACTTTTTGTAAACTATGACGCTATTAGACGCACACGGTTTCACGATGTTGTAACACGACCTGAATGTAAAATATGCGAGCCCGTATACTCAAAGAGACAATTCGTGAATAACAAGATTAGCTATCCATACAGTTATAAATCTAATTAAAATAAATTATTGTAAATATATTATCACTAAAGCAAAAATATGATATAGGATAGAGAGAATTAAAACACAAACTATTTTGAAATAAATTTTTATATTTTATAAAAATATACATCGAAAAAATAAATTTATTTTCTATTAATTAAGTAGTCATCAATTTTTTTCAAAAGCACAGGTTCCAGAATAATCCGCATCTTTTCCACCCTCATTCTAAATCTTTCTCTATCGCGAGCCGCTTGCTCCCACTCTCTACGTCACGCTGTACGACTCGCATAGTCCCACACGCGTATCACATGAATTTCCGGCTTACCCTCTTTGAAATGCACTTGTTTTGTTTGAGTCATCGCTCATTGTACTTTTTGTAGACTCTCTTTTCTATAAAATTGTTGAGAATCAAAAATTTAAACCTTATTAATTCTTTGATAAAAATTTATTACCTTTTTCAATTTCTTGGCTATTGCTCACGATAGCAGCACTTGTTCAAGACTAACCAGCACTGACCGTTTACCAACACTTTTAATTTTATACTATAAATGGTGGTGGTGGTGGTAGTGGTAGGGGGTAGGGGGTATTAATAATAAGTAGGAGGTTAATACTTATTTGGCTTTTCCAGTTATATGGTTGAAAAGCGAAATAATACTAGCGTTAGCCAGCTATATGGCTAACAGCTAAATTCTCCGCAATGAATTCAAAAGAGATTGTACGATATCTGATACGGATCAAGTTTCACGCAGTAGGCGTTTATCTAGCTGATCGGATTCCTCTGATGTGGGTGAAACCTTGTGCGTTCGTGCTTAATTCGCAAAACTATAACCAGCGTGTTGCGCACTGGGTTGCCATATACGTTGACAAGTATGACACAGGTGTGTACTTTGATAGTCTTGGTAACCCACCACAAATTCCACAACATTTACGATGTATTCAGCAAAATAGTAAAAAATTTAGATGGTATTCCATTATTATTATAAACGCTTACAAAGCGAATATTCCAACGTTTGTGATCATTATTGTATCATATTTCTGTATTATATGTCTTCAATTGGGTTTGATTGGGTTTCAAGAAATTCTTGGAAAATTTCTCGCAGAATTTGCAATAAAATGATACTATAGTCAAGAATTTTGTAGAAAAAACTTGCTATGCATAATTTGATACTTGGCTGTCTCTGGTTGGTTGCACGTCACCTTTTTACGACATCCCCACCAATTTTTACAGTATAAAAGAAGTGGTATCCACTCGGTCTAGCCACAGTTGTGTGTGATCGACGGTGACAGCAGTAACAAGCAACAAACCTAACCAAGATGGCTGGTCAAAAGAGAAGCCTGGAGCAATCCTTTGGTAACGACTTGGAATATTTAATAAAACAGAATAGCAAGAAAAATTATTGGCAGCAGCTTCTACCGATGGTCTAGGTACTAAACAGCTCTTTTGGGAAAATTATCCAGGTAGGCCTGGAGAATATGGGAGAAGAAAAAATGGAGTTTGTTCCTGTAGTGCGCTTCTGCGGATCAAATTTTCAAGGTCTACCTCTGTCAGTCGACTGTTGGGAGGCATTGAAGCAGGAGTTTCATAAAATTGACGAATTTTTTACTTATTATAATGAGGAATCTATGTTGGATCAGCGACTCTCTATACCTGGATACATTATCCGCTTCATGATCAGTTTTAACGAGAGAGCTTTTGAATTGGTGGCCAATGATGCTCAACCAAAAGCAGAAAAGAGTGGTGGACCATCGAAAAAACATAGCCGATATAGTCGATCGTTAGTATTTAAACGTGTAACATTTGAACGTCTAAAAGAATTATCGATATGTATAGATTATAGAATTCAATATTTGAATATTGTTGCAAAATCTGTAGATCATATATTACAAGAAATGGTAATTCATATGGAAATGTATTAAAACAAAAACAAGAATCTCAATATGTATACTATCATGCTAACAATATAAAAAGTACAATGTCTAGTATAAATGATAATTTTGTAAATGATCTCGATGAATCATTAAAAAATAATAATCTAATTTTAGGAAAACAAGACTTATTTATAATCATATATGAATTCATTATTTATCATGTGTACACGGTAATGAGATGTATCAATGCTACGTTGTAATTTATGTTTTATTTATTATTAATAAATGTTTTTAAACTTTAAAACATGAGTATTTCAATCACCTTGTCTGTTACCAACTCCTCATCCGACATACACACAATAATTTATATGTAAATTTTATATTTTCTGATTCAATATAAAAATTTATAATAATTAAAAATTAAAAATCTTTTAAATTCATATTTTATAATTCAAGTTTTTATTATTTCGATAATTATAAAGGATTATATTACAAATTTTAAATTAATAATTTTGAAATATCGATGAAAATATTTTTCATCCACACTCTAAATTTTGTAGGAGGGGATTAGTGACCCTCCAGTTCATCCCCACTCTAAATTTCTAGGAGGGGTAACTGACCCTCCAGTTGTTCGGATACCATGCCCAACAAACCCCTACTTCACCTTCTCAGAGGTCATCGACCTAGTGGTCTATAACCTTTGGGGTAGTGGAGTAAGGGTTTGTTTTGACGGTCCATGGTGTCCCTATAACTACTAACAGCAACCGCCACTGCCACAGCCACCGCCACAGCCACCGCCGCCACAGCCACCACCGCCACAGCCACCGCCACCACAGCCACCACCACCACGACCGCCACCTCGACCGCCACCACCACCGCAACCGCCACCACGCTGAGCCGTTGCTGAGCTGACGTATAAGGTGCAGAACAATACCAAAAATAAGATGAAATTCATTTTTCTGAAATATAAAAGTTTGATATTTACAAATTTTGGTATAATAAATCTTATGATTCTTGGCTATTTAATTGATAATCAATTTAATTGTTTATAATAAATTATACTAGTATTAAATTTTATAAAAAAAAAATATGAATTATTTTTTAATTATTTTACAAAATACATCAATAAGAATTTTTTAGCAACTTTTATTAAATAACGAACTAAATTATTCAAAGCAACAATTGTAATTTACCTTTACTTCAGATGCACTAGTTAGACTGTACTTTATTAAGAAGTGCAAGGACTTAGGAAAAATGCTCACCACTCTTACTTTATATATATTTCGCAACAATAGTTATTATTTCAATTCATTCAACGATAAGTCATATTTAAGATAAATAAGTAAAAATAAAACAAAGATTTTTTTTATTTCATCGCATAATAAGGTATAATTGTTAAACGCTGGTTTATTGTTATCAAAATTATATTCTTTGACGAAATCGTTTTGAATTTATTTTTATAAGAATAAAGTAAATGTGATTATCGTAAATTTATGTAAAGACATTTTTTCAATTTATGAGATTATCAGTAGTAAACGATTTTTACACGATTTTAAATTATTATGATATTTAAAAAAAAACGTTTTGTGTTTATACATCATTATACTATTTTAAGTAAAATACTATATTTAAGCAGCTATAAACAAAATTTGACATTAATTGATTAAAATTTATTTTATGATAATTGAGGTCCAGAAAATATCGAATCTCAATATTAAAAACAGTTTCTTTTTTAATTTTTTTTTATTTTTAGAAAAAGAAAAAAAAATTAAGTGCTAGTTAAAAACAATGTGACATGATGAGTTTTATAAAATCATTTTTTTAAATACGCAAGGTTACGGAATTAGAATATTATAAATACTGATCGAAATTTAATTGATCTCAAAGATTTTCATTTTGGGATTCCTATGCATTTCCATTATTCAAATTGTGGTGATATAAAATATTTTGATCATAATAAATTTCCAATATAAAAATTTGTTTATTCAACGTTGAAATATTGTGATGTCGAAACTATATGAAATTCTTAACCCTTTGAGTACTGAGAACAAAGATTGGTCACGTAAAAAAGTACAAAGATTCCGTATCCTTGGCACTCGAGAGGTTAATATTATTTTAGTATTATGGAAGTTAATTTTTTTATTTCATCATTTTAATTTTTGTTGAAAAATTTAAAATGTCTAAGGTTCGTTAATACTCTATTCTCAAATATTTTTTCATGCAGTTTTTATGTTAAAAAAATTATTAAATAGAATGATAATTATTGAGATATTTGATATTTCGAGAAAAAACTTTAAATTTTATATTTTTCGTTGCGATAAATCAGTAATTAACAGATGGTGGTGTTTTTGGTGTCATTAAAAATGATTAAAAAATTTAATTAAATCTAATAATGAGTTTGGACAACTTGTTACAAAGTTATATTCAGGTGATAATGTTGTTATTGTTTTGTTTGCATCTAAACCCCCATTTTCAGTGCTAGATAAAATAGTGATTTTGTACAGTGTTATCAAAATACTTGGGCTAACTATGTTAATAATAAGCTAGTAAGTTATATAATGAATTTAACATTTTTGGTTTTAAGTGAAAGAATGATTGTCATGGGTCTTATGCGATATGCTGTCTTGAGTAGCTATAAATAATTTTTTATAGCACTGTGGTACCTAAATCCGTATATAGGTAACGCTCCTCCGTTACCTAGGTGGCACTTTTTTACACAGTATAATAATGAATTTACTTATAGGTAACGTACGTATAGTAAGAAATAATTTGATATATGGGTAAATCTTTCATAATGTTAAAATTTCACCTGCAACAAATTAAAAAAAAAAATACAGGCACACGTGTGAAACTAATTTTCTCTGAATGTTGACGTATTATAATGAAAGAAAAAAATCGTGTTACTCACTTTTAAGGGTAGTCTTTTTAACAAACATCAAAAGACAGATTTTCGAGTAAATTTTTCATAGTGTTAAAATTTACTTTCAATAAATTAAAAAAAATTGAAGACACGTGTATCAAATTAATTTTTTTTAAATGTTGATATATTAAAATGATAATAAAAGAAAAAATCGCATTACTCACTTTTGAAGATAGCTTTTTTTAATATAAGACATTTAAATATATTCATTATTATCACACCCAGGTATAATATTTTACCTATCTCAGATCAGTTTTTAAGTATTTTGGGCTATAATAGATCATTTTCCATTGAGCTTTTTCATTTTTACATGTTTAATATGTTACAGAAAATATTTAAATACGCAATTTACATTAATAATTACAAAATTTTTTGTAATAAATAAAATATGCCAGAAATGGCAATTTTTTTGGAAAATTCATTTTTGGCGATTCGGGTATTAAAATTGAGTGATATTAGTTACCCAATGGCTTTTGGGATTCCTGATTACAAATCATAAGTGAGTGGAATATCAATTTATTTTTGCTAAAATTGTCAATCTTAGGGTATGAAATTTGACATAGATTTGTGTAGTTTATGTTTTCGAATAAAAATACTTATATTCCTTTTAACCAAATATTTTAGTTTATTTAATAAACATTAAATCTAAAAATTTTAAATTTAAAATCTAGAAATTTCAGTGATGATTCAACTCAACGTTCTAGGTGTAAGCTATTAAATACATACTAAAACTGAGCTTTTTAAAGTTTAAACTCTTTAGAATTAAAACATTGATAGAAACTAGGTAATCGATGTAAATTTGGAAAATTTAATAGCCGGGAAAAATTCAATGATTTCCAGAATACTCGAAATAATACTTCAAAAGCAACTTAAAGATTACATTGAGTATTATAAAATAGTAAATTACAAAGTTCACAACAGAGAAAAGATGAATCAAAGCTTAGGTTTTCATATTAGTGGATAAAAACCTATTTTCAAAAGTGAGTCACGTTTTTTAAGTATAATTTCAAACGAACAAGAAAAGAACTTTATCTACACTAGGCACACGTTCCTAATAAAAAAATTTCTCTTTGTGATTCTAAATATTACCTTTTGATGTAGTTTAAAATGTCACCGCTGAATAGTCTTTTTTACAGCATCGTATTTTCCAGAAAAAAGTAAAATATATAAATTTTTGGTAACATTTTAATAACCTTTCAGAAAGTACTTTTGTTAACAGGCACACACCCATGCTCTTGATTTTCCAAAAGTATGTGTATAGATAAAGCTTTGGTGTAAATTTCAAATAAAAAAAGCAGTAGTCATTTTTTTTATAGCGGTAATTTATCATTTTACATGGCCTGGTAACATTTAAATTTCAAAAAAAAAACCTCTTTTCCCCATCCGCCATAAAATGACACGTCTAATTATCATTAAAAATATAACAAAATTAATTTCTAATAACTCAATAAATCAGTGAACATTTGCTAACAAGATGTGCTATCTCATATTTAGGAGAAATGACGCAGTAACATGATTTTTAAAAGTATGAAAGAATTACCCATATGGATTATTTTTTAATGCATTTTCATCAATAATAATGAGCTGTAGTATATTAAAACTCTTTTATATTCACCTTTATCTAATTAAATAACAATTATGAGTAAGTACGAGTAAAACTAAAGTTAATAGTAGCGTAAAATGTGAAAGTTTAAAATTTAAATTCCAAGCAAAAAATCAAAATTTTTGAAGCAAGAGCCACCGCAACGAAACCGAAATTTCGGGATTTTTGTCTCGTTGCGGTTTATAAATGATTTTAACAAACAATTTCACATAATATCGATCTTATTTTTTTTTTCGATTTATCATTCATGGAGTGTTTAGTTTTAGTTCATTTATAGTTTTCGTTTTTCTTTTATGATTTATCATTCACGGGATGCCTAGCATTTGGTTTTTTATAGTTTTCGCTCTTATTTTTCGAATTATCATTTGTGGAGTGCAAAGTTTTTATTTATTATTGATTTTTAAGAGTACAGATCTAATGTGGCGGATTTATATCCCACGTACTATAAAATAGTATACGATACTCATGACCTTCATGGAACTTTATTACACTGTACATTCGACTCCGGCCGTGTAATAAAGTGCCACTTAGGTCACAGGTATCGTAATGTACTATTATTTAAGGTAAAAATTTGTTTTTATTTTGAATTATATCATGAAAAATACTAATTAACTCAATACTATCGGTATTCAATCAATCTTAATTTAGCAAAAAGTTAAATAATTTTATATACATTAATTTTATTTTTATGGCAATTTTAAACGTTAATAATACTATTTTGTTTTTTATATTAAAACTTTAAGAGAATCAACAGTCATAATCGTAACAATTTTCTTCGTACAAGATGAGCTAATTAATATTAGCTAATAATTTCATAATACAATAATATGCAGAATTTAAAAACTTAATGGGTTTTTCTTTTTCTCATATTTGAAATGAACGCTAACATGCAAAAAAATTTTCACTTTCATCTTTTAAATCAATCTGTTTTTCTGAATCACTTTTTGTAATTGGATTGTCGTGGCTGCTAAGATATTTTCTAATTATATCAATTTTGTTTTCAAAAGTTAAATTCACACAAACATAATGTTATAGAAGGCAAGTAATAAAACAAATAAAACTAATTTATAAGATCATTACAAACTTATAATTGTTTTCTTGAATTAATTACATAATATTATAAAATAGATAAAAAATTTAATTGTAACATCCTCTTTCTGAACCACAGCTAATTCTCATGGAAGAGCAAACGCGTTGATAACAATTCCATCTGGTTACAGCAAAACTTCTAAATTGAGGCCTAAAGCATTCATTAGGTCTCATGCATCTTGTTGAACAACCAAAGCAGCTGGATTGTCCTCTAAGTACAGGTCTAACATATGTGCTCCAGTGCCAACAACCAGCAAGTACAGCTACTCTCGGACTGCTTGCGACTAATCCAGGGTTGTATAATAGCTGATCACCCAATCCTATAGCCTGACCACAAGCTCTATAATTTGCAGCATAAGTTATTTGGATGCAACCACGTCCATGATAACTTTGTCCACTTAAGCTAAAGTTGTCGATGTATTGAGAAGCACAACCTCCACTTCTGCAGCCTGGAATTTAATTGATACAATTTTTATTTTGAACTATTCTTTCCACTAATAATTTTTAGATTAGATTTAATCAAGAAAAAATAATTAATTTCATTTCTTCACATTAATTTTTATTATCGATGTAATGCAATTAAAACATAGTTATAATGGAATTTACATCTGAATTAAAGTTTTATTCAAACTTAAGAATATAATAATTCTAAAAGACCTCGATCGTAAAAATGAAAGTTGAAATAAAAACTTGTTATTTAAAAAATTATTTTACTCACTCTATCCATTAAAAAATGTAGAGAAAATTATAGAATTTATCTTCTATATATATCTTAGACATTATTGGATAATTTTTATGCGATATAAACTTTTATTTACTTCAGGTAAAAGGATTTCATGATTATTGTCTTTATCATATTAAATAATATCATATTCAATCAGCACTTTTATCGTCTAATTAAAAGAGAAATACAAAGCTACTGAAGTGGTGCAAACCATGATAGATATTTTGTACATGATCAATCGATGATATAAATTATTTTTTTATCAGTTTTCTGAAATCGATTTGATATCTCAATCTTGACCTTCTAAAGGTTAACTTTCGTGTTGTAGGTCTAGGATTTTTTTTAAACCACAAAATATTCATGACATATTTTTATAAATTCATTAATTATACATCTCAATAAAATATAATTTATAGACAAATAAAAAAGAATAAGATTCTAAATTAACATTTATTAATATCTAATAATGCTTGAATTTACTAGATTATAATATATGTGATAAATTTATCACATATATTATAATCGCAAAATATTATTTGTATTATAAGGAAAGAAAAAAATAAAAACATATAATTGCATACCCATGTCTTCATATACAGTGAAACCACGACTTTCATATATCATGTGCCCTAAGACCATAGCTTGTTCTCCAAGTGACCAGCCTCTAGTGCCTTCGCAAAATGCATTGTAAACTTCAACACTTGGTTCAGGATAACCGCACGATGTTACCGATAAATTGAATTCAACTTGTGTTATTGCAGACGCAGAACTGATGTATAAGGAAATGCATAACAGCGAAAATAAAAAGAGCTTCATTTTGCTTAGGCTGAAAAAAGAAAATTTTTTAATTTGTTATCATCACTACGTAGAGTATAAGTTACAAATGTAATATTTTATTACTACAACCAAAATCAGACAATTAATGACTTTTGGTGTAATAATTAAAGTATTTTTTTCCACCAAGCCCGTTCCGTATTCGCCCGGGGTAATGCCCGTGAAGAAGGAAAAACCTATAGGCAAACCTAGTAGGATAAATCCTAATTAGGAAAAGCTTCTTCGGAATGGATCGGTGTATGTAGCAAATTCGGTATTAGGTACCCTTGTACAAGGATGCCTACACCGTATTTGCCACACCTTCCGCTTACATTGTCATGTGGTTAGCACGCCCAAGCGACCGTCACACAAAGCAAGTCTAGATTGAATTTGCCTCCGGTTCTTTACCGGTCACCTATTCAAGTACCGGACGCGGCCAATACTGCTTAACTTTACAGATCGCTTGGCGCGCGCCGAACCACTCGGCCAAACCGTCAGTCGTTAAAATATTGTATTTTACCATTTCAAAATTTAATAAATTTAATTATTAAATTGTTTTTTACTATTTTAAAAGTTTCAAGTTTTATTATAAGCTTTAATTGTAACAATTAGTCATTTAATAATAAAATACAAGTTATTTAATATTTGAATCATATTAAAAAATACATAAGACTAACGGTTTTTTCAATAACTTTTATTAAATAATATAAAAAATTATTAAAAACAATATTTTTAATTTATCTTTACTTACGATGCACTAATTAACTCAGGATGATATAATCTACTCTATCAGAGAGTGCAAATAAAGTTGCATGAGTAATGCTCGCGACTTGTAGTTTATATATATTTTAGAACAATAAGACACATTTCAATTTATTCAGCGATAATTCATATTTAAAGTAAACATTTAATAATGATACAAAACAATTTTTTTTTATTTTGCAGCATAATAGAATATACCTATCAAGCATAAATTAAACGATGATTTCTCTTATCTGCTGTATATTATTTGACAAAATTATTTTAAAATATTTAAAATTTTTTCATGAGAATAAAACAATTGCAGCTATCTTAAATTTATGTTAAATCATTCTTTCAATTTATGAGGTCATCAATAACAAATTATTATTTTTTTCGCACGCACGAACATTAGAATATTGTTAAGGAAAGAAAAAAACATTATGTAAGCGCTGTTTATTATGCGTGTGCACAGCTTAAATCTTTACAACTTTCTTAAAAATTATTGCTAATTGCGTTAACGATATGCTTTGTCCATAAAAATAGCATGATAAAAAAATCGTTTTTCAATTTCATTAATAATTTATAATGTTAATTTGATTGTTGTTATTAATAATAGGAAAAATTATTTCCTCATTTTAAGTTATCCTCTGAGTCACCATTAGGTATTGTTTAGATGTTACAAGATTCTCATTTTTTTTTTTTTTTTATGAAAATTACAAAATCTTTAGCTTTCTTGAAAAGCTGTACATCAAGTTTAAATCTTGAAAAATTTTATTTTAGGAAATTTTAAGGATTGATTTCAAAAAACTTTTTTAAGCTACGAAGATTATTAAATATTTATTATCGAGGCTCTTTGGAATATTTTACAGTTTAAAACATAAAAAGTTAGTGAAAAATTTTACTAAACTTATTAGTCATATTTTCTCCATTTGCGATCATATTCTGAAACTTCAGTCCATTCTCCCTATAATGGAGACTGAAACGTCTTTGGGCCCAGCAACCTCACGTACCCGAGCTGAGTGAATGGTAAGTTGTGTGAATGGAAGGGCGTTTGAAAAAAAATACTGTGCACTAACGCATTGGGGCTGAAATGTCTTTGGACTCAGCGACCCCACGTACCTGAGCTGAGTAAATGCTGCGTAAGCTGTGTGAATGGAAGGATGTTTAAAAATGATGTGCACTCACGCAGGGAGACTGAAAAATCCTTGAGCCGAGCGACCCCACGTACCCGAGCTATATGTGAGTGGAGAAGTGTGAGTGGAAAAGGTTGGAAAGGCGCATGCATGAATAGGTGTATGAATCGACAGAGCCTGGTGCTTAGACTGACAGACGAAACGGATGACTATGGACAGGATCTGCAAGTTAAGTAATGCTAACGCAGTCCCACGTTGTGGATCAGAACGGTGGACGTTACCGATCCCTGTTCGTGTATCGGGAGCATTTTCTTGTTCTCGTTCTGCAGCCAGGGTGAAGGAGGCTTAGACGGTCCCTATCTGCGGATGCTTCGAGGATGAATGTAAAGCCTACGAGGCTTCTTTTTGTCTCCAAGCTGCCCCAGCATCAGGAACCCGTCACGGCTGTAGCCTACACCACTGTAGGTCTGTTAGCAGATTAACCCGTTTTTAGACCACAAAAAAAAAATTCTCCCTACAATACTTTAGTTTGCATAAGAGGATAGGAATTTTCTCAGAATTAATTTTATATTTATTTAGATTTTTAATCCTTAAACTTTTAAAATAAGTGATATAATTTATATTGTATATTAAATGTAGTATTTAATTTTGTGTTAATATTGATTTATGAAACATTTCAATACACTATATTATATATTATATAATATACTACACTATACTTTGTTTCAAAATTTTAAACTGAAACATACAAGAAAGAAAATTATTATTATAGGGTGTTTAATCACTGTGCTGCAGGTTTATTTTTATCTGTGATTTTTCATAACTTTATTTAATAAAAAAAATGATTATTTAATAAAAAAAGCTCATACTTAAATTAAATATCATAATGGATTATTACCTTTAAGTAAGTTACACATAAAAATTTTAAATACACTATAATTTTCGTTCAATCTTCGATTTTTGACCAAACGAAATTTCTTTGAAAAACTCATTAAAAAAATTAAAAAGGTATTGTTATGTAAAGATTTATTGTTATTCAAATAAAAGATTGCACAAAATAAAAGACACATGTTTTGCGAAAAGATGTATTTAAATTATATGAAAAATATTATGTAACAACTAATTTTGTTTATAATTTATAATATTAAATAAATTAATAATTAAACTGAATTTCAAATAGACACCATATAATGTATGTCATAAATCAGGACAGTTTTTAGCTCGTGCACGAATTATGGTGTGATTTATCAGAATAAATTGTAAACATGATCTTTTATTTTATTATCATAACAGCGAAACAACGAGATAAAGAAATCGGGAAGCCCCGCGATTATGTGGCGATTATCTATCAGTAGTAACAGCTAGAAAGAGTTGGACACGAATATTTTTAGAAATATTTAGCTTTGAATGTAGTATCATTTGATAGCCGAGACTGATAATGTATATTTTGAAAAAATGATACGCTTTGATAAGATATTGAATCAAAATGCGATGGCAAAGATTAAAGAGAAAAAATATTATCTATTATTATGTTTTCTTTTCTTTATAAATCTGTACATTGAACTATTTAAAAAACTTATTTTAAATATTTTTTTTGTATAAAATACATTGAATCATAAAAGTGAATTATATCATGTGCTAATTTCAATTGTTCATTTATTTATTTCTTTTAATTAAACAAATTTGTTATTTAACCTCGGTTAACTTAATCCCTGGGCGTGAAACACCTGTGTGATCTAGTTACAGTTTAAGATAAATGGCTGTATAAGTTTAGCGTGTAAATAAACTTATGTTTTATTGATCAGTTTTTAAAAACAAGCACAAGGTATTTATCTGTCTACGTTTGTTCTATGTTTATTCATTTACTGGAATACTAACTAAAAGGAAATACAGTTACGATAATGCAAAGAATTTATTATTATCTTTACTCATTTATTTAGATGATTAAATAATCATATATATTACAAAAAAGAAGTTAAAAAAATATATAACAAAATATATATATTTTAATTTGTAACAGCATGTATTTGAAAAACGATTTATCAAAAATTAATTGTAGCATCCATTTTCAACAGCTTTATTTTGAATACCCAATGCATCAGCAACTTTAAGATAAATTTGATATCTGTTGGCAGCTTGTTGATTCCATCCACCAGAACATTCAATTGCTCCATTGATAGCTTTGGTAGTAACGCCAAATTGATTTTCCTTACCAGCCAATTGTGGTCTGACTCGTGATTCCCAATACCACGTACTTACGCGCATTGCAATTCTTGTATCTTGAGCGACAACTTCTGGATTTTGAAGAAGATAATCACCCATGCCCAAAGCTTGAGATGCAGCTTTGTAGTTAGCACCCCAAGTTAATTGGATAAAACCACGACCGTAATAGTTTTTACCTGGTAGACCAACATTGTCGACGTATTTACCAGCACAATGGTCACCGGTTGTGCAAGCTATTTCTTCTCTGTAACGGAAGCTACCGCTTTCATGAATCAACTGGGCTAAGAGCATAGCTGTAATAAAGAAGATGATTTTTTGCCGTTATAATATTATTTATTTTACAAGGAAACTCATAAAACATAAATTAGTAAAATAATATTATTTGAAAATAGTTTATAATATAAAATTAGAATTAATGTTGCAAAATGTACTTATTGTTTTACTAGAATAATAGTATACGCCACCTAGCGGTGAATAATAAAGCTAGTGTTTAAATGGTTAAAATTAATCAATTAAATTATAATTTATTTTGGTACCAATTAGAAATTTATAATATTTATTTTATCTTTTTATAAAATTCATTATACCAAAGTTACAAAATATACACCAATAGTTGACTGTTATGAAAGAAATTATAACATTTGACTTGGCGAAATAAGAGTTAAAAACTATGGAATTGGTTGTTATGTTATTACTTTCTTCATCTTCAATTTTCATTAATATTTATTTATTAAAGCTTTATTTTTCTTTAATCTTACCTAATTCTGGACGTCCATAGTTGTTCGTTGCATCAGCAAAATTAGGATAAATATCACCCGCTGGTATAGGTCCACCGTTAGCGGTTATTGCTCTATTGAATTCATCTTGTGAGATCACCGCTGCTGAGCAGGTGTGAGCCACCGCGAAAAGTGCCAATAATAAGACTTTCATGATTTATCTACAAATTATAATATTTTAAAATTGCTTTATATAGAGCAAATATCTGTTTTGTCTAATAGTATGCACGCCTGATATTTAAATGTTATCTGAAAGATATAAAATTTGTAACGCACAACTTTTTCATGAGAACATGACAAATTTTTTTACAACTATTGTTTTTCTGTTAAAAATAACTTTTTTACTATTTTCACGTCAGGATGTACTACGATTTCGTTTAAATTTTGTTTTAATTACGGTAATAAAAAAATAAATATATCGGGTTGTGAAAACTTAACTAATTTCTATATAGTTTAAAATTTAAAAATATAATATCAGGCAATAAATTTTTTACGCACATGAAAATTATAGTAGGAGTATGTCAAGGCTTAGACTTCATTTACGCCTACGTTATAGCATATACCCCATAATATAATATAGTTTATGACGTTTTAACGCATCTCGGCACGTTTTAAAATAATTTGACACTATTTGATAATTTAGTACGGTTTTGAGTAATAATAACAATATATTTAATTTTAAATTAATTAATAATTACTCGAATGACCTGATATATGATAAGAAGACAATAATTTGTTTAACGTAAGTATAAAAAAAAATTATTTATTCGAAAAATATCAAAGAAAATTAGATATAAATCCTTCTCCTTCGAATAGTGTTAAACTTTATCACATTTCACTAAGTATTTTACACACTATTAGACATTTTAATTAATCATTGATCAAAACATAGTATTAATGAAAAATGAAAGTGAAATTTAAAAAAAAATAAAATTTAACTGAAACTTAATTGATTTCGAAGATTGGCCGCCACATGTTATTACGCATTATTTTACAATAACATGATAAACCAATAATATCAATATTATGAATTTTTCATTGATAAATTTTATGTTTATAATTTTATAACACAAGCATGAATTACAATAAACTTAAATAATTCAATAAAAATAATAGCATAAAAAATGCATGCACTACTAATAATACAAAAATAGCACGTACGTACCTTAATTAATAAGCGTTGATTTAACAATAACGAATAGCAGCTTCTTCTATTTATCTTTTATATTCGCGGGATTAATATTATATCTTACCAAAGGTGACACATATTTTTATTATATCTCCAATAGCTTGTTCATGATAAAGAAAAATTAGCAACGATATTATTCCATGCGTTTTTACCAAAATTTTCCTGTTCTTTTTACAAAATTAACATTAAAAGTTAATTAACCAAGATAAAAATAAAAGGCTTAATCTATTGATGATTGTATAGGGAAAAAATATTTTTAATTTCTAATCATTGATATATTTTTCATGATAAATCATCATTTTTTTTTGGGTTTTCGATGAATATCGTTGGTATCAATTTTTTATCTTACCGCAGAATAAGTCGTAAAAATATAACGTGTGAGTCAATTAAAAAGGTCATTTTTACGTACGATTTTAAATTTAATATATAATTGTATGTTGATTGTGAAATAAATTGTAAACATTAAATAGAAAAAGATTTTGGAATTTCTAAACGGCCCATTCAGGTAAAAGTCAAAGTAACCTTAAGCAAAGATAGTCTTTTATTATGATAATTATCATAGAATGTCAAAGAAAAATATGGCCGAATTTTGGTAATAAATTTATAATTTCAATTGATGATTCAAAAATAACGTCGGGTTAGCGGAAAAACGACGTGTATCCTTGTTCCGCCAACCCGACGATAACTTTTTAGGTGAAATACTAAAAATAAATTTTTTATTTTATCTAACGTCACTGTATTTATGCTACCAATTTAGCGACGGAAGTCATCAGTGTGTTTTTGAACTTCAGCACATGTAACGTACAGTGGTGCTTGTATAAATCGGCCGAGAGCGGGATTCGAACTCGGAATCTCAAGATTATGAATCCATCGCTCTACCGAATGAGCCGCTGAAGACCTCTTAAATTAAATTTCATGATAAAATAACCTGAAGAAAACTCGTAGAATAACGATATTATTTTACATTTTGAATGTGATGTTGTTTCAACAAGCTTTATTAAATTTTTCAAGAATAATTATTGATTTATTTAATATTTATTTAAATATTATTTGGTTTGCAATATTCTATAAATTGCATAAAGACAATTTTATATAATTTTTCATTGAAGCATTTAATATAATGGTAATAGTTAAATGTTGTTTTTGAATTTAATAAAAAAATTTAATGATTGTAAATTTTGTTTTAAAATATCGTCGTTTTATACCTTATATTTACTTGAGCTTTCTGAATATTAAATTCTGTATCTTTATTTCATTTTTTATTCCACTATGAAAAATAGTGTCATGTATAGTAACATCATAGAAATTTGTAATGCTAATTGTACAAACAAATTTTAAATTGTGTTTATTCTTTATGTATTATTAGACTTTATGTTTTTTTACACAGTGAGTGGAAGAAATATTTCTGTTGTGTGAACAGTAAGAAAATCAATTGCGAAAAACAAAAAGTAAAATTCAATTTATAAAAATCTAATTTCGATTGATTATTATATTTTTATTAAAATTCTTGTTTTCAAGACTATTAATAAATATTTTCATTGATAATCTTGATCCATTATTTTTTTATTGAAAATCATTATTATTCACCGACGTGCTAATGAATTCATAACTATAAATTTTAATTATACATCTGGAATAATTTTAAAGAATTATATTTATATTTAAGAAAAAAACTTAAAGTAAGAAAATCTTAAACTCATACATTATCGTTCAAAAGTTTCTGACTAGTGGAAATTAAATAAAAAAAATATCAATTCGAATTGTTTATTTATTGTAAGAAAAGCAAATAAACAAATTTTATACGTTCATTAGTCCAAGGTTTTTCATGCTCAAAGAGCTTATGAATAATATAATAACATAAATCCTATAATTGCAATTTTAATTTAATTATCTATAACCCATTCTTATGTCCCCATGTGCATTATTTATATATAATATGCAGGGGACTAATTACTGATTGGTTTTACAAATATTAGGTTATTTTTTAACTAATTAACAGCACGCGAAAACATTAATGAAGTAATGAAATAAACAATTCCCTCAAATAGATAATTTCGCGTCGTTTGGAGATTTGAATGGCTCCAATCATCTCGTTTGAGCAAAGATTGCATGTATTGATTGTATTGTTACGTTGTCAAAAGGAAAACGGATTAGATGATCCTCGGAATCGTACCTCTGGGAGAGGCACTAAGATGAAAAAGCAGCCCTTTCCACAATTTAAACTGACGTCTTACATCTTATGATTTGATTTTTTCATCATGAAGAACATCATTAAGGGGATGTAAATTACCGACATTACAGTTTTCCGAATTTTCGATTTTCAATCCAGAAATTTTTTAAATATCTCTATATTACAGCCTTCCATTTTTAGTAATATAGAGCCTAATATAGAGATATTTGGGAAAATTGTTGAATAAAGATTAAAAATTTGAAAAACTGCATGTCGGTACTATATATAAATTTTATGTCCTCGAAGGCCGTATTCGTGTCAGTATGTAAAGAGCATGCTAAATTTGTATTGGCATCCCATATGTCTCAGACGCGCTCCTCGACTTATTGCAAGAATTATATGTCTTCCTGAGACATATTGAGACTCAATATGTCTCAGGAGAAATCAATATGGCATCACCGATCCTACTATGTTTCGTTCAATATGTCAAAGAGCAATCATATTGAACGTAGGTTAGTGAAAAAAAAATGACTCGCGCTTCGACAGCAGCTATACTCATTACAAAATGTCAATCTAAGAAACAAAAGAAAAAATCAATAGAACTAAAATTTAATTTTAAAAGTATTCAAAAAAAGATTAATATTGTCAACTAATAAGTTATATTTCCTCATACGGCCTACTTCGGACATAAAATCATCTATGTCCTTTGGCCGTTTATTCAGGTGGAATCTGAATCTCGAACAATTTCAGCTCAAGCGACAAACATTGTCCTCGATTCATATTCCACCTGAATACGGCCAAAGGACATATATAACTAATATCAAGGGGCGCGGCAGCGCCCCCGATGGCAAGTAGGCGAAGCAATCGGGCGCTCCAAGCCTTTATATTACGTTAAGTTTTCGTGTTTAACCTCGTAATTGAAAAAAAATTTTTTATTTTAAAAGATTTTTTTATATTTTATTATTGCTGAATCTTTAAAAAACTATTTTATTTATGTTTTTAAAAGATTCAACATAATTTGATGAATACTTTTTGTGTAACGTAAGTTTTTAAGTTCGTAGCAGACGGCATTACTATTTTACGTATAATTTTTCTCCAGTTTCTTCAACTCATATATATAGATATACTGCCGTGCTTTTCTCCAGTTCGTCAATTCTTTAACTTATGTATATATATATATATATATATATATATATATATATATATATATATATATATATATATATATATATATATATATATATATATATATATAGGTATACTACCACACGTCTTTTTCTCCAGTTCGTCGATTCTTCGACTTACAAATATATAATATGAAATAAAAATAGATAATAAAAATAGGTACTACATTTTAATAAAAAAAGAGTGCTGTTTATGATTTGAATAATAAGGTTATATTTAATTTTTTTTTCGAATTTCAAAAATACATTTCATTTGTTTTTAATTTGCATATAATGTACATTTTTAAAAGTATTTGAATTTTACATTCTTTTAACAATATTTTGTAAAAATTGTTTTGAATTTTAGTAAATACAAGTTTCAATTTTTGGAAGTTACAAATTTAAATTATTTCTTACGATTCAAATATTTTTCATAGTTTTTTTTTATTTTGCTTAACTTTTGTAAATACAAATAAAATATTTAAAAATCGTCATTAGAACAATATAAAAGTTTTTGAACGTAAAATAAAAGAGATCATATTAAAGAAAAGAAATGACAGATTGTAATCACATAATGGCTCAATAAAATTGACATGTACTGCTAAAAAATATAATATCATTGAATCAATCATTTCTTTTCTTTTTTATTAATAATTTGATATTCTTAAATATAAAAGTTTGTAAATGTTACATTATATTAAATTTTTGTATGGTTTTTATTTTCAATTTATTGGGACTTGCAAGGGGAATATCTAGATATTAGAACTAAAATACTTTTTCTACTTTTGCGATATTTTTTCTTACATAAAATTCTAAAGATAGTCCATATCTATAATATCTATAAAATAATTCAATGAAATTTAAAAATAAATTCACGTAAAATGAACGAGAACAGTCATAAGTAAAAACCTAAAAGAAATTTTTATTTTATTAAATCTCTGTAACCAACAAACTGAATATTATAAAAGGCTTACCTTTAAAAAGGTATATGATGGGCAAGTATGCTTAGCAATTTATTTTAATTAACGATTTTAACTATTTTGATGTCTTAAACATATTATAAACTATTTTTTTAGTGATAAAATCAAACCTTGACATTAGGATTTTATGAAATCATGAAACAAATGTCAAGTATTTTTTTTTATAATTGAATTTTACATGGTTCACAGAATTAATCCATTTATTTAGTATTTGAAACTATCGAATCTTGACATTAAAATTTCATGAAATCACGAAACAAATGTCAAGTATATAGTAAAAGTGATAAAACTATGGCACCTTACCATAATTTTTAACAAAAGATTTTTCAAATTTTTTTTTTATAAATAAACGTTGAATTTTACTAACCAAATTACTTCTTATCTTTTTTTATCATTTATTTAAAAGTGTTCTGAAATTTTTTAAGTCTTATTAAATATTTACAAAATTACTTGCTAGGCCCGTGGATAAATATTTTATTGGTGAAATGCTTAATGAATGTATGTTCTAACATTTGAACTAGAAATTATAATAGGTGTAAGATACAGGTAATATACAATTATTTAAATGTATTAAGATGATACGCTCCTGAAAAATATACTGAACATAAAATACAATATTGTGTACAACGGGCCTAGCAAGTAATTTTGTAAATATTTAATAAGACTTAAAAAATTTCAGAACACTTTTAAATAAATGATAAAAAAAGATAAGAAGTAATTTGGTTAGTAAAATTCAACGTTTATTTATAAAAAAAAAAATTTGAAAAATCTTTTGTTAAAAATTATGGTAAGGTGCCATAGTTTTATCACTTTTACTATATACTTGACATTTGTTTCGTGATTTCATGAAATTTTAATGTCAAGATTCGATAGTTTCAAATACTAAATAAATGGATTAATTCTGTGAACCATGTAAAATTCAATTATAAAAAAAAATACTTGACATTTGTTTCATGATTTCATAAAATCCTAATGTCAAGGTTTGATTTTATCACTAAAAAAATAGTTTATAATATATTTAAGACATCAAAATAGTTAAAATCGTTAATTAAAATAAATTGCTAAGCATACTTGCCCATCATATACCTTTTTAAAGGTAAGCTTTTTATAATATTCAGTTTGTTGGTTACAGAGATTTAATAAAATAATTTCTTTTAGGTTTTTACTTATGACTGTTCTCGTTCATTTTTACGTGAATTTATTTTTAAATTTCATTGAATTATTTTATAGATATTATAGATATGGACTATCTTTAGAATTTTATGTAAGAAAAAATATCGCAAAAGTAGAAAAAGTATTTTAGTTCTAATATCTAGATATTCCCCTTGCAAGTCCCAATAAATTGAAAATAAAAACCATACAAAAATTTAATATAATGTAACATTTACAAACTTTTATATTTAAGAATATCAAATTATTAATAAAAAAGAAAAGAAATGATTGATTCAATGATATTATATTTTTTTAGCAGTATACTCTGTTACATCTTCTTAATCGTCTGATCTTAGCATTTCTCCGTTTTTTTAAATCACAATAAATAAATTAAAAAAACTTTATGTAAAAATATCATGTATTATTAAGTGTTTCTAATAAAAATGATAAACGTGTATAAAAATAAAGACAAAGATAAAAGAATCACCCATACTAATAGGTTAACAATACAGTAATATCAAAATTCTGATGATATATGTATTTCAACAAATTATCATCATTGATAACAGCTCTATAGATTTGAAAATAGGCATTTTAAGTATTTTTATAAAATAACTATTATTATTATTTGTAAAAAAAAAGATTATCTTATATTGATAAATTTGTTTATAGTAAACTAAAAGTAAAAAGTTTAAGAGGATTCATATGATTGTCATAATTTTTAAAAATATTAATTCTTATTTTTCCTCCAGATTTGAAGAATTTTTGAACACTACTTACTCAATGTGCTTCTTCGTTTCAGGAGTAAGATATATAGGATTATAGACTGGTGGTGACTCTTTCTAAAATGCAATCATAAAGTTCCCGAAGAGAAGCAGAAAGAAGCTCAAAACGTTGGACTATAAGGACAATGAACAGATGAATTTATTTAACAATTACGGATAATTTTGGTGGTGGAAAGCAATCAGGGCATCTATCATTGGTTATTTGCATTTCAGTTCAAATTGTAAGGAAATAATTTTGTTGCATTTTAAAATTTTACGGAAATGATTTAAAGTTGTATATTGGAATTTCCACAAAGTTAATTATAAATAAGGGTATTCTGGCCTATAATTATTATCATTAGTATTATTATTTTGACTGTAAAGCCGATATAAATATTCTTTAATTTATTCATTATATAGTTGACATAAGTATTATTTTTATTTATAATGAAAACAACTTATACCATAGTCCTCTCACTCTTAATGTATACAGCACTGCTTCTTTTAACTCTACATGTGCTGAAGAAGTTTTATTAATTTACGTTATTCATCGTGACCTTTTACTACGGTTATGAGTAAGTATAAAATTTGAGTAAATATACAAAAATTTTAATACTTGGACCCACGAAAAATGCGCCTTGTTCTTGTTCTCTTTTTACGCCCAACTTGAAACTTTTAACTCTGATTAAATTAAATGATACTTGCTGATGTGCCAATTTACCAGCAAAAATCTTATTTATCACAATAAACTTTATATTATATAAGTTTGCTACTCTATTTTGCTCTTTTTATTACAATTATAATTTCCTCCGACGCAAGAAAAATTTGCAATGACGTTATACCTTAATTATATTTTCACGAAAATTTTCCTATTTCTACTGCAAAATTATTATTTAAAATTAATCGAAATAAAAATAAAAGACTTAATCTATTAATGATTGTATAGGGAGAAAATAAATGATATACATTTTTTATAATAAATTGAATCGTCACTTTTTCAGTTCTTGATGAATATCGTTTATATCAATTTTTTATCTCATCGCAAAATAAGACATTTTTTTATGTTAGTCAAATAAAGGGATCTACTTAAATTTTAAATTCAAAACGTAAATTCAATACATAAATTATTGATTTTGAAAAAAATTTTAATAGTGAATATATAAAAATTATGTTTTCTGTATGATCACAGGCAGATACGACTTTTCATGTTAACATCACCATGTGACGTTGACACAAAAATGTAATCAAATTTTGATAATAAATTAATATTTTCAATTTATATTTTAAAAATAAATTAAATACAATCTTATTTTCTTTCTTATAAGTAATAATTTTTATGATTGTAAATTTAGTTTTAAAATGTCATCATTTTACCTTATTTACTGTTAGCGTTCTGAATATTAGATTCTAAATCTATATTTTTTTCTTCATTTATATTTTGGATAGAATTGCGTACAATAAATATAAATTATAAAGCTAATTATAACGTAATAATTATGGTTTCAACGATGAAAAGTATATAAATTTACATAGTTTTTATCCTTCGAGGTCTAAAATCAAACGGAAAGTGCCTTGGCTCCTATATTAATACTGGTCTACATGAAAATTAGAAAAATGCAATACTAATAATTATTCATTATTAATAATAGTATTGTCAAATTTGAAATATAAATTTATTTTTCTAGAATTTGTCATGAGCGCTGAAAACGTACAAACACGAATTTGTATATTGTTTGCTCGTATGCTCTTTAAATTATTTATAAACTATAATTATCTATGCAACGCTTTATAAACCTTGTAAATTAATAATAAACAACGTAAAACGTGAATCATTCGTTTATTTAGTTTTGAACAATCTAAGAGCAACAAAATCAATTATTCAGGTGGTAAAAAAGAACGCAATTGTTTTAGTGTTAAATTATTACGTGCTCTTGTAATTTAATTATTTTCATTTTGCGATATGCTATTAATTTTGATTTATTAGTTAGACCAGTAATTAGGTATTATATTTGGATTTTCTGAATAGCAACAAACTTAAAGAGATTATCAAAAAAAGAAACATCATGATAGAATATAAGTTTAAACAAAATTTAAATATTAATAGCGTGGAATACAGAATAGGATTTTGAGAAAGATCAATAGTTATTAAACTTTAAACGTTATAGAAATTATTCATGAACATAACGAAATACATCCCAAAAACGTAACATTAATATTACATAATCAGTGTCAGTTTATGAATTATAAGTAACATAAGAAGAGCTTTAGTTCAAGAAATTTAGTTCACGTTAAATCAAGAATATGGTATTACAAGTTTATGGAATTTTATAATTTGCTGCAAGTAGAAAGTTAATAATTTATATGAATTTTATATAATTTTAATGGATATGAGATTCCAAGAATATTAATTGGGTAGAAGTAAATATTAATCACGAAAAAAAATTATATTCATGGAAATGGAGGAAAATGAAGTACTTGATAATGAATATTGGAAAATAAATACAATCATGATGAAGATTACAGGTCTTTGGCCATATGGAAAAAACTATGTTACAGTTTTTATTAGAGTTATTGCTTTTTGCTTGCTTATCTCAATGGCAGTGCCGGTGGTACATTAATTATGTAAACTCTTTATATTTTGCACATTAAAAAATTATTTTTGGTTCAAAGAAAATGTTGTAAAAAAAAATATCAATTTTTTTAAATGAATAACGTTGGATATCAGTTGACTTTTAGTTGAGAGATAAAATTTATTTATTAGAAATTGTAATTGAAATATAATTGAAAATGTTTTTACGAAATAAGTAGCAATGATTAAGCATAATACAAATTAAGAAATTTTTATTGTATTTAATAATTTTTTCATTCACACTTTTTTACTATTATTTACAAACATTATTAAATTAAAACAAATTTTAAACCTTGAATGATGTTTAGAAAAAATATTTACCTTTTCTATACTATTGTTCACTTATCTCATTTTTGTATCATAAAACATCAAATAAATTTCATACATTGTTTAAACTTTAAGATAATACGAGGCTATAATGAATTCGGAAAGAATTCGTTAATATTTATTGAAAATTTGGCTGTACTCATTTATTTATTAACAGCTGCGATAAGATTTGTTACAGCTATATATGCTGAATCCAAGGTAATTTTACAAAAATTTAATTTTATAATATAAATTTAAAAATAAAAGTAATATTTGTTAGCTTAAATATCTTTATGAGCAAATAACAATGGATTGGAAAAAATTTCATGCTGACGAAGAAAAAAACATTTTGCTTAACTTGGCTGAACATGGGTACATTTTCTGTTTTCGTTTCATTGGTAAAAATTTATTATTTTTCTCTCTAAAATTGTACACTGTCATCAACATACTATTGTCCCCGCCTCCTGTCTAAAATCAATCTATATAAAAAGTTTTCTAATTTTGAAATAAATTATCTCAGCTTAAAAATCTCAATGGCATTCGAAAGAACAGGTAAAAACCTTTCAAAAATACTAGTGCAGACTTTAAAAAATTAGAATTTACGTTTTTTATAACCGTTAAAAAAAACAAATAAAATTGTCTCCTTTTCATCCACTGCAGATTTAGATCCAATAATCGTAGCTCAAAAAAACCAAAAGGGTTTAAAAGGGTATTTATTCAGCTTTAAAATGGGAAAGGGGTCAAGCATTTGTTTTGTTATTTTTTTACCAAAGTTACAGTATTTTTTATTAAAACAACACGCTATTTTCAAATGCGAGTATTTACAAAAGTAGGAAAGATGGAAAAAAACTTCAGAGATAACATGTTTTTATTCATAGAAGACAGTTTTCCATAATAATGAAATAATCATCGGAAAAAATTTTTTGCTTTAGATTCGATGTTTAACTGCAGATCTATCTTCTATAAGTAAAAACATATACTTTAGTAAAAAATAACAAAAAATACTTAACCCCTCATTTGAAAGCTGAATAAATAACCTTTCAAACACTGTTGTTTTTTTTGAGCTAAAACGTAAATTGAAATTTTTTAAAGTCTAAAGTAGTATTTTTGAAAGGTTTTTACCTGCTCTTTTGAATGTCGTTGAAATTTTTAAACTGTGATAATTTATTTCGAAGTTATAAAACTTTTTATATAAGTTAATTTTAGACAAGGGGGAGTATGTTGACGACAGTGTATTTATGAATTCTTTTGATTTACAATTTAAAATAATAACGGATCTTAACTAGTTTCAGTACATACTTTACATGAATCTATGGAATTTCATATTTTCAGTTGTTGCTTTAGGTGGATGTTTAATAATGACAAATTGGAAGGTAATTGAAGCTACAGTTCTTGATATAATCAGTCCATTAAATGAATCTCGCCCCAAGATGCTCTCTTTTTACTTGGAATACCACATTGATCAACAGAAATATTTTATTCATTTAAATACACATTTGATCATTTGTATCTTCTATTCTTTGATTATGTATGCCACAATAGATACAACTTTTATGGCCATTTCACATCATTGCGTAGCTCTTTTTAAAATTTCTGAGTAAGTTTAAAAAAAATGGAAAATCCTTGATATATTAAAATATATTTTATGAAAAAATATAAATAAATTATTTTTTCTGGCCGCTGCCCAAAACAAAGTTGCCGCTTTCTGGCGTCGTCGGGCAGAAAAATAGCATACGACCCACGGCCAGTAAAAAAGAAAGCCTCAGATCACATGTTTGTCAACTTCGGCTTCGCCTCAGCTGACATTACATGTGATCTGACCCTGGAAGAAAATTGACCATATTGTAGGCATAATTGCTGGTCAACAAATGTTAAAATGGCACTTATCTAGAAATTCTAGAAATGATGTAAAAAAAATTTCTAGATAAGTGTCATTTTAACATTTGTTGACCAGCAATTATACTTAAGATATGGTCAATTTTCTTCCAGGGGAGACATTTCTTTTTTTTCTGGCCTTGGGTCGTAATATACTATTTCTCATACCCCGGCTAAAAACACGTCATTAATGGTCGAACGCAAGTAGTAAAAATTTATGCTTTCAGGCCGGTGTAAACGCGTCGCGCTCCGACTTATTTTTCTGTTCTCGAGTCTCTTTCGTGCGTTTTAAGAGTGGGAAGTATACGCTTATCCTTTTCTGTTTACCGGTTATAAGCATAATCATCAACTCTCTCTCTCTCTTTCTTTCTTTCATGTATATTGTAGCCTATTCTTTTCGATTCATCGGCTACAAAAATTTGCTCTCTCTCTCTTTCTTTTATATGTATTATAGTCTATCCTGTTCTATTCATCATCGGTTACAAACATCGACTCTCTCATATTTATCATAGAAAAGTTTGTAAATAATATTTTTTGTTATAAAAAGTTAAAATGTGTGATGCGATTGATTGTGTAATTTCAGTTTTTATTTTTTAGAATTATATTTGTTTTAGTTTTAAGAATTATAATCTATAGTGTATTATAATAAGAGTATAATAAGAGTGTATTATAATGATATATTGACGGTTTATTACCAGTGGAAGAATAGCAGACAAAAAGGAAACATATTCGGTTGATTTTTCATTAATTATGAATTATTATTAATAGTACGTGTTTTTAGCCCGATATGAGAAAAAATCGTATATGCCACTTGGGATAAAAATGCGACACTGTAGGCCGGCATGGATTTAGCTCTCGAGGCGAAGCCGAGATTTTCATCCCGCATTTTTATCCCACGTAGCATAATATATTAAATGATTAATGAAAGTTATAATAAAATTTTAAATGTTTGTCATTAACACTTTTTCACTAGAAGTTTAATCTGCTGATGTCATATAATCAAAAAAACTTATATTATGATCCTAGGTACCGATGCGGTAGAACATCTTTTCAATATTTCATTTTTTTTTTTGGAATTATACATGTAGTGTTGCTGAAATTCTTTAGAAATATTTCAATCAAATATTCCACTTTTATATTTTGAAATATTGAAAAAAAATTTCTTATTTAAGTAACATTTTACTGTGCTATTTCAAGAAATAATGTTTTGAAATATTTCGTTATGTGCGGAATGAATTTTATAGTTTATCTTTTATTAAAGCTTCTGATTTTGCTTTGTTATTGAATGTTTGTTTTTTTTTCATGTTTCTCAAAGCAAATTTATTCCTATAAATTTCAAACGTTAATCAATGATTTGCAGGGCATTCAAAAAGTATTGGACCCCCCTTTATTTCAGAAATGGTTGATCAGAGAAAAATAAAGCTCTTTAAAAATTGTAGCTCATGCAAAGTCCTACAACTTTTATAAAGGTCATTTGTTTCTCTAATCCATCTTCCCTGGAATAGAAGGAGTTGCATACTTTTTGAGATCTTCTTCCACTTTTCAGGTAAATTCATAATTCATTCACTGTAGAACTTCTAAGATTTCTAGGCTAAAAACTAAACCAAGTGATTTTCTCAAGCCTTTTCTGGTTCTAGCTTTACACTATTAAGAGAATTCTACAGAGATCGAAACAAATGTAGTCAAACAAAGCAAGATGTGGGCTATACAATGCATGCATCAAAACTTTACAACTAATTTCTCTCAGTTTTTGCTGAGTTAGTAAATATATGTGGTATAGCGTTGTCGTGATGGAACGTCTTTCCTATTTATCAATTCTGGCCGTTTTTGTTCTGAATCGCCTGTTCCAATCCCATTAATTTTTCATAGTAGAGTATCAAATTAATTTTTTGGCCAGACTCGAATAATTCATGATGAACAATTTCTTTCCAATCTAACAAAATACTCAATATCAACTTTCAGGCTTCGCAGACGTTTGTGAAGTTTCTCTGAGCGTCGCCAACGATCTTTTTCGTACATTATTGTCACACATGAGCCGCTTTTTATCACCCTCAGTGCTGCGCAAAATATATGATCGATACAAAAATCTTTAGACCATCGTTATCAAAAGCTTATGATACAATAATATGATATAATTATATTTCCATAATTTTCTTGATATTCAAATGATCATTATGATCTATGTGCCACTTTATTAATTTCTTTGCAGTTACAATTTTAAATATACAAAATAAAACGCTGGTTATTGGGAACTCACACGAAGGCGTAACCTATATATATAGTATACTAACATGGCGACTGAATTCCCCAGTACAAGCTGGGCTTAAATGTAATGACATTAGTTTTTTAGTCTAAACATCATCACCGTGAAAAACATTTGTAAATACGCTAACACCAATCGTGCACAACGTAAATTTATACAAGGAGAAATGGTTTATCAGACCCAATTCGAAATAAAATGTGAAATTAATAAGAAATATACATTCAACGGTGAGGTTAACGGTGTGCTTATTGCTTGCAGACGTCTACTTGTCCACGCTTCATACAAATCTATCTTCGCAGAGTTGTCAAATATATTCTGCTTGTTTACATAACCTCGATTTGTTCTCGGGAAGAGATGAAAACTAACATTTAAATTCTTGACTGCTTAAATTTCACGACCCCTTACTACACAATAATCTCTGTTGGAATTTTTTTCACGCATTTTGAACTCTTTTTATGACATTGTAATTAGTTTTCAATTAAAAACTAAAAATTAAACACCAATTGCTATGCTACTCAATGAAAAGCAGCGTTGGGGTTCGATTATTTTTTTGTACCACTATGCTATGTTCAGAGTGTACCAGATCAAGAAGTCGATGAGAGATTGCCAACTTCGGAGTAGGCAAGCTTCTCGATACCAACTGTACGAAAGAACTAGATCGAAAACTAGTAATAAATAGCGAATTAACCTGTAAGTTCGCACGTGGAGTCAAATGTAAACAAAGGATGAAATTCATAAAAGGTTAGAATGGATTTTAATATTTTAATATTTAAGATTTTCATCAAGCTTTTGTTATGGTAAGTTGTAAGAAACTTTTCTTTAGTTTATTTTCATAAAAATTCATAAAATCAAAAGAATTTTAAAAAAAATAAAAAGATAAAAAAATAAGATAAAAAAATTTTTTATTTCAATTTTTTTACTTTTTGTATTAATAACTATTATTTATTTTATTTAATTGAATTTTAAGGTCATCACATATAAGTATTTAACATCACAAAAACGTGCTTTAGCAATGCAAAATTCAGCATCGTTAAGAATGATAAAAAACTCAAGGTCTTATTCTTGGTGCATTTTTCCTAGGATATTTTTTAACTAATGTACCAGGTGGAAGAGTAGCAGAGAAAATAGGTGGCAAATTAGTTTATGGATTAGGTGTGTTTTTGACTGCAGTTTTCACTGTTGTGAGTCCTTTTGCGGCTTATTGGGGCTTGTATCCATTTTTAATCATTCGTATTGCAGAAGGTTTTACTGAGGTTTGTTGCATTTTTATCTAAGCTTACTAAATATACATTATTTGAAAAATGAAAAATGAATTAGGATTTTATCAACATGAACGATACTAATTTTTTTTTCCTTTTTTTAGGGTGTTACATTCCCAGCAATGCACAGTATTGGAAAGAAATAAATTTGCAGCCTTAGTTTATGCTGGTGAATATTAAAAACTCAATACATTAAATTATAAAAAAGAAATTGTATTAAAATTTATTTAATGATTTTTTAATCTTTAGGTGCAAATTTTTTGTACTGTTATTTCTTTACCCTTAAGTGGCTGGTTATGTTCATTAGAACTTTGGGGTGGCTGGCCACTCTCATTTTATTTATTTGGTAGTCTTGGAATTGTGTGGTATGTTTTTTGGTTACTATTTGTTTTTGATACGCCAGCTAAACATCCACGAATTGATCCTCAAGAGAGAGCATATACATTGAATCTCTAGTAGAAGCCAAAGATAATGTAAATGAAATTTATAGTATTCTTTATCCTAATTAAATTAATTATTATTAATACCTTATAATATTTTTCTAAAAATCATACTAATATACATTTCAATTTCTTTAATAATAATTTTATTGTTAATTAAAATAAAATAAGAATGATTTTAACAAGATACTTTGAAATTAATATTCAAAATGAAAAATAAAAATTTAATTTATAATTTACTGTTGTAGGATAATGATGCTGGTGTTCCATGGTTATCAGTATTTACGTCTCTTCCCATGTGGGCAATTGCTATAACACAATGCGGTCAATCATGGGCTTTTACACCCTCTTGACTGAATTACCTACTTATATGGACAGAATATTACATTTCGACGTACAATCAGATGCATTCCTATCAGCATTACCATACTTAACTGCATGGGTTGTTGGTTTAATAATATCAAGTTTTGCAGAAAAAAAAGGAAAGGAATTTGTTCTTACATATTCCAACACGCCCCCTCAGAAATGAATGGACTTTAAATTAATTGAAAATTCTTCATGTATTAAATATATCATATTTTCTTTTCTTTCTAATTATGATTTTACTTTATATTATTATTTAAGATCATGTTCACTCGTGACTCCTGGGGCTATACATATGGTCCAACATTCGTTGCATGGATTAAGGAAACCCAGAAAAACCTAATCAAACCATTTCTAAAAATTTACATCTTTTATATCTAGTATAACTTGAAATAAAACTTCTTATTTCAATATGGCTTTATTAAGATTATTCCAAGCCTGTTTGTTTTTTTTTAAAATTCCACAAACTTTACTGTAGATGACGGTTTAGTCAAGACTTCTGCTATCTGTTTACCTGTTGGAGTATATTATAATTTAATTATATTTTTCTCAATATTTTCTTTAGATATATGATACTTTACATCAATATGTTTCGATCGTTTGTGACTGCTAAGGTTACTTGTTATACTTATACAACCATGACAATGGTGTCATCTTCAAAAATTACCATTGGTTCTGAAATATTTACATGTATACTAACTGCTAAAGATTTAAACCAAAGAGCCTCTATTACGGCTTCATGAAGAGCTACATACTCAGCCTCAGTAGACGAACTCACTACACTAGCTTGTATTCTTTATATTTCTTTACATTCCAACTTATTGTGCAATCATCATATGATTTAAATAAATATCCTGTTGTGCTTTTTCTATCAATTTCATTACCTCTCCAATCTAAGTAAACA
This sequence comes from Anastatus disparis, assembly GCA_017163975.1. Classification (NCBI taxonomy): domain Eukaryota; kingdom Metazoa; phylum Arthropoda; class Insecta; order Hymenoptera; family Eupelmidae; genus Anastatus; species Anastatus disparis. Next base: position 1,631,626 of record JAFFSR010000218.1, on the reverse strand, counting down.
AAACCTTTTAAAATATGCACATGATTAGTTTTTACGTAATTTAATTTTATATTAATAGTATCTTTAAGATAACATAAAACGCGTTTCAAATTTTGTCAAAGTTCTTTATTATTTTTATTCGTATATCTTTTTAAAATATTTACTGCTGCACATAAATCAGGTCTTGTGCATATGGTCATATATATTAAATATCCAATCAAATTTTGACAAGGTACGTCATATTTTTAATGAAAATTAAGAGTGAGATAATCTAATTTATTTGAAAGAGGCATACTTATGGCGTTACAATCAAGCATATTAAATTTTTCTAAAACTATTTTAATATAAGCACTTTAATCTAAGGATATTTTATTTAAATTTATTTCAATTCTTATACCAAGAAAGAATTTAATTTCTTTTAAATCTGTCATAGAAAATTTATTTGATAAATAATTTTTAAATTCATTTAATTTTTCACAATTAGCCGTAGCAATCACAAGATCATCAACATATAATAATACATATATATTTTCAGATATATCTCCTTTATCTAAAATATAGATACATCTATCTACTAAAGAATTTTTAAATCCTTTTTCTATAAGAGCCTTTTCAAATACTTCAATCCAGCATCTTTCTGCCTGTTTTAAACCATGCAGAGCTTTATTTAATCAACAAACTAAATTAGTTTAACATTCAATGCTTTCTGGTACTTTCATAACAATTTCTTCTTTTTATGTACCATTTAAAAATCTGTCCTTAATTCCATATAATGTATCATTAAATTATTTTCATTTGAAAAAGCTATTATGAAACTGATAATTGTACTTCGGCTTCGCCTCAGCCGACAATTACATGTGATCTGAGACATTTCTTTTTTTTCTGGCCTTGGGTCGTAATATACTATTTATTTATTGTTTTTTTTTCACAGTATTAATAAATATTATGGTATGAAAATGACGTGTACATAAACATAACACGTAAGCCTGTTATGCTAATTATACCTATGATTTATTTTTTACAATATGAAGCTGTAAAATAAAAATTTACATTTCAAAATAACATTTTTCTTAAATCTTCCATTCCTGGTATACATTTTCGTTCTTTGAAAGAACCATAATCAAGTTTGTTCAATCATAATTGATACTCAACGTTATAATTGGAAAACAGCTTTAAAACGTGTACAAAATAGAAAATATAAATTAGAGCCGATAATTCAATACGATATCAAGCAATGTCAAAGACAAAAATTAGATATTCTAGAAGATCCAAATGCAGAATATGAACTTCAAAATGAAAGTCAGGAACGGATAATAAATAATAATTACAAGATTTTGTTACTGAATGTATATTGTATATTTGTTGAAAATCAAGTTATACCATTTTAGAAATTACATTTTGTACATATAAAAATTTCAATTACATTAGCTTCTTATAAAACAAAAATAAAAAACTGTTATAAGAAGTCTTATTTATCTCTTTAATAAAAGAGATTTGTATATAAATAAATACATCAAGATATTTAATCGGTCGATGATACTGGGACGTTTTTTTAACATAATATAAATATAATTGCATCTTATTCTAGCTTTAGTCTTAGATGAACATATTGCTCAGTCCTTCAATAGATTACATATAGCCTTAAGTAGCTGAAAATTAATTTGAAATGAGCAGTGATAAAAAAGAACACAATTTCACTATTCAATCACGTAATTTTGCATTTCTATAAACTTAAACCACCACAATTAAAATTGAATATTTTAAAATATTTTTACAAATATTTTTGCAATGCTTTCTCATATAACTCATTGAGTTGAAGTAATTTGATTGTATTATTTAAAATATGATTTCAATGTAAAAAACAATTTCTATTAAAAAAAATTGAGAAGAGAAAGAGTGATAGTGAGTGTGGAAGGACAGAGAGGAAGTGAGAAAATAAGAAAAGAGTTAGTGAGAGCGTTAAATCAGAAATCAGAAAGTGATAAAAAAACTACGCCGAGAAAATTATTTTAAAACTTATTTCATAAAGACAGTAGCAAATAACTTGTATTCAAATTTTGAAACAAATCAATCGAGTAGTTTATGTAAAATAAAAAAAAAAAATGAAAAATGAAATTTTTTTATTACGTATTATTATTTTTGAATAATCATTCACATTTATAAGGCAGTCATTATTTTGTCAATTCTCTTCCTGTACATTCACTAGATCATTACCAAAGTATAATTCATAAAAAGAAATAGAGATAACAGTTTTTATCAGTCTCTTATATTATAATCAATCGCAACGTTTACAATACATGTTAGGAGTAAATTTAACCACTTATTTTTTTCTATAATGTACTCTGTAACATTTTGTACTATATATTTTCTACCTTACATAGAATAATTTTTTGCGAATTAATAACAAAATTGAGGAATTCCTTTTTAATAATTGTTTTAATTATTTGTTATGTAGATAAAATAAAATTTTAATTATATTATTTCTAAAATTTTGAACCTATAAATTTTTAAGTGATAATTAAATATTACGCAATATATATATATTTTTTTAAATTAATGATAATGTCATAATTGGGAATGTAAACGTTGCAATCGAATGTTATAATTTTTATCTAACAAAATTATTAAATGACCTCGAATATTCATCACATCTTGTTCCAGCAAGATTTCATTCATCATTTTTATCAAAAATTTATATTTTCAATACTGCATCATATAATAACTATTCCAAACACTACTGATTATGTATAATTTACTGTTTTATTGTTTCAACATTATTTTATTCATAAAGCTTTGTTAAAAAATTACTTTTTTATAGATAAAATAATTTTTAGTTTTCTTTTACATAAAGGAATTTTCATTTTCTAAATTCAATAGTATTTTATAATTGACGCAAATCAAATATCGATGATTTACAAAGATATGAAAGCTTTTTCATACAACTAACCCCGTTACAAATTTGGTACTCGCACCATTAATTTCTTAATTACATCATTTATGAAGTATAACTTTACAAAAGTTAAATATTTTTTCATACAAACATTTTGTGCTAATATTTTGCAATTTTAATTTAACATCAAAGAGTATATTATTTTAGGAAGTTTTATTTCTTACATACAATTTGATAAATAAGAAATCAAAATTTTTCATTTAATATATAAGATCTTTGTACTAACCGTTTAGCGAATAAATATCACAAACGTAAAAAAAGTAAAAAATAGGAAGGTCTTGATATTAAAAAATTAGACAGGAGTATAGCCAGGAAAAAGCATATAGATAAAATAACAGACGCAATATAAAAAAATATAACTCATATTAAGAGTCATAAAGAAAAAAAGATAAGAGAGCTTTAAAATTTATCTTGAATATTGTCAGCACTTGCGTCAATTTTTTCTTAAATCTAAAGTTCCCGCTTTGTCATCACCGTTTGATCAGTCGAATCAAACAAAAACAATACTTTTCAAGTAAAATGTATGCTAAATGTATGCACCAATTCTTTCATGAAAATGAAAAATAAATTTCTTATAACTTATGTTTAACTGGTAAGAAAATAAATCGCAAAGTAATGTTGCTTTTGTGAAAAAAATTAGACTATAAAGCGCAGTTGTTCATTAACTAAAACGTGCTAAGTGTAAGACGATCTAATGGCATGTCGCACATTACATTGATCGTTTCTTTTTTTCTTGATGAAGTTTGTCATCAACTGTTACCACGACTCCATGGTTGTTCAGTTGCTGATGCAAACAATAGATAAAAGCAGTTTGCTCCCATGTTGATAACCGCTGCTAATAAAAATACTGTATGCCAACGCGCCAATGTTTCCTATAATATAAAATAAATGTAACAAAGAATTATTCAATTCGAATAAAAATTTTTATACTATTATTAATAACAATGAAAATGACAAAGTTATAACATTTAAAATATTATTTGATTTAAAATAATTTTATAATACTTACATGTCCGTTTACGATTTGTCCAATAATATACGGTGCGAGAAAACCACAGGCATTAGCAGCGGCATTAGTAATACCATATAATGTTCCGCGCATAACGTGGTGATATAAAGCAATATGATTCATTTGATTTCCAGAATAAACAGCACCATAGAGTGAGCCTAATCCAGAAAGCATCATCATCACAGTAAGTCGATCACATCCAGCCCAAATAGCTCCTAAAAAGCTTAGACTGGGTCCTAATGAAGCCACTGTATTCCATAATTTGAATGATGTCAACGGCGATATATAATTTTTCGCTAATAAAGCATCTGCAAAACTTGATATTATTAAACCAACAACCCATGCAGTTAAGTATGGTAATGCTGATAGGAATGCATCTGATTGTACGTCGAAATGTAATATTCTGTCCATATAAGTAGGTAATTCAGTCAAGAGGGTGTAAAAGCCCATGATTGACCGCATTGTGTTATAGCAATTGCCCACATGGGAAGAGACGTAAATACTGATAACCATGGAACACCAGCATCATTATCCTACAACAGTAAATTATAAATTAAATTTTTATTTTTCATTTTGAATATTAATTTCAAAGTATCTTGTTAAAATCATTCTTATTTTATTTTAATTAACAATAAAATTATTATTAAAGAAATTGAAATGTATATTAGTATGATTTTTAGAAAAATATTATAAGGTATTAATAATAATTAATTTAATTAGGATAAAGAATACTATAAATTTCATTTACATTATCTTTGGCTTCTACTAGAGATTCAATGTATGCTCTCTCTTGAGGATCAATTCGTGGATGTTTAGCTGGCGTATCAAAAACAAATAGTAACCAAAAAACATACCACACAATTCCAAGACTACCAAATAAATAAAATGAGAGTGGCCAGCCACCCCAAAGTTCTAATGAACATAACCAGCCACTTAAGGGTAAAGAAATAACAGTACAAAAAATTTGCACCTAAAGATTAAAAAATCATTAAATAAATTTTAATACAATTTCTTTTTTATAATTTAATGTATTGAGTTTTTAATATTCACCAGCATAAACTAAGGCTGCAAATTTATTTCTTTCCAATACTGTGCATTGCTGGGAATGTAACACCCTAAAAAAAAGAAAAAAAAAATTAGTATCGTTCATGTTGATAAAATCCTAATTCATTTTTCATTTTTCAAATAATGTATATTTAGTAAGCTTAGATAAAAATGCAACAAACCTCAGTAAAACCTTCTGCAATACGAATGATTAAAAATGGATACAAGCCCCAATAAGCCGCAAAAGGACTCACAACAGTGAAAACTGCAGTCAAAAACACACCTAATCCATAAACTAATTTGCCACCTATTTTCTCTGCTACTCTTCCACCTGGTACATTAGTTAAAACATATCCTAGGAAAAATGCACCAAGAATAAGACCTTGAGTTTTTATTCATTCTTAACGATGCTGAATTTTGCATTGCTAAAGCACGTTTTTGTGATGTTAAATACTTATATGTGATGACCTTAAAATTCAATTAAATAAAATAAATAATAGTTATTAATACAAAAAGTAAAAAAATTGAAATAAAAAATTTTTTTATCTTATTTTTTATCTTTTATTTTTTTTAAATTCTTTTGATTTTATGAATTTTTATGAAAATAAACTAAAGAAAAGTTTCTTACAACTTACCATAACAAAAGCTTGATGAAAATCTTAAATATTAAAATATTAAAATCCATTCTAACCTTTTATGAATTTCATCCTTTGTTTACATTTGACTCCACGTGCAAACCTACAGGTTAATTCGCTATTTATTACTAGTTTTCGATCTAGTTCTTTCGTACAGTTGGTATCGAGAAGCTTGCCTACTCCGAAGTTGGCAATCTCTCATCGACTTCTTGATCTGGTACACTCTGAACATAGCGTAGTGGTACAAAAAAATAATCGAACCCCAACGCTGATGAAAAGTTGTGTTTTCGATTATTTCACAGCCTTGCCACGAGAGGTCATCGCAAGTGTGTGAGTTCCCAATAGTATGCACAAAAATTAAAAAAAATTCCATGGATTTCATATCACATTGATATATTATATATTATTTACAATTTTCCCACAATATTTTAAATATTTGGTATTTTAAATTATATTTTATATATTTTGATTTTATTAATAGATATCAATTACTAAAGGCATCGCAACTTACAAATAGTAAACATGTTAATAATTCTGAAGAATTAGCAAAAAAAATTCACAATTCTATTCTCGATTCTATTACTTTGCATATCAAATCTATACAGTAGAGTACATTTGCATATTATTAATTTGAAAATTATATTATTCATGTCATTTATAAAACTTATTATTTCATTATAGGTTTGTTCATCTGTTACAAGTTACATATTCAATGTGTTTCTTTTGTGGTTTAGTAGCCAATGTAATGGGTCTTACAATCACACTTGTTCTTGTACTTATGATGTTTCAATAAAAATAAAAAGCTGAAAATAATTTTATATTTTGTTCAAATTTAATTGAATGTTTGTTTTACACACACAGGCAATAACGATGATGAATAATAATGATCTTCTTGATGCTCTACGAATGTTAATGCTTTATGGGGGTTGTGTCATAGATCTTTTTTATGTGACTTACGCAGGACAAAAAATCATTGACACCAGTTCTAAATTTTTTAATTCTATGTAAGCATTAGGAAACTTTTTAATACATTAAAATATATGAAGCACAGATTCACAAAATAACATGACTTAATATATACGTTGGCATAATATTATTAATTATTGTACTTGAATTTTTAGCTACCTGTGTAACTGGTATGAATTTCCTATAAAAACACAATATTTAATCAAATTTATGATGATGAAATGTGTTAAACCTTGTAAACTTACTGCTGGTCCTTTAGCAGTTTTAGATTTTAAAAATTGTAGCGCTGTAAGTTTATAGCTCCTCTTTTATTAGAGAGTATAGAGAAGAAATTTGAAGCTGAAATAACTCTTAAAAAAAACTAAGATTATAGCTTAAATTAGGGCTGGGCGTTCTATCCAGTTTTTTTACTATCCGGATAATTCGAATAACCGAATATCCGGGTACCCTAAAGCACGGATAATAACCTGACATCTGTAGTATCTGGATCTTATTCGTCCACACGAATATCCGGATATTACGAATATTAATCGGATATCCGTCTATCCGAGTATCCGGATAACCTAATGTATGAATATTAACCGGATATCCATAGTATCCGAATTTTATTTGTCCACACGGATATTCGAATTTCTGATTATACGGATTGTCAATACTAGTTTAAATGTAAATAAACTATTACTTAGCTAGATAGTAAAGCTGAATCAGTAAAGAGTAATATTTTAGAAAGACTGTTTTAAGATGTTAATAGCACATTACATATTAAGAGATAAAGGTTGATTTTTCCTCTAGGCGGTATGATTGCCGAGGCGAAACTCGAGGCGAAGTCGAGAGAGGCAAGCCGCCTGCAACGATGATCAACCTTAGTCTCGTATTATATGTACTATTTTTTATCGTAGCCGCTCGAAAATTCGTGGCAAATTTGTGGTTTGACGGTCGTGCACGATTGAAGTACGCGAGAGTAGTCTACTTCGCGGGTGTAGCCATGTTTTTACTTCCCTCTCTGTCATCTGGCCTGCTCGAGCGCCTTAAGTGTAATATAATACACTAACATACGTTTAAAAATCTTTAGAATCATCAGTCATCGCCGATAAGCTTTCCTTTCAACAATAACAATGAAGGTTAGAATTTCAATCGTGAGAGTACCGATAAAACTAACGAACATAAGTTGTATTTCTTTCTTTCTGGAGCCGTATTCTGTAAGCATAATGCTGTCGTTATATATTACTTTTTAGCGCTACTTCGCATATGTAGAAACCAATTTCCGTACTTAACGACTTCAATAACGCTGCGCTAAAGTTACAGAATCAGGCCCCGGTTAGCTAGATGGTGCGTCAACACGGAGAAAACATCGACTTTTGACGTAGATACAAAGAGAAGGAAGTCGAATTTTCGAGCAGGGTATGAAGAAAAAGTTTTTTAGCACATTATTGGAATAATAAATATCTTATATGAAATATATCATTGTAGTATTATTATAAACATTTAATTTAAATAAATTAAAAATTGAATAATATTGGCCATTTTCAAATGGTTATAATATTTTATCCGCATATAGTAATCGTGATGAAGTCTAGCTCAATAGACCCGGCTGGAAATGTTCAATCTAAACCGTATCGATTACAAAATATGTCGGGTTTAATATGGATTCTTGAAATAATAAACACCGATTTGGATTGATTAACAACAAATTGAATTACATTGGCATCAATCAGAGTTGTATTATTATCTTATGATTGTAACCAATTGATATAAACTACAATTAATTACATAGATACCTTAGTAGAAAATTGAGCATATTTTGGACAGAATTTCTGGTCATCGAAAGTGAAAATGACACTTATCTAGAAATTCTTTGAACAAAATTTTTAAGTGACATTTTAACTTACCGTTAACCAGAAATTATGTCCATAATATGCTCAATTTTCCAGAAGGGTGTTAATCAGTTACAATCGTTGCAGCCGTAAGTCAATGATACGACTCCACACGACTGATGTCGATATAATTTCATTCTTTATTAATCGGTCCAAATGTCTGAAAATCTATATCAAAATCGACATACATTTTAATCTGGATTAATTGGTTTTGATTTAGCATTTTCAGCAGGAAAATCAGAGCAAATCAGTCTGATGATAGAATTTCTTTATGTGAAAAAATTAGAAAACAATAATGTAATTTCAAATTTTCTTTTTGCAGGTTATCAAAATGGGCTTCTCATATGTTACATTTGTGTTGACTGTACGTTAATTTATTTTTAAATACTTATATTAAAATAATGTATAATGTATTATAATTATATAAAAACATTTTTTAAGTCAAATACAGTTTATTCTATTTTCAAAAACGGATTCTTTATTCTTCATCACATTTTTATTAAAATTATTTTGTTTATTTACCTTACCAATACTAATTTCATCCATGTAAATTATACAGGTTTTAATCATTCAAAGCAGTAAAATTATGATAATAATAATGATGATAATGTTTTTTTTTGCAAGAATTGAAACTTATTTATTCTCTAAAATGTTTTATATTTTGATCTGCCAAAAACTAAATAAGAAAAAATTTAAATATTCTTCCTGAATAGAAATTTTAATTTTAAGCGTAATCATGAGATTTTTTCACAACATTTTTATTTAAAATATAAGAATTTAGGTAGTTAGAAAGTTCATTTTGCATTTGCATCAAAAATACTTATACTATTCATTCGAAGAATTATTTCATAATTTCTAAGTTAAAATTTATTAACCAAAAATGCGTAAGCTATTAATAATCAATCAATGAAAGTTCAATTCTTAGAAAGTTATTTATTCGGCACTAATAATGAATCAATAATTTTGAAAATATTATATATATATATATAATATATAGAAATTTATTTAATAAAAAATTTTTAACTTATTGATTCTATTTCATTTCCATATTTATTCGTTGAACAGTATTTTCAATTCTAATAATAATCAAACTTTTGTTGACTGATAATTGGTAGCCTATCGCATTCTATTGCATGAATTTTCTTTAATTTCAATTTTGAAATTATGAAATAATTTTTCAAATAAATTTAATTTTTGACGGAAATATAAAATGTACTTTCTAAATATTGATGAAAAATTTTAAATGTACCTCAATTTATACAGATTGAAATTAAATATGATTGATAAAATAAATGCATTCAAAAAATTGAAATAGCGACAGGATGATATAAATATCTCTGGAACAATTAGCAAATTTCATATTAAAACTATACTATTTAACTTTGAATCAGTTGTTTCTGTTAACAATAACAATATTTATGTCTCAATATAACAAAATATATCGAAAATTATTCTTTATTCTCTTTGCTTTAGTCTTAGCTACTTATGAAAAATATTAAATGAATATTTACATTAAATATAAGTAATATTAAAATCAAATTAACTGGTATTATATTAGTCCTTTTTTAATCAATTTTTATTTACTTTTATGATCCAATTTTACATATTAAATAAGTTAACAAAAGTAATATTTTATTCATAAAAAATAATATTTGGATATTTAAATAATCATTGAGCTTTACACATTGAGAAATTATTCATGAATTAAATACATTTGTCCTTGATAAATTACTCAATCAAAAAGCCAGTTTATAATTGTTCAAAAAAGTAGAATTACATGACAATGTAAACAATTTTTTAAAAGAAATTTCTAGTTTTATTGCGATTGAGTTATTAGGGGTTTCATGAACGCGAAAATCGTTTTTTTTTTTTGTGAAATTATTTTTTTCCATGTCACATATATTAAAATGAATGGGCATGAAATTTTAAATCTTAAATATTATCGAGACGTTAGATTCTTATTGAAACTCACTGGTCTTTGGCCATATGAGAAGCATGGCACGAAAGTGTTTATCAGAACTATATATCTTATTATTACTTATTCAGCATCAGTACCAATGGTATTTAATTTACGTTCAGTTTTCTCGTTATTTGTAATTTATTCAAATTTTAAGTACTTTAAACAAAGTCAAATTGTAACTAAACTAAATTTCATAAACCAGTATACGCTCTTACTGGTGGAATATTGCAGACTCATTACATCATGTTCAACCTGATTAATATAAAATATTTAAAAAGTTTGTTTGCAATTTCAATATTATATCATAAATAAGTAATTTATTTTTTAAAGAACAAGGCAATTTAAAAATGAAAATCAGAATTTTTAAGTCTTATTTTTTATATGTAAGAATTGTTAAAACTTTAAGATATTTCATAATTTTATAGCTGTTACTATAATGTAAAAACAATTTGTATAATAAGATAGTAAAATATTCAGTGAACATTCAACAAAGATCATTTAAATAGGTATCAAGAGGAATTAAAGAAATAGGAAAAAATTTTCCCATAGTTCTGGAATGCTTAATTGCATTCATTCTTATAGTAGCAACCTCTATAAGATATGCAGCGACTTTTCTTGCCGAACTCAAGGTTTCACGTATATCATTTGTATCCGTTTAAATAATAATTAAATATTTTGAATTTAATAAAATTAAAATAATTAATTTTAGCTAAAACATCTCTTTGAACAAATAATGAAGGATTGGAAAGAATTTACTGATAAAGAAGAACAGAAAATTCTACATTATTTTGCTCATACTGGATTTATTTGGGCTAGAATATTAATTGGTAATAATTAATTATAGACAAATTAAATACTTTAGTTATCACAACTAAATTATTTTTTCCGTGTAGCCATATAAAAAACGGTTTCATTTGAAAAATTTTCTTTTAGTATTAATGATTTATGGATTCATATTGCTGACAACAGCAAAGACAGCATTACCAATAGTGCTAGATATGATAATTCCCATGAACAAATCACGTCAAAAAATGCTTTGTTGCTATGTAGACTACTTTGTCGATGAACAAGAATATTTTAATTACATATATATTCATATTCTAATTTTTGGATATGTGATTGCCAGCATTTATATGACTTGTGATACAACATTTATTAGCGTTGTACACCATTCCGTTGCACTCTTTAACATTGCTGAGTAAGATCGTTGAATTCTGAATTTATGATCAATCACGTAAATGACACAATATAAGCAATAATTGAAGACTCCTAAGGAAAAAAGGTGCATCTTAAAAAGTCATTAGTTTGGAATTTCATGCTAGCATTGAAATGAATTAAGGTGAATGTATCAGTTTTTGGACACCTTAAGAATGGTACCACCCAATAACTGGACACGGGTAAAATCGCGATTTTATCCGTGTCCAATTATTGTGTGGTATCATTTTTAAGGTGTCCAAAAACTGGTACATTTACCTTAACAAAATTCTTCAAAACTTTTACTGACATAATATAAACTATGAGTTTCTAAGTTAAGAAAGCGAATAGAACATTTTTTTTTAACTGGTGTGCAAAACTCTTTTTTGTATGCAAAGTACTCCATTCCCGTACGCAAAATACTTCACTTCGCGCACAGTTATGGTTTTTTATCTAATTTATCATTGCAACTCGTGATATTGTCACCCTCGCTTTGTTCGGGCGACAAACTTTTTAATCATCAAAAATCTTCAAAGCTTTGATCAATTTATTGTTTAATCTCATTTTGCACTCGCAGTTAAGAAAATTTAGATTCGATACAAGTCCGCAATGCAGGTGTTCCTTGTATGGATGTTTATTACCCTCGCTTCGCTTGGACGACAAACAACACCTATGCGGGAAACACCTGCTTTACGCACTTGTATGGGAAATAACTATTCAACAACCCATAATCCATATATTATTCAAAACTACTTCATGATAATATACAAATATACAAAAATGTCAGAAAAAGGCCTTTTTATCATTTAACCACCTGTTATATAGTGTTATATTTTTACTTTCAATATTTATAGTATAAGTATAATCATGTGCTAAAATAATTAATAAACACTTATAAACACTAATGACTATATTTCAAGATACGCACTTTTTCATTAGAAGTGTTCAATTCTAGAAAACAAAATGTATTGTGACCCATAAACATTATTTGGTCAAATTTTCAAAAGGAGAATTTTGGGTTTCAACAACATTTTTTAAGTCCTTTTAAAAATGTTTAATGTTTTTACAATATTATTATTCAAATGCAAAACCAAAAATTCTCTAATACTATCGAATAGATTTATTAATGTGATTGCATATTGGACGATAAGATAAGATCCTCCCTATTGAAAGATCTCTAATGAGATCTCATGCCAAAATCTTATGTGATAATATTTTTTTTTGCATGTTTTAAACCATTGATTGTAGACTATTTTTTAAAAATTTGAACTTGAAAATTTTTTTTTTATTTTTAGATTTATAAAAAGTTTCTAAGTTCAATTTAAAAAAAAAATTTTTTGAATTCGAATTTTTTTACAAATATATCCCAATAGATGGTTTGAAACATACCAAAAAATTATCGTCACACGAGAATTTTCCATGAGATCTCATTTAAGAATAAATAATTATATTAGTAATTATAGTTGGACTAACAAGGAGAGTGTTTCACCTTCGGGTCACCGTTTTTGCTCAAATTTTGGGAATGTTATAAAGATGCAGAAATATGAAGAAAGCCAAAATTTTAGAGGCCAACGCTCAAAATTTCCCTAGTTACAGGCCATTGAAGAAAATCACTAAAAAAGTTACTAGAATTTCAAACGCTTACAGTTCCTTAGCATTATTAGCTAGAAGCTTAAACCTTTTTTCAAATGAAAGCTGAGCTCAAATCCTTTCGAAATAGCACCTATACCATCTCAAAATATTATTTTTTCCCAAAGTTAGAGCGTAATAAAGATTGGACCTGAATTTTTTGTTTAAAACGTTAATTAATAATAAAAGCTAAAATTGGGTTCAATCTTTATTATGCTATAACTTTGGGAAAAAATAATATTTTGAGATGGTATAGGTGCTATTTCGAAAGAATTTGAGCTCAGCTTTCATTTAAAAAAAGGTTTAAGCTTCTAGCTAATAATTCTGAGGAACTATAAGCGTTTGAAAGTCTAGTAACTTTTTTAGTGATTTTCTTCGATGGCCTGTAACTAGGGAAATATTGAGCGTTGGCCCCTAAAATTTTGGCTTTCTTCATATTTCTGCATCCAGAAAACATTCCCAAAAATTGAGCAAAAACGGTGATCCGAAGGTGAAACACTCTCCTTGTAAGAGTTTTAGAAAAGAATATATATTAGTGACATAATCCATAGACAATGTTCAGTTAAATTTAATAGTATGTTAAGATTTAAAGCCAGAAAGTTGAATTTCTTGGCGTACGTGATATAAAAGTCGAGGCTTTATATCGCGCCTGCCAAGTCATTAAATATTATGGCCCCGTGTCATATACTATTCTTCATCACCCGCTGAAAATACGTTTAATAATAAATATTAATAAAATAGCATTGAGGACTGTTAGCTTATCATCGGGCATGCATATATTTTATTGGCACTTAATACATTTATATTATTAAGTCATTACGCTAGTCTACTATTTTTACTTTAGTGATTCACGTAAGCGCATTCTCTCGGCCACCTCATGAAGCGTGGCGATACTCAGCTTTTGATTAGTTAAAATTTAATGTACAGAGATTGTCCGCCCGAATTTTGTAAATCCGAGGTAAAGTCTAGGTTTTTGCCGGTCGAGGCGTATATCAGAAATATACATTAAAAATGAAAGAAAATAAAGTGCAAAAAAGAAAAAAATAATCGATAATTATGACAATTTTTTCATGCCGCAAATTCTGTAATGAGTGTTTTTATGGTAACGGAGCCTTAAAAAAGTCCTAGCTGCTTATAGCGAACGTTAAATGAAAATGTAAAAGTATAGATCAAAATGCGTCTGGGTAACCCGTACTTTCGGCTAGGGGATGAAGAAAAATCAATTTGATTCCATAAAAATCACAAAAATATGAAGCGATTGATTTAATAGTAATAAACAAAAGTAAGTATATAAAATAAAAATATGATAAATTTATTCATAGTTTTCAATTAAGAAGAGCACTTGAAACGATAGAAAATAAAGTAAATAACAAATCAATATCAGAGGAAAATGATGTTCATAAGATTATTCTTAAATCTCTTGCAGTACATCTTAAATCCATACAGTTTAGTATATTACTAATCCATATTTTATGTAAACACTAAAAAATTAAAAAAATAATTTTTTTTTCTTTTCTATAGATATGTGAACGATTTGCAGGATGCTTATTCAATGTGCTATTTCATTATATTAGTAGCATGTATTATTTCTCTTTCTTTATTAATGGCACTTGTAAATTATTCAAATAATATGAAATTCAATTGTAATTGATCCAATTCATATGAATGTCCTAAATTTTTAGGCAATGATGCTAGTAGGGGATCATATAAATTTTATAAGAGCAGTTTTTGGTATACTTATTCTAGGATTTGATATGGCATACTTATTTTATTCGCCACAAAAAGTAATTGATGCCAGCTCCTACATGTTTTATTCAACGTAAATAGATTATCCTCCCTGGTAGAAAATGAAACGCTTTTTCTACCATTTTATGGCCATTTCTTTAAAGTGAAGAGCAGAAAATGGGAATGTTTTATGGCCATTATTTGAACTAATATGAAACGTTTTTTTCAACCTTCATAGTGCTAAAAAATGCTAATAAAATGTTGAGTCTGATCCACTATTATTTGAATATAGATAGTTAACAGTAGAGTCTATCAAATTGTGCTTTAATTGATTACTATTAAGAATCATTTAAGGTTTTTTCTTGAAAGTTATCATTAATCATTAATAGAATCACTTTTGTTAATATATTCGCGCGTATATTTTGAGTTGTGATCGGATTGTTAGAGGTTATTTTAAAACGATTAATAAAATTTTCCATTTATTATTTTAAAAAACGATATTTTTATACTCGTTTCGTACTGCGTTTCATATTTTTATTTTAATAAAATTTAATATTATTTTTATTTTTATAAATTCCAATAAAAATAAACATTGACGAAGGAATGTGAATAAATACTAATCTATATTTTCTCGCCACGTGGCAAAAGTGAGGTTATGATTTTACCTATGATCTGAAAAATTAAGGACTCATTACTAAAAAGTTATATAACTAGTCGAAAAAAGTTGTCCACAGTTTACCTAATTTTTAGATAGCTGTTACTGATTTTTTCTCTCCGTTTACTTAAAATGCGTATTTTTTTGGCTAAATACAAAAATTTTGAACAACCCCTGGTAGAAAATGAAACGCTTTTTCTACCATTTTATGGCCATTTCTTTAAAGTGAAGAGCAGAAAATGGGAATGTTTTATGGCCATTATTTGAACTAATATGAAACGTTTTTTTCAACCTTCATAGTGCTAAAAAATGCTAATAAAATGTTGAGTCTGATCCGCTATTGTTTGAATATAGATAGTTAACAGTAGAGTCTATCAAATTGTGCTCTAATTGATTACTATTAAGAATCATTTAAGGTTTTTTCTTGAAAGTTATCATTAATCATTAATAGAATCACTTTTGTTAATATATTCGCGCGTATATTTTGAGTTGTGATCGGATTGTTAGAGGTTATTTTAAAACGATTAATAAAATTTTCCATGTATTATTTTAAAAAACGATATTTTTATACTCGTTTCGTACTGCGTTTCATATTTTTATTTTAAGAAAATTTAATATTATTTTTATTTTTATAAATTCCAATAAAAATAAACATTGACGAAGGAATGTGAATAAATACTTATCTATATTTTCTCGCCACGTGGCAAAAGTGAGGTTATGATTTTACCTATGATCTGAAAAATTAAGGACTCATTACTAAAAAGTTATATAACTAGTCAAAAAAAGTTTTCCACAGTTTACCTAATTTTTATATAGCTGTTACTGATTTTTTCTCTCCGTTTACTTAAAATGCGTATTTTTTTGGCTAAATACAAAAATTTTGAATAACATTTTTATATTAGCATTTTTTGCCTATAAGATGCTAACCAATATACCGAAAAATTTGAGCTCTGCAGATTCAGCAAAAAATTGCCATTTATTCGCCAATATTGACATGACAAAATATTACTATTGAAAATGGTCATAAATTGTTGTTTACACCATTTTTAATGTTCAAATTTCTACCAGGGACATTTTTATATTAGCATTTTTTGCCTATAAGATGCTAACCAATATACCAAAAAATTTGAGCTCTGCAGATTCAGCAAAAAATTGCCATTTATTCGCCAATATTGACATGACAAAATATTACTATTGACAATGGTCATAAATTGTTGTTTACACCATTTTTAATGTTCAAATTTCTACCAGGGCTATAACATATATAAATAAGATTTAATTTATTATTAAATAACTCATATTATATAATAATAAATTACTTTATTATTGCCAATAATTATAGTCAATATTAGCATCAGACTAATCAAATAAATTTTTTGGAAAGTTAATAATACTACTCATACTTATTTTTTAAATTTAATTTAATTATAGATAAAAAGCACCTCGAACCATTAACATTGAAATAATGATTAAGGTGAAATTTTTTGACAATCTAATTGTAGGTAGTTCAAAGTTTCCTGAACAAAAAATGTTTAAAGAGCAGTGCTCCAAATCCTCCTAAAAAAATTATAGCCAATTGAAGAGTTAAAAATATGGTCCATGCTTAAGACTTGCAAATTGTACACAAGACCATATTTTTTACTTTTCAATAGGCTATAACTTTTTTTAGAATTCAGACTACTGACCCTTAAACACTTTTTGTTCGGGAAGCAATGAACTGCCTAAAATTAAATTTTCAAGCAATTTTACCTTAGTCACGTTTTTAATATTAATGGTGTGGGGTCCTTTTGTGAACAAATACTGATTGGACTTTAATTCTTGTCATATTTCGGCACTTATATTATCTTTATGTGATGTATTGACTATCCTTGAAAGTAATATGCCTAAGACTTTCTTTTTTGGCTCTCTACTCATTTTCTAGTTAATAAAGTAGCCATTACTGATGAGGTCTAAAATATTCATGTAATGTATTCATATAGCATGAATTATTATGGAATTAAAATTTTTAGTTATTTTTCTGGTTGGTATCAGTTTCCTTTCAAAACAAAACGTATAATACATATTATGATGATGAGAAGCTTGAAACCTTGTCGATTGAGTGCGGGCCCCCTAATGGATTTGAGTCTGGCAACATGTGGGAATGTAATTGTATAACAATATTTTTAACAAAATTTTCAGTTAAAATAATAATAAAAACACTACATTTTATAGATTACGAAAATGGCAATGTCTTATGTTGCAGCTGTGTTATCTATGCATTAAATATATTTCAATTTACAGATAATGTAGTCAATGATAGCAAATGAAATAAATTAATCAGCAAAAATAAAAGATTTATTTATTTAAATATTCATTAATACATTATTATATCATGTATAAAAGTTTTATTCCAATTTTTAGTTAAATAATTAAAAATAAAACAAATTGAAAGAAACCAAAAAAAATAAAATAGATTTTTGGACGTAATATTAAATTGTAATATTAAATAAATCCATCACTATATTATTTATGTAGAGCTAAAATTTTTCCTAACTAAATTTTTAATGTTTAATAACATTTAATTATTATTATTGGATAAACAAATATGCTATGAATTTCATAAAATATTAAAATAATCGTTAAGCTTTACACATTAAGAAAATCATACTATATCATACTAGAAATTCATAGAATATGAATAATTTCGTAGTCATAAGGTAAACTTTTATTGCTCAAAGAAATAAATTTTATAATTGTCGTGACATATATATGGTATATATTAGGCGAGTGGTTTACCCCTAAAAAGACACTTAGAAATGCAATATACAAGCACCACTGTACGTTACATGTGCTTTGTTCACCAACACACTTACGAGCTCCGTCGCTGATTAGCATAGCAATAATAGCATAGCATAAATATAGCGACGTTAAAAAAAAAAAAAAAAAAAATTTTAAGAACTATTAGTGACTCTAAACACCTTGAATCTTAAATGTAATAATTTTTTGTTGTAAATGAAATATTATCGTGATAAAACGATTCTTTTTTTTCTAGATCAAATATACAAAAATGAATGAGCATGAAATTTTAAATGTTAAATATTATCAAGACATTAGACTCTTATTGAAACTCACTGGACTTTGGCCGTATCAGAAGTATAATACGAAAAAGTTTATTAGAATCGTATTACTCATCATTACTTATTCAGCAACAGTACCAATGGTATTTAATTAATATATATTTTATATTTTGTTTATAAATAATTTAATTAAAAGTATTTATAAAAAGATTTATAATCAATACATACTATTATGGATGGGATATTTGAGAATAAATTTAAAAGTGCTATATATATATATTGTGTAGCACAGAATATTTAAAAATTTGGTTTGCAATTTTAATATAATATCACAAACAAGTAGGCAAGTTCCTGGACTGTTTACCAGTTTGAAAATGAAAATAAAAAAGTTAAAATCAAAATTGTGCATTATACATTCTCTCGATAGTTTCAATAGCTTTTCAATACCATAGGTTACTTCATAAAATGCTTCCTCACGATATTAGAATTTATTACCTCTTCTCGTTAACAATATTAATGTCATTTACTTTTTAAATATTCATTTCGTTACAATAGATTAAAAATAAATTGCATAAATTTAATCTTCATAGCACAGTAAATAAAGCAAATCATATTTAATGTTCTTACATTTACATTATCGTGTAATTTTTGTAATCAGAATTCATAAAAAGGAGCATAGGATATAAGTAAAAGTACACTTTTAAAACATGCAATGACTTCGGCTTCGCCTCAGCCGACAATTACATGTGATCTGAGATATTTCTTTTTTTTCTGGCCTTGGGTCGTAATATACTATTTATTCAATATCTTCTATCTTTTATAAAGTGCTTAATACAAAAATAGTACATTACATTACAAGGGACGAAAGGCGATCTTCCTCGGCTTCGCCGCGGGGGGCAATCACACCGCCGGGAACGAGATCGACTTTAGTCCCATGTAATGTATACTATTTTTCTTCATGTCTGGTCGAAAATTCGTGGCGAATTCGTCGTTCAGCGGTCGCGAACGCACAAAGTAGGCGAGAGCAGTCTGCTTCGCCGGCGCAGCCATGTTTTTACTTTCCTCCCTGCCAGCTGGCCTTACGATGCGCGTTATTATATGTATAACAAATTAAAAGCGAAGGGCTTTTTAAATCTGCTAACATTTGCAACACGAGTGAAACGAGTGTTGCTGGTTAGCGGATTTTAAAAAGCCCGGAGTAAACAAAGCAAAATAAACATAATAAAAATATAACACAACCCTACGCGTTCACTAACGCAACTAAATGCACACACACAAACACAATTAAACACATATAATATTTTACAAAATGCAACTTTTTTTTTCATTTTTAACGTCACTGTATTTATGCTATCATTACAAAGCAAAATAAATATAATAAAAATATAACACACCACTACGCGTCCATTAACCCAACTAAATGCACACACACAAACACAATTAAATGCATATAATATTTTACAAAATGCAACTTTTTTTAAAATTTTTATCGTCACTCTATTTATGCTATCATTACGATGCTAATTAGCGACGAAGATCGCCAATGTGTTTGAGAATAAAGCACACGTAATGTACATTGATGCTTTTTTCTACAATGGAGGTTAAAATCACGATTGCGAGAGCGCGTCAAGGAGAACGGGAGAACGAGTAAACGTTGTATATTCTTCCCTCCCGGCTAGCTAGGTGGCGCTTCGATGCGGAGGGAACATCAACTTTCGATGCGGATCTGTAGGGTGGGAGGTAGAATTTTCGACTAAGATATAAAGAATAGTATATTACACACCAAGGGAGGTAAAGTATTGGCGAGTCCATAGCACATATAATTGCCACCTCGAGCCGAAGGCGAGGGTGGCAAATATGTGCTATGGGCTCGCCATTTTACCTCCCGTGGAGTGTATACTATTTTTCGCCATACCCGGGCCGAAACTATGACTTTTGTTTTTCGGCGCCGGGACGAAAGTCGTAGTTTCGGGCAGGGTATGGCGAAAAAATATTTTTTGTCCTCAGGCCGCGAAGTGAATTTTTACGTCCTGTATACAGATCGCGAAATATTAAATTTTTGGCTCTTAGACCGCAAAATAAAAATGTGTATATATTCAATACATTTTATTAATAAGAGTTTGCAGAAAAACGTTTTCGACGGCACTGATACTTGAAATTGATCTGACTGGGAGAGTATCAGACCTACGGATCACAGATTTTATGTTTGTTCTATTCAATTTTATTTTTAAAATTTAAAAACAATCTAATTATTTAAAATTTTTTTATATTTTAAGAATTATTAATTCTTTTTTTTAAGACGAGGGGACTTTGTTTGCCGTTTCCTAAATTCGGCTCTGCCCTCCTGTTGGCCACAGCCACCTCTTGTAATTTCGGTGGCCTTTGGACAAAAAATAGTATATGTTGTCACGGCCGCAAAAGTATCATTCTTGCACGTGCAACTGAAGTGGCCTCGCCTCGCTCGACCCCTCAGCTTGCAATCGCCAAGAATGATAGGTTTCGCGGCCTTGAGCCATAATGTATTATATCATATATAGTTTATTGTGCAATTAAATTTTTAGTTATTTTTGTGGCTGGTATGAATTTCCTTTCAAAACAAAACGTTTAATACATATTATGATGATGAGAAGTATGCGACCTTGTATATTAAAAGTTGGTTCTATGCTGGATATGAGTATGGTATCAGCTGGGATGGTAATTACAAAACCAATTTTTTTTTAATTTTCACCAAAATTTTTTATTACAATAACAATAATAATAACATTATGTTTTATAGTTTCTCAAAATGGCTATGTCTTATTTCACAGCTATGAAATCTATGACTTGAATAAATTTCAACATACAGATAATGTAGTCAATTATAGTAATAAAGTAAATTTATCAACCAAAGTAAAATATTCATTTATTTAATCCATTATTTACAAAAAATTTATCCATTATGTTGTGTAGCATAAGAATTTTCGTATGTGTTAAACATATGTACTTTAAAAATATCTTTAAGAAATTTACTTTAAATAACTGTTCAAGCGTAAAGAGCTATTCTTATATTTTAGAATAGTACATTGTGCAACAAGGGAGCAAAATAGGTGTTTGTCGACGAATGCGTGTTTGTCGGACCAGTCGACAAACATGCTCCCGCGTTGCACGTACGTAAGAAAATATATTAGTGACATAATCCATAGACAATATTCAGTTAAATTTAATAGTATATTGAGATTTAAAGCCAGAAAGTTGGATTTCTTGGCGTGCGTGATATAAAAGTCGAGGTTTTATATCGCGCCTGCCAAGTCATTAAATATTATGGTCCTGTGTCATATACTATTCTTCATCACCCGCTGAAAATACATTTGATAATTAATATTAATAAAATAGCATTGAGGACTGTTAGCTTATCATCGGGCATGCATATATTTTATTGGCACTTAATACATTTATATTATTAAGTCATTACGCTAGTCTACTATTTTTACTTTAGTGATTAACGTAAGCGCATTCTCTCGGCCACCTCATGAAGCGTGGCGATACTCAGCTTTTGATTAGTTAAAATTTAATGTACGGAGAATGTCCGCCCGAATTTTGTAAATCCGAGGCAAAGCCTAGGTTTTTGCTGGTCGAGGCGTATATCAGAAATATACATTAAAAATGAAAGAAAATAAAGTGCAAAAAAGAAAAAAATAATCAATAATTATGACAATTTTTTCATGCCGCAAACTCTGTAATAAGTGTTTTTATGGTAACGGAGCCTCAAAAAAGTCCTAGCTGCTTATAGCGAACGTTAAATGAAAATGTAAAAGTATAGTTCAAAATGGGTCTAGTTAACCCGTACTTTCGGCTAGGGGATGAAGAAAAATCAATTTGATTCCATAAAAATTACAAAAATATGAAGCGATTGATTTAATAGTAATAACCCGCGTAAAAATCGAAAATATGGGCAATATATTGCTAATATATTGGATATTTATATTATCAATACATTGCCGATATATTGGATCTACAATTATCCAATATATTAGCAATATATCTGCAAGACAACACGATCCAATATATTGGCAATATGTTGCCAATGTTTATTTTTATTTTTCTATAGCAATATATTGCCAATATATTGCCAATGTTTATTTTTATTTTTCTATAGCAATATATTGGCAATATATTGCCAATGTTTATTTTTATTTTTCTATAGCAATATATTAGAAATATATTGCCAATGTTTACTATTATTTTTCAATAGCAATATATTTCTAATGCATTGCGTATGTTTATTATCATATTTTAATAATGGTATATTTATAATATTTTTCTCATTTTTACGAAAAAAATTTAGTTTTATAGTCACGGTAATATATTGAGTAATGCTTTTATAAAAAAAAATCTTAATTTTATTCTATTTACTTAAATTTACCCTGGTAGAAAACTGGCCATGAAAAATGGTATATACGTTACTGATTGACTTAATTTACACTGTTAAAAAAAATATTAAATTTAATGTAAAATATGAAACTAGCTTCCAATCCGTGTCATTAATTTTAAAAATTAATTCTAAAAATTATGAAAAAATTATTAATTCTTATGCAATTTTCTGGTAAAATTAAGATAAAATTATTGATTCTCAGAATTATTTTTTAAAATTAATAACACGGATCGGAAGCTGGTTTCATATTTTACATTAAATTTAATATTATTAAATTATATTATTTAATATTATTTAAAAATGAAAATTACAATGTATCTGATTTAATTGACACTGTAGATAGTAAACTTACTTTGATCAAACCACCTTTGTATATAGTTAGACGTCCTAGGTCGATAAAGTCACATTTCAACTATTGGAAAGCGTCAGAGCTAAAAAATTGGTTTTTTTATTACTCTCTACCTGTTTTATGTAATATTTTACCTAATGAATACTTTAATCATTATATGTATCTTGTTCTGGCTATTTATATATTATGTAAAGAAAAAATTGCGTATGAAGAGGTCAATTTTGCCGAAATATTAATCAATGAATTTACAAGTAGATTTAAGCAACTTTACGGTATTAAGTATATGTCTTGCAACTTGCATAGTTTAAGACATTTACCTGAGGTAGTGCGTCGCCTTGGTCCATTATGGACAACTTCCTGTTTTCCTTTAGAAGACATAAATGGGAAAATTAAATCATTAGTGCATAGCAGTATGAACTGCAAATTATTTTCAATTTAGATATGCACGTAAAACTTTATACTCTAAGTTATGAATGGTTAAAAAAAGATAGCGATACTTACAAATTTTGCAAAACACTTTTATCACCGCAAAAAAAATTAAGATTGACTAAGATTGAAAATAATATATTTGTAGCTGGCAATGCAAAAAAAATTAAACAATCAGATGCTCAACAAATTCTACTGGAGAATAATTTAACAGGCACAAACATATTTTCTTTCAATAAATTATATAAGAATGGATTATTGTATACTTCTGAATCGGCTCAAAAAAATCAAAAAAATGAATCTTATTTTGTTACGTACACAAACATGTTAAATTATAGTTATGGCAAAATTTCAAATTATATATGCATCACTAATTGTAATTGCAACAAAATTTGTGAATGTTCAGGAAAAAATTATGCTTTTCTCAAAAAAATTATCACAACAAATCCATTTTCCGTTAATGTACCCAGAGGTACTTTAAAATATATCCATGAGTGCAAAGAATTAGATGATTCGATAACGTTAGTAGATGTTAAAAATTTAATAAATGTCTGTATACGAATGAAATTAGAAAATGAAAAGTCTTATATTTGTGAGCCTGTAAATAATCTAGAAACGGAGTAAACGTAATTTGTATATTGTAAATAATTATTGTAAAATATGTATTGAAATATGTTTAATAAAAATGCTTATTTGAAAATTTTTTATTCTGTTCAAAATTGTTATTATCAAATTATAAATGTACTATTGAATAATTTCAATATGACAAATATATGATTATAATTATACATCAAAAATTTAAATTAGAAAGTATTAGCAATATTTTTTCAATATATAACTATTGGAATATAATTTTGAACATAGGCAATATATTACCAATATATTGCTATTGAAAAATAATAGTAAACATTGGCAATATATTGGCAATATATTGCTATAGAAAAATAAAAATAAACATTGGCAACATATTGCCAATATATTGGATCGTGTTGTCTTGCAGATATATTGCTAATATATTGGATAATTGTAGATCCAATATATCGGCAATGTATTGTTAATATACATATCCAATATATTAGCAATATATTGCCCATATTTTCGATTTTTGCGCGGGAAACAAAAGTAAGTATATAAAATAAAAATATGATAAATTTATTCATAGTTTTCAATTAAGAAGAGCACTTGAAACGATAGAAAATAAAGTAAATAACAAATCAATATCAGACGAAAATGATGTTCATAAGATTATTCTTAAATCTCTTGCAGTACATCTTAAATCCATACAGTTTAGTATATTACTAATCCATATTTTATGTAAACACTAAAAAATTGAAAAAATAGTTTTTTTTCTTTTCTATAGATATGTGAACGATTTGCAGGATGCTTATTCAATGTGCTATTTCATTATATTAGTAGCATGTATTATTTCTCTTTCTTTGTTAATGGCACTTGTAAATTATTCAAATAATATGAAATTCAATTGTAATTGATCCAATTCATATGAATGTCCTAAATTTTTAGGCAATGATGCTAGTAGGGGATCATATAAATTTTATAAGAGCAGTTTTTGGTATACTTATTTTAGGATTTGATATGGCATACTTATTTTATTCGCCACAAAAAGTAATTGATGCCAGCTCCTCATGTTTTATTCAACGTAAATAGATTATCCTATAACATGTATAAATAAGATTTAATTTGTTATTAAATAACTCATATTATATAATAATAAATTACTTTATTATTGCCAACAATATAAGATTAAATTATAGTCAATATTAGCATCAGACTAATCAAATAAATTTTTTGGAAAGTTAATAATACTAATCATACTTATTTTTTAAATTTAATTCAATTATAGATAAAAAGCACTTCGAACCATTAACATTGATATAATGACTAAGGTGAAATTTTTTGACAATCTAATTGTAGATAGTTTAAAGTTTCCTGAATAAAAAATGTTTAAAGAGCAGTGCTCTAAATCCTCCTAAAAAGTTATAGCCAATTGAAGAGCCAAAAATATAGTCCATGCTTAAGACTTGCAAATTGTACACAAGACCATATTTTTTACTTTTCAATAGGCTATAACTTTTTTTAGAATTCAGACTACTGACCCTTAAACACTTTTTGTTCGGGAAGCAATGAACTGCCTAAAATTAAATTTTCAAGCAATTTTACCTTAGTCACGTTTTTAATGTTAATGGTGTGGGGTCCTTTTGTGAACAAATACTGATTCGACTTTAATTCTTGTCATATCTCGGCACTTATATTATCTTTATGTGATGTATTGACTATCCTTGAAAGTAATATGCCTAAGACTTTCTTTTTTGGCTCTCTACTCATTTTCTAGTTAATAAAGTAGCCATTACTGATGAGGTCTAAAATATTCATGTAATGTATTCATATAGCATGAATTATTATGGAATTAAAATTTTTAGTTATTTTTCTGGTTGGTATCAGTTTCCTTTCAAAACAAAACGTATAATACATATTATGATGATGAGAAGCTTGAAACCTTGTCGATTGAGTGCGGGCCCCCTAATGGATTTGAGTCTGGCAACATGTGGGAATGTAATTGTATAACAATATTTTTAACAAAATTTTCAGTTAAAATAATAATAAAAACACTACATTTTATAGATTACGAAAATGGCAATGTCTTATGTTGCAGCTGTGTTATCTATGCATTAAATATATTTCAATTTACAGATAATGTAGTCAATGATAGCAAATGAAATAAATTAATCAGCAAAAATAAAAGATTTATTTATTTAAATATTCATTAATACATTATTATATCATGTATAAAAGTTTTATTCCAATTTTTAGTTAAATAATTAAAAATAAAACTAATTGAAAGAAACCAAAAAAAATAAAATAGATTTTTGGACGTAATATTAAATTGTAATATTAAATAAATCCATCACTATATTATTTATGTAGAGCTAAAATTTTTCCTAACTAAATTTTTAATGTTTAATAACATTTAATTATTATTATTGGATAAACAAATATTCTATGAATTTCATAAAATATTAAAATAATCGTTAAGCTTTACACATTAAGAAAATATTCATAGAATATGAATAATTTCGTAGTCATAAGGTAAACTTATATTGCTCAAAGAAATAAAATCATGTAAAATCGGTAGTCAAAATTTTTGTTCTATTTTATAATTGTCATGACATATATATGGTATATATTAGACGAGTGGTTTACCCCTAAAAAGACACTTAGAAATGCAATATACTGAATAAGTTTTTCCAAAATTACTTGGTTCTGTATATTATTAAGAGTAGGAACAAATTATATATGACTAAGAAAGGATCGTTAAAATAAAGTTCCAACTACTTAATAATTTTAAGAACTATTAGTGACTCTGAACACCTTGAATCTTAAAGGTAATAATTTTTAGTTATACATGAAATTTGCATATTATCGTGATAAAACAATTCTTTTTTTTTCTAGATCAAATATAAAAAAATGGACGAGCATGAAATTTTAAATGTTAAATATTATCAAGACATTAAACTCTTATTGAAACTCACTGGTCTTTGGCCTTATCAGAAGTACAAAACGAAAAAGTTTATTAGAATCGTATTACTCATCATTACTTATTCAGCAACAGTACCAATGGTATTTAATTAATATTTATTTTATATTTTGTTTATAAATAATTAGATTAAAATTATTTATAAAAAGATTTATAATCAATGCATACTATTATGGATGGGATAATTAAGAATAAATTTAAAAGTGCTATGTGTATTGAGTAGCACAGAATATTTACAGATTTGGTTTGTAATTTTAATATAATATTACAAACAAGTATCTAAGTTCCTAGACTGTTTACCAGTTTGAAAATGAAAATAAAGAAGTTGAAATCAAAATTGTGCATATACATTCTCTCGATAGTTTCAATAGCTTTTCAATACCATAGGTTACTTCATAAAATGCTTCCTCACGATATTACAATTTATTAGCTCTTCTCGTTAACAATATTAATGTCATTTACTTTTTTAATATTCATTTCGTTACAATAAATTAAAAATAAATTGTAAAAATTGAATCTTCATAGCACAGTAAATAAAGCAAATCATATTTAATGTTCTTACATTTAAATTATCGTGTAATTTTTATAATCAGAATTCATAAAAAAGAGTATAGGATATAAGTAAAAGAACACTTTCTAAACATGCAATTATAATTGAATATAAATAATATTTAAATAGATATCAAGAGGAATCAAAGAAATAGGAAAAAACTTGCCTATAGTTCTGGAATGCTGCGTTATGTTGATACTTATAGTAACATGTTCTATAAGATATACAGCGACTTTGGCTGCAGAAATCAAGGTCTTACGTATATTATTTTTATTTTTTTAAATGATATTTAAATACATTAAATTTATTAGAATAAAATTAATTAATTTTAGTTAAAATATCTTTTCGAACAAATGACGGAGGATTGGAAAGAATTCACAGATAAAGAAGAACAACAAATTTTACATTATTTTGCTTACACTGGATTTATTTGGTCAAGAATATTCATCGGTAACATAACATTTTTCATATTAAGAAAATTAAATGTATTATTTATTATTAGTTCTATTTTTACTCCATGACAATTAAAAATTTTAATTGCTTAAAGGGAAAAATATAATGCTAATCATGCATTGTAAAATTAATCATGTTCCATTTTAAATTAAAATATTGTATAGTATATTACACACCAAGGGAGGTAAAGTATTGGCGAGTCCATAGCACATATAATTGCCCTCTCGAGCCGAAGGCAAGGGTAGCAAATATATGCTATGGGGTCGCCATTTACCTCCCGTGGAGTGTATACTATTTTTCGCCATACCCGGGCCGAAACTATGACTTTTGTTTTTCGGCGCCGGGATGAAAGTCGTAGTTTCGGGCAGGGTATGGCGAAAAAAATTTTTTTAAATAATAAATGATACAATGAAACTCAAAGATTCACTTACAATTAAAAAACGGGCACATTAGTGGAGTTCGAAAGGCGGGCCGAAAGTGAGCCATAGCTTACGTCTAAAATTTAGTGGGAGAATGAGATTTGCGAAAGTTATAAAATTTATAACTCCTGCAAAATCTCATAACTCCCACTAAATTAAAAATTTATAAAATTCAATTCATTATTGAAAATTACTATTAAAAAATTTAATTTTTTTCGATTTGAGTCCATTTTCTTTAAGTTGATTAAAATGACCAGGGTTGAGTTTGGAATAAAGCACAATATCCAACTTGAGGGCCAAGTATATTTCTCATTCGGTTATTTACTCCCTTCGCTCCGCTCGCTCAGGTGGCAAATCTACCCTCGGGAGAAATATACGATTTTACTCCCTTGTTGCATAATGTACTTTGACAATTGAATTATTATTTTCCTATCTCATTTGTAATATTCTATTTCAGTTTCATTAATTTTTGGATTTATATTGATAGCAACAGCAAAGACAATATTGCCAATAGTACTAGATATGATAATTCCCATGAATGAATCACGTCCAAAAATACTCTCTCTTTATGTAGACTACTTTGTAGATGAACAAGAATATTTTAATTATATATGTCTTCATATTATGACTTTCGGGTATGTGATAGCTTGTATTTTCATGGTCAGTGATATAACATTCATCACTATAGTGCATCATTCTGCTGCACTCTTCAATATTGCTGGGTAAGATTGTTAAGCTATTACTTTTAATACAATTATTATTAATCACATGTAAGAGAAGATATTTTCTGTATAAATTTTTAATCAGCTTCTTTTTACATTTTATGAAATCAAAAGTAATAAATTTATTTGCAGTTTTCAATTAAGAAGAGCATTTGAAATAGTAAATGATAATAAAAACAACAAATCTAAATTAGTTCAAAATGATGTACATAATATTGTTCTTAAATCTATTTCAGTACATCTTAAATCTATACAGTTTAGTATAATTGATTCCTAAATTACATAAATAACGAACATTTAAATATATAAATTTTTTTTCTTTATAGATTCGTGGACGATTTGCAAGATGCTTACTCAACATGTTATTTCATCATGGCAATAGCATGTGTCTGTTCACTTTCAATTTTATGTGTTCTTGTAAATAATTTAAGTAAAGTAGAAAATCTGATTATAATTTGTCCCATTTATGTAAATAAATTAAATTTTTAGGCAATGATGCTTTTTGGGAACCATTTAGAATTCATAAGAGCAGTTTGTGGTATACTTATTACTGTATATAATTTGGTATACATCTGTTATTCAACACAAAAAATAATTAATGCCAGCTCCTATATGTTTTATTCTACGTAAATAGTTTGTACCATGAAGCATATTAATAGTATTATGTTGACATCATTATTATGTTAAACTAATATTAAATTTATTTTGTCATAATTGATATGAAATAAAAATCAATATGCATTTTGTTTGTCATAATATAATGTTTTTAATTAATTTTATATCTTTTATCTTTTATAAAGTGCTTAATACAAAAAAATATTTTTTCTGCTCTCCAGCCGGAAATTGGCAACTTCCTGGCCGCTGCCCAAAACGAAGTTGCCGCTTCCCGGCTCCGTCGAGCAGAAAAGTGCATTACAACCCATGGCCAGTAAAAAAGAAAGCCTCAGATCACATGTTTGTCAACCTCGGCTTCGCCTCGGTCGGCAATTACATGTGATCTGAGACATTCTTTTTTTTTACTGGCCATAGGTTGTAATATACTATTTTGTCCTCAGGCCGCGAAGTAAATTTTCACGTCCTGTTTACAGATCGCGAAATACTAAATTTTTGGCCGTGAAATAAAAATGACATTATATTCAATACATTTTATTAATAAGAGTTCGCAGAAAAACGTTTTCGACGGCACTGATACTTAGAATTGAACTGACTGGGAGAGTATCAGACCTCCGGGTCACAGATTTTCTTTGTTCTATTCAATTTTATTTTTATATTTTAAGAATTATTAATTATTTTTTCAAAGACAAGGGGACTTTGTCTTTCATTTCCCAAATGCGGCTCTGTACTCCTATCGGCCTCAGCCGCCACTTGCAATTTCGGTGGCCTTTGGACAAAAAATAGTATATGTTGTCACGGCCGCAAAAGTATCATTCTTACATGTGTAGCTAAAGTGGCCTCGTCTCGCTCGACCCCTCAGCTTGCAATCGCCAAGAATGATACGTTTCGCGGCCTTGTGTCATAATGTACTATATCATATATAGTTTATTGTAAAATTAAATTTTTAGTTATTTTTGTGGCTGGTATGAATTTCCTTTCAAAACAAAACGTTTAATACATATTATGATGATGAGAAGTATGCGACCTTGTATATTAAAAGTTGGTTCCATGCTGGATATGAGCATGGTATCAGCAGGTATGGTAATTACAAAACCAATTTTTTAAAATTTTCAACAAAATTTTTTATTACAATAACAATAATAATATTATGTTTTATAGTTTGTCAAAATGGCTATGTCTTATTTTACAGCTATGAAATCTATGACTTAAATAAATTTCAACATACAAATAATGTAGTCAATCATAGTAATAAAGTAAATTTATAAACGAAAATAAAATATTCATTTATTTAATCCATTATTTAAAAAAAATTTATCCATTATGTTGTGTAGCATAAGAATTTTTGTGTGTGTTAAACATATGTACTTTAGAAATATCTTTAAGAAATTTACTTTAAATAATTGTTTAAACGTAAAATGTTTTTCTTATATTTTAGAATAGTTCATTGTGCAACAAGGGAGCAAAATAGGTGTTTGTCGCATCAGTCGACAAACATGCTCCCGCGTTGCACATACTATTTTCTCACGCGAAGAGCACCGAAAATATTATTTTTTACATCATAAATAAATGATATTAATTCTACCAGGGTGATAGTGATAAAGTAAATGTATCAGCAGAACTAAATATTTTTTCATTTGAATATTTATCAGTATAATGTATAAAAATTTTATTCCAATTTTCAGTTAAATTAATCAAAAATAAAACGATTTTTTATTAATTTAACTGAAAAGATAATATAATGATGGGTATATATCATTATATTATCTATATAATGTCAAAAATTTTCGTAACCAAATTTTCTATGTTTAATAACATTTGTTTATTATTATTGATAAACAAATATTTTATAAAGTTCATAAAGTATTAAAATAAACGTTAAGCTTTACACATTAAGAAAATATTCATAAAATATGAATAATTTCGTAGTCATAATTTTTAACTTTCATTACTCAAGGACACATATATCGTCGATACAAATGAACAAAGGTGCACTTACAAAAAAATATCAACGGAAAAAGGGGTACTGTGATTTTGTCGGCGAAAAAGGGCGCGTTACAAAAATTAACGGCGAAAAAAGGCGTGCTACCATTTTGACGCCGAAAAAAGGAGGATACAAGAATTGACGGCAAAAAAGGCGCACTACAAGAATTGAATAAATTGCTATCTCAAAAATTACAAGAAAAAATTATCAAAGATTTATTTAAAAATTTTTTATTGTTTATTTTACATACAATTTATTAATTTTTATTGTAATTTAATGTGGGTTGAGAATAAAGAGATCGAAGGAACTTTTATTAAATAAGTAAAAAACTGTATAATTTAGTTTTATTTTGACTATAAATACGAATAAAGGTCTGATTGCAAAAAATTTCAGCGAAAAAGGTCTGCTTGCAAAAAATTTCAGTGTGCTATGATTTTGATGGTAAAAAATGCGCATCACAAGATTTATCGGTGAAATAAGACGCATTTCAAGAATTGATGCTGAAAAATGACGCATTACCACGCCTTTGTTTGTATTAGTTTAACAGCACGCCTTTTCTCGTACATGCACCAACGGTGCATGTACGATAAATAGTATGGTGTACATTAGACGAGTAATTTACACCTAGAAAACACTTGGAAATGCAGTATATAATTTTTTTCAAATTTATTTGATTCTGTATATTATTAAGAGAGCAAACAAATATATAACTGAGAAAGAATCGTTAAAATAAATTTTCAACTACTTTATGATTTTAAAGTTTTTAGAGACTCTGAACACCTTGAACTTATATATAACAATTTTTTTATTGTAAATAAAATTTGGATATTATTGTAATAAAAAAAAAATTCTTTTTTCCAGATCAATGTACAAAAATGAATGAGCATGAAATTTTAAATGTTAAATATTATCAAGACATTAAATTCTTATTGAAACTCACTGGTCTTTGGCCTTATCAAAAGTATAAAACGAAAGTGTTCATTAGAATTCTATTTCTCGTCATTATTTTTTCAGCGTCAATACCAGTGGTATTTAATTTATAATTATTTTATGTTTATAATTAATTGAAATGTTCATTAAAAAATTTATAGTCAATATATCTCATTACGAATATTTACGAATATTTTCGAATATTTACTTAACATAACATCACAAACAAGTATTTAAATTCTTGGACTATTTTGCAATTTCAAAATTAAAATAAAAAATATAGTTTGGATTTTCATATACAGTTCGATCTCCTAATAGTCTCGCAATTTGTCCACGAGGAAAAAAATTCTCTCAAAATTATTGTTCTTACACCAGAACTCCCTATAGCGTTGTAATAGAAATTATGCTTACATTCTCTGGATAGTCTCAATAGCTTTTCAATTGGATAAATTACTTCATAAAATGCTTGTTCGTGATATTACAATAGTTTTTCTTATTAACAATATTAATGGAATTTACTTTTTCAAATATTCATTTTGTTACAATAGAATAAAAATACTTGTCATTTCCTTGGCAGACATAAACGAAATTTTTGAAAATGTATAAATTTAATCTTCTTAGCACAGTAAATAAAGTTAATTATATTTATACCACTCTAACCTCAAAATCATAACTTTAATATGATTATTCGGCTATCGTGGTATAAAATACATTATGGAATGGGTGTGTAAAAGCTTTTTTACGTACTCGCCTTCGGCTCGGGCTGTAAACTTCTCGTTTCGTAAATAAAGCCTTTACACACCCATTGCATAATGTACTATTAATGCTCTTACATATGAGTTTAAGTAATATTGACATAGGTATCGAGAGGAATCAAAGAAATAGGAAAAAACTTGCCCATAGTTCTGGAATGCATCGTTATATGTATCATAGTAATAACAAGTTTTATAAGATACACAGCGACTTTTGCTGCAGAATTCAAGGTCTTATATACATTATTTTTATTTATTTAAATATTTGAATGCGTTAAATTTACTAGAGTAAAAATAATTAATTTCAGCTAAAATATCTTTTTGAACAAATAACGGAGCATTGGAAAGAATTCACAGATAAAGAAGAACAACAAATTTTACATTATTTCGCTCACACTGGATTTATTTGGTCAAGAATATTCATCGGTAACATAAAATTTTTCATATTGAGAAAATTAAATGCATTATTTATTATTAGTTCTATTTTTAGTCAATGAGAATTGAAAATTTTAATTGCTTAAAGGGAAAAATATAATGCTAATCATGCATTGTAAAATTAATCATCGTTCCATTTTAAATTAAAATATTGCTAAGATGATTTTAAGTGTAATAAATGTTAAAATGAAACTAACTCAAGTACATTTAAGTTACTTTGAATTGTAAGTTTTACTTACAATTTAAAAATTATTTGCTAACAGCAGACAAGTTATTAAAACTAATTACGCAGAAAAAACGCCATTGAAAAATTAAAATCTTTGCCTATAGATAATAAAAATTCTAAATCATAACTAAAATTAATTATTGAGCAAATTTCAGTTATGGTCATCAAAACTATGGTCGCTATAACCACAAAAAATTTGTTATATCAATCACAATCACTTTGATTGAAAAAAGCAAAGTTTCGTTCATAAAGGTAAAATTTTATTACCGGAACTAAAATTTGATAATTAATAACTTATAGATTGAAAACTATTTTTTTGGGCATTTTTTCCTGCAGGCAAATATTTTATTCCCACTCTAACAGTACGCGGAAAAAATTTTTTAGCACCATCTACCCTTTTTTAAGCAAATTTTCTATAGCATCGGCCGCTCTCTGTAACTGGACAACGGCTACCCTACGCTTGGGACGCCCTTGTCGTCTTCGGCATATGATAAATATTATAAACATTGAATAGTACATTATTAAACGGGTGTGTAAAGGCTTTATTTACGAAACAAGAAGTTTACAGACCGAGCCGGAGGCGAGGACTGTAACGAGTTTCGTAAAAAAGCCTTTACACATCAGTTTCATAATATATTTTATACCACGAGAGCCGAATAATCATATTAATGTTATGATTTTGAGGTTAGAGTGGTATAAAATACTATATTTGAGGTGACTGGGCATCAGTGTCATCAGTCTAGTGTCCAAAAGAGCGCTGCCCGTCCAAATAGACATAACTAATGTATTGTAGCTATTGAGGAACTGCGCACTATCGGCCAAAACAGCAGCTGTACAAAATTTTTTTCAATCTGATGGCTACTTTGTTAACTCGGAGGGATAACTTGAGTAGGCTAAAAGTGAACCATGGCTTACGTTTAAAATTTAGCGCGAGCTATAAGATTTTGCGGGAGTTATAAAGCTCCTAACTTCCGCGAAATCTCATAACTCCTGCTGAATAAAAAATTTATAAAATTTGAATAAATTATTTAAAATTTCCTTTAAAAAAATTTAATTTTTTCCAATTGGACTCATTTTTTTAAATTAATAAAGTGACCAGGATTAAGTTTGAAATAAAGCACTACATGCGACTCGGGAGCAAAGTCTTTTCCTCCATCGCTTCGTTTCGCTTGCTCGAGTCGCAAATCCACTCTCGGGAGAAATATACTACTCTACTCCCTAGTTGCACAATGTACTATTAACTATCACAATTGAATTATTGTTTTTCTATTCCATTTGTAATATTCTATTTCAGTATCAATAATTTTTGGATTAATAATTATGGTAACAGGAAGGACAGTATTGCCAATAGTGCTAGATATTATAATTCCTATGAACGAATCACGCCAAAAAATACTCTCTCTTTATCTAGACTACTTCGTAGATGAACAAGAATATTTTAATTACATATTTCTTCATATTATGATTTTTGGATATGTAATAGCTTCTATTTACATGGTTGGTGATCCAACATTCATTACCATAGTTCATCATTCTGTTGCACTCTTCAATATTGCTGGGTAAGATTGTTAAGTTATTACTTTTAATAGAATTATTATTAATCACGCGTAAGAGAAGATATTTTCTGTATATATTTTTAACGAGCTACTTTTAACATTTCATGAAATCAAAAGCTGAATTTCAAAGGTTTGAAACGTGGCCAACCACATTGGGACTATAATTTCTGACACAGTTTTTTATTTGTTTTTAAAATTTGCTTATTTAACTCAAAACTTTAACTATTTTTAAATTATGAAAACATGGATATGCGTTAGCCTAAGTGAAAATTATAGTTTGGTTATTTCAAAATGAAATATATGGCTACTTAAAAATAAACACAGAAATTAACAACATTTCACTTTTTTTATATATTTTTATCTTTGATATTCCTCTAAAGTTTTTCAAATAGAACGATTTTTGTTTTAAATTCTTTAATATGATAAATTTATTTGCAGTATTCAATTAAGAAGAGCATTTGAAATAGTGAATGATAATAAAAACAACGAATCTAAATTAATTCAAAATGATGTTCATAATATTGTTCTTAAATCTATCGCTATACATCTTAAATCTTTACAGTTTAGTATAATTAATTCTTAAATTACATAAATATTGAAAATTTAAATACATGAACTTTTTTTTCTTTATAGATTCGTGGACGATTTGCAAGGTGCTTACTCCACATGCTATTTCTTCATGGCAATAGCATGTGTCTGTTCACTTTCAATTTTATGCGCTTCTGTAAATTAATTAAGCCAAGTATGAAATCTGATTGTAATTTTTCCAATTAATATGAATAAATTAAATTTTTAGGCAATGATGCTGATAGGGGATCATTTTGAATTCATGCGAGCAGTGTGTTTTATACTTATTACTGCATATAATTTGATATATATCTGTTATTCAACACAAAAAATAATTAATGCCAGCTCCGACATGTTTTATTCTACGTAAATAGTTTGTATTATGAAGCATAATGGTATTTTGTTGACATTATTATTTTTTTGAATTAATATTAAATTCATTTTTTCACGATTAATATGAAATTAAATTCAATTTGCAGTTTATTTATCATAAGCTAATTTTGTCAATTATTTTTACTCAATATCTTTTGTCTTTTATAAAGTGAAATTATATTTTTTAGTTACTTTTGTGGCTGGTATGAATTTCCTTTTAAAACAAAATGTTTAATAAATATTATGATGATGAGGAGTATGCGACCTTGTATATTAAAAGTTGGTTCTATGCTGGATATGAGTATGGTATCAGCAGGGATGGTAATTACAAAACCAATCTTTCTTTAATTTTCAACATAATTTTCAATAACAATAATAATAAGTTTATGTCTTACAGTTTATCAAAATGGCTTTGTCTTATTTCACAGCTATGACATCTATGACTTAAATAAATCTCAACATAAAGATAATGTAGTCAATGATAGTAATAATGTAAATTTATTTACAAAAATAAAAAATTCAATTATTTAATTGTATCGTATGTCTTGTATAAATTTTTTCATTCCAGTTATAAAGAATCGATTGATTTATTTTCATTTAATGTGATAATTAAATATACGTTTGAAAATTTTATATATTTTTTATGTTTTGATATGTATTATTTTATGAGCGAATAATAAACATAAATATACATATTTTTTTCTTCTTGAGATGATGATATTCACGAAATAACATTCATGTAACAATCAAGTAATATTCTCGTGACAATTTTTTGGTAATCTCGTGATGATTAAACAATAGTCAAGATGGTATTTATTTTTAATTAATTTACATTATGATTAATTTTATACGATAGAATAATTACACTCGATTAGCAATACAGAATGATTATATTATGAATATGAATTGTGTTTTACTTTATTTATCATTTCTAAAATTACTTTATCTAAAAAAGAAATGACTCGATAAGACTACTTTTTTTAAAATTTGTAAAATGTAAGTAATAATAAAAATATAATTATAAACTTTAACCTAATAATTATTAAAACATTTAATTGCTTCATCAATAAAATTGATAGAGCCGTTATTTGGATAAATAAGATATACTTTTTGAAAGACAGGTTTTTAAATTTTTGAATTAAATAGCTATCATAAAATTTACTTTATTTACGTATCTAAAAAGTTTTTAAAATTATTATTTCTTAATGTTGCTGTAATACAAGCTGTTCATGTACAATTATTATAAATATATTAAATAAGTAATATTAACATTAAAATAAGTTTTTACTTTTACATATTAAATAATTTCACTAAAGTAATATTATTAATTTACAAAATATTCGAGTATTCAAATAATCATTGAGCTATACATATTAAGAAATTATTCATGAAATATGCGAATTGATTCTCAGTAAGTTAGCGAATCACAAAGCCATTGTTTAATTATTCTTAAAAACAGGAGTAATATTAAAATTAAAATAAGTTTTTACTTTTGCATATTAAATAATTTCACTAAAGTAATATTATTAATTTACAAAATATTCGAGTATTCAAATAATCGTTGAGCTATACATATTAAGAAATTATTCATGAAATATGCGAGTTGATTCTCAGTAAGTTAGCGAATCACAAAGCCATTGTTTAATTATTCTTAAAAACAGGATTATTTATGAATGAGGAAGAATCGTTAAAATAAATTTTCAACTAATATGTGTTTTCACGAGCCATTAGTGACATTCTGAACACTTTGAAACTTGAAAATAATAATTTTTCACTTCATATAAAATTTCTTATAAACCTCTTTTTTTATCATATATTTAAAAATGAACGAACATGAAATTCTGAATATTAAATATTGGCACGACATTAGATTCGCGTTGAAAGTTTCTGGTCTTTGGCCGTATCAGAAGCATAGAACGAAAATGTTTATTAGAATTCTATTTCTTATTATTACTTATTCAGCGTTAGTACCAACGGTATTGAACTCATATTTATTTTATATATTGTTTGTAATTAATTCAGATTTTAAATATTTATAGACAAATTTTTAAAATTTATAGTCAATATATCATTTTTTAAAATAAATATGGTGATATTTCGTTTTTGATTGAAGAAAGGTAATGTGTCTTTTGTGACTGAAGAAGGGTATGTTGATTGTGGTTCAAATAAGATAATATCTGAAAAATAGTGTTTCCCACATAGCATGAAAGGTCGCTGCAAGGTTTTAGTAATAATAATTTCATTGCTGAAACCTTGCAGCGACCTTTCATGTGGTGTGGGTTTCTTTATTTTTAAACAGTTACCTCTAGCTAGATTTAAACAACCTAATTTTCAAATTAACTTTATATGGTAGTTTAATACATTAACAAAAGTGGTTTTGAATATATAGCAAATAAATGCTCTAGATACATTCATCTTTTATTTAGAAAATATCTGCTAAATCTGAGAGCATGTCTACTTAAATACGAAATCGCGTATTTTTAGAAAACTCTTCTTAACATTAGAATCCATTTTTGTGAGTGTATAATCAGTGATTCCGTTGACAATTTATAATTTACGCAAATTTTGCTATTGGTGACAACTTAAAATAGCTAATAGATAAAAATTATACTTGGAGATATTACTTTTTCGCCATACCCTACCCGAAAGTGTAACTTTCGCCCCGGCACCGAAATACGAAAGTTTTATTTTCGGCCCTGGTATGGCGAAAAATAGTATACACACCATGAGAGATAAATTGGGGACCCCATAGCACATGTTTGCTATCCTCGTGATGTGTAATATACAATTTCCAGCCACATCCGTGATACTATTTATGTTGAACTACATTCAAGGACATACCACCTTTCTCGAATTACAAGATATTGCTTTTGTTGAAATATAAGCGAGATATTGCCTATACAAAAGATATACTATTACGGGTAGAATATTAAAAAAAAAATAATAGTAACTAACTTTATTATAATAAAATGTTTCTAAGTTTCAACATAACATCATAAATAAGTATCTGGGTTTCAATTTCAAAATTGAGATAAATTAATATTAAATTACTGAGTTTTAACTTTTATACATAGAAATCATTACACCTATAATCTTAAAATATTATTTCTAATTTAGAAAATTTATTTCTTAAGTCATAAAATCTGATAATCTTTACGAAATAGTAGAAAGATTAAAGAAAAATCAGAGAACAAAGATAAATAGAAATACGTTCAGAATTAAAATGCATATTTGTATTTTCTTATGGCTCATCACATACAATTTGCATAAAATGCTTTCTTGTATTATTATAATTTTATAGCTTCCATCGTTTGCAATATTAATTGCATTTACTTTTCCGAATATTCACTTTTTCAAAATATACAATTAAAGTTGTGCATAAGTAATATTTAAATAGATATCAAGAGGTATTAAAGAAATAGGAAAAAACTTTCCTATAGTTCTTGAATGCATCGTCATCTCCATCATGATATTAACAACTTCTATAAGATATACAGCGACTTTTATTGCAGAACTGAAGGTATTACGTAAATTACTTGTATTTATAGAAATAATATTGAAATATGTTGAATTTAATAAAATTATAATTATTAATTTTAGTTAAAATATCTTTTTGAACAAATAACCGATCATTGGAAAGTTTTTACTGATAAAGAAGAACAGAAAATTTTACATTGTTTTGCTTACACTGGATATATTTGGACTAGAATATTTATCGGTAATACAGAATTTTTCACATTGCGAAAAACTATTATTTATTATTAGTTCTATCCCTGGTAGAAATGTGAACATAAAAAATGGTGTACATAAAAATTTAAGGTTATTAGTAATAATAATGCCAAAGAAATGGCCATAAAATGTTAAAAAAAGCGTTTCTATTTCTACTGGTCATAAAAAGGTAAAAAAAAAACGTTTCAATTTCCACCAGGGATCTTATGTTAATGATAATTGAAATTTAAATTACTTTGAGAGAAATGGATAATTCTGATTATGTATAACGTAATCAATCATTCATTTTATTTAAAATTTTTTATAACACTCGGGGCGTAAAATGGTCACTTTATGCCCGCAAAGCAGTGCATGAAATGACCATTTTACGCCGCTCGTATTATAATAGTACCTTACGCACTTGGTGCATATACTATTTTATAACACGAGGGGCGTAAAATAGTATATGCACCGCGTGCGCAATGTACTTTCGCACTCGCTGCGAAAGTACATTTTACGCACTTGGTGCATAAGGTACTATAATTTGTTCTGATATTTTTTTTCAGTATAATGAATCAATAAAACAAAATCAATGTTTCATTTACAATTAAAAAATAATTCTCCTTTGAGGAAGTGAAAATTATTGAAAATAATTATGTATGAAATATTCCATTTGTAATATTCTATTTCAGTATTAATGATCTATGGATCTACATTGATGATCACAGCAAAAACATTATACCCAATGGCATTAGATATTGTGATTCCCAAAAACGAATCACGGCAAAAAATGCTCTGCTGTTATCTAGACTACTTCGTAGATGAGCAAGAATATTTTAAGTATATATTTATTCATACTATGATTTTTGGATACACCGTCGCTTGTATTTTTGTGACCAGTGATACAACATTCATTAGTATTGTACACCATTCTGTTGCTCTCTTCAATATTGCCGAGTAAATGTTATTTATACTTTTAATATAATTATTATTGTTAACTATAGGCTCACCGATATCACCAATCATCATCAATTTCTTGGCATATGAGAACTCACGTGAGATCTCGTTTTATTTTCGAACGTGAGAGCTCACGTAAGATCTCATGTAATTTTTTTAGTAGGGATTATAAAAAAGGACTTTTTTTATTTGAAATACTCTTCGCTTATCATTGCACGCATGTCAAACTCAAAACAAGATTTTTTTACATTACTCTTGGATTTAATATAAAGTAAATCCAAAGTAAAATATATGCACACACGGTTAATCATTCGTGCGACATATAAATTATACTTATTAGCAATAAAATTATTGCAGAAGAAGAAGTACAAGTTAAACCAACGTCTTGCTAAAAAAATCAACTAATGAATTAGGTAAGAAATCATATGAGGAATCAGATAAAATTTTGGCTTCATTTCTCAATTAATTTCTCATTTGATTTCTCACATGATTTCTCACCTGATTTCTTATTTGATTTAATTAGCACGGCGAGCAGTGACATAGAATGGGATGAATTATATACAAATGTAATTAATTTATTCAGTTTTCAGTTGAGAAGAGCTTTTGAAATCACAAAAAATAACAATAAGAAATCTAAATCAGTTGAAAATCATGTTCATAATATTGTTATTAAATCTCTTACTGTACATCTTAAATCTATACAGTTTAGTATAATTGATTTTTAATACATGTAAATACTAAAAATTTAAATACATAAATTTTCTCTTTTTTATAGATTTGTGGATGATTTGCAAGATACTTACTCAATAGGTTATTTTATCATAGCAATAACATGTATTTTCTGTCTTTCTTGTTTAATCGCTCTTGTAAATGATTTAAATTAAATATAAAATTTGATTTTAACTTTTTCTTTGATATGAACACAATGAATTTTTAGGCAATGATGTTATTGGGAGATTCTTTGAATTTAATTAGAGTACTTTGTTGTTTATTTATTCTTTTATTTGATATAATATATCTCTGCTATCCAGGACAAAAAATAATTGATGCCAGTTCTTACATATTTTATTC
The DNA here is from genome assembly GCA_017163975.1 of Anastatus disparis. NCBI lineage: Eukaryota > Metazoa > Arthropoda > Insecta > Hymenoptera > Eupelmidae > Anastatus > Anastatus disparis. Next base: position 1,588,897 of record JAFFSR010000218.1, on the reverse strand, counting down.
TACGTAAATAAATTGTACCATGACTAATATTGAAATTATTTTATTATCTCAATTAATATGAATTAAGATCTAATTTGCAGTTCTAGCATATTCTGAAAATTTATTAAAGTTTTTTTTTTAAATCTTTTGTTTTACATAGTACTTATTAGCATAAATTTAAAATATTTATAATTTATTTTGATATATAAAATTTTTTAGTTACTTTTGTGGATGGTATGAATTTCCTTTGAGAACAAAACGTTTAATATATATCATGATGATGAGAAGTATGCAGCCTTGTAAGTTAACAGTTGGTTCTATGATGGATATGAGTATGGTAACAGCGGGTATGGTAAATTATGAAACAATTTAAAATTTTGAAAAAAAATTTTAAAAAATCAATAATAATAAAAATATTCTGTTTTACAGGTTCTCAAAATGGCTGTGTCTTATGTTACAGCTCTGTTATCTATGCGATAAATATATCTCAACATACGGATAATGTAGTCAATATAGTAATAAAGTGAATTAATTTACGAAAATAAAATATTGAATTATTTAATCTATTATTTACAGAAACCTAGTCCCTTATGTCTGGTATAATTTTTTTCATTTCAATTATAATGAATTGTTTATTCATTCTTGTCAATGTACTTTGCATCCTTGGTATATAGAAAAATACCTAATCGCATTTATTGCGATCGAATGCATTTAGTGCATCTGCTGCATCTAGGGTATCTAAACTTATAAAACATGCAAGTTTTTTCAACGTTATTATTACATCCTGTATTTAAATTGCATCTATCAATTCGTTTGAATACAAATTTTCAGAATGAAAATTATATATGATTATCAAATACATACTTATTACTTTCAACAATTTATTGAAAACATGTTATGAAGAGATATCCATTTAAAATTACTCTAGTTTCGCTAAATCAGAAGTTTGTAAAATTGAATAAGTTACTAAAAATTGAAAAATTTATTTAACATTCTTTTTAATATTAAAAGTACGTTTATTTGATCTATTATTTTCATTGTAAATATCATTTTATACAAATATGTGATATTTCATTGTGTTTAAAAATATATCTAATTTGTATTTACATTTTTTATAGAGTATTTAATATTTACTATATAGATGTGAAAAAAAATAAGTGAACCTATTTTACTAAATTACCCATTCTTTATGGTTTTGTTTAATTTTTTTAATAACAAGGACAAGGACAAGAAAAATCGATTTCCTATTCGAAAAAGAAAACATATTCATAGAAGACGAAAAAATTTACATGCATTTTGTAAAGTATTAAAAGTATTTAGCTGATTATTATAATCCGATGGTTATTTTTGTTTGACGATTCCTAAAAATAGGCTTCTTTTTATATCTAATTTAAAAAAATGTTTTTTTTTGTATATGGTATTGAATATTTACGATCAGTTATTTTCACCAATCATATATTTTTTAAATATTTTTATTGAATAAAATAGAGAGAATAGAGAATGAAAAGTAATGACATCAATCAGAAGTCAGAGTTCATATGCTTGTATAAAATTTTTAATTAAGCGATCGGGTGTTTTCAAGTAATTTATCAAATAATTTATTGTTTATTGCACAATAATTACAAAAAATATAAAAAAATCAAGTGATCTGTATTTGAAAAAGACTGATGAAATACACTTGAGGCTTTAAGTTTGAAACATTAAAATCATATTTATAGCAATGAAATTAAAAGTATGCAAAAATATAGACAAAAACTATTTCAGAAAAATTGACCTTGCTACTTCCTTCTCTCATAAAAACATTCGACAGTAAATGTTATAATGGATGAAATATACCCTATACTTAAAATCGTAATTAATAATGTTATGTTTAAATTATTACTTAAATCAACATGTCTCTTTGTTAAATTAACATCAACTGCATGTTTATCGAATTCCAGATTTTTTGCTAGCCCAGATTCAAAAATAAATTGAAAAATTTTATCAATTTTTATCATAAATGGTGATGCATTTTCATAAAAAAATACTAAATTTCCTTCGTGACGTGACTTAATTATTTTCAAAATAGCCTTGTTACCAAGTTTATTTATATAATTTACAAAATTTTGTGCTCTTGGATATGGTAACACACAAGCTGCATATTCGCTTAATACTTTTTTCATACATATTCTCATGTTAACAGTTGTGTGTGTTTGTGAATTTAATTCTCCAGAAATATCTGGAGGAAGGATATCATAGCTTGTTGGTACATAAACACTTAAATTAGCTTTAACGACATCTTTAAATGTTCGAATAAAATCATCTTTTACAACTTTAAAATCTAGGAAAGTTGAAAAGAGTTCCATGGAATATATAATAGATAACCATGATAAAATAAAAAACACAATTCTTTCGGATGATAGTTTTGGTTTTGTTGTTGAAACGCCTGATAGATTGCGAAATATGTTAAATACTTTCCAATATTTAACAGTGAATTTCAAAACTCGTGATATAAAATAGAAACAATAAATAATAATTGGTAAACATAGAGTTCTAATCATTAAAACTTTGCTCAATAAAATTGCAGATTCATACTGTACTGGTACAATTAGAGCGAAACCAGAACTACCGACTGCTCTTCCAATTATTCCTCCATTGAAAAGAAGATGAAAAGAGATTTGCATATATCTAGATAACATGCGTACTTCATTCATTTCTAATTTTCGTTGGATTAATGAGAAAACTGCACTTAAGTTTTTCAAATTATTTTCCGGTAACATATCAAAACTTAAGTTCATATTTAATTTTTGAGATACATTATCCATAAATTTGGAAATTGGAGTATTAAACTGTAATTTTCCATTAAACATAGGTCTTATATCTAGATGATATACAGAAGCGTATACTTTGAAAGTATAATTATGTAAATTATTAAGCTTGTCAGGAAAGACATTATCTATTGTTAATTGAGATCCTTTATTATAAGAATTTGAAAATGGATTGTAATTAAACGTAATTATTTCATTCCCGTTGTCAAGGATTAGCATCGAAAAGTCTAAAAATTGAAAGTTCCACGCTTCTATTAAAATTTGTTGAACATTATCTTTTGAAAATGCTGTGCATTTCAAAAGTATTATTAAGCATTTGGATCGCGGTCTGTTGGATGAAATACCCCTCATAAAATGTAAAACATCATATGTATATTTGAACGGCTCCTCGTTGAAGTATTCATTTTCCAAAATAATATTTAATGCTGATGACGAATTTTCAATATTTATTGTATTAAATAATAAATAACTCCGATTAACCCAAGGGTTGATCGTAAATGTCGGAATTTCACTTGATAAAATACCGTAAATATTGTACGCTTGTCCAATATTATTTGTATAAATGTTGATTTGATGTGGTTTTAAAGTGTAAATAATAAAGTCTATTATCTTGTTTGTTTTAATTTGATTTATATTGTTCTTAAGCGTGATGATATTTTTTAAATACGAAGTAAAAACTAAAATAAAGAAATAAACTTTCATTTTTTAATATTTTTAAAAAGTATACATATATTGTATATCAATGGTTTTGAAAATGATTTCTGGACGGAATCTTAAAAGGCTCCGTGATTACTAACTTGAAAGTGAAAATATTTTATTTAACTCAATTTCATAAATACATAATAAGTAAATATAAATTGTGTTTAAAAATATATCGAACGTGTATTTATATTTTTGTTATAATGTTTACCATATAAGTGAACCTATTTTATTTAATTGCCCATTTTTCCATATTTTCATAACAAGCGCAGAAAAAAATCGATTTCATATTGAAAATATAAAACAAATATTTATAGAAGACGAAAAAATTACATATATCATCTAAAATAATTAACTAATTATTATAATGCAACCGGTTTTTGATTTTTGACCTCTAAACTCACCTGTGGTGAATGGTACATTTTGTATTTTTAAGTTTTTTGGCTCTAGTGTCTCTGTTATTTGAACTTCCCAAAATATTCCAAAGCGAGAAATAAGATGTTACTAAAACCAGTAAAAACACATACATTTTATTTATAAGTATTTAATATTTAACATATTGATGTGTCAAATAATAAGTGAACTTATTTCACTCAATTACAGATTCTTTACGGTTTTGTTAATTTGGTTTTATGAATCGATTTTCTGTTTGAAAAATAAAAAACACGTTTATGAAAAACAGCAACCTTGCAAACATTATATAAAATACTGAAGGTATATTGTAAATTTTTATAAACACAACATAATCTGATTAAATGGAGAGAATGAAGAATGATAAATGATGAAATCAAAGAAGTTATGGTATCAAGAGTTCAATTAGTTAGTATCTTAATGCATATAAAACCACGCTTATAGTTTATAGCGTTTGTAAGTTCTAGTATGGCAAAATAATAAATCGTTCAAAGTTGTCGTACTCATAACTTGAAAATTTAGATATTATTTAATCATGAGCATTGTAAAAAGAAAGAAACTTAACTTTATTTTCGCAATTTTGTATTTTTATGTTTTATGTTGATTTGAACCCGTTTACACAATCAAAATAACATATTCTCCAAAAGGAATAGAAATTACAGGTTTTTTAAAATTTCTTTAAAATAGCAGAGTTTTCAAAACTTTTTTGAAATGGGAGGGTTTTAATAAAAACCGACGACTTACTGATTTCTACTTTTTATCGTCGTTACTTCATTCGTTTTTGAAAACACGTTTTTATAAAATCAAACATTTATTACAATAATTAATTGTAACACCCATTTTCAACAGCCTTATTTTGAACACCCAAAGCATCAGCTACTTTCAAATAAATTTGGTATCTGTTGGCAGCTTGTTGATTCCAACCACCAGAACATTCGAGACCTCCATTGATAGCTTTGGTAGTAACGCCAAATTGATTTTCCCTACCAGCCATTTGTGGCCTAACTCGTGCTTCCCAGTACCATTTGCTTGCAAGCATGGCAATTTTGGTATCTCGAGCAACAACTTCTGGATATTGAAGAAGATAATTACCCAGACCCAAAGCTTCTGATACAGCTTTGTAATTAGCAGCCCATGTTAATTGAATAAAACCACGACCATAATAATTTCTGCCTCGAAAACCAATATTGTCGACGTAATGCCCATCACAGTGGTTACCCGTTTGGCAAACTATATCTTCTCTGTAACGAAAGCTGCCACTCTCATGAATCAATTGGGCCATGAACATAGCTACAATGAAGGTAATTATTACTTTATTATACCTTTATATTATTAGAAGTATTTGTAATAGGTATATTAGACTATGAGTTAATCAATATTTTAAAGAATTAAAAGTACTAAGAATTACAATAGTATATTACGATGCATGTGACTTAAATAGCCCATTATTTCACGACGTGAAATTAGTTCCCAAGCAAAACGAGGGCGCTAAACGCCATGAAATAATAAATTTTCGTATCTATTCGATAAAAAATAATTAAGTTTTCTTTAAGTAGAAAATAATTAATGTGGGAGTATAATTTATTTTTAAAAAATCTTTTTTTTTATGTTACATAAAAATGTTTATACCTCTATATTTACTTTCAAATCATTTCAAAATTATCTCACCTATTTCTTCACGTGAATAATCTTGGGTTGCGTCAGCGAAATTTTGATAAACATTGTATGGCGGTATAGGTGCACCTTGGGCTTTTATTGCTCTATTAAATTCATCTTGTGAAATTCTGACAGCTGAACACATATGCGCCAAGGCAAAAAGTGCGAGTATTAAAACTTTCATGATTAATCTATAAATTAAAAAAAATTTTTTTAATTATATTAATTGAAAATGTGAACTTTTAATAAAATTGTGTAAGCAAAAAATTTTTCAGTTTAATTACGAAACAAACAGCTGATTCGAGTAATTTTAAATAAAAGAACTCAAATGATTGAATATTTTTCATTTTTTTCAATAAATTTTCGAAGATTGTAAAAACTTACATTTCAAACCATAACATTTATATTTTTTCTATTTGATGTTTTATGTTTATTTATATTGCGCATGCTCGATATAAAAAATAACAAGTTTTACATTGTGAAACATATGAAAAAGTAACGATATAACTGACAAAAATTCACTTACCTTAATTCATTACTTAAAAGTTTGATTAGCCTGTAACGAATAATTTCTAATACTGATAATATACTACAATATTTTCCTTTTATATGCTAAGGCTGATATTATTTCAAAAAGTTTATATTCTACTTTTTTAAATTACTAGTGATGTGTAAAATCTTATTCTCGTTAAAAAGTTTGTTCTTTGATTATAATTAAACGTATAAGCTACAATACTAACAAAAGTAAGACTTCGATGATTAAAAAACGTGAATAATGAATCAATAATTTGGAAATAAATTTTAGTATAATTTGTAAATAAATAAAAATAATCTTTTGAATTAAAAAATTAAAATTTTAAAGTTAAAATTTTAAATTAAAATTTTTTTTTGGTTGAATTTGAATAGTTAGAGACTTTATCAATACAAATAATTACTTGTATTATTTCAATAAAGATAATCGTATTGAAAATCGGCACGTATGTGAAAATTGTTTTATTTAGCATAAAACTCCAAAAAAAATTCTAGAATTCTTTTTTTTTTCAAGTGTTTTGTATATCAACATTAAAATTTTATAAGAAAAATTTTCAAGGAAAAAAAAGAATACTTTTGAATTTTCTGTCTTTTATTAATTATTTGATATCAATTAAAATTATATGTAATTAATGACGATATGGAATCTGATAGATATAATTGAAAATTATTCTTTCTTATTGTCGCTACTGTACAAACTTTTCATGCACAATTATTAATCGATATTTACGTTGACCAAGTTTTATTAAAATTTAAAATAACTGAATTCATAGTTTCTTTTGAATGTGAACTTTTAATTAGCTATACAGTTTACTTTTGCATATAAAATAACTTTACTGAAGTAATATTTTATTAATTAACAAAATATTCGAGTATTCAAATGATCCTTGAGCTTTATATATTAAAAAATTATTCATGAAATATGAGAATTGATTCTCAGTGAGTTAGCGAGTCATAAAGCCAGTTTTTAATTAATTCTAAAAAGTGAAATAAATTTTATAAATTTGAAATATATTTTCAACTACTTTGTGATTTTAAAAGCCATTATTGACTTTATAAACACTGTCAAACTTAAATACAATAATTTTTTACTATAAATTTTAAAAATTTCTTTCTTCTAGATCACATATAGGAAAATGAATGAACATGAAATTCTGAATATTAAATATTGGCAAGACATTAAATTCTTGTTAAAATTTTTTGGTCTTTGGCCGTATCAGAAGCATAAAACGAAAGTGTTTATTAGAATTCTACTTCTTATTATTACTAATTCAGCGTTAGTACCAATGGTATTCAACTAATATGTATTTTATGTTGTTTGTGATCCAAATTTTAAACATTTAAAAACGAACTTAACTTTTAAAACACAGTTTAAATTTATAATTAATATATTATTTATTACTACGAATATGGTGATATATCTCGTTTTTAACTTAACAAGGTGATATTGCGATTTTGATTGAAGAAACATAATAATATGTCCTTTGTGGCTGTAGAAAGGTAGTATGTCATTGTTAGTTTAATTAAAGGTAATATTTCAAAAAATTATGTTTTAAAAAAATTTTTTCAACTAGCACTCATAAATATATTTTAATAACTTCATTTTCAAATTAACTTTATATTCATCTCTATAAAATCCATTTTTGTGAATATATTCTTATGAAAATTGGTTTATTTAACAACATAATGAACAACAATTTTGCTGGTGATGCTAACTTAAAATAGCTAGCAAAATTTATACTTGATGAAGCACTTTTTTCAGCCACAGCCGAGATATGATAATTCTTGAACCATATTCAACGACATATCACCTATCTTGAATTAAAAATAAAATATTACCTTTGTTGAAATATAAGCGAGTTATTACTATAATCATTTTAACAAATGATATTCACGAAATAATAGAAAGAGTACAAACGAGAGGAGCCAGAGGATAAAGAAAAATACGTTCAGAGTTATATTCACTTTTTCAAAATATATAATTAACATTGTACTACATTATTATTTAAGAAGAAGAATGGATTAGTAGTATGCATCATGAAGATTATTTAGTTAAATGTTTAAATAAATGCATTAATTAATTTTTAATAATTTTGTATTTCTGGTACAAAATCAAAAAATGTTAATATATATTGGATCTCAAAATTCTCAATAACTGATGAATGAATTTATTCAAACATTTAACCGAATAATTTTCATGGTACATACCACAAAATAATGCTTTTTCGCCATACCCTGCCCGAAAGTACAACTTTCGTCCCGGCACCAAAAAACGAAAGTTGTATTTTCGGCCCGGGTATGGCGAAAAATAGTATACACACCACGGGGAGTAAAATGGTGATCCGATAACACATGTTTGCCACCCTCGCCTCGGGCTTGGGTCGAAATTTACATGTGCTCTGGATTCGCCAATTCTTTACCTTCCTAAATGTGTAATGTACTATTCTTTTTCTGAAATTTTACAATAAAATGAAAAGATAGACTATATTCATGAGTACAGATGTAGTGTCTGTTTTACATTTCTTTAAATAGATGTCAAGAGGTATTAAAGAAATAGGAAAAAACTTTCCTATAGTTCTTGAATGCATCGTTATTTGTATCACGTTAATAACAACTTCTTTAAGATATATATCGACTTTTGTTGCAGAACTCAAGGTCTTATGTATACTATTTTTATTCGTTTAGTATTAATATGTCTTAAATTTATTAAAATTAAAATAATTAATTTTAGTTAAAATATCTTTTTTGAACAAATAACCGATCACTGGAAAGTATTTACTGATAAAGAAGATCAGAAAATTTTACATCATTTTGCTCACACTGGATATATTTGGTCTAGAATATATATCGGTAATATAACATTTTTTACATTAAGAAAATTAAAACATAGTTTACTATTAGTTCTATCTTAAGTTAATATAATAATTGAAATTCTAAAGGGGATAATTTAAAGGAAACTGGATAATTCTGATTATAAATAATGTAATCAATCATTCGTTTCATTTAAAATTTAAAATTTGTTGTGATAATTTTTTTCAGTATAATATAACTTAATCAAAGTTTCATTCTCAATTAAAAAATAATTACTCTTTGAGAAAGTGAAAATTATTGATAATATTTATGTACATAAAAAGTATTTTATTTGTAATATTCTATTTCAGTAATAATGATCTATGGATCAACATTGATGATCACATCAAATACATTATACCCGATGGCATTAGATATTGTGGTTCCCAAAAACGAATCACGGCAAAAAATGTTCTGCTGTTATCTAGACTACTTCGTAGATGAACAAGAATATTTCCAGTATATATTTATTCATACTATGATTTTTGGATACACCGTTGTTTGTATTTTTGTGACCAGTGATACAACAGTAATTAGTATTGTACATCATTCTGTTGCTCTCTTCAATATTGCTGAGTAAGATTATTATGAAGAATTTTTATAATATAAATGTTATAATATAATACAATGATTATTGTCAATCATGGGCTCACCATTTCTAATCATCGTCAATTTGTTCATGTAAAATTTCGAAATTTAAGCCTTTAATACAACCTCCATAAAACCTTTATTTTGATTAACCAGGAGAAGGCGAAAGTTGAAGGCCCGTCACTGCGTGATTTGACACCCTTGGCTTCACCTCAGGCGTCAACTGTGACAGAAATTCAACTTTCGTCTCTTGTATTGTAATATACTATTTAATTCTTTCCAATTGGGCCCACTTTTTTCAAGTTAATAAAGTGGTCATGGTTGAGGTGAGAATAAAGCACCATATATGCAACTTAGGAGCAAGAGAAGTCCGAGAGTGAGAGTAAAGCTCGAAAAGAAAGGAGTTTTTTAATTGGACAGCCTTAAATCGGTCGTCGACTGTATTAAATTTCAATATTATTTTTCCATCAATTTTATTAATTCTTAATTAATTTATATTATGTAAGAGTCAATATACGAAAGACATCATGAATATATTTTATAAAAATTTGATTTCACAGAAATTACAATAATATACAATTAATTTAATTATTATGATGAGAAAGTAAATATGATAAATCAAAAGTGTAATTAATTTATTCAGTTTTCAATTGAAGAGAGCATTTGAAATAACAGAAAATAATAAGGATAAATCTAAATCAGTTCAAAACGATATTCATAATATTGTTCTTAAATCTGTTGCTGTGCATCTTAAATCTCTGCAGTATAGTATCATTGATTTTTATTACACCCAAATATTGAAAATTTAAACACATAAATTATTTCTTCTTTATAGATTCGTGGACAGTTTGATAGACGCTTACTCAATATGCTATTCCATCATAGGAATAGCATGTGTTTGCTGTCTTTCTTGTTTAATAGCTCTTGTAAATTATTTAAATCAAATATAATATTTTATTATTTCTCTCATTCATATCAACACAATAAATTTTTAGGTAATGATGCTATTGGATGATTATTTAAATTTAATGAGGGTACTTTGCTGTTTACTTATTCTTCTATTTGACATAGTATACCTCAGCTATCCAGGACAAAAAATAATTGATGCCAGTTCTTACATGTTTTATTCTACGTATAAAGCAATATCATATTGTCATTATTACTGTGATAAACTAATATTAAAATTATTCCATTGTCACAAATGAAATAAAATTTCATCTGCGATAGCTTAGCTTATTTTGCTTTCTCATAGAGAAAGCATTGTATCAAAAAAAAAATTTTTTTTTTCTATCTATTCATTAATTAGAACCTATTTGAACTCAGGAAGTCGAATAAAATAACACACTCACTCTTTCTTTCCCTTCTTAATTTTTCTTAAATAGAAATTGTTTTTTACATTGAAATCACGTTTAAAAAAATAAAGTCAAATTACTCTAACTCAATAAACTCTATAAGAAAGCATTGAGCCAAAGCACTTGGCAGCGTTTTTTTTTTAATTTTTACTCGATAACCATTTCGTATTTACTAAACAACTATTTTATACAGTACTTATGCACAAATTTCGAGATATTTATAATTTATCTTGAAATAAAACTTTTAGTTACTTTTGTGGCTGGTATGAATTTCCTTTGAGAACAAAACGTTTAATACATATTATGATGATGAGGAGTTCGAAACCTTGTCGATTAAGACTTAGTTCTCTATTGGATTTGAGCATCTATTCAACCGGCGTGGTAATTATTTAAAAATATTTTTCATTTTTTTAAAATTTTTAAGTGCAATAATAGTGAGAATAATAATAATAAAAGATTATGATTAATAGGTGATAAGAATGGCTATGTCTTATGTTACAGCTCTGTTGTCTATGCGTTAAATATATTTCAAAATACAGATAATATAGATGGTAATAAGGTTATTGTATTAAAGAAAACAAAATTTTAATTTATGTAATATATTATTATGTAATAGTTATATACGTAACTTGGGAGTACGAAGGATGAATACAGGCGAGACTAAAGTGTTTGTCGCTTGAGTAGCAGTTAGTCGAGGGCGCGCGAAGCGCGCCCGAGACTGACTGCTGCTCAAGCGACAAGCACTTTAGTCAAGCCTGGATTCAGAATCCTTCGTACTCCCAAGTTACGTAGATAAGTTTATGTCGTTGGTAGGCCGTATGAGGAACTATAAAAATGATTTTTTAAAATTAATGATATACGTTTTATTAAAAAAAAGTAAATAATGTCATTATTTACTTATTTATTTTACTTATTAACTGTTTAACTTTGAAAATTTGTTCAAACAAAACATTCTGTAAAGTTAAGATTTTATATGAATTTGTATGAACATTGACATATCTAACGACATTCTTTTGTTTTCACTAACCTACGAATCGATGTCACTCGCGTCATATACGGCCATGCTATGTGATATCTCGATCTGTCAATACTCCCTTAGGGAGTATAGAGCTGTTAATACTCCCTAAGGGAGTATTGACAGAGAGAATATCGTCGAGATATTAGCATGAACGTATGCAATGCCTATACAAATTTAGCGTGGTCTATAGGTATTCCACCGAATACGGCCTACGACGACATAAACAATTATATAACCAAATAATGTGGATAAAGAATATTATTTATTTATTTTATAGATTTCATGACATTTTTATAAGGCAAACGATTTTTATAATTACACGTATTTTACAATGTGATTAAAATTATGCGAATAATAAATAGTGTTTCACTTTATTTACCATTTCATATATTAATTAAAATTATATGTAATTAATGACGACATGGAATTCGATAAATATAATTTTAAAAAACTTACGATCAAATACACTATTATTTGTCTATAACAGATAGCGAAATTTTTTAATAAAAAAATAGAATATTTTCTTACATAATTTATGAAAAAAATTCAAATTCTGATTGCACTTTTATTCACGAAATGATAGTAATATTTCAAGTAAGAATATTGTTAATCAAATCTTTTTGATCGGCTTTTAAAATAAACTTTTAGTTATTCAAACAAATTTAAAATTTTTCAATAGTTTTATTTTTAACAACACAGTTTGGACAAATAAAATAGATGCAGGCTTGTAAAATTCTTTAATCGAATACTATAAAATTTATTTTATTTACAGTTTTAAAAAATTTTAAAAATTATTCTTTCTTATTGTTGCTACTGTACAAATTCATACACAATTATTAATCGATATTTACGTTGACCAAGTTTTATTAAAATTTAAAATAACTGAATTCATAGTTTCTTTTGAATGTGAACTTTTAATTAGCTATACAGTTTACTTTTGCATATAAAATAACTTTACTGAAGTAATATTTTATTAACTAACAAAATATTCGAGTATTCAAATGATCCTTGAGCTTTACATATTAAAAAATTATTCATGAAATATGAGAATTGATCCTCAGTGAGTTAGCGAGTCATAAAGCCAGTTTTTAATTAATTCTAAAAAGTGAAATAAATTTTATAAATTTGAAATATATTTTCAACTACTTTGTGATTTTAAAAACCATTAGTGACTTTCTAAACACTGAAACTTGAATACAATAATTTTTTACTATAAATTAAATTTTATATTATTGTAATAAAAAAAGTTTCTTTCTTCTAGATCACATATAGAAAAATGAATGAACATGAAATTCTGAATATTAAATATTGGCAAGACATTAAATTCTTGTTAAAATTTTCTGGTCTTTGGCCGTATCAGAAGCATAAAACGAAAGTGTTTATTAGAATTCTACTTCTTATTATTACTAATTCAGCGTTAGTACCAATGGTATTCAACTAATATGAATTTTATGTTGTTTGTAATTCAAATTTTAAACATTTAAAAACAAAGTTAACCTTTAAAACATAGTTAAAATTTATAATTAATATATTATTTATTACGACAAATACGGTGATATATCTCGTTTTTAGCTAAACAAGTGATATTTCGTTTTTGATTGGAGAAACATAATAATATGTCCTTTGTGGTCGAAGAAAGGTAGTATGTCGTTTTTAGTTCAAAAAAGGTAATATTTCAAAAAAATTATGTATTTAAAAAAATTTTTTTCAACCATCACTCATAAATATATATTTAAATAACTTGATTTTCAAATTAACTTTATAATTATCTTATATTTAGAAAAAAATCTGTTAAATCTAAGAACACATCTATTAAATATGAAACTACGTATTTTTAATCTGAGAATATTATTCACTTCTTTTTATATTAATCATCGCGGTTATTACCTTACCGCTCTTAATTAGTTTTATTCAATATAATTTTCTATTTAGTTTATGATAACAAACAGGAGAAATCATTTAACACAAATATGATTATTTTAAATTTCACAGTACTTCTCTTTTAGTTTCATCATGATCATTCTTGAACTACAAAGCTTATTTCCTGTTTAGCTTAAAGGAGATAAAGGTACGCTCAAGTTGATTCAAAATAGAGGATTTTTTATTTTTTTTTTTAGAATTAATTTTATCCTTAGTTAGCTAGAGGATTCTTCCTAACATTAAAATCCATTTTTGAGAATGTATTCTTATGAAAATTGGTTCAGTTAACAACACAATGAACAACAATTTTGCTGGTAGTTTATACTTGGGTAAATTTATACTTGATGTATCACTTTTTTTTCAGCCACAGCCGGGATATGATAATTTTTTAACCACATTCAACGACATATCTCCTATTTTTAATTAAAAATAAAATATTACCTTTGTTGAAATATAAGCGAGATATTGCCATAATCATTTTAACAAATGATATTCACGAAATAATAGAAAGATTACAAATGAGAGGAGCCAGGTGATCGAATAATTTTATTTTCTTATAAGATAATCTTTCTTTATTCGCAATATTAATTGCATTTGCTTTCCCGAATATTTACTTTTTCAAAATAATTATTTAAGAATATGTAAAACTGATACTACACTTGTACTCATAAATATTACCTATCTATTAATTTTATTGCAAAATTTTTAAAAAAAGGAATGGATTAGTAGTATTCATTATGAAGATTATTCGCAGTTAAATGTTTAAATAAATGCATTAATTAATTTTTAATAATTTTGTATTTCTGGTACAAAATAAAAAATTTTTAATATATATTATATTGGATCCCAAAATTCTCAATAACTGACGAATGAATTTATTTAAACATTTAACCGAATAATCTTCATGGTACATACTATAAGATAATGCTTTTCTTTTTCTGATATTTTACAATAAAATGAAATTACTTGAAATAGATGTCAAGAGGTATTAAAGAAATAGGAAAAAACTTTCCTATAGTTCTGGAATGCTTCGTTATGTGTATCATGATAATAACAACTTCTTTGAGATATATATCGACTTTTGTTGCAGAACACAAGGTCTTATGCATACTATTTTTATTCGTTTAGTATTTAAATGTCTTAAATTTGATAAAATTAAAATAATTAATTTTAGCTGAAATATCTTTTCGAACAAATAACCGATGACTGGAAAGTATTTACTGATAAAGAAGATCAGAAAATTTTACATTATTTTGCTCATACTGGATTTATTTGGTCTAGAATATATATCGGTAATATAACATTTTTTAACGGAAACTGGATAATTCTGATTATGTATAATATAATCAATTATTCATTTTATTTTAAATTTTAAATTTTTTATGATAATTTTTATCAGTATAATAAAATATAACATAAATAATAAAAAATAATTACTGTTTGAGGTGAAAGTTATTGAAAATAATTATGTATGTAAAAAATATCTTATTTGCAATATTCTATTTAAGTAATAATGATCTATGGATCTACATTCATGATCACATCAAATACATTATACCCGATGGCATTAGATATTGTAATTCCCAAAAACGAATCACGGCAAAAAATGCTCTGCTGCTATGTGGACTACTTCGTAGATGAGCAAGAATATTTTAAGTATATATTTATTCATATTATGATTTTTGGATACACCGTTGCTTGTATTTTTGTGATCAGTGATACAACAGGAATTAGCATTGTACATCATTCTGTTGCACTCTTTAATATTGCTAGGTAAGATTATTAAATTATAAACGCTGTTGGAAAAAATCTTGTAAAAAAATCATATAACGACATTATGTAATAAAGTTACATAATCAATTACATAATTAGTTGTGCCAATTCATTATGTAACTTTTTAAAAATTATGTGATTCTATTATTTAACTTTATAAAAATAATGTCATTTTACTATCCCTGTTGATAAGAATCATGTAGTATAACTCCGAAGAAAGCTACATCTTACTAGGAGAGTATCACGCCTCCGGATCACGGATTTTGCTCAAACTTTGGGATAAGTTTCCAAATGTCAAAATATGAAAGGAAACAGAATTTTAGACACCAACGCTCAATATTTCCCTAGTTATAGGCAATTAAAGAAAATCACTAAAAAAGTTACTAGACTTTTAAACGCATATAGTTCCTTAGCATTGATAGTTAGAAGCTTGAAACTTCTTTTAAATGAAAGCTGAGCTCAAATCCTTTCGAAATAGTAGTTATAGCATGTCAAAATATTATTTTTTCCCAAAGTTATAGCGTGATAAACATTGGACCTGATTTATCTTTTTAAAACATTAATTAATAACAAAAGCTGAAATTGGTTCTCAGCTTTCATTTAAAAAAAGTTTTATGCTTCTAAGTATCAATGCTAAGGAACTGTAAGCGTTTGAAAATCTAGTAACTTTTTTAGTGATATTCTTTAGTTGCCTGTAACTAGGGAAATATTGAGCGTTGGGGTCTAAAATTCTGTTTCCTTTCATATTTTGACATTTGGAAACTTATCCCAAAGATTTAGCAAAATCCGTAATCCGGAGGCGTGATACTATCCTAGTTAGTCTAAAATTTATAAAATCGAATAAATTATTAAAAATTTCCGTAAAAAAAATTCAGTTTTAATTATTTCCAATTGGACCCGCTTTTTTTAAGTTAATAAAAGGGCCATGGTTGAGGTGGGAATAAAACACCATTTGCAACTCGGGAGCAAGCATCAAGTAAATATGATAAATTAAAAGTGAAATTAATTTATTAAGTTTTCAGTTGAGAAGAGCATTTGAAATAACAGAAAATAATAATAACAAATCTCAATCAGTTCAAAATGATGTTCATAATATTGTTCTTAAATCTGTTGCTGTGCATCTTAAATCTATACAGTAAAGTATCATCAATTTTTATTATACACCCAAACATTGAAAATTTAAACACATTAATTATTTCTTCTTTATAGATTCGTAGACAGTTTGATAGATGCTTACTCAATATGTTATTCTATCATAGGAATAGCGTGCGCTTGCTGTCTTTCTTGTTTAATTGCTCTTGTAAATTATTTAAATCAAATACAAAATTTTATTATAATTTGAACGCAATAAATTTTTAGGTGATGATGCTGTTGGAAGATTATTTGAATTTAATAAGAATACTTTGTTGTTTACTTATTCTTCTATTTGATATGGTATACCTCAGTTATCCAGGACAAAAAATAATTGATGCCAGTTCTTATATATTTTATTCTACGTAAATAGATTATATCATAAAGCAAAATATCATATTGTCATTATTACTGTGATAAACTGATATTAATAGTATATTACAATCCATGGCCATTAAAAAAAGATATGTCTCAGATCACATGTAATTGTCGGCCGAGGCGAAGCCGAGGTTGACAAACATGTGATCCGAGCCTTTCTTTATTACTGGCCATGGGTTGTAACGTATTTTTCTGCCCTTTGGTCAGAATGCAGCAACGTCACGGCCGCTGTCCGAAACGCCTTAGCTTATTTTTTTAATAATTTTTACTTAATAACTATTTTGTATTGACTGACTAAATAACTATTTTATACAGTGTTTACGAATTTCGAGATATTTATAATTTATCTTGAAATAAAACTTTTAGTTACTTTTGTGGTTGGTATGAATTTCCTTTGAAAACAAAACGTTTAATACATATTATGATGATGAGAAGTTCGAAACCTTGTCGATTAAGACTTAGTTCTCTATTGGATTTGAGCATGTATTCAACCGGCGTGGTAATTATTTAAAAATATTTTTCATTTTTTAAAAATTTTTAAGTGCAATAATAGTGAGAATAATAATAATAAAAGATTATGATTAATAGGTGATAAGAATGGCTATGTCTTATGTTACAGCTCTGTTGTCTATGCGTTAAATATATTTCAAAATACAGATAATGTAGATAGTAATAAGGTTATTGTATTAAAGAAAACAAAATTTTAATTTATGTAATATATTATTATGTAAACAATTATATAATCAAATAATGTGGATAAAAAATATTATTTATTTATTTTATAAATTTCAATGTGATTAAAGTTATACGAATAATAAATAGTGTTTCACTTTATTTACCATTTCATAAGTTAATATTATTTTACTTAAAGAAGAAACAGTACGTTATAAGACTTTATAAAATATATTGAATAATGAAAACTAAGATTTTTACTCACGCGAACTTTTAATTCGAGTTTGAACTATCTTTTGTTATTTATGCATATATAAATAATATTTGAGATTAACAAGAAAAGTTTATTAATCATTTTTTCAATTAATATTTATCAGATTCACATGATTAACTGTTTATCTAGATGATTGAATAATGGTTCTCTTTAAGTTTAGTGTTCGAATTTTTGTATCAAAGTCAGCAATCTCTTGAAATTTTAGTTTTATAATTGTGTTTAAAAAAATTTTTTTTATACAATTTATTTAGAAGACAATTTTAAAGGGCTTTCTTTGGAATTATAAAAGAAAATAATATAATAATTATTTTTATTATGATCGAATTCTTTTATTTGATTCAATTTTTGCAAAGACTGATTGAGTATTTGAGTCGTTACTTCAGTTGTTTTTAAAACATTTAGGTAAAATTTAGAAAATAATCTTAGGAAATTCTATGTGTGTAATAGTAATAATTGTATTATATTCATTAGAATAATCAATTGTAACATCCATTTTCAACAGCCTTATTTTGAACACCCAAAGCATCAGCTACTTTCAAATAAATTTGGTATCTGTTGGCAGCTTGTTGATTCCAACCACCGGAACATTCGAGACCTCCATTAATAGCTTTGGTGGTAACGCCAAATTGATTTTCCTTACCAGCCATTTGTGGTCTAACTCGTGCTTCCCAATACCATTTGCTTACAAGCATGGCAATTTTGGTATCTTGAGCGACGACTTCTGGATTTTGAAGAAGATAATCACCCATGCCCAAAGCTTCGGATGCAGCTTTGTAATTAGCACCCCAGGTTAATTGGATAAAACCACGGCCGTAATAATATTTGCCTGGTAAACCATGTTCGTCGACGTAATGTCCAGGGCAATGGCTAACTTGGCAAATTATTTCTTCTCTGTAACGGAAACTGCCGCTTTCATGAATCAGTTGTGCCAAGAACATAGCTGTAATGAAGGTTATTATTATTTTAATATTCATCTATATTACAAGTATTTGTAATTGGTATATAATTAAATATAATATACGTTCTTTCTACAAAAGTACCAAGAATCACAGAAAATATTTAAATATTTATAAAGTTATGTTCGCAAAGGGACCTAATTCAAACATGCATTAGCCTTTTCAGACTCGAATTTATATTTCTTTGAATTCTGTTTTGATAACCATTTTAGGGTGATTAGTGTTGTGTTAATAAACTTATTTTTTCAATTTTTTTATGAAAATTTCCGTAACTCTTTTTGTAAATTTTATTTTTGAATTATTTAAAAATAATCTCACCTGTTTCTTCGCGTGAATAATCTTGCGTTGCATCAGCAAATTGTTGATAAACATCGGATGGTGGTACAGGTGCACCTTGGGCTGTTATAGCTCTATTAAATTCATCTTCTGAAATTCTTTCAGCTGAGCACACGTGTGCCAATGCAAAAAGCGCGAGAATCAAGATTTTCATGATGAATCTATGAATTTAAAAAATGTTTTTAAATTATATAAATTAAAAATTAAAAACTTTCAAAAAATTGTGTACTTAAATATTTTTGTCAGTTAAATTACGAAACCAAAGTAACAAATAAAGCACCAAAATAAAGTACCAAAGTTCATATAGTTAAATATTTTTCATATTTCAATAAATTTTTGAAAAATTGTAAAAACTTATTTTTTAAAAGATTGATGTTTTATTTTTATATTTATTTGGACATATTTGATATAAAAAAAACAAGTTATAGATGATGAGACACATGAAAATTGATTAATTAATTATGTTTCGACAAAATATTTATTTGGTGATATTTAGTTTTTCATTACAATTGATATAAATGGCAAAAATTTACTTACCTCAATTTATTACTTTAAAGTTGTTTAGCTTATACTGAGTAATTTCTAATACTGATGATGTACTCTAATCTAAATTTCTCTTTTATATACTCGCGACCCATATTATTTCAAAAAGTTTATTTTTTGATTACAATAAAAGGTTCAAGTTACAGTGCTAACAAAAGTAAGGCTTCAATGATTAAAAAACATGAATTATGAATCAATAATTTGAGAATAAATTATAGTATATTTTGTAAACAAATAAAATTCTTCTGTTTTGTAAAATTAAAATTTACAATAGATAACAATTAATTTATGTTTCCGTCGAATGTGTTTTGGTAAAATTTAAATGAGTAGAACTACATTTACTTTGTCAATGCAAATAATTTGCTCATATTATTTAAATACAGAGTATATAGAAAATCGGCACGTGTACGAAAATTATTTTATTAACAAGCATAAATTTCGAAAAAAATTATGGAATTTTTTTATGTTTTCAAGTGTCTTATGTTTTTTAAATATGATCATCGTAGTAATTAAATATTTTGACATATAATCGAATTTCATTGATAACTTTTATAAAAAAAATATGTTTGAATATAATTTCAATTGTTACATTATTAAGTTTATTTACATTGAGAACTTAAAACCATTTTTTTTTTCTTCTTTTTTAACGTCGTTGTATTTATGCTATCATTACGATGCTAATCAGCGACGGAGCTCGTAAGTGTGTTTGTGAACAAAGCACATGTAACGTACAGTGGTGCTACTATCAATCGGCTGCCGAGAGCGGGATTCGAACTCAGAACCTCGAGATTACGAATCCAACGCTCTACCGACTGAGCCACTCACCTGCTCATAATTTACATTATAAAATATTCATTCGAAAAGATCTTTTACGTTCTTCTAACCTCAAAATCGCAACTTCTTTTCTCATTTTCGGCTCTCAGAACGTAAAATTCATTACGTTACTTGGACAAAAAGGCTTTTTAACGAAACTCGTTACAAACCTCGCCTTCAGCTCGGCTTGTAATCTTCTCGTTTCGTAAAAAAAGCCTATCTGTCCACGGAACGTAATGTACTATTTCAATATATTATATCAATATAGATTTGTAATTAAGAAAAAATTCAATTATTCGTTAAGAGAATATTTTTCAATTTGATGCTTGTTCTTAAATGTTTAGTTTTAATCAAAATTAAAAACAAAATTTAAATGGAAATCGATTGACATAACAAAAATTTACATACTTCAATCGCACAATATCAAAATATAACAATTAACTTTTAATTTCGGTGACGTACTATCACTCCTCATCTATATACATTAAACAAATATTAACAAAACTAACAAAAAGAAACTTTAATTTTTGAAAACATGACAAATTAATCAGTCAGTTTGAAAATAAATTGCGTTACATTTATGTTAGTAAACAGAATTATTTCTTCTTTTAACATTAAAAATTAATTGTGATGGTTATCAATTATTTATATTTCTGTTAAGTGCGTTAATTAGAAATTTTTTTTGGTGAAATTGAAATTACCAATAATTGTTTTATTGATTAGCATAACATTTGAACGAAAGCGTCGCATGTTTTGATACTTGATTATCATTAATTAAACAAATGTAATTTCAAATATTGTAACTTTAAAATCAAATATTTTATTATACACTTTAAAAATTTTTTGTAAATAAATATATTTTTCCAATAAAAGTATAATTTTGACTATTTTATAATATTGTACTATGAGGAAATAAAATAATTTTTAGAAATAAAAGTCATTGATAAATTTTATCGAATAAAGTTACTTCTCTTGACAAAAATAAAAACTTATAATTACATTATGATTGACTTACAAGGAGAGTAACCCTTGTTTGGGTTACGGATCTTGCTGTAACCTGCAGATTTTTATACATAAAATAATGAAGAAAGCCGCGAGTATTTCTAACACTCGATCATTCTAATATTATGAGCTATTTTGTTCAATTTTTAAAGATTCCTCTGAAAATTTATTGTTTATGATTACGAATATTACTCTCCAATGGGAGCTTCTAAGTTTATTCTGCAATATTTTTGTAAAAGTTTATATTTATTATATACTTTTAAAGCAACGTAACTGTAAAAAGGGATCCTGCACCTCATTCGTGATGTTCGCATTTTTAATTAATAAATTACTTATAACTTCCCAAAAGACAAAATTTTTTTATAGTGCATATTATTAAGATTACTCTTAATGATTTCCTTTAGCAATATAAAAAATTTATACTTTGTATTAATTATTTTGAGTAATATTTCTACTGATGCAGCTGTGTAAATAGTTCCAAATATTTGCTGCTAAATTTGATTGATTATTTCCTTTATGTATATTACGACGTATATGTTCTCATATCGCAAAGATAACGTAATTAAAAATTTATAAAATTATTGTAAAATATAAATATATAAAAAAAACATTTCTTTGGGCTGAATCTGTCCTGGACCCCAATATAAAAACTTTTAAATGTTAATTTGTGTCATAAAAACGTTCAAAAGTTAACTTAAGTGATAAATTCCATGTATTCAGTTAGTGATGTTAAATAATTTTTTTTTCATTTCAAAGGCTTGATTGAATACTTACTTTATAATAAAAATGTATATTATTTAGAAAAAAATAAGAGGATAAAGAGGGAAATGATAAAAAATAGAATTCTTATGAGAAAAATTTTGTTTAAAGGAGTAAAAGGATAATAAAGATTTCAAGTTAACTTTTCTTCAGCTGAAGATTTTATTATTAATTTAATAATAAAAAAGAAAAGTTAAAAAATTTACAATTATTTTATAATATTTACAACTTTAATATACGAAAACATGCTCAGCGCACTTCATATAAACGTCTTAGATTACATTTGTCGCTATCTCTTCTTATTTTTTTTTATTAGCTTCTATAGTTTAGTATCATTCAAACATTTCTGTTTAATATTCATCGCGATATTATCATCGCGTAATCGAAGTCAGTCAATCATATTGAGAATACTTTAAATAACATTTCTTTAAAAAGTGAACAATATTAATGTTCTTTGAAATAAATAAATTTTGATTTATCGCGAACACTCTGTTAAAATAGAAATTTATTTGAAATTTCTATTACGATTTATAATGGATTAAAATATTGTCCATATTTGACAGAGAGTACTTTATAAAGTAAATATTGTATATTTACATCTACCTTTAGCTTTTACTTACAATCAGAATGCACTAGTTTCTTAACTAGTTATTCTAAAAATTGAAAATTTATACACTCTCCTTGTTAATAATTTAAATATAGATATTACTAACGAGGATTTGATTTCATTTTAAATTTATAATAATATCATTGACTGTATAAACGACCCAGTCACTCATAGATTTTATATTACATCGTAAATTTTAATAATTTATAAAAAAAGAATTTAAAAAATCTATCCTATTATTTAAAATTTGATAATAAAAAATATCAAATAATAAAAATTAAAAAAATTCTGTATTGAAATACACAGAAAATATTTTTTTCATTCATTTGTAAATAAAATTCATGAATTTTCGATAAAAAAATAAAATTATATTAACGTAACTAATTGTAACATCCATTCTCCTTAGCTTTGTTCTTAATCTTCAAAACTTCAGCAACCTTCAAATAAATTTTATAACGTCTTTTCGCTAACAATTCGGAAAATTTACTATTCTTCAAACACTCGCCAGGATTGATACCTTTGGTCGTAAGACCGAATAAATTTTCTTTATTTTTCAATAACGGCCTCACCCTATTACCCCAGTACCAAACGCTAACTGACATAGCGATATTCTTATTATTAGCAACGATTTCTGGATGTTTAAGCAATTTATCACCCATGCCAAGTCCTTGGGATGCTACTTTGTAATTAGCAGCCCATGTTAATTGAATGTAACCACGACCGTAATAACTTTTATTCGGTAAACCAACTCCGTCGTCGTAATCTCCTGCACAATGATCACCTTTCTGACATTCTAAATTGAGAAATTATTCAAAAATTAATACAATAATAGTTTGGATTATTATATTAATTATTTTATGTTATATTAATTCAATTTTTTTCCAAACAATGAATTAAAAAGAAGATAAAATTAATTGTAAAAGAAATCATTTCAAAAGTGGGAAAATTAAGATGGCTCCAGTGTTTTTTAGCCCGAAAAAAGGAGAAAATATATTTTTTCCTTTGAATAAATTTTATGAAAAATTTTTATAATCAATTAGTATGTTTGTAATTTTAATTAAATGTTGTTATTTCACTTGAAACATTTGTAATTTACGCTCGTTAGCGTTCTAATTGTATTGATTTTATACATATTTTTGATTTAATTAAATTTTTATTAAAAAATCTATTATATCATTTTTGGCTCATAAAATCTATAATTTCATTACCAAGTTGTAAGCATAAAACTATTTTTGCTGTAAAAACACATGTAAAATTATTAAATATCCATTATTTTTTCAAATTAAATTTGGTCAATGACCTTCAAAATTGCCATAAAATATTCGTCGCTTATACTTTATTTGGTATGTTTTGGTAAACATCTTATTCTTCATCAAAAGTCACCGGAGCCACCTTAAAATAATGAAAATTTTTATTTTTCATACTAAAATCTAATAATTTAAAATTCTCATTATCAATTACACATTCATAATTCTTCGATTGCATTCCGATACAATCGAACCATCATTACATCACATAAAACATCTACTGATTACATCAACTTTTGAATCGCTCAAAGATAAAAGAGAGAGAGAAAAATCTTATTTTCTTTACCTAATTGCTCGGTGAATTTAAATCCTCCGCTTTCGTGAATTAATTGAGCAATGAACATCGCTACCTCCTCGCGAGTAAAATTGCTCGTATGATTTGAAAAATTAATATAAACATCATCTCTCGGCCTTGGGTAACGATTACTTGTCACTGATTTTATGAATTCTTCTTTTGTTATTACTGCAGCATTTGTTATTTTAATCAATAAACAGAACAGTAGTACGTAATGTAGAATTTTTAATGTCATTTTAGTACATGCGAAAAAGAAATGTTGATATGATCTATTGTTGTTTACGTAACGCCTTTTTTTTCTTCTCAACAATTAATAATTTATCATTTTGGACTGTTCGATGTTGTTTTTATTCTGAAAATATAATATTTCTGCGTAAGTGAAAACATGAAATTTTAATGTTTCTGGTAAAATAATGTCATGGTGAATTAAAAATAATAACTGCTAATTGTTAATGTTTAAAATAATAGATATTAATAAGAAAAGCTAGCATATCATTACTTACCACATATGCAAGGATAGCAGAGCGATGAATTAATAAACTGAGTTATGCAGCATCTTTGATGCCTTTTATATACCTTATAGTATGAGGATATATTCGTTTCATACTTTTGTATATAATTTATTACGTATACTTAATAACGACATCATCCTCGTCTTCTTTGTTGTGGCATTTTTTTTTTCTCAGTCGGCCAATTTCATTTGGTTGTGAAGAAGATGGAAGGCAAAATGAAGAAGATGCTATAATTGTTTATACGATAAACATTTGACGAGGTCATCAGCTTGAATTGCGAGTTTTTTTTTTAATATGAAGAATTTCAAGATTCAGGTTTAAATCACTACTAAAAATATTTAAGGATTTTATCGACTTTTTTAATTAATAATTCAGTTTTGTTAGATAAAGTTTCAAATTTATCGAAATTGCTTTTCGATATCATGTTTTTTTCTTTGCTAATAAAAAAAAAGTGAAGAACATGTGAGTTTTTTTTTTAATGATCATCAAGAACAACAGAGAATGAGAATCCGGATCTATAAGGAACGTGTAATATTGAATGTTAACAATTAACATTGACAACAATACGAATTTCTTTAATTTATGATTAATAAAAAAAAAGAATTAAAACATGCTAATTAATTTTATTAATTAGTTTATTTATTCTGTGAATTAATTAATGAGTTTAAAAAAAATAATTTTCTTTATCCAAACATCAGCAACGTATTCTGTTTTTTTTTATAAAAATACATAATTTACTCTGTGTTATACATTTTATTTGTTTTATTTTACTTATTTTAGAATATAATTTATTCAATTGGAACAAAATTTATAAATATGTTAATTTAAATTAAACGCAAATCTATGTCCGGGCAAAATAAAAACTACCAAAGTAAAAAATATTGTCTGGACTTTGATTTGGTATTCATTTTTTAAAATGAAAGCTAATACACCTAAAATTGGAAAATAGTTTTTTAACAGACAAGATATATCATCAAGTTGATTATTTATAGCTTAATTAGGTGTCGAAACTATTTATAACTTAATCATGAATTTTTTATTGACATTTAAAAACTACTCAATTTCAATGATCAAAGATTCACAAAAAATTTGGGAATCTGCAAAAGGTAGTCCTAAACATGATAATTTTTTAAAGACATTTATTAACACTTATTTATTTCTGTAATAATTTTATAAATAAATGTATACAATCCCATATGGAAAAAATTTTTGGATATAATTGTAAATAACTGTTAATAACTGTAAATAAATGTAAATAAATGTAAATAACTGAGACATAAATAACAGTTATTTACAATTGTTTACAATTATTTACTGTTATTGACACTTATTTACAGTTATTAACTGTTATTTACACTTATTAACTGTTATTTACACTTATTTGCAGTTATTTATATTTATTTACAGTTATTTACATTTTTTCACTTTTTTCACAATTATTTACAGTTATTTACGATTATTTATAGTTTTTTACAATTATTTGCAGTTATTTACATTTTCGAAAATTATCATAAATTTATTCAATAATTTTATATATAGGCGAAAATTTTTAAAAATGTGAATAACTGTAAATAATAGTAAAAAACTATGGAAAATTGTAAATAGTTGTAAATAATTATAAATAACTGTAAATAACTGTAAGAAACTGTAAATAACTGTAAATAACTATAAATAATTGTAAATAATTATTAATAACATTAAATTATCCACTAATTCAAAAATTTTTGAAAATGTAAATAGCTGTAAATAATTATGAATAACTGTAAATAATTATGAATAATTGTAAATAATTATAAAAAACTGTAAATAATTGTAAATAATTGTAAATAACTGTAAATAACAGTTAATAACAGTTAATAACTGTAAATAACTGTAAATAATAGTAATTAATAATAAATAATAGTAAATAACTGTAAATAACTATTATTTATGTCTCAATTCCTACATTTTTTAACAGTTATTTACAATTATTTACTATTATTTACAGTTTTTCACATAAATTATTTCCATATGGGATAATGTATACATAATAAAAAGTTTAACAGAAATTAACAGGAATTAAAAAACGAATTAAAAGATTTTAAAGTTAATATTGAAAAAATTCATAAAAAACAATTTATTTTTACAAATCTTGTTTTAAAGTTTAATTAAACGGATTATCAAATCTTATGTGCCATTAAACAAATTAATTCAAAATTTTTATATCTATTTTATATTTTTGTTTATATAATGTTTCTAGTTATATATAGAAATTTTTAGGGGCTATATTAAAAAAATGCTAAAATATGAGATTTATTTTTTTTTCAAACCGTAAATCTATTTTTTAAAGTTTTAGCAATTTTGTGATTCAAATAATGTGCATTCATATTCTGGCTTCAGTTTTAAATAATTTATTGGCTTTATCGATTGCAAAAAAAATAATTTTTTAATAAACGTAAAATTTAGTTAAAAAATATTGATTATTTATTTCATAGAAATCTATTTTACTAATATACGTTGAATACCTCCGTTGAGAAACTCATGAGATCAATTATTTGTCATCCAGAAATACAAAATAATTTAAATTGAAATTACATATAAAACAATTTTAAATGTTGCGAATCAGTTTCGACGGTCGCAATCTTTTCCAAAATAATACCTTTTTTTCAACCAAATATGAAAAAAAAACAGCTGTTTTCGATCTAAAATAAAACAACACCTCTTTTTAACCGAAAATAAAACACCTGTCTTCGACCAAAAGTTAAAGAACACCTTTCAAACGATTTTCAGTTTTATAAATTTATTTTTTTTTTTATTTTTTATAATCCCCAATAACGTTTTATCACAGTTTTATATTATCCTAATCTTTTTGCTTAGCTGATACTTTCGTGTGAAATATTAAATTGCACTTTATAGCAAAAACGAAGAATAATATCAACGAAAAGATGCGAGAGTCGACAATATAAGTCCTTAGATCAGTGTTTCAATAAATCTTTAAAAATCTAAAAGAATATACATAATTTAAATTCTTAATGCAAAAAGAGAAGAGAATTTTGTTTATGTAAAGCGAAGGTAATCGAGTTAATAATCGAAACGCATTTCAATAAAAATTATGATGATTTATAAATAAGTATAAACAAACAATACCGAATCAGTATTATTAAATTTCCTTTTATAACTGATTTTTTTTTCAACAGATAATATTAATATATTGAAATTAAAGGAATGATCAAATGATTACTTGATTTTATTCAAACCAAATAAACATTATAATCAAATGAACAATGAGAAAATTGTGTACGATTTTGATTTTATTCAATCACATTATTTGTAACTACGAAAAGTAATGTAGTAAATTAATTAATTAATAACGCATAAATAATATAAAATATGACGTATAAATTTTTAAGATAAGTGATTATTGATCTCCACTGGCTAATGTGTGAAACTTCTTTTTATTTGGACACATAAATTGAATATTATTTTGTGTTTTCAAATAACAAGAAGTTTCATATATTAGCTTGTGAGGATCGATAATCGCCTATCCTAATAATAAAATTTAAATACATGGGCGATAGAGTCAGTAACACAATTAATGTAGAAATTTTTTATTGAAACTGTTCAAAATTAACTATTTAAATATTTTAATATTAAAAAATTCATTTATAAGTTTTGAAAAAAAAAATTATTAAAAATTCAAGATTATAAAAATATTACGGGGTTCAGGAAATTGATATCTATTTTTAATAATACAGATTGAAGTATAGCTGTAAGGAAAATTATTGATCCTCGCAAACTAAACAATTTGGAAATTATTAAATAACACCAAAGTTCCAGGTGCGTCTAGAACTCCTCTCTTTAAACTGAGCAAAATTAACTGAGGCACATCATTTGTAATAGTCAACTATTCAGATCAACTAATAAGTATTTTCTTTATAGTTTACAAGTAAGCGGAGAAAGAGGAACATTTTGATTTTAACCGCCTTATTCTGTAGTCATTATACTTTTTAAATAAACGTTTGGTTGATGTCAATAATTAACTGTTACATACGCTGTAATTATGTTACAGTAAATTTTGCTTATCTGATTTGTCGCCCTAAAGAAGGGAGTTGTAGACGCCCCTAAATGGTCGTGTTATTTATTAAAGATTTTCTAAACTATCTTAGCACGTGAGGATCAATAATTTTCTCTGCAACTATAAATTCATATATACAAGCTATAATGTCCTTAATAACTAAATATAATAAAACAAATTTTTTAAAATAAAATTTATAATAATATACTCAATTCAAGAATAGTTTTACTTTGAAAGAAAATTAAAAAAATAGAACTATTGATTGAAACGTAAAAAAATTTTTTTTTCGTTATTTTAAAATTGTTGTTTACATTTATTAGTAATATACTGAATGAGGAATGAAATTATTACCTTTTACAGTAACTAATTGATGTAAAAAAAAATTTCATCATATATTTATAAACAAAAAGTTTTTAATAGGGTAAATAAAAACTATTAAATTTCATAATATTAATCATAATTATTTTGTAATAAGACAATACAAGCTTTAAATTATTACATAAAATAAAAAATCACCCTTTTTCATTTTTTACATAATGCTACACAGAAAATTTTTACAATAATTAAATTTCATTTCTGTTCCCTTTCTTAAATTTATATATAATTTCTGTTTAGTACGCGCTGCTTTACATTTAAATAATAACGCATATTTAATCATATCCACAGATAAACTATGTATAAAGACAAATAATTTTACAAAATTTTAAAATGCATTTTAGATAAAATTTTAAGATAAAAAAAAATATTTGCACATTTTGATTTTAAATCGATAGACCAAACACTGATACAATACAGTACATTGTTTTATTTTCCCAGCGCACAGTACAACTTCCATCTGTTGCATTATCCCAATAACAGGAACTCGCCGTGTGTAAACCAGCTCCATTCTTTTGCATGATCGTGCATGTGACTATATATTTATATGGCTTTTGCAGTTTGGTTAAATTACCTAGGCAACTTTCAACGACATTCGAAGTCCATTGATTCACTTTACTGTGAGAATATGCATTACCTCCTATTGCAACTTCGATTGCTTCTTTTATAATTTTACTAACATCATCTACGATGAACTGGGTTTCTTCTTGCATATCATCCATGATTAAAGTCTTTAAATACTATTGTATTAAAAAATTTATTTATATTAAATTTCGCTTTATCGGGTTGGAATGAATTTATAATAAAAGGCCACTTTTCTGAAACAAAAAGGAATAAAGTACAATCATAAAATATTAATATTAAAGAAGTATGAAAGTTTAAAGGGAAAATAAGGGAAAGTTTTTTAAAAATTTAATGAAATTTTATACTTTCTTACAAATAATAATAAAAAATAGAAAAAAAATAAAAATAACTACATTATTTTAATATTTCTTTATTTATTCCGGTACATATATGGTAAATTCATAATGAAAAGGTTATAAAATCAAAACTAGATATATAAAATATTACAAGATAATCAGAAACATATGTTTATCTACTTACAGCATATTTGAGAAATATTCATTTTTCACAATTTTAATGAGGTCTTGGCTTGAAAAAATGCAATAAAAAAATATAAATTAATTAAACAACTAGACGATACGATAGTTACGAACGATCAAACGTTTGCATCAGACAGTTGGTGCAGTGTGTCCTAACCTTACCTAAACATTTTTTGACATTGCTTCTCTACCGGTAATTTTCTGAACTTATTAATTTAAAATAAAAAAATATTTTTGATTTCAAATTTTGATTTTTGGTAACATTATAGAAATATATAGTTGGGTTCATGATATTTTTTAAATATAAATTAAAATCTATGTTCATTCTTTGCGTACTCATCTTTGAATAATAATTTGCGTGTCTTCAATTATGATTAAAATGAAAATTCTGTAGTCATAATTTATAATATTTTTTATGAATTAAAACAATCATAAAAAATGTAAAAGCTAAAAAATATTTTCATGATTAATAACAGAATTGAATAAAAAATATTATCAATAAATAAGATATTAAAAGCAACTTTCTCATAATAGAAAAAAAAATTCCACTTGCAATTTGTAATGTAATTAACAGATATTAATCAATTATTTGACAACCAAAATATATTTTATTATTTTTGAAAGGCGTATTCATTTAATTATTATCTAGTAATTGTAATAAAAAATAGTTTAAATAATTTGATTATTCGCGCGTTTATCATCAATTGGTGAAAGAGTACACGTACTTGTAAATATCGTAATTTCGCTGTAGTATGCTTATATTATGTCATATATATGTGTCTACTGTCTGTGTGATAAAGGAATGACTTAGCTTGGAGCTTGGAGGTTAAGCTTAAAACCAGTAGATTTTAATTTTGTTTAAACAGTTATCGGTTTATGGTTGCTACATAAATAAATAAAATATTACGTTTAGGAGTTTTTTAAAGGTAAAATTTATAAACAATCCTTTTTTTGAATGATAGAGAATTTTTATAATTTAATAATTGCATTTGTAAATTTGTAATATCTACTCCAAAATTTATTATTTCTGTATTCTTTTATTCTAGATAAAGATTAAAATATTTATATTCTTTATATTTTTATTGTTAATTGCTAATAAATTTTAACTTTTCTTTTAAAATAAAATTTTATTTTAAAATAAATACTTTTTTTTTTTTAGAATTTTTAATGTCTACTAAAAATTGTTTATTTTTTAAAGTACAAAGAAGTGAAATAAACAAAAATTATTTAGGTTATTTTAATAAGAAAACAATTTAATACGCTAATATTTTATATACTTTCAGAGTTAAGAAATATAATAAAGTGAAAATGGCAGCTAATAAATCAGTTACTGTACTCACACCCAATGGGCGTAGACAAAATGTTAAAGTTTCACCTAATTCAACAATGTTGGAAGTGAGTATACCTTCATAACAAAAATTTATTTAAATAAATTTTTGAAGACTAACAATAAATAAACATTAATTAAAAATAAACTTTAAATTTTAGGTGCTCGAAGAAGCTTGCAAAAAACATAATTTCAATCCAGATGAATATGATTTAAAGTAATCTAAATTTTTATTTTTTAAATCAACATTAAAAAATATTTAGTAAAAATGCTAAATGATTAACTTTTTATTTTTACAGGCATTATAATAAAATCATAGATGTTAATTTGATTTTTCGATATGCCAACATATCAAACAACGCTCTTCTAGAAATGGTTACATGTAAAAATCCAAGAAAAGTATCAAATATAACAATATGTTTTCAATTAGAAAGTGGCAATCGATTGACAGGTGAATTTCCTCCAAATACAAATATAGAAAAAATTCTTAAAGATTTAAATATTGAATATAATCCAGAAAGTGCTGTAATAATTTATACACAAAGAGAAGTAAGTTTCAATTACTTTTTGAATTCTAGCCAAAATTATTTAAATTACTAAAAAAAGTTATAAATTTTTGTCTTTTTTTTCTAGATTTTTGGTAAAGACTTTGCAACAGTAACATTAAGATCTTTAGGATTAGGTAGTGGTAAAGCACTTTTAAGGTTATTACATCGTGATTTAGAGAAAATAAAAGAACAAGCTCATGTATATATCCCACCGCAACCAAAAGTTTCTAAAACAGAAATGGACGAAGATAATAAACCTAGACCATCTCCAATTCTTGATCCAAAGAAAAACAAAATTTTTGATCCTATTTCTGTTCTTAAATCAGAAAAAGAAAATTTACATAAATCAAATGATGTAAATAAAGAAAAACAAATTGAAAATAAAATCAATAATGAAAGTATTGAAAGAGAAGTTGCTTCCACTTCACTTTCACAAAGTAAAAAACAAGAAACCCCAATGGAAGTTGATGATGCAGAAATGCAACAAAATACAAAAAAAGAAGTTGAAGAAGAACCTCAAGTGGAAATAGTAAGTTATTACAGAAAAAAAATTTTAAACAAAAGTAAAATTTTAATAAATTAAATTATCTTATTCACAGCTAGGGGAAAGAAGTGCTTTGTTATTCAATCAAACTGGTGCAAGAGCAAGTCATTATCCAGATAATATTGATGATGAATTTTTTGAATTAACAGTTAAAGATGCTAAAACGTTACTGCGAGATGTGAAAAAAATGCAAACTAAACTTCAAGATTCTCCTTTGCTGACAGCATCACAAAGGGAATTAGAAAAGGAAAAAACAACATTAAATTATTTACATAAATATCAGAAAGTTATAATCCGTATACAGTTCCCAAATCAATTGGTGCTACAAGGAATTTTTGGTCCTCTTGAGACTGTTCAAACAATTAAAGATTTTGTCAAAACTTATCTTGAGAATCCAGAGACTGATTTTGTACTTTGTAAGTATTAATTTATTTTTTGCTAAATTTTGATTTAATATTCTATGCTAATTTTTCTACAAAATAATTTCTATACAAATTTGTATAAAAGTAAATACTGTTTCTGTACATAAATTTAATTTTTATATTAATTATTTATATAATATAATTAAAAATGCTAAACTTCATCATTTGTGTAGATACCGCTCCTCCACGCTGTGATTTAAAGCCTGAAGAACGTCTTTTCGACTGTGAACTTGTACCTAGTGCCATAGTTTATTACTCGGGTAGTTCAGATTTGAAACCAGAAATTAAATCAAAGTTAACTGATCCTTCAGCAGCTAGTTTTTATGCAACAAAAATAAGGTAAAATTATCATATTTATCAAATTCATTTTTTTATAATAATTAATATTAACAACAAATTTGCAGATTGACGACGATGCGACAAGATAGTGCACAAAGTGACGATGCCGAAGAATCTATCGATTTCTCACAACCATCAACTTCGGCAGCTGTATCGATATCAAGACCTGTAGATATGAGTAATGGAACAGTCGAATCACAACCTGGTCCTAGCAGACCTCCACCACAGAAGAGTCAAATGCCAAAGTGGCTTAAACTCTCGAAATAGTCTTTATAGTAACACGAACTATTGTGAAAAAGAAAATAGTTCCTTGTGCGCGTTTTTTTTAATAAATCAAATGCGAGTTTGATGATTTTGATAAATAAGATGTTTTATATTGGAATTAATTTTGTAAACACAACTTGGCTAGAAGTGCCAAAAGTAGTGACGTTATATTTAGATCTATATACGTTTAAAATGAATTGATGTGATAAAATTGAGTAATGAAAGAAGATACCTATTTATTTCAATAAATTTCTCATTTTTACAAAATTGAGATTTATCTTCTTTCTTTGTTTTGGGATCGTATCAAGAAAATTTTATAATTACATTTTCTATCAAAACAAGGTTTAACACTTGATTAATTGAATAATAATAATTTATCAATGACTCAAAACTGTGATTATTTAAATACTGCAATTTGCATTATGTTATTGTTCAAATCATTTTTAAAAAATCACCAATTTAATATTTTTAAGTACATAATATATATTTCATTTTTTTTAATCATATGAGGATTTAAAGTAAAGAAAACGAGGAGAATGTATATATTTGTAATTTTTATTCTTCTCAATCGTCATAAAGTATTTACAAAAATTGAACATTGAAGCGAGTTTTTATCATTTATTTTTTTTTCTTTTTTTTCTGTTTTTATGAAAAACGAATAATGTATATAAATCTTTGGGAAAAAATTTGCTCAACGTTTTTGAATGAAAAATAATTTTGAATTGAATCCAAAATCTTATTCAATATGATTTTATTTATAATATTTTGTTCTATAGATTTTTACTGCCATGTATATAACTAATATAATTTTCTTTAAAAGATTTATTAATTCTTAAAAAATTTTGCAAATTCTTCCCATAAGATTTTGCACGCTTGCGTAAGATTCGATTTCGATTTAGCAGTGAATTAATGTCATATCTATCACAGATTAGCCAAGAGATGAAAAATGCGATAAACACGAATATGTGAATGCTCAAGGCTCAAAATTTGTGAAAAAGCTTAAATTATTGTGATGCTTCTTATATTTTAGTAAGTGATTATTTTAAGGCTTTTTTCCAAAATAATGATTTTTAATCGTTCTTCAGCTTGGAAGCATTTTTTTATATAATAAATAAAGCTAATTTTCATTGTCATTAAAAATTGATTTTTTTTCTTATTAGAGATTGTATCTTATAAAAGTATTACATGAAAACGTAAAAACGAATGTTCTGCACCCTATGCACCTATAAACGCAACTATCCCTAAATATAGGCGATCTATAAAAAAATTCCAGAAGTGCTTACAACTATTATGGCAACTATAACAGCAAAATAGTCTTATAATTTTTTTTTCTTAATTCAATGATATGTTCTTAACATTTGAAAAAAAACAAAAATATTAAGGTGGTCTTCGCGTAAAAATTATGGTATTCTGAATGTTAAGTACAATAATAGAGGTTTTCAGTGACTCACTTTATAGGGCGATGAATTTTTAATTCGGAAACTCGAATTTGAGAGAATCCCGGTCTGGCCCTATTGAAAACACCATTGTACGTGATGTGTGCTTTTTTCACAACCACACTGAAAACCTTTATCACTAATTAACGTCGCATAAATGTAACGACATTAAATAAAATTAAAAAAAGTACAATAACGTTAATGAGTAACTTTAAATGCATTATGATTGATAATTTTCGAGGTAGACCATTGATTATACGATAATTCTGAAAATTATAAATGCGAGTGTGGTCCACTTCTCCTGAACTGTTTTTTTTCTTTTAAGGCCTTATTTAACTAACTAGAATATTATAAAGTACATAAATATGAAATAATTTCTATTTTATAGATAAACTAATTTTTGTAAACTAATGTTTTTTTTACTAAAATAAATGTTTAACCATTTTTTCTCCACAAAAATAAGATAAACTTATTAATCATCCTAATATCTGAAATATTCCATTCATTTTTTGAAAAAAATAAAATTTACAGGCAGATCTTAGTATATTTTGATCTAAGTGCAAAAGATCTGTTTCTCAACCAGCATAAAAATCACACAAATCGAGAAATATCTTTTGCATATGAATCAAACGCTATTTTTCAACATTTGCTTACATAAAACGCAATTTTGCATGTATACCTGTATATTCAAAATTGACTCTACAATCGCAATGTCGAAAAATTTGTTTTTACATAAATTAAATCAGTTTAAATAAATTTTCAAATACACTAAAAGTTAATATTTATAATTTAATTATTCAAAAGGTTATAAAACCACCTATAAAAAGAAGTTTCAATTAATATACTTTAACATTTCTTTTTAGAGATATGTAATATAAAAGCTTAATAATGCAATCAAATTGCTTTAAGATTTATTTAAAGTTATAGATTATAC
Organism: Anastatus disparis; assembly: GCA_017163975.1. Taxonomy (NCBI): domain Eukaryota; kingdom Metazoa; phylum Arthropoda; class Insecta; order Hymenoptera; family Eupelmidae; genus Anastatus; species Anastatus disparis. The sequence goes on along the minus strand of JAFFSR010000218.1, from coordinate 1,552,382 downwards.
AAAAAACTTAATAAGTATACTATTTTTACTTTTATAATTAGATATCTTTAAATTTACAAGTAGACGCGGGTCCTTTCAAGGCACCCAGTAATAGCATTGGTTATCTTTAATTATTTTCAAAAAGACATATTCTCTTTTTTTTATAAAGTGCAATGTAATTTTTATCATTCAGGATGAAATATTTCATAAAAGCCACATTAGATCACCTTAATAATTTATTCTTAAAGCTATAGTGTAAAGTATTTTTTGTCTTCTTTAAAATAATTATAGCTACCTTTCTGGTCCAAGAGTTCGATTGAATAGTTAAGTTCGCTGTTTTTTTTTAAATAAATGTTTAATTATAAATAACAAGATCTAATTTTTATAAAAAGAGTTCGCTAAAATAAAGTATCTATTGAATACTAAAACATTTCAAAAGTATTTTTAATACAGAACAATAACATCTTAAAAATTTATTTTAGAATTGATATGTTATAGAATTTGGGTTTGGCACACTTCTTGAAAGTTGTAAAAAACATTAAAAATTTCTCAAGTAAGATAAATCAAATATTAATCTTTTTTAAAACCAGTAAAAATTTTTGTATTTAATATTTGAAAAAATTTATTTAAAGATATTTACTTCTACTTTTTTATATTTTAGAAGTGCTTTCAAGAACTCTTTTTGTAAAAATCTTGTTATTTGAGCAAAGTTTCATTTTCTTAAATATATTGAAAAATAAAAATTTTTTCTTTTCAATAAGCATTTAACTATATTACAAATAAAAGTTCCTTTTCTTAATCTACTTATCTTATTTACGGATAAAATAACGAGTATATTCTATGATAAAAAAAGTTAAATGACTATAATATCTTTCGTCTATTATTTATAAATAGCACCAATAAAATTAAAAACAAAATGAAGTAAATATTAAGCTATGGAACTATCACATTTTCAAAATGAAACTTTATCCCAAATGTCTATCAAACAAATAATCTTCAATCGAACTTTTGAATTACAACAGATATACATTATTTCTTTAGCATAGAACTCTTTTTCTTTCAATACTTCAAATTGCTTCTCGTTTTAGAATGTAGATGAAACTTATATAAAATTTCCGCAGATTATTGTTTGTTGAATAATGAAAAAATGTTTCACTCGTCAAAATTGACAATATTATTCATTACTTGCCTTTGTCAGTCGATTTTTTTTTCTTTTAAAAATGCCCTTTTAAAACATTTAATTCAATATATGCTAATATTAAGTTTCATAACATTTCTTAAGATCCTCAAACCATTAATATCCGCAGTAATTCACAAAATTTAAATTCATTCGTTGAAAAAAATTTTAAAATCGTATATCAAAAGCATTATTTATTCGTCTTCTTTCTTCGTTGGCGATTTAGCTTCAAGATGTTTAAACCTATCAACAGGTCCAATAATATTTCCAAGTGGTCCTGAACCACCTGCTTCTTCTTGAATACTGTCAAGAAGATTAGCTTCAACAGCATCTTCAGTTTTTGGCAAACTATTAGTTAAAGCCATTTGTTGTTGCAGTTGCGAATCAAGAAGACGCATATATTTATCCATTTCGCCACCTTGATCTTCATCATCACCACCAAGTGAACCTTCAGAACTACCATCGAATTCTCCATCACCACCCGGCACTACTAGATCTAAAATATCTCGTAGCGCCGTGTCAAATACGTCTGGGTCGAAATCAACTCGCCCATTATCTTCTAAAATATCATTCCTTGGCTCAATCTCTTTCTCACTGAAAAAAATATGTCTTAAATTTTTTTACTCTTTTTAATTAAAAAAAAATTTCAATTATAAGAAACACGTTCACATAAGTCTGACTAATCATCGCCTGTAACTACTTGATTCAAATATATAAATATATATTTGAATCAAGTAGTTACAGGCAATTCATAAGACATATTACAAGTCATTTTCAAATTGTGAAAAAAGTAATGCTCATCATTTTCATAAAATTTAACTTGTTGCTTAATAGATTATGTAAATCATTAATTCTAGTATAATTACTGAAGTTATTGTAATAATATAATATGCAACTAATTCCACAATTATTTAAGCTTCTTTATATTCAGTTTAGAAAATAATATATTTATTATGATAAATAAAATTTAGTCTCACAAATGATATAAAATTTTCTTACCCAAAAAATTGGACTCCTTCGATTCCACTCTTTTGAGTAATAAAAGTTTTAACCTTTTCTTGAAGATTCACTGATGAATCAGATCCTTTTGCAGGAATTCCAAATTGCTGAGTGAGCATAGCTTCTAGTTGATCAGGATCGACGTTTAACCAACTATCACTATCTTCAGGACTTAATGTGCATACTTCTTGTGCTAAAATATGAATATTAAATATTTTTAGAACATATTTCAATATAATTATGAATATATAAATTATATTCTTGTTATGAGTTTAATAAATAGTGTGAATTGGATATACTTATAGATATTAGATGTTAACTGAAAATAGCATTCTCACCTTCAATTTCCATATCATTGCTCTGTATATCTCTATAAACTTTAAGTATCCTATCAGCTTCATCAACATCAAGTCTTTTATTAGCTTCGCTAGGACTAATATGTTTTTCATAATAATCTCTAGCTGTTTTTAATAATTGTTCCCTTTCTTGACTACCCTCAAGTAATTCTCTAAAATAACCACTAGACTCAAGTCGTTTAAGAAAAGCTGCCCAAGCATCTTTATTGATACCACCGTCCAGCGGTGGATCATTTTGTTCTCGTTTACGTCGTTCTTGATGTGCATGTGATACTAACATTTCTAGACCACAGGCTATTTTTATACCAAGTAAATAAGCATTATATTTCGGACTGTTTGATGGTGGTAAGTTCCAACCTGTCCGTGGATCACCGGTATACCTGAAAAATTAATTTTGCAATTAAAGTGAAAATTTTATTAATAAATTTTTTTCATTGTAAGACGAAAAATATTAAAACAATTAAATTAACTATGAAAATCAATATTTAATAAGGTTTATACTATACACAATAAATAGTTGATGAAGAAATACTAAAAACTATTTAATTGAGTATGCAAAAATTATTTCGTTTTTATTTTACTATTCATCAATCTATGATCTAGACAATATTGTACACAAGTTTTAAAACTATCACATAAATTGATATAAATACTATTTATCTATGGTAATTGGTTACACTTATAAATAATTAGATAAAAAAATACCAGTTGAGTATAGCTTTTATTTTTAATGTTTTTAAAAAAATAAAAAGCTATACATATGTATGCTGTTTTATTTTATTAAATAATATAGCAATTGGCATTTTTTCATCTTCTGGGTAATACTGGTCATCATTTAATTTTTTTATCATTTCATAAAATTTTGTAATTGTTTCAATATAAATTTTTTGTATATATTGATCTGTATCACCAGAAATAGAACAACACATCACTATTTAAAAACTTTTCACGTAAGACACACATTTATCTAAAACGCAAAATAAAAAAAGAAATTATAAATTATAATGAACAATAAATTTAAATTTTTTTAAAGTAAAAATATTTTAATACTTTCTGAATTGATGCATCATTATAAAAATAAAAAACCTGTACCTAAAAAGGTGTAATCAGAATATTATGGCAAGCACAATTCTATTTTTTCAATTCACCTAATAAGTTTAACATGTTTCACATTTCCGATTTATCAACACTCACCTGAAACGCTTATATCTGAGGATCAACCTTACCCTATTTTCCCAACAATATTTTTAAACTGTTAAGAAATTTTAATTGATTAAAATTTAATATGGATGGAAATCTTTTTACAATTTTATATTTATCTCACAACTCATTGTTTATATTAGAAATTATTTTAGAACAGAACTCAAAACATTTACATATTGTTCGGAAACAATATTCTTTATAATTAAAGTAATTAAATTAATAATACGTAAAGCACCCACCTGCAGTGTGTTGCCATTGCGTACAAACACTTTGTCATTTTAACATTTGCCATAACTCTTTGTTCAGGAGGAAAGTAACGCATTGCTCGACAAACTTTTCTTTCCAAAGGATCTGAATGACAAATTGTTCTTATTGCTGCACTAATGAGTGCTGGCTGTTTACGTAATATATATGCAGCTTTTTCTGGTAAATAAGCTCTAGCTTTATGTTTCCTCCTCTCTGTCTCATCTGGATAAATACTGATTCTTTTTTGAATTATTGCTTGCACCTTTAAATAAATATCTATTATATTGATTGCATCAATATTTGTATGAATAAAAACTAAATAATAATTTTATGAACCTTATCTGACAATCTAAATATATGAGAACGTTGATAAACACTATTTAAAATATTAATACAGATCTTTTGTTTATCTTGAACAACATGAACTGCACCATTTAGAATGAAAACACGATTCTGACAAGATTCTGGAGTAGCCCAAACAGGCAGTTCATCAGCTGCTTCTATTAGAAGAAATTCACCGTCGGAATCTACCATTCTCGCAATAAGGCCCTCATATTTTTTGGTAAAATTTACTATTAGGAAGACAACAAACCATTCATCTCCTATATCCTCATCAAATCTTAAAAGTATATGAATATGTGGCAGTAGTTCAAAATCTGTAATAAAAAATATAATTTTTAAATAATATTCTTAAATATTAAAAATAAGTAGAAATGAATTTTAAATTGGAGTTAAATAAGTTATTTTCAATATTGTAACAAAGGATACGTATTAAAATAAGATTGAACTTGTAATAATTTAAAAATTAATTTAATGTAACATAACATAACATGTGATTTAATTTGGATATTTAGAATTAGGTCACGTATACAAGCTTTCAATAATAAAACTTTGAAAAGATTTGTTTATAAAGTTGAAAAGATTAATTTAGTAGAAGATTATAGAAATCCATAACTTATGTAAATAAACAATTTTATATTGAACTAGTGAATAATAAGTTTCTCGTCAACCTTATTTTAAAAATTTATTTTCATAAATTTTCAAAAATACAAAACATGGAAACCATTATAAGAGTATAATTTATGCAACAAATACACAACCATTTAGAAAATTACAATCAAATTTATCTTTGCAATAAAAAATAAAAACATTACCAGTCGCTCTAGATGAGCCTTCGATGACACTATCGAACTGCAATGCTTGTTTAGTTTTTGGTTTAAATACCAAACTATCTCTATGCCATAGATAATCTTTAACAAAAGGTTCAATATCTTGCTTAAATTTATCAATTTCCTCGCGCAGCATATCCTCAGTTACTTGATCTGAATTCAATGAATAACAAAACCTTGGATATAAAAAACATTCTAGGACATCGTCTTCTCTTGGTCTTTTAGGCTGTGTTACACTGGTCATGTTTATTTATTGTACGATTGAAAAGAAAAAAAAATCAATTTTGATTAAAAAAAAAAAGTTATGTATAAATGTAGTTCTTATTTCTAGTAAACAACGGTTAAACACGAGTTTAATTCTGACATCTCTTTCCTTTCATCCGCGCGCAAAGAGAACAAAAGTAGGATATCTATCATCCAAGCAAAACATAACCCTACTTTTTCCCGCGGCACTTTATTAACTTGCGCCACCTTCGTCTATGCGGTATATAATAAACCTAATTCGATTTACTAGATTTACACTACTGAAAACATTTAAATATTCTGTTTATTACAGAACTTAAATATTACATATTACCTTTGAGTATATGTTGAGTATATGCTTAAGAAACTAGGTTGTTTCAAAAATTGAAGAAATAGTTAAACGGTTATATTTTTAAAATTATTATTTCGATAACAGAATAACAGTCTTTTATAAAACTATATATATATATATATACATACAATGTCTTACTAAACTTGGCACTTATCTACTGAACAAAGTGTAGTATCTACTTTATCGTGATTACATGATATAATTTTTATTTAATAATATATATTTAAAATTTATTGAGAAAAATGCAAAATTTGCAAATAATTGATTTATATAATGTTGCTTATATTTAAAAAACTATAAAGTCAAAAATGCATGACTTAACATTTTTCTTCGAAAGGTCTATTCATTCACGAAAAAATCTTGCATTATTTAATTATTGAAATTTTTAAAGAAATCGTTCAAATCCACCGATCGTTAACCAGCATGCAAAACGTTGCTCAGAACAAATTATCCGATACCATACCCAGAAAGAGATCAGTTATTTGCCGACAACGTTTAAATCAGACTTTTTACGGCGTTGGCAGATATATTTTCTCCGAAAACGGAAAGCAAGCAGCCTTGCAGCTCTCGATGTAATGAGTTTAGTATGAATGAGTAAGCAGCTCATCTGCAATTATTTTTTAAAAATATTTAAGATCCCTTTTGTCAAAAATGTCATGTCATCGATATGTCAATTATTTTAAATAAATTGTTGATTAAATAAATGGTTGAATTCTTTTAAATAAATTCGTGAAAAGTTGTTCTTGCCATAAAATTTTGTGTTAAAATTTTACACGTAAGTACGTAAAATAAACATTAAATTTTTTGTAAAGCTAAAACTTTTATGTGCTTCGAAAAAAAGGTACCCATCAAATCTACTTAGAAAATAAAAAATTTTGTATTATTCATAAATTTTTAACATGAGAAAAATTTATTTCTCATCATAAATACTTATAAGTGTTAAAATTACAACAAATTTTTTGTGATGTAAAAATGACTAATAATAGAAATTTTGTTTATTTGAAAGATGAAATCCAAATTGAACCTTTTTTTTGTTGAATGTCTGGAATAAATAAAGCAAGTTATAAGGAGTAAAGTCAAAAAATTCCTCTGAAGCTGGAAGTTATGGTAATCATCCAAGGGAGAAATCGAATTTATCTTTTTGCATATTGTGCTTTATTCCCAGTTTGGCCTTAGTTACTTTATCAACTTGAAAAAGCCTAGCTCAATAGAAAGAAATTGAATTTTTCGGAATTCTATGCGATTTTATCGAGGATGATACTATTGATTGACAGTACGTAGACAGTAAATCATCACTGTTATGTTAAGTCTACAAATTAACAGGATGATTTTTCGATTTTTTTAAATTTCTCTATTATTTTGAAATTTTAAATAAGTCAGTTCTAAAACATGAAATTTTTCCAAATTACTAGGCAAAAATAAAAAGTCTTATATTGCAATAAAATCGATTACATACTGTACAATTATAAAAAAAAATTTTTTTTGTATAAAAACAATATTGAAAAGTTATCGAATGTTCTATTTACTTTGCGTAATTAAAATAAGTAATAATAATGTCACAAACAAAAATTATTTAGGTTACTCTATTTTCTTTTCAATATCATAAGTTTTATTTATATGCTTAAATAATAATGTCAAGTGTATTTTTAATTTAACAACTTGTAGAATTTTTTTTATTTTCCTCATTCATTTACGAAGAACTTTAGTCGAACAATGTAATCCTACGATTTTTCCGTGTTTACTAAATTTAAATTCTGCACATCTCAAGTTTTTATCGACGCAGTATAACGTTGATGCTGCTAACGATATTGTAAAGAAAAAAATTTCTGATATTTACATTTTATTATTGTTATAAAACTTTTTGCGGTGAAAAATTAAAAATCATGTTATAAAGTTAGTTACCATTTATAATATCAATTTTTTACGGTCTTTTATAACATTGGTCATTAAAACGATGAAAGAACAAACAACAATTCTAAAGTAAATTTTTACACATAGGATATTTCTAATCTAAAATATTAGATAAAAAAATTCGTAATAATTGTATAATTATACACATGTCAATTTTTTAATTTTTTGCAATAAAACAAACATATTTAATTTTAATAGGTACAATTCCGAAGCTACAACTATGATTATCTTTCAGAAATTTTTTTTCTTGGAATTTCAATGAATCATATAATATTAAAAGTTCAGAAAAATAAAATAACGCAAATGTTCGTTAAAGAAAAAGTTTTAACGAAAAATCAAGGTTTAATAATTTTATTTTTTTTTCTTATTTCATTGTAATTAGTCACGATAGTCACGTTCGAGACGAGTTTTGAAACTTATTAAATTAAGATATCATCTCTTTATTACAAATAAGATGAATTTTAATATTTATTACAACTAAAAATTAAGATTAAAATTTAGTGAAATTCACGAGATAAAGTTTTGTATGAAAAATACACAAAGTTGAGTACGAAAAAAATAGAAGATAAGATTATAAAAACTAGTTGACTTTATCCAATTCATTTGATTATAACAAATCATTATCTCAATAATGAAAAAATTAACTTAAAGTTAATAAGTTGCAATGATTATTGCAATAAAATAAGTTCATCATTTTTATAATTGTAATAAAATTTTTCCGTACAATCCGCAAGAACAACAAATTAATCTTGAAGAAGAATAAAAATAAAATCCATTATATTCAACATATTTAAGATAACACCGTATATCATAAAACCAAACTCAAGTGTTACTTCCGTTCATTTTCATATAACGCTGATCATCGATAATCATTAATTAATCTAATGTCTATCACTGCATCGCCAAACTCTCACGCTACATCGCATTGACAATTCACGTACATAAAATCCTCTCTCTTTATTTTTTTTCTTCTCTACAACTATATCTCTCTCTTTCTTATTCCCTATACACGCGTGTAAGATATGTATATACTCATAGGTGAGACAATAACTTCTAATGTATATAGGAGTGGAGAGTAACGTTTTAAACTTTCAGTGTCGAGCCGTTGTTAGTTCGGTCGAGTTGGTTACATACAAAACCGCGCTCTTGAACGCGCGACGCGCGTGTTTCGGTTTACTTTTTTATTTTCGTTTCAAACTGTTGCTTAAAGAAAAAAGTTTTTTCAGTTTTTATTAATTTTACGTTTCGTGTGTGATTTAGTTTTTTTTTTCTTATTGGTACGATTATTGGTATAAGTTATGGATAACAAAAAGAGAACACACAAGGACAATTTTGCTAGGGATGCTAATCCTGTCAGTTCTTTATTCTTTTGGTTAGTATTTCTTTTTTTTTCATTTTATTTTGGTAAATAGATAAGATAAACAATTAATTATTTCGAAACAGAATTTTAAAAGTGTCGCTTAATATATTAATATTTGTAATATTTATTGTTATTTTACACAATACTGAAGATAATCCGATATTATAATCCAATAAAATGTATGTAATAGATTTAAATTTAGCAAAAATTGTTTCCAGAAAATTATTATCTATCAGTCGAAATTTGATAAAAACCATTCGTTGTCGTATGATAGTTTTGTTATAATGAGTTTGTTTGTTAATCACTTGGTATTTACATTTTATAATTATTACGACAATGGTTAAATAATCGTTCAGTGTTAGAAATTTTTTTTTGAAAATTATGTAATTTTTTTGTCAAAAGACATTTGTTGTTATAACATGACATTTCAGAAAAAAAGATATTACTGTTATATCCAATATTTAAACTTTTGAAATAATTGTTTTTCAAAGGTTTAAAATTCTTTTTTATAACAAGAAAAATTTAAATATACACCGGGAAAAATTTTTTTTTGAATCAATCAAAGGCTTTATTTTAGACTGACAATAAAATATTCCATCATCTTAAGATATATAGCGTATTGAATTAACTGAATATTTTATACTTTCAACGAAATTTAGTTGAAAACAAAATAGTCATCACGCAATAAAGTCTTTATTGATTAAAAAATATTTTTTTCTCAGTATATAATGTTTACTTCAAATTTGTTGTCAAAATTATTGCATTAGTCACTCAAAAATTATTTTTATACGCTATAATTGTGACAAATTACTTTTTAAAAAACCGCAAATTTATCAGTTTAATGCCAGAAAATTATCTGGCAATTATACTACTTTGTAACAAACGGTAAATTTTATAAAACGTTTATTTTCAAAACTTTTTTTTTTCCTTTTGTATTTTAAAAGTAAACTGTGGGTTTTTACTTATTCTCAGCATGAATTGTTATATTTGTCAATTAAAATTCTACAATTTGTTATAAAAAATTACTTAATTTTCGATGAGAAAAATAATGCGGAGAAAAAAACGTGCATAATTATAGTAAAAATTTTAAGTTTCATAAAAGTGAAAAAAAAGGATATTCCATAAGTTTGAAGATCTCAGGATGTTATTCAACAATGGGAGATTTCATACTTGCAAATGTCTGCAACTAAAACCGTCGCACAATTTATATGATACAAATTACTTTAGATAAATATCAAATGAAAAGTTTTGATTGCCTGTTTATTGCACGTGATTTAAATCTTATTGCATCTTCTGAATAATAGAAGAAATAAATATGTGTTCTGTTAATGACACGTTTAGTAACAGTTTATGGGAAAAAACTTGTAATTTGGATTATTGTAATGGTAGCTTTTGATATTTTTTTAATTTTAATTTTAGCTATATGATTAGATATAAAAAATCTGATTTAAAAAATTTTTCAAATCTATATCTCGTAATATTTGGAAAGAATGCGTAAAAATATTTAAAAATAAAAATGTTACAATTAAAATATTATTATGTATAATTATCTTTAATATATTAAAAATTTTATATTAATAAATATTTATGTCATGTTTGGAATAATTTACTATAATAACTATAATTTTTTATAGGACACAAACACATGAGAATTAGTAGTAATAATTGAAAGAAGTTTTATGAAATACCCGTAAATTATACTTTGTCAATTCGTTATTACAATCGATTTAAAAATCGATAAAGTACATGCTAAACTGCAATAAAATTTTCTTCAAATGCGTATGCATTTTTTTCAAGTATTCATTAAGCAAGCAATAATTCGGCAATTACATTACTCATTAAGTTTTACTATGCTAATATACGTTGAATAAGTAACGTTCCATTCTTTTGTGATACAATATTGTTAAGAAAAAGATAATATTAATTTTGATTTTTAATCAGTTATTTTTTATCATTCTTCATTTGATGATGCTCAAAACATCGATAGTAGTATTTATAGATAATCTAGAAGCATGCTTATTGTAGATAAAAAAATTAAGCTGTGTTAAAAATAAATTAATGTTTTATATATTTTTAGCTTACATATTAAAAAAATAAATTAGAAATATCGTATAGAAAAGTTTCATATCAGTCTATATTTTTATTTTAAAAACTTTCGTAACCCACAATTACTTGAATTTTTTAGCTATATTCGGTACCGAAATTCACCTTTTCAGGACAAACGCGAAAAATAAACTTTAATATTCATGAAACTTTAGCCAAAAAGATATAACGCCACTAGATAACAAACGGAAAAATTGTAATTTTAACGTGAGTTAAAAATTTTTAATTTTATGTAATACATCAAAAAATCAATATTTAAAAATATTTTTTTTTAAACAGAAAATTTAAAAAATTTTGAATGTTAAAAATAATGAAACTATATGGAGAACGCATACATAAACAAAATATAATCATTCAGATAAAAGTAAACTCACGATGATATTTCATTAAAAATTAACTTTAAACATTTACGATGGAGAGAGCGATGGAAATAAGAAATTTTAGGATATGAAATTAAAGCATTTAACTAATGCATAACTCATTTTTTTTAACCGAAAATGATAATATTTCAAATATTTGTTATTTACGGTTACAATGAAAACTACAAAGTCATTTAATGTAGTTTTACTGTATTCATTTGGTTAATTATGATACAAAAAGATATGCACTTGTACAAATAGAATTTCCGTGACATGTTAAAATTTCTATGCTACATTCCTTATCTTTTTAATTCTATTAAATGGGAAAACATTAAATCAACTGAAAAAAGACATCATCATTATGACAACAATTTTTTCAACGAGATCTTTTATTTATTATATTTGAATACATTTTTTTTTCAGGTATACAAGAGACATTTTTTGGAAATCAAATAGAAGAGAAATAACAGTAGCTGACATATATGATCCACTTGACTGCGACGAATCTGAAAAACTTGGTGATCAGCTCGAAAAGTAAGTAAATTATCTTTACATCGTTACAAAGATCAAAAATATAAGTGATGCAATTGTATATTTTTTCAATATTTCAAATATTTTTACGAAGATTTGGAAATTTTTTTGTTAAAAATGTAATCTTACATAATGAAGCTTAATATATTCTAAACACATTTGGATTATAGGTCTAATTAAAAACAGAATTTTTAAATATTATAATTTTTTTTCAAAGCCACGATTTGAAAAATTAATTTATCCTTGAAATCAAAATAATTTTCTATAATTTGGTACTGTTGGAATCTTAATCGATTATTTAAATTAAGAATTCAAGTTTTTCATTAATCGTAACGGATGATTTAGTAAAAATCGCTTCAAGTATGAACTAATAAAACTGAATAACAATTTAAAATTTGAAACAATAATCGTGAAAAAATGGGCTATCTAAAAATAAATAAATTTGCACATGAATATTCAATTGTTCATTCTTTAACTTCTGTGACATTGATAAAGATAGAATTTTTAAAAATTCGACTTTTTTTTGTAAAATTCATTTTATTTAAAAAAAATGATATTACTTTAAAAAATATAACTTTTTTCAAACACAAAACCGTAATCATTCAAATTACGTATATTAATAGAAAAAAAGGTCTTACAATAGTAGCAAACGTAAAACAAATTAATATGATTACAATATGATTAAAAAATAAAAATAATTCTTTCCCACAATAAAACGTAGAAAAAATACCGAATGATTTCATCTAATTACGTTATTTATTTAATGCACAATAAAGCGTACGTAAACTATAATGTTTAACAATAAACAGTACAATGATAGTTTATTTTTTTAAGTAATATAATTAAGATAAAAATTATTGTATTGAAAAAACATTATACTTGAAAAATTTTTTTTTTAGGTCGTAAAAATGAAATGTTAAATATGTAGAAAACATTTTCCTATGTATAAAAGAAATAATCGAAAGGGCTTAGTTTTTAATGTCTTTTCGAATAGTTTGTTATTTTAATACCTTGATGCGCTATATAAATGTATAAAAGTACCGAAAGGACAACAGCTGATTATCTTAATTTTTTAAGTGAACCATAATGTAATTTTAATTAATTTTATTTATACAACGCAATTACCATATACTTTTAAAAGTCATTAAAGGCGTATTTAATTTATCAATTTGCTATTACATTAAACATAATTAAATAGTTAAATTTAAAAGGCTTTTGGTCATATTGTCAATAACTTGGACACATTGTCATATAATAATTTATTTAATTATATGATTTTCGAAAATATTTTTCTAAAATCATCATGTAACCGTCACAATTTTCGTGGTTAATTAATGGAAAATAAATAATTCAAAAGCGATTAAAATCAATTATTAAAAAGAAACGTGCGAATAGCCATTAATATCTATAATCATTTAAATTAATTCATAATGTAAATTCGGATTGTATAACATTAACTTTACATAAAACAAGGTCCCGTTTAGGCGTTACACGTCAAATCGTGCTAGTTTAGTTCATTATAGAATATAAATTTTATTTAAAAAAATTTTTTTTTCTTCTTTTAATTAATTTAAATTAAAATTGAATTTTGTTAGAAATTTGCTTGAAATCTTATTTTTAAATAGTATAAATTTCATTATAGATAAAATGATCGAGTTTATAAAAAAAAAACAAATGAATATTATTATTAACAACAATTAATTGTGATTAGCTTTTGAAACAAATATCAATTTTTCATCACCCTTGATTAATTTGAATGTGATTCATCAAATTTGTAGTACGGATATGTATCAATACGTGAGAAATACTTTATTTAGTAGTGTATGATTATCGCAATTATAAAATGATTACGTTTTAAATTTTTTGCTACTGCAAAAAAAAAACGAACCGTTTTAATTCACGATTGTTGTAATTCTCATAGGTATTTATTTACGTGTAGAAATTGTAGCAGATTTTTTTGCTTTTTTTTGTTCTTTATTCTTTATATTGTTTACTCATTTCATTCTTTTCTACTGAATGATATTATAAATTTCTTTTTTATCAACACATGACATGTCAATTTTTTTATATTGTTTTTTGCTTAACAAAATAAAAATTTTAATTAAAATTTAAAAAATTAAATTTTTTTGTTATTACTACAGAGATTGTTATAAATAATTTCATTATAATTAGGAATAATGTTAGCATTTATTTTAAAAAAATGATATATGTAAATATAATAAAAATATATTCAATTCCCTAAACAAAATAAACTTAATTTTGTTTATTTTCAACTTCCAGAGAATGGAATCGCGAGCTAGAAAAACGTCGTCAATTGGAATACAGCTTGAACAGCGAGGGAAAAAAAATCTTGCCGAAGCACGGGAGGCCAAGTCTCTCTAAAGCCCTGTTCCGCATGTTTTTTTGGCAGAACGCATGGCTCGGTCTGATCCAAGTGGTGAATTTTTTAATATTCGTCGTGTGCGTACCGATATTCCAGAGCTGGGTGATCGATTACTTTCAAGTCGGCAGAACCGTGACCATAGACGATCGCAACAGGGCACTGGCCAATGCGACTTTTATGATTATCGCTAAATTGGGAAACGTTATATTGATGCATCATGGCTTTAAGCAAGGCTGGCTGTGCGGCATGAGAGCGAGAACTGCATGCTGTAGCTTGATTTATAGAAAGGTGAGATAAATTTAAATAAATTCTCTTTTTTATTGATATTCTGATTGATGACTTTCTTAATGATTGTATTTGTAATATGCAACGGCTAAGTAGTTTTTTTTTTTTTTTTTTTTTTTATAAAAGTTGATAAATAAAGATTGTCGGAAGTATTAAAAAGTAAGAAATATTGAACTCTATTACCCCGAGGCAACTTCAATTTAAATCGTACAAATTTGTATTAATATTATTACAATAGCAAAAAATCCTGTTTAAACAATCGTAATTGATTAAACAAATTGATTAATATTCAATGTATAAGAAAAATCAATGCAATTAACATTGAAATAAATATTTACATTAAATTTGATGAATTATGCATGAAATCTTATATGCACTAAAGTACATAAATTAACATTTTGACGCCTCTTCTTTTTCATGCACGATTATATCTTAATGGATGCATTTGTGCGATTCCATGTAAAATAAATTAAACCAAGTTGAAGAATTATTCACACGTCGGCAGAACTTGTCGGTCTTACTGTATTCGACTGTATCTACTTGCTGATAAAATTTCAAATTATATACATTATTTCTAAGCTTCGAAAAATGAGGTCTTCAGTGGCTCAGTCGGTAGAGCGATGGACTCGTAACTCGGGGGCCTGAGTTCGAATCCCGCTCTCGGCTAATTTATACAAGCACCACTGTACGTTTACATGTGCTTTGTTCACAGACACACTGGAAACCTCCGTCGGTAGTTAGCATCGTAATGATAGTATAAATACAGCGACGTTAAATTAAAAAAAAATATGAAATTATTTGTCTCTCTGATGTCTGCATGATTTTTAGGATTTTCAAAAAACAGCTAAAAGCTTAAAATTGAAAAAAAAAACATTTGTAGTATATTCGAAAAAATTTTCTCTATTTTTTCATCTTAAATAAAAATTTATGCTATTAACAAATTCAATTTTATTTTTGTGAAACATCAGTTATTAATCTCATGAATATTTCATGAAAACATTCCATTTTCAAGTTAAATATGAAAATCGAAAGTGTAATCAGGAAAAAACGATCCGCTCGTTTAACTTCGAATTCCGGCTAATTTTTTTCAATACATTATAATGACGTATAAGACAGCCTCCAATTCTCATTCTTAAACACGTATGGACGATGTATATAAGGTAAAAACCGATATAATGACGTTCAGTTCAGTATGTCACAACGCATACGCGTATTAGATCCGTTTTTTTTTCCTCGTACTGTACAGCACGTGAAACGTGGTCATTTTTAACGCGTGGCGATTAACAAATAGGATGTTTAATTAAACGGAGTTTATTGCTTGCTGTGATTTTTACCTGATGGTTGTTGCATGCTGTAACACGTGAATCTCAAATATTTCATATTATATGCGATTGAATTTGAATATTTTTAAAATTAACGAAATTTATGACTCTGTGTAATTCAGAAAATAAAGATGAAATATTTTAATGCTCGAATTACATTATGCATATTTTATAAATTTCAATTAGAAAGGATAGCTTTTTACAGTTGCAAGGTTGTGATAAATACCAATAACTAAAAATAAAGAATACACTGTAAATTAAGTAACAAAGACATTACTGTTGGTGACTCATGCTGTTTCGTTATTTAATAAGAGAGTAATAAATAAAAAATTTTTTAAACACTCTATTTTTTTATAAACATTTAATTTATACAATTTAGCTATATTGAGGCTAAAATTAATAAATAACGTTTAAGTTCAGTTAATAATTGATGGATAATGAAAATTTTCATAACGTTCCATTTATTATACAACAATTATAATTTTATTTAAATATAATTTTTTTAGATTCAGATTAATAATATGCAATTAATTATGTCGAAGGCAATATTTTATTCTTAAGATCCAAGAATTTTTTTCTGAAAGTCACTTAATCATCGTTTATACATGAATCGTTGAAAAAAAAGGGATCCTAAAAATTTATCCTTGATAAAAACTCATCGTCATGTGCACCACAAAAAATATTTGGCTATGCTAAATAAATATTTATTTCAATTGAATTGATGTAAATTTAACTCGTTTGTTAAATTAAACAGCGATACCAGAGTTCAAAATTTTTTTCATTGAAACAAATGATCATTTTGGTAATTATTTGTTGAGTACAACTAAATCTATTTTTTCAGTATGAGTATAATAGTTACTGTAAACGTTAAAAAAATGATTTTAAATAATTTAAACAAACATTCCACTTAAAATTACACCCATTACGATGCAAGATAAAAAAAAAAAGGATCAAACCATTCGTTATACGAACTAGATTAGATTAGCATTGCATGTATATAATACAATAAACTCTTTCACATGAGCTTTGTGTATCGATTTTATAAGTTGACATTCCAGCAAGTTGTAACGTAGGATGTAAAGGTGTAAGGTACCTTTACTTTCAAGGCTGCGGAATAGGTGACTTGAAACTAAAAAAAAAAAAAAATGAAGAAAAAAAGATTTAATACAATTACATTCACCTCTTTGAACAGATACAATGAGCATAATGAAACGTCGATGGAAACCACTAGAAAATATTATGCTTGGATTTAATTAGTCGTGGTTTCGTTGGTAAATAATATTTTGATGATTCTTCTTAGTCTTTTGATGATTCAGTTTATTTATGGAAATTTTTTTTTTTTTGATGATTCAGTTTCTTTATTAAAATGTCAATATTTTCAAGATTTTTAAATAAAATTAAGATCAATATTATAATTTGATTTTAATAAGATTTTATGGAAAGTTTATCAAAATATAAAAATTTAGAAATAACACTCTGAAATCATAAACAAATGAGAAACAATAAAATAAATAATTTTTTTACATTATACAAGTGATGATTCTAATCGTTGTCATAATACATTCATACTTGATAATTTAAAAAAAAGGTACGAAAATCTTAATTATTATGTATTTATTTAGACTAAAAATCCATCAAGGTTAATCTAGGTTCAATAAATTCAACATTCCTTTTCCTAGTGCTTCTCATTGTACTCCATATATGAGATTCATGAAATCCATCCAACCAAATGATAGACAGTAATTCGAAGGTCAATTTATGTCCAAACGTGAATATGTATATACGTGTTGCAATAATTGATTTATCATATGTACGAATGAATTACGGAAGTTAAAGTTAAAACGTGATGAAAAAAAATGTATATTAATAAAAAATTCGATGAACTTGCATATAATACAGACCGTTCTGTATATCGGACTGTAAAGCTAAAGAATTAATGATGTCATTCCGACAAAAAAGAAAGTCTTATACAGTTGATCCATTGTCTTCTCGGTATAATAAGTGTATACTTATATACTCATTAATCTACGTTGCCTTTAGTTTTTTATTCTCGCATGTCTGGAAATTGGCGAAGTGCCTCAAGCGATGTGTGTACCTTTTAATGCGAAGGTTATGGAGTTTGTTTGAGCTGACCTTCGTGTTTGTTAAACTCGTTCATCGATGATCGTTAGGATACTTAATAAAAAAGCGTTTCAGTCTTCTCGTCTTAAGGTGATTTTTAGTTTTAGGGGGATTCATTTTGACTAAAAATAAATATGAACTTGAAACTTCAAAGTCATTCTTGAATATTTTTATTATTATTGAGATAAAAATTGTTCAAAAAATTATGATCTATTACCGGTTTACCGAGAAAAAGAAATCAATAAAGACTGAAATTTTGGTAACAACATGAATTCATGGGTTTTTTTTTTAATTCTACTGATTTATACAAAAGGTCGCATCTTCCTTTTAGCAACCACAAATGATATTTCAAAAACATTCCTTGAACGATACTTCAATTACGTATTAATTAAAATTTTTTGATTTTCAAGTTATAATGTCGAAATTTGTTTTTATTAGGTAATAAAAGTCTTTGGATTTCCTTAATACGAAAAAGCCTTAATTTCTGTTTCCCCACGTGTAATATGAATTTTATTTACATTTTGCCTCGTGGAACACACGTTTTATGTACATTTTTATATATTTTCGCTCTCAAGGCTAGTTTACGATGTATAAAAAATATTTAAATATCAATTAAATGTAATTAATGTGTCTATAACCCGTACAGGCTTTTAACATGTCTTCAAGTACAAAATTTACCAAAATCAACTATTCAATTTTCTAGTACTATTATTAAAATGAATAATAATTCAAAAATACTTTTAAATAATAACTGGACGTATGAAGAAAGTATAACATAAAGTTATAACTTTTTATCCAATGATTTGTTTTTGTTAAATCATCCTTTTGCGCAGGTGTATGTGTCGTTAAATTATGCAAGTGATAGTCATAGAAGGAACATACGTAGGCCTTTTATCAATGAATGTTGAAATTACGAAGGTTGCATTTTAAAACGGTAAATATTGTAGTCATCGGGCTAAACGATTAAACAAGAGTAATTAAAATGTAATATGCGCTTCTTCGAGCGTATATACGTGTAATTATTATTTGTCATTTCATCGTTACATTTCAAATATTATTTATTGTTGTAGTGTGACTTGCTTGTTAGAGGTAGTCCGTGGTTCAGTCGGTAGAGCGATGGATTCGCAACCCGAGGGGCCCGAGTTCGAATCCCGCTTTCGGCCAATTTATATAAGCACCACTGTACGTTACATGTGCTTTGTTAACAAACAGACCCTGGTAGAAAATTCACCATCTCAAATGGTGAAAAAATTAACGATTGGCCAACTTTCTTAGTCAATTTTTAGCCAGTCACTGGTAAAAAGTTGTCGAAAAAATGGTGAATGATTTAATTTTAAAGTTGAAAAAATTGGAACTTAATTATTAAAATTTACATATATTTATTATATATATAGGGTAAGTGTGGGAGTTAACGTGCCCTCCCCGGTTATCGTGCCCTATGTCAAAGCATGCGATGTCGATAATCAAAGCACGATAATAAAAGTATGCATTTATATGGTAAGCAGACGACACACGATAAACTGACACATCGCATAAACTTTGTAAATTCAATCAGCAAATTAATAGTTTTTAAATTTTCACTTAGGGAATTCGTTTTATTCGTAGATAATGTGCTTTACTTTAAATAAACAGTTTATAAAACTTTTAAAAAATAATAAGATTTGTTTAATTGACCGAAATGTATCTGCCTTAACCTTAAAGGCACGATAACTCATACACTTACCCTATCTTATTTTAACTAATGTTCGATTTTCTTTTAATGTAACTATATATATATTATTAATTGTTTCATAAATAAGTTATTTGATTTATCACGCGTGAGCAGATAGTATAGTGCTGCAAACATTAGTGATCATAACCTTCAAATAAAATATTATAATAAAATTAAATATATTCACCATTATTTTGTCAACTTTTCACCATGAAAGGTCGCTAGATAGCAGGGTATTTGGCCATGATTTTTAGCATTTTTTGGTCAAATTGATAAAAAATGGCCTATGCTTGGCCAAAAGATGCTGAAAATTTCTACCAGGGCACTGATGATCTCCGTCGCTAATTAGCATTGTAGTGATAGCGTAAATGTAGCGACGTTAAATACAATGAAAAAAAAAAATTTAGGGAATTAAAATAATATTGAGCACCGTCAACATTATTTCTTAGCGAAAAAATCACATATTTTTTTATTTTCGTAGCGGCACTCAGCGTGCATTTTTATATAATTTGCAAAATTCTTTGAATTTTGTTATAACTTTAATGTTTTGTATTTTTTATCAACTGCTCCTAAGAATATTTCTTAAAAAATTAACTGCATGTGTTTTTTATTATACACATAGAAAATATTTATTTAACTAATAAAAATTTATTAATTCAAATTTTGTATTTAAAATAATTTTGATGAATAAAATTTTTCAGATAAGCCTTTAAAAATCGTAAAGAATTAGTTTATCACTTAATAAACATCGGTGTAAGGACCACTTATTTTACGCACGTGTTTTTCGTAATATTTTTTATATAGTAAGTGCTTAAAATTTAACCTAAAGATAATAAGCAATGACTCTATCCAAAATTTCTAAAAAATTTGAAAACCCGTTTTTTCACCACTTGGAAATGACATTGGCTTATTTTTCACATCGATAAACAATTTAGAAAAATTTTAAAGAAGCTGAGCTAATGCGCTCGAAAATAACATATTTAGGATTTTTGTATTATTGTTTGACAAAAAAGATTAAACTGCAGGAAAGTAATATTTAAATTTATCATCTATTTCAGGCTCTACGATTAAACAAATCTGTATTGGATCAAGCCGCAGCTGGACAAGTAGTCAATTTGATGAGTAACGATGTCAGTCGCTTTGATATGCTTTTCCCATTTGTTAACTTCTTTTGGATAACGCCATTTCAAGTAAGCAACTTTTAAATTCAAATTAAAAAAAATATTTATTCTATGATTTTTCGTTTAATTACTTAAATTTTTATGGTTAAATCATTAAATGAACAAAATTATTTTAAAAATCGCATTTTTAATATGTATGCAATGCTAATTGTAAAACGTAAAATCACAGAAATTAAGTACTTTTATGTAAAGATGTCACACAGATTCATCAAAGGGATAGAAAAAAAATAACTTATTTTACTTTTTGTCACATTTATTATTATAAAAACTATGATTTCATTTTAAAACAATAGATTTTTTTCAAACAAAATTCCGATTTTATCTATTATTTAAAAAAGTTTAAACAATGTACTAAAAAAAGATACATTTAGAACGTAAAAAATAGTTTCTTCTAGAAACAGTTTAACTTGAAAACAAAATACGAATAATGTATCTACGTGAAAAAAATAAACAACTGATGTTGCATATGTAAAAATGAAAATATCTGTATTTTGAGCATATGAATGTTTTGAAAAAAAAGGCTATTTACATAAAGGTCTTAATACAAAATTTATACTTACGTTTTTTTTACTATTTCCATCTTATATAATAAATTATTTAATAATTATTTATTATCAATGGATTTTGAATTAAAAAAATGGTATAATTCTTGAATAATTTTTTCATCTATTGATATTGACATTGAAAAATTGTAAACATTTTTTCATAATTTTTAGATTAAACGATGTAGTTTTTTTTAAAGTAATACAATCACTTATGATTAACATACTTATAAAAAATATTCATTTTTTATCAGCAAAGTGACGAGTGATTAATGCGGTATTATTAAGGATTGTGTTAATCACTTTATAATCGTGTTTTTTTTTCTCAAAATTATTATATCACAGTTTCTTGCAAAAAACTCTGAATCTAAATATAAAAATGGATTAAAAAAAAATTAATTGATTGCTTTTAATTTTATGCATTTTTAGAACTTTTTTAAAAATTGTAAATCGATCGGTTACAATAACAAAAATAGTTACTTATTTATATGATGAATTCTTGACTTTTATCACGGTTATTTGTTGTAAAAAAATAAAAATTGAAAATTTTTGTTAAAATTCTTTATAAAACATACGTACTCTTTATTCGAGTGATCAAAATTTAAAACCATAAAATCCACCATAAATTTTCTTGCATCTTTGCTAATTTGTAAAAAATAGAAAAAAAGCATTTTAATACATTATTTAGCAAAGTGAAATTCACCAAATCTTACTAAATTATTTTCTCGTTTTTTTAAAGCTCTTGATAATCTTATACGTAATGTGGGATAGTATTGGAGTATACCTATTAGTCGGAGTAGGTATATTACTTATCTTGGCCATACCACTTCAGGCAATAGTTGTTTATACAAGCAACATACTGAGATCTAAAATTGCAATATTAACCGATAAAAGAGTTCAATTGATGAGCGAGCTTGTTGCAGGAATACAGGTAATTACATTTTTTTCAAATTTTATTGTTAACATTAATATTTATTTTTAAAAGTAATTCTCTTGTAATTTTTAAGTGATAAGGTCGTAGAATCATTCAATTTACAATCCTAGAATTAAAAATTTAAATTCAATTTTCTTGAAAGAGTTAAAAAATTTTCTTAAAATACAGTAATACCCCTGATAGAAAATTGATCATATTTTGGTCAGAATTTCTGGTCAACGAAAGTTAATATGAAACTTATCTAGAAATTTTAAAAATTCTTCGACCAAAATTTTTAGATAAGTGTTATTTTAACTTATTGTTGACCAGAAATTCTGTCCAAAATATGCTCAATTTTCTACGAGAAACGTTTTCCTTTTTACCTAATCAAACAAAAACTTCAATAAATAAATAAAAAAGTTTTCTCTTATTAATCAAGCATAATCTATAGTACCACTTTTATCATTCCTTGCACAGGTAATAAAAATGTACGCTTGGGAAAAGCCATTTGAGAAAATAGTGAATAGCACGCGTTTGGCCGAAATGAAAAAAATCAACATAACATCTCACGTGCGCGCTGTATTTTTAAGCGCGATGGTTTATTCCGAACGTTCGACCGTATTTGCTACCCTTGTGCTATTCGTATTCATGGGTAATCAGTTGACGGCAAATATCGCATTTGCCATTGCTACGTATTTTAATATACTCCAATTGTCGATTATCTATATGATGCCCAGTGGACTCATTGCGCTTGCCGAAACTTCTGTGTCCATGAAAAGGATTCAGGTAATGATTTTTTGTTGATACAAAATTAGTTTAGTTTTAATTTATTTTTTATCATTATTTAAGATTAATTGGTAGAAATTACTATATTTAAAATGTTTATGAAACTTAAAAAAATTGGTCTGAAGAAATTATTTATTAATTTTTTTTAAATAAAAATTTTTTTCGGATATCTTATGCTACTTTTGCTGGAATAACACAAAATAAAAATTTTTAAAATTATTTTCTCCATGATTCAAAGTTAAAATTTTAATTGATTAATCAACAACAATAATTTGAAAAAATATGAACGGTACTTTAAAAATGTTCACCACCTATGTTTTGTTAATTATTTGTAAATTTTCAATAGAAAATCAAATATACTCAAACAAAAACATAGTCAAAACGTGAAAAAACTTTTTTTTACAGGATTTTCTTCTTCTCGATGAAATAGTCACATCGAAAAATGTAATACAAAAGCTTCCCGATAAATTAACAAAGAGTGATATTATAGCATCGGAAAAGCCAAAAGCAATAACTAATAGCGATGACCAATATCTTGGACCAGTTGAGGTAATTTGATATAACATTTATAAGTTTATGCTATTGCATTGTTTAGAAACTAATCAAATTCATTCAAATTAAAAATATTTTATCAATTTAGTGTAATTCATTAAATAAAAAATAATTTTTCTGTATTAATATATTAGTCTTCATAGTATTTGTTAGCTCATCATTGTATTTGTTTAAAACTAATATAAAAAAAAATAAAATCTCTTTACAGATAAACCTCCGCCGCGTATCAGCAAATTGGGTAACCGGTCAATTACCACCAACGCTCAACGAAGTTACTTTCCGTATCGAGCCCGGTACCTTGTGCGCTCTAGCAGGTGTCGTTGGTTCTGGTAAAACGGCAATTTTAAATTTACTACTACGCGAATTGCCATTAGGAGCTGGCACTGTAACGCTGAGACAAAAATTAAACGAAGAGTTCAGAGATGGACTGCAGCCTGGTTTTCACATGGATAATCAAAATATAAGAATTTCATACGCCAGCCAAGATGCTTGGTTATTTTCGGGTACTGTCAGAGATAACATATTGTTCGGACAGACTTATGATCCAGTAAGATACAGTGAGGTATGTGTGATAAATTTTTACTTCTTTTTAAAAAAATAGCTTTCCCAGGTCATATTCATTTATTGATCGACCCTCTTAAAATATTAAAAGTATGTTATAAGGAAATACATTAAAAATTCAAATAATTGAAATCAATAAAAAAAATAACATGGTAACACGATATAAAGATAATTTTTAAAAAATTCAAAATAATAATAAATCGTGCCTGTTATAACATAACAATTATTTTTCGCGTTTGAATATCGCGTTCGCACATATTGAACTGTAACTAAAAGTGTTATTTATAATTTATTTACTTTTTAGATAAAAAATTATATTTAGGTGAATGTTTACTATTTATTAGTTTCTATAACTAATTTTAATCTAATTTTTAAAATAAACCATTTAGATATATAAATCACGCTAAAATTAACATCAGCGTATTTAATATGAAAATCATACACGTAAAAATGAGACAAAGAAAATGATGAAAGAGGTCTTCAGTGGCTCAGTCGGTAGAGCGATGGATTCATAATCTCGAGGTTCAGAGTTCGAATCCCGCTCTCGGCGGCCGATTGATACAAGCACCACTGTACGTTACATGTGCTATGTTCACAAACACACTGACGAGCTCCGTCGCTAGTTAGCATCCACGATGATAGCCGAAATACAGCGACGTTAATTAAATTTAAAAGAAATAAAATAGAATTCTGAAATGATATATAGTAATAAGTTAGAGGAAAAAAAATTTTTTTTTCCTTTAACTTATTAATATACACAACAATTAGTCTCGATACTTGATTAAAATATTCAATCGAAAATTGAAAATGCATGATAATTAATCGTTCCGGTTGGCTGGAGTTATTGTTTATAAATGGCTAAGATAAAACGCGAGATACTTTGAAGATCCGGCAATCAGATAAAACAATAGTTAAATCATGAATTTATTTATTGTAAGAGTTAAGTATACAATTATAAATCTATAAATAATAATAATGCGGGAATATTATAAAAAGATTAAAATCGAAGTCCTCTAAACTGATTAATTTAAATTTAGTATGCTTTATTTTTCTTATTCATTTTTTTTATTACAATGGATGATCACAATATCATAAATCATCGGCAAAATCAATGGCACAAATAACAGACGTTGTGGCTTTTTTTGCTCCAGTTTCAATCTATTGTCTGATTGTTAAACTATAAACAGTTTTAGAAGGAAAAAAAGGTTTGCTGTGATGACATAATCGAATAATATTACAAAAGAAGAGAAAAACAACAGTTTATGAAAAAAAAGGTTTATGATCAAAGTGATGCTAATATTGAAAAATAATTAATTGTGTTCCGCATGGTTTGTTTCTCTGTATTTTTATAAAAGATATATCTTCAAGTAATTCGATATCATTTTTTTCCTGTCATTCACAAAGTTCGGAATAATTTAATCATATTAAGTCGTCATTAAAGTTTGAAAATCTTTGATCTAAGCATTACGTCTTATCAAATTATCAAACGTAATAAACTATTTACTGATCTAGATGGGAAACAATAAATTTGCATATCTAAATCAAAATGCATCGATTATTTATAACCGCTGGGCTGGGGTTCTTTGAAAACGTTGATGTCATACAAAAGGCTGGGTACTAATAAGCCAATTAGTACTCATATATTTCATGGTAATTCACTCGATTCATATACATCAATAGTTTACTTAGTATTGTCATTTTAAAAAAATCAAAATAATAATAAAAAAAGATAAAATATGAATGATTATAATTTTTCGTTCTTATTTGTATAATACGTACCTTTATATGATAAGCGAAAAGGTGACTATTATTTAAAATTTGAAATTTTAATGAAGTTTTTTTCAAAAAAATTCATTTACATTCGATAATAGAGTTAATTGACATTACGCTAAATCGGAATTAAAAATTCTATAAAAAAAATGAAATAATGATAACTGTAAGCAGACAACTGATCTTGCCAACCCTTTACAATTAACATAAGTATTAGAATTACATAACCGTAATTAATAAACGCTTTAGTGATATATTCTTAGGAAAAAAACTGACATCATACAAAAACACACGTTACTCCCTATTCTTTCATAAATCAAATTTCTAAATTTTCAACAATATATTTAATTGAACTTTTCTTTTTCTTTCAGGTCACCGAAGTGTGTGCGCTGCGACGTGATTTTGAGCAATTAGCAAAAGGCGATCAGACGGTAGTCGGCGAACGAGGTGCATCATTATCGGGTGGTCAACGCGCTCGTATCAATTTAGCGAGGGCCGTTTATCGTCGCGCTGATTTATATTTATTGGACGATCCACTGAGCGCGGTAGATCCAAAAGTTGGACGTCACTTGTTTGATCGTTGCATCAATGGATACTTGCACGACAGAACGCGCATACTCGTCACCCATCAATTGCAATTTCTTAGACAAGCTGATTCTATTGTGTTTCTCGAACGTGTAAGTATATCCGTATGTTTGTGTTATTATTATTTTCAATGTATAAAAATAATAGGGGGAATTTCCCCCTATACGTAATAAATGGTAAAGAGATGATTTAGGCGTTAACGTAAATGCAAATTTAACGTGCGCGTGCATTCATGACTTGTGAATGTACGGATTTTGAAAGGATTGATTCATCGTGCTGAAGATGCTTTGCGAGAATAAAGAAAAATAAGGAAATTTTATGGAGGATATGAGTTTGTATTTTTATTTAAGTTTAGCGGAATTAGCTTATCAATTGAAGATTTATTATATCCTTGTATGGAATTTAGGTGTTTAATGAGCGAATAATTTGTTTATCGTTTTAATATTTTTCATACTACGTTCATTGATTTTTAAAAAATGATTTTTCAGTCAAGCATGAATATGGATTACTAAGCATTGAATAATGAATTTAGTTTTATTAGATAATCTTATCTCATTGTATATCAGATTATCGTAATACATGTTATGTAAAATATTATTTAATTAAATGTATTATGGTAATAGGATGGTGAACTTAATCTTTGATTCTAATATTCTATTGTTTAATAGTTTATATTATATTTAATTTTAACTGTCGTGGAATTTCCAAAATACGCGATACAAGCATAGAAATGGACATCTCTGGGTATAATGTATCAATGTGTTTAGAATGATCTTATAAAAAAATTAGTATTGGAATGTCAGAATGAAATAAATAGATATAATTTATTAAGTTTATGTAATGAATTTTTCAAAATTGAAAAAAAATAACAATTTAAATATTTTTTTTATTCTTTTAAAATAAGTAAAATTTGTATTATATTTAGAAATTACCATGACACGAATAATATTATGTAATAAACAACATGTTGAAACGAACCGCAATACTCTTGTATCCATATACATTTGCGGAATGCAATCACTTAATTCTGCTAATAATGACAAAGCATGAAGATGTTGAGTTGACGTTAAATGCAGTACGATAAATTGTATTTTTTTTTATAAAGCTGATACATTAAATCGATACTTTTTCTTCGATAAAGATCCATAAGCGCATCTCTTTTATTTGAATAAATGGACATTTTTCATTATTTTAAATTTACAAGCACGCCAATAAATTTGCATTGCAAATATTTTTCCTCATCTCTTTGTACGTCTTTTGTTGAACTTAAAACACGCATGTTTATTTTTTTCTATTTTAACATCGTTTTACAGGGAAGTATAGTGTACCAAGGATCATATGATAACATAAGAAATCTGAACCCCAAAGTCATGGATTTGTTGGGAAAGTTAAAAACTGATGACGAAAAGAAAGAAGAAAAAGCTGACGAAGAGAATGATCATGATAACACATCTGTTCAATCACTCGATGTAAGTAAAATGTTGTAATAAGGATTTTAATTCTTTTTTCATTCACATTAAAAATCCATTACGTACAAAATGGAAGTATGCAATGACGCCTTTTATACAACTGATATGCTATCTTGAATTTTTAAGTTCAAAGATTTTCATTAATAGGAGGATTTTGTATGATGCAAATAATTAGAATATTTCAAAGTTCAAAACGTAACGAGCAATGCATAGATTAAAGATCACTGTTGATTTTTTTTTCAAATAATTGTATTGCGAATTTGAATCCGAGCACGCTTAAAAAATGCTAAATTATTATTAAATAGAATATGCAATCTAAAATCTTAAGTGCCCATAAAGGTTAATATGCTAATATATTAAAATAAACATGTTAATTTTGAGTTAACATCTCCATTACCCGACTAAACATATTGAAAGTATCACCTGCACATGAGAAAAAACGTATAAGTTAACGATTGTTAATGACCCCTAAGTATTTGTATCTGAAAATCAGATTAATATGATAAAGCTCATTAAATATTAAAAGTACAAGACAATCTCACATTACACCAGATTAACGTGTCAAAAGATAATGTTCTTTTTTTTTATTTAGAAAAAAAAATATACCTCAATTCACATTGAATATGTTTAAAGATTTCACAAAGATGATTCTGTCATTCATTTGTTATTTATTATCTGCGACTGTGGGAATGATCCATTTAATATAATTTGTTCGCGATTTTTTTCTTCTCTCCTTCTCTCCCTCTGACGTAATCGATCTTATCTTGCTATTGTATCAAGTTTAAGAATATATTAATGATTTTTTATTCTTATTTAACGTCATTTTTTCTTCTTATTTAAAAAAAAAAATGATTTCTCTTTGCATGCAGAGAGGTGATTGTCATTAATAAAGTGGAGATCGATATCACGGATGTTAAATTTTATGTAGTTTTTCATTAGATTGTTGATTTCAAAATTGTAGCAGCTACGCATGCTGACGATATGATATCATGTCTGATCAAGATTAACGGAGAGACAGGACTTGAAAAATTATCAAATTATATAAAATCTTTAATATGCATTTGACCTTTAATTTATGTTAATGAGTATATTAGTTACTTATTTTGCTAATATTATTGTAGATATAGTTAAACATGCTTATATTTTATGTAATTATACAGAAATTTTTAAAATACACAACACTTAGATGATAAACAGCAATTGTTAACAGTTATAATGAATAATTTGAAACTTTTATTTTTATATGTGCAAAAACAAAAAATTTTAATTAAAAATGTTTTTTGAATTTATATTTTTGAATAAGTAATTTGTTTAATCTAGTAATGTTTGGATTGATTGGATGAGGTCAACAAATGGGATGTTAGAATCCAACATTTTTCCGTCATACATATTAAAAAACCAGAATTTAAACAAATCTTAAATCATAAAATTTCTTCAATTAATATAATTAACTTTACTTTATTTTTTATTTTATCAAAGATCTCCGAAGGCAAACCCGACAGTGTATCCGTTACATCAGACGAAGAAGAAAATTCCGAACGTCTTTACAAAAACTTTACATTGATCCGTAAATATTTTCGCGCTGGTGCCTCGTGGTTTTTACTGGCATTTTACGTATCAGTATTAATATTTACCCAAGTTGTCACAAGTGGTACAGATTTTTGGCTTAGTTACTGGACTAACATCGAAGAAATCAGAACGAAGAATCAAACCGAAGAAGAAGAAGTTATACAAAGATATGATCCTCAAGCTAATTTTTCAGGTACGGTGAATTTTTTAATAAAAGTAGAAATCGAGAGAATTTTTTTTTATTGAAATTAGAAAAGTTGGTTCAAAAAATGTTTTTGAAATTTTTACACAGGAAATTTCATAACTGTCAAATTAAATGCCCATGTCGATTCGTTGGGTCTGTTGTCGACAAATGATGCAATTCTTATTTATGC
This sequence comes from Anastatus disparis, assembly GCA_017163975.1. Classification (NCBI taxonomy): domain Eukaryota; kingdom Metazoa; phylum Arthropoda; class Insecta; order Hymenoptera; family Eupelmidae; genus Anastatus; species Anastatus disparis. The sequence goes on along the minus strand of JAFFSR010000218.1, from coordinate 1,522,270 downwards.
TGGCTTTTTAATAATTTGTACGATTTTATGTTTGCTGAGAAATTACTTGATCATTAGAATTTGCATGAAAGCCAGCAGAAAACTTCATAAAATGATGTTTTCTAATCTCTTGCACACGACCATGCAATTCTTTAATAAAAACCCATCTGGTAAGTAAACATTAGGTATTTTTTTTAATTTAAGGATGATAATTAGTTTTGAAAGAAAAAAATTGTTCCTGGCAGAAAATTAACCATAATCTGGTCAGATATGGGTAGATTGTGGTTTAGTCGTTATGCCAATTTAGTATCTTCTGGCTAGATCATGGTTAAATTTTTACCACAAGTATCATTACATATTAGATAATTGAAACGATTTATTTTCATTTTAACAGGAAGAATTTTAAATAGATTTTCAAAAGATATGGGAGCTATGGATGAATTATTATCGAGAAATCTTGCTGAAGGAATACAAATATTTTCAGTAATGGTAGGAATTATTTTGGTCATAATTATATCAAACTATTGGATGTTAATACCACTTGCCATAATTGTAATACTATTTTGGTATGGAAAAAATATATATTTAACAACTGCGCAAAAAGTTAAGAGATTAGAGCTTGAAGGTGAGCATTCAATATATATATATATATTGATATTTGAATTTTAATTAAATTTTGTTTTTATTTGCGAATTTCAATTATTGTTTTATTTCACTATGTAATATAATTAAGGTGATTATTTAGGATAGGCTAAATCTCTAAAAAATGAGACCTAACCTAGCCTCCGAAGTCGCCTTAATATAGAAAAATAGATTTATTCATTGCAAAAAAAAAAATAATTATAATTTTTATTAAAGCGAAAAGTCCTGTATTTTCTCACGTCAATGCTTCATTGAATGGATTGACAACAATTCGAAGTTCTGGACCAATGATCAGTACTCGTCTTGTTAAGGAATTTGACACTTATCAAAATGATCATTCAGGAGCTTGGTACTTGACGATTGTTACTGCTTGTGCTTTTGGGTTATTCCTTGATTTATTGTTAACGATTTTCAATGCGAGCGTTGCTTATAGTTTTGTTTTACTTAATGCTGGTGAGTATTTCGTATTTTTTAAGTATTTTATATTTTTTATTTCATATTTTTTCTTATTTTTTTGAAAAAAAAATGATTGAAATGAACTAATTTTAATGTAAATCAACAAATTTTTTTCTGATATTTTTTTCAGTTATTCATTTTTTGGTGTCATTGATATCTTAGCTTTGGAAATTTAAAAAACATTTGAAATATTATTTAACGAAAATCAATTTTAAAATATACATAAAAATGAATTTAATTTTAATAAATTAATAATTATTAAAATTTTAATAATTAGGTGATATTCTTGGCGGAAAAGTTGGTTTGGCATTATCACAAGCGACAATATTAACCGGTATGGTACAATACGGTTTCAGAATATTTGTCGAAGCAATGCAACAATTAACGTCAGTTGAAAAAATCATCCAATATACAAATCTACCAAAAGAACATCCTTTGACATCGCCAAAACCATTGCCGGTCGATTGGCCAAAACGCGGTCGTCTTATATTGAAAAATGTCGTGATGAGATACGAGGAAAATCAACCTCCTGTCTTAAAGGTATATATGAATTTGATACATTAAATTTTCCGACTTTTTTTATTTGGTTTTATGTTACGATGAATTTTTGCTTGTTAAGGTGTGATTAAAACCGCTCGATATTAAATTTAAGGAAAACTGAAAATTGATTCTTGTTAAAATTTGAGATTACAATGTTAATCAGGAAGTGTATATTCAACTATTTGAACTGGTTATTTTATGTATTTTAAATCGATCTTAAGTTACTTTCTGTATGTTTTTACAATACAAAAATTAATTGAAATTTAAGTTTAAATTAATTTGTTCAATGCAACTTTTTTTTGTAAGCATTTCAAGATAAAATTTATAATAAAAAGTTTTTTCTTATAAAATTTTAAGGAGAAAATAATTTGAGTTTAAATAATTTTTTTCAACAAAAATATATCATCTATTATGAAAAAATTACGTATGAATTTTTTCAAAATTCTTTGAATAACTTTAAATTAATTATTATCAATTACCGCCAAGATTACTGCTAAAAATGGTTTGGCTGATGGTCACCAAATACAGTGATCGAATTATAAATAATTTAATAATAATAATTAATTACTATTAATTATTAGTTAATTATTAATTAATTATAATGAATAGCTAATAAATAATTAATGATAAATTACTCAATTTAATAATTTAATTTATACATAAAAAATAGTCTTTCAATGTTCACAAAACAAATTCACAAAAGCTACGTGACAAAATATAGCATTCCTTTTTTTTGACAATTTATTAAATCTGATCTAAAAATATTAAAAACGTTCTAAAAAAATAACTTTTATAATTCCACAGAATTTGAATATAGAAATAGAAGCAGGCTGGAAAGTAGGTATAGTCGGCCGTACAGGTGCTGGCAAATCATCGATAATAGCAGCTTTGTTCCGTTTGACCGGCGATAATCTACAAGGCGAAATAAAGATCGATGGTCTTGATACTGGCGACGTTGGATTACAAGATCTCAGAGCACGCATCTCGATTATACCACAGGTAATATTAGATTGTAGAATCATTACTTTGCGTTTTGTTCCCTTTCTCTTGGTTTTTTTTTTTCGTTGCTGGTTTTCTTATGATAATTATAGAGCTGTCGGTTTTTGATTGATTTTGAAGGCGGATATTTTTTTTATATTGTATTCTATTCTAAGGATAAGGATAAAATTGTGTAAAATGAGTATGGGTATGTATAGCTTCGATCTTTTGAGATTTTGTTTTGCTAAATGTCTCATTTAATTTTTTTTTCATTCTTTTAAGTTTAAAAATATAATAGTATTCTTTTAAGTTTAAATATATAATATATATTATTATACAAGTTAATTTGAAACATTTTTTTAAATTAAAAAAAATTTTTAAGTAATTTATTCAACTTCTTAATATAATAAATCAAAATACTAATCGATTAATTCTTGTTATTATTTTAACGATAATTTCTTCTTAAACATGATTAAGATTTTGTTTAAGTCAAACAAACGCCCAGAGGGTTGATTTATACAACTTTTGCAATAAATCATTTTTAATAAATCATTAAATATTATAAAACCAATATTATAATACATCATTCGATAAATCATCATTATGTAACATGTCATACATTGTATTACACGTCTTTTTATATCTTACTACAAAATAAATATCTATCCATCATCAACTCTAAAAAAGAATTCACAAAAATATTTTTTTTTTTAATTTTCAGGAACCAGTACTATTCACCCAAAGTTTGCGTTACAATCTCGATCCGTTCGGGCAATACGACGACGCAAAATTATGGGACGCATTGCGTGAGGTTGAATTAAACGAATTATCCTTAGACGCTCAAGTGGCTGAGAAAGGCAGTAATTTCAGCGTTGGCCAACGGCAGCTAATATGTTTAGCTAGAGCGATAATAAGAGAGAATTTGATACTCGTACTTGACGAGGCGACTGCCAACATCGACACTCAGTAAGCTGATACTTTATTACCTAGTTTGCTTTACTTCTTTTTTTTTTTTTTTTAATTTTACGCAATTTGCGAGCTATACGTGTAAACGTATCCAAAGAAATAAAAAATAATGTATCTTTTTAACCTTTCATTGCGAGAACGTAAAGGTGCAAGGTCGTTGACGGTAAAGTTTAACGTCTTAGAAATGAACTTCCTTGAATTTTCTGATCTCTTTTTTTTTCTGTTCGACTCTAATGTATTGATGATTTCCGTATGCGTGATACATTTATTTTAATTGGGATGTGGGTATATAGACGTCGTTTTCATACAATAGGTGGAGGATCTATAGATGCCTTTTTTTTCTTTGAATTATTCAAATTAATGTTTGTTTAATTGATGTTTCCTGGTTTATTTCATTTTTTATTGTTTATAATTTTATGTTTAAACGTTTTAAGTTATTGTTAAGTTTTTTTTAATTGATTCCTGCATTTTTTTTGTTTTTATAATTTACGGCTTAGTAATTTCAATTTAAACGCGTAAATTTTTTCAATTTTTAAAAAAGGCATAAATAATATCTGGCATAAAAATTTCAAGTGACGTTTTTAACACATCAAGCGTTTAAAATTTTAATAAATCAATTTCAAAGCACTTAAATGATAAGAATAAACATCCATATTGTTTTATCCTTTTAAATGTAAATCGATGCATATACACATTTGCATTAAACATTTTCTGTAATACCATAAACGCACAAATCCATGAGTCACAAGTCGATTAGATTTTAATTCTCAATTTTACTTGTTAATCACTACCGCGTTGATATACATTATTTTTCTAATACCGCCCGTGGTTTTGTAAAATAAGTTTTAATCGCTTTAACAATCATTTATTTTATAAAGGAAATAAAATTTTAAAAAATTCAAGATTAACAATAAATCAAGCTAAAAATATCCTTCTTAACATTGGGTACACAAATGCATACCGGAAGGTAATTATAATCTTATTAAGTACCGGACTAATTAAGTCAATCGATACCCATGGGGATACAGAGAAGCAAAAAAAAATGTATCCTTTTTCCTCCGTTTATTAATCAATCAATGGCAAAGTCTATTATATTCTCGCGATAAAAGTAAACGTTACGAGCTTCTTAATGAATCAGAATCACAATTTACGAAACTTTATCTCATTTTCATTATATTGTTCGCTATACGCGTTTAATTATGATTTGTAAAAAGAAAAAATGGTTGAGAAAAAGATATACAGAAGCTGTATACACACAAGAGGAATGAAGATCAAGGACGACGTGTCTTTTATTCTTTTAATATAAAATGGAATATTCATTATATTGATACGGCACGTACGCGAGAAGTGGTGTATATAACGTAACTGATTATAGGTATTAAGAATCTACAGACACGCGAGCTTTTTAATGTTTATTTTTTTTTATTTCCATGTTATAAAACGTTATGGCAACTCAATTTAAATGTAACCACTTAATCTTTTTTAAGATTCTTTTCCTTTTGTCTCTCTAAGTCTTGGTTGATATTTTTTTTTTCTTCTCTTTTCCATGGAGAGAAAAAAAGAAGAATGCGCAGCGTTACGTTGAACGTCGTTTTATCCTACATTTTTAATCAAAGTCCTTGGATCTATTAGCGTGTCTCGCGAACGTTTAGTTTCTTTTATAAATATTTCTATTCTTATTTGATTTTATCGCTATTGTATCGGAAATTATACCTTTGCTAAGTGTTAAAGGAAAATATGATAAGCGTGTTTGAAGTCATATCTATTTGTAAAACATATTAATTAAGTTTACCAAAGTTTTATTAATCAAATTTTTTAAAGAACATGTTATTTATTGAATTTAATTTTAATTGAAGTTTTGAAAAAATGAGCTTTATTAAAGAATATTTAAATTTTCAACATTTGAAATCAATGAAAAGAAATTTTAATTGTCTACGGGTATTCAACATTCTTGCGTGATTTTAATAATTACAGAAATTTGTAAATTCCGTTCCAATTGAGTTTAATTACGTATTATGTATGCTTTTTAAAGATCATATATTCCGATGGTCAATTAATTCAACAATTTCGTAAACTATTTATTCATCAACCTGTTAAATAATTTTTAATTTTAAAAATGCAGCAAAACTAGTAGCCTAGAATGTTTAAGACAAGAAATTTATTATGGTAAAAATATTTCATTAACATGAGAAAATATTTTATTTACAGCACTGACGCTATTATACAAAACACAATAAGAAAGAGGTTTGCTAACTGCACAGTATTAACGGTAGCTCACAGATTGAACACAATTATCGACAGTGATAGAATAATTGTAATGGATCATGGTACCATAGTGGTATGTATAAAACTTTTTGTATAAATTTTATGATTATTATATTCATCTATTTCTAGAAAATTAATATTATAATAAGTATTGTTAAATTATGAAAATATGATAAAATTATAACAAAAATTACTTATTTTCTTCATGAAAAAAATTTATAGTCAATTATTTTTAATAAATTTTCCGTTTTTCGTTAAACTTATAGATTAATATTGATTATTTTTATTCAGGAATTTGGTTGCCCATACGATCTCTTGACGAAAAATCCTGATAGTCATTTTGCGCAAATGGTTAGTCAAACAGGAAAAACAATGTCAAAGAAATTAGAGAAACTAGCTGAAGAATCCTGTCTACGAAACATCCAGCACCGAAGTCTTGATATTTCTGAAATATCAAGTAGCGCGCAAACTCTTGCAGTTTCTGATGAAAGTTATGACATTCGGTTGTAAGAATAAGAAAAATTATCATTTAACTCATATATACATCTTATATTTTCTTTTTAGTGAAAAAGAAGTCAAAAAAATCATTATATTCGTAGAAAAATTTTACAAGAATCTTTGAAATAATATAAAGACTGTACATAGTTAAGGCATAATTTTAAAAATAAAATTTATGTATTTTAGTTATTCTTAAGTATTTAGTTTAATTATTTGAATAGAAAAATGCGTCGTATAAGAATAATTTATTGTAAAAAAGAATCATTTTTTTATATTATTCTTCCATTTGTTGATTCTGTGAAAACTGTTCAACTGTACTCTGAGTAACAAATACTTGTGGTTTGGACGATAAATTCGACTGAAAAATAAAAAATTTCATCTTATGATTTTCAAATCAACAACAAAAGATTTTACAGCATAAATAAATGAAATTGAATATTCTACTTTTTTCAAGTATAAATATTATTTGATTATTAATAAATAAACTATTAGATTCAGTATTTTATGTTTATATTTAGGTATAAATTATCAAGCTTACTTTATTACATCATAAGCTACATGATAAAGTTTTTATGAAATAATGAATATTTATGTAAATAAGTAGAATACCTGTTAATTTTTATTGAATAACACATATTGATTGTACTTAAATATTATTTGGAATAAAATATATGTATTAAATGTAAACAAATCGTTGTAAAATTTTATTTTAATCATTTTTTTTTAAATTTCTCATAACGATAGTTATTACTCTTATTATTTTTTATAAATTAGGATTTTTAATATTAGTTTTGTAATTAAATATTATATATTTACAAAAATTTCTATTACGAGTGCATCAAAATAAACATCTTAGAATCTTTATTAATAAATGCATAAAGTGAATTTATCAATTTCAAATCAAGCTTATTTTGAGCAAAATTAAACTTACTATTTATCATAAATCTATTAATTTTAAATTATAAAAATAAGGATTTCTTACCTGCGTGACAGTTGTCTGTGCATGACTGGCATTTTGCATGCAAACAACGACAAGTTTTGTTGCTTGAGGTGGTTTTTGCTGTACTTGTACTTGTACTTGTTGTACCTGTTGCACTTGTTGAACTTGCTGTTGAGCAGTTGGGGTCTGAGCCCTAGACTGTAATATCATAAACTTTTGACCTCCACTAGCAGTCGTACCACCCGTAGCTCTATTTGCACTCAACACAACTGGAATAAAAAAATTATTGTTTATAAATAAATGTATTTGATTTTCAAAATATTTCCATATTTTCATTCTTTGCCTGAACAGTTAAAATATATACTTATTTATCAATTAATATAAAATCATTAAATAAAAGTTTTTTGTTAGTTCTGTAAAAGTTTTAAAATATTCTAAAAGATTTTATACCTGGAATAGTCTTGCCTGCACTAACTGTGGTCTGTTGTTGACTTGCAGTATTAGTAATTGCCACTGTTGTTGCGGGAGTTGTCCCACTTGGTTGAGAACGAGCTTTAGCAACAGCAGTACATAAAGCAGGACCTATGTATCCATATTCCTGTTTGTATTCTTCTAAATAATCCGGTGCTGACCTAATGGTTTTTAACACTGGGGCTACAGATTTCTACAAGATAATAATGTAATATAATTTAAAAAAATTAAGTTTGCAAATTTACAAATCTATAAAATCTATTTATGATCAAATTAAAAAAACTTGAAACAAAAATATTTAAAAGAAATTGAAGTTTTTACTTACAACTAATAAAGTTTTTATGTGCCCTGCAGCATTTCTATCTATAGTCAAAGAAGTTGATCCTTCAAAGCACACTTCAATGCGTTCTGAGATCGATTTAATTTTGGGTATAACTAATGCTTTCATAACTTCTGGTCCTAATTCGCAAAGACCATGAATTGCACCATACAAAGATGCTAAAGGCGTCTGAAAATATAAAATTTTCATAAAAATAACTAAACTTACAAATCTATATCAGTATATTAATTATTTTTTAATATATTTACTTGACTATTTTTAGCCAGTGCTTGACTAAATATCCTTGTAACTCTAGTTTGTATATTATTTGTTGTAGTATTAAAATTCTTACAAATTTGGGCCATAAGTCGTGAAGCGAAATCTCGTAAGGCCCAGTGATTATCCATTTCTGGTCTACCACATAATTGTTTTGATACAATACAAGTTACCACCGATGGTATAAGTTCATGGAGCTAAAATAGGTTATCATGACATAAGTATTCATATAGATGTTAAAAATTATAAACAGAAATATATATTTAAATAACTTGAATTTAAAAACAATATTTAAAAATTACATATAAGGTTAATTAATAAACGATAAGCAACTTACATATTTTTCTAAATAAAGACTAGGGTTGTCTAGTAATGCTTTCACCATTCGCATGAGGTATATAAGAATTGCTAAATTATTTTGTACAACATTAATTCTTACACCTTCAGCTATAAATGTACACATACGTGCTAACATTTCATGAAGTCCTGGATCAGCAGAAAGTGATTGAAACGCTTCTACTCTTCTAGCTTCGTCTGATCCAACACAAGCTTCTGTGATTTCTTTGTAATATAGTTGCTGTTCAACACTTAATTCGTGGGTAGCTAACTGTTTAACATGTACAGTTTCAACGTTTCGTAATTTATGACTTTTACAACCTGGTTTTCCAAGATTAGCATTAGCATTCCTATTACTTATTGGATCCACGCTTTCTAATTTTTGAATTTCCTTAGTAACTGGTGGAGGGTTTTCTGGAATTGTCGGTTGAATACCATCAATACATAACCAATGAGCACGTAAATTTGTTTCTAACGGGAGCTTAGGCCAATTTGGACCACCAGCTGTTGAAATAATTTCATTTAAATCAATCTCCTTTTCTTCAATGAAATGTAATTCTCTACCACCACCAGATGCAAAACGAAAAGGAATGTGATCTTTGGCGAAAAAGCCGTATGTTGGCTCAATATTTTTACATTTTAAAGCATGATCAACATCATGCGTTGTAAGCCTTTGCCTTCTGCCATGTCTCATAAATTTCGTTGCATCCTATAAATATATATAATTTATATAAATAAAATTGTAAATACAATGCAATATCTTATACAAAAAATTCCAATACTTACTTGTATTATTTCTTTTAACCTATAACTAACATCTTCGGCTAAATCTTTAGCAGCTTCATCAGGCAAATTTCCAACCCCAATACTTTCTGCAATAACTTTCATTGACTCTGTGGACAATGTTGTCCCATACATTGGTTCTATATCACTCATCTTTGTTTATTGTTAGAAAAAAAATAAATAAAAATCTAATTTATAAAGTTTTTAAGCGTGTTGTCATTCTACAGCTATTCACTTGATTTTTGATGCACTTGATTTATGTTCATTTTTTTATGGTTCATACGTCTATTTAATATAGTTCTGGATTCTTCCAATTCTGCTAATTTTTCCGATTGTCTATCAGCTTCTGCAAGTAATAGATCAAGTTTTCTACTCTGTTGTTTTGCTTCATGTAACAATTTTTTTGCTTTGTTATTTTCATCATCCATTATTTTTACAATGTTATAGACAACAATATGAAATTTCTTATTAAAAAATAAGAAAACTAAACTAAAAATGATTGTGTAAATCTTACTACATAATCAATCTTCATGGTCGCTTTTCTAAGTAATATTCACATGTCTCCAGATCCAGATTGATTAGAAATATACGCGACCCGCGACCACACCGCATATTTTGTCAGGCGGCATGTTTCTTCCGTACGGCGATATTTCAGTTATAAAATGGCAACACTGCTATCATAATGAGCGTCGTATTTCAGAAGTAAGCTGATTTCAAATTTTGAAAATGAAATTTAAGTAAAAACACATAATTAGTTAGCAATTAATAGTTTAAGTCATTAAAATTAATTAAAAATAATAATTTTATTTAGCTTTATTACATTGTATTTAAAAACTATTATTTCAATATTATTTTCTTTTATTAATATGATATTTAAATATCAAAAAGTGATTTATACCAGTAAAAAAAACAAAATTTTCTGTAACAATTAATTGTTATTTAAATTGTCATTATTTATAATGTTAACTAAAATTGTATAAATTGCAAAAGTGTTTGAATAGAGTTATATAATTAATTTTAATGACTTTAATAAGTTTTAATCCTGTTCACCCATTTTTAAAAATTAAAATCAGCTGATAAATTTTACTTCAAATGATATACATTAAGTACAGCGTTGCCATTTTTTAGAATTTGACTTACGGAACATGTTCTTAATGTTATTTATTGCACATTATTTGTTATGCATCGTGCATACATGTATCTGATTCAAACAGCGTCAAAAATATCAATCAACAACGGGTGCTTCTATACAATGGATGTGTTCCCAGTTAATCATGGTACCTTCTTTATCATTGGTTAATCTAATCGAAAACAATTCCATAATTATTCAAATTCCACCAAAATCAGCCAATGAAAATGTAATAATTGATTTCAAAGCATGATCAAGTCCTGGGTATTGGCATTTTAAATATAGAAATTTTTTTGTTTTTAATTGTTTACATTATTCACTTAAAAAACTGAACATAAAATTGTATTTTTAACATTTATGCCCCTCTTGTTTACATTAAATTTTTGTTTTCCTTAAATATTTATAATATTATTTTTTAAGATTGAATACAAAACTTCTTTATTAAATTTAAAAAATTGATTTCCAATTTAAACGACAAATAAAAAATATTACCGTTTTATTAGTCATACACGATTAATATTTTTACTTTTTTTTTATTATTATCAGTCACTTTTGTTTTAAAAGGTCTATATGCTGGGTCAAAAGTAAAAATACAATGTGTTTGTATGTGTACATTTATACATATGTAAGCTCATATTGTATATTTACTTATATAAGGTAAAATGAAAAATAATTCAATTTTTGTAAAAAATTATATATTTAATGACTACATAATCGATGACGAACAATAATAAATTAAGACAATGATAATTTTTAATTATCTACTAGTATGATAAGATCAAATGCATATTAATTTTTAAAATTCATTAATCTAATTTTAAATAAATATTTTTTATGAAATTCATTTTGAATTTGTTATTGTACATTCAGAAGTCATTGCCATCAATTGCAAGTCTTCAAAACTTAAAAAATACAGAACTTTTTGAATTAAAAGATCTGACAAATTAAAATACTTCCACAGGAAGCTAAGAGAATTTTCTACAATTTCTAATAATTGTCGCCTTTCTAATCCCTTGTCAAATCTTTCTCTCAGCATTATATAATATATAGGAAATAGAATCTTTTGCTCATTAGATTTAAATAATTTCACTACATTCTGACTTCTTGCATATCTTCCCAATTCTTTTTCACATTCAGTTAATATATTATAATACGTTATTTTATAACATATTTTTAATTTTTTCATTCTTTCTATCTCTACCAGACAATTTTTGTAAAACCTACTTAATATTTCATTGTTTTCGAGTAATTTTAAATTTTCTGTGCATATTGTTTTAGTACCAAACTTAGCTAGATACATTGTAAGATATTCTGAAATCCAGCTGCCATCGATTGTCATAATTGCTAATGATAATGGACTTTTGGCTTTATCATCTTTTGCATTAATATCTGCATTGTTTTCTAAGAGTATGTGAATTATCTCCATATCTTCTACTTCAACAGCTGCATGAAGGGGACTTCTCCCATCATTTCTTTTGTTATTTACTTCTGCACCCTTTTTTAATAAAAACTTAACTATACGATCATTCTTAGTTTTCACAGCACAGTATAATGGACTTTCACCATAATTATTTTTACTATTAACATTAGCTCCATGCTCCAAAAGTAATTTTATCATCACTTTATTTCTTGCCATTACAGCAGTGTGTAATACTGTTTGCCCAGTATCTGTGACACTAAAAATGAAAATCATTATTTAATATAATTCTATTTGATTAATTAAACAAATTTTTTTTACCTGTTAACACTGACTCCTTTTGATAGTAATAATTTAGCTATTCTTTTGAATTTCTGTACTACTTCTTTTGTACTACCTTGCAAACATTTTTGCACAACTACATGAAGTGAAGTTTTTCCATTTTCTTCTCTTGCATTAACATTTGCTCCACTATCTAACAAAAGTATAATACTGTCTTCTTTTCCATGATCTACAGCTGTATGTAATGGAGTATAACGATCTTTTCTTACATCATCTACTACGGCTCCTCTTTCTAGTAAAAATTTGGCAATATTAACATTATTACGTTCGACAGCAAAATGTAATGGACTGCTGCCAAAATGATCTTTTGATGAAATATCTGCTCTTCTATCCAGTAATAGTTCTACTATTTCAATGTTATTTGATATTACTGCAAAATGTAAAGGGCTCATGTTAGAACTATCTTTTGCATTAATTTTAGCACCATGATCCAAAAGTATTTTAATCGTTCTTTTCTTTTTTGCAATTACAGCAATAAAGAGAGCAGTTTGTTCCAGATTATCTCGTTCATCAATATGTGCTCCTTTTCTTAGAAGTAGTTTAGTTATTTTTTCAAATCTTTCAACTATTTTCTTGCCATAGAAGTACACATCTTTTCCTACAACCAAATGAAGTGGAGTTCTGCCATTTTTATCTTTTGCATTTACATTTGCACCATAATTCAAAAGGAGCAGAATATTTTCTTCTCTTCCCCATTCTACAGCTATGTGTAAAGGAGTTCTCCCTCTTTCAGTTTTATCATTTACAAGTGCTCCTCTATCCAAAAGTAATTTGACAACATCTTTTATGTCATTTTTCACAGCTAAATGTAATAAGCTGTTACCATTTTTATCTCTTGCATTGACATTAACTCCGCTATCTAAGAGATGTCGTATTGCTGATATAGTTATTGATAAATTTGATGAAAGATGTAAATCACAATTAAATTTGTCAATTAGCAGCTCTTCTTTTTGAGTCATTTGAGTATTATTAAGTTCTTTTTTGCTTCTTAATTATTTGTGCCGTTCAAAATATAATTTGAAAATGCGTTTCTTGTTCATAATTATATTAATCTGAAGATAAAAATAATAAAAATAAAAAAATATAATTTAAATTTTGAAATTAGATCAACTTACTGATACTCAATTTATTTTGTATTCAGAAAAATGGAAACCTGTAAAGAGTAAATATATTATATTATAAATTTTACATGAATGTCAATATTAATCAAAATTATTAATTCTTGTAGAATCAAAATAGTTTTTGGCATGAAACAAAAAATTTGCTAACCTGTACCTTTCTAATTATGCTTACAAGTAATTAATATATTTAAATTAACATAAATTTTAAACTATTGTACTAAGATTATCAAAACTTTGTTTTATGATTAAACTTATTATTATAATTATTAAAAATTAAAAAATTAATGAATCAAAAACTTATTTAATAATGCAAAATTAACCCGAAGTGATGTTAAGAATATATTAGGGTTGATCATAAACATGGCATTAAAAAAACGAAACAAAAATTATTAGCAAACATTACCTTTAAAACTCGAAAGGTGAATCTTCATTTTTTTAATACTGATAAGAATATAATTGTTTCTTATTTATTTTTTTATTGTTTAAATTTTGGAGCGATGTTTACTTTTTTACTCTGCTCCGAAATAAATGTCGAGTGAAGTTCGCACAGGTGTACAAGTAATAAAAACAAAAAATAGATATATGTGATCAACTTCAAACAATATCAATCCGCGGGAAATTTGCGTCATTTACTTTCGCAATATGTCAGTATACGGTCGATAATTAGGTAGACATTGAATTATGGAATCTTTTACAAAAAATACTTTCTTTTCTATTGTAGAGGATGTTTTTTTATTTTTTCATAGAGAATTGATTTAATTTGGTCAATTTATATGATAAAGGAATGCTGAAAATTTTTATTAAAATAGGAAAATTTAAAATCGCCGTTTCTCCTTAAAATACTGCAGATATTCGCATCTGCAGTCCTTAAATAAAACAGAAGAAATGCTTTTAAATTTAACATGCAGTATTTGATAATATAGCAAGAATAAATCTAGTTTAATTTGGGTATATGCCATCTAAGGTTTTATCTAAATAAGACATTTATACAAAATAAATGTTTGAATAATGAAAAATCACGATGATTGGATGGTCAGACAGAGACTTGTACTACTGGCTTTTTTAACAGATAATTTCAAAACAGTTTGCTTCAATTTGAAAATTTTATAAGTAAAATAAAAAACAACAAAAATCAATAATAAAATTAAATATTAATAAATATTTTTCCAATTTCAAAACAATGTAAAAATATCATTAAACAATCAACAGTAGCATTTGAAAATTATATTATTTTAACTTTGGCGGTTATTAATTCACGTGATTCCCATAACTCAACTCCCATAACCTCCAAAATTGACGGTCATTACAACGTACACAACGTTGAATGACATTAATTTTCATTATATACATATAGCGCAAATCGTAGTTTCTCGATTATCGGTATCCTAAGCATATATAAAGTATATCGCTAACAATATATACATATATACAAATATAATACATACATAAGAAGACGCGGCGTGGTCCTATTGACGACAAGACGGGAGAGTGAGAAAGGCCTGTTCTATTAAAGTGCGGCCGGTATTCCACAGAGTACGTGTGAAAAATTTTTTTTTTCTCATATAATAGAGAACAAAATCGAACTAGTTAACTTAACTTTCACTTTAATCGTGAATGTTTTTTTACTGTGTTGTTTAAGAAGATAAGGAAATGTTTTTTACCGTTATTTATTAAGTTTTATATAAATTATTGTAGTCGCAAGGAACGTGTTACTGTACGTAAGTAAACGAAGTATAAATTTGCTTCTTTCTTTTTTTACACCATTAAAATGTTTTTCTCGTTTAAATTTGTAAGAACAGAGCTAGTTTCAACTTTGTTTCATTTACAAGTCGGTATTTATTGCTAAGCTCATGTACTTTTTTTTCAAAAATGTAGATATATATATACTGACTTTATTGAGTGAAATTCTGAAAGATTATGATTTATTCAAGTCTGACCTATGACTTTTATATTTTTAGATATCTAGAAAGATAAATTGGTGCTAAGAAGTAATTGTTTAATTAAAGTTATAACTAATTTGATTAATTAATATCAATCATGAGTGACGAAGAACTACCTTCTGGTTGGGAGAAACGCTTGAGTCGTTCCACTGGTATGTTCAAGGATACCTAATCAAGCTTTAATAATTTTATAGAATATGTTCTATTTATAAATACAATAATGTAATATATTTATGTTTAGGTCAACATTATTATTTAAACGTTTATACTAAAGAAAGTCAATGGGATAGGCCAGACAAAGCAGCCGATCCAGCATCAGCTGGTAATGGTAAATCTGATGGGCCAGATGAAGTACAATGTTCGCACATACTTGTTAAACACTCAGGATCACGTCGTCCTTCATCTTGGCGAGAGCAAAATATTACAAGATCAAAAGCCGAAGCACTAGAATTAATCAAATGTAAGATTTTTTAAATTATATGAAAGTATTATACAATATAAATCATTCATGTATTTTTAAATATGCTATAAAAGAGTTAAACTAAACGAAAAGAAGCTAAAAAAAGCTATAAAAGATTATTTTATGAATGATTGTAATTGTATAAAATGTTTTTCTTTTAAGGTTTAGTGTACTGACAGAATCAAATCTAATTTTTAAGAAATATGATAATATTTGTCAGTATGTTACTTTTTCACATGTTTTTACTAACTAAATAATTATATTTTTATAATTTAGCATACAGAGAACAAATTGTTTCTGGAGAAGCAAGCTTTGGTTCTCTTGCTGCCAAATATAGTGATTGCAGTTCTGCCAAGCGTAGTGGCGATTTAGGTCCATTTGCTCGTGGGGCAATGCAGAAGCCATTTGAAGAAGCTGCATTTGCTCTTAAAGTAGGAGAAATCTCACAACCAATTGATACTGATAGCGGAGTTCATATTATTCACCGGACTGCTTAAGATAATCAATTTGAATTAATTTGGCACCCGATAATAACCACATTTTAATGAAATAATTGTATAAGATTAAATTAATGACAACTGCATGCGGATAACAGAATTTTTAATCAAATGAATTCTGTTAATTTGAATTTTCTAATCAATTGTCATTCCATTGATTCTATATTTAAAAACAAAATCGTTCCAAATTTTATTTACAACATACGTAGCAATAATAATAAACCATAATAAATGTAAAATTTCAATTTATAGCATTTCTCACAATATGCAAATAATACTTCATATATTTACAATTTAAAAGTTGAATTTTTTTTCATAGGAAACCATTTAATTATTCTAGGTAAGTATTTGGTCTATTTTATCACAGATTGAATGATTCTGAATTTTATATTATTTTATAATATCAACCAAATAATTTGTAATAAATTTACTAAAATTTTAGTTGATTTTTTCCTAATTGATTTTGAGTTTCAATTTGCATGTTTCCAAGATTTTAATAATTACTTTTATAAGTTATATAAAAAAATTTGCATGAAACTAAATTCATAATAAAAATATAATTCAACTGCATGTAAATAATAATAATAATAATAATATTAAAACTATTTATTATGAGTAATTTTAAATCTTAGAAAAAAAAATATTAAACTTGAGATAAAAAATCATAACTTAAATTTTGGTGTTATTTGGTAAACTGAGCAGTTTTTTTTATTATTAGAGTACTAGCATTGATATGTGTATTAGTGGTAGTATTGATCCCACAACATTTCATTGGATGTTATTTTTGTTTACACCCAATTGAGCATTATTTTGGTCAAAGTATGACTAATACACACTTTTATTAAATAACTTACAAAAATAAAATAATAACATTAAACTATTAATAGGCTTCATCTTACGAGAAATCGTTGAGAAACGTTTTATTAAATTTATTTTAAAAATCAGACAAAAATTAAGAAAAAATATTTTTACAGTAATTTATGAATTTTACAATGTTTCAACATAATAAATAATAAAAAAAATTTTTCATCCTAAAATTTTTTCAAAATAATACTAAAAACTTCTTTCGTTAGAAACGCATCTAAATATAGAATATTATGTTTGATGTAGAACAGACATTTGTCTTCAATGAAAAAGGGATTATCTTCTAAAATATTATCTTATAATTATTTAATTTGGAGGTCGTCAAAATTTTATATTTTAGCTTTGAAATATAAAAGGAGGTTTCTCCGATGATTGATTGTCACGTATATCACTTGATAATATGTTTAAAGAATTACTCCTCAAATCACATTCATATACATTATTGATAACGCATAAATTATTTTTATCGTGATTTCAAATGACATTTTATAACGTTAAATTATTAATCCTATGAAATCCTTTTTATATTAACATTTAATCCTTTCGCACGTTAAATAATATACAAGCGCCTCTTTGAACCCATCAACATCGATGGATTGAATGATCCTTGCATTTCGTTGGATATTTTTTACATTCTGACGATAATCCGGTATAACAGATCCTCGTGCTCTGCCATCGATAATTGCTTCAACGTTTGTTTCTACTGTTGACGTTATAATTTTTGGCCAAAGCATCGTCGCAATGTTCATCGCGTCGGTTGGTCTGTATATTGAGTTTGTCGCCTTTGCCAGAGCTGATTCTTCGATTTTGTTTACAAAGTCCATGAAATCGGATTTTAATTTACCAAGCACGTTTATGCGCCAATCCTGTTTTACAAAAATCATTAATATTAATAATATTTTACTTTAATGATTTATAGATTATTAAATTTTGAATATAAAAATATATAAATGAAAGTGATTTTTTTTCTAAATAAGTAAAATTTTACCATAAAATGGAAAAGATTATTTATTCCTAAAAAAGTGTCGAGTTATATTGTCTTCATAAAATTATATGGATAAAAATTTTCTAATGAAAATAACAATTAATTACCTTATATAGGCCTGCATTTAATCCAGTTTCCCAAGGAAAAATAGTCAATTGCGAGCTCGTCGTTGCATTCAAAAGTATAAAATTACTTTCAGGATCAGCGCCAAAATTGAATTCAACATTGGGTCCCAAGTTGCCAACGCCCATTGTGCTCGAGCCCATCACGTAAAAATGCTTTATGCGTTTTATAAAATTTGGATCCAGTGCAGCAGCCAGAGCTACGTTTGTTGTTGGTCCGCATAATACGATACTTAAATTTCCTGCAATTTTTTTATTAATTTTGCAATTATTTTAATGAAAGAAATATTTTTGGGTAACGACCTACATTTTTCGTTTTAGTGTTTACAAGAAAAATGTAAATTTATTACGTGTTTGATTGTCGAAATCGTTGATCTTTTTTTAAAGTGATAACTCTTATCCTTTTATTTATAAGTTGATTTTCAATTAAATAAATCCAAAAAAATGCAACATATTTAAAAATTTCGAAAATTCTTTTTTTTTTTTGTAAAAATGACAAAGGATCTTTCTGAAGTGATTTATTTGTCTTTACAATTAGTTACAGTAATGATTCTATGACTCATAAGAAAAAGTAAACAAGTTACTTTTCTATCAAAATTAATAAGAAAAAATTTCATTTATGCAATAGATAAAAATTGACTTCTTTCTTAAGTAAAAAATTCATTTATTCATAAAATTATCGTGTAAGTGATTATCCACTTATCTAGATTTAGAGAGTACGTGTTAATTTTATCCAAATGAAAAAAAATTGTTTAGTTTGAAAAATAATTAGCACCAACTTTCTTGGTTTGTTAAAGTTATTCCTCTTTCGAGATTTATAATAAAATCTAAAAAATTTTAAATTGATAAGACAATTGAAAGGTTAATTGAGGAAATAATGAAAACGTAATTACTGTTACGTTGATATCTTGAAAAATATATAGGAGTCGACTTAGACTGCACATTACCCTAAACTATTTATCATGGAACTAAATTTGCTATTTAAACTATATTGTTTACTTAATTAGAAAGCAATTGTCAAGTGGCTTTTTATTAATTAACGCACTTAAAATATGCAATGTGTGCATGGAGATAAGTATACGAGAGAAATAACAAATTAAAGACTAGCGTTGTGGTGGTATAGTAGGGATGATATAAGTAAGATTGTCTCGAGTACATTGAGCTGCAAATTGCAGTAGAAACCTAACAGAACTAATCAGACTAATAATCAATATTTTTAAGTAAAAAAAGTTGGGCATTTTGATAAAAATCAAATGAAACTTTTGGAATCTTGATCCGGGACTTTCTGCTTTAATTACATTTCCAATTAAAAATAAATTTTGAGAACAATAGATAGCAATTGTGAAGGATTAACGTAATGTTATACTGCCGGGTGTTTGTATAGATGAAATTTTAATAAACATGCGCACAAAGCGATGATGGTGGAGGATTAGTAAGTAAAGACTCGCGAGTTTAAAGGTATGTATATACAGATAACAATAGTGTTGCGGTGGCGGCAGTGGTTTGTGAATAACAAAGAGCAAACATAGAGTTGCTACGGGAAGCAATAAGTGGGAGATTAAATTATGGATTCGCCGGCGTCGGCGGTAGTTAAAATTTCTAAAGAGTGGTAAACGGAGCTGGTTGTAGTGGGGTGGCTTTCAATTTGGAGTGTTGGAATGGTGGTGGTTGTCTGAGAGCCCGATTCCTACCTTTTAATATTATGAAAAATTACAAATTTTAATAGTTTTTATTTTGAAAAATATATATCGTACGAAAAAATTTAAAATATTTTAATTTTATAAAATGAAGAATATAAAATATTTTTCCTGGCTGATTAAAAAAACAATAATTTATTAATCATACATAAAATTTTTTAATAACAAATAAATCTATTATTCCCCAATTATGATAAAATATTAACTTTATAAAAGTCAACAAAACTTTTTTGGATATCCAGTCTGTGAAGATAATTAGAAACAGTTTAACGATTCAAATATTCATATTTTCTATTTATTTGAAACAAATATTAACCTAAGAATTGTAACAATGGTAATTTTTTTAATTTTATTCTTATTTTCGTATTGTATATGCTTATCAAATAATCAAAAAATCGAAAAAAATAAAGTAGAAAATTTAAAAAAATTTATTATAAATTATAAAATTATATGATTATTAAAGTAACTTTCAAATAAAATTAAAAATATGTAAAAAAAAATAAAATTGTTTACCTTGATACTGTTTACTCAATTGAACTAAAGCCACCGACGCTAACATTGATTTATTCACTCGAGCAGTAATTTTCAAATCAAATTCTGCATCTCCAAATCCGTCCTTACCAAAGAAACTGTCACTCGAGAAGTTTCCTATTAATGGCTTTTTCGCTCCCTCGTAAACCGGAATCTAATCAATAATCAATTGAAAATATAATAAGCAACGAGAATGGGTTTAAGGAAACATACATGTTGTATGGGTTTTATTCAAGATAGTAATTTGTGAACGATATAATTAATAATTATATTACATATTCTCTAGAAAATTTTACCCTTTTTCTTATCTTATAATTGATTGAATTTCTTTTTCCTTTATGCTAATGTCTCGTAAAATTTTCATTTTTATTTAATTGAATATCTAGCAAAATAATTTATTTTAGTATATAAACTATTTTTTATCTTTCAGGAGTGTGTATTAACATTAACGATTTTAAATTGATATCCATTATAGGTTTATATATCCAAAATTATAATAAAATTTTATTTTAATTCTAATCAACACTCTTTAAAGAGGTTTAATTTGATATTTAAAAAGACTAACTTTGTCAAAAAAAATTATATATCAATAGTCTTATTGGGTAACCTAAACAAACCCTTTATTATGTGCATATTTTCACATAATGTTTTCATCTTTAATATCAAACTTTAATTTATAATAAACTCATTCCATTGATGCAGTCACCTCATTTTCACGATAATTATACATACGCAAATATTTGTTCAATTAGTTTATGTAACTATTTAATTACCCAGTAAACACTTACGTCAGTTCGATTAGCGATTGTTAAAGTTTTTAAAACGTTCGTTTGAACGTTCTCTTCTTTGGTATTTCCATACGTGCATGTTATACCAATAGTTTCAAACTTTGGTGAATGCTCGTCTTTTAAACTTTCTGCCCTGAGGAGCATTAAAATTCCGATTGCGTCATCTACACCAGCGTCCGTGTCAATTATTAGTTTTTCCGCATCACAACTGAATGAAATTGAAATTTTAATTATGATTACATGAAATTTGTCTGTTACACATACGTAATTGCATGAATTTATTATAGAAATCTAAAAACTTAAGATGTAAAAAATTATATCACTTTTTTCATTACCTAAATATTATAAGCAAAAGATTGGTGTATATGAAAATAAAGTTTTTCAACATGTTGATTTTTTATATCACAATATTTAACTTTCCAATCGACACTTTATTCAAACTTTCATCACTCTATTCTATTTTCTTCGCAAATAATTATATTCTACGTTGTTTAAACAAATCTCTACGGTTATCACTGTCGATTAGCTTCATAATCAGTAAGATTGTCATAAAATTATCATCGGCTTAATAAAATTTATCAACTTCCTGAAATTAAAAACAAAATATTTGTGAAACTATGCGAGATAAATATGGAAATCGTAAAAGGCTTGAAAATAAGTTCAAATATTAAGATAACGACTATTATCTATGGTATTGATAATATCGAAGTAGATTAATAAAAAATAATTAATTAGTTTATTTGTTTGTTTATTCAACGGGCTGGAGCTTAAGATACAAAATTAAAATATTTTTATAATAAAACGGTGTATTTTTAAAATAAACAATGGTAATTTAATTTAAAAAAATTTTTTCACTTTAGATTTTACTGTCTTATTGTACCTTTTGTTTGCCTTACTGACAAATCTCGATTATTAAAGTAACAAAAATTTTAATTTATTTTCTTCTATCTCTATCTTCTTAGCGAGTAATTTTTACCTAATAATAAAATTTTAATAAAAGCTCTTTCAAGAAGTTGAAAATGAAAAATAGTATACCTTATAAATTTTGTTATACAAAACAGTACTAGTTTAATTCTTAAACTGCATTGTGGGCTTTAGATACCGATGAATTAATTAATCTTCATTCTATTCCAAAACTCATAATTCTGCTCTTTTATTAATACAATTTTTTCAATACACCTCAATAAAATACATTCTTATAAAACCAATTTTTAAATTATAATTGGTATTTAAAATACAAAAATATACTGATATTTTTTTTGCAACAAAAAATAAGTCAACACCGGCCGCACAAAACACGTTTAAACACTCTGGCTGTCGAACGCTCAGTGTAATTTTTTTTAGCAAGAATTAAACCGTTGTCAATTTTTTTAAAATCATATTAATGTGGTTATATCGCAACTTGAGAAATATAATTCAATGGGAAAAAGATATCTTGGCCATAGAAAATGAAATTCCGATAGCTATTATTTTTCATTCAAAGGAATCATTCATTAAATATATAACGAAAACAAAAGCAACGATTGTTGTAAGCCTTATCGACACGATAAGATTAAGTAATACGTTGGTGTGGTATGTACACTCCTCTAAAGTAACGCATGCTGATTGAATGAATGTATCCAATGCAAAAGTGATCTCGCGCAATGTGCAGATTAGCCGCATCAAGACGAATCATTAACGTTTAAAAAAAATGTAAAATAATACCACAGGATCAAATTGTGTATAATCTTATAAGTGCATAATGGTGACGGCAATGCAGAGGATTGAAATATTAAGGGCTGTCGCAATATCGGAAAAATTTTATAAATCTTATAAATCTTATATTTTAATCACGAATGTTTATAAATCCGTTCGTTAAGTATAATAAATACGATACATCAAATTATTATTGATTGATTTAAAATAATCATATTATTCATTTATAAATGGAGATTATTAAATATAACCATAAAATAAACGAAGGGACAAAATTAATTTTTTAAATACGTATAATGATTTTTTTAAAACAAAAAAATAAAACGAGAAAAATTTTTAAAACTATAATAAAAATTTGTTCCTATTAAATATTAAAAAATTCAATCAATATTTTTAATTAGAGCTAACAATAAAAATTAACTCTATCGCAAGTCAAATAATATATAAGCGCCTCCTTTAACTGTTGCGTATCGATAGATTCAATGATTTTTGCATTTGGTGGTAAAAGCTTTTTATTCTGCCGATAATCCGGTATAACAGATCCACGGGCTTTACCATCAATGACTGCTGTAACGTGAGTTTCCGTGAACGATTTTACCATTGTTGGCCAAAGCATTGTCGCAATGTTCATTGCGTCAGATGTTACGTAAATCGAGGATGTCTTGTTCAAAGAGTATTCTTCGATCTTGTTTATAAAATTTATGAATACGGAGTCGTATTTACCAAGGACATTTATGCGCCAAGCCTATTTTAAAGAAACATTAATATTAATGAATTTAGTATTATTAGCCACGATAAAATCTTTGACTTGAAAATACATGAACAAAATAAAATTTTTATCATATAAGTAATACTTTTTTAGTAACTATGTTCTTTAAAAAACTTCAAAATACAACTTTAATTAGATTAAGAAAAATATAATTTTCATTATAATAATTACCTTTGATAAATGTGCGTTTAATCCAGCTTCCCAAGGAAAAAGAGTCAATTGTGAGCTTGTTGTTGAACTGAGAAATATAAAATTGCTTTCTGGATCTGCACCAAAATTAAATTCGATATTCGGTCCTATATATTACCAATGCCCATGGTGCTTGAACCCATTACATAAAAGTGCTTTATACGTTTTGGAAAATATGGATCCAGGGCAATAGCCAAAGCTACGTTTGTTGTTGGCCCGCATACAACGATACTTACATTGCCTAAAAATTTTTTGTTGATGTCAATCATTTTAGTAAGAAATAGTATATTACACACCAAGGGAGGTAAATTATTGGCGAGTCTATAGCACATACAATTGCTAACTTGAGCCGAAGGCGAGGGTGGCAAATATGTGCTATGGGGTCGCCATTTTACCTCTCTTGGAGTGTATACTATTTTTTACCATACCCGGGCCGAAACTATGACTTTTGTTTTTTGGTGCTGGGACAAAAGTCGTAGTTTCGGGCAAGGTATACGTTCTCGAATATCTTTTTTTTAAAGTGTAATGCCTGATTTTTGCAGACATGAATTAGCTTTTAATACAATAAATCCACTAATTTCGATTGAGTTTTTTTTAATTTCAAAGCTTATTTCGTTTTTTTTTATATAAGATATAATAGATTCATCGTAAAATACCATTTCACGTATCGTTTTGAGTGCGTAAAGTAACCATTTATAACATACTTTAACTTTATGTCTGTTGATTAAAATTATGCTCACCCTATACGTCTTTAGAGTGCGTCTAATTATTTTTTTAATTACATCATTATTATAATTATTAATCAAATAGTTATTATTTTTTATATTAAAGTTAATAATTCACGAAAATAAAGACTCTAAAACACAAATTGTTCACCTTGGTGCTTTTTACTCAGCTCAACTAGTGCTACAGATGCTAACATTGATTTATTCATTCTAGCAGTAATTTCCCTGTCGAATCCTGTATCTCCAAATCCATCTTTACCGTAATGATATTCAGAAGGTACGTTTCCTATTAACGGTTTTTTTGCTCCTCCGTAAACTGGAATCTAATTAATAATAAGTGAAAAATTTTCATTTGTTTTATAACTTTTTTCGAGAAATATAAATAATTTAAATTTAC
The DNA here is from genome assembly GCA_017163975.1 of Anastatus disparis. Classification (NCBI taxonomy): domain Eukaryota; kingdom Metazoa; phylum Arthropoda; class Insecta; order Hymenoptera; family Eupelmidae; genus Anastatus; species Anastatus disparis. The sequence goes on along the minus strand of JAFFSR010000218.1, from coordinate 1,497,153 downwards.
ATTACAAAGTTTATTATTTACATATAATTACATTTTCAAATAATTTATAAATAATAACAGTGTGATTCTGCTTGTACTTACGTCGCTTCGATTAGCAATCGTTAAAGTTTTTAAGACATTGAGTTCAACATTTTCTTCGTAAGTATTTCCATATGTGCACGTTATTCCAATAATTTCAAATTTAGGTAAATGCTTGTCTTTAAAGCGTTCTGCCCTAAGCAGCATGAAAATTCCTATAGCATCGTCCACACCAGCATCTGTGTCGATTATAAGTTTTTCCGCATCAATACTAAATGAAATCAATATTTTATTTATAAATACAAAAAAAATAAGAGTGGACACTAATTTTTATTACTAAGTTTACTCATGCATCTTAAGACTTTTAAAACTTAAAACAAAATATAATTAACACTTTTTTTACCTAAGTATTGTAAATAAAAGATTGATGCTTATAAAAATTGAATTTTTCAACATTTTGATGTTTTGCATCATAGTATTCAACTCTCCAATCAATACTCCATTTAAACTTTTATCACTCAACTCTGTTTTCTTCGTGAACAATTATATTTTACGTTGTTCTAGACATTTATCACTGTTGATTAACTTCATTATCCGTGAGATTATTAAAGGCTTAATTTATTTCATCATGTTCAAAAACAGGTTCGAAAACTGAAATAAAAAACAAATATTGTGAAACTGTACAATATAAATATGAAAATCATGGAGAAGTTTAAAAGTTTTTATAGTAAGATAATGAATGTTAGAGAGGTATTCAGTGGCTCAGTCGGTAGAGCGATGGATTTGTAACCCGATGGCCTATGTTCGAATCCCAGTCTCGGCGGCCGATTTATACAAGCACCACTGTATGTACGATACATGTGCTTTGCTCACAAGCATACTGAAGACCTTCGTCGCTAATTAGCATTGTAATAACATAAATGCAGCGACGTTAAATAAATTAAAAAAAAAAAATTAATAACAAATAAACCGGTGTTTATTTACAACTCAAAAATTAAATTTTCATTGCGATTAAAAAAAAGTATATTTAATGTTGTACAACATAATGATATGAAGTTTGAAATTCTAAGTTTTTTTAAAATTTAGCAATTTGATTCCTGCACCTGAATTTTATGAATAAAACGTTGACACATAAGAAAATCTAATTTTTTAATATATAAAAATTTTTTGTCACTGTATTGATTAATTTATTCAAACTTACAACGAACGTTTTATTTATGCTCTTATCACTTGATTTCACACTCCTTGCATCTATTTATAAATTTTAAACGTAAAAAATTTGCAATATTCAGACTGTAACAATCTTATAACATTACACATTCTAATCTGAAATTACTTACAAAAAAATAATTTTGCTTTTCTTGAAGAATCTTCATTTTTTGAAATTAAAATGACTCTTTACAAAAATTTTTTTTCAAAAATATTCATTCTGTCTAATTTTTTACACAAAATGAAATTGTTAACGTTATAGGTTTGACTGGTATTATACTGTATTAATAATCTCACTGTTAGCATTACACATGAAAAAGGATTGCTAAAATAACGATATTTCAGCTAAGCAAATATTTTTGTAACGCGTGGATATAAAAATTTATTTGCTGCAATAGCAAATTGAGAAATGCTCGTATGGTAAGGAAAAGAAGTATCATAACAAATAAAATTTATTAGTTTTAATAAAAAATAATTATTTTAGAAATGAAAAATATCACTATGCATAATATGAAATTCATAATGAAATTATATAACACTTTCTTATGATAGTTTAATAATTAAAATAAGCAAATGGTAAAAATCATAAAATCCATATACAAATATAAATTTATACGTAATTTTTTTTTCTAATTAATTTTTGAAGAAACTTAGACGTAAATGATTTTTAATAATAATAGTTTTAAAAAGTTTATCACTGATATTATTAGATTATAAAGGAAGAATTTGGTACTTTTATAAAAGTTTAAAACAATTATAAATAATCATTTGTTTTTATAAGTTTTTTGAATTGTCGTAAGAATTAATATTTGATCAGTAAAAAAATAAATGTTAACAGCTATTATAAATTTTTTCTAATTTGTACTAAATGAAATTAATAATTAATATTACTGAAATTTCTTTCTTGAAAAAAGTGAATACTTGTTGAATTAAATGAATCTTTAAAATTTATATTTAATCCAAAAATTATTTTAAATTATTTAAAATAACTTTGTTTTTAGATATTTAAATCTAAGTAAAGTATTTTTAAAAATTCATTCTCAATTTATATGGATTACTTAGTTAAAAAAATATTGATAAGAGAAATCAATGTAAATTGTTGGTGAAATAAGGGAATATCATATAACAATGCGGAATGAATTACTGAGAATATAAATAAAAATTTTTTTTTAAGTATATACGCAAATTTTTCATATTTATAATTCTCAAACAAAATATTTTTAATTTTGTAAATGATTTATTGAAACATTTATCACGTCTAATTTTTATAAGATTATTTTTTGTAATTATATATATTACTTAAACTTTCAACATCAAAAGAAATATCATTCGCTTGAAAAAATTAATGTTTAATTAAATGTTAAAAATTAAAAAAATATTAAAAAATCAAAAGAAATGTAACTTAATAAATGTGCAATCTGTCGAAATCAGTATGAATGAATGATAAATTTAAATATACCATGCCGTAATAACTATTGTAGCGCCTCTAGTAACTGAACCCCGATCTGCCGCAATTGTATGCAATACAATTTTTCGAATCGACTTTCCTCTTCTAGTTCTAGTCTTTTTAACCCGTTTAATCATTGGTTAGGGCCCTAAAGAATATTGCTGTTAAAATGGTAATTTATTATTTGTAAATATTTAAAGGCACATCGTATTTTCTTGTTAGATCAAAATTTAATAATATGGCTCGTTTAGTTTATTGTGTTTCATACATTAATGTTCAAAGTTCACCGGTGTTTAAGTGCTCTAACTTTAAGGTTATATTGCAAGTATGGTTTTTCCACCTTTATACAGCATGAGGCTGCTTTTAGATTAAACTTTTGTAACTATTTTTCATAGTTAAAATCCATTTTCTTATCTCATGATTGGTTAATTACGTAATGTTTAAGTTTATCAAAATAATTTAAGGGTTGTCACGTAAATTGAAATTTTAATTGGTTATTTCAGAATGTATTTTTTTCATTTCTTAAAATGACTTGGGAGAATTATCAATTAAATTACATAAATCTCGTTACTTCACATACTTTTATAGTATCTTTGATAATTCATTGATATTTTTAAATGTTTTCATAATAACATAATGATTACATTATAAATTGTATGTAATATATTTTTTTATAAATAAAATATTAAATTTCAAATATTGAAAACAAAATTAATTTAACAATAAATTAGGTAATTTTTAAAATGTTTAAGAAATTATGTTTTGATCAAATTAAAATTGTTGTTGAAAAACTATAATAAATTGCTACTTGTAATTAGTTTTATGAATATTAAAAGATGATGTAAAATCGAAATTTTTTAACCAGTATGTATTAGTTTCAGAATTTTACAGCATGCAGGGCCAATTTATCAGGATTAGCCCAATCGACTCATGCAAGAACGAAATTAGTCACTTGTTACCAATGTCCAATAATAACACGAAGTATTTTACCCTATATACCTTCTGCAAATCAAAGGATTTGTATACAAGATCAAACATGTCGCTTTTATTCAGCGCAAAGGAATCCTGGATTTATTGGAAAATTTATAGAAAATTTCAAGCAAGATTACAAAAAGAACAAAGAAATGAGAGAATCTTTAAAAAAGTTCAGAGAAGAAGCAGAAAAACTCGAACATTCCGAAGCTTTGAAATCAGCTAGACAAAAGTTTCAGACAGTTGAATCTGAAGCCAGTAAAAGTTCTGAAGTTCTAAAAGAAAAGTTTGGTAGCTTAAAAGAAAAGGTATGAACATTTTATTTAGAATAAATTTATTGTCATAGATAATTAATAAAATTTATTTTAGATTCAAGAAGTTGTTGAAGAAGCAAGTAAAACTGAGATAGGAAAAAAAGCAGGTCAATTAGGTGAAGAAGTGACAAAGGTAGCAAAAGGAGCAGCCGAAACAATTACAGAAAAAGGTCAAGCTCTTGGTAAAACTGGAGCTTTTCAAACCATTTCGAAAACTGCTGATGCTGTCAGAGAAGAGTTAGATCATCATGGAATTCAAGGTTCGTTAGAAACATTTTTTTTATAATTATATTTTATAAATTTAAATGAACTTTTTATTTTAGGTAGGGTATATACTCCACCAAAACAATTAAGAAAAAGAGTAGAAGTTGCTGATATGGCACCTGATAAACCAGTTGAAGCAAACACTGAAGCTTTGGGTGTTGAACTACATAAAGACTCCAAATTTTATCAATCATGGCAAAATTTCAAAGTATGATTATTATATTTTAAATCTTTTAACAAACCTAACGCTTTTTATTATATTTATTTAATAATGCATAAAATTATTAACTATTTCATTAATTTATTTATTTAATAAAATTTAGTTGATTCTTAAATTTTTCTACAAAAGCATAAAATAGTACTTGTTTGTAGTTATATAATCATTGAAGTTGTATAAGTTGTATTAATTACTTAAAAATTTTTCATAGGACAAAAATCCGTATGTCAACAAAGTTCTTGATTGGAAAATCAAATATGAGGAATCGGAAAATCCTGTTATACGAGCATCAAGATTACTCACAGACAAAGTCACAGATATTGTTGGAGGTCTCTTCCAGAAAACCGAACTTTCAGAAACTCTTACAGAAATTTGTAAAATTGATCCAAGCTTTGACAAAGTCAAATTTCTTAGGGATTGCGAAACCGATATCATACCTAATGTGCTTGAAGCCATGATTCGCGGTGATTTGGAAATATTAAAAGATTGGTGCCATGAAGCTCCTTATAATGTTATTGCTCAACCCATACAACAAGCATTAAAATTAGGCTATCGTTTAGATAGTAAAGTTCTAGGTAAAAATTATAAATTTATTTATATTATTGCTTTTTATTAAATACTTTTAGTACTGATCAAATAATTTTGTCTTTTTATTGTAGATATTGATAATGTAGACTTATTGATGGGTAAAGTAATGGACCAGGGACCAGTACTGGCCATTAGTTTCACATCCCAACAAATAATGTGCGTTCGTGATGCAAAAAACAACATTGTTGAAGGTGATCCAGAAAAAGTTATGCGTGTCAATTATGTATGGGTATTGTGTCGAGATCCTGCAGAATTAAATCCAAAATCTGCGTGGCGATTACTTGAAATTGGTGCCAGTAGTACTGAACAATTTGTCTAATAATCAGTCATTTATAATCTGGAAAGAAAAATTTCTGTGAAATTTTTTTTGTTACTGTTGAAAACGGAACTTCAGTTCATTTTTGTATACAGTAAATACTGTACAATAGAACAAAGAAGAAATATGATATATAGTAAATGCAGAAAATCTTAAAGTGGAGTTCTGCAGCTATTAAATATTTGAAATCATTTCAAATGATTTTAAAATTTAATTGTTTATAGAATATCAAATACTTTTTTAAAATTTCAGTTATCTGCTTTAAGATTAAATAAACACTTGAATCTTGAAGCAGATATATGAAAATTACTGCAAAAGCCTATCTAAAAAGACCTGACATGTTCAAATATATTGCAGTAATATTGAACTGAATATTGGTTTACATAAATATAATTATGTTAAATGTTGTTGAATAATGAATTAAAAAAAGAAATTTGTAAATGAAGATGTAATAAGTGAGTGAAAGGAAAGTTTTCAATTGCTGTACATATAATAATATATATCTACAATGACTTTAATCTCGTGCTTTGAACGTATGATTATACATTTGAAATCACACATATAACTATGTATGACAGAATCATAGAACTATTTTCTTTGTAAATACATGCTTTTTTTTAGAAAAACCAGGTCCTCAAATTATTTCTCCCGTTATTTCATATTTTATTTGCATGCAGAAAAAGAATGTATATTCATTTATTTTTATTCAAACTTCATTTATTTTTCTAAATTATTTAATTAAAAAATTTTCAGAAAATCAATTAATAACTTTTGATAAAATTAAGATTTGTTTTAGTATTTTTTTAATATATTTAAAGAATATTCTTTTTACAACAAATAGTATATTGTTGTAATTGCTGTTTCAAGCAATTTAGATATTTAAAAAATTTTTTATTGTATTAAAAATATTAATAATTGTAAATATTCTACATTTTATTTAAAATATTTATTTATTTTTTAATGAAAAAATTGATTTATATAATATAATAATTTTAAAAGTAAAAACCATATTACATATTTTATTGATAATAAAATAATGTAATTAAAACCGTCATAAGAAAATAATAGTCACGAAAACACAATGCGCGCGCACAAAAATTTCGCTCTGCAAATTTTGAGGTTAAATTTGCTCTGAGTAGTTTTCGAGAAACTGGCGTGGTATGCCGAGTTTTATTACGATCTCGTCCAATAGAAAAAAACATTGGAATAGTGATCGTGTACAATTAAAAGGCAAAAAAGGGCTTTTGTTTTTTTTTTAACATTAAGTGGTTTAGAATATAATGCACAAATTGGAAAAACTAAATTCTTCGATTGATATTATACCTCTACAAAGCCCAAGCATGGATATTAACGCGGGTAGACGCATGATGAAGCCAACGGAAAAAGCTAGATTAGATGAAGCACAAGGACGCATATTTCGTGATCCTATGATTATTTCTAGAGTTAGAACGGTAATTTACAATTAGTCATAATTATTTAATTTTTATTTCTACATCATTATTTTCTTTCAAGTTCGATTGTATATATACGACGCCATTTGTCGGCACGCCGCTATTGTCGTTGTACCAGACCGGTATTTCTTTGTTTTTCTATTTTTAATGCATAATTTTTCTAGTTCAGATTTTACAATAATTCTTTTTAATTGTATCAGATAGTTTAAAGCTTTAAGAAATTATTAATCATAATGATTAGATAAAAGAAACAATCGTTAAAGCTTGAAAAACTCTAGGTTAAATTTTAAGATTGTATTTTTATATAATACTTGCAAAATATGTATTATTTCAACATATGATTGTTTATTTTCTTATCAGTCTAATAGTATAACTAGTTCTTGGAATATCTGTTAATGTATTTACGTACACAAATTCTATTTTGATATTAAAAATGACATTGAATTATCCTTTCCAAATATTTTGTGTTCACTTTTGTTTTTATTCTTTTTATGCCCAATATATCAAAATATTATTAGTTGATTTAAAGGGATAATTTTTTATTATAATTTTAATGTAAATTATTAAAAAGCTATTTATTTTTCTTATGATAAACTTTTTTTTAAATATAAACGTATCAATCAGAATGAAAATTTACATAGCTTTTTTATTGTAGTATTTGTACGAAAACGAAGATAAAGTTTACATTGATGTGACTGAAATGGCAGATCATCTCCAAAGAAAATATAGAGATTATCGTGGCAAAAAACGTGGCCCATTTAGGGCAATGGTACGCAGGGCTTATGATGAAATCACAGAAAATCTCACTAGGCAAGCTGATGCACATTGGCAAGATGATGAAGACGAAATAGATATTGAGGTAATTAAGCTTTAAACTGTTTTACATTCTTAAAATTTTTTTAAACATATACCTTTTAGAGGTACTTACAGAAATAGTAATATTTAAAGAATTTAAATTTAATAATAAAAATTTACCATTTACGTTTAATTTTAATCCATTTTAATATTTGCATTTCATATATGAATAAGACATAAATAATATATATTATTGTTTCCATTCAATTTCAAAGGTGGATGCAATGCCAGCTGAATATCTGCAAACATATAAACGTCAAATGTCGGGTAGACAAAATGGCAATTCAAGTGATAAAGAATTAATTGATATAAGTAGTGATGATGACCAGGCTCCAAAAACTTGTACAACCACATCTTCCAAGCTTGATAAAGATAGTATGGAAATAGAAACAACACAAGTAATCAAGAGGCCACATCTTAGTCCTAGTATCGAAGCCAAGTCAATCAATCAGCAGGTACACTAAAACTTTTACAAAGTTTGTTTTTTATAATTGAAATATTTTTGTATTTTCTGTTGAATGGTATTATAAATTAATAAAAATAATTGAATTTTATTTAAAATCAATAACACTTTGGATAGTAACCACTTAAATGCCAAACTTAACTTTTACTTTAATTTAATTTTGTATATATTTGTCAAATTTATCAATGATTTAAAAAATTTTAACACATGTTATTTTATAAATAAATTATTATTTTAGTCCCAAGAATTAATGGATATACAAGTAAAAAGCTCACGTTCAGAAAAATCAAGAAAAAGACCACGAGAAAAAGATTCTGCAAGTCCTTTTGAAGTTACTAGAAAGAAACCTAAGGATAGGCCAGTAGTTAATCCTACAGTAACGTTTGCTAATGTTGGAGGCAACTATAAAGTATTAGAAACAGTTGCCAAACTTTTACGACACATGAAGCATCCAGAAATACATACAGAACTTAGAATCTCGCCACCTAGAGGCTTTTTACTCCATGGTCCACCTGGATGTGGAAAAACTTTACTGGCAGGTGCAATTGCAGGAGTAAGTATCGTTCGAGATTGTTTTAGCTTATGTTATTTTAATGAAACTATACTTTACTCACGTCTCTTTTCTTCTTTTCTTACCTACAACTCTCCTTTTTTTAAATATTTTTTGACAATTATTAATTTTTTATCTTATCTTTCATCTTATTTTTTATTTTCGCAAATTATTTCTTTCGTTGGCAAATAAGACTTTTTTCATCAAATTTTTTATTCATTTTTTGACTATTTACTTTGAGTTTTAGATAATATTTTTATAAATTTTTAAAATATTTGTATACTATATCCACATTTTAATTTTATTGTTTATAAAAATAAATTACTTGAGTAAAAAATTTTTAAATTTCCAGGAACTTAAAATTCCATTATTGAAAGTAGCAGCACCTGAACTTGTTGCTGGCGTTTCTGGAGAAAGTGAACAAAGAATAAGAGAATTATTTGAACAAGCTATTGCTATAGCACCTTGTGTCTTATTCATTGATGAAATTGATGCCCTGGCTCCTCAAAGAGCAAATGCACAAAAAGAAATGGAGAAAAGAATTGTTGGACAACTAATTTCATGCCTGGATGGTATTTTCTTTTATTTTTTTCATGTACGGTATTAGTTATTTACACATTAATTAAATCTTAACTATTTATAATTTTTTGCAGAATTAAAAATGAAAGACAATGGAAATAAAGTTTTAGTTTTGGGTGCAACAAACATGCCTGATTCTTTAGATCCAGCTTTACGTAGAGCTGGCCGTTTCGACCGAGAGATATGTCTCGGAATCCCAGATAGAGATGCAAGAACTGCAATATTAGAAGTTCTTACAGCTCACATAAAACTTTCCCCTGACATTGATTTAAAAAAAATTGCTTTGCTTACTCCTGGTTTTGTAGGAGCAGATTTGGTTGCTCTTATCACTGAAGCAGCAATGGCAGCTGTAGAAAGGTAAATTAGAAAAATTTCTTAAAATATATGTATATTTCTTTGTTTATAAATTTTCTATATAAAATCATTTTTTTTTTCATCAATTAAAGGACTTTTGATGATTTGGAGAAAAACGTAAACGTTGAAGTGGCCCCAGCTGAAGTTATTCAAAATGACAATGAAATTGTTGAAGAGGAAAAAGAAAAACCAGTGGAAATTGTAGAACCAGAAATAACAGATGTAGTTATAGAAGAGCCACCAGTAGAACCTGTAGAACCTGCAGAAACTCCAGAAAATACAGAAACTAAAGAGGATCAAGTAACCGAAAATCAAGTTGAAGAAGTACCTGCCTCTACTGAAGAACCAAAGAAATCAGAAGAACAAACAGAAACTCCTGAAATATCTGAAGCTACACCAGCAGCTGAGCCAACAGTGGAAGAAACTCCTATTTCAGAAAAACCAGTAGAAGAAGAAGTTCAACCCGAACCATCAGATGCTCCTGTAATTGAAGCAACAGATGTACCAATAGCCTCACCAGAAATTACACCTGAACCTATCGAAACTGTTGAACCTCCAACAAATATCCAAGAAAATGACGCTATAATGCAAGTTGAAGAGCCAGGCAAAAAATTAGCTGATATATTAGCCTGGTTACACAATGAAACGCCTCTTACTAAAGAACAGTTAGATTCAGTCTCACTTAAGGAAGAAGATTTTGAGACCGCATTGCAACACGTACAACCTTCTTCTAAAAGAGAAGGATTTGCAACAGTGCCAAATGTTACGTGGGACGATATCGGCTCATTACAAGATATTCGCGAGGAGTTAAAAATGGCTATTTTGGTAATAATCTATTTTATGGTTTAAAAGGAAATATATTATTATTTTACATTAATGTTTTTATAACTTAAAATAAAATCATTTTTAGGGTCCTATTAGGTATCCTGAAGAAAGTGCTAGATACGGGTTGACCGCTCCATCTGGAGTATTATTATGTGGACCACCTGGTTGTGGCAAAACATTGTTGGCTAAGGCTGTGGCTAATGAAGCTGGTATTAATTTCATATCGGTCAAAGGCCCAGAACTTTTAAATATGGTAATTTATTAAATCCATTTATTATGTTGATTATTGTAGTTGTTATTTGAAATTACTAATAATATTTTAAATTTGATTTTTAGTATGTTGGTGAAAGCGAAAGGGCAGTACGTCAATGTTTCACACGAGCTCGCAATTCAGCACCCTGTGTTATCTTTTTCGATGAACTTGATGCATTAGTTCCAAGACGTACAGAAGGTGACAATTCAGCAACTTCACGTGTAGTTAATCAAATGCTCACTGAAATGGATGGTGTAGATGCCCGTAAAGACGTTTTTCTTATGGGAGCAAGTAACAGACCTGACATTATTGACCCGGCTGTACTAAGGCCTGGCAGATTCGATACAATATTGTACGTTGGACTACCTAACACTGAAGATAGGATCCTAATATTACAAGCACTTACAAAGGTAATCAATTTAATATAATTTTTCGATTTCCCTTTTTATCATCAAACAAATAATAAAAAAATTTCTTATTTTAACATAGTTAAATAATTATTGTACTTTTTTTTAAACTATAGAACGGAACCATGCCAAAGTTATCTGAAGATGTAAATTTGGAGATGGTTGCTAACAGAGCAGAGGGCTTTACTGGTGCTGATTTACGTAATCTCATTAGAGAAGCAGGTAAAGCGGCTCTGAGAGATTTAATCAGTGGTATGCTCTGTACAGATGACGAAGTACATGAAAGGCACTTTGATGCTGCGTTTGACAAAGTCCGACCTTCCGTAACGGACAAGGTAATTTCTTTTAATTACTTATTGTTATACATATTTCCATACGTAATGATTATTTTTTTTTAGAATTTGTGAATAAATATTAGTATTAAAATATATTTCCATTAATATCGTTAAAATTAGAGGTAACAATGATTACGTTAGTTGAACAGATTTCAATTATAAAAATTATAACATTTCTGTGAAGTAGTCATTGCTATTAGACTTTTTTCCGAATAATAACTGACTTTAGACGAAACAATAAATATGTAATTTTCTTAATCAAAATTGATCAGTAATATTTTTATGATAATGTAAAAAGTCAATAATTGTTTTTTTTCAGGATATGAGAACGTACAGAGAGTTAGAAAAAGTTTACTCTCTAAAGAAAAATCAAAACACTGACGTACCAATGTCAGTTGAACCACCAATAGATACTACAATCGAGGAAATGGAGACTTGAGTCTTATAGTATCGTTTCTTTTTTAATGTTTATAATTGTATACATAAGGAAACACTATCCTATTTTATTTTTCACTTTAAGATTAATAAGTTTAACGCAAACTTAGTTTTAGGATAACAAAAGTATTTTTTTATTCAAATGATTTTCATGTTGAAACAAAAGTCATGTAGATGTATAGAATGTGTATTTAGTTAAAAAAAATTATAAATGACATTTATAATCCTTAATAATACAAAAAAAACTGTTTTTGTTTAGTTTTATGAATGAACATGCGACGTGAAATACTTTACAGATCAAGACAAAATTAAGTCAAATAAAGAACTTTGGAGAAAAAAATATAATTTGTGATCTTTTTTTTTATTATTTATAATTGACTTAAAGATAAATCCACCAATGTTTTAAAACCTTCATATGTTTCTTCAACCACTGGTTTGATCTCTGATCTTGGCAATATAAACGAGCGATGTTTTGATTCCGGCAATTCTATGGTATAAACAAGTTTCACACCGTTTTCCATAGCCCAATCGGTACTACTTCCAGAGGCTTGATCTAAGAAAAGAAACAAAATTAAAAATTTTACATATATTTTATGTTTATTTAAAAGTTTTTTTTCTAATTAAAAAAATATTTATTCTTATTAATAAACAGTTGATACATTACAAAAAATGAATTTAAATAAAATGAAACATCAAATATTACTTACGTAAAAGACGCGCGTGGCTACCGACGATGTATTTTGTACCCCTTAGCTTTCTCATATTTTTAGCCATTTTCCTTCCGATGGCATGCTGTAAAATAAAAAAATATTAATTTTGAATTTAAATATTATAAAAGTTCAATTTTTAATATTGTTGTTATTATTACAACTTACCATAGCCCGCCAATTACTTGGAAGATGTTGCGAATATCCCCAAGGATACATGATTAGCTGAATGAAAAAATGTTTTTCTTTTATTGAGAAAATAAATTAAAATTAAATGTTTATGTTTTTATAAAGTTTGATGCAACTTACGGATCCATAACTGTGAAGACTTAAATAATTAGCAGGTTTGTATCTGTAAATGATATTACGAATAGCCGCGGATTCTGGTTCGCTGAAAGGCCCAGTTCCTGCGTAGACAACAGAACACGGATCGTGCTCTGCTCGTACCTCTGAAAATAAAATAAGATTTTTTTAAAGTATACATAAAATATTTTTTTCAACTTAAATATTTAAATTTATGCATATTTATAAGATACAATTAATTATCTGAACTAATGATTAATAAGTCGAATCAATATAAAATTGTTTTTATAATCGCAATAAACACGGTTGTTTTACGAGAGTCCTTCATATTACTTGCCTCATTTTAATTATAAAATTATAACGTATTAAAGTAGTTAGACAACAACGTTAAATTTAATACTAAAAATCATCTAATTAAATTTAAACATTGTTTTTTTCTATAATTTTTGAAATATGCTTAAATTATCTATCATTTGTCATGTTCCACATAAAGGTCTCGTTCTGTTTATTTTTGTAAAAAAAAGGAAACTTTGAAAAATTATCTTCCCATTCAACTTTCGAATAAGAAGGTCGTTGGGACTTATGTAATCCATTGTGAATGGCTTTTTGATTGCTCATCATTAGTACAAAATTAAAACTTGGAATTGGGATTTCCTTTAGACTTGATGAAACAAAAGAAATTCAGTTATGTTGCACGAGCAACGTAAAGATTATTTTTTCTCAATTTTCGTTTATAAAAAAAATTTCAATCCGTTTATATAAAGATAAATAAGAAAAAAATTTTTTTACTATTATTTTGTTATAAACAAAAAAGAAGAAGAAACTTGAAAAAAAAAATATTTTGATGTACACGAAAAAACTCGTTATGAGGCCCAATGTAGACCTGAGTTTGTACCTGATCTTAGTGATAAGTGGGGATTTAATGTGTTTTGAAAAGAGGTCTACGTCACGATAATTTGCTGAAGGGGCTTGCACCAAAGCGTCATTTGTGATTCAGACTGCAATGCAATCAGTGGACGAGAATACATATGATATTGATTTTAGTTGTACCGCTTGCGTATTATTTATCATGGGCCTTATCGGTTTATATTATTATTATATGATGTATTTGTAATTTTATTTTTAAATAATCTTTGACAGTGTTATTAGTTTTTTTTTTGTTTTAAGAAATTGTGACCAGTGTGCGTGCATTTTAAAAAACTGTGTTTTAAACTTTCAATCGTGATACAAGGGTTATGTATTATAATGTTAGTATTAATCATTTTTCTAATCTATTTGTTTTTTTAATAGATTTAAATAGTATTTTAATAGATTTAGTAGTTTGTTGCAATTGATTTTCATTTGGTAAATGGCAAAACGAAATTTCATATTTACAATTAACCAAATGAAAATTTATTATACATATTTTTTTCCAAAGAAAATAAAAGAATCAAGTGTGATTAAGTTAAAAAAATATTCTGTTTAAAATTAATTGGAAAAATTTTCTTTTAAATAAATTTTTTATTTTAGCATACCAGATTGTTTTATTTTCTTTTTCTAATTGATATTCATTACTATCAAATAAATGTATAGTGATTTTTTTAAATCATTGCATTACTGTCTTTTTCACTGAATAAATTAACAAACAAATAAAAATTTTTTTTTTAAAAGAACTCTTGTAATAAGCCTGGAAAATTAAAGTTAACAAAGATTTCTAAATTTGTTAATTTAAAAAATTTACGTGTTTTTACAATAGAAACGCATTTTAAGAAATAAGTAATTCTTATTAATTTTCAACTTAAATTTTTACTTTTAATGTGGAAATTTTGTATACTCAAGGTATACATAAATTCATAAGCTTGTATGTATATAGTAAATTCCATAGCTTATGTGAATACTTTAAAAGGGGAAAACCCAAGTTAGTAGGTAATAATTTATATATAAAAGTTGTAATTGTCTGTATTGTGTGAAAACAAGCAAAACTCATAGCAAGTTAATTTAGTATTTACATAAATCTTAAAAATAATGGTACATAGAAAATTTTCATTAAAATTTTAAAAAATAATTAATTTTTCTCTTTTATCCTTTCAACTTTATCAATTTTCTATTTCGCTAATATGTATATTTTGAAATTGAACTTTTATATTATAGAAAAATAATCAGTAATCCAATTTCTTCCAAGATAGATTTCCCTAAATACCAAATTATTTTTAAAAATTTCAATTAGAAAAATATATAGTATTTTTTATATTAAATCTTGCTTAATTTTTTTTTTTTTTTAATAGTCTACCGGCTAGAATTAACTGATAAAAATTTTTTTTTTTATTTTTCTTTAACGATTTATCTACTATTTTCTTTTAACTGATTAGACATTAGACATTAATCATAAAACCATTACCATTCTTTTGCTATTGTTGCTTTTGATGAAAAATAAAAAAAAATTTTTTAATCTTGATTAATTTAACAATAAGCTTATAATTATAGTTACTCACCACCCCAATGTGTATCGAAATTCCTCATCAAATCAACACCCTTGCAGTCGGTAATGTTAGTTTCCGATCTCGTTTTGCGCCAAAGTCTATCTTTGTTTCGTGAATATTCATAACCATCTGGATTCAAGCACGGTATAACGATGAATGTGTACTTATCGGCGTAATATTCGGCATCCTCAACTAACTTTTTCATGATATACATGGCTGTTACGTGGGAAGCCCATTCTCGAGCGTGTGAACCAGCTTCTATTAAGAATACCTGTAATTATTCATATTTAAGAATGAAATTAATGTTTGCTTTTCAATTTCCGAGTGTTTCAGATATTTTTTTAAGGGGACGTCAGATATCGACATTATAGTTGTTCAAAATTGTTATCTTTAATTAAAATTAAGGGGACGTAGGATATCGACATTATAGTTGTTTAAAATTGTTATCTTTAATCAAAAAGTGTTTTAAATATCTCAATGATATCCTTTAACAAAACTAATAAAAAGTATAAGTATAGAGATATTCAAAAATTCTTTTTGAATAAAGATTAAAAAATTCGATGATGCTACCATGTTGGTAATTATGTATAACTCCTAAACCCTATTACATCACCTCAATTTTTAATATTTTTTTTTTTTTTTCGTGTTACTTTTTTTTTAATTAAAAATTCAATGTGAAGAATATCATTTGATATTTAACGATTTTGTTTTTATTATACTCAAACTTACCGGTCTGTCTTCTGATTTTCTAAGTCTCAGAGCATAAATAGAACGGCCTTGGAAACTCTCACCAATTTTAATGCGTTTGGCATATCGTGTTGTTGAATTTTTCACAAGTTTATCTATGAATTTTGTAATTCCCTCATAACTTGGAAAAAAATTGAATTCATAATTATCGGTATTCTGCTCGTTTAATGATCTTCTGCTGGCTAATTCTCGAATTATTGCATCGCCCAAATTATCTTCGGCGATCTTAAAAAAAAAAATTAATTAATGTTTCATTGAACGGTAACTGTTTATATTAAAAATAACTAATATGCTAATTGAATAAATTAAAATTTTAACGAGCCATTTTGAACATATTATTTTATTTTGTTATTTAATAATGTGAAAAATTTGAATTTTGTTAAAGTACTTCAAAATTATTATATAGTAATTTAATTAAATATTTGTCACAATTTTAATTTTCAATTGCAAAATTTTAAAAATTTTCAGCCATGAATTCTAAAAAGATATTAACGAAAATTTTTCCTTTTATATGTTTTTTCATATTTCTACAATATGTTATATAATTTTCAAGGTTATATTGACTATATTTATATTAAAACATCGATTTTTTATCACTTTTCTATGGTCCTCGATAATTCGAATAAATCTTCATATATTTTTGAAATTTACAAGTTGAATTCAAATTATTCGACAGCTCATGAAACCGATTAATTTTCGAAATTTTCAAGGCTATATTTTTTTGAATCTTTATTACAATTGATAGCATTTCATTAATCAATTAAAATTTTTTGATCCATAAATAATGAATTTGATTAATGAATAAATTTTTAATTAGTCTTGAATAAAATAGGTTAAAAAAAACAATAAAAAAATAAAAACATTTTTTGAAAATGAATATCTTTCAGATTTCTCAGTAAAGATTTTAAAAATGTAAATAACATAAATTTATTCTTATATAATGTTCACGTCATTAAAAAGCAGTTGAAGAAGTTATGATGTAAATTTGAGTAAACTAAGTGCCAAAGTATTAAAAGAGCCTTTACAATGTAAGATGCAGTAACTTTCATAAATATCTTAAAAAATGGCTCGTTGAATAGTATTTAACATTTAAAAAAATTTTTTTAAATCTTACTAAAAATTCGATTTCATTTTCATCCAACTGTAGTTCGAACGATGTTTGCTTCGCTGGCGAAACCAAAATTTGCGTGACGTTGTTCGTAAGATCCTTGAAGAAATCAAGACCGGGCTTTGATAGCATCCGCGATGAAATTTCGACTTTTCTCGGAGAGTCCAATTTCACGTCGTATAATTTGTATCTATTAAAAAAAAGTATTAAATAATATGAAATTATACAATTATTATGTTATGAAAAAAATTATAAAATAATAATTTATATTCTAAGAGCTCTCAATAAGGCTTTTACAATCGTTATTTACATTGGTAATGTTGTTTTTCGATTTATTATCGCAATGAGTTTGGTTAATTGTCGAAGTTTTGAAAAAATAGCAATTTATTTAGGTTGACCTCAAAAGTGAATCATAATTTTCGCGTAATGTTGGCAGTCAATTAAAGCTGAACATGATTTACTTTGCTCAAACTATCCAAAAAAGTAATACCAATATCTTAGGATTTTAATAAAAATGTAATTATTATTATTTCTCTTTGTTTGAAATAAATCAACGCCAGCCGATCATACGATCCTAAATTGCAGGCCCGTGCGGTATAATCTCAAGTTATGGGCCTGTGCGGTATAATCCTAAGTAGTGAAACAGAACTAGTCGAATATGCGTTAAATTGATAATATAAAAATTACTTTTCATTAAAATTAATATTAAATATTTGAAAAACATTTGGAATATTTCTCTAATATTTTATAACTGTAGCTTGTAATAAAATGTGCGAAAAAAATTGCATTATATATAACACTGGCCTGCAACTTAGGATTATTTTGCACTGGTCCGTAACGTAGGATTATGTCGCACTAGTCTGTAGTCTGTATGACTTGGGATTATATAAACAGGAGGCGTTGGTATATAAAAAATCGTTAACACAAGTAAAATTAATCAAATGTTTGGATCCTAATAATTATGATAATACATGCTTATATAAGGGACACGTCAACTCACACGGTCAAAAAATGAAAAAGTTCAAACATATGTTCCATTTGGTACACAAAAAAAAAGAAAAAATTATAGAGGTCAAGGTCAAAGCGATTAAAAGTTATATATTGAATATAAAATTATTGAAAATGACAGAATATACTTGCATTTTTACGAATTACAATGTGCAAATTTTTTAATTTATTCGATTGGTGGGAAAATATAATTCACTGAATAGAAAAATATGTTCACGTTAAATTTGCCTTGAAATAGCTAATTTTTACATTTTTACGAAGAAACTTCCCAAATTAAGAAAATTACTAAATATTAATTATGCAAAAAAATCAGAAAAAATGTATTTTTTGCTACATTATATATCTAATTTTTTTATTTTCAACGTATTGATTTTTAGAATAAGTGCAAATGTATATTTTTGGCTAGAAATAATATACTTGAAAACTTGCCGTCGTTGCGCGACCGCGCCTCTTGATTATCACAAATCATTATTTCTTCATAAATTAAAATAAAAATTCTGAAATTTTAGTTTTTAAAATTTTTATTGCAAAATCAAGTAATTTTCAATACATTTCTCTTCTTGAACCTCGGTCTATTTCTTCGTGTCAAAAAAAACGAAAAAAATTAAGCCATTAGAAAGTAAATTTAATCTGCATATGGTAATTTTCAAAAATTCGGGTATATTCTGCATGTTATTTCCAACAAAAAGTATTCTATAAATTTTTTCCTAAAAATTAATATTTTTTGAATAAAAAATTTACTTGAAAATTGATATAACAAAGTATCTACGATTACGATTTCCAATATTTAATGGCTTTTGATCAACTTGACTTTGATTTCTAAAAAAATTATTGCGATCTTTGGTACTATAGATCTTATTCTATTATAAATAATGACTTTAAAATAAAACTTTCTTGTACTAATTTTATGAATTCATGTTTTATAAATTTTTTATTGTACTAATAAGGAGAGTACTTCACCTTCGAGTTTCGGATTTAAAAAATTTTGGAATATACTTTATCATATGAAATTATTTTAAAAAAAAATTGTGACTCAATATTCGATTTGTTTAAAGTAAAGCTATTTTTCTGAATTTAAAAAATTGTTTGAAACATTTGCATTGATGCAAAATTGTACGGTTTTTAAATTCTTCTCGAAAATTCGATTAGAAGATCCGAAACGTAATAAAGTTAAGATATAAATCTTTGAATTGATCGAAAAGTCTTTCTAAAATTGAATTCATTGCATAAATTTTTATTTAAATCAAAAGATTTTTATTTAAGCTTTTATGTTCTTTTGATAAAAAATTTATTTAATAAAATTTTAAAACTGCACAATCTTAAAACAAAAGCAAGATTTTTTTTTTAACTTTTAAACTTCAGACGAAACACCTCACAATTTTATAAAGATCGGTGAAAAATATCTCAAAATTAGAAGAAAATCGGAAACCCAAAGATGAAGCAATTTTCTTGTAAATTGTTTTATTAAAAAAATGAATTTTTATTATTTTCTCACCCATCGTAAGTCTTTTGTTCATTGCATGTAACTGTACAACAAATTAAAAAAATGCCAAATAACGGTTTAAACTTCCACATTGTTGCGCGGCCAAATAAAATTTAAAGTTAACGTGTGGACGAGCCACTCTTGAAATACACTTTTTTATACGGTCATTTCGAAACCAGCGATAACGTCAATAAAGAAAATTGCATTTCATTTATAATGCATTTTTTTTTTTAATCCATTTCTATTAATTTTTCCAAACTTAAAAAATTTAATTGTTTAGCCGAAGCTTGCCGGTTAAATGAAATATTACTGTATGCATGTACATTATTCCTTTTTTTTAATGAATTGATAAACATTTACGGTATTTCATTTAACTTTTATAGTTTATTCGTTATTTTAATGACACATATCGAAATGAATTTTCAATGCTTATATAAGACTGTAAGTGGTTTTTTTCGAGCTTCTATATAAACTAAAAAATTTATTCATATATAGAGATATATAAGGTAATACTATAATTTCTACTGCAATATTATAAAAAAAAAAAATTTGGATGTATTAAAAAAATTTTTCTTTCGTTTGAAGAAAAACGTAACGATTAAACCTTAAGTTAATTTAAAAAAATTAAATTTTATATCAATGATTAGAAATTTGGATGGTTAGTAAAATGTTTCAACGAACACTTTTAAAATCAATTCCAAAGACGCTTTGAGTACTTAAAAAAATGAAGCTAAGCTAGCTGACTTATTAAGAGAGTGTTAGAGGTGAGATTTGACGATTTTACTCAGATTCTAGAATATGATTCAGGATGCAGAAACATAAAAATAGCCAAAATTTCAGACTCTAACTCTCAATGTTTCCCTAGTTACATGCAATCAAAGAATGTCACTGCAAAAGTTACTATATATTCAGCACTTAAATTTTTCAGTATTAAAAGCTTTAATTATTTATTTTTTTACAAAGTCACACAATAACAAAAATTTGCTCCAAATTCCCTTTTTTAAACATTAACTAATAATAAAAGCTAAATTTGGTCCAATTTTTATTATTCTGTAACTTTGAAAAAAAAACAATATTTTAATATACTATAATTGCTATTTTAAAAGGATTTGAACTCAGTTTTTATTCAAGAGAAATTTCAAGCTTCTAGAGCTATTAATGTTTAGGAACTTTAAGCGTTAGAAAATTTAATAATTTTTTCAATGATATTCTTTGATTGCCTGTACACAAGGAATGATTAAACAATAGAGGCTAAAATTTTGGCTTTCTTCATGTATCTGCATTCTGAATTAAGAATAAAGATTCTTTTATTAAGATTGTTTTATTAATATATAGAGTTTCTAATTATAAAATCAAGTTCACGTTTAATATTTAATACATTCCAAAGAGTGACTAGATCTACGCTTTAAGAAGTAGCCATAAGGGACGCAAGACTTTTAACTTTACTAAGAATGAGTTTTTAGATTTTTAAAAGACTGTAATCTATCAACGTTTGATTTAAGCTTATTTCCATTTTTTTTCGCTTTTTCTAAATGAACAGGACCACTTTGGAACTGTTTACCAAATGGCGTAAAAGTGGTGCTGCCGCCATTATATTAAAAATCTTCCCTCCTTCCCATAAGCCCACATCATTCCACATTTGCTTAGGATATGCCCGTGAATAAGGAAAAATATCATAGAAAAACTCCGTAGAATTAATCCATAAGAAAAATTTTCCTCGGATCTGTTTAGATTAGATAATTGCGTCATATTTCATAACTTAAACATTGAATCCATAATTTTCCCACCCTTCTCTTATTCTTAAATGTGATTGATAAGATTAACTGTCTCAAATGCAGGGTTCCGAATTAGTACCCAATCAAAATACTAACCGCACTCGATGCTGTTCAACCTTCACCATCACCCAAGGTGTGCTTCAGCCATCCTACCAATGTGTCAGTAAACTCATTTTCATAACAGCATAAATTCTTTATTATACTGTTATTTTTCATTTTCATTTCATAATGATTGCTGATATTTATGTTATGGTGTTTTGTTATACCATATCCATGGTAGAAATTTTACCAATAAAAATGATGTACCTGTTACTCGTTGGCTAACTTTATAGGTTATGGCTATGTTTTTAACTAATAGTCAACGGTTGGCCAAAAATTGGTGACAATTTCTACCAGGGATATAATGGTAGCAGATTACCCACATTTTGGCTTCAAAAAGAATTTGATCAGTATAATAATATTAAATATGGAAATGTCTTACATAGGTGGTATGTTTAATGAGATTTTTTGCTTTAGGCGAATAGGTATACTCAACAAGATAATTTTTCTTATTAAAACAGGCCAAAAACAAAAATATCACATGAGATTTTTTAATAGGGTATCTAATTCATCAAAACAGTAAAGCTCTTACACAATTTATCAAAACAGTAAAGCTCTTGTGACCAACTATTTGGATTCTTTGTGATGAAAGAAATTGCAATATTCGTAAAACATCGGCAAACGGCTAAAATTACGCACGATGCGAAAATTGAACCACTCTGCAAAAGAGAAAACTCTCTTGGATGAAAAAATAAATTATTTGATTTCTTAAAAAGTCAAAAATCATTTGAACAGAATAGTTTTTTTTCTCCCTTTCTCTCCTCAAGAGTGATTTCGTTTTTTTTTTATCAATAAAAAAATTTTCTCTTTAAGTTTTGAGAATTGAGCTTTCTTATATAGTACGTATATAAATTTATATTTTTAAAGAGTAATATCCTACTCATGAAGATTACATTATTATTGTCATTAGTAGAACTCATTTGTAATTATCAGCATTAGTTAGCTCTTTCAAAATATAGAAACTCGCATTTCGCTATTTAAAGAATGATTTGTCATTTCCTAAATTTTAGAGTCTAAAAATATAATTACTTCTAATGTTTTATCAACCAAACTTATCAAAATAATAAAATTCTAGATATGAGGTAATATATAACCATTTGTGACGGATACCACTTCGTACAACGCGCTAAATTAGTCGAAAGCAGAATCTAACGTCATAGATAGATGAATAAAAAAAACTAAAATTCGGCACGTGGAGATTAGCTACGTCTATACGTACTTGAAAAATATTTGCTTTGAAATAAAAAAATGGAATTTAAAATTCTTAGAAACAAAGTCGATCGGTTCTTTCGTCACGTAATGTTTCATTTACTTATTGTAAATAGAGATTGTTTAAATAAGTGATTAGTAAAATATTATTTTTATGAAAAATTGTGGAATTTTATGATACCGCGACAAGAAGCAAACGTTATTTGAAATAAAATTTTCTTAGGATTTCATAATTACGATGACTAATGCTAACAATTTTAATAATTAGATGACGTTCAAATTGTCAAAGTTAGATTATTTATTCAATTTTACATTGTATTCAAAATTGGTTTTGTTATTATTATTATTACGTCTTTTCTGCGTCACTATGTATTCTTAATTAAAAGCGCATAATAATATTTAGATTAAAATTAGAGCAATTAATAAGCCAATAATTCATTTCCTATTCAATAGAGCTTATCAATAACGTCTCCCATTTTCACGTCGAGAAATTCGGCAATAATTAAAAGAATCTCTTTTCTAAGTCACTGATCCATACAAATTATCATGTGAACATTCTAATTAGAAAAAAAAAAAAGATAATGAAATCAAATACACGGAGTTAAATCAATTGATAGCAATTAACTAGACCTGCGTTGTTTATCATCATATCAAATTAACTTTTCACAGAGTTCAAACTTTTTATTAAATTAGATTAAAGTTATTATCATTCTCGGAAGTAAATATTTTTTTTCTCTTACCGACCGGTTGAAAAATATTTTAAAAAAACCACAATTGCGGTTAAATTCGATTTGAAATATGTACATTATTTTTATCTTAAAAGTAAGATAATAGCTTGCCATTAAACTGTTATAGTACGTAACGAGTCGACGTTTTAATAAAAAACGTGTCACGGTTAATTAATTTTTTTTATAAATAAATGACTTTTGTTTAAATAATTATCAAATAGTGCGAATATTATTAATTAAATGATATTACACTGAATCAAATGATATTAATTTAATTGATGACAATATAATTCATTTTTTATTGTTTTTAATGTTTTTATTTATAAAATGCAAAAATAAAGTTTTTTTTTTAAATTTATTATATATTTATTTTTTTTTATCTTAAACTGATGAAGCAAGGACTTTGCACAAAAGTACAATGATTTATTTATACAACAAAAAAAAAAGGAAAGAAAAGAAAAATAATCTTGGCTTCAAGTTCATTCACAGTTTGCGGATATCCGAGAACAGCTCATCGGGATTTTACCTCTTAAGGAATTGTTTCTCTCTAACTCGGTTATTCCGCGGTTATGTTATTTTCTTATTTTAATGTTAATCTATGCATTTTATTGAATTTTTTACCTTTCGTCGATTAAAATCTATGAATTAGTCAGCTATCCAGCTAGATTTATTTATTTATTTTATATACATATGTAGGTTGTACCTCGACCGACTTTTCAATATTAACGATAATGTCTTTTTTTTTCATTTTATAACCTTCGGTAAAACACGATTTTTTAAATTATAATTTCCGTTAAATTTATGTATAAATTTATTTGCTTCATTTAATTTTTACTCAAATTTTGTGTTGTTTAAATTTCTATGCATATTCCTAATACGAGCTCGTCAGTGGCTCACTCGGTAGAGCGTTGGATTCGTAATTCTTGAGGATTCAAGTTCGAATCCCGCTCTCAACTGCCAATTGATACAAGCAGCACTGTACGTTATTATAATTAGCATCACAATAATAATATAAATACAGCGACGTTAAATAAAATAAAAAAAATATTAATAATTCAGAATTCAATTAAAGTATTTTAAATTATTTTGATTTCTCAAATTTATTTCAAGTTTTGAGTGTTCACGATCAATTTCTGAAAATTTAACTTACAAAAAGTTAACTAAAAATTTTGAAATTTTAATTAATAACGTTTTCTCAAAACGATATTAATAGAAATCAAAGCAAACATTAATTTTCTTAATTTTTTCCATCAATTTTGGAAAATTTGCGAAACAACTTTTACAAGAGACTACAAAAATATTGATTTTTTCCACCAAATACAAATTGATGTTGCAATAGTATTACGCACATTTCTTAGAATGTTTGAATAAAATTTGAAAAAACTACACGTTATCTTTCTTTTGTTATGATTTTAGTTATTGGTAAAAAATTTATGAATATAATATACACTCGAAAATTGAATATTGATGTTTTTATTTTATAATCGAATATAAATAATACTATGAGACAAAATTTATTTTTCAGATTTGAAATCTAAATAACTTTTATGAACTTTTAATTAAAAAATTATCTGTAATTATTATAAATGAATCATAAGTTATTCTTCAAAAAAAAATAATTTTATAGTTTTACTATAAATTTGAAATCTATATTTATGAACTTCTGATTAAAAAATTGTCTGTAATTATTATAAATGAATCATAAGTTATTCTTCAAAAAGAAAAAAATCATATAGTTAAAACTCAACTAAATTAATAAAAATTTTAAAAAAGTTTTAGATCCTTTGAACTAAAAACTAAATGAGTTTGTCTATGATAAAAATTCAATTTCAATCAATCTTATTAGTCCCTTTCAAAAAAAGTCAAATTGATAATCAATTATTCGTTAGCAATTAACTCTTAATTATTTTCTTAACAATTATTACCTTACACGTATTTTAATCCATCAATAGATCCTCTTACAAATATGAATAAATATTCATTCATATAATTTGTTTACTTTAGGACTCTTCGATCAGCCGAGTAACAACAAACGGATACTACAACGAGATGATAAAATAACAAAGAAATTAATCTTCATTCAGCTATGAAATAACATAATGGCTCGCTTTAAAAATCAGCATCAATTACAATGATGTTCCAATCTAATTCGATTGTCGGATATAATAAATTGATAGTAATTATTGAACATCAATAAACAGAAAAAAAACCTAAAATTTTTCGTTTTTTTTGTTCCGATGATGATGTTGATGATGATGATGATGATCGGCATGCGCACAAAATGATTGATAAGAAATAGCTTGCGCATATATAAAAAAGAAGAACGTACAATTAAAGTATAGTGTCGTGAGGATTATTTAACTATTCAAAACACAAAGAGAGAAAGACTACAACGACGACGGCACGCACGAGAGCTGTACGATGAAAAGAAGCATCGGCGTTTTAATTTTAGCGCTCGTCGCTATCCAATGTGTTACTGCCAAGGATAATCATGAAGATTATAAACCTTCGGTGTATGGGTGAGTTATGGTTTATTTATGTTTTTTTTGGTTTTTTATTGTTGGTGTGTTTAGTTGTCAAAATGTAATTGTAAAAAGTTTATAGTATATACTCTAACATGTGTATTATTTTATTGTTTTGAAAATAATTTTAATAAATTTTGTGAACTAATAATGGTTTTAAGGAACAGTGCAAAAAAATTATTTAATTATTTTTAAATCTAAAATTTGAAAAAGAGTTATTGGTGATTCAAATTTTTTAAAATATATACGATGAATGATGAGCGATTATAATAGAATAATGCGTAAACTTAATTGTTTAACCAGAATGAATGGATAGAATTTTTTTCAAATATTCTTTCAAACTATAATTATATTTTATTTGTTTGAAGAAAGATTTCACGGTGAACCAATTTATTCATAAAAAATATAAGAAATATAATAGTAAGATCAATAGATAGAAAGATATAAAGATTATGTACGCTTTACAAAAATTAAAATATTTAGTAAAATTATTTTAAAATATCACCGTCAAAGAGCCATAAAATTCAAAATCATCCTTATAATATAAAAGTCAATATATTATTTTTTAACGCACACATTAGAATATTAAAGATAAACTATACGATTAAAAATAAAGTAATGTATAGGAAAATCACGAGAATAAAATAAATATATAAAGAAAAATCATAAAAATATAATGCATAAAAAATAACATTCAGAATTTTATTTTAAGTAAAATAAAATAATAAAATAAATTTAAAAAATATAATAAATACATTAATTATAAAATAAATCTTGTTTTAATATTTACATTTTCATTTATAAATAAAAAAAATTTTTTGATTAAAATTTTTAATTAGGATAAATATATCAATAGATGTGCTTAATTTATAAGATATATTCAATAAGCTCAAAGTTGATACGAAACGTCCTTGTGATAGCATAAAAAAATAACGATTAATATTATTTTTTACATTACTTTTAGCTTAAATTAAATAAAACCTTAAATCCATTTTTATATAAATGTTTGATTAGTCAAAACATTCATATTTTATATGTATATTTGCTATGTTGATGTAATTTATTATTTTAAACTGCGATTAATAATTATTCGTATTTTATTGTCTAACATTATTTTAATCTTGGGTGATTAAAAAGTCTAATATATTATTTATATTGAATTAATGTGCATTTTTATTTCAGAATTAATCATGTAAAATAGTTAATTTTTTCATAATAATATTTAACTTATTTAAATATTCTCAATTTGTCTCTTTATAAATTTATATCACTTTAATTAAATTGAGCATGTAAAATAAATAATTTAATAATTAATAAGTGATAATTTAAATTATAGTCGAAACTCAACCTGAAGAATAAAAAATATTGTCTCGAGCTGTGTAAAATTCCAAATTATTCTAATTTCGTTTTAATTATATCTTATACATTATAAAGTTTTCCAAACGAAGTTACGTAAAGTCAATATTAATAATTCTCTTTTTTTTTCTTTCATTAAACTTCGACAAAAGTCGCGTTTATATGAAATCTTTACAAATTATGAATAACATTTCGGTCTCATTGAATTTTCATTAATACAAATTAACGCTATTACAAATCTTAAGAAAAAGTATTCAACGATTGTCGGTGTTCAATTACATTTTACGTAATACTTTGAATTTTCATGCGTAACGAAAAGTTTGCACAGGTGAATGCGGTAGGTGTTTGCTTTATCCTTGTTAAAAGGCTTTTGAATTTTAATATATTTCTTGGATTAATAAATAATAATTTTTTATTATACTGTTGGTTGTTATCTAATATTTTTTTTTTTTAATGACTATACGAAATTGTATTGTTTGACGTTATTAAACACGATTGGCAAAATAAAAATAGTATTAAAAAATTAATTTTATTCATAAAATTTCAAGCATATTTACAATAATATTTCTAATAAAATTATGAAAAATTTCATACAAATTTTAAACCACTTTTGTATTAAAGAAATTTTTATATTCTATCCATAGTTATTTTTTTCATTATTTTATTCATATTGTAAATTTTTCTTTTCAATGTAAGATATGATTTGAAAAATCACTTGATTTAAATTCATGTGCATTATAAATATTATTAGTAGTGACAATGAAAAAGAAACAAAGATTATACAACGATTTCATAATCAAATTCGATAATAAGAAATAATTTTTATTATCTTTAATAAGCTTTTTAGACCCATATTAGAAACAATTTTTATTAAGCGACGTGATTCTAAGAAAACAATACAGATAATGAAACGTGCTGTACCTGCATGAAAAAAAGTGTTTATGATGTAAGATATAAAATTAAATAACTTTATGTGTTATGACGCACAAATACATTTTTTTTCCTTTTTTTTTACCTAATCTAAACAAAATTTGAAGTTAAGGAAATTATGTTAGAAATTTTTTATTTATTATATTTGTTTTTTTATTGAGTAGATTATTAATTATTTTAATTTAAACTTTCAATTCCAATTTATAATTCAAATTTATTCAAACATTAATCTATTTTGTACGCTTTATATTTCATGATTAATGATAAATATAAATGAAAAACAAAGACAAAAAAATTGTTTTTTTCAATCCATAATTTTAAAATCACTTCCTCAAATTTTAAACTAACTCATTACGTCTCAAAACTTTAAACTGTTAGTCATGATACAAAAAGTATTTCAAAAACTTAAACATTTTGAAATGATAATATTCGTCTCAAAACTTTAAACTGTTAGTCATGATACAAAAAGTATTTCAAAAACTTAAACATTTTGAAATGATAATATTAAAAATTCAATAAACAATTATATGATTATAACATGTTCTTTTTAATCCAATTCCATTTCATTTTATCCTTACAGTATGCAAAGTATCCTAATAACCTGCGACACGGAACAAAAGCTCACCGTGGTACGTAAACACGATAGCGAAGATGGTTATGATTTTGTAAATATACCACGTAAAATCAATGAATCTTTCGTCGTCTACGTTACCGCCGACAAAGCTAAAAATTTCAAAAATGAGCTCGATACCAATGACATTGAATTCAAAGTACTTAACGAGGATATAAGTAAACTTATTGTTAAAGAGAGATCGTCGCAATTTCGTCATAATCTATTGAGATCCAGTTTTGGAAATAACATGGATTTCAAACATTACCCACGTTATGAGGAGGTGAGTTATGATTATTTTGATGTTTAGAAATGTTTTATTAATTGTGTAGATTTTTTATATAATAATGTAGATGTTAACTACACTTCAAGCCCAAAAATAGAAAACACTGCACTTTAAACTTTATAAAAGTTTAAAAGACGCATTTTAATGCCTAAAGAGATTAATTGGTAGTTTTTAAAATTTAAGTAATTAAATTGCATTGGTTCAACTTTTAGTTGAGATTAAAAATAAAAAAGAATATATATATATATATATATATATATATATATATATATATATATATATATATATATATATATATAAGATAAAATTTATTTAGTAATTGATTACAATAATTATGGTTTTCGTTATTAGTTTGAAATAAAAAAATTAATTTTCCTGCATGATTTATTATAAACTCATAAAATTAAATTTTTTTCAATCCTACTTCCTATCATCATGCATTTATCTAAATTATATTACGAGATCTCAGTGGCTCAGTCGGTAGAGTGATGGATTCATAATCTCGAGGTCCCGAGT
This sequence comes from Anastatus disparis, assembly GCA_017163975.1. Taxonomy (NCBI): domain Eukaryota; kingdom Metazoa; phylum Arthropoda; class Insecta; order Hymenoptera; family Eupelmidae; genus Anastatus; species Anastatus disparis. The sequence goes on along the minus strand of JAFFSR010000218.1, from coordinate 1,467,455 downwards.
TCGAATCCCGCTCTCAGCCGATTAATGCAAGCACCACTGTACGTTACATGTGCTTTGTTCACAAACACACTGAAACGATCTCCGTCGCTAATTAGCATCGCAATACAGCGACGTTAAATAAAATAATTTAAAAAAAAGTTGTTTTAAAATAATAATTGATTTTTTTTTTTAATTAAACTTTTAGATCAAAGAGTACATCGAAAATTTAGGCGAGACCCACAAGGAAATAGTCAAATCATTTAGTTTAGGAAAAAGTTTTGAAGGTCGTGACATTGTGGCCGTCAAATTTTCAACCGGTGGTGAAAATAAACCGGCGATATTAATCGACGCTGGTATTCATGCCCGCGAATGGATTGCACCGACAACTGCTCTTTATATTATTAAAGAATTAGCCGAAAAAATAGAGAATAGAAAATATTTTGAGGATATTGATATCTATATTATTCCTCTGTTGAATCCCGATGGTTACGAATACACGCATCTCAGTGTAGAGGTGAGTTGTTTTTGAGATTTATTACTTTTTTTCTGAAGTTAATCTTTTATTGGTAAAATTTATAAAATTGATTTTCAAATTATTCAAGGTAATGGTAATTAAAAAACAATGAATATTATGTTTACTAATTTATTTTGAACTTCAATGTGTAATTGCATCATTTAGAATTCTAAAATTTAAAAAATTTTTGAGAAACGCCGTCTTTTTTAAATGTCTAATTTATAATTATTTTATTAATTTTTAATTATTTTATGTAACACTATGATATAATAATATTACCATTTTAAGGATGTGTATATCGATATTTAAAGCAATGAAAGTTATATGTCATCGAATAAATTTTAATAATTTTCAATTTTTTATCAGCTTATAAATCATTCCGAAATTAATAATTTTCAATTAACACATTTATTTAAATTTCTATCCATAATTAATAAATAAACTAATGTATTTTTGCAGACAAGAATGTGGAGGAAGACTCGATCAAAGAATCCAAATTCTAAATGCTACGGTGCTGATGCCAATCGCAATTTCGATTATTATTGGGCTGGTAAGCTTTCGTTAATTCAATATTAATTAAATTTATTGTATGAGATTAGTTGTCAAACAGAATAAATTGCAAAATTATGTCAAAATTATTGATAATGAATGAATTTTAAAAAAATTAAATGATCGATAAGTTTAGAAACAAAAGAACCAAGAAGTTCATCAATAATTAATGCTACCGCATAAATATGATATATTTTTTTTTATCAATTAATACGTTATTTACGACTTATCTAAAATAATAAATTTTATGAATTTTTTAAATCATAATATACTATAATAATTTTTATGCATGTATTTAAAAAATATTTGTTAAATAAAAAAAAATCTTTTATACTAATTTTCAAATTTAAAAATGGGGTCGTCAACGGCTCAAATTTATTTAAACGATTCAGTAAAATTGTCAAATAAAACAAAAAAATCTTGTTTTTTTTTTTATTCTTTTAGCTAGCGGAACAAATCCAAATCCATGCAGTCAACTTTATCCTGGTTATCGAGCATTTTCCGAGCCTGAAACTCGCGCTTTAAGAGATTTCATGCTTGCTCGTAGAGATCGTATTAAGGTTTATCTTAGCTTCCACTCGTTCGGCGGTGTAAGTTTTTTCTTATTTTAATTTTAATCTTTATTTAATTTTAAATAGCTGAATTTTGATTTTTTAAATCTAAACTAATAGATATTAAACATAAATGCGGTTTTGATTAAATGCTTAAACTTTCAGAAATTAGTTCGTTAATGAAAATTGGTCAAAACGTTGCCACAAATTTTGAATTATTATTATTTTACAATAAGAATTAAAGACAAATTTCAGTGCAGTTTTCATAAAATCGCGTGTTAAAACCGTAAAAATTAAAATGCTTATAACTTTTTTTTCATACTTCAAAAGTGAATCTTTAAACTTAAAACTTAAGAAAAAAATGATAATATTTGAATTATAAGTTGATTAACTAAGAACCGAATGAACTAAAATAAATACGGTATAATTTTATCGACTATTCGTAGAGTTCGATGGCTCAGTCGGCTAAGGTACGGGGCTCGTTAACTCGTTGAAGCGAGTTCGATCCCCGGTCTGGTCACTTTTTCTCCATCGATTCTATCGTGGACTGTGATACCACGTTAATATGTTAAAAACTCAAACTAAGTAAATGTTACTAACATTAGGTTGTGGACATAAATTAGGATTAATTTATGGCTAATTCATCATTTATTTTTTTTAGTATTTCCTTCATCCATGGGGTTATGCAAAAGTACGCCCAGTGAACGAAGCTAATTTAGTAAGTATCACTTAATTTTTTTAAATACCAATCAAGTTTAATCGCTTATAAAAATTCATAAAAAAAATAATGTGCGTTTTTATTTTTTATATAGATGTGTGCCGCTAGAACAGCGGTAGGAAGACTTAAGGAACTTCGCGACACTAAATACAAAGTTGGTAGCTCGGCAATACTTTTGTGTAAGTAAAATTCTTTAATATTTTTAAGTTTTTCTAATTTATAAAGAAAATTGTGGAATAAATTTTAATTAGGTAACTGCACCTGCATTTTTATTTCATTCATTATTGTAAATTAATTTATTTAATAGAATAGTAGAACTTTAAATTATATTCTGCATATGTTACTATTAATTAAAAAGTATTTTTTACAACAATTCAAAAACAATTTCCAATTAAAAATATAAAATAAAAATTTGCTTTTTTCTAATTTTATAGACGAAGCAGCGGGTGGCAGTGACGATTATGCAATGGGTGTAGCCAACATCGAGCTTGCATACACCGTCGAATTGCCAGGCAGTTGGCCAACAGGATTTTTCCCGCCAACGAGTGAAATAATACCAGTTGGAAAAGAGACTTTCGAAGCAATCAAAGTTTTCACGCAATACATAAACGGTGAAATTTGCGACCGGCCGACGTTTTAATTTTTGATCTTTTTATCATTTTGATTTGTATTTTAAATTTTTTGACGCTAGTCCAATATGTATGCTCATTCCAGTTTTTAATGTATATAATACTCTCTACAATACTTGTAGCGTACTGTCCTTTTTTTTATACAGTTTGTAAAATAAAGAAAAAAATAGAAAGATTAACGTTTGGAGCAGCACAAGCAAATTTATTGTTTGGTTGTGCTCGAATATTACTGATGACGAAATGATGAATAAATTATTATGTTTAAACTATTGTTTTTTTTTTAATTGCTGAATGTGGATCAATTAAAAACCTAAAATTTATCGATAATCTTTCAAGATTTTTTAAGCATAATTTTAAAAAATCAGAATTTGTTAAGAATCAATTTATATAAGTATAAAAATGAATACATAAACGAATCGATCACTCGTGATTCAAGATATAAAGAAGAATCAAAGTATCAATAAAGTAAATCAATATCAAGATTAAATACACGAAAAGTAAAATATATAGTTCTATCTGAATAACAGTAAAATAATATAAAATATGTATAGATTTCTATATGACGTATATTTAAGTTAAAACACTATGTACATAAATACAAGCATTGATTACATTCATCATAGCGTATTTAATGATTACAATATTAAATTATAAAGGGTCATTTAATGTTTTTTAATTTTTTTTGTGGTTTGGGAGTGGGTTCTCAGATTACACTTCATAATTATTCTTGACGCATAACATCCATAGATATAATACAATCAGTACAGTTTTTTCATTAACCGACACAATTCTTTCCTTTTATCTTTTTCTAACCTGTATTTATCTTTCTTTGGTTACTTTTATTTTAATTAAACAATTGGACACAAGTTCACGGGACGTTTTGATACTGCTGCATATGTTCACAAGTCGATTACACGATATTTTTTTTTTATATTAAATTTAAAAATCGCATTTTATTCAGGTAAATCAATTTCATTGAATAATAGTCAATTATTATTTTAATATTTATTAAGTGTTTATTCAAATTAAAAATAGCATTTGCTGTTAGTTTATTTTTTTTTATTGCAAGCTTTACACATTTCATACTTTTGACTTTCTTATATATATTTTTTTCTATTTTTCTAAAAATTTAAATAATTTATATTTTTACTTATCTACAACACTCGATAATATTACTTTAGTTAGTATTATTTTATAATTATGCTAATGTAAGAAAGTGAAACCAAACTACTTGAATTATTTTCGTTTGTTATTTTTTTATACTTTTTTTTTAAAGGTCATCCTAGTTTAAAATTCCGAAAATTAAAATTTTTTTTTTTAATTTATTACAAGATTCTATCGTTAAATATTAATGCAACTTCTTTCGGCCTCAATGAATACACTGTTGAAACAATTTTAGCATAAACAATACCTATATAAGTGACAAAATTTCGTGAAAATCGGTTAAATATAGTTTCGAAAAAAATCAACGGCCTATAATAAAAGGATTTTTAAAAACTTGCGTTTAAAGTTAAGCGAGTACGTGTTAGAGTATGCTATAAAAAACAAAAAATGTAATAAAAGTGCTCTGATCCCATATGGAAAAAATTTTTGGATATAATTGTAAATAACTGTTAATAACTGTAAATAAATGTAAATAAATGTAAATGACTGTAAATAACTGTAGAAAAGTGTTAAAAAATGTGGGAATTGAGACATAAATAACAGTTATTTACAATTATTTACAATTATTTACTGTTATTTACACTTATTTACAGTTATTAACTGTTATTTACACTTATTAACTGTTATTTACACTTATTTGCAGTTATTTATATTTATTTACAGTTATTTACATTTATTCACTTTTTTCACAATTATTTACAGTTATTTACGATTATTTATAGTTTTTTACAATTATTTGCAGTTATTTACATTTTCGAAAAATACCACGAATTCATTCAATAATTTTATATATAGGCGAAAATTTTTAAAAATGTGAATAACTGTAAATAATTGTAAAAAACTATGGAAAATTGTAAATAGTTGTAAATAATTATAAATAACTGTAAATAACTGTAAAAAACTGTAAATAACTGTAAATAACTATAAATAATTGTAAATAATTATTAATAACATTAAATTATCCACTAATTCAAAAATTTTTGAAAATGTAAATAACTGTAAATAATTATGAATAAATGTAAATAATTATGAATAATTGTAAATAATTATAAACAACTGTAAATAATTGTAAATAATTGTAAATAACTGTAAATAGCAGTTAATAACAGTTAATAACTGTAAATAACTGTAAATAATAGTAATTAATAATAAATAATAGTAAATAACTGTAAATAACTATTATTTATGTCTCAATTCCTACATTTTTTAACAGTTATTTACAATTATTTACTATTATTTACAGTTTTTCACATAAATTATTTCCATATGGGATCTTTATGAAACTTTCACACAATATTTTTTAAATGATTTGCATTCGAAATCTGTAAAAACAGTTTTTTGGTATACTTTGAACTAGGATGAATCTTCAAAGTTTTATATTTTAATAAAGCAATTAATTTTTACGAATTCTAGCCATTTGAAAAAAAAAAAAAATAAATTCTATATAAGTCTTGATAAGCGCAAAATATTAGCCTATCGGTAATACAATTAGCCTAAAGGATTAGCGTTAAACATTTTATCATTAAAGATTTTATTTAAAGATAAAAGTTAATATGTATATCAATATTAATAAAATGATTTACTATATTAAAAGAATGAACTGAAAGATCATACAATATTTATCTGATTTAGTGTTTTAATAAAATTTCAGAGCATTTTGATAGAAAATGAATAATGCTATTCAATTGTTATAATTTATAATACTGTTGTGATGTTGTTAATATGTATAAACACAATTTTCAACTTTTCTTAACGACTTATATCATTTGACGATACACGATACACTCGACGATTATCATATTACAACAATATGAAAAAAATGTAAGCGTCTCATCAGATTTCTATATCATTTATTTATTTAAACATTATAATGTTATAAAATACAATTTTATTACATTTACATAACGTAAAATTGAGTACAAACATGTATATGTTTAATTTTCATTCATTTCATGATTACATTATGTACAATATTCATAGATTTAATGTTGTCAATACAATGCTTTTGATTAACTGACGCAACTCTTTCCTGTTTTTATATTTTTTTTTTAGATTCAAGAAAAATTGAGTAAAAAAAAATTACACATATTTTTTTCTATACTTACGCATGTACACGGGAAAAGATTTTTTCTTTAAAACTCAGTGTACGTTTTACTACGTATATGTATAAACATTTACATCTAGAAATTCCGGGTAAGAACACTGTAATAGAATGAAGGGTTCGTTCTTGGAAGTGCTTTTCCTTCACGCAAAGTCTTCATTCACGTGAACGTCTCTTGGGCATGCGTGCACTTGATTTCTCAGTGCACATTTCGGCGATTCACCTTATATTCTGAAAGTTTACACTTCAATACTTGATGCCTCAATACGATGCATAGAAAATCAGAGTGCTCGACCGTGAAATCACGAGCCACTAACATATAGTAACAAGATGAATAATAGACTATATAAATAACATGAAGTTCTTTCTATTATAGTAAGCAAGCATTCTGCCGTAAGAGGTCGCTAAATTTTACACTTTGTTTTAAAGAAAAAATCTTTTTCCGTGTACACGCGTATTATTAAACCTTTATTCTAGTCGAACAGTTGGCCAGAAGTAAATAGGATAGTTTGATATACTACAACATATATTCAAAATCTTACGGTAAAAAGTTTTTGCTTCGAAGGCGTTAAATTAATTTAAGAATCGGATTTCATTCAGGTAAATTAAAAATATTGAATACTTATCTATTAATCACTTAATATTTAAGTGTTTCTCATAAATATTTATAAAGAAAAATACATAAACTGCTAAATTATTTAAATTTTAAATAAAGCCGCAGTTTCTGTATTTTATTTCAATTACTCTTAATTGTCATATTTTCAATATTCTTAGAATTATAGTGATAATAATGTCGTTGAAGTTTTTAAAAATGTTGTTTTCTATTTTTGTAAAGATTTAAACAATTTATATTTTTATCTTGTACGTTTATACAACATCCAATAAATCAGATATTCAAAAAATGTTTGTTATTATTTATATTACTTTATAAATAATTTTTATACACTATACGTGCAATAAGATAAAAACATCCATCAATAAAAGAAAAGAAAAATTAATTTTTTTATTTATCTCAACTATTTTATTAATTTAACAAAACCATAATAATAATATTTTGATCAGTATCAAACTGCTACTGTTACAAAGTCAAACCAGACTAGTGAAATAATTTTGATTTAATCATTATTGTTACCTTTTAATCCATATTTTTAAATCCATTCTAATTTATCACTGATTAGACATTGTATACTTACGAAATTGCATATGTCATCAATCACATCAACTTTCTTTATCGATTTTCTATTGTACCCTCGCATCATTTGACTTTAATCAGTAACTTCAACGCATTCCACATTTACACGTCTCCTTATCAATCGAATGAAAAAGAGGAAGGAGAAAAATACAAAAAAAAGAAAGATAATATATAAATATTTAAATAGTTTTACTACGCTCGAAGATTGATTTTTAATTACACATTTTTATTTCTTATCAATATTGAGATCGTCGACGGATATAAGAGATTAAATTGTACTTAAAATTGCTGATAATGCGCCGTTTGATTGGAAATATAAATTGACAAGATTTCAGGTTTAACGCCGCCAGAATAACAATGACGAGGCTACTGTCAGTGATCACTTTTGCCGTTTTGGCTACCTGTGCTCTTGTTCGTGCAGAGGAACAACATGCATCTTTTCATGGGTATGTAGATTTGTTTTTTAAAAATTAAATATTTAGGGTTTTATTTGTACTGAAATATTTTATTATTTATTTCCGATTTTATTTTATTTTTTAAAATTTATTCTTTGACTTTATATTTACTGTTAAAGAACCAGTTATTGATAAATTTTTGCTTATAAAGTTTTATTTTGAAAATACATTATAATTATAAGTATAGTCTATAATTTTGTGTGAAGTTCACTCGGGTGAATGATCCATTTAATAATATGAGCAAGGAAGGTGTGGTTTTTATGGTGTTTATCGTTTCTCGACAAAAAAAACTGATATTTAATTTACCAAAAAACACCGACTTCCTCTGGGAATGGTTTTCCTAAAGATTTATTCTATTGAATTTGCATACAAGCTTGCCTTCTTCATAAACATTATTCTCAGCCAATATAAAATTATTATTATTTTTATGAATGACTTTGTTTTTGTTAAAATTCAGATTAACACTGATATAGTTCAATAAACTCAAAAGAATCGATTCACGTAAATGTTATCTGAGTATTTACTTTTTAAGAGTACAGAAATTACTATTATTGTAAATATAAGACATCAGTGATTATAAACATTAATATACCTTTTTTAATTTTTATTTAAAAATTAGAGTAAAAGCTATTAAAATTATTTATTATTGTTCGCCTTATTATCACTTATTTTTATTAACAGCTTTTTTATTTTATATTATACTTTGTAGAAATTTTTTATTTAATGATGCATTTTTATTTGGTAAAATTAAAATTTAAACTTTAGTTTGATTTAGTTATGTTTTACGAAATATATTTAAATGATCAGAGCTGGCTTTTCAACAGATTATAAATTTTTTTTGAGAACATTCCTACGAAAAAAAAACAAAAATTTTTAAATATCTAACTATGCTTATTACTTTTAATAAATTTAAAACGGGTTTTCAATTTGTTATTATTATACATATTGTAACGTGATTTTAAAATAAAAATGATGGTACATTGTTTAAAAAATTATAAATAAATTTTTACACATTAATTAAAGCAAAATTTTCAATTTTTTAGCTACATTTTTAAATTATCACACGAGCTTTCAATAGCCATTATAAATAACTGAATATTTACTCTATATAAGAGCATTCTATATTTATTGTCAACTTAATAAATTCGATAAGATTTAAGTGAAAAAATTCAGTAAATACAAATAAATAAGAGTAAAATAAATAAGCATCCGCCGATAAACACATATATCTCTATTGTGGAAGTCAAATACCTGTAGCAATCGAATCAATCTTAATCACCTAGATTATAACCGTACATTTAAAGTATATTTTAAGTAATCTTCGGTTATCGAAAAATAAAATAATTGTGAAAATTGGACGTACATTTATAATATTATTGGTTCATTTCTTATTGTTTTCTTGAAATAATAATAGAATTATTTATCAAATACGTGAATATTTTCGTAAGTTTAAAATTAGAAAGTTTTTTTCGCTTGATTTAATTTGAAAAAAAAAATAATTATTGGTTCACATCGTTAATGTCGATATTAGATTTCATTTATAGAAAAATATTAATTGTAATAAAACTTTTTGTGAAAAATAAAATCAAATATTAAGTGATATTTAAAAAAATAATATTCAATTAATAAACAATCATATTCACCTGTTTCTCGCATTACTAAACTTTACTGATTATTCGGATTTAAATATTATTATATATGATTATAAATTACATAAAATTAAATAATTAATTTTTTTCCATCTTCATCAGGATGCAAGGACTTAGGTTATTCTGTGATACCCAGGAAAAAGTAGATTTCGTTCGTCAATATGAGGGAGTGTTCGGCTTCGATATTTTGAAACTCACGCGATCGTTCGATGAACCTGTTGAAATTCTCGTTGCCGCTGATAAATTGCAACAATTCAAACATGGTTTAATAGCTAATGACATCAGTTATGAAGTTGCTGTCGATGACGTAAGCAAAATTATGGAAGAAGAATCTGCGCTGCAAAGGTTTGCCCGTTCAAATCGCGCAAGAAGTGATTTTTTCCCTTATTATCCAAGATACAGAGAGGTGAGATTAAAAAATTTTTTTTTATCAATTTAGAATAGATTTTATTTTATTCTTTGCAAGAGATTATAGAGTTAAGGAGAGTCTTTGCAATATAAACATGTTCTTTTTTAAGACATAAAGTGGGTTATCCATAGTAAATAAATACTAACAAATAGATAAATGATTTTAAATTCAATATTGACAAAGTAAGCTCTTAAAGTAAACAAAACTCTTTCGATTTAAGCAGTTCGATTCAATCCAATTAAATATTGTAGTTTACAATTTTAATTTGAAAAAAAATAAACTCTTAAAAAATTTGACCTTAAACATATTTCTACTTGGTCTCATAAAAAATCTGTTTGAAAAATTAATTGCGCATAAGAAATAAAGCGCCATTGTCAAAATAATTTAATACACGAGTTTCACAAATGAAAAAATTTTCATGGAAAGCAAAATAAAAAAATTTTTAGATTTAACGGGCTTTTGCTAAAGACAAAAATATTTCTGCTTAATTAAAGAATTAGAGAGAAAACCTACAGAATAATAAATTTATTTTTATTTAACGTCGCTGTATTTATGCTATCATTTTGATGTTAATTAGCGACGGAGGTCGGTTCAGTATGTTTGTAAACAAAGCACATATAAAGTACAGTGGTGCTTGTAAAAATTAGCCGAGACCGGGATTGGAACTCGGGTCCTCGGGTTGCGAATCCATCGCTCTACCAAGTGAGCCACTGAAGACCTCGATATAACGCGTTTTGAAATGTATATAAAAAAAAATTTTGAATAGAAAAACTATTTAAAAACCAACTAGTATAAATCGTCGGTCAAGGAGGAGATTGGACCACTTAAAAAAAAGGTGCAAAAAACGACGTTATTTAAAAAAAAAGTTTCTTATCGTTTGAAATTGAATGCCGAAAGAAACACTGTTTCAATTAATAACCGTGAATCACGCCATATTTTAGAGCAATAGTAATATGTGCCAATTCTGAACTAATTATCCGTGTAGCATTTTCCTCTAAAATGGTTTTCGTCTCTTATTTCGAAACGGTTTCTTTTTTGGTACTCTATTTCAAAAAACGTGATAAAAAAAGGTTTTTCTATTTAAAAAAAAAAGCAAATTGATTTTCATCAGAATAATACGTTATATACCAGTAGTCACCAGTGTTTTCTTGGTAAATCGTGCAATAGACGTAGCAGTGAATAAGATGATTAAAACCTATTTTGAAAACTTGCGCACTATAAATGTTCTTAAAAATGTGCTATTAAAAGAAACATGTGTTAAACTAGTTAAATTGAAAAGAAAAAGTTGAAAAAAAGTATTTATCTATTAGCGTAAAATTAATCGTTTAGTCTAGAGATTCTGAAATAAAAAATAAAGTATCAGAACGTCAATTTTATAATGAATGCTGATAACAATTTATACAATTTAACAGTAAAAACGTATTTAAGTTTATTTTTATAGTTAAAAAAAGTTTAAAATAATTTTTTAATAATTGAAAATATTATTCATAGTTCAAGCACACATATATATGGAATTTTTCTTGATTTTTTATTTACAAAGCAATCTACACTTTAAATGTTTTAATTAAATAAAAAATGAAGAAAGTATTGTTTTCAATATTTTTGAAAACAATACTTTCTTAATTTGTTTGAACCGGTTAAAGATATACAGATTGAATATTGTCCGATTAAATATAATTTTAATTAACCTTAACAATAAAATAGATCGTTTATCATCAAGTGATTGATTATTCTCATCGACTTTTCAAGTCTTTGATAATCTTGATTGATGTGTCGATACGATACGTACTACAGAAATATTTAGATCAAACATACTAAATTTTTATGAATGACTTTTATTAGAATTTAGATTAACACGTGATGATACAATAAACTCAAGTGAATCGAATCACGTAAATCGTTATCTACTTATTTATTTTTTTAGAGTACTATGTATGAAATTACTGTTATTATTAATATCAAATATCAGATATCGTAAAAATTAATAACATTTTTATCAATTTCCACTTGTAAAAGTGTGGTAATTTATAAGAGAAAGATAATAATATTTGCTTCTGAAATAATTTTAGCGAAATTCTTAAATTAAAGTGAATAAAATACTTCATTTTAAATAGTTTTCCAATCTTGAGATTCAAGAGATTAAATTTACCAAAAAGACTCTATTGATTGCCATATAATTATATATAATTTATTAAAAAATACAGTTTAATAAAATATTCTTTTCCGGAAAAAGAAATGTTTTTATTTAATTAATTTAACCTCACTGTATTTATGCTATCATTGCGATACTTATTAGCGACGGAGATTTGCAGTGTGTTTATGAACAAAACATATATCATATACAGTGGTGCTTGTATCATTCGGCTGAGATCGGTATTCGAACTCGGGCTCGAATGAGCCACCGAAGATTTCAAGAAATGTTTTATTCTTATTAGATTTTTATTTTAACAATAAACATTTTATTTTTTATCCTTTATTTATAAAAATCCTATTCATCTTAAAAAAAAAAAATTTATTTCTACACGGAGAAAAAAAAACCGTTGCGTTTACTGTGCTCAGTTCAGTAACCTTAAGAGGGCGCTTCCTCAGTTACAGCTGCTTAAGATTTCAGTTAATTTAACTTAAATAGGTTCTACTGAACTGTCACTTCAGTTGGAACAACATAATTACTTCGGTTAGATTTACTGAACTCCTTCTTACTGATGTACTTAGGTTAAATTTACTGAAGTCTTCAGTAAGCGCAACTGTTTTATTTTTTCTCCGTGTATATTTATTATAAATTACTATACATAGTGAAATAAAAATATTTTTTATATTATGAATCACTAATATTAGCATCTAAACATTTCAGATCAACGACTACCTCTTCACTCTTGAAAACTACAATCGTGAAACAGTCAAAGTAATAAACATCGGTAAAAGTTCAGAAGGCCGCGATATACTTGGCGTAAGATTATCGAACGGCAGAAATAAGCCCGCGCTTTTCATCGATGCTGGTATCCATGCGCGTGAATGGATCGCTCCAACGACTGCCCTTTACATAATTCACCAAATTGTTAATAATGCATCGAACAGTCATATACTTGATAATATCGATGTCTACGTCATACCTTCGCTTAATCCTGATGGTTATGAATATACTCATACGACTGTAAGTTATCGAGTTTAAAAAAAAATTTATTTATATTAAAGAAAGTTTTTAAATTTAAAATTATATGATTACATTTTGCAGTACCGTATGTGGAGAAAAACACGTTCTAATGCAAACTCCAACTGTGTAGGAGTTGATGCTAACCGTAATTTTGGATTAAAATGGATGGGTAAGTTTTTTTCTTCTAATGTCTAAGATATTATCCAAGATATATATGGTAATATCCAAGATAAATTTAATTATTATTCAAATATAGTTAATAATTTAATTATTATTGAAAATAATAATAGTAATTATTATAATATTTTTACAGAAATTGGTGCCTCATCAAACCCATGTAGTGATACTTACGCTGGACCTAAGCCATTCTCTGAACCAGAGACTGCTGCTTTAAGGGATTATATGTTGACATTGAAAAATCGTACCAAAGTATATCTTACTCTTCACTCTTATGGTCAAGTGAGTGTTATATAATAAATATGTTTTATTTTTCGAAAGAAAATTCAAAATCAATAATTGATTAATTATTGTAATATTATTTTTTTATAAATTATAGTATCTTCTTCATCCATGGGGTTTCACTTATGATCTTCCAGAAAATGAACCAACACTTGTGAGTCTCCATATTACATATGTTTAAATAATCTTATTTTAACAAATGCGAACGTTTTATTAAACCTATTTAAAAAACTTGCTTATAGAAATGTGTAGCTGTAAAAGCCGCAAGTAGTCTTTACAAACTTCGAAGTACTTCGTACACTATTGGAAGTTCTACTAGAGTTTTATGTAAGTATTAACTATAAAATTGACAGAAAAAAATTGTTCAAAATTCTATATAAATTTTATTTTATTATTCATTCTATCTGAATTGAAATGAAAAATTTATTTTTAATTTTTAATTATAGATCCTGCAGCTGGTGGTAGTGACGACTGGGCAATGGGTATAGCAGGTGCTGATTTAGCATATACAGTTGAATTACCTGGTGGTAGATGGGGTTTTGCTCCACCAGCAAGTGAAATTGTTCCTGTTGGTGAAGAAACTTTTGAAGCCATCAAAGTCTTTGCTCAGTATACTGCCGGTGAATTCAAATGCTGAATCTAATTTTATGTAGTTTAGATGTAAATGATTGATTTTATAGGATTTATTTATACTTTGATAACATTTTTAAATAAAAATTTTTTTTAATAAATAAAAAAGAAATTAAAAAAAAACTTTTATAATACCTCTAAAAAAGGCTATAACGTTAGAATTAAGTTTTATAAATAACAAAAAAGTGAGAATTCAATCATAAAAAATACACTTAAAAAGGTACTGAAATCAATAATGTATCGTCAAATTTTAATACGATTTAGAATATTAATGTTGACAAATAATTTTGTACATATATTTTGATAATAATAATGAATCAATAAAAATTTCTTGGTTAAAAATAGAGTATAAAATAAAAGCTATATAAAATGTTTTTGAAAATATGAAACTATCTTCAATAAAATTAAAAATAATGATACAACTTTAATTTGAATAATTAACATAAAACTAACAAGGAGATTACATTGCATTTGGGTCTCGGATTTTCTTCTAACTTTAGGATATTTTTTCTTACATAAAATCATGAAAAAAGCCGCGTCCATTTGGTCCAACGCTCAATTTTTTCCGAGTTATGAGCAGTTTTGTCTGTTTTATTAAAAAATTTGCATTTACTTTATAATTTTACAGTTTTTGAACTACTTATTCCATAAGGTTTTTACTGATTTTATATTAAAGTTGAGATTAAAACCTATCGATTAAAAAAAAACGTGTCCAAAAATCTCAAGCTGTTTACAAGTTATAAGGGAATAAAAATAGGGCAAATATTTAGTTGAAAATATGCATAGAAAATTAATGCTGTATTTTAGTCTGAATTTCATTTTAATTTTCATCCCTTCATAACTTTAGAACAACTTGAGATTTTTGGACACGTTTTTTCTGTATAGTTCTTATCGTCCTTACAAATCTTAAAGTTGTTGCGATTAATTATTTAGTATACATTATCATAGTTTACTACATTTTGGAAATTAATTTTTCTTGCTTGACTTTGAATACAGTTTGATCTAAATTGTATTTTCGTAAATTTGTTTTTCAAAGGTTCATAAATTTGATATCAACTCCTTTTACAAGCTTTTAAAAATAAGTTTTAATCGTCTAAAGAGAATCTTGCGTTGTTAATGTAATGAAAAAAGAAAATTCGACAACAAAGATTTAAGCTTTTATTGTAGGGGCCTGTAAAAGAAATTTTTTTCAATTAATCTCTTCTATTGAATTATATATTGCTCCGAAGAGGGTAGTGGATATTGTTGCCAGAACTTCAGATAGCATTGATAAGAGATAAATTGAATGTGTGTCAACGAATTGATACACATTCGATAAAAGGAAAGAATTAGGATACGCATTAATAATTATTTTGGCTTTTTGGATAAATTAATTCTGTTCACGCTCCAAAAGTAATAATGTTTTCCTATTTTTATAGTTTTTTAGATTCAAGAAAAATTGAGTAAAAAAAATTACATATATTTTTTTCTATACTTACGCATGTATACGCGTATTATTAAACCTTTATTCTAGTCGAACAGTTGGGCAGAAGTAAATGGGATAGTTTGATGTACTACAACGTATATTCAAAATCTGACGGTAAAAAGTTTTTGCTTCAAAAGTGTTAAATTAATTTAAGAATCGGATTTCATTCAGGTAAATTAAAAACATTGAATACTTATCTATTAATCACTTAATATTTAAGTGTTTCTCATAAATATTTATAAAGAAAAATAAATAAACTGCTATGTTATTTAAATTTGGAATAACGCTGCAGTTTCTGTATTTTATTTCATTTTCTCTTAATTGATTTTACTTTTTATTGTATGCATTGCACATTTCATATTTTTAATATTCTTAGAATTATTGTGATAATAATGTCGTTGAAATTTTTAAAAATATTGTTTTCTATTTTTGTAAAGATTTAAACAATTTATATTTTTATCTTGTACGTTTATAGAACATTCAATAAATCAGATATTCAAAAAATGTTTTTTATTATTGTACTATTTTATTAATTTAACAAACCCATAATAATAATATTTTGATCAGTATCAAACTACTACTGATATAAAGTCAAACCAGACTAGTGAAATAATTTTTATTTAATCATTATCATTACTTTTTAATCGATATTTTTAAACCCATTCTAATTTATCACTGATTAGACATTGTATGCTTACGAAATTGCATATGTCATCAATCACATCAACTTTCTTTTCTCGATTTTCTATTGTACTCTCGCATCATTTGACTTTAACCAGTAACTTCAACGCATTCCACATTTACACGTTTTCTTATCAATCGAATGAAAAACAGGAAGGAGAAAAATATTAAAAAAAAAGAAAGATAATATATAAATATTTAAATAGTTTTACTACGTTCGAAGATTGATTTTTAATTACACATTTTTATTTCTTATCAATATTGAGATCGTCGACGGATATAAGAGATTAAATTGTACTTAAAATTGCTAATAATGCACCGGTTGATTAGAAATATATAAATTGACAAAATTTCAGGTTTAACGCCGCCAGAATAACAATGACGAGGCTACTGTCAGTGATCACTTTTGCCATTTTGGCTACCTGTGCTCTTGTTCGTGCAGAGGAACAACATGCATCTTTTCATGGGTATGTAGAATAGTTTTTTAAAAATTAAATATTTAGTGTTTTATTAATACTGAAATATTTTATTATTTGTTTCCGATTTTTTTTTTTTTAATAATGCATTTTTTGACTTTATATATTACTATTAAAGAACCAGTTATTAATAAGTTTTTGCTTAAATAAAGTTGTATTTTGAAAATAATATTCTTAAATTATAATTATAAGTATAGTCTACAATTTTGTATGAAGTTCACTCGGGTGAATGATCCATTTAATAATATGAGCAAGGAAGGTGTGGTTTTTATGGCGTTTATCGTTTCTCGACAAAAAAAAACTGATATTTAATTTACCAAAAAACACCGACTTCCTCTGGGAATGGTTTTCCTAAAGATTTATTCCATTGAATTTGCCTACAAGCTTGTCCTTCGTAGACATTATTCTCAGCCAATATAAAATTATTATTATTTTTATGAATGACTTTATTTTTATTAAAATTTAGATTAGCACTGATATAGTACAATAAACTCAAAAGGATTGATTCACGTTAATGTTATCTGAAATTACTATTATTATAAATATCAGACATCAGAGATTGTAAACTTTAATATACTTTTTTTCAATTTTCATTTAAAAAATTAGAGTAAAAACTATTAAAATTATTTATTATTGTTCGCCTTATTATCACTTATTTTTATTAACAGCTTTTTAATTTTATACTATACTTTGTAGAATTTTTTTATTTAACGATGCATTTTTGTTTGGTAAAATTAAAATCAGAACTGGCTTTTCAACAGATTATAAATTTGTTTTTGAGAACATTCCTACGAAAAAAAACAAAAATTTTTAAATATCTAAATGTGCTCATTACTTTTAATAAATTTAAAATGGTTTTTCACTTTGTTATAAATTTTTACACATTAATTAATGCAAAATTTTTAATTTTTTAGCTACATTTTTTAAATTAACACATGAGCTTTTAATAACCATTATAAATAACAAAATATTTACTCTATATAAGAACATTCTATATTTGTCAACTTAATAAATTCGATAAAATTTAAGTAAAAAATTCAGTAAATATAAATAAATAAGAGTAAAATAAATAAGCATCCGCTGATAAACACATACAGTCATCCCTCCGAATAAGCGCATAGAAGCCCCCAACGGGAAGAGGTTTTCCACGAATCGGGGTCCCCCACCTCGCATACATAGATCCTTTTTTCTTGACTTGCTGTCGCTCTTGCACATTTTAGGTTTAGTGCTTCTCAATAAGCGTATTGGCGATAGTCCCTTAAATTTCCGTACATTTATTGTTTTAACGGCTACTGTTTGAGAGCAGACACGTATCATAAGTACAGAAACACTCGGTGAGTGTGTAAAAATGTCAGACTCGATTAAAAAAATCAAACGCGAAAATTCTTTTGTTCAAGCAGGCGCTAGTGATGCAAAAAATGAAAGTGATTCCGTGAAAGTGAGTGTCAAAGAACCTGTAGCAAAAAAAAACGCAATTCAAAACAATTTTCAGAATTATTTTCAAAATGAATTTCTAATAACAAAAGCTTACAATATTTTGTCAGAAAACATTTAATAAAAGTAAATAAACGTTAGAATTAATAAAACTATAAATATTTATTATAAATATATTTATAAACATTTTTAATAAAAATTTATGCTTTAATAAAAAATTTCGTTATTAATACTAAAAAATATTAAGATTTTATTTGAAATTTAAATTTTAAATCCTCTATGAGCGATTGCGCTTATTGAGAAGCAGTCCGCAAAAGTTTAGTGAGCTCGGACTTGGTAGTCGCAGTGTGGGCATGGCTCGAGAGCAAACATAGGGGTATGCGCTTATTGCGGATGCGCTTATTCGGAGGGATGACTGTATATCTCTATTGTGGAAGTCAAATACCTGTAGCAATCGAATTAATCTTAATCACCGAGATTATAACCGTACATTTAAAGTACATTTTAAGTAATCTTCGGTTATCGAAAAATAAAATCATTGTGGAAATTGAACGTACATTTATAATATTGGTTTATTTCTTATTGTTTTCTTGAAACAACAATTGAATTATTTTTTAAATACGTGAATATTTTCGTAAGTCCAAAATTAGAAGGTCCTTTTCGCTTGATTTAATTTGAAAAATAAAAAACAATTATTGGTTCACATCGTTAATGTCAATATTTGATTTCATTTATAGAAAAATATTAATTATAATAAAACTTTTTGTGAAAAATAAAAATAAATATTAAGTTATATTTTAAAAAAAATAATATTCAATAAAAAAACAGAATCATTTTTACCTATTTTTTGCATTGCTAAACTTTACTGATTATTCGGATTTAAATATTATTATACTTATGATTATAAATTACATAAAAATAAATAATTAATTTTTTCCTATCTTTATCAGGATGCAAGGACTTAGGTTATTCTGTGATACCCAGGAAAAAGTAGATTTCGTTCGTCAATATGAGGGAGCGTTCGGCTTCGATATTTTAAAACTCACGCGATCGTTCGATGAACCTGTTGAAATTCTCGTTGCCGCTGATAAATTGCAACAATTCAAACATGATCTAATAGTTAATGACATCAGTTATGAAGTTGCTGTCGATGATGTAAGCAAAATTATGGAAGAAGAATCTTCACTGCAAAGGTTTGCCCGTTCAAGTCGTGCAAGAAGTGATTTTTTCTCTTATTATCCAAGATACAGAGAGGTGAGATTAAAAAATTTTTTTTTATCAATTTAGAATAGATTTTATTTTATTTTTTGCAAGAGTTAAATGTTCTTTTTTAAGACGAAAAGTGGGTTATCCACAGCAAATAAATACCATCAAATAGATAAATGATTTGAAATTTAATATTGACAAAGTAGGCTCTTTAAGTAAACAAAACTCTTTCGATTTAAGCAGAAAATCCTCTCTATGATAATTCAATTAAATATTGTAATTCAAAATTTTTATTAAAAAAGAACTCTTAAAAAATGTGACCTTAAACATATTTCTACTTGGTCTTATCAAAAATCTGTTTGAAAAATTAAATGTGCATCAGAAATAAAGCGCCATTGTCAAAATAATTTAATACACGAGTTTCACAAATGAAAAAATTTTCACCGAAAGAAAAATAAAAAAATTTTTAGATTTAACGAGCTTTTGCTAAAGACAAAAATATTTCTGCTTAATTAATCAATTACATACTAGTGGAATTAGCCAAAGAATATTAAATTTATTTTTATTTAACGTCGCTGTATTTATGCTATCATTTTGATGCTATTTAGCGATAGAAGTCGGCTCAGTATGTTTGTGAACAAAGCACATCTAACGTACAGTGGTGCTTGTAAAAATTAGCCGAAACCGGGATTGGAACTCGGGTCCTCGGGTTGCGAATCCATCGCTCTACCAAGTGAGCCACTGAAGACCTCGATATAAACGTATTTTGAATTGTATTTCAAAAAAAACTTTGAATAAAAAAACTATTTAAAAATCAACTAGTATAAATCGTTGGTTCGGGAGGAGATTGGACCACTTAAAAAAAAGTGAAAAAAAACGACGTTATTTCAAAAAAAGTTCCTTATTGTTTGAAATTGAATACTGAAAAAGACACCGTTTCAATATAATAACCGTAAATCATGCCATATTTTAGAGTAGTTGTAAAATTTGCCATTTCTGAACTAATTATTCATGTAGCGTTTCTAAAATAGCTTTCGTCTCTTATTTTGAAACGGTTTCTTTTTTGGTACTTTATTTCAAAAGACGTGATTTCCGACACTTATTTTTTAAATAGCGTCGTTTTCAATATCTCTTATCAAATAGCGTCATTCTTCTTCAAACTGATAAAAAAAGGTTTTTCTATTTAGAAAAAAAAAAATTGATTCTCATTAAAATAATACCTTATTATATATATATATAATTTTTCTTTTTTATTTACAAAGCAATCTACACTTTAAGTGTTTTAATTAAATAAAAAATGAAGAAAGTATTGTTTTCAATATTTTTGCAAACAATACTTTCTTCCTTAATTTGTTTGAACCGGTTAAAGATATACAGATTGAATATTGTCCGATTAAATATAATTTTAATTAACCTTAACAATAAATTAGATCGTTTATCATCAAGTGATTGATTATTCTCAGCGACTTTCCAAGTCTTTGATAATCTTGATTGATGTGTCAATACGATACGTCGTACTACAGAAATATTTAGATCAAACATACTAAATTTTTATGAATGACTTTTTTTAGAATTTAGATTAACACGTGATGATACAATAAACTCAAGTGAATCGAATCACGTAAATCGTTATCTACTTTTTTATTTTTTTAGAGTACTATGTATGAAATTACTGTTATTATAAATATCAAATATCAGATATCGTAAAAATTAATAACATTTTTATCAATTTTTACTTGTAAAGTGTGGTAATTTATAAAAGAAAGATAATAATATTTGCTTCTGAAATCATTTTAGCAAAATTCTTAAAAAGTGAAAAAAATACTTCATTTTGTATCTTTATTTATAAAAATTCTATTTATCTGAAATAAAAAATTAATTTTTTTTTCATTAGTTATTATAAATTACTATACGTAGTGAAATAAAAATATTTTTTATATTATGTATCACTAATATTAGCATCTAAACATTTCAGATCAACGACTACCTCTTCAATCTTGAAAACTACAATCGTGAAACAGTCAAAGTAATAAACATCGGTAAAAGTTCAGAGGGCCGTGATATACTTGGCGTAAGATTATCGAACGGCAGAAACAAACCCGCGCTTTTCATCGATGCTGGTATCCATGCGCGTGAATGGATCGCTCCAACGACTGCTCTTTACATAATTCACCAAATTGTTAATAATGCATCGAACAGTCATATACTTGATAATATCGATGTCTACGTCATACCTTCGCTTAATCCTGATGGTTATGAATACACTCATACGACTGTAAGTTATCGAGTTTAAAAAAAAATTTATTTATATTAAAGAAAGTTTTTTAATTTAAAATTATATGATTAACATGATTACATTTTGCAGAACCGTATGTGGAGAAAAACACGTTCTAATACAAACTCCAACTGTGTAGGAGTTGACGCTAATCGTAATTTTGGATTGAAATGGATGGGTAAGTTTTTTTCTTCTAATATCCATTATAAATAGTTGTAATATTTAAGATAAATATCCATGATAATATTCGAGATAAATTTAATTATTATTGAAATATAGTTAATAATTTAATTATTATTGAAATATAGTTAATAATTTAATTATTATTGAAATATAGTTAATAATTTAATTATTATTGAAATATAGTTAATAATTTAATTATTATTGAAATATAGTTAATAATTTAATTATTACTGAAAATAATAATAGTAATTATTTTAATATTTTTACAGAAATTGGTGCCTCATCAAACCCATGTAGTGATATTTACGCTGGACCTAAGCCATTCTCTGAACCAGAGACTGCTGCTTTAAGGGATTATATGTTAACATTGAAAAATCGTACCAAAGTATATCTTACTCTTCACTCTCATGGTCAAGTGAGTGTTATATAATAAATGTTATATTTTTCAAAAAGAAAATTCAAAATCAATAATTTATTTATTATTGTAATATTATTTTTTTATAAATTATAGTATCTCCTTCATCCATGGGGTTTCACTTGTGATCTTCCAGAAAATGAACCAACACTTGTGAGTATCCATATTATATATATTTAAATAATCTTATTTTAACATATGCTAACATTCTATTAAACATATTTAAAAAATTTACTTATAGAAATGTGTAGCTGTAAAAGCCGCAAGTAGTCTTTACAAACTGCGAAGTACTTCGTACACTATTGGAAGTTCTACTAGAGTTTTATGTAAGTATTAACTATTAAATTGTAAGAAAAAAAATGTTCAAAATTCTATATAAATTTTATTTTATCATTCATTCCCTGGTGGAAATTGAAACGTTTTTTTTACCATTTTTTGGCCAGTAGAAATGAAAACGCTTTTTTTAACATTTATTGGCCATTTATTTGGCATTTTTATAACTAATAACCTCAAATTTTTGTACACACCATTTTTAATGCTCACATTTCTACCAGGGTTCTATTTGAAATAAATGAAAAATTCATTTTTAATTTTTAATTATAGATCCTGCAGCTGGTGGTAGCGACGACTGGGCAATGGGTATAGCAGGTGCTGATTTAGCATATACAGTTGAATTACCTGGTGATATATGGGGTTTTGCTCCACCAGCAAGTGAAATTGTTCCTGTTGGTCAAGAAACTTTTGAAGCCATCAAAGTCTTTGCTCAGTATACTGCTGGTGAATTCAAATGCTGAATCTAATTTTATGTAGTTTAGATGTAAACGATTGATTTTATAGGATTTATTTATACTTTAATAACATTTTTAAATAAAAATTTTTTTTAATAAATGAAAAAGAAATTAAAAAAATCTTTTATAATACCTCTAAAAAAGGCTATAACATTATAATTAAGTTTTATAAATAACAAAAAAGTGAGAATTTAATCATAAAATAACTTAAAAAGGTACTGAAATCAATAATGTGTGGTCAAGTTTTAATACGATTTAAAATATTAATGTTTACAAATCATTTTGTACATATATTTTGATAATAATAATGAATCAATAAAAAATTTCTTGGTTAAAAATAGAGTATAAAATAAAAGCCATATAAAATGTTTTTGAAAATATAAAACTATTTTCAATAAAATTAAAAATGATGATACAATTTTAATTTCAATAATTAACATAAAACTAAGACTAAAATAATATTACAGCTATAAACTTGCCAGGCCCACCCTACAAAAGTTAAATATATCATCAATGTTTTAAAATTAGATTATTTGTTCATCGAATACAAAATTGTGAAAATTAATATACATTTTCAATTCCTTTACAAACATTCTAAAAAGTCAATCCTAAAAAGTGTTTTAATAGATGCTTTAAAAGTGTTCATCATATTATAAAAACATAAATTCTATATATTTTAGAAGATATAACTTTTGAGGGATGGGCCTGACAAGTTTATAGCTGTAATATTATTTTATTCTTAGTTTCATGTTAATTATTCCAATTAAAGTTGTATCATCATTTTTAATTGTATTAAGATAGTTTTATATTTTTAATAACATTTTATATGGCTTTATACTCTATTTTTAACAAAGAAATTTTTTATTGATTTTCTATTTACTAGAATTTAGTAGAATAATAAATTAATTTTAGTTATAAATTTTGTTGATATTTCTAAAAATAATAAGAATCCAGCTTTAATTCGCTTATTGCTTGCTATTAAAAAAATACCACAATATTTAATAAAGATGGGTTCGATTTTTACATATAAAAAAGAGAAAATATATCATTAAAAAATTTTTAAGTGAGTTCAAAAAGTTCTTTAGTTTTAAATTTAAACTGAAGTACACACATAAAATTCACGAAAATATCTATTTTTTCCAATATTTTCAACTTTTTCCAAACCAAACACTTAAATCCTTTTTTTTAAACTAAAGGTGTTAATTTAAAAAAAAATACAAATTACAGTTTTGGCCTATAGAACCCATTTTTGGTTTGAAATGAAAGTTAAAAACATTACCTTTTGTTTTAAAAAATTTGAACAACTGTATTATTTTATTAGATTGGGTTTTAATACAATAGATTTTAGATTTAAGGATTTTTTAATCCAAACAATTTTAATTTCTCATGAGATTATATATTTATTTATTTATTCCAAAGTTACATATATAACAATTGTAAGTCATTACACATTAGATTGCTTAATATTTTTTTACAATATCATTACAGTACTTTGTTTTTATAAAATAACAATTTGATAATATAGAGCACAATAATTTACATATATTTATCGCTGTTTTAGCGAGTGATACCATTTATTTAAACTAGAAATTGATAAATTTTAGCAACTTCTAGTTCAAATAGATGGTCGTCTGGTTACAGTATATTAATACAAACACAAAATTTTTTTATACCCTTTATATAATATCTATAATTACAACTCTTAACGAGTATATAAATCTAAAAATAATTCAAATACAAAAATGATACCCGACAACGTATATCCAAAAAATAAAACTAAACCAAGTGGCCAGATCATTGCATGACTAAATGTATTGATAGTAATTTTAGATGTTATGTCGTTCTGAAGTAACTTTTTTTTATCATATTTGCCTTTTATCTTTGCTTCATATATACCTGACTCATAAATTTCTTGTAAAATGTATTTGAATTTATGCACATAAGGCGAGGATAATGCAAATTGATAAACCATGGCTTCAGTCCAAAAAACCGGTTTACCAATTTTCAAAATCGCTTTGCCATCAGAATCTTTATATTTGTTCACCATATAATTGGCTCTTGATTCAGTCATTACACTTATTATCTCTTTATTAATTAATTTTTTATCACAAATAGACGGGTGTATTACACTTATAGTCTTCTCCCTTATTTTTGTTAATTCCACATCGTTTTGGTCAATACTACTAAATACACATTCGTATACAAGATCATGCATGCAAACTTCAAATTTAGAATCACTGATATCTTTGAAAGTTTTAATATCAAATTCTTTTTGAATCATTTGCATTTCTGTCATCTGCGATAAAACTTCAATTGAAAGTAAAATAGAAAACAGAAATGTACCTACGTAAATCGATTTTTCCAAAAATGTTGTTGGTTGTCTTACAGTAATATTATATAGTACGCCAATTATATCCAATTCTGTTAAATAAAAAGAGTTCGTATGACTCAATATAAACCATATAAAACGTGTTGTCCATAAAATAACACAAAATATTATTATTGCATGTAAGATATCTCTGTGAGTAATATTGTATTGTTTATCAACACCAATTGGATATACAGGAACAAGATTTTCAATGATGAATCCTGTATCTAATTCATAAAATGTGTCCAATACTTTCTTATCCTTTATTGGCCTGCTAAGTGGCACTGCCAATAAATCTATGGTACCATTTTCCATACCATCCAGTGTGATATTGAAAACTTTCTGAAGTGTTACGGTTTGGTCAAAGTTTTTTTCATCTATAACAATCGTATTTACGATTGTGAAATTCATTATTTTGGAAATCACCTCAATGAAACCGTAATTAACTCCAGTAAATTTTGAAACTACTCCTTTGCTATTTTTTATAACGTTCATTACCGGTGGATAATTGAATGATGTAATCTTCAAAGGATATCCATTGAGATTATTTAATTTGTCTGGAAAAATATTCTGCGAACCGAAAATTTCAGTGCTGATTTGGTTGAAAAATGGATTGTAGTGGTAAAGCATAACAGTTTTATTTATGTCATTAACTTGTAAAATAGAGAAATCGAGAAATTTCTTTTCCCAAACGTATTCGAATATTTCTCTATAATTATTATCAGTATTATGGTCATTGAATAAAACCATTAGAATTTTTGGTCGCGATGCATCAGGATGTAGCTTAACAAATAAACTAAAATATTTTTTTATATTATCCAATGTTATGCTATTGTTTCTTTTCTTTTCGCATTCTAGAACCATACTAAATTGGGAGCGTTTGTAATGCTTGTAATCTTCTACATTTGGTGCTGAATAATTTTTCGTAAGATGTTGCTTAAAGTTGAAAATAAGAGTTGGAAAATTTTTTGAAATTTTCGATATTAACTTTTCGTATTTACAATTGTACAGATTTTTACTGTTATACCAAATCGTAATTCGAAATGGTTTTATGTCGTCCTCTATCTGCGTATATAATGAATCCACCCAATTACTCTTGTTTTCCGCATGATTTCTCGATGCTTGTTCAAATGAATTTGCGTTCACTTGAACAAAACTTAGCAGCACGACACAATACACGGCCCACATTTTCTTCTTCAATTTAATGCAAATATCGAAAAATTAAATTTTTAAATTTTATTTTACACAATAATCAACTGGAATGAAAATTGTTGAGTAACTTTTTTTGTGTCTATTTAATTTTAATATATGAAATCGAGATTTTTCAGAAAAATTCACAGGACTACTATGTGTTGTCTTGAGCTGATACGAACGACTAACTGACACTGAACACCGAAGTTACAATAAAGTATGAAGGATTTCTACGCCGAAGTATTACTCGAAGTTATTATGCAAGTCATACGAACGGAAAGGTTCCTTTAATTTCTTCATTTGTAATGCATTAAAAGCTTTTTTGTATATTAATTTTTACGGTATTGTACGCATATAGTTCTTATCGTCCTTACAAATCTCAAAGTTGTTGCGATTAATTATTTAGTATACATTATCATCATAGTTTACTACATTTTGGAAATTAATTTTTCCTGCTTGACTTTGAATACAGTTTGATCTAAATTGTATTTTCGTAAATTTGTTTTTCAAAGGTTCATAAATTTGATATCAACTACTTTTACAAGCTTTTAAAAATAAGTTTTAATCGTCCAAAGAGAATCTTGAGTTGTTAATGTAATGAAAAAAGAAAATTCGACAATAAACATTTGAGCTTTTATTGTGGGGTCCTGTAAAAGAAATGTTTTTTCAATTAATCTCTTGTATTGAATTATATATTACTCCGAAGAGGGTGGGGATATTGTTGCTGGAACTTCAGATGGCATTGATAAGAGATAAATTGAATGTGTGTCAGCGAATTGATATACATTTGGTAAAAGGAAAGAATTAGGATACGCATTAATGATTATTTTGGCTTTTTGGATAAATTAATTCTTTTCACGCTCCAAAAATAATAATGTTTTTAACTAGATTAAATATTATTGACTTTCGTAGTTTATTTTTACGTATTTAAAAGGAATCATTTTTCCTATAAAATTTATATCAATATTAAATTTTTGAATAAAAACAATATTGTTTTTTAAAAGTTTGTTTTGCTTGTAACTATTTGAATATTGATATATTTTGCATTTTTATTTAGTTTTTAATGTATTCAATAAAAAAACAAACCATAAAATTCGATAAACTTCAATTCTCAATCATCAAAAGGTAAGCTAACAATATTTTAACAAAATTACCAAAAACAATGCAAAATTTGTAAAATCCTATCAATTTATTACAGAATTATATTTAGCGTCATTAATATACATCAAGCATAATTTAATACGCATATACAGGAAAACAGTTTGACTTTGTTGTAGCCTTCTTGACTATTCAAGTAGCTTCAAAGTTACATTGTGCCTTCGTAAAGCAAGTATATAACATCTTCAACTCGATATGCATATAGATGTTCGCGATGATCGAAACTAACTTCTCCCGCTCGAAATTTACTTGCCAACATTCTCTTTGCTTGTATAATCATTTTAAACAATAATGAACTTGTCAAATCAGTAATCATTTGATTATGGCAAGTAAATAAACAAATATTCATGTATGCATATATACGAATTTCATTACATAAATGTGTCAAAACTATAACAGAATTATTTATGAATATTTTATGAATTTAGGTTGAATAATATGGTTTGAATTTTTTATAACTTTCCATTAAATCTTAACTACTTTAAATAAAAACGTAATTACATTTATTTCTAAATCTTATATGATTTTAATGTTATATTGAACATCAACATTTGAATATTAAAATGGAAATGATTTTGAAAAGATCATTCTTTTATCTAATTCTGAAAGGATAAAAAAAATTTTTTTCAGAAAATATTTACAGGCTTTTAACTAATTAATCTGAGCGTTTAAAATTTCAAATGAATAATTAAAAAATTTTTTTTATGATTAATATAATTAGTATATATGAACTTAAATAATTAAATACTTCAAAACTGTCGTTACACTCAAATTTTCAAGTGTATCCTGAAAAAAAAGCTCTAACATTTCGACCTCTGCTATACAGGCATACTTAACTTTGAGCTTTATAACTTGATGCTAAGCAAGAAGAAAAAAATGAAATCCCTTACGGCACGTATTCTTTATTTTCACTGGTTTATTATTTTTCACTGCTTTCGCATTTTCATTTTATTATTTTTTTTTTCTCAACGTTCCTGCGTACTCTTTTAATTTTTTTTTCTTCATTTTTACAAGTCGTGTGCCTAATTGGGAAACAAGAGACTCATTAGTCGGTGTATGAGAGATGCATACGTACGTACACAAGTTTCGTATATGTTAAAGGAGAGTAAAAACGTAAAAACAACACGCTTTGCTTTTAAAATTATACAACCTGCAATTAGAAAAATGTTTTTGGATATCCTTTCAGTGGGAATATTTCAAATGTTAATTGTTCCAACTGCTTTATGATGTATTGCGTTACGGGCATGTGGATTAAAGGATTTTTACAATTTTTAGATTTTAAAATTTTTAATTTTTCTCCTGCAAATTCAAACTCTTTGTTAAAATATGTTTATTGTTATAAATAACAATACTTGTAAATTAAAATAACTTGTTTACTTTTTAAACATTTGGCATCATTAATTCATACATATCATAAATAAACATTTTTCAAAACGAAATTTTAAGAGTATTAAACATATTTTTCTTTGAAATTACAATAAAATAATTTTTAGTCTATCACAAAAATAAACATGATTGTTTCAGGATTATTCTAGAATAAAAACTTTTTTATTTAATTAAATATGCATACATCCCCTAGTTGGTCCTCATTCCAAAACAGTCTTTGTTTTTATAATTTAAGCAAATCTTTTTTTTCATAAATAAATATATTTATTTACATGATTTTAATTACAAAAGTCAGAGAAAATTCGTAAAATAGAGAATTTAAAAAAAAAGCAAGTTTCATTTTTAAACAGATAGTAATTTTAATGTGTAATCCTCTTACAACACAAATAAAAAGAGGAAATACGCGCAAAATACGTTCAAAACTCCAAGAAGAACAAAAACAAACATTTATTTAAAATGTTTAAAATTAAATTGTTCGTGCAAACAAGCCAACAAGTCAAAGTTTTGGAAACGACAAATTAAACTGAAAATTCGTGCATTAAAAACATAAACAAAAAATATATATCAAAGTTTTCTTGTAACAGAAGGACCATGAAACAAAAAAAGTTTAAGGTGAGAGAAAAAAAAAAATTGTACCGAGAGGCTGAGAAAGCTTATTTGGTGGTTTTTCAGTAAGCTCAAAAAAGATGAAAAAAAAGAGAGAAAAAGAGGGAAAAGACAAAGTGTCGACGGTTCTTTGAATAATGAACCGCTTGAAGCGACACAAAAGACTTGGCATCTCCTCGCGAGTAAACGAGAAAGATTTGTTTGTTTCGTGTATGAGGGTTAATATGCGCGTTATGCGAATGGACGTTAGACACATTTTATTTATTACATAGTTAATTTTTTTTAATTTTTCTGGATTGTTCTGATTTTTATTGATAATTTATCGAAAAGAAATTGTGACTCAACTGATAAAAACTTGAAACATGATTTACAATTTTGCATATTATTGCAACTATTTTTTAAGTGCAGCTATACATTTAAACATTTTTTCGTATATTAAAAGTTAAATGTATATTACTGTTCTTTCATTATTATACAAAATTGCTGTTTCAGAGTCATTAAAGAAGAAATAAAAAGTAAAAGTTAAAAAAGTAAGAAAAAAAAAAAAAATGAGAAAAGGGAAGAAAAATCAAGCAAAAACTTTGAAAGTAGTTAGAGTGGAAAGAAAAACGAGACGGTAAAAAAGATGGAATACTTTGTGTCTTCCGGCAATATTTGCTTTGCTAAAATGTCACGAACTCCGATGTCCAATGTTCTACCTATGGCTTCTCATTTTTTCTTTTGAAAATTAACGACAAATTATTCGTTTTATTTAACTAATTTTTTTGTTCTTAAAGATTATTTGTTCTATTTTTTAACTGTTTGTGGTCTTCATAAAATCTTAAAAAAAGTTTTATGTATGGACAAAAGATAGAAACAATTTGTAATAGAAATTATTAGTCCAAAAAACGTTTTATTTGGTTTGATAAATCTATTAAAATTAAAAAGAAAATCTTATGCATTTATTGTTCTTAAAAATTCTAAATTTATTTAATTTTTAAATTAACTTTTCAAACTTTTGCTTGGTTCCAACTTTCTATTAGGATCAAAAAGCATCAAGCAAATTTTATTTTTGAATGAAAATTGAATTCCATTGAGTCATTAAGTAAGAAAATTCCTTAAATTTAAGGAATAGCATTTAATTAAAAATTCTATTTCTATCAGTTTTACACAATAAACATTTTCAATTATTTATTCTCAATTTAAAATATCTCGTCATTTACAATCTTTACCACATACTTTTAAAATGATTCTGCATTTGTCTTTAGTTTCCAAGTTGCTATGAAAAATCTCTCCTGAATGCTTGTATCTTACCGTTGAGAAAACGTGACGACTACCCACGAGTGGGAAGAAAATGTTAAGTGCATAACAACTGCGATTTACCTG
Source organism: Anastatus disparis (assembly GCA_017163975.1). Taxonomy (NCBI): domain Eukaryota; kingdom Metazoa; phylum Arthropoda; class Insecta; order Hymenoptera; family Eupelmidae; genus Anastatus; species Anastatus disparis. The sequence continues at coordinate 1,436,308 of JAFFSR010000218.1, read as the reverse complement.
AGGCGATATATTCTTCTTCTTCTTCAACTGCATGTAACATAAAGTGGCACATCTTCTACTTTGGAATTTTTACGCAGTTTTATTTTTTTCTTAGATGCACGTTCTATCTTATATTTATATTATTTAAAAAAATGATATTATTAAACCTCTCAGTTCTGGCAGTATCTATTGATAAGCAGTTTCAGTCTCTTCGAAGATCGATAAATTGAATCTAGAAAGCTACTTCAAACCATTTTGTAGTCACTAGAGAAGCCTTTAAACATCTAAGTCAATGGCTCTTCTGATATGTTCAATCCATTAGAGACGTTTGAAACGCGCTCTGCGATGGTTAACAAAATTTTATCAAAATAAAACGGATTTTTAATGTGAAGGATGGAAAAAGTAGCTAGTTTATACAGGATTAAAAAAGAGTATACATTTTATAATTAAAAAAAAAACTATCAAAACTAGAAGTGATAAGACTGTTCTTTAAGGAATTCAAAGCATATTTGTTGAAAATATGCACAAATATGTACATTGTATGCACAAGCATGAAAATGTATGTACAAATATAAATATACACAACATAGATTTTAACAATGCGTATTTGTATTGTAAATTTATTTACTTTGACAATGCACGAGTGAATGTTGGTACGATACGTATGAATATTCAAACAAACATATAAGTTATAAAATAAGCAAAGAAATTGTTATATACGTTAAAAAAGAGAACAAAGATACACGGAAGAAAGTGTTACAAGTAAAATTCATAAAATTCATAAAACTTTAGAGCGTAAAACTAGTTAACACTAAAAAAAAGAGAAAGAATCTGACTATACTTTGATGTGTGACTGTTCTCCTTTAATCCTTAAAGCGATACAAAGAATAAAGAGCGTCAAGTGCATCCAGAAAATAATAAGTGAAAAACTTATATGCTCTAAGTATCCATGCGACGTGTCATGTATGCCTATATATGAGCCTCGAGTTATCGCTGTACGGATCAGACACTGTCGCCGACTTTCATTAAGGATTATCCTTTCTCTCTTCTCTCTCTCTCTTTTTTTCCTCCCTTTATTTTTCGTTCCCCTGTTTCTTTTTTCCTTTCTCATTGTCGCTTTTAATGTCTCTCTTTCTCCGCGAGTTTTGTCCTTTTTTTTATTCTTTTTATCACATTGTTTCTTTTTTTTTTTATTCGGTCTTTTCTTCAGTCCCTTTTTTGGAAGGGAAGCGTTCATTTATGAATCTTTTTTATTTTGTTATATTACTTTCTGCTTTAGTTTTTTATTAGGTTCTTTTGTTTAATTTTAAGTAATATTTCAAAAGATTTATTTTAAAAATACAGTTAAATTATTTTATAAATTTTAAAATGATTTTTATTTCAAAATTGTATTTCATTGAGTTATAATACAGCTTTTGGAAATATGAAATATGAATATTTTATAGGTGAAAGACTTAAATTTATCAAATTTATAAAATATTTTCTTATTATACTACAACATGATTTTTCAAATTTTAAATATAAAATTCATAACACAATTTATTTTAAACTAAATTTACAAATCTTTTAATAATTAATTGCACCGTTGCGTTTCAATATTGTTAAATGAGCTAAAATTATTGTTTTATAAAAAAAGATAAAAATTTACAACCAACAAAATAATTAACATATCAAAAAACATAATATTCAAAGCAACGGTTTGTTTCTTTCTTCGTGAAATAAATACATCAACGATACATTTTTCCAGTCGGCGAAGGATTCCAAATGCAAACCCTATAGTTTCCATTATCTTGCCGGCTATTTTTTCATTCGCAGCTTTCGATTTTCCGATATCCGTTTTGCATCTCTTCGATATTTACCTTTTCGTTCACTTGTTAGTTTAATTTACACAATTTTTTACACGGCTAACGTATATAGCTTTTTTACTTTGATTTTTCTCCTTTTTTTTTATATAGGATTTTGAAGCGAAGACAAACTATACAATTTTGTAAACATTTTTAAAAATCTGTTTTTTTTAACGTTGCTAGTTTCTTCTGTGAAGTAGAAAAGGTAAGATCGTAAAAATGCTATAGTCATATCTTTAAAATATTGCATAAAAAAGCTTTTATGAAGTATTTTTTTAAAATTCGAAAAAGTTCCAGTTATTTCAAAAGACCATCATTGTTTTGCTCTTATCTTCAAATCATACATACTGCACTTGTAACATTTAAATAAACATGTATATACATCTTTTTCCCTTTATTTTCATCAATATTTTTTTCCAATTTTTCCTCTTTTGCAGACATTCAATGTCCAGTAGTAACGAAAAAAAGTCCCCGACAATGACAACAGTGACACAAGCTGGCGCTATATGTATACAGGATGCAAAATTTTTATCGACAGTATCGAAAAATCCAGCATTTAGTTCTCCTGATATACGAGGCACAATGCAGCGGCAAGTTTGTTATTTATAAAACAAGTGGATTATTTTTATAGTTATGCTGCATGAAATTGATCAATATTTTTATAAAGTTTTGCTTTTTAGTCCTCTTTTTTAACGGTGGATTGATGGATTGTAAAAAGTTATTTTATTTTTAATTAGTTTAGAACATAGCCATTATTTGGTTTAGAATAGAATTTTCAAATAATTTTTTTAACATATGAGAAGAAAAAGAGAATTTGATATTTGTTATTTGGAATATATAGGTAGTTTAGAATATGTTCGTTTATTTCATAATAACTACTTTTGAAATTCATTGTTTCTTTTAAATCAATTTTCAAATTTCATCTCTAAAGTTTAGGAGAAGTATTTAATGTTATATAGAATTGTATGAAATTATTTAAAAAAATAAAAATTTGAATGAAGTATTTAGTAAAATTTTTATACTTACATTTTCATTGTAATAAAGTTTATGACTTTATTACAATTTTTAGATTTTAAAAACCTCTTTTAACGAAAGAATTAAATTAATATATTAAACAGTAAGAAAAGTATTCATATTTCAAGAACAAAGAAATAATTATAGAAACAATACATATTTTGCAGTACTTGAAACAATTAAACAAACATAAAAATTATTTCATTATTCTCGGGTTTTATATGTCAAAAAAATTATATATTGCTAGGAAAGTTTCTAAGATATCCACATAAAAGAAATAATATTTTAAAATATTCTGATATCTTGAAAAACGTATGTTTCTAAATAATTACATTTTTTTTATCAGAAAAATAATATTAAAATATAGAAAAAAAAATTCTTTTCCATTCACTTGTATACACATTGATTTATAGCATCTTTTTTATTCTTTAAAACGTTTTTAATCACTAAAGTAATCAACTCGAAACAATTAAAATACAACTTTGAATCACGGATACTTGAGACTATGTAAAAGATACACTCTTATCTGTCCCGAACACTTTATTTGAAAAGAATTTTAAGTTTCATTTTTTCTTTGTTTTTATTTTCCATCAAAATCTCACTTTCTTGTAAATAGTTTAAAAGTTATGTAATAATGATTATGAAACGTTTTAAAGCTCTCTATAAAACAGTAATTATTATGATGATTTTAATTGTCGAAGCCGTCGTTATCGACCATATATTATGATGTGCTTTTAGTCGTGACGAGAATAATAGATGATGTAGATATAAAAATTCTTTACGGAATAATAAAGTTTTTTTTATTCTGATAATTTATTAAAATATTTTCTTAAAAATCAATATGAATTTTAAGTTTTGACAATAAAAAATTCAAGATTCTTACATCTATGTATTCTGATTATCTTATGACATGTTCCCAATAAATGAAAAAAATCTATAATTTAAAAAAAAGTTGCATAAAAAGATATATAATTTAAGAAACAAAAATTTATATCCGAAATTCGATTATACAAAACAATATTCTACTTATTCAATTAAGAAGTACAATAACATGAACAATGTCATTCAAAAAAACTTAAAAATAAAAAAATAAATGTAATATCATTTCATGTAATCAAATAAGAAAAATTTTTTTTTTATTTGTAATTAAAAAAAAACGGATTTACATTGGTAAATAATGATTAAATAACGAAACGACGTTTTATTTCTAATATTATTTATTATATAACAATTAATGTACTATTTATAAAGTCATACAATAATAATAATAATATTAATAATAATAAAATTAATAGTATCTTTATTACAATCATAAGTGCTCTTAAACAACTATAAAAACTAAACATAATAACTTCCTAAACTTATTTAACCCTTAATTTTAAACAATACTAATATCAAGTACGTTTTTCTTTTCTCTTTCCATTAAAATTAAATTAAAAAGAGTATTCGAAATTCTGTCGTTACTATCTCGTATGAAGTTTTTAAAATTTTTCTAAATACAATTAAATTTTCGTAAATACAATCAAATTTTCGTGAATATAATCAAATTTTCATAAATACAATAAAAAATAAAGGAAATCAATCACAAAAATTTAAAAAAAAAGAAGAAAAAAAGTTCAAGAAAAATCATTTCCAATTGTGCATTTCTTGATTTTATTTTACGCTTATTATTTTTTTTTTTCAAAAAATTCGAAAAAATACAACGTTGATCGATACAATATACGCATTTTGAGTCTGCACTTTACGCTTAATACTCTTTCAAATTAGCATTTTAATATAATTATTGTGTTACAATAATTTTAATTTATTTATTTTTAATTTATTCTTTTTTTTTCATTTAAAGGGGGAGATTCATCGACAGCAATTCTTTTAAAATACATAAGCCTTTTTTTCTCGAGTCGACGTATATATATACACATTTCTTTGGTTTTTCTCTTTATATTATATATAAAAGATGTTTACTTTTATCAGATTGTAGATTTTTTAAAATTTTTTCTTTTAAATAAATTTCATATAATCATAATGTGGAATTCTTTTTTTTTTCTTTTCTTTCTTTGGTGACGTTATAACTGGAAAGTTCGTATATAGTATTTTACACGGCGATTCGAGACATTTTGATTTGTCACAAACCTATTCTTCCGAAGATTTATATTCGAGAGCTTTTTTTATCATTTACCTTTTTTTATTTTTTTTTTTTTAATATCCATCGTTTTCATTTTTTTTTTGTTCGTGGCAAGCGGAGGTCTGTTTTATACGCTTTTTTCGATGCAAGCCTATAGTGATTTTAACGCTAACGACTCGATCATCACACAATTAAGAAGGAAAGTTTAAATCGTTTCCTTCGTTTTTAAATTTTCTAATAAGATTTTTAAAAATCTTTTTTTCTTTAGTTTCTTTTTTTTTTCCTTTTTTTTCTCGCTTTAAATATTTACAAACGCATTATATCGACAGTGGCCTGATTCTTCGAAACACAATATATTTTTTTTTGACTTTTAATTATTCTTCTTATACTGTCATTAAATTTATCTTTTTCATATTCATGTATATTTAGCACGAAATTACTAAAATCCATTAAAATTAGATACGTAGATTTGATTGATATGGATTTCACGCAATTCATATTAATGTGTGCGACAAAGAATTAGACACATCCCATCAGAATTAATTTAATAAAATTTTTTATTTACCATACTCCATCCTTTTTTTTCTCCTTTCAAATATATATATTTTTTATCTTATTATATTTCATAACCCGTGCAAAACTAATTTATTCATATACAAATCGAAGACCATGAGTTTTATTTTTTACGTATGGAATTTTAAACGAAACACTTTCCATACTTTGTCAATCGATTTATTTTAATGATCATCATAAAGTTATCCTGTAAATTTTTAGCTCAATATTTCCTTGAATATTGATTTTCTAATAATACAATTTGAATATTAGATATAAAATTGAAAAATAATTTAAAAAAAGACGCGACATTAAATAAATTTGACGTATTCCTTTTTCCTAAATCAAATGACTATATGAGTTAATAAATGATACTATTTGATTTACATATAAGACGCTACAAGTTTTTAAGCTATTGAAATTTTTATAAATGCAGAAAATTCAATAAGCAATTTAAATATAATGAAGTTAGGTTAATATGAGATTTTTCGCGTAGTGTACGTTATTAATTATGTGATAATCCGTTATAGTATCAAAGTCATAATTTTAAACTTCAAATTTTTATAAACGTAGCAAATCCTAAAATTACAAGAATTCTTCTAATTTTATAACGCTTTACAATAAAATAAATTTTCCAATTTTTTTCCTATTTAACAACGTTTTAAAACAGAAAAGTAAAAAAAAAAATTAACGATTTCATTGTTACTCCTAAAAATCTTTAGACAAACAGACAAAACAGTAATTTTGCACGGGTCCATATCTATATAAACTGGCATGTCATTAAACTCCACAGGCGCATTAATCTTTTTTTTTTTTTTTAACTTTTTTTTTATTAATCCTTTCCTTATCTTTTTTTTTTAAATTATCCTTGCAAGAAGCTATTTACAAGATTCTGTTTTTTTTTTCTACCCACGTAATAATGAAACGTGGGTACATCGATATGTTTTGTTGAATGGCGTTGAAATCGCGTTCTTCTTCTTTCTTTTTTCTCGTTGATGAACGCCCAGTGTTTGCACTCATGCAGTCGCGTACTTTTTTTTTTAACGCCAAAAGAAGGGAAGAAATTTAAAAAGATTAAATTTTTTTTTGGTTTTATTCCTTAGCAGAAATCGAGCCATTGGTTAAGGACGTTAGTACACCTTCAGCGGCACTGCTTAGCGAATTTGTCGTGCTGGTGGCATTTAATTCCAATGTTGATTCCTGCAAAAAATAAATAGTTGTGTTAAATACTTATTAAGTTTATTTCATAAAAATTAATATGTAATATTTATTTTATTTTTATAAGATAACTGGATGAATTATGAACATCATGTACAGTTTATAATTTCTAAAAATGTTTTCATAAAATATTTATTTTTTCTTATTTAAATTTATTTGAAAATTTTACGTATCTAAAATAACTATTTCAATTTCATTATAAGTACCATAAAAAAAAGAAAAAAAAATGCAGATATTAGAAACATATTTATTTTCTTTTATATAGAAAAAAATCCTTTAGTTATCATTATTGATTTACTAATCTTTAGTTAGTACACTTGTTGATACAGCCATAATTTTTTTTTCACGTCTAACTGGGATAGCTGGTCGGTTTGCAAACGTTGGGATGTTTAAATGTAAAATATGAAAGGAAACAGAATTTTAGATCCAACGCTGAATATTCTAGTTACAGACAATAAAAATCATAAAAGTATAGATTTTCAAACGAAGTTCTTAGCTGTGGAGCTAAAACTTTTTAAATGAAAGGAGCTACCCGAAATAGTAGTTATAATAGTCAAAAAATTTTCCTAAAGTCATAGTATAAACATGCAATTGTTTTTTTTTTTAAGAAAATAGGTATAAATATCATACTGGAAGAAATATTGACAGCCATAACTACTATTTCGAGGATGTCAGCTTCATTTAAAAAGTTTCCTTATATAATGTGGAGCATTGAAAATCTAGTAACTTTTTAGTGATTTTTTTAATTGCCTGTACTGGAAATATAAGGTGGGTTAAATTAATGTCTAGACTATCAAAGTTTGGCAAATCGGTGGGTGTTTTGTTTGTCATTTAATTAATTTTTAAAAAAATTCTAGAATAATATTTGAATATTATTTAACTAATACCATAATTTTACTCAAATTTTACATCAAAGATGAAAAAAAATGTTTATTTTTACTTATTAAACACGTTAACTTCAGTACCCAGCTAAGGGTCAATTCAAATGTTTGATTAAATTTTACTATGGTGTATAGTTGTGAGGAAAGAAACTTGCATTACTAAAAAAAATTATTATACTGAATAACAAAATTTGCTAAATTTATATTAAAGCTCACTATAATTATAGCAAAAATTACTACAATCATAGCAGATTCTACTATTTAGCATAGTAATTTTTTAAATACTAAAAATTTGTCTCCTCGTAACTATGTAGTATAATAATATTGAATAAAAAATTTTTCAAAATGTAGAATCTATTAAAATTGATCTAAAAAAATTCCTAATCCTAATATTTATAATTCGAATACCAACTGACAAAATTTTCCATACTTCAATCGTATTATCATCTTACTCTCTAAATTTGAAAGAGTGATTTTCCACTCTAATAGTCACAAAACTGAGCCAATCCATGATAGAGTGGCTCAGTTTTTTGACTGATAGAGTGAAAAATCACTCTTAACGAGTGAAAATTTTTTAAAGTCACTCTTTCAGATTTAGAGAGTAGAACAATATACACTTAATTATTAGAGCTGCCAGTCTTTGAGCTAATTAAAGAGCCGATACACTATATACAGCATGAAATATCCATTTATATATATTACGATAGAAGCAAAGATGCATCCCAAAGAGAGATGTAGTTTCCATGGAACATGGAATTCTCTCTCTTTCTCTCTTAAAGAGAGAGACAAAGAGAGAGAGAGAGAGAGAGAGAGAGAGAGAGTAAGGGTATACGTATACAGGTATTAGTGGGAGGCATAAGCTCGTTCGCACGTGTCGTTGGCGGATCGTAAACGCATGCATATACATACAGAGCAAGTCCGTTCGTTCACGCTCTCTCGTCATATTCGCAGCAACATCTGTCTCGCTCTCTTAGCTATCATAAATCACGCGGTTCAATGCGTTTCTCTCTCGCCCATAGTCATACCACGTTCTGTTTCTCTCTCTCTCTCTCAACACATACAGATATAGATGGATCATCGGAGAGAGAGTTCTCTTGCTTGGTTCCTCTATATACACACATATAGATATATAAGGCTGTTTCATGTTGTTTCGTAATTACCGTTAAGGTCGTTATATATCGGCTTCACATTGGCACACGTGTCTCTATACGTGTGTATCCTATATACGGTAATAACCTTAGCCCGTAGCCGCGTTGCTCTCTCTCTCTCTCGCCAACCCGCAAGCTCTCTCCGGCAGCGTATATAAACATTGTAATGGTTTGCGCGCGAGAATGGTGTAAGCTTTTGATATCTCTATATGTATATATATGTGCACAGAGATATAACATGTACAATTCTAATGTGTATATGAAGAGCAGAGAAAGGCTAACGTCATTTTATAGTTCGACGCAAACATAACCTTTCTCTCTCTCTCTCTCTCGCTCTTTGTATATAGGCTTTGGACAACGTGACGACTTTCTATATGCTGATTTTACGCTCCATACGTGTGTGCAGATGGAGAGAGAGAAAGAAAATTGCTGTCAGAGATAGGATTAACACGACAACAGGTGATCGTAAAAAGTCAAATAATATATCTTCTCTAGGCCACGTATAAATAATATTTCACTAGGATTATTAAGTACACTAGCGAAGTTATTTTAATATTTTTTTCTTGGCGCTTCTATGATAATGTGCTTTTCATGTATGCTGTTTTTATTATCAGAAAAAATTTTTAATATTTGACTACGTTTTTTTAATATTTTTTGCAATTTTTTACTTTGGAATTTTTCACACTGATTTTCATTAATTAGTTATAAATGAAAATTAAAAGATAAAGAATTTTTACTTTGGATATTTTATGAATTAATTAAAAATAGAAATTTTCATTAAATTCATAACTATACTTTTTTAAGAAAGTTAAAACATACCTTCATAAACGATAAAAATAACGTAAATTATCAAGTGTCATTACGCTTTGAATGATTAGATCATAAATTGACTAGGAATGGATATATTCAAATTTTAATTGAAAAAAAGATCTCCGAAAAAATACATTTTTATAGGTACATAAAAAAATAATTTCTTTTTAATAGAAAGGCTCGAAATCTCAACATCCATTTTATTCATGAGCTATTTTGACGAGCCTTTAAAAGCCCTCGATAATGTGATAAACGAACAATGTCAATCATAATTATTAAAGTTTTATGTATAAAAAAAAAGTACTTTTTTTCGGTGATTGACATATTGATGGTTAATCTCCCAAGGAAAGTATTAAATGCTTTTAAAAATTTCAAAGTGAAATTGATCAGTTATCGATCTCCGCTTAATTATTAAGATTTCGTTCTTCCATTTATTGATTCAGAATTTAATAAAAATATTTCTTTTAATACTGTTACTAATTTTAGAAATCTATACTTATTCAATAGAATTTTGACTTTAACGTTAATCTAAATGTATATTTTTATAAAAATAAACGAAAAACTTTTTAATTAGTCACATAATTTTAATTCTAAAATATGAATTTATACTAAAAATTCTGTTATCTAAAAATTTTAACATCAAATCCAAAATAAATTGAAATGAAAAAAAGAGGTCGTCAGTGGCTCGGTCGGTAGAGCGATGGATTCGCAATCTCGAGGATCCGAGTTCGAATCCCGCTCTCGGCTGATTTATACAAGCACCACTGAATACGTACATGTGCTTTGTTTATAAACACACTGAAACAACCTCCGTCGCTAATTAGCATCGAAATGATAGCATAAATACAGTGACGTTAAATAAAATAAAAAAGGCTATTATTGGCACTTGACTATTATTATTTATTTTACACTGTAAAGCTTTCTATCACATGCCATTATTTTCTGACTTATTTATTCCACAGTCAAAATTAGTGTTATTTTTTACTAAAAAGATAAATAATAAAAACTTACAATAGCAATGGGACGGCGCGTAAAACACGATGGAGCTGTGGAATTTCTATTTTCAACAACAATGAGCTCATCGCAATCATCATGTTCAGAGCCATTAACTTCCGATCTTATCTTAATCGGCGATAGGGCATTTTCATTGTCAGTTGATTTGCCACTATCGGGTGAAGGTAATAGTACATGACCGTCCATTACTTCTTCGTCTTCTTCCTCCTCCTCTTCCTCCGCTCGCATCTCAACCTCAGAGCCTTTGATCTCCTTTAAATTGAATTTTATTTTTTATTTTTTAGTTGGAAAAAAAAAAGAAAAATAGGATGTTACAGTTTTGAAACAGAGAAATTTTGAAGATCGATTGTTTAAATTTTTTTGATAATTATTGTAAAAAGTAAATAATAGAAAAAAATGTACAGTATTTCTATAATTTTATAGATATTGAATTTTAAATAAAAAACACCATTTACATCGACACTCAAATAATAAAATTTTAAAAAAAATAATAAAGTAATAGTGAAAGATAACATTGTCTCATTTAATTTTGGGAAAAAATTTAAGACTTTACTTTTATGCTTTTAGAAAGAAAATAAAAATTTAAACGCCTAATTATTGATTTTACTTGAAATAAATTAATACCAAGCTTATTTTAAAACACTAATTTTACCAATATTAAAAACTGCAAATGTTTAATTGTTCTTTTTAACGATAAACGATGCTAAGTTATACAAACCTGATCCTGTGGTGTCGGTGACTGTGATGACTCTTTGTCATTTTGACTTGGACTCCGTGAATATTTAGCTTCTGCTTTTGTGCCAAGCTCGTAAATGTTAATCATGTGTGCTGCTTGAGCGTGTACCATCAATTCCCATGCTGATGGAAAAGAATCCTTACAAAGAACACATAATAGCGAAGCCGTCGAATTTCCTGTTTATTTTAATTTAAATAAATTATCTTATAAATATCGTTAAATATTTTTTATTTTATGATTATAATTAACTTAATTGGAATAATTTAAAAAGGAACTTTCAAAATTTACCCTCAAGTGGTTAAATACGAATAAAATAAATAATAAGAAAGGAAAGTACTCATTTATTAGTATTACAAAAAAAACAACCTCTTATATTAACCCTTTAAAAAATTAACGATCTCATTTGTTATTATTATTTAAAGTATCGAATAATCATAAGATAAAGAAGAAAAAATTCAAAATGTGAGCTAATAAGATTAAGTTTAAAAAGCCCTTTTAAGCTCTACATAATTAAAATTCATTCTTGTTAAAACACTAACTTTTTATTAAAAAAAAAGAACCCTCGTGTAAATTAAGTAAAATAAAACAAAAAAATGAATTCTTTTTCCCTTCTCACGTTTACTTTAAAAACCATAAAAAAAATAAAGGATCCAATTACACTTCTTCTTTCCATCGAATTTAACTGAAAAGTCTATGTGTACGTGTGCGTGTGCGAGAGGAGTTTTAAACTATACGTGTATAGGTATAGGCTACCTTCATAAGGTCCCTTAATGAAATGCGCGGGAAATTCAAACAACAGAAAAGAGAGTAAGGTAGGAAATAGAGTAAGAGAGAGAGAAAAGAGACTTTTGGGCTTCGTTAGCCACGATGAGGCTCGAGGGGTAAAAGGAAAATAAAGGATCTAGAGGTTAGAGGACGACAGTTTTTCCTACTACTAAAAAGGTGTATGTATATGTATGGTGTATGTATATATTACGTACTTGGAGTTGCACCGTTGAATGTGTGGCATTTGCACGTGAACCGCAGCTTGCAGTAATCCCGTTTGTGCTCGAGTAGCTCACCAAGATCCGTGAACATTTCGCGGCAGTTGCCGCAAATTAGTATGTCGGGATTGCCTGAGAGAGAGAGAGAGAGAGAGAAAGAGCCAATGAGCAGTCTGACTGAGAGAAAATTTCTACGTTTATGTATGTGTGCATATATTTCTGTTTTTTTATTTTTTTGTTCTCTTTTGTTTGTTAACGGCGTCTACGAAGCATCAAATATTTAAAAGGTTGGCATGTAAGTGAAAATAGTAATTCTTTTTTTTTTTTTTGAGAATTTCTCATTTGTAAGGGTGGAGATTTTATGACAACTTTTTTCTAGAGTTGATGTAGAATGTTTTTATAAAATAATATGTTTAACTTCTGTAAAAATTTCTATGTAAGTTGTTAATTCTAGATGAATGATTCATTCGCAATTTTTATCATCTATACGAATCATGCTTAGTAAAGATTTTTTTATTTATCAGTTTAATATAAATCATTTGGTATTGTTCATCAATTATCTAATAAAAATTATTACAATAACAATATTTTTAATTACAATCAGACCAATGAAAGTATTGAACATTACAATTTTTCGAATACTATGATTTAGACTGTTTATTTTTAAAATTAATGAGAATTTTCGACTGTGTAAATTTCAATATATATCACATGAGCAAATAGAAAAAATTTTATTTTTCGAGTATTTGAATAAATATTTCAATTAATAATTGAAATTCTTCGAAAAAGTAGTTTTTTAATACATTTTTTAAAATTCTCGTATGTTTTATTCGTTTTCATATTGAAATCTATGCGATTAAAAATTCTTAATCACTCCAACATCAAATGAATCAACTGGAAAAATATTTTAAAAATTGTGTGGTTGAATTTTTTTCCAATTTATTATAGTTCATTTAAAAAAAGAATTATTTTGAATTAACGAAATCATCTACAAATTCATAAAGGTGAAATTGCTAAGCAAATAATTCTGTAACTATCTTTGAAACAATAAAAAAGTTACAGAAATCATGGGTTGTTACCTGAAAGTAAACAAAACGAAACAAATAAAAAAGGTAAATCGTCAATGCCATAAGCTCAGCAAACTAAAATTCAAACAAATCTAAGCTCATAGTACGCAATCTGTTCAAAGGCGTTAACATTCTCCGTCTTCCGTGTAGCGTAAGCCAAACAAGAGAAACCAAACTATAGAGGATGTTTCTAGTACCGCGAGAGAATCTAGTCTCAATTAAAATTAATTAAAGCGACACTATTATCTGCGCAAGTTGGTACTCTTTTATTTAGAGTACACAAACGCGCGTACGAAAGTCAAGTTTAAAAGCGCATCGTTATATAATAAATATAAGTGTAGCACGGAATAAAGAAAAATTTCGATACATGCACTTAAAGTCAGGATGCATATCGTCGTTATGCATATAGACGAAAATTTTCATATATCCAAACAGATCCACAAAAGACTCACTATAAACTTTTAATTGGCTGAGATCCTGCACGACGTTATTCGTCACTTTCTGTTGTTTTGGCTGCTGCTGCTGCTGTACTTGTTGCTGCTGCTGCTGCTGTTGTTGTTGCACTTGTTGTTGCTGCTGCTGTTGTTGTACCTGCTGTTGTTGCTGCTGCTGCTGTTGAGATCTAGCTGACGGCATGAGACGCGGTCGTTTTAAAGGTGGTGCTAAACGCGGTGGAAATGCCGTGGACGCGCAGTAACTGGAAAAGCAGAAAAGAGATGGAAAACGGACAATTGAGTTGAGTTTTAGCTGTTATATTATATTATTATATGTGCATATACATGTGAATGGCACTGAGGTGTCATAGTATAATTCATTCAGAGTTTGCGGTTATATATACGTTACGTGTATATATAATAATGTTCGTGGCTTTAACGCACAACGGCTCCAACGAATTATTGGGGGGGGAGGAAAACACGACGGTTGGTGGTGCATAGAGACAGAAAGTTCTTGACGTATATATCCCGTGTGCCTTTGAAACGATACTTTAAAAGGGAGGATATGCTAGTTATAAGTTAACTTTTGTCAATTGTTTTGACATTTATTGAAAAGTACTAGTTGATGTATTATTTAAAGGTATAACTTCGTTTAATTATTTAACGTGTTCATTTATAACTTTGTTTAATTATTGTAAAAATTGGATTTTTATTTTTTATTTTTTTAAAATAATTTATATTTTTTTCTAATATTATTGCTATTAATATAATAATGTTGTTTTTATCAGAAGTTGGCTAATTAATGTAGATTAAATTGTAAACATGAACTAATCTTTACCCGACTTCTTTAATTCGTAAATTCATTTTAATTTAAAATCCAAGGTTTCCCCCTTAATTTGATAAAATTTTATGTCTTATTTAAATCTTTTTCTGTAAAATAATTAATCCAAATTTATTGGAATTTGGACTGCTGTCGAAAAGAAAAATATTATAAATTTCAGTTCTAAATTTTTATTTTGATCGAATAAAAATAAAACCTAAGATTTTTATCAGGAATATACATGCATCCACAAGCTTATATATTCAGATAATTCTCATTCAGTAATGAAATATGCAAATTCAAACTTTAAACAAAATGAAAAAAAAAACCCAAGAAAATCGTTTTGTCATCACGTTTAACGAGCTAAGATAATAATCTCCTTATCATCAATCCTTGAGGGATGCATTTGTAATACCACCTTCTGAAACATTTGCTCTCCCCCAAGATATCCTTCTAAAAGACGTTAATTGGTGCGATTAGTACATTGCAAACGTTCAGTTGGTTAGGGCGAAAGAAAATTTCTATATATGTATATGGGTCATAGAGAATTGCATCTTGAATGGGTTGGCGCAAAGGATTATTAAAATGAGCTATAAAAGGATTTAATAATGTCTTTGCTGTGCGTTAAGCTTGAAGTTAAGTATTTTTTTATAATTTGAGAATTTTGGAAACTATTCCTTTGTTACTAACCGAATTTAATAAGAATAAATGTAATAAATAAATGTAATCTTATTACACTCTTGAAAAATACTTCTGAATAGCCAAAATTGATAGATATATGCGTTCTACGTAACGATTTTATCAACGTTATCAGAATTATAATATCTTTTAAACATGCTTAAGCGCTTGTATAATTTGAAGCTTTTTTAGCGAGATAATACATTTAGTTCTATCCCAAGTAAACAGATAATAGTTTTTATTTAGATAGCATTCTTGTGAATATATTTTTTGCAATTTCAATATCACAATGTTTTTTATTGCAAGATACTCAAGAGCATTTATTATCAAGAATCTTTTAATCCGTATAATAATATAATTTGCAAGCGTTAATTTGCAATAAATAATGAAAAGTATTTACGAAATCAGTAATATTCATCATGTTTTGTAATTGAATGAATCTCGTTTAATTAAATTTAGAAAAATCGATGCATTCGAGTAGTTAAAGATTAAATTAACATTTGTTTTTGTTTGCTGAAATTTAATGCCAGCTAGTTTAATTGGATTTAATTTTATGAACAAACAATTTAGCGTAATAGTTAAACTTAAAATTACTACACTGCATTAATCTCTATGCCTGTTTAAGAAGATTAAAACAATTTTCTGGCGAATGTGTTATATAACAAAATTTTGTGAAAATTTGCTTAAGTTCGTTTGTAATTATTAAATTTATTTATTAATAAATTCTGTAAATATAGAAATTTTATTAGATATTGCAATAAAATTTGAATATATAATTTTTTTAATTATTCAAATATTATTATCTTATTTAAAAATATATTTATTAATTCTTTTCCTATTTTCAAGTATTTAGAATTTATTTATAGATTCTTTTATAGAATATAGGAATTTTTTAACTTTATTTCAGAAATAAATAATATTGAAAATGGAGAAATAAAAAAAAAGATACTTTTTAAGAAATAACTCAATACCACTTACCAATGATTTTAATTTTTTAAAATTTATTTAACGTCGCTGTATTTATGCTATCATTGCGATACTAATTAGCAACGGAGGTTGCGTCAGTGTATTTGTGAAAAAAAGCACATGTAACGTACAGTGGCGCTTGCATCAATCGGCCGCTGTGAGTGAGATTCGAACTCGAGACCCCCAAATTACAAATCCATATCGCTCTACCGAGTGAGCCACTGACGACCTCAGTTGCGAGACCGTTGAAATGTCTTTAAAATATTTAGAAAATATTGTTACTGTAAAGTAAAATAAACACAAAAATAAACATTATCTTTTATAAATAAAAAGTTATGATAAACTAGTACTTACAAAATAAAAAGAAAAACGCTTTAAAAGAATCAATAGAAAAGTCTCGAGATTGTCAGACTTTATATTTTTCGACGACTGGTGAATCTCGATAAAACTTCTCCCCACACACACATATATATATATATATATATATATATATATATATATATATACTCTCAGTGAAATTAACTTTTAACAACGCGCGAGAGACGCACGATTAAAGCGTGAATTTGATAACCTGTCGATATACCGATGATGAGCGTGAAAATAGAAGATGCAACAGAAACGAGGGAAATTCAATGGGAAAGTAAGGAAAACGAATAAGTGTGTGTGCGAACGTGAAAAAACATGAATATTAATGTCATCGAGTTATGATAAGTTTTAAACTTGTTAAATGTTTAAAAATTTTATAATTTTATATTTATGGGATTATGATGTGGTTTGATACTTTCAGTTTTGAAATATTCTTATGCATTTATTTCAGAATCTTTTTTAACTAAAAATTATATTTGTCGCTCTTTATGACAATGTTTAATAATATACTTTTAAAGGAAATCATATAGATATTATTATGAAATTTATTAACAATTGATTAGAAATAAATTTGTTTCTAAACAATACGTAATCCGCTTAAATCTTAGTATTTAACTATAATTTATAAATATTTTAATAATTCAAAATTAATGTCCTATTTTCTCTGAATATCGCAAATTATATTAATAGAATATTAAGTTTGATATAAAAGATTCGAAAAAAAACCTTAATATTGCCCAGAATCTATGTACGATTGAATGGAAATAAAAGCTCAAAGAATAAAAGGTAAATATAAGATGAAATAAATGCGTTCGAGAATAATAAAATTATTTTAACCGACGAAGGTTGTATGGAAAAGAATAAATATATGTGTGTACGCCCACAATAGTTCTTGTTCTTTTTATAGCACAGAATTTTTTTGTCGAGACTTATTGATATCACTTTAAGAGGAGAGTATAAGAGGTTTAGTTCATGGACTTTTTTTCTAATTTTGGGGTTGTTATTCTTATGTAACATTATGGAAAAATCTGCGTTCATTTGAAATTATGAGCTGCTTTATCCGAATTATAAAGTTATTTTTAAAAAATTTTCATTCGTTTTAACACCTTATAGTTATTGTTTAATTATGTAAAAGTTAAGATTGTAGCTTTTCGATTAAATTTATCTGAAAACTCTGATTTGTTGTTAAAATTAATTCAGTATTTATGAAACCATTTTTCGTGCTATATTTGACATAGAAACGATTTTTAAGTTAATCAATAAAATTAAAGATTCAACGTTCATTTTACCTGAATTTTATTCACATCCTTTGTATTAATACAAAAATACATTTATAATTGCTATTGTGTTCATAAAATTATTTGTATTATGCTATTTTGTTTTTCTTTTGTATTTTAAATTCATATCGCAAAACATTGAATACATTTTGACAACTGAAAACTGCTGCCAGTAAGTTTGGCACATCAAATTTAAATTATAAGTTATTAACTGCTCTTGAACTGTAGAAAACATTTTGCAGAAATAATTTATGTTATTTATATTTTAAAAATATTTATTGATGAATGTGATAGACACCTGCTTTCGAGAAACATTTTCGTGAGTAATTTTATTTCAGCTATTTTCTTATTAATGACATTAGGAAAATTATACTTTCATAATCACTGCTACAAAACGAAAACTAATTGATCATTCTTTAAATTTTAGTCAAAAATTAATATTAGACGTTTAAGGCAAAAAAAATGTGAACCGTTCGCTACAATCATTTGAAATAATATTTAAAGTAATGTAACATCGAATATCTCAGAAACTAATTGACCTTACGAGCTGTGAAGCCAAAAATACTTTATCTTTGTAAATTTTTAAAACGATAGAAGATTTACTCGAGTTAGCGAAGGTCATAGACAATAATTTTTCAATACGCATACATATTGACAATAAAAAAATTTATTTTGATTTAATGTTACTTAAAACATGTTTCTACAATGTTACTATATTTTATTGTTATTTAAAAACTATTTTTTTTTCGACATGCACCAAAAGACAAGTTTTATTCGAACCCTTACAAAACTAATATTATATTAAATGTATACAGTCCTCATAATTGTTCGAAGTCCGTATGAATAGTGGATAATGATCAGAAGCGTTTACTTTTCGAACAATGGCTATAAAATTTGAGCGAGTTGAAAATTTTAATACAAAATCTTTAAGGAAAATCGTTTTCCTTTTAAAACCATCGTACCTACTTGAATGAAAAAAATATATATAGGAGTAGGGAGTCTCCCCCCAATATATATATATATATATATATATATATATATACTTATAAGAAATAAATGTCTAGTCAGAATAAAAGTAAAAAAAAAAGAAAAGAAAATTCGATTTTTCCTTTAGCAAGACGAAGAAGAAAGTGTTGGTGAGCGTGAAAGAAGAAAAATAAAGGAAAAAATATATATACGAATAAAAAAAAGAACAAAAGAAGGGGGGAAAACGATACAGAAACGGGATTGTACGCGAACGTGATTTATAGGAGACATATAATTGTCCTTTTACCTTATAGTGCCAATGTCGAGGTTGAATCGCTTCTTTTCGGTATATAGACCAATCCACTTGTCTCGATTCTTTTTTTTTATAGGAAAGAGAGAGAGATGGAAAAAAAAGAAAGTTTTTTTCTCGCTTTCTTTGTGCAAAAGTAGCGCTTTACTACTGTCTTCTTCGATTTCTTTTCTTTTACTTTATTTCACTTTTTGTTTCTTTTACTTGATTTTTTTTTCTTCTTGTTTCATATTTTTCTGAGCTTTGCACTTTAAAAGTTTAAAATAGGTGAAATTGCTTTGCCAAGTGTATTTTCGTACGGTAGTCTATACGGCTTTCGACGTTTTAAGAACGATCAAGTTTCGACAGAAGTGAATTCAAGTTTCATTATCTCTCTTTTTTTTTGTACATTTATTTAATTCTTCTGGAATTAATAGTATTGTATCTGCTAGAAAAATTTTATCCTCAATCATTTAAAGATATTCATATATTTTTTATGCCAGATTAAATGTTATAAAAGTTGTACTTTTTATTAAAAAAAAAAAAGAACTAAGTGGTGTAACTATATAGACGAGTCCTACCTTATCGGCCAACATGTAATAACATCAACACTAACAATTAAAGTAATAATTAAAAAAAACAAACGACATTAGCTGGTAATATGACTCATAAATATTGTTAAATTAAATTTTCGAGCAAATTCATTCATTAGTCTCGGAGCAATTTGAGTTTTTGTATTTTAATATTAATATTGTAAAAAAACTAGTTTATTGAGACTTAAAAACTGTTATTCTATTCGGAAACCCAAAATTTTCCAAGGCTAATGAATGAATTTACTTGAAAATTTAACTGAATAATTTTTACAAGTCACATGACAAGCTAGTGAATTTTTTTTTCTAAAATTATCGCACCGATTGTAATTATTAATGTGATAGCTTATTAGCCGATAAGGTAGGATCCTTCTATGTGGTTACATCTCTTCGATAAAAGCAAATAAATTATTTTAATTTCATAGAAAGTTTATAATTGATTTAAATTTAAATATTGATTAGTTCAATATTTGGCCAATGTTATGATATTCAGCAGAAAATACAAGTTTTGGTATGCCACACTGAAATTTTAAATTATAATGTCAATTAACTAAATGGTAACAGACGCGTATTTATTTTCCCTCAAAATTTTTAACAAAACTGATGAAAAAATCTATATATTTCATGATTTTTAATTACACGATTGAATTTCATTGTATTTTATCGATGTTTAAACAAACAAAAGTTCGGATGCAATTGTGCTAAATTAAAAATCTGTTATTCGTACATCGATTTGTTAAAATTTCAAAACATTAAAAATGATTGGATACTGAAATAAAATTTTTAATCAATTAAAAATATTTTTCCATACCTCAAAAATAAAATCATTGAAGCGTATATCAATCCTTCTTTTTTTTATATATATATCAAAGATACATTTTTCAGACACTTTTTATACTCTCTTTTTTTTATCAAATACAGTAATATATCTTAAAATACAATAAAAAAGTTATAGTACCCGAAGATTACGTAATAAAATGAAATAAAAATTATGCGTATCCATATATAATATCTTGATGCGTTGGAGATATACGTCAATAAGTATTTTTTACGATTCAACGAATACTGTCATTTCAAACTTTTAAAGATACTATATGAGCAAAAAAAAAAAAAAAGAAAAGAAAAAAAAAAAGGAACGCCATTGCGCATTAATCTTTTGCCTTCATGTGCGACAAAAATGAAGAGTATATAACATGAGCGCACGCTTTACTATTCATGAGGGATTAAAGTCCAGCGTATATGAGTTCGCTTGCTTGTCCTTTTTTTTTATATTTTTTTGTTTTGGTTTTTTTTATCTCTGCAAAGCGTAGGATGTTTTAGTTTTTTTTTTTTTTTTTTCAGTTCCATTCAATCCTTAGCGTAGGATGTTTTAGTTATTTTTTTTTTTCCTTTTATTTCAGTTCCATTCAATCCTTTGAACGATTGATTTATTCTCGAAGCTCTTTTCTGTTATTTATTTTTCTTTGATTTCTCTTTTCTTTATTTCGGCAGGATTTTTGTTTATGTGCGAGAGCGCTCCGAATGACTTACATGTTTTATAAAGGAGTTTATTGAGAATTATACGCCCGAGATATATTTATGGCTTTAAGCTTTAATTTATAATTTCTATTCTACAACCGGATGATAATCCTCAGTTTATGATGAAAAATATTGATAAGCTGCGTTTTTGTTTGAGCAAAATTTTGCTTTATTAAAACAATAAATTCGTTTGACAAAACAATGCAATATTTATCATTTTTTGACTATCATTTATTTCTTGTTTAAAAATAAATATTTTTTTATATTTTTTTTCTTTGATTTTCAAAGTTTAATACCAAAATAGTTTATTTTGAAATATATATAATTGAAAAAGTAATAAAAAAATGTCTTACTATATAAAATTTTATAGCAATTTTCATATAATTAGTATAAGCAAGTTTTTCTCTAATATTGAAAAATATTTTCTAAATGATTAATAATTTACTATAAATCATGTCAAGATATTCACTTATGGAATCTAAATTTATTAAACCCTCGTTCACGTAAATCAAAGTAAAAAAATTAAAAAAACTGAGTTAATTAACATAAAAAATAAAATTTAATCTCAAAGTCAAAAAATAAAACAGCTTGTCAACGCTTCTGATAAACGACACATGTAATTTTCCGTGTATTTTCTCCAACTTCGGTATTTTCTCGATCGATTTGATCGTCTCTCTCTCTCTCATTGCGTGTGCAGCAACTTGGGCGCATTTAGTCACGAGAGAAATGAAAGGAGAGAAAAATAGAGCGAGAAACTGGATGACAAAGAGAATGAAAAAAAAAAAAAAAACGAAAATCGTGGAGTATAAGAGGGGTTGGTCGAAATCGTCCCCGGATATTAAAACGTATATCACAAACGTTGGCGTTAGTGTGACTAGGTATCCCTTCCTTTCAGCCCTGCTTCTTTTTTTCTTTCCCTCTTTAACTCATCGTTTATAGATGTTAGGTAAAAATGAGAGAAAAATATACGTGCGTTGGAGAAAATACAGAAAAAAGGGGGGAGAACGAAGTACGTATTAATTTGAGAGAATATGATTTGTCCTGTTTTTGAGGGTTAGCTTTGAGAGATTGAAAAGCGAATCGATTTGACATTTTATTTGCATTTGATTAAGATTATTGTAATTATTATTTTTTGTTATATTAAATTCTATGAAATGTTGCATGAAAACATTAATTCTTAGTTGGTTGTTTTATCAATTTTTTGTTTTATCAAACTAATTACAAAAATATAAATTTTAATCAATGAAGTTAATTATTTCAAACATGTTCACGAAAGTTTCATAAATATTTAATTAGATTAACAAAATAATAAATATGGAATTATTATTAAATTTCAAATGACATATTGAGAATATATAAAATACTGAATTATTAACTTTTTTTTTTAATTTTTGAATATAATAAAAAAACCTGTAAAATTACAATTTAGATAACTTTAACACCTAAGCCATGAGTCATATCATATTCCCATGAAAAAATTAATTGAGTAAACAATGAAAAGATAACGAAATCTTAGGTCCAACGAACAATCGCAAAGCAATCATGAAAGAGTAAACGAAATCTTGAATAATAAAGACAGCATGCAAACACGCTAATGACTAGTTATCAATGTAGCAATCAATCGACAGGATATTTGTCGAGCAGTTATGGTCCAAAGTAATTGCATCTAAATGCCCGAAACTGGTATATCTCAGTGATTATCGATTATAACAGCTTTACGTGTGCTGTATACACGTGCGCGAAAACAATATAACGGAGATCAAGTTAAGATACAATTGATCGATTTCCGTTTGATGTTTCAGTTGGACAGTTTGCTCATTTCTTTTTTAATTTGATCGGTAAAGACTTCGTTTGGGAATTCGGAAGCATTGGATGCACTTGGTAAAATTGATGAGGATTTTTAACGATCGATAAACTTTCAGTAATCTTCAATTTCTTTGTGTTTATATTTTTTTTATGCCTTTCTTATTTTTTTCTAACTAATATTAACATTTAAGTATATGTTCTTAAGTAAAAAAAACGATTTCACGTCGCAATAAATAGAATGCTTTTTTGTAAATATAAAAGTACAATAATAAAAAAACTTTTAAATAAACGTAAAATATCCGTTTTTATTAATAAAATTTACGTAAATTGATAAAATATTGCTAAATTTTTCTGTTTTCTTTTTTATTTAAAAAAATTAATATTCTTATAAATTTTTAAAAGAATGTTATTGAAAAAATTTTTAATTATGTTTTTATTATAAAATACTTAAATTTTATTTGATTATTCATTTTTTCTTATCTACTCTCTAATCTATCCAATGAAATTTCACTGAATTTAAGTGGAAATCACTTCACTAAGGTCTAGCAAAATTTTACTGAATGAAACAGTGAAATATTCACTAAAATATTAACATTTTTAATGAAGTTCGCTGAAATTTCTTTTGATTATTCAAAGAAACTTCCTTACTGATTTCA
Organism: Anastatus disparis; assembly: GCA_017163975.1. NCBI lineage: Eukaryota > Metazoa > Arthropoda > Insecta > Hymenoptera > Eupelmidae > Anastatus > Anastatus disparis. Next base: position 1,412,574 of record JAFFSR010000218.1, on the reverse strand, counting down.
AATAGTGAATATTTCACTGAAATTTCATTGAAATTTTAGTTGCAAACTTTCAGTACAGCGATTTTCACAGATCCATTCGGTGAAATTCCACTGAATTATATTTAGAGAGTACAAAGACCACATATTACATGTACACTTAAGAGGTCTCAGTGGCTCACTTGATAGAGCGGGGGATTCATAATCTCGAGGTCCCGAGTTCGAATCTCACTCTCAGCGATCAATTGATACAAGCACCACTGTACGTTACATGTGCTTTGTTCACAAACACACTGACGACCTGCGTCGTTAATTAACATTGAAATGATGGCATAAATGCAGCGACGTTAAATAAAATTTTAAAAAATCCGTGTACTCACTAAATTAAACATCCTAACTGTTCTTTTTGGATTTTGAATAATAGTGCTTTTTTACAAAGATTATAAATTAAATTTTGATTGAAATTTGTAAGATAATATAATTATTTATGAGTTAAAATTTTATTGTTTTTATAACACAAACTGATCATCACATAAAAAATTGGCGTGAAGACGAAAATATTTGTCAACGAATCATAAATAATTCTCTAATTAATGTTATTTAATTTATTAAAATAATGATTGCGAAAATAATTATATTTTAAATTTAGTGACTATTTTTTTAACGATTAAATGTTATTTAATACGAATTACATTGTATAAATTTATAGAACGTTAGCATCGAAATTATAGCAGCAATATTAAATAAAATTTTAAAAAATGCACAATTCTATTATAAGGTTGATGTAAGAGAAAATTTAAAAATTTTAAAAATTATGGAATCGAATTTGTAATGATAAATTAGAAATAATCAAAAGTAATTATTAATATTTTAAATAACAACCTAATTAATCTGCATTTAATTTATATTCATAAAATATATCATTTAAAATAAAATCAGTTCAAGGTACAGCTGAAAAAGGACGTCCAGTAAAAACCAAATCTCTCCCCCAAAAAAAGAGATTAAACAAAAAGAATATAACTCGAAACGCGGGGTGGATTCACTTTTTTTTTTATCTACCAAAACTCCTACAGCGTAGAAAATCGATTATTCGGTGATTATCCAACAGAAAGAGAAAGAGGAAAGAGAAATCCAGTTTAAATTAGAGATTGAAGAGAACCTGGCTGGTTATTCCTTTTTTATTCTTTACAGACATGTGAAATATAATAAATCGGACATAACAAACTGATCCGCGTTTGTTAAAAAACGTCAAAAATAATTTACGCGGTTGTTTATCAATTTTCTTTCTTCTTCCTTTTTTTTGTAAGCTTCACCGTAATTCTTAAGCGGCTTTTTAATTAAAGCTATGATGGTTATAGCTACTTATATAAAGAATTGAATCTAATAAAGGTAATTTCAGCAGTTTTCTCTTTTTCATTCTAATTAATCACGCTGTCGTTGCGCGTACGGCTAAACAAAAACTAAAATAAAAATCTAGCATCGAGTGTATTTTTCATTTTTGCGAATTACCTCCGGAGCTTTGAAAAAAAAAGCGAGAAGCAAAGTTGCGACTGTGAAAAAAACAAACGAGCAACACTTGCAAAGTCAGAAAAAAAATAGGCAAACACGCGTGTAACGGAATATGCAAAAGTGGCTTTTTTTATTCTAAACATATCGCGAGGATATTAAAGTTCGTTATTCATGAAATGTTTGTATGGAAATTTTCTTTAATTGATTTATCGTTAGGCTAAAGGTTTTGGCTATCCGATAAAGGTTCGATATCTTCTATTTTTTTACGAAATCGTAAGTTTTGTTATAAACTATTGATTGTGTAAATTTGAATGGAATACTTGTAAGTACAAAGAAAAGTTTGTAAATTTGAAAAAATATATTTAAAACATAAACAATTTCTTTTGTAAAATTTAAGCTTGTATGATTAATTACTTTTTGGTATATTATTTAAAAAGTTGTTTTATGATAACTTGAAACAATTTTTGAATTTTTATTAGAAAATTGGGTAAGCTAGAGTTTACATGAAACTTTCCTAGAAAGATGATATGTTTAGCTCTGTCCCAAGTAAACAGATATCAGTTCTTATTTACATAGCATTTTCATGAACGTTGTTTTTTGCGATTTCAATATGACAATGGCTTTTTTAACCAAAAACTTACTTTACGACTTTTATCATTACAAGTTAATGACACAGCTAGGAATATTAGAATTGATACTTATTCTGAGATATTAATTTAATAAATTTTATAAAGCACTAATTTTGTATTACTGAAGATTATAATTATATAAATATAAATGCATTTTATTTATATACTTGTAATAAAAATATATAAGTTATAAAGTTTTCATTTAAAAAAAAAAAGAGTAAATACTTAATTTAAATTTTCTTAAATTGAAATCATTACTTAAATGTTGACAATAAAGTGAAAAAATTAATTTTGTTGCCTCTACAAAACAATCGATATATTCTTAGTAATCCAAGCGTAAGACGGCTCACATCTTAATAAAATTATGATTAAATTTTCATCTTTAAAATTTACAATGTTTATAAGCTTAAACTTGACGATGTTAAATTTGTCTTTTCTTTCCTTCAGCGCACATGCATGTACATACACACGTGCCAAGTTATGTATGCCACTTGGCTTTTGCAAACACGTGAAAAGTATGATTTACGTTTATTTAGCCTCTCCTGCATCTATACACACATAAGCTATAATGGTACTTTATAATTTACCGTAACAAGCTCGTTAAGTTATTCTATTTGTATGCATTACTCTCTTGTTTTTATGTTATTCTTTTTTTTATTTTTGCATTCCATGATTCTTTGAATCATGGAATGCAAAAATAAATGATTATATAATTAATTTTTTTTTTAAAGTAATGACTGATATGGATAAAAAAATTTGAAATTCAATATGTTTGGCGCTGTTGTGTTTGTGCGCATGAAAGCTCTATAATTTGAAATAAAAAATTTTTTTAATTTTCTTAATTTACGCTAGAAATTTGTGAATGTAAAGTTTGTTTTTATGAAATATTTAAGATGTCGAATTAATATTACATTATTAACTTGAGAAAACTTGACGGAAAATAAATTTATGCTCTCGAAGATCATTAAAAGAACTAAAAAAAAACTTTTTGATCTACAGTTGCAACGTCAACCTAAAGCCCCATAACATACCGACCGATGATAGTTAAAAAGCTTTAATTCCTGGCATAGAAAGGCCGGTAACATAATCATATGAAGTTATACGTATGCCAGCGCACAGTTACGCAAGAGATTTTCCATCCGTTAAGCCAATTATCGAAGAGAGAGAGAGAGAGAGAAAGCGGGCACGAAATATTATATCCAACGTGCTCTTTGAAAATTTATTTGTAATTTAAGCGCTGTTACAAATTAATCCTCTGACCTATAAATACCCGTAAAACGAGACGAGAAAGAAAAAAAAAAAATAATAATTAACATTTAGCGCCGTGATTGACTATCAATTTTATGCAAATTAGAAAGCTAATAGAAGCGTTCGATAGGGGATGTTTTGATAGTTTGGCTCCTGTGCACTAGATAATGACGGTTTAATGAAAGCCGACCATTAAGTTTAAGATAGATTATCAAAGAGAGCTTATTTTACGCGCACGTGTCAACGTGGGGATTTTCAACAATTAAATTTCTCTTTGTTGTGCATATGGGGGTCTGGGGAAGGGCTTTGTTTAATGTTGACTATACGTTTTGAAGTTGAAAAATAAGGGATTTAGTTGTTTGCGTCTGACTATAATTGGACGTTTACTACTTAAAAGATTATGCGTGTTTACGCGAAAGTAAAATTTGCAAAATTAATGTATTCTTTAATTTTTTAATTCTGAGGAGGACATGATAAATAAATTATAATGACAAAATTATGATGAAAATGTTGTGTAAAACTTTAATATTTATGGATGCTTAAATAATTAATTTTTAAAGAGATTGAAATGACGGTAATTATGTTTCATTATAATTTCGAAAATTACTATCGACAATTCATATCGCAAACATCAAACTTGGTGTTTAAAATTTTAAAATAATCTTACGATAGTAACTCACCAAACCAAAACTACAACAATGACTTGAACCTTCTGCCATTGTAGCAATATTCATAACAAAATGTACAACTCACTGAATACCAACACAACAATTTACCGCCCGTCAACAGCATTTTAGCCCTATATACCCAAAACTAAAATTTAACACAACATAAAACACGACTAAACAAGATAGCGAATTAATAATAAAAGTTAAAATAATCCCGTTTTACTTTTTTTTTCAGAAATTCAAAGAGCTGTTATTAGACACTAATTTGGGCTATACGTAAAGAGACTAGTTCAAACGCGTTTATAACAAAGCTTAACATTTTCGGTTATTGGGAGTAGAAGAGAGAGAAAAGGGAGATATACATATTGTGAAATTTCAAACAGCTGTGTGCAATACGTTCACCGTATACATATATATGCAGTCAACTATTGCGGTTGGCCGTTTTAGCTTTTGCCATCTGTCGCGTGAAAACAAACGAACATCAAGAGTGACAATAAAGGAAGAATAGCCTTGCTGATTATTCGCTGGGAAATTTTCAGTGTTTATGTAATAATATAAATTTTCTTAGTTTTTTTTTATTTTTAATTTTTTTAATTATCAAAACCAAACAAATACTTTAACTATTTTATTTTATTGTTTAAACTATTGTTTTGTTAAAATTAAAATTTCATTTATAAAATAGAATTTTTTATGGTTAGCGAGTAATCAATACAATATAAAAGATACCATCTTTATCTATTTTCTTCGTGAAATCATCCACCTTAAATCCAGATACTCTAAAGATTAATAATTTAATAAAATTTAAATATTTGATTTTAAAATTTTCATTTTCATCTAGAGTAGAAATTTTTGAAAATTTCAATTGTGCAAAACCTTAAAAATCAAATTTATCAAATCAAATTTAAAATAACATAAAATATTATCAACGAAAGAAAGAGTAGTAAGACAAAAACAAATGCAAATGTAATTTAATGAAATAAAATATTCATAAGCATTGAGAAAATCAAAGATAGTCGAATTCGACGTTGACATCTTATCTGTCGCATTAGGAATCCCAATAATGGTAACACTGGAGCTTCCCTTAGGCTTGTGGTATAAACGTCAAGTGAGATACACACACACACACACACACACACGTACACAGCCGCTATTTCGTATAGTGATCCATTTAACAGGATTTACGCTTGACACATGTTAAACTACCTTTTGCCTTCACACTATCTTATTCTCTTTTATTTTTATTTTTTACTTTGCTTTTTCGTTACTCGTCCCGTCGTTCTATCTTTAATCTTATCGAATTTTTGTTTTACTTTTTCTTCCTTTTTTACTTTAAACCTATTATCTTTCATTTTTTTGGTTAATTTTACAAAAGATATTAGAAGAAGAAAGGTATTTGATACTATTAGAAAATAATGAAGGATAGAAGAGAGAAAGAGGATCATATAACCCAAAACTGTCATTCATAACTCTGTATTAGGAAGCCCTGTACTTGTCCCTTTCATGAGATTAGCTTGACATTACGCTTTCTCTCTCTCTCTCTTTCTCTCTCTCTCTCTTTCTTGTTAGTACGATGAAACAAGAGAGTAAGAGAAGCAAGAGAGAGAGAGAGAGAGTTCAAGTGGTTATATATGCATACGCTTAAAACCTCTTGGATGAAGGCTTGGCTTTAAGTATATGCACTCTCGACTCGATGAGATTTCAAGATGCTATATGAAAGTGTTTCAACGATATTTATGGCCTTTTTGGTTAAAACAATTATTGATTCTTGTAAAATTTTACTTTTTTTAATAAAAATATTATCATTTAATTGGCTAGCAATTTATGTCGTTAAATATTCTAAAAAAATAACTAAGAAACATTACGTGAAGAGAATTTTCCTATAAAATTTACAATGAAATTCTGTATAAAAGTACAGCTACATTTCCTTTTTTAAAATACAGATAAGTACTGTAAACATTACTGGCATTACGATTAAAATTTTAGGACAAACTTTTAATTTTGTTCTTCGGTTTAATAATATTTAAGGTATGCATTTACAAAATAATCTAAAATTATATCATGTCCCATAATTGCGGTAACGATATAGGAGCGCGGTGGCGTAACGGATAGAGCTCTTGCCTTCAACGCGGTGGGCATGGGTTCGAATCCTGGCCAGGCACCTCTGACTTTTTTTCGAAAGAAAATTAGTGTATGTGCTACCCATATCGCGACTCTTAAGAAATCGACCATTGTATCGGTTATTGTTGGTCACAAAAGTGGTGACCATATCGAGTAAAGTTTTCGGTATGGCGGTGTAGTTATGGTATGTGTACGCGGGCCTGAATCTCCATAAGTTAATTATATGAGGATAACAATATCCTTATATTTAATCTTTTTTAAAAAAAAAAAAAAAAAAAAAAAAAATAATTGCGGTAACGATAACCGTAATTTTCGTAGAAAAATTCTTTCCGTGTATACTCAAGCTATAAGTAAAAAACTTCCGTATGGTATTCCAAAGATTAAGCCCAATTTCTAAATATTGCCCCCTGTATTGTACGAATTTTCAAGAGCGCAACGCTCTCATTAATTTTCTTCTACTTTCGGACAATAACCACAAATATTCGACAAGGCTATACACATTTCTATGGCGACTTGATTATACACCATATTTTCTTACAATTCGCGCGTTCAACTCATTCACAGATCCTTAATCTTACCGTTAGTTTAAATATGACGAAAAGTTTACCACAATAGAGTTACAAGTTTAGTTTGCACGATTACGGTTGGCTGTTAAATTTGCATTTTGTTTGTCACTTTCTTACGTGCATATAAATGCATTCCGTATGTATTTAATGTTGTTTCATGTACCCAGTTGACTCGCAATAGAAATATGTACAAGAGAAACTCGACAGCGATTGTCATGTCATTCTCAAGTTTTATAAATGCCAATAAATGACCTTTTTCTACAAATACGGAAAATCCTCATCAAATACTTGTACGTTTATGCTTCTTATCTAGACATTTTTCTTTAATTTTTTTTATATTCATAGCTAGACCTATCTGGTCGTGCCGAGTTATTGCGGAAGTTTAAGCATTAAAGGATATGGGATTCTACTTTACTTTATAGACACGGTTGTGGATATTTATACTGTGAAAAAGTTTGTTGAAATTGACAAAATGAACAGTGGATTTGTTTGATTGTTATGTTCAATCATTTTATAAGAAGTTAAAATACTGTAAATAATAATAATAATGGAACGTTATAGTTATATAAATATTTTTACATATTTGTTTTTTATTCAAAATATTGATATTGTAAAGAATAATATAATAAATTAATTAGCAGAATTTATACATCAAATTCTTTTGTCAAAATAATAAATCCTTTTTAAGCATCGAAAGTGTCTAAAAAACTGATATCATATTTAATTAATTATACTCATGTACACGCACGCACACATATACAGAGCGCACACTTATATGAACCAGACATTTCTAGAAAATAAAATTTATTAAACATGATAAATTTTTAATGTATCAAATTTTTTTATTCACATTGATAATTTAATGAATCCAATATAATTCAAAAATACAAAGTTTATTTCAAAAGTCAATTCATTTAATAATAGAACCGTGTTTAGTTGAGTAAAATAAGTAGATTTCGGTGGGATATGTCAGACTTGATAAACCCTAGAGTTCTTGTAAATTTATTTTTATTATAAGGATATTTTCCGAATGTGTATGTTAATGTCGTAGATTATACCATAGCGTACAAGAACTACAAATCATATATCGAGTTTAGCATCAGGTTCACTTTACTATTACGTAACCTGATGCATGTTTTTTTTAAATTACAGGGATTTCAAACGCAACAAAAAAAATTTACACTTTTGGGTTATTTGATAGACGTAGCTTAGGATAGAAATGGTTTATATTTACATCTTTTAGATATTTGAAAGGAACATACATTAGGTTATGTAATAGTTAACCAATTATCATACAAAATTCGATGCATAATTTTAAATTTTCTTACGTTTATGATAAAATACATGACTTTGTCATCAAAGGTACGAGTAAAAAGTATCTTTAACAGTAGGTGCATAATTGAATTGGTAAACTTTTTTAAATGAAAATCTCCATGCGTATTTATACAAAGGAACTCATGCCTTTAAATTATCTCTGCTGTTTTTCTTTCGCCTTTATTTTTTTTTTTATTTCTCAGAAAACTCTAGTCTTTTTTTTATTATCCTGTATTATAAACTCGTCTAATTACTAGCCAGTCCCATTGAAAAAAAGCAAAACACCTTTCCCTGAAATTATCCTTAATTAAATTTTAATGATCAAATCTTGTCGTTTATCACAAGGATTATAATTCGATCGCGTATCCCGAGCTACCGATGACATCGCCCTTACATTTTCTCTCATTAGCTTGCTCGTATACGTGCGCATACATCCGCACACGCGTGCACTCCCACACACACGAAATTTCTCTTTCTCATTTGGACATTTGACTCACTTTCGCGTATACAAACGTCATTCAAAATTAGAGGGCTCAACACAGCAACACCATACATACGAGATACGTTGTAACTCGATACTATGAAGGGAGAGAGAGAGAGAGAGAGAGAGAGATGGGACTGGAGAGCAAGTAGCTTGAAACTGCCTGTTATACACTAGAGACCGGATATGAGGTTGAAGTCTAAAAGGTAGTAGACTGCCACCATATAGAAAGGACAAAGAGGAGAAAGGGAAAAGAGAGATAGAGAGGCTTTTGGTAGATTGTTATGTTGGAAAAGGTGTAACAACTTGACTTTACTTCATGTCCTATAATTATTTTCTACCTAAGCTTTAGGGAAATAAAGGGGAGAGGAAAAAAGAGGAAAAATTAAAAGCGTTAGGGAACCAGTTTTTTTTTTATTCATGGCTGGGATAATGCTGTTTATTTGCAAACTTTAAAGAGTTTTGCGTTACGAAAGAAAAAAATTTCAATATTTATTTTCAAAACTAGAGGATACGCATCTATTTTTCATTCAAATCGAATAAAAATACAAAAATGCTCTGTAACAATTTAGATTAATTAAAAACTTTTATAGAAAACTATAAACAATTTCAACATATTTTGCAATTATTTATTGCAAAATGAGTTTTATGTTAGTCTAAAAGAAATTCTATTTTCTTTAATGAAGCGCAAAAAGATTAAATGATATAGTTTAAAAAAATAAGATTTTCCAAGTTCGTTCTACTAAATAGAGTTTGATCACGATTTTTTTAAAATATTTAATGTCGCTATATTTATCATAACATATTGATGTTAATTAGCGGCGGAGGTCATTCCAATGTGTTTGTGAACAAAACACATGTAACGTACAGCGGTGCTTGTATAAATCGGCCGAGAGCGGGATTCGAACTCGGAACCTCGAGATTATGAATCCATCGCTCTACCGACTTAGCCATTGAAACCTCCTGCATACAGCTTGATTTTAAAGAATTTTTGAATCTTGAGCGTTGGGGTCTAAAATTATAATTTTTTATTTTTACTGAAAAATTTTAATCTTATTTGAATGCAAAATACCATTAAATTATAAATAATTTAAATACGGTTTCTTTTCAGAGCAAAAATTAAAATCAAGATAACGGATTTATATTTAAATTTATTAGAATTGTAACATTATGTATTTTTACATTTGATTAATGTTAATAAATTAAGACGTCTTTTTATTTTTAAAAGACAAAGATAATAAAACAGAATCATATGCCTAATAGTAAATTAAAGATTACCAACTAGATTTTAATGATTATTCCAGACTATTTTCTATAGTAATAACGTACTTCATATTTTAGTATACACGGAAAATAGTTATAGTTACAAGAATCTGTCAATCCCAAGTGGACATATTTTTCGTAACTAGAAAACAAAGTCGTAACTGAGATAATAATAATAATAACAATAGAAAACATCGTAAGTCACGACTAATAATAAAAATGAAATTATAGACCAGTGGGAGTTATAATTTTGTACCAAGACCATTACTTAATCTTTTTACTCTATATATATATATTTTTTTTTTTGCTTATTCTATGTATTTATCGTGCTACACGCAATGTGTGACTGAAATACGGATTTTTTGTACTTGCAGTATGATGAATGATTTATCAGTAATACTTGGGTGTTTTGTAATTTTTTTGAGATTTAAGCTTATTTGGTAGATTCAATGATTTTTTAATTTTATTTGACAAATATTCAACAAAGAATAATTTATAATAGTATAGGATTTATTAATATTTTTATAACGTGAAGATTTTTGTGTTTTTGACTATTGGGTGATTTTTAAAGTGAAATCAGTGAAATTTTTAATGATAAGTACGCGCTGGGTAATCATTTAAGACTTGGAGCAAGATAAATGAAGAAAAAGAATAAAAATTATCAAATTGAAAATTCGTTAAAAGTTTAATAGTGTAATATTTTGCACTAATACTTATACAAGCATAAAAATTTTGTAAAAAAAAAAAATAGTAATGCATTGTAAATGAAATTATGCGTTCTTTTGTAAATTTCAAAATATACCAACAAAAACTTCGTTAAAAAATTGACGTTCCTTATCCATCTCATCTTTATAATTGACCCAATCCTACTTAGAGCTTTTATCTCAATTAACACAACTAACCAATCTCTTAAATATATGCGTTTACAACAAAAGCATCAACTTTAATATATAGATATACACAAGGCCCTATAATTCACGACACATCGTACGATGTTTATGCTAATCAACGATACGGAGATTGGTGTCTACACATACATACACAAACATATACATATATAGTTGCCGAGGTCATTCAGCTATCCGTGCACTTAATATGTGTCGTTGGGATTACGAGGTGAGGTCTAGAACTACTACTACAACTACTAGCACTATTAGTCGCTCTCTCTCTCTCTCTCTCTCTCTCGGATTCAGATTGCTAGTCTATGTTTTAGTATATAAGCTTATATACCATTGCCCCCTTTCTCCCATTTTCTCTCACTCTCTCTCGCTCCTTTATATGTATACGGATCACAAAGCAATGTCTTAGGATGTTATATAAGGGAGTGTAACGGAGTTGGACGGATGTCCCTGATTAATAGTACAGACCGTATATACATAGACCAAAGGATGCTTCCTAAGGATCAGCTGTTGTTTAGAAACTAGATTCTTAGATATACCCATGAACGTTACGTAGAGTTTTGTTATGTTGTATAAACGTTTCATGTCTGTTTCTTACCACTATGATCTTTTTAAATGCTGTTTTAATAATTTCTCGTGAATTTAGTAACTGTATGCTTTAAAAATTTTATATTTTTAGTTTTATTTTTTTTATAATGTCTTTTTTTAACAGAATTTATTTAACTTTTTGGATAATTTCATTTTACTTTCTTGACGTTATTACGTTAGTTGAATGCAATTATTTTTGTAAATTTTAGTTTGATTTAACTTGATTAATTTTTATTTTTAAATTTAACGCTGAAATTTGTAAAATCCACCTCTCTAGCTCTTGTTATTTTATTTTACGTTTACTCCTCATTTCTCGTTTGAATTCAAAATTTCAACCATTATTTAAACTTTCATTCGTATTTACCTTATTTTCACGATTTCTTTTTATAATTAATAAAATTTATTCTTCAATTTTCTTTTTATGTTTTTTGAGGCTTTGTAAAAAGTAAGTCGGTTTTCGATAATAGTCTGTTAGAAAGTTTATTTTCTTCTATTTATTTTAATTTTATTCTATTCTTATGCTAATATTTCAAAAATAAATAAAATCTTTTTTATTTACTAACTAAATTAAATATAATAATTTAAGAACCTTTTTCTCTATTTAAATACAAAGTACGAACTTAATTTATATGTATATTCAGCTATATTTACTTAGAAAAAAAAAAAAAAAAAATCTTAAGCACAATGCTTTAATACAAGAAATTAAACTTTTTTTCTCTCTCTCTCTCTCTCTTTTCTTTCACCTCATGCTACGAGGATAGATAGAGAATATTTGACGAAGCGTCCTTGAGAGGTTTATTCAACGGCATATATGTATTCAGCTTATACGAGCGGCTTGAGACTCGTCGCTATAGCTCTCGTGTTCCTATGGCACAACGTTTGCCCGGTGAATTAAGCAGCTGATGGAGAGAAATATAGAGGGAAGGAGAGGAGAAGAGTATTTTATGCACCAAGCGCTTTAGCTTCAACCGAATTATGCGCACGACTATGCGAGCGCTGATTCGACGCCTGTATCTTTCCGAGCGCTTGGGTTTAGATTGTATAACTATACATGGATGAGAACAATTTTTTTAACTTTTTCGTTTTTATTTTTTTTTCCTGCAATTTTCTTTTTAGTTTTTAAGAGAGGAAAAAGCTTGTTAATTGTCTTTTTGAGATTGTTCGATCATGAGTTATTGTAAATTTTGTTGAATTGATATATATTCAGAGGATGATTTGATTCTGATGAATTTGTTAATAAACTTTTTTATTTATTGATATGTTATGTTAAGTCCAAAATATAAATGTTTATATATATATATAAATATATAGAGCCGGTGAGTGGCTCAGTCGGTAGAGCGTTGGATTTGTAATCTCGAGGTTCTGAGTTCGAATCCCGCTCTTGGCAGCCGATTGATAGAAGCACCACTGTACGTTACATGTGCTGCAGTTCACAAACACACTTACAAGCTCCGTCGCTGATTAGCATTACAAAATAGCATAAATATAGCGACGTTAAAGAAGAATAAAAAATATATATATAATGTTTTCACAAATTCAGTATTTCATTTTCTTTTTTTATACTATTTATTGATAATTTTCAATTTAAGTTTATACATATAGGGTCAATTAAAATAATTTAAATATTATAATAATTTTCTTTTGAAATTAAAATTTAGTAAGAAATAACAAAACATAAAATTATACTGACTCCTATACTAACGTATAAATTATTTCCTTCTTTTATAGCCTCTTTAACTTTTAGTTTTTTATTATCTACTTGAAAAATATTTTCAAGCAGTGCATGTAAGTAAATAAACAAAAAAAAAAAAAAATATAAAGGCAAAAAAGACAAAAAACTTTTTTCATTGTAAATAAATTTTCTTACGTACGATCTTCAAGCGAATTATAAAAAAAAGGGTGGATGGGATTTCTTTGAAAATAATTTGTTAATAAATGAAGAATTACGAAAATTAGCGTAAAATATTAATTTTAGAAAATTTTTAAATAATATGTAATAAACTTCTAATTATAATCATCGTTTGTTTCATTAATAAATTACACTTAGGAAGTTAAAATATTAACTTTCAACGGCAAATTAAGTCGAATTCATAAATCAACATTTTGAAAATAATAATTTTAAAATATTCGTATAATTATAATTTAAATTATTCATTTAATAATATACAATATAATATTCATAATAGAATTGTTTACATTACAATATTCGCGCAACCGTAATCGATACATTTAATAACTTTAATATTAAATTAATAGTGTTTTTTTAAAATTTAAATAAATTAATAATACTCATAAATGATTTTAAAATGAAAATTGTTTAAACATTAAAATGGTTGATTCTCTGTTTACCATTTTGACAATGATACACACACATATATACACCGTAATAATCATATTTAATTAAATTTATTGCCGGGATTAATAATTTAGTTGAATTCAAAATTAATTATAGGGTAGATTCATTCGGATATATTATCATGTAAAGTGAATATTAAATTTCGTTGCCATATATATAATGTGACGTTTAATTTTAAAAAATGTAAAAAAATTTAACCGAATTTTAAAAGCCAATAATTAAATGGAAAATTTTAAAAAAGAAGTAGAAGAAGTAAAGCATAAATTAAACATCATTGTCTATTAATTAACTTACAAAATCCATAAAAGCTCTTATAATCCAAAAAAAAACTTAATTAAATTTTCCTAAAAAATACTTTGGTTCATAGAAAATCATAGATATTTATTGCGGTATCAAAAGAAATCCTACTAAAGTAACCAAAAGGAAAAAAAAATGCAAGACTTAAAAAGTAGTAAGGGAGTGAAAAAAAAACAATAAAAAGACGAAGAAAAAAAAGAGAAAGAAATACTAAAACGAAATAAATAAAATGAGAAACGGTGGTTAAAAGAAGGCAAATCAAAAAAAGGGGGAAATACAGCCGTAGCTATACAGGCCGGTGGTAGAAAAATAAAAAAAAGAAGAAAAGCAAGAAAGAAGATAGAAATAAAACAAAAAAGAATAGAAAAGAAATAGAAAGTCTGGTGGCATTGCACATACAAATCCAAGGATAATTTAGTATGCATGCGCAATGCGCTTCTCTGGGGTTGGTACCTACTGGTTGGTTTTCCCCTTATACTGGTTAGGGGGGTTTTGTAGTTGGGAGAGAGAGAAAGCGCTGCGCTCTTCTTTCGCTTTAATTGTCGCAATTCAGAAGGAGATTGCGTGACCGGCCTAGCCAACCGTTTTGTTTCTTTCTTTATTTATTTTTTTTTTTTTCGTTTGCTATATACCCTCCGGTAGCTAGAAGAGAAACAAAATGCAACGATGTAGGAGTTAAATAAAATTTAAAAAAATAAAATAAAAAAGGAAAAGAAGAAACCCGAAAATAGAGCAAAATGTGGAAAGAGAAATGCAAAGTGTGGTGTGGAAAATCTGCTAAATAAAAGTAAAAAAGATAAAAAAAAAAAGAAAGAAAGAGGCGAGAAAAGTAAGGGAGAAGGAGAATGAAATTAAAGTCACCAAGAAGAGAACGCGAACTGAGTTTATAAAACATCCAAGATCTGGAAGGAAATAAATATCGAGTTGTTTTTCAGACAAATGCATATCTGATTTATTAATATAAGAAGTGGATGGATTGTGAATTGAAGCTGATTATTAATAAATTTTGAATTATTTTTAATACTGATAATATTAAATAAAATATTTATTATTTATTATTATTATTTAATATTTTTTTCTTTTACAGTTTTTGTAAAAGCTTTGAAACATATGCTGATTTTATATTATTTCATACGTCATTTTTGTACTTTTGTTGCAAAATAAATATTTATCTATTTATCTGTCAACGTTTCAATACAAAAATTATTATTATTATCCTTGTTCATACAATTTTTAATAGGTCAATTCATAGATTTATCTAATAATGTATCGAAAGTAAAAAAAGTGATTATACTTAAAAAAATTAAAGCTAATATACTTTTTTTTGTATATTTTAATTTCATTAACGAATTCGTTAATCCGATGTTCAATATCTAAAATCCCAAAGCAAACCCCATATAATTTAAAATTTTCTCCAAGATTAATCTCCAAATTATCAGGAACAAAATACTCTGATCGTTTCGTTAATACGCAGCGAAGTTAAACACTGTGAGAATCAAAGGAAAAAAAAAACCAGAAAAACATCCACGCCAAAAAAGAAAATAAAGAAAAAAAAAGGGAAACAATAAAATGCAAATAACCGTGATAGAGATCTTTTTTTTTTTATTTTCATCCCTTTTAATTTCCCGATCTTCATTGAGCGGAATCATGGGTGTCAAGTATCCATTTGTTCTACTGTCTCTTCCTCTATATCTTTCATTCTTCTTTCTTTAATTTTTTTTCCTCTCTCTCTCTCTCCTTTTTTTTCTTTTGCTTTTGGTCTTTTTTCGAAAGAGAAACGTCACTTCATTCTTCGATCTTTTCTATTCGTTTTTTTCTCTCTCTCTCTCCCCTTCATCTACTTCCATCCACTATTAAACTTAATTGAATTTCCAAGCTCTTGCGCCTTTTTCCAAAGCAGTTTCACTACTTTTCTCCCTATCTATACATGTATATAAACGCTTGAATTCCCATTGCCATTGTCATTACCATTGTCATTGACCCGCGAATCCGACTACCGAATGTTTTACAAATTTACATCTGGCTCTGATACCTTCCAATTTTTATATGTATAGATGTATCTTACTATTTTGCTATGTCATCCGATACAATAAACTTCCCAAACTAACTTTTTTTTACTTGTTTTTTTGTTTTGTAAATCTTTTCATGTTAATTTTTTTAGCTTAATGATTTTTAATTTATCGCAATTTGCTTATTCGATTTTGAGCTTTTTTTTAGGGGGGAAAGAAAATTAGCTTAATTGTTTTTTCATTTTACATGAACGCGCATACTCCATTTATATTTATATTTTCAAATTATACTGCATATATATGATAAAAATGTGATTATTAGTTACAGATAAAATAAAAAAAATTCTAAATAACATCAAAATATTATAACATTGCCAAAGAAACAATTGCTTATTGAGACCATTAGTATCCAGTAATTTCAAAGTTTGTAACCAAAATTTCTGTTTTAATCCATCTTTTTCAGACGTTAAAATATTATATTTTTCTAAAAATTCTCTTACTTTTAAATTACAGCATTAGAACTCACTAATGTAATAAAAAAGTACCTCCTTTACAAATCAAACCAACTCTAATTACTCCAATAATTTTCTCGCATTTCCAATCAATTAACAGTTTATCTTTCCCCTTTAGTTTAATGAAAAAATGCCAACAAATTTTTTCCAATTTTCTCCCATAAACGCGCGTATATTTATAATCGATATGAAAATCTCCAGTGAATATTCCAAGTCTAATAGCAGTAAGCATTTGGCTCATAAACGTATATTGTATAAAGACGCCAATAGGAGTTTAGTAGGTATAAGTCCCTTATGTAAAAGGGGGTCGGGGGAGGTGGGAAAAGGGGTTAGAAGTGTATATACGTATATATGGAAAGGAAGATTATACGGTTACATTTTAGCTCTTTGAAACTTTGTAGTCTCGAACGATTATGCGATATACGGAATATTCCTCCTATAAAGTGAAAGAGAGAAAGCTCCAAAATGCTTGCGAGTTTATTGCATTATGAGTAGCTCTCTTGGCGATTAGCTAAGCGTTTATTTCTATTTCCATTTGCCCTTTTTCCTTCGGCTAATTCTCTTATATGTTTTCTTTTTGTTTTTTAACTTCTCCTATAGTTTTTTTTTCTTTCCTTTTTTTAATTCTGTTTTTTAAAGTTTTAGGAGGGTATTTTGCTAATTTTCCATTCGATGTAATTTTAAAGTTTCAAAAGCTTTAAGTAGGCACTTACCGGACTGCCGAGGAGGGGTGTGGGATCTGGAGAAAATTTTATACTGTTATTTAGATTGAGAAGATTAAACTCACCTATCGTAATAGTAGTCCCTGGAACAAAAAAAAGATAAGGTTGTGATTAGCATATTCGATAAAATAATAGTATGTTATCAATAATTTAGTATTTTAAAATGTTTTAATTAATTAATATCATTCATATATATTAAACATATCATATAAATATAGATTTAACATTTTATATGAGACGTATTATAAAATTTTTTCGTTAAATTCAGGAAGATATGAAATAGTGAAATCTGTGTCTCATGAGATAGACTTCAACATGATCAAGTCAAACATATCTAAAAAATGTCTGTAATAGATAAGATGGTTGCAGAAAAAAATTGTTATTGTAAAAATTAAAAACTATTTCATCCACTCGTGGAGAAAAATTCTATAGGAAAAACTACTATACCACATTTTAATAGACACATTTGATTTTGTGTAAAAATTACTATTTATACATACTATTTTAAATTGCTGTATCTATATAAAAATAATAAAAATTATAAATGATCCAAAGTAAATTTTCCCATATGTATATTAATTTTTATTACATAAATATAATAATTTTTTTTGAAAATTAAAAAAATCGTACGGTTATAATGTAACATGGTAACTTTTCCTATAAAATTTTTCTCCATGCTCATGAAATAAACAAAAATAAAAATTTCATCATTACATTTTAATGACATCACATAACTAATTTCAAAAGTATAAATTCAAAACTTTTACAACATTGGAAAAAAAAAGAAGAAATGTAAAAAAACCTCAATGTAAAAGTATCTATGATCATATCCGTCGAAAGTCCACTTTCAACCGTACTATCAAACTCCGCCTCGCTCGAAAAAGCTTTGAGATATAGCTGAAGGGGGGGAAAAGAAATGATAGTGGTGCGGTGTCGCCAAGTGGCTGCAACTTTTTCAAGTATCATCCCTTTCCCTACCACCTCCTTACTCCTTCTTACACCATCTTTTCTATCTCTTTACTCTTTTCAAGTTGCGACGCGTCGCCCGTTCATCCTCCTCCAAAAGGATTATACACTCTTTCGCGATCTTTTTTTTCCTCTCTCTTTCTTTTACTCTTAGAGCTTTATACATATATTTTGGTGTGTATATATATATATCGCTATGCTATCATCCCAAAGCTTTGGCTTCACTTCTGCTCGAGTATCACTCGTATAAAGCTCTCATTTGCGCCTTTCGGCTCATCGCACTCATGTGTAGGTAGGTATGTATGCATGTATGTTGCGTCTTATATGTGTGTGGATGTATATATACGTATATATATGTACAAGTTAGAAAGGTCTAACAACGTGATTTTCATCGCGTACAGCACTCAGAGAGCTAAAGTGGAGAGCGTTGTCCTTCGATGGCACGTGCCTAAGGCTTAATCCTTCTCGCTTCTTTTTTTTTTTTCTTCATTCTTTCGTTCTTTTCTTTTTTCTTTTCTTTCTTTTCCTTTTATACTTCTTAAAGTCGCGACGAAAAAAAAATGAAGAGAGAGAGAAAAAGGGAAGGGAATCTTTGGTTATATAGATATAGACTTCTTATTTTTTTTTGCTACTGTGTTACTACTTTAGTTGAAAGGAAGAAAGAATGCGAACAGTTTTCTTAATATGCGGAGAGAAAAAAGTAAGAAAGAATGAAAGAAAAGGATGAAGTAATTTTTTGACTTTAAGAGGAAGAGCAGAGGATATGGCTTGACGGTTTAGAAAAGATATGGAAGATTGGATGATTTTTTTATTGGGTAAGGATAAAGAATGGATAAAGATGAAGGTTGGACTACTTTTGAATTCTGAATTATCGCGACGCTTGGTGGATTTTTTTTTTAAAGTTTGAGCTTGGAATTTGAAAAATTTGCTGGAATTCTGATTATTGGGTTGAATTTGTTAAGCATTAAATTTATAGGATCTTATTAAATTTTCTTTTTAATTGGAATACTTGAAAATTGATAAAATTAAATAATATTCAGGAGATTTTAATGAGTCAGCTAATGTTTATGAATGTTTAATAATAAGCAATTAATAAACATTTATTTTATTTAGTAAAAAAGTACATTATTTGAAAATTTTTAACACATTTTAAGTATGTGTAAAATTGTATAAAACGTGATTTACAGATCTTATCTTATACAAATATAAAATTTAAAACGTATTTTTTAAAAATCAATGAAAATTGAATAATATACGCAACAAAATAATATAATTAAATAAAATTTTATTCGAGGTCGTCAGTAGCTCAGTCAGTAGAGCGATGGATTCATAATCTCGAGGTTCCGAGTTCGAATCCCGCTCTCACCAGTCAATGGATAGAAGCACCACTTTTTACGATACATGTGCTTTGTTCACAAACACATTGATGACCTCCGTCGCTAATTAGCATCGTAATGATAGATGAAATACAGTGACGTTAAATAAAATTTTTAAATAAATAGAATTATAAAATTAGAAAATTGGATTTACTTATATTTTTATTGTAGAAAATAAAAAAAAAGTTAATTACACATGATTCATTGAATAATAAACATTTATTTGTATTATAAAATATATGAATTTTTTTTTCATCGTTTTTAATAGGAATTGCATTTGTTTTAAAAATCATGCATGAAAAATATGTGAAGCTTTCACTAAGTTATCTATTCTACAAATTAGATAAAAGCCCGATTTGTAGAATTATAAAACTAAGTTGTACAATATATTTTTGTTTTATTGATTGATAGAATTCATCTATTGTTTAATTCATTTTTGATAAATTTTTCTTTGACGACCCAACAATTTAATATTAAAACATTTTGCGATACTTTATATAAAATTTAATAATGCGTATAGTCTGACAGGATTCGGCCTGTATCTACTCACGCAATATGGAATAAAAAAATTTTTAATATAAAAAATTCTTTTAATATTTGATAATATCAAAAATAAGAATATCACGTGTAACGTCTATTTAAATTACCTTTTTACTTCTTTCAAAATATCAATATTAACTTATTTGATTATCATCATAGTTATATTCTATGCTTTTCTAAAAAAGAAATTCACTATTTTTTTTCAATATAAACATACGCATGTTAAAATTATGTTTACAAGAATTTTTATATTATTTATTCTAGGAAAATATTAAAAATTTTAGAATATTCCAAAAAAGTTCATATATTAAATCTCTCAAGTTTTCTGAAATTCAAAATACTAAAGCAATTCTCATGATTTCATTCCATTCGCAATTTTAATGAGCTTGAAAAATACGACTTTTCTTCTTATTTTATAAATAATACCATTTTTGTATTTCAAATTAACCCAAAGCACAAAGAGATTTGAAATTTCAAACGAAAAAAGATCCGTAGCATTAAAGCACGATGAAAATACGGAAAAATTCTGATGAAGAACAATGATAATTTGAAGAATAATTATTCGTTTAAAAATAATTTTTATTAGGTAATTAGGTAAATTTTCTCTTTTAATCCAATTTCGTCTTACGTATAAGATACATATGAAAAAAAAAGGAACGAAGAAGTATAAAATAAAATAAAAAAAAAGTACATAATGTCATAACGAAAATTTGCACTGGGTTTTAAAATATTCTGAATTAGCATTTTCGTGGTGTATTCGCCTTAATTAAAAAGAAGTATATACATACACACACGCGTATATACACATATATATTCAATTTTATGCAAGAGCTAGAAAAATTTGACTTTGAAAGAATTAAACGACACAGCTTCTCGTTTTGAAAAAAAAGGGCAAAAAAAAGAGAGTATATCCTTTTCCCCATTTTCTTCTTCTAAAAAAAAGAAAGAAAGAAAGAGGAAAGAGAAAGAAAAGATGAAATTAGAGGGGTAAACGAGAATCTGAATAAATTTACACCATGGAGAAAGTGAGATAAAGCCTGGTAGAGCTTCTCTAGCGGGCACACAAGCCTTGAGAAAATAAGCATAACGGGCTATACGGAAGAGAAGAGGATAAAGATACATATATACAAAAGAAAAGAAAAAAAATATAACGCCAGAGAGAGAGGGAGAGGAACGACTGAGAAAACATAGAAAGTCGAATGTCCTGGAAAAGATAAACAGAGAGATTACATTTACATTGAAAAGAGGGTCCGAGTAGATGAAAAAAAAAAGAATCACATTGCTAGACAAAGAATAAGGTGGAAAGAAGATAGGCGTATGTATATATGCGCTTGTTGGAATAAATGAGAAAGTCGAAAAAGAAGGTTTGGAGAGAAAAAAAATTTTTTTCTTTCTTTGGTAAAAAATAATATTAGGTCAATGTGTAAAAATGTAAATATGGAATGATAAGGCAAGATGATGAAGTTGATGTTGAATGGATATGAAGATTAATGATACGATTGGTGGATAATTAGATCAAAAAGTTTATTAAATATTTTAATTCAAATTTTTGCCAAATACATCTTCAGACTTATAAATACAAAATTTATGAAAATAATTTATCAAAATAGATTAAAAGTTTCAAATTTTAATCAAAGCAATACCAATTTCAACTGACTTGATTACAATTGAAATGACGTCATAGCGAATCCATAATTAAATTCTTTTATTTTAAACCAAAGCTTAAAATGGTAATAATATTCTCTCTGTAATTATATTAATTTATACAATAATTGTTCGCTATATTAGAACATCGTCGAAGACCTACTTTTATTAACAGATTTGATTGGCATAAGATTTACGAATAGACTTTGATTAGCTTATTCAATAACATTTAAAATTTGATTGTTTTATAATCACACATGTATACGACCATAGAAATTATTCAAGATTACATAACCCAAATCAGTTGATACACTTGAATTTTAAGTTGTCTGGTAAACTTGAAACATTCAATCAAACACAAGGACTAAACATTTAGGAACTGCACGGAAACTGTTTTCATTTTGAATTTTTAATAATCTGAAAGTTTAGGCCAATGACTGATTAATTATAAATTTATGATTTCAAATACTAAATGAGGAGACTAAAATAGTTTAATTCAGTCTAGTCCATAAATTAATTATTTATCATAAAGACAAATAAATTTACGAGATTGATTATTTGAAAATTTGGCTACTAAAATTCAATTCTAATAAGTCAGGTAATCTTTTCAAGCCTAACACTCGTATAATTTAAGAAAATAATTTTTTCCATTCAAAATAAGACATGATCTATGACACAAAATTTTTAGTTCAAAATTCAAATGAACATTCTCATTGTCCTTCCCTTGAAAGAAAAAAAAATAATGATCAATTTACAAAGTTTTACACTGCAATGATTATTTTTCAAAATAGTAATCGAAAAGTATAGTCTCAACTACAACATATAACATTATTCTCTAATGAAGTCCTTATAAGAGCATCTCACGACTAGCAGAAGGAGAGTAAGAAAGAGAAAGTAAAAGGAAGAGAGAGAGAGAGAGAGAGAAAAAGAAAAGAAAAGGTAGTGTAGTAAGAGAGTGGAGAGCAAGAGAAGCAAGCATAATAAATGCTTCGTGGCGTAATCTCATACTTAAATCATGACAAATTGCCGCGACGCCGTTAGCCTCCCGCTATGTGTGCGTGGCAGGTTCGTTCGCGTTGTAAGAAAAGAGAGAAAACTAGACGAGAGAGAGAAATAAAGAGAGTAAGGTAGCCAGATTTATCAGAAAGCGTACTACTACTGCTGCTATAACGGCCGTTGCTTTTCTCTCCTGCGAAAATGGAATCTGATGTTGGGAAGAAAAAGAAAAAAGAAGAAAAAAAAAATATAATGCGAGAGCAGAAAGAACGGGGTGCAAAAATTGCGAAATAAGACGTGAATAAGGTGAATGAAATTTATAGATACTATAGTCCGAGAATATTTGGCCAAGGTAATTGAAGGTGTGTTGGAGAATATTTTAAGGTTTGTTTTTTAAACTTTAATTGATTATTTAGTTATGATAACAATGCTGTAATTTATCACAAATTGAAATTAATTTTTTTAATATTCAATATTTTAGTGACTTTAAATAGAATGACAATAGTAAATTTTATAAAATTTTTTGATTTTTATTGAATTTTTTCAGATTTTATGCATTGTTAATGCAAAACGATGTTTTGTTTATATATTAAACATTTATATATTAAATATTTATATATTAAATATTTTAAAAAGTAATGAATTTTAATAATTAATTCATATATTAAAACTAATTTATTATTTACTAGTTCCCATAAACACTTCGTACTTAACAATAAATCGAAAAATTTATTAAAAATTTAATAAAATCCTAGCAAAAATTCAAAAAATTTTAAAAAATAAGTTTTTCAATCTTCAAAAAATTTAATATAAGACAGACAACACATAATTTCATTTCATAATATAATTTTCAAGTCATATGTTTAACGCATACCAGTAAAATAAAAAATGAAAAAAATTCTATAATGAGTACGAGAAACGCCTTGTTGAAAAGTTTCTCGAAAAAAAAGGTGAAAAATAAAAAATTTCAACGTGAACAAAGCTGTGAAATTGACTCACGCGCAAAAATCTTTCTATTTTATCATAAATGCGCCAGCGCGCGAGAAAAACGAAGATGAGTACAGACGTTGAACGTAAAATATTTTTCAGATGCAACATTTTTCATGCCCCAAGTAACTTTGCCTTTTTACAAAACTTGAGCGTTTGCGAATCAAAAATTAATAATTGGTCGGAAATTGTTTTTTTTTAATATAAAAATCTTTGAAAAATAAAGTTTAGAAAATTTTAAAATAATCAAGCAAATTAAAATATATATTCAATCGCATTAATTTGGTTTATTCTTAATGAAATTTGACATATTAATGAACGTTATTATGACACTCTTTATTTATTTTAAATTTTCGCTTCATCGTGCGATTAAATCCATTAATTAATTAATTATATTATTAATTCTTTAACCAATAATGGAAAATTGTAAGTAAAATTTTATTGCAAATCAATCATTTTTGTTTTAATTATGAACAATTACCGATTCGTCTATATATATATTTTATGACGTATGAATATATGCAAATGCTTTTATGCATATTACCGAGCAAATATGAATATTATTATTCCATTTGGCTATCGTCATTAATAAAGTGGAATCGTTCATTAAAATTTCAATCCGAAATCATTCAAAATTAAATAAATTCAATAAACTTAACGCATAATCAATTTTTCATTTCAAAGATTATTCCTAAATTCTATTATTTTAATAAAAAAGAAAATATTTTAATATTCCAAAATAGAATATAAATAAAGAATAATTAGTAACTAAAAATTTTTATACAATTTGTTATTGTAATCTTACTTTTCTTATCTTATTACTGTAACAAAATAAAAATTCTTAATTGTCAATAAATACAAGCTTGAAGTTTCAAAAACTAAAATTTCTTCTTTTTTGTACGTTATCCAATACATTCCACATTTCGTTCCTAATTTCTTATTTGCAGAAAAACTAAATTTCTCAAAATCATGCAACATACGCTAATTATGAACTTTTTTTATAGGAACAAATATACAACTTAAAAAAACCAAGCAATTAATAAATAAATAAACATGCCCAATATAAACTACTAATTATCCGTCTTGTATTCCAAAATCCAAAGAAAAAAAATCATACATTCTGTATATTGTACAAATATTAGCTAATGCTTACGAAGCAAATAAAAATTTCCTTTTTATCCGACTAGTCAAACAGACGTTATAAACACCGATCGATTACACAATTATGGGCTCGTCTACACTGTTTAATCGCTAAAAAGATAGCGAGACAACATGAAAAAAAGAAAACATGATGGAAAACCAAAAAAAAAGAAGAAAATTATGATTCTTTTAATCGTGTTAGCATAGGCGGACACTGCAGTTCCGTTTAATAATAAAGTGCATCGCGACAATATCCCCCCCCCCAAACCAGAGCATAATATAAAGAGAAGATAGCGAGAGAAAGATGTATAGAAATAACAAAGGGTCATACACAGATATATGCATACAGCACATAAATATATAAACAAACGGAATGGTCATTAGAGGGGTGTTATAACATTTTAATGGTTATTACAGCTCTGGCCAAAACTAGAGTTTACTTTATGTTTGTATGGGTTATACACATATACAGAATGTTTTCTTTATTTCTCTTTGTCTATATCCATTTATATTTCGTGGCCGATTTTAAACCTTACCTCTTTCACGCACGATGCGCGCGTGTCATTTTTGCCTTTTGTGAGGTTTTCGGTTGGTTTTTTTTTCTTTGGATTTTACTTATCTTTAGACATATTTTGATGTTGTTGTGTATTTTTAGAAGTTTTGAAAGTATTTTTGATGTATTCTGTACTATTGTAAATTTTTAAAACATTTCTGATGTTTTTTTTTATTTTTACTTTTTGCCGGATTTTCCTTTCACTATTGCTTCATTTTGTGTATTGTTCCTCATTTTAGCCTTTTTTCAAAGTTTGA
The DNA here is from genome assembly GCA_017163975.1 of Anastatus disparis. Lineage (NCBI taxonomy): Eukaryota > Metazoa > Arthropoda > Insecta > Hymenoptera > Eupelmidae > Anastatus > Anastatus disparis. Next base: position 1,386,960 of record JAFFSR010000218.1, on the reverse strand, counting down.
TTCTTTCCTTCTAATTTCGTCGAGTAGAAAATGGAGTAGAGATTATATAAAGTTTAATGAGTCACTGGTTCGGTAAATGAAATGTACGATTAAATATTTTTATTGAAATCCTCTTTAGTACAAAGATAAATTTTTGGTAATTATATTTAGTTCTTTAGAGTCTGCCAAAAGACATTTTAAAATTATTTCTAATATTTATTTCATCAAAATTTTTTATCAACTTCAAAGATAAATTTTTACTTCGATAGTTATGAATTTTTTTTCCCACATAAAACTGTTAAATCTAACGAAATAAATGCATCCATAAACTATCACGATTTAAATCGTAGCTCATGCGGAAAAAATAAGTGATTTAGAGCATTAAAAATTGATTTTAAAAATATATTGATCGATAAGTTATTACTATCTAAGCAATTTTTAGGTGAGCGAAAAATGCCACAGGCTACAATTTTATGTGCTACACGGAGCCTGGCTGAAAATATTCTGAAAAATTTCTATATATTTTTAGTTTACTAACTGAAAGAGTTGGATATCAATCCAAGGTGAATAATTTGAACTGGTGTAGCGTAGAGAATAGTTAAGGTGATATGATTTTAATGATAAAGATTGGAATTATTTATATCGATTATTGTTATTTTTGATAACATGAACAGTTTAGTATACAAAAAATATAAAAATAGTACTTTTATTTATAATTAATGGTTTTCGAAATTTGATATATTATTAAATTTATTTCAATTTCACTCTATAAAAAATTTTAATATACAAAGAAAGTAAATAAATAAAGTAAAGATAAGCCGGCAGATAAGAAAAGTGAAAAAAAAGAATGGCAAATGTAATAGAAGTAGATATAAAGAAAGAAAAAAAAATAAGAGAAGAGAAGAAAAAAAAATAAGAAAAATGAGAAGAAGAAAACATATGAAAGCTATAACTTTTGGTGTGTGTGTGTCTGTCGAAACTATGTCAACCAAGCTCTAAAAATAGTTGAAGGTATGAGGAAAAGCAGTCACCTTTAACCCCTCCTCCCCCGTTTTCCCCCTTTACCTTTAGCATATAAAAGTACCTTTGAGCCTTTTTACATCTATATATTTTGTCTTTTTATCCATCTTCAGGTTCTAGAGTACGTTGACTATAAAAGCAAAATTTGAACGTTTCTAGGGAATATTTTTATCTAAGTGGATATAAACATTTTTCTTGCAAGAACTTTTTCATATTTGTCAGTAAATTTTTTTCTTCCCTTTTTTTTCGAGTCCATCGATTTTATAGAACTTTTGAATTATATTAGCTGTATTAAAAAACATTTCAATATTCGATATTATTTTTATTGATTTATGTATAAATAAATTATAAGATAATTATTAGACTGATATACAGTATTTTTAGTTTTAGTTTATCGACTGTGATATCATTTTTACGTGCAATTTTTGTGTCAATTTCTGTGTTATATGCTAATTTACTATTATTTTACACGCCATTTTGGTACATATATTATAAAATAAATATCCATCTAATTATATATAATTGAATCTAATATCAATTTGTTCGATTAAGGATATGTCTGACTATTGTAAGCTATTACTACTTAACACGCCTGAGAATCTAATTAGAAATAAAATAATTCAGAAAATCATTTTAAATAATATTGAGATTTCCTGAATGAAGAATAGAATATTTTGTTTTTCAATGATGATTTTAAATGAAACGAAAAAAAAAATAAAAATCCTTTCTTTTAATTTGTAAAATCAGATTACATTCTAAAGTTTCCTTTCAATAGCCGGTCGGTACATTGGTCAATTGATAACATCAGAATCAAGTGGAACTTCCACTCCGATTGATGTTGAATTTCCATGTACGTATCTATTGTTTGTTAGCAAACTCTGTCTCCTCTTTCATTCATTTACTGTGTATATTAAGCGTATACGCGTAGCCATTGGAATCAGAAACCTTTGCAAAAATTAAAAGCTTCGAACGTATAAATTCGAGAATCTATAATTTGTTTTAAACTTCATTCCTTTTCATATGCTTTAAATCTAATTTAAATTTTACTATCTAATTTTAGAGAATTTCTAAAAAAAATAATTATTTTTTTCATATTAAATAATTTTGATTTTATAAAATAATACATTTATTTTTGTCATTACAATGTTATTGTTAATGTTTAGTGTAAAAATCAAAGATTCAAACCATTAACTTAGAAAATTTTTTTTATGATTTTAACTTTAATAATGAGATCTTAAAACTTGCTCAAATTTACGAATAAATAGGTAGTACCTGATTTGACATTGGGCATACTTCAAATTTAATTATCTATTTATCAAACCAATTACATCTATATGCCATAAACTTTACAATTTCTTCATCTTAATTTATTGAAAATACTAATTATTAATAAAACAACGTCTCACTAATTAAAATTAAAAAGCAAATCATCTTGCTGATTACAACGATCCAGCAAAGTAAAATCTAAAACGAACGAAAATTAGGATAAAGCCAATGGGATACATAGGAAAGGACAGATATTCCAAGGTTTGCTATAATAGTTGAATTTCAAAGGTTGAAGAGAGACGGTATGATCGGTATAGAAAGCAGGCACAAACACAAGAGTAGTAGTAGTAGTAGGTAAAGGTGGAGTAGTAGGAGGAGAGGGGGTATATATCCTCTCGTGGTTGAACACCCAACAGAAGAGCATATTTGCAGACTGGTCAAGCGTAGTTCAACCAACATTTCACCACCATTAGTATTCAATTATCCGATTACGCCAAGGGACCCTATACGTTCTATCTTTCTCTCTTTCTGTCTCTTTCTATCTTCAATGCTTAAAGTCTAAAACGAGGAGTATATAACGTATATACTTACAAGCTTATATGCATGTATACGCGAAAACATATGCGCGTATCTTGCATAAGTATTTGGCGCTTCAAGTGTACGACTACAGCCGTTGAGACAATAGAAATTTCTGAAGCTTTCGGTATGCATGATTTGTATGATTAAATCGTCGATATGATTATTGTTTGTATTATGATTCCACGTTGCATTCAGATATTTTGCCAAAGTTACTTCTAGTTTGGAATTTTTTTTTCTTCCTTTTTCACGGACAGGTTCATCATGAAGAAAGGTATTATAAAGTTTGAGTTTCGAATCATCAGAATATCTGGGATTTAATTTATGCTTCTGGAATTAATGAATGGTATTTGCAAAAATATATATGGATTTCGAAACTTTGAGTTCGAAAATTTAATTTCGAATACAAAGCACAGAACCGACCATTTTAATTATCAATGGTAAATATTACTTCTAAAATGAAAACTAATTAAATTCGACGAAACTAAAAATTAGTTTAAATTCATCTATAAGCTACTAATTACTATTACTTTTAAAAGTTCATTAACGCTTCGAAAAGGGCAAAGTAAAATAAAAAAAAGAAGAGACTTGCAACGCTTTTTAATTTGCTTTCCTACACTTTATCAGCTACTTTCTCGAAACGCAGTATATAGCTTGCACATTTTTGAAATCAAGGGAAATGGAGGAGGAAGGGGGTAGATAGGCACGAAATCCATATGACGTTGAACAAAGAGGCAAATGATCGATGTAATTATAATCGAATAACCTAACGCGCGACATATATAATAGCCTCTCTTTCTCTCTCGTCTCTTCCAGCCCAAGAGAAAATCGTGATTGATATGAGCTACGTGGAAAAAGTTAATTAGCCCCTCTCTCGTACTCAGCCACTTCTATAGATGACTAATTAGTTTTGCGAAGATTGGTAGAGAGAAATGACGAGAAAGGATATGGTACTTTCAAAGTACTGAAGTGATATCATCTTTTTTATTTTATCACGCTTTATTAGAGATATGATCTGTCGATGTGACGATTGCCTTTTTTGTGATTTGTGAATTGTGACGATTATAGGAAGATATTTTTAAATGCTTTGAAGCATTTTAAATTTGAATCTTTTTAATTCATTTGATAATTATTTCATAAGAAATTAAATAATTTAAAAAAATTTTTTATTGATTTAAGTCTAAATTATAATATTGATAAAGATCAATTAATTTTTGGAACATTTGAGGTTATGTTGTTACATTAATTTTACTAATTTTGATTGGATTTATTCGAGCTGTTTATTCAAATTTAAATAAGAAAAAAAGTTTCATGTTTCATCTAATTTGATACCATAGGATGATAATTGAAAAATAAATTAATTTAAACTTATCACCTACTTTAGACATATTTTATCAATTCGCAGTGAACAGTGACACTCAATATTCCACCGAATACATCAGACACTGATCTATTAAAAAAAAACAAATCAAAAAGAGAGAGAGAAAAAGAAAGACGAATTTTCCGGAGCATTTCATCTCATTTTAATACGAACCGATCGCAGCATAGGGGGGGATTAAGGAGAAAACCGATGACTCATGCCTTGCGTATCAACGAAGTAGAATCTAAAAATGTAATTAAGGGTTACTTCCGGCAAAATCCTTCCTCTCTTTTTTTTTTCAAACAGGTTTTTCGCGCTTGGTTGAATCTATGCTAATTAAAAGGGTCTTTTTCCTCTTTTTTTTTCTATTCTCTCGCTCGCACATACTCGACACACTAAGTTATTATATACGTAAAAAGGGGTTATAGATCAATGCGAGAAAGTTTATGCATTCATTTATGCAAACGGTCCTTTTTTTTTACTTTTTTCATTCGACCTTTCTTTTCTTTCTTTCTCTCTCTCTGTGCCTTTTTTCTCTTCTCTTTTTATTATTACAGGAGGAAAATCGAGCGTTATCGTAGCAGTGAAATCTTCACGGTCGCAGGCACGATAGGCGTGAAATCGGGCGCTCCGCTTTATTAATATGTATGCTTTCACTCACTCTCTTTTTCATCCCTTTTTATACTCTATATCTTTCTCTTACTCTCTCTCTCTTTTTTTTTTTTACCATTTTTTTTTTCTTTTCCTTACGTTCTTACAAATAAGCTTCGGTATATTTTTCAATAAAGTCAGAAGGAGGAGGCTTGAAAAAACTGCTTGCTTTATGAAGTTATCACGGGGAAGAATCAGTCGAGTTAGGAAACGTTAAAGAAAATCCATCCACGACTTAGCCCTTGCATACACCTTTCGTTTACATTTTGTTCTTTTAGTATTAAAAATGTAAATAAATAAAGGTGTATGAAATTTTTGTCTGTGATAAAAGATTTACATGTAATATTAATTTTGTAAATGAAATACTTTGCAACTTGTATAGATGGTTTGGATTGATCACTTTTACTTGCTTTGTTATTTATGGTGTTATATATTAGAATAAAACTACATAATTGCAACAAATTATTTGCTTATTATTTAAAAAAAAAAACTAATTTGATTATATTACAGAACCAGATTTTATTGGGATTTCGAAAAACAAATTTAATCATACCACAGATAACAAAATTTTATTGAAGGAAAGAGGGTGAAAATAATAATTAACAAAAAACTTTTTACATATTTAAAATTAAAATTACATCGATATCAATCCGGCTGGATGATAATTAACATTTCATTTAAAAGAACACACGCAGCGTTATAAAACTTTCCTAGTACTATTTCAAACGCGTTAAAATTATAGCAGCTCGTTAATCACGCAATTGATAATATAATAGTTTCCGTTAAAAAAAACTAAAAAGAGAGGGAAGAAATTTTGCGTCTCCGTTAACGAGTAGAGGCTGAAACGATAATTACCATAAATCACAACGTGTTATAATAACGTAAATTTCAAACGATATATCCCCCTCGAGCCTTTTGCACCAAAGAGAGTGGAAAACAGACCAAAGCATCATCTCTGCGACCATAAAAATAATGTGTCGAAAAATTTTGTTATAACCATGTATAGAAAAGAAGAAAAAAAAAGAAGATAATAAAAAGAAGACAATAGGCAGCAGCCCATAAAGTGTAAGCGTAAATCAAAAACTCTCACTCGTTCCTATCCCGTCTCTTGTAGCCAGCAACATTTAATGCACAAAATAAGCATTTGTTATAAAATGAGAAAGCAATGAAGAGGAAGAAAAAAGTCATATACAAATGCAAATATTTTGTATGAATATTAGAGTACTTTCTAGATTTTTCATATATACAGGCTCGTATATATGTGCTGATGTTTATGCATAAGAATACCGGAGAATGTGTGTATCCACAATTACATTTGATGTATGCGTTGGAGCGTATAAGTGTACGTATGTACGAGCGAGTGTGTGCGCGTGTGCATATATGTATGTCAATGTTTATGCATAATAATCCAAGGTGTTTATATTTGTGTTGGTAATTATGTACATAACTTAAGCGTGCGTGCTTGCGTATTGGTACACATGTGTATATTCATACACGAGTGCGTGTGTGCGTGGGTGTATGTAGATCTACTAATAAATGACAGACAGGAAATAAAAAAACTAAGGGATGCAAAAAAGGCCTGCGAGTGTATAACGTCATTTCATCTGGACAAAGAAGAAGCGATACAAAAATAAACAATTAATATTGTCACGAATGATTAAATCACAAACGACTTTGAGTATGACTTCCGGTTCGATGTAATGCCTTGCCGCGCGTACTCCTCCTGCGCAAACATGTTACTTTTTGCCGGAGCTGTGTGTTAACATGCTGTACGCTCAATCTCACCGAAAAGGGGTTGCTTTTACGAATTAAGGAACAAGGCGAAAGAGAAAGTTAAAGAGAGAGAGAGAGAGGAAGTTTATAATGCTAATGATACGACAGAGAGCAAGAGAACAGCAGCTTCTAGCCATGCTCCTCGAGTACATATAACGAAAGAGTAAATGTAGATGAGAAAAAGAGAGAAGGAGAGAAGGTTCGCTGCTAGTTTGGATAGGTAAAAAGAGCGAGAAAGAGATGGAGCGATTTATAAAGTGGAATGAAATGGAAAATTATGAGAGCTGCTAAATCACAGACGTTTGAGATTATTTGCTCGCCGAGATTTCGGTAAATAAATAATCATGATAATTAAGAGTATAATCGCGTTTGATATTTAAATTTTTGCGGTTAAATGTAAATAAAAATAAATGCTGTTTCGTAATTAATGCGATTACTTCGTTTAATTAAATTATTAACCTTCAAACTGCGCATAAGTACATATTCGCACTGATGTGTTTTTTGTATTGACTGGTGTATATTAAAGAAAAATTGATGTTTTAATAATAATTTTTATTTTTTTTTTATTAAAATGAAGAACATTATCGATTCTTCAGAAAATTTCCAAGAAAATCATAAAACTTTTTATTACAAAAAAAAATAAAAATTATAGAAACATAGAGGTCTAATCAAAGAGTTTAGATTGAGGATTAATGTATCAAATTATTGTTTTCTTCAACCAAAATTTTATTAATAAATATAATAAATAAATTTTATTCAATAAAATAGAAATTTATATGTTTAAGGCAATTTTTAATATATTCATTTTTCGTAACAACAAATAATGCAATAAATATTAAAAGTCGAGTGTAAAATAATTAAAAAAAAAAATGTGCATAAACAACTTAACAACAAAGTGGATGAGTTATTAACATTACAAAGTGGCTGTTAGCAAGTATAATTTTTACATTACATCATCCGCCGTATGTTTCATGCATGTCAACGCGTGCTTTATTTATATTTTTCCATTCTTTAATTATTCAAAAACTGCAACAACAAAAAATAAAAGAAGCTATCCACACATTATTCCGTACTTCAAAACTTATTTTTTTCATCTTTTCCAATTTATCTTATCCTATCATTATTCAAATGCGTGCGGAATTTTTCGTTTTTTATTTTCTTCTTTTTTTTTTTATTATTTTTTTTGTAGCTATCCACCGCGAGCAGAAAAGTTTGTTTTGCATATTACGTTTGAAAGTAAACGCGTGCATCGACGATAATGTGGAATTGAAAATTTTCAATACTACAATGACACGCCATCCTCAATTTCTTTTTTCATACTCTTTTCATATATGAAAAGCCGATTTGCTATATCAATGTAAACGCGGCACCTTTTTTATTTTCCCTTTTTTTTTCGCCCTGCTGATAAGCATATTCGCGTTGTGTACGCGGTTACGTATACTTTTTTATTTGTTTTACATTTTCTACTCGACGCTGAGCGTTCGTTTGAATATTTGTAATTATTATACGATCAAAAGAATTATTTAAATATTCTCATAATTCAGTAATGCCGATGTATAAACCAATCGTTATTCGCTTCTTTATTATAACAATTTTCATTCGAATCGAAATACAACGTAATAATTTTCGTAATCTAACTGACATGCTAAAAATAAACGTATTACTCTATGAATAAAAAAAGCTGTTTTGTATGAAGTTGATAATTATTGATTAAAGAAGGTAATTTGAATGTTTGTAATTAAAAATTCTGTTTATAGGCAAATTTTCAATAAGATTGTTTCATTAAAATTATGTATTTTAATAATTTATCTATACATTGTTGCGCTTCAAATTATCGTTAATTAACACATGTTTTTGTCACTTTACAGTGAAAGATAATAATATACAAAATTTATTGTTTTTTGTTGAAATATTCTAATTAAAGTACAAATTTTCTTATACTTTTGTGTATTCCATAATGTGATTACGCTTTTCATTGTATATGCAATCATTAATTTTTTTTATTGTTATACTAAAAGAAATTTGTCGTATTAAAAAAATATTTATAAAAATGATCTGAAATAAAATATTTGCCCCAATCAAAAAAGTATTTGAGATACTCATGATTGAAATTTAATTTAAATTTTTTATTATTTAACGTCGCTGTATTATTGATGCTATCATTTTGATGATAATTAGCGACGGAGGTCGTTTTGGTGTGTTTGCGAAAAAAGCACATATAGCGTACAGTGGTGCTAGTACAAATTAGCCGCGAGCGGGATTCGAACTCGAGTCCTCGAGATTATGAATCCATCGCTCTACCGACTAAGCCACTGAGACCTCTAATATTTATTTGATAAAAATAAATATTTATTTTTAAGTATTTTAATAGATATTAAAAGTAATATATTTTATTTTATGAGAAATTTGGTAATTTTGTGAAAAACAAATCGTTAATAAATTTAGAGTGTAATAATAGAATACAATTTATAGTGTATTATACAATAATAAATTAATAATGAAAATATTGAAATATTTGTAAATTACATAAAAAAATTAAAGTAATTTATAAATTTGCTCCCTAATGCGTAGGAGTGATTTGAAAATTCAGTCTTTTGGGATAATGTATGGGTTTATTCGCATATATAAGATTTTTCTGTCCAGTACGCTGATTTTTGTATTTTTCCTTTCGTTTTTCTTTCTTCCTCTCTCTCTCTTACATTTCATCTTTTTTTATTTTTAACTCTCTTTTCCAACTCGCCATTTGTCTGCATAATGCCACGAGGGAAATTTTCGCTCGTAAATTTCCAATAATGTAAATATTCCAAGGCGACGACGGAAATCAGCGCGAAATTCAAATGGAATATTTGAATATCAACTAAATCTCCTCTTCTCTCCCCCCCACTTTTCCACCTCCTCTTCATTTTTCGATTTTACGAATTCCTTACATAAACAGAACACATCAAAATAACAATTCAATATGATGAAAAAAAAACGTAAAATAAAACAAATCTCCATCAACAGTGGATGAAAAAAAAAATTTAATATATTCATGTTCGTCGATGATGTATTTTATTTTTTATGTTGTAAAAAAGACATTTAACCTTTCGGAATATTAACTGAAATTTCACGCTTAGCGAACAAATGTATTTTTATGAATTATTTATTATTACTCGATTAAAGTTATTTCTGTACTAATTTGTTTTGTTTTTTGAGCGAATAACGTTTTTACACTGAATTTAAGTATTCTATGTATAATATGAATGCTTTTGAAAAATAAAAAAGAATCAGATTTATATTTTTTAATTAAAAAAATTCATTGCTACAGGATAAATTATTTAAAAATATATTATGATCGAATTTTTATATATTTAAAAATCCAATCAAAATTAATTTAAACATCAGTCTTGAAATATTTCTGATTTTTAATTAATAAACTTCTCTTGCTCGTGGCACATGCATTAATAATTTTGTTTAAATATTTAAATTTATTTTTTGATTCTGTAAATATTTCGGTTTCGCCAAAAATAAAATTCAAATCGAATAATATTTATCGAATTTTTGTTTTTAGACATTTTCATACTTTCATAAAATAAAATTATTCAATAAAATAGAAATAATTTTATTGGATTATGTCCGCATTAAAAAAATCATAATTATTAATAAAATCCAAAAAAGTGGATCTTCAAAACACGGAAAATTTAAACGACTACCGAAACGAACATCTGACCGACATGTTAGGAAAGCGTTTAAGTACAAAACACCTCTCTCGTACATGTTAAAGGAAAACGAGCGTTTTAACGCTTTTCACGGAAAAGTCGAGCGCGACGATGCGTACACGAAAGTCCAAAATCCCTCGCTCTCCCAGTCTATGCGTGTGTGTGTGTGTGTGTGTGTGTAAGCTTGCGGGCGTAAAAGTAAAGTGAGTGTAAGTGAAAGAGAGAAAGAGAAATTTTCAAGCTTCTCCATGGCAATCTGGTCGCGCATTGTCAGGTTGATTTCGAGCTTTACACTCCTCTGCTTTTACGATTGGCTTACACTTCCTGGCTCTATTTTCTCTCTCTCTCCCTCTTTTTGCTCTTTCTTTCTTTGATACAGTTGAAAGAGATATAGCGAGTGAAAAATGAAGAGGATGGAATATGTTTAAGAAAAATAAAAAATAAAGTAAAAGACGGATGAGAAGATGAAGTAGAGGCAAAAGTGAAAAAAGCATGGGAAATAAAAAGGTAAAAGGGAAACAAAAAAGGAGTTAAAATTAAAAAATAAAAAAAAAACGTAAAAAAGCGAAAAACAGCGGATGAAATAGATAGTAAAAAATAGTAGAAAATAAAAGCAGAAAAAACACAGGCAATTAAATACAAACAAAAATAGAAAAATACAGCAACAAAAACAAAAAGAAGAGAGAAATACGTAACGGATAAAGAAAATGATAGATACAAAAGCAATGATACAGAGAAAGATGAAAAAATGTATAGAGAGGAAAAATAATAGTGAGAGATGTACCGAGACAAACAGAGAGAAAGAGATGTCCAATGATTTATTATGCTATATAGCATATAAATTATATAAGTGCAAACGAAGTACGAGCATGAAAAGAGAGAAAGTAACACTGTAAAATCGTGGACGTGTGTCGAAATGAAGTTAAAGTATATATACGTTCGCGTTCGCGTAGAGCAACTCCAAAAGAGAGAAAAGCTATACATTGTAATTTATTATCATTCGCAGCTCGTGTAGCTTTAGCTGACACGTGATATGTTAAAACGTATTTAAGAACTGTATGTTACGTTACACTGTATATGAATATTATATGGTTAGTTAATGTTCTTCCAGAATTTTATTTAAAAATTAGAGTCGAATATACGTGCACGTGGAGATGTTAATCTTTATTAAAATATTTTATAGATGGAGATATGTTTTTCAATAAAATTTAATATTATTCGAAAGTTTTATTGATGAAATCATTATTAGTAAAATTTTACCATAACAATTTTTATCAGAAAATTAAGTTCATCCACATAATTCAACTCCGTGTAATTATATATTTGGAAATGACCGTACTGATTTTAACTTTATTTTGATATTTCAATGATAAAACAAACTATTCAACTATAAAATTTGATCAAGAATTTCTTGTATTCATTGTTTTCATAAACAAAAAAAAACTTTTTGTCAAACACTGCACTCTATTTTCGCATCGTATATCTACAATGCCCCTGCTCAAGTTCTCCTGTTATTGACAAAAGTAAAATTACAGAGACTAGTGCATTTGAAACTAAAAGTTGAAGTTTAGTTTTTTTTGTGTATGAAAAATACATAAACCTTGTAATATAAATCAATTTTGATTGATATTGATCGTTAAATTATTGACAACTTTTGTAAGTGATATTTTAATCTTTTAATTAAGTAATTTCTTATATCGCGTAAATTTTAAATATCGACATTTTATATTTCTAATTTATTTAATGATCTTTCAAAGATTTTCGATAAAGTTTTAATTAAATTTTTCTAATTAAGATTATGAAAAAAAAAGAAAATCATAGTAATAAAAAGGAGAAAAACAGTTGATTGAAACGATATTAATTATTACAAATATTGGACAAACGTTACAACAATGAAGAGCTTTGAATTCCGAATCGAATGCTTAGTCATGGCACTTGTTTAAAATTTTAATACATCAGCTGATTATACAAAATTTAACATTCAACAAATCTATTGTGCGTCACTTTGTGTAGTTATCAATTGTAATTGTTCAAAATTAGTAACAATGCGAGCAATGTTATCTAGTTTACGTTAATTAGATTTCATAATATCATAGGCCAACGATTAAATGATTTGTCAACACTGGAAAATGAGGATATACATATATATATAATAACGATAATAATAGAATATTGATTGACACGCCAATCTCAAACATATAACGAGTTCGTGTAATTAGTCAATTAGAAATTCCAACATTGTAGTTTAGAAAAAATTTAGAATAGTTGCTTTGTTGTATAATATTTTGAAGAAATTCAATTTATTTTAAAATCTTTTTTTACAATTTGATCAATATTAATTTACATCATAGCAAATGAAATTAAGATATAGATATTTTAATTAAGAAAATAAACAGTGAAAATCTAATATAGCAAATTAAATTTCTTCAATTTGATGCTATTACATTATCAACAATTATTGTAATTAAAATAGTGCTTGCTAATTCGATTAAAGTTTTGTAAATTGTGATATTTTTTATTATGTTTACAAGGAGAATAAATAATTTTTCGCCTTCAAGTCTCAAATTTTTCCCTAACTATATGTATTTTTTCTTATATAAAATTATATTGAAAGGACGTGGTCCAACGTTCAATTTTTTGAAGTTACAAATACTTTTTTCAAAATTATAAAATTTTTTTTGACAAATTTTCATCTTTTTCAAGACTATAATGTTTTTATACTAATTATGCCAATAGACTTTTACTAGAAGTATATGAAATTCGAAGTTAAAATATTTCCATTGAAAAAAAAAACTTGTTGAAAAAGCTTAATTTGTTCAAATGTTATGAATGGATAAAAATCAAGACAAAATTTTTAATGAAATTTAGCATTAATTTTCTACAAATATTTTAAACTAAAATTATTTTCGTTCCTTTACAACTATAGAACAAATTAAGCTTTAGTGGTACAATCTTTTTTTCAATCAAAAGATTTTGATCTCAACTTTTGTCAACTTCTGATAAAAATTTTCTAGAATAATTAATCCCAAGGTTTAAAGCCTTAAAGTAAACAAGAATTTTTTGAAAAAAGCCTTGAAATCTAGATAAAACTCGAACACGGCTTCTTTTATGTATTATATTTAAAAGGATTCAAAATCAAAAGAAAATTCGAGACTTGAAAGTGAAACAATCTCGTAGTGAATTCATTTATTTTTAACGTGGAAATGAAAAAAAGTCTCGAAAAAAGTGCTAATTAATTATTAAAATTCAAAGTTCTATTTACCTTTTTATTAAAGAAATATAATTTAATTTAACTGTTCATCGAATTTCCTATTATTTTATTTATATATTATAAAAAAAATTATATTCCAGTATAATGTGGGCATTGTGAACAATAGAAATACTTTTTCCACTTTTGACTTTTAACAACTATTCCAACAATATATACAAGAAAATTAAAATTTCTTTTCCTAATAACTGCCCTTGACAAAAACGTCAACTCAAAATAACTAAATCCAATTTAGATTACTTACAACTCTTTAAATTCCTACAAATTTAACGATAAGTAAATTTAATACGTTAGCTCTTGTAATATATACATAAACAATCCCCGAATTGCTTTTTCAGCACGACTGCAATTTCACAATAGACTCGTGCGCGTTTTAATTTGCATAAAGATACCCTAGCCAAGCAGCGATAACACTAATTCATCCAAATTTTACGCTTGTATAAGAAAACAATTTCACATTCTTAATCTTTGATTAAAAAAAAAGAAAAGAAAAGAAAATTGCAGGGTAGTTTCTCTCTTTTACTTTCTTCCTTTTTAACTGACAGTCACTATTACGACAACTCTTATCTCGTTGTCTTCACTTGCTTATTTCTTTTGCTTCCTCCTCCTTTTTTTACTTTCCTTTTTTTTTCTATCCGAGAGGATATAGTGGCTTGTCTCATGCAGAGCTTTTCCGAAGCGAGTTTAAGCCGGCTATGTCTCCCCTCGTGTCGGACACAATAGTTCACTGGCGATTTTCCTGTCGAGTGGATCTCAACTCGTCTTCTTCACGTAAACTTTGCTCTGTACCTATCCCGTTCTCTGTTTCTATCTTCTTCTTTCTCTCTCTCTCTTTCACTCTTTTGCTTCGGTTCTTTTTCTTTGGATGATAGTGTCGAAGGGAAAATTTTAAAGGAACGAACGTTCGAATGTATCGTGAAACAGAAGTGTGATGATGTAATGAGAGAATCAAGGAAAGATAAAATGAGAATGAAAAAGGAGATTTAGAAAATATTTTCTACAATAGCAAACCAGTTAAAAAAGATAACGAATTAAAATCAAGCCAAAATTTCATCGATATGAATAATATTTTTTATAAATTTACGTATTGGAACATGTATGATTAGAATATCTTGAACATACATTTTGAACTTTTAAATATCATCAAGGACTATAAAATAACCAAGATAAACTTTCTGATAAACTAAAGATGAAAGACAGCTAGGGTGTAACGCAGAATATAAAGAAAATTTTGTAACGCGAACGAAGATAATACGTGTATGTGTGTGCTTGTGTGTGTATGTGATGGGTAAGCGTTGTAGCTGGGATATCTTGACGTTAAATGACACAACGTCAAAGTCCAGCAGCTTCTCTCTACAGGACAATTGCTTTCTCTGGATAAGGCAGTACAGTAGACTCTCGATACAAGGGTATCGACGGGGCTGTAGGAGAGGAAATTTCTTGGAAATTCTCTTATAGGAAGAGTCCCCAACACGTTCGAGTTAAGAGATATAGCTCCGCCCACTGTCTCGTAGTGTAAGCTTAATTTAACGTGCGTGTATACGAAGTAGACGCAGTAGCCACGCCTACTGATGCGTGTGGAATAGACTAGGGTTTTTTTGTTTAGCCATGTCTTATTCTATTGCTATACTGTGTCTCTCTCACTTACATAGTTGGTGGGGGAACTGACATACTTAGACTCGTTGGAGAAACAGCTCGGATTCCCTTATATCGCGATCCCTTGTATCGAGAGTCCACTGTATATCAGTCCAGGTGCGGAAATGCCACACCCCCCCTCCTTCTAGTCAACGTGTATACGTGTACGTGTACATACGTCGCATGCTATGTGTGGAACGCTTGCTATGAGCTGAGGATGAGAAAGCGAGAGAACAAAATAATTTTAAGGCTTAATTGCAGCTTGACGTTGACACAAGGATTCCAGATCATTTATTTTCTTTTGGAGGTAATGAAAGTTAGGTTTGCTGAATTTATGGAAGTTTTTCAGTATTTTTTTTATTTTAACAATATATTGATGGATTAAATAGTAATAAATAAAATTGAAATAATAATGATAAAAAATCATTATGCAATTGTTGAAATTATCGATTCGGTGAAATTGGTCATATAAAGCCATTAACTTTTTATTCGCCCTTTTTTGCATTGATCGAAAAAGATAAAAATATATTCATACAAATAAACTTCAATAATTAAATTTTCAACAATTTTCACTTTTTTAATTGAATTTTTAATAAATTAATTTCAAATTCAATTTATACTCGTTAATTTTATACATTGAAAGTAATTAAAAAAAAATACATGAAATTATTTTTGAATAAAAATAAACTAACAGTTCAATATTTCTATTAAATTTTTAAAATTCTCATGAAAAAAAATAAAATTTATAAATAAAGCAGAAAAAACGATTAATCAGCAAACAAAAGACTAGAGCGTTATCAGTCGTCAGTTTTCCCCGACGTCTTTTTCGCGCCTAAAAGCATCCTAGCTGTGACACTATAACGTACAGACGTTCGCGCATTGCCAATAAGAAAGAAAAAAAAAGAGGAAGACAATATAGAAAAGACGAAGTAAAAAAAAAAGAAAAGAAGAAAAAAGGAAAGTATGAGCTCTTGAAGAAAGGAAAATAAAAGAAAGCAAGACTGATGTATACGATGTTTCTATACTATCACCATCACCAACACCAGCACTACAACTGATACTCGTGTAGCTTGTCTCGAGAAAGTAGTACGTAAGATAGAAAACGTCGATAGACTTTTTTCTTGCAGACGAAGCTGGTATATATAGGAATATATAGCGAGTATGGTATAGCAAAAGGAAAAATAGACGGTAATGGTAGGTGTTGTACATGGGCTGTTCTGTGTCGAAAGGAAAAGAGAGAAAAAAGAATGTATAAAGTAAGAAAAGACGATTTTAAAATGACTGAAAGTTTAATTGAAAAGATTTCTAAAGGTGCTCCAATAAGATTCGTGAAATGTATTCTTTTCAATGATGATAGAAAGGAAATTTATTCAATGCGTTTATTTATGGGTATTTCTTTAAAAATAATTTCACTTACTAGGTGATTAAGATGGTCAATAATAAATTATAGATACGATTAAAAATTATCATATTTTATATAAAGAGAATTTTTTTTATAAATTTACAACTAAATTATGTATAAAATATATAGTGACATTTTCTTTTACATCTTGTAAATTTTACAGAGCAGCACTGTAAAAATTACTAGTATATACAATAAAAATTATAGGATAAATTTAAAATTTTGTCTATGGATTGAATTATGTTTAAAGGTACACATCTACAAAACAACTAAGAATATACGATATTTGACGATTGTTATATGATAATCATCGTAATTTTCATAGGGAAATTCTCTCCGAGCGTGTAAGTAGATAATGCTAAGTATAGTCAGACACTGAAGTTAATTATTAATTATTTTTGTGAACTTACTAGAAAGTATTAAACTAAAAATAATAAAATTTCAAATTATAAAAAGTAAATTTTCAAATTTCATATAATCTACTTTCCTTTAAACCTTATATATGCTTTCGTCATCGTATAAGCGACCGATAAGTAAAAATGTTCAAATAGATTCGACACGTGATTTTTCCTTGAACTTTTTTCACTTTGACTTTTGATGCCTTTCTACATAAAGCAAAGGGGAAACCGAAAATACTTTACTCCGTAATGGACATGCCAAGCTGAATACTATATTTCTTTAGAACAAGTAAGCTGCTATTCTTTTTTTTTTCTTTCTTTTTTCTATATAAAAGTGAATGTTAAATTGAGATATAAAGTCAATCTTTATATATTATGAATATGTCTTTTAAAATATTCTTTAAAGTTTGAGCATAACTAATATATGAAATATAGATATTGATAGATGTAGTGAAATTTCATATCGAATAATATTTTTTTGTAAATAATGTAATTAAATAAAATGAGAAATTGAAATGTAATTATGAAGATATTAAAACGAAGTCAAACTCTATCACTAGTCCATGAAAATATTTCCAACTTTAGAAAACTTTATGATATTTTTTATTAAAAAAAATTATTGAAAATTATCTATACAATATATTTTTCACTAATTAAAAAAAATATGAATGATTCTTATACATAAAAGCTTAAGACGAACGTCGATAATAAAATGATTTTTTTATTTAAAACACTTTTTCTTTTCCGACTTTTTAATTCCTCAGTGGTAACTCATAAATCGGTCACGGATCAACGGCATAAGAAAACCAAGTTTTTAAGCTGCTTTGCAAGCTTTAGATTTCTAAAGTTTTTGAGTTACTTTGACTACTCGCGGCTTGTACTTTGAAAATAAAAAATTGAAAAAAAAAGATAAAAAATTCTGATGAATGAATTATTAATTGCTCTAAGAAGTTTGCTAATCCGTTTTATTCTTTAGCGTTTGAAGTAATTTTATAATTTTAATAATTTATTAATTTAAGAAAAAGTTAATAATAATGTGAATATTAATTAAGACTTTTTTATATTTAAAACTTTTACATTAAATTTATTTATCAAAGCGAAAATTTTAATTTAACATGTTTTGTTATTCAAAAGATACGCAATACACAATCAAAGCAAAGCTTTCCTTAAACTCCAAAATTTCCTTATTCAATCAATCAAACCACGTAACGATCATCTTCTTAAACGTAAGTAATTAAATAACCAAACTCATAGTCATAGCAAATTACAAACATCAAAGTACAAACGTAAGATTTAAAAAAATTCTCAAAATTCTAACAATGAACTAACTTATTAAGTCTGCTTTTATACATAATTTCCATCCTTTCTCGACACATTAACACAGTAAATATTATCGGAGTTTATGTTTATAATCGCTTTTTCTCTCTAAAACGTT
Source organism: Anastatus disparis (assembly GCA_017163975.1). NCBI lineage: Eukaryota > Metazoa > Arthropoda > Insecta > Hymenoptera > Eupelmidae > Anastatus > Anastatus disparis. Next base: position 1,368,499 of record JAFFSR010000218.1, on the reverse strand, counting down.
AGAGTTTTAAGCGTTAATGGCACGAAGTAATTAACCCTTAAAGGTAAAAGATAAATAATAGGGATGAAAGGTAAAGATGAGAATCTTACGCGTTTGTTTACGTTTATAATAACACGATTTTCGTTTTACGTGCAGACGAGTTATATGGAGAGGAGAGGAGGTAAGACGATAGAATAGGATGGGAGGAGGTAAAATTGTAATAAGTTTTTGTTGTGAAAATTTCGTTAGTCTAGTCAGGAAGTGAGCAAGAGTAATAATTTGTGCTTTGCTGTACGAAGTTTAAAGGAATTTTCAATTTTGTTTGTTATTATAGAATTAAATATTTGTTCTTTGTCTGATAAATATTGACATCGTTGAAATGTTGTTTTAATAATAAACAAAAAATATTTTTAAAATAGTCATATTTATTTAGAAATTTGAAAAAATTAATGAACTTTAGTAGTCAACTATTTCTGACTTTTGGACTTCATCATGTTTTAGACTTTTTTTAAAAGCTCTTATTCAGACTATAACAAAATTTGTTTAATTAGTTTTTAAAAATTACATAGACAATTTAAATAGACAAATTTTGTTAGAATCTAAAGAAAGACTTTGAAGAAAGTCTGAAATATTGACTAATATAGTTGATTATTGTTTTTTAAATTTTGTTTTATTTTGAGCGTTAAAACTTTGAATTATTTATAAAATATTTTTGCATCTTCTGAAACGTAAATTTCGAATAAAACTTTTCAATAATTTGCATTAGAATTAATAACAAAAAAGAAAATGCATGATCTTTTTTGTCTCCTGTGTATGAATATGTGTACTTTCGACGTTATGTTCAAGCACGCGTCTGGCATTACGCAACCTATTTGGAAGATTAAATCGTTTTCCCCCCTGCAACTATGAGCATCACGTGTATATACGTCTAGTTATCCTCGGGGTTATTTCTCTCTGCATATGTTATAGTCACTTTAATACACATGTATACATATTAGCTCTCATTTTTTTTTTCTATTTCGCTATAAACATCTTTTTTTCACGCTTATTTGGTTATCTTCTTTTTTGAAGTTTTATGCTAATTTTATTTTGTTATTTTTATTTTTATTTTTCGTCTGAAGTCATTTTATTTTCGAGTTTGAAAAATAATGAAAAGGTTCAATTTACCACGCTAATGATTATAATCTATAGGAAACCCCAATAGACTCATCGTTCATTTATGAATCGCTGTCTTTCAGTTTATCAACAAATACCTGTTATCTTTAATTAATCTTTGTCATTAATTTTGATAAATTTTTTCATCACAAATACTATTATTTTTTCGATTAAAGGCTTTTTTTAGAGATATTTTTTTAATAATTATTCTGATACATGCATCATTAATGTCACTATCATCGAAATATTGCACTCGATAAATAACTTTGTTGGATTCATTCCAAGATTGAAATTTATCTGAATCAATTGGAACTCGATTTAAATCTTTCTCTTTTTTTTATCAATCAAAAGCTAGTTTGTAAAAATTTTGAAATTTATTATGCATTTATTCTGCTTTATTTTTTTTACCATTCAACTGTTTATCAGCAAAATTATTTTATTACTGAGGAAATTCATCATTTCACGTATTATTCACTCTGATATACATGCATTAAAAGCACCGAGATTTATACCATTTAATTGAAGGTCCCTAAGGAAATGGGTATCGATCAATCAATTTATCTCTCGTTTCACATTACTCCTCTATCCACTTTTCTCGAATCTGGGCTTTCTTTTTTCTCTCTTTCTTCTAATTTAGAGACCCCAAGACGGTCAATTAATTGCCAATATCCTAAGCGTCAAACCTTAATCCTATTTTCCTCTCTTTTTTCAACTCTTCTATGAAGAAGGTTAGTTTTTTTGTCTTCTTTATTTTTACAATAACTTTTTGGCTTATGATATTTTTACTTATATCGTTTATATTAAGTTATGATTAGTTAACCATGTGATATTGTAGATATAGATAAAGATGGTTATATGTGGATGAAGTTAAAAATCAATGAATTATTTAATTTCAAATTATTCTTCTTCGATTCTTAATTGTATCTTTTATTTTAATAATCTAAACTTCACCAAAAGCACCTTTTTCCCCTTTTTCTTCGCATATCCATCGTCAACGCTGTATTTTATATATACGCAATAAAGTCATAAAATCAAGGAAAAATTTTCAAGCTAGGCAAATTCAATTTTATTTCTTCCTTTACTTTATATACAAGCTATAGGGCGTATCGGAACAACAAACATAGAGCTTGCTATACAACTCGGGCTATCGATAACCCGACAATTTTACCAAGTGAAAAAAAAAGAAGAAGAAAAGCATCACGTAGGCATATCTCATGTCTCGTGTATAGAAATCCTCTATTTTCTTCTTCTTCTTTTTTTCTTCATTTCTTCTCTATCCATTCGTCGCTTGTTTTTTCTTGTTTTTCATCTCTTCCTCTTTAGATTTTTTTTTTTCACTTTCTTCTTTTTTTTTTCTTTCGCGCGTGCATATACACGTTAGAATCTAACACATTGGCGATGGAGGCCTCGTAAATTCGATTTGAATTTGTAATGCCCTCGGTTCTAACGACGACGACACTGTAGCTTTTCTATATACGCTTGTTGTATATTCTCTCGAAGCCGCGTGCGTATATGAGCGAGAGAGAGAGGCATGGCAAAAGCGCGCTAAAGCAAATAGAGAAGAAAAGAAGATAAAAAGAGGAAAAGAGAAAGAGAAAGATAAAATGTGCGAGGAAGATAGTTGGTCACGTTTCTCGCATAAAGCACAATTTTGTGGGAAGAAGGGGGGGGGGGGGTGGGATGGGGTGAGGGTATATATAACGTAGTAACGTTAGCTTCGAAATGACTGGAAAGCTTGAAATAGTGAGACAATGAGATGAGGAAAGACAAGAGAAAAGAGGATAGAAAAGACAAAGAGAGAGGAGGAAGGTAGTAAGTATAAAGGATTTTTTTTTTCTAGAAAAGAAAAAGAGATAAGAGTGATTGAAGAATGACTGCGAGATCATGGATGTAGAGTAAAAAGAATGTAGGATGAAAAAATTAGAGGAAAAGAAAGGCAAATTAGAGAATATTTAAAAAACAAACAAAGGAGGATGAAAAGATTAAAAATAATATTTGACAAGGTTGTGTTTAAAGAAAAGAAAAACTGAGTATATGAGAGTACAGTGAAATTGATTGTAAACTCCTGAGTGTATGCAAAAATGTGGAGGAAAAAGAAATGAAAAGATAAAATAAGAGAGAAGGTTGAAAAAATAATAATGAAGAAGATACATATGATTCTAAAAGATATATTTTTTTTAGAATGTCATGAGGAATTTGAAGCATTCTTTAAATATTTATATATTAATAAAAAATAGATACATTAAGTTATTACGATTATCTACATCATTAAAAAATATATAAAATTCAATGCGTGTACTTTAATTTCTAATGAAATTTTTACATAAAGTTTAATATGTTTTGATCATTAAAGTCATATTAAAGTATAATATGCATGAAAATAAATGTTTACTAACATAAATTTAATGCAAAAATTACATGAAGTTTGTTTTCATCAGTGTATACATGAAATTTAATATGTGTAATTGAAGCAAAGTTCATTTTTGTAGTAAATTTCTTGTGAACCTACAATAATATGTGTTAATTTTTATTTAAATCTGCGTTTAATTTATTTAGCAAATATTAATTTTCATAAATATTATTCTTTAATATCACTCAAATTTCATTGAAAACTACATTAAATTTCATGTATTTTTATGTCTTCTTTAACAGTGTAAATTTTTTTTATCCCCAAAATGTAATTTTTCAAAATTCAAATTAGAAATGCAAGACTTGAAGTAGACACATATCTTACAAATAGGATTTAAAAAAAAGGAAGAAGACTAAACTTTGCACGATACATGTAACGCGTTTACATATATAAAACAAGAAGAAAGAAAAAAAAGAATGAAGAAAGGATCCCGGAGTAAAGAAAATCTTAAGATATTTTTCCTTGGCAAGTAAAGTCTTTCCCTTTAAAGGCTACAATTGGATTTGGTCATTTTAACAGGTACTGAGATTCTAGAGAAGAATCTAACACTATACAGATGATCCACTCGTTCTTACGAGTTTTATAGTCGGTTTTCTTTTTTCTTCCTTTTTTTTTCAACATAAAACGCTCACTGAGTGAGATCGATGGCTGTTACCTTTTTTGCTCAACATCTTTCTTATTCTTTTTTGTTTCTTCTTCTTTTTTTTTATCGCTACCCTTCGTGCAGTCGGCTCTAAAGTCTTTTTTAAAGAGCTTTGAGGAGAAACAAGCTAAAATGTTTGTACCTTGCTGGAAATTTAGTGTGTCGTTTGTATTTTATGATGTTTGTAGTTGCACGGCTGCAATTATTGCTGTACTTGGGATGAAATTTTCAAAATTCTTATGTATTTTTAATTTAATGTTTAAATTGTAATCATTAATGAAAGAAGCAATAAATTAATCAGAAATTTTGAATATTACATCAATAAAGAAATTAATGTAATGGAAGCATTAAGATATGATTTATAATTTTAAGATATTTAAAATTATTTTATCTTGTTAGAATATATTAAATTAGTCGAGCGAAAATTTGAGAATTGATACAGTGTTTCTTCCAATCCGTTCATAACTTAAAGGATTAACAAAAAACCCTTTAGATTTTGCCAATGTATTAAGCGTTCACCCTGATAAAAAGTCTATGACGTTCTGGCCAGAATTTCTAGTCATTGTGTGTTTAAATGATACCTATGTGGAAATTATTTTAACAAATTTTTTAGATGATTGTCATTTTAACTTACAATAACTAAAAATTCTGTCCAAATATGGTCAATTTTCTATCAAGGTATTTTTCAACTTTTTAGAAAAATAAATAAATAATCATAATGTACAAACATTCTACAATGGTACGCTAAAATTACAATCTTCTTCTTTTGTTCAATCAAATTTTTTAATTTTACATGATAAAGAACTTCATGTAATAACTTAAATGTCTATAACCGGAGAATTTTAAAGGTTCTTTGAAAACTTCGATCCTCAATGTTTGAAATCATTGTAATGTTAAAAATTTAAAGTTTTAATGAATAATTATTCGACTAAAGTTTTTGATAAAGAATTTCATTTATCAAAAGGAAGATTTAACATTGTTGTAATACTAAAACTTTATGGTTTTTATTATTAATTACGTTGTTAAAGTTTACATTATTTTAAATGATTTTAAAACTTTTCATCTGATTAATAATCGATGAATGTTATATGTTGCTTTAAAATAAATAATGTGAAGATGATTTGTAATTAAACAATAATTTACCAGTCGTTTCCGGTTTTGGCCATATTTTGACGTTTACGACCTGTCTGATGAGGTTTTGGTTCCGCGACCATGTTGACATCTGAAACAATAAAATTTATATAACTTAACAAATTTAAAATTATAAAATATATTTTTAATTTAGAAAATATCAATCATGTTTATTTGTATTTATTTTCAATATTTGTTAATATTGAATAAACAAAAAAAAAAGATTTTCATGTTAAAATCTACAATACAAATACATTTCCTAACAACTTCATTTTTTTAAATTTTATTTAACGTCGCTGTACTTATGTTATCATTGCGATATCAAATAGCGACGGAGGTTGTTTCAGTGTGTTTGTAAACAAAGCACATGTAACATACAGCGGTGCTTGTATTATTCGGCTGCTGAGAGTGGGATTCGAACTCGGGACCTCGAGATTACGAACCCATCGCTCTACCGACTGAGCCACTGACGACCTAATACCAAGCTCCTTATACATGGCTTTCAAAAACATATAATATTAATAATTTGAAAATTAATCCAATATTTATAAATTCAAATTTCCTAACTAGTTAAAGATAAGTAGATTAAAGCTTCCAATCAACGAATCTTTCAAAATTCTTCATCGCTTATCTCTCCAAAACGACTTTCAAGGAAAATTAAACAAAGCCAAAGGTTTATAAAACTTAAAAATCATATAATTAAGACTTGGTAATACAATAATAAAGTTAAAAAAAGAAGAGCTAAAGGGATTTTTCTGAGTACATCATTTCTATAAGTGTATTTCTTGAATTCAACTAAAGAAACGTATATAAGAAATTATAAAATCACGTAATTTTCTCTCTCCACGCTTTTGTGAGTTTTAACACTATACGCCTTGGCTTCTCCTTCTTCTCTCTCTATCTTGCTTTCAAGTTTTCTTGGTTGGAGAGAAGGCAAAAGTTTTGCTTAAATGAGCTGCTATCATCCCGGTTAAATATCCGGTCGTTCCTTTCTCTCTCTCTCTCTCTGCTTGTTTTTACTTCCTGCTTGCCCTTCTTCTTCTGCTTCTCTTTTTCATTCTCTCTTTCTCTCTCTATGTTTCTGTCTATCTTTCTCTTATCGTCCGCCTTTGTATTTTATCTCGTATCTTATAAAGCTAGTCGTGTTTGCTGTCGTTCATTAAGACTATTTTCAACGTTTGATCCACGCTTGCTTCCAACATCGTTCTATTTTAAGCTTAAGAAATTTTAAGTGAAATTTTCAAAGTAAAAAGCTCATTTTTTTTACTTCTTCTTTTTTTCTCTTCTTTAGCAGTCAGAGCTTGATGAAGGAAAATTGAAGTTAAGGGTGAATTTAAATTGAGGAGAAAATATCCATGTGAAACGTTTTTTTTTTTCAAGGAAAAAATGATTTTATTATCATAATTTATTATTTGCAACCATTTTTAAAATTTTGATAGTTTCATGGAGCCCTATTTGTTTTGCCATACTTTTATGTACAATTTAATTGTTGTGTAATTCTGTACAAAGTTTAAGTACGCTCTACTAAGGTATAGCATAACAAGATTTTAGAAAAACATAAAATTTTTAAGCGACCATAGAAAAACTTTGTAAATTAAAAAATTTTTTTCAAATTATTTATTCAACACTTTTTTACGTTGTTCGAAACTCAAAGTTACTAGCAACTTTCTTCATTTACACTGTTCACAATTTTGTTGTTTAGCGCCTACAATAAGAACATAGAAAGTCACAATAAAGTGATAGTTTAAATAAATAATTAACTTTTACCTAAAAAACTTTTAATAAAATATACGTAGAATAAATATTTTTATAGGAATTATAATAAAAATACTGAAGTAAAAATTACTTAATATTTCTACAAATTTTTATTGGTTTCTTATAAAAATTATCAACTGTCATTTTTACTAAAATCTGAATGTAAAATTTATAGACAGTTCAATAAATATTTTAATGTCATAAAATATTAATTTTAAAAATTATCTGGAAAAGAATCCAAAAATCATTTGGTCTCAGGATTATCATGATTTTTTAGTAATTATTACAGAAATATTTTCTTCTTGTACGAAAATACGCAAACATCAACTTTTTCTTTTAAATAAACAAAATATAAAAAAAGAACAGCCGTCAACGCTGTTATTTCGTAAAAGTTTCCTCAGCCTTATTATTCTAATGCGCCAACAACTGCTGGCCAAAGTATTAAAAGCCTTTCTTACCGTGGCCAAATTACTTTAAATTTTCCTATAAACTATTCCCTTACTTTCAGCTTTTTCAAATTTGCATACCCATGTTAATGTACTGAAGCAAAAAAAAATATATATATTTTAACGCTAGCGAGGGAAATTATATAGAGACACGACCGAGCATTTCAACTTATCTATTTTATAATCATAAGACTTATCGTTTTCTCTCGCCGGATAGTATATATCCCTTTTTCTTACTTTACAGCCCCATCCCTTTTCCTTCGTTCCTCTTTCTTATTCTTTAGGTAGATTTAATTCAAATCTTCTTGCGGTATTTTGATTTCTTCGAAACTTATCATTCAAGAAAGTTTAAAAAGTTTTTGAATTTCAGTTTGGGAAATTAAAATTTTATTATAATTGATTGCAGATGGATTTTGACAAGATAAACTTTTTGGTTGTACGGTACAATGAATATTAACTGGGAATAAACTTTGAAAATTATATACTTGCAATAAAATTTATTTATATTTAATAAATCGCATTAGTTTTAATGTTATTATTCTTAAATCGTCATAGATTTTGATAATTTAATAATTTAATTTTTGCTTTTAAAAATGATCATTTTAATTTTATTTATTTTTATTTGAAACAAACTATTTTTGAAATTAAATTTAAAAAAGTACAAAAGTATTTCAATGAATTCTCGATGCATAAAAGTCAACATACTTATTCGATTCAACTCCTTCCTAATCAATGACCAAGATAAAAAGGAAAGATTCTCTCTCACGTAAATTTCAAGACTTACGACCAGTAGCATCGAGGCAAATAAGACATCCTCGAATTATGCGATTGTTCTCTTTTCTTCTCTTTTTTTTTTATTTTTTAACTTTGTGTACGTATGTGTATGTGTGCATAGTTTCTTATATGCCGTGCACGTGAAATAGAAGAAGAAGGGAAGAAGAACCGTCGGGTTGTTACCGTTGGGTAAAACCAAAGGGGGATGGTATTTCAACGAGATTTGCTATGTACACGAAAAGGAGATACAGCACGACTCTTGTGTGGCCTCTAGGTAAACCTCTAAGGAAAATCTCTCTCGTCGCAATGTACGACAACGGGCTTTTTCTCCTTGTATACCCCTTTTCCTTTTTTTTTTCTTTTTCTTTCTTTTCTTTCTTTCCTTACGATGCTCACTTCGTCTAGTATACGCCCGAATTTATTTGTGTATTTTTTTTTTCGGTTTTGAGAAAGAGAATATAAAGATACTTGGCGAGTCATTATTTAAAGTTTTATCTTTGTCAAAATTATTCAAAACTTACGGTAATGTTGAAATTTTCTTTTCTTTATTTTGAAATATCAGGTAATATTTAACTAAAAAATGAAATAAGTAAATTAAATTTCAATCGTGTAATAATTAAAGACATTATTTTTTATTTAACGTCGCTGTATTTATGTTATCATTAAAATGTTAATTAACGACGGAGGTCATCAGTGTGTTCGTGAACAAAGCACATGTATCGTACAGCGGTGCTTGTATAAATCGGCCGAGAGCGGGATTCGAACTCGGGACCTCGAGATTACGAGTCCATCGCTCTACTGACTGAGCCACTGACGATCTCATAAATTGACGATATAACAATGAATAATCAAATAAAAAATTATTTGTATGTTATTGTTTTTTGAAATTATTAAATACATGACTATGTAGTTCATTATTTTTAAATAATCTAAAATAATAATACGTATTAAACTCAGTAACAGTTTTAAAAAAAAAAAATATTTTTTATGAAACAAAAATTTTTTTTTTTGACTGTCGATTTCTCTAAATAAATCTCAGTTAATTTAAGGTAACGTTCATTTATATTTTCGTTTGAATTTTATTTCATTAAGAATTTTTACTTATTTTAAAGAATTAATTTTATTTATTTTTTTTTTAAATTAAAAATTCAATTTAAAATTTGTAGAGAAGTTTTCATTTTAAACTAATTATAAAAACTGAATAGAAAATAATTTATATTTTTCATATTCGATGAAAAAATTGATAATGCATTTATTGCAAAAAGTTCAATTCATCTAGATGAAATTTTCAAGTGTTTACTTCTTTCTATATAAGAAAAAAATATACCTCATCATCAAATCTCTTCAAAACACATTTGAAAATATATTCACATCACGTAAATCAATGTTTGTACCGATAATTTAATTAAAAGTAATATTCATTATTAAACTTACGAACTGTCAAATATAACTAAAAGGAATACTTGGCCATATAAGAGAAGAGCTTTTCAAACACTAGGATGAGTAAAAAAGAAGAAAAGAAGAAAGAAAACGCTACTGTTAATTACGAAGTTAACGAAAAATGGTCCTTTAAGAACATTAACATTTTCCTTTCTTGTACTTAGCATAAAATATCATGACTTTGTTGCCGTCTTGTAATTTTAATCTAGCTTCAGTGTTAAATATCGAAGGATTTCAGAAGAATTGAAGCTCTTTCTTCTTTTTTTTTGTCTGAGTTGATTCGCTTTTACGTACCCTCACATTAACGCGATTAATTCATATCGTTTTTTAACAGTTTTGTTATTCGATTCTTCAGAATATGATTGCACGGAAAGTAAATATAAAATAATAAGAAAAATAATATAAATGAATGATTAAAATAAAAAGAAGAATGAAAAATGCTGATGACATATTTTCACTATTACCAGTAAAGTTTGTCATTGAATTTATGCACATCAAAGTAAAAAAAAGGTACGTTATACGGAAAAAAGGCAAATCATGCAGAAAAAAAATCTATATATGAATATATTGAATTGTTTATGTCGGTAATATCTAAAAATGGAATTTTAAAATAATACTTTAATGGAAAAAAAAAGCTTTATAGTATACGCATAAAGTCCTGCATTTATGCATATGTATATATGCAAAATACGCGCTATTAAATATAAAATATTTATAAAAATGAATAATAGTAAAGGGAATAATAGATGAAGTATGAAAAAAATACGATTAAAAAAAAAGGCAGAAAAGGAAAAATATCGGAAAAAGCGTAAAGTCAAAAGCAAGACAAACCGAACTGAGAGTAAGAAGAGGAAGAGACTTAAGGAAAGATAGAAAGAAAAGAAGAATAAGTGAAGGAAAAGAAAAAGTAAAAAGAAGAAGAAAAAAAGAAACGAAATGATGCGGGAAGCTGGTTCTGGAAGGAAACTCCTTATGCATTCACTAAGCTTTCGGTTATAAGCGAAAGAGCGCGGTTAGTCCCATTAATTACGCTCAAGTGTTTAAGCACTCCGAGGAAGAGTAGACGACGAGAAAAGAGATAGGAATAACATAAGAAGAGAAGAGAAATTTGACAGAACTTTGTGTTTGATATATGCATATATATAAAGAAGAAAAAAATATCTGTTTAACTTTCTTGAAAAAAATAATATAAATTTACTTTTTTTTATTTGAGAGCCATTCAATAAACTTTTTTTGTATTTTTACTTTTTGATTATTTAATTCCATAATAAAGGAAGATTATCCAAATTAAATAAATAGATTTTCTAATGAACAAACAATAAAAATCAAACTATGTAAAAGTATTCTTTTGTATCTAAAAACTAGAGTAGTCATTTAAAGAACGAAGATAAAAATACACGTATGTTGAGAAGGTTATAACATTGCTACATTAATAAAAGATATTTGAAACGGAGATTCAACAAGAATAAAAATAAAGAGTAGCTTGAATAAAAGAGAAAGAAAATGGCTATGGAATACGAAAGAAGAAAGGTCTCTAGAAAAAAATTAAAGGCACTTGGAAAAGTCTATAGATTTTTCTTCTATTTAGTCAATTCAAAAAAATTCATAAGTTTAGACATGAGAGCTTCTCCGCAGTACTGAAAAAAGTAGAGAATATAAAAAATGGATGATGGTTAAAATCTACAGCGAATTATTAAAAAATGGTAAAATACATAATTGCAGTAGAAAAGACGGCAAATTTTACGCGGGAATTTTTCAAAGTCGTATTGAATTCTTTTACTCCATTTTTTACATTATACACTTTTTCTTAATGTTATAAAATAACAATTAAAATTTTAATTAATTTTCCATCAACGTCTTATAAAAATTTTCTAAAATAAAAGAGAAAATACTTTAATTTCAATAGCATTGATTAAATACATTTAAAAAGTTTCTTCTGTTCATAAATAACCTACTTATTTTCAACAAATTTCAACTCAAACAAATCAGCAGCACGATATTTTCTTTAATTACCATCAATTATTCGTAAATTTTTTATTTAAATTTGTGAAAAGCAAATCTATCATAAAAACATAACCAGCGAAAGAAAGAAAAAAGAGTACGCTTCTGAAATACCAACTTGAAATTTAAAATTAACGAACGTCAGTCATATTTTCGTTCAAAAAAGGAAAAAAAAGAAGAGGCCAGAACAGCAGAAGTAAAAGAAACAGCGAGATAGAATGAAAAAAAGAAGAAATAAGTAAAATGTAAGGCTCTTCTGCAACTGCATCAACGAGTTAATCGTTAATTTTCGTCAGAGCTAAAGCACTCGAGTATATATGTATACGGATCTTACCTTTTCACGATTTCGTGAAACGAACACACGCCTGCACTCCTGGCTACCAAATTGGCTTGAGTGAATGAAAGGTAACTGTTACTTGAATCTCTTTCTTTATTTATTTTATATTGAATATATATGTATTTTTTTTCATGAAGTCTCGGTTACATAGGCATTGATAATGGTTGTTAACTTACCGAGTGGCGGAGAATGTTTTGATTGAATGCAAGATGATATAAAAAAGGAAATTTCTTGGGGATTTTAATAAAAACTCGTTTAAAAAAAGAGTCAGAAGAAGAAGAAGAGAAAAAATAAAAGAAGAAGAAGAAATCAACGTTAACATCGTCAAAAGAAAAGAAAATTGGCTTAATTCTACACCTTTTGCCATCTTCTTTTTTTTTTTATTTCTCCAGTGTTTAAACAAGATGAGCATTGAGAGGGACTAAAGGCAATTCAATTACTTTTAATTAATGTTGAAATTTCGTGGAAAACCTTAATTTACTGTTAATTAATGCGATTATGAAATTATTTTAAGACGTCTTAAGATATTGTATTTAATTTGAAGAAGACGATGTTTACACAAGTATCCGGGGGCTTTTTTAATGTAATTGCACGATTTATTCATAAGTATTTCTTTTTTTTTTTCTTAATTTAAAAATTTATAGCCTGTTTTATGAAAAATTTGAGGAGGAATTTTTTAATAAAAGTTGAATGGGATTGTCGATGTTTACGAGACGGTGTGGACATTATATTTATATGAATGTAAGTAAATACATGCCGACTATATTAAGACAATATTTTACGAAAAAGTAAGTGTTAACGGTTGTAAAAGATTTTATTATTGAAAATTTATTCAGCATTAAAAATTATGATCGAAGTATGTTAGTAATTATTTCCTGTAGAATTAGGACAAGTTATGTAATTGGAATAGCATGATTTCATTGGTGAGCTTTGTGATGTGATCTAACGCTTGACGTATTACATAAAATATCAATTAATTCCTATGTGAATTAAATAGATGAGAATAAGTTACGATTTGATTTATTTGACATGCAACAACAATGAAAGAAAAATGTGAATTTTTAAAACCTAAGTTTTTTCACTTCTATATAAGTTGTAAAAAATTAAATACACTAATAAAAATAATGAAATATTTTTTTCTCTAATTGACAAATATTCAATCTGCTAAGACTAAATTTCTTTTGATCAAGCCGATTCGACATGAAAAATAAATATATCATCTCATCTCTCGCATTCTTAATAAACCTGCCAACAAAGCTAGAGCATTTTCATTTCATTCCTAAACTAGAAACAAACTAAAACGAGAAAATAAGCGAAAAGAAAAAAAAAAGAGAAGAAACGAAACGCAACGAAAGGCTAACGAAATGACAAATAAAAGAGTTGCTACAATAGTTTGTACACACGTTGAAAATTTCTTTCTTCTCTTTTTTTCCTCTCTTCTTTTTTTTTTTTAATCGACACACGGACATTGCAGAAGCCGAGGTATATACACTAGAAACGTGGTTATCAAGTGACAAAGCTGCCAAACACGCGCGAGTAGCAATTCAATGGTTATACAGAGAGGAGAGTGTATGGATGCTGAAAAAAGAGAGGATAGGGTAAACGAGAGAAAGAGAGAGAGAGGATGGGGGGGTACAAAACGTTAAACAAAACGGAGCACGATGGCTCAATAGTTTGTAGCGACGCCGTTAACTGAAGGAAACAATACTACAACTCGTCAGTTTTCTCTTTTCCACATATTTACGTATATACACCTATACGCGTGTATATTGTAGAAGAGAGGAATACTACGACGATAGATATATTTGACAATGCTGTGTCGATCGTTCACTTTTTTTTTCTACTTTTTTGTTTGTTTCGTTTTTCTTTAGTTTGTCTCCTGTGTTTTTTCTTTATTGTTTATTTATTTGTTGTGGATTTCTTTTTTTGGGGAGAGGCGTCATATTGGCGATAAGTGAAGAGTATTGCTGTATTAATGCAAGCGTCGAAGATATTGTAAAAAAAGAAAAGATGAGATGCTAGGCCAGAAAATTTTTATTTATTATTTCTTTTTCTTTATTAGTGAGATATAAAATTAAAAAAAAAAACAGTGACAATAAAATTACGTTATGAATTAAACGTAATGAACTATGTAACCCATGTACTTAAAAGAAGGTCGTCAAGCAATAACTTTCAAAAACACCTGTACATTTAAATTGTGCAACAATATTTTTAAATCAAATTGTAAAAATTTAAAAAAACAATTTTTTTATAATAGTGAGATGAGAAATAGTGATTCTTTACGAACAAAAAACTGTCAAAACAAATTTCTCACATATTTTAAATAAATAATATATAATTCTACAAATGGGCAAAAACAAGTATCTCTCGAAATTAATTTATGCGAGAATTTAATCGATTTTATTAACCATAAGTCTGTGTAAATATCACCTTCATCAAAATCTAGTAAATTTTAAAGCCTCATCCCTCGAAATAGTAAAAATTTCTAACTTTGAATGACATTATTTAATCAAGCCTCGCACATTTGTAATTATCTCGCAAATCTATTCATAATTTAAACATTGTCAATCTCCTTAAATGACATCAGCACTCATTGTTTCCGAATATTGATTCTATCAAGCCTCACCTAGGCAAACACATAGAAATTATGCTTGAATTTAATATAGTTTTGAAATAATGATTAATCGAAAAGAGAAAGAGAAAGAAGTTCTATTGAATTAAATGAAAACCTCGTGTATGCAAATATTACATATACGATTTTCGTAGGTTATACATACATAACTGAGAAGTATACATGACCTATTGTCCATTTTATTCGTATGATTGTGTTGCTTTGGTCAATGACTCGATCGACGCTTTATTCGCGAACTATCTGACTGGGAGATTTTACTTTTAAATGGTTCGAGAGTAATTCAACAGTGTAAATATTACCTTTGTTATGGGTAAGCTGTGGTTGATCTTTTTTTTTCTTTTAAAGGTGTTTTTTGGTTGAAAATATTGTGAAAAGGGAAATTTAATATTTGATTTTTTTTTTCATCCAGTCATGTTTTGATTGGATCATTTTATATATTAACTTATTATTTGTTTTTATGATAAAAAGTAAATATTTTATTAAGTGGCATTGAAAACGTTACAATTGTCTATTCAAAATTAAATAGATTAATTTACCCTTTATAAAATAACTGGAGTCAAAATAGTAAAACTATAGCACACCATAATTATTTAGTAACACTATAATCAGCAACTATAATTATAAGGTATATTATTATAAGATTATAATCATCAACTACAGTGTATAGGTACTGATTATAATTTTATAATAACATTGTAATTAATGATCACAATATTAAAGTAATGATTATAGTTGCTGGTTATTGTATCGAGAAATAATTATAGTATCTTGTAATTTGACAATAGCAATACTTACAATAAGCTCGTTATAGTAAAAAGCTATAATTTTGATTATAGCTTTTTTTGTAAGAAAAGATTAAAATTATTGTGATACTAAGTTAACCAAAAATTTCGACTGGAATTCGTTCCATTGATACGTTATAATTAATAACATTTAACAAAGGCTTATAATTAATAAAGCCCAATTATTTATACTAATTTTCACCCTGAAAAAAGAGAGCTTCGTAAGCCACAAAAGCTCGAGGATCTAATTAAATCAACATAATTTCTACAATTTCGAAATAGACAAGCCCGAAAGCATCTCTGAACCTCGTTAATTAATATCTACGTATTCTTTAATGAATAAGCAGTACGAAACACGTCATCGCTGGTATACCTACACTCAAAACAAGAAACTTAATCCTTACGAAACTCACGTATCAACTTTCTAACAAAACGTACAACTATATTCTATATAACCTTCTGCTAACATATACATTCATATATATAGTATTTAACATATAACAATCAGTTAAGGTGTCAACGAAACCAAACTCATGATCAATTGTTTGCCAATTGAGTTTGAACAATAATTGTTGTTGAAATACCTCGGTGCGGTTTCGCAAGTGGGGAGAGGTATACAGGAGGAAAGGGAGAGAGAGAGAGAGAAGGGTTTGATGCACAAGTAAATTTAACGTAGTTTCGTATTATGCCAAAGTGGTTGTAAACAGATTTAATGAGGAAACTGATCTACCACTATTTGACGCATATATATATATATATATATATATATATATATATATATATATATATATATATATATAAATTGTATAGAAATCTAAACTTTACGTTTTCTCTGGGGTTCTGGAAATGCGTAAATTGTAGTGAATGCGAGTGAGAAAAGATAGTATGAAATAAAGTAGCTTCGGGAGATTCTAAAATAAAGTGAAGTATATACCGAGTATCGACTTTTCAACGTTAATGGGGTGTATCTACTGTTTTTTTTTTATTTCTTTTTTTTTTAAGGATTACGAGCAAGTTCTGGGTTATGCTTGTTATGATTTTTATTTGAATTACCAAAACACATCATTATTGCAATGGAGCGGAGGAATGAAAATAAAAAGAACAAGTTTAGATAGTGTGTGAATTGATGCTCATTAGTTGAATATTTATTTTTAGAATTTTTTCTAGTTTTGTTTTATTTTGCTGGATTTTCCATTTTTTTTTATAATACAGCGTATATAAATTTTAAATTAACTAATTTGATTAAGTTTATTAATTTTATTTTTTGTTCTATTACTTTTATCAAGCTTTTAAGTTTAAATATCAGATTTTCTTTTTAATATAAAGATAAATAAATTTTTAGAACAAAAGTCGTTGCACAGTTGCATTAATTTAATTTATAAACAATTAAAGCGTCCTATAAATTATTGTATATTTTAATAAATTATATTTTTTATTTATATAAATAATTTTTAATATTCAATATCCTTTATGTAATATAATAGATTATTTTATTTACTTAAAATGTTATAGTTTAATAATAATACTAATATGCACGTAAACTTGATCAAAATTATGAACAAAATAAACAAATCATTAGAAAAAAAAAATATTTGAAACATACTCTAAGAACTCACCTTTTCTTAAAATTTTTTAACATCTCTACAATAAGTATAAGATAAGTACAGGAATTTACTATCCAAAACAAGTAAAATTAGCCCAACTGATGTAAAAAGAGCCCGTGACAATCAGAAATCTCGATCACCTCGTTAATTTACAACGAACGTCCGTTGAACGCGTGTGCAACGATCGCAAAAACGTTTTTTCTCTTTATTTTATTTTTCTTTTACCCTAAGGTACATAGTTAGGCACGCGCTTTCTCTTTTCAACATCGCGTGATCAAAACGTTATATAGCCCTTTTTAAAAAAAACCTTTTGCCCTCGAGGCATATATAGGGACGATACTAACGATGAACAGTATCGTACTGAATGAAATAAAAAAAAGCAAAATAATGGAAGAAAAAGCAAGGAAGAAAAAGGTGATTGAAAAAAAAAATATATACACGAATTGTTAGACCTAAGCTTTGTCCACGCGAATATTTTTCCTTTTTTTCCTCTTGTATCCCATGCATTGGTCTTCGTTTTTTTTATCACGCGCTTTTGTATATATATATATATATATATATATATATAAGGATTTTGCCTTTAACCGGTGTACAGTATAAGTTTACTTGGCGAAAAAACACGAACGAAATGCAATGCAAGCGCATTATTATTTGAAATTCAAATGTTCTGTGCGTACAAGAAAGAAGGGAAAGGAAAAAAAATAAGGTGGAAGTGTATTATAATGTTATGTCGTCTATGGGATTTTACTTTTCAGATTTTCTTTATGCTCGCCTTTTTTGTTCACATTTAGCTTACCTTAGGATAACTTGTGTCTAAGTTTTATGCAACTTTTCATGTGTACTTATTTTTGCTGTGCTGAGTCTGTGTACATGTGCTTATGCGTGTGTGCATGTATGCGTAGACGAATTTTAGAGTTTGCGGGCACTTTCTAATGCTGTTGATGATAATGAAGTATTCATTCAAAACTTATTCAGGGACATAATTTTTATTAATGTAATGTTTTGATAAAGGAATGGAATGATAAAGTAAAAGATTTGAGTGTTTTTAACAAATTATTACACGAAAAAATGTTGATTGTTTTTTTATTTTATCATAATTATTCATTTCTTATGTGCTGATAATTTTGTTCGTTTTTCTCAAAGACAACATTAAAATCTTCAAAAAATATTTAACTACCTGTTAAAATAAAACAAAATAATTAATTATTTATCAAACATAAATTACGAAATTCAGCATTTCAGAAACCCCTAAAAGAAAAAACAAACTTTTCAAAAGTTCTCTTTTTCCATTTTAATCAGGAAGCTCTGAAAAATCGAAATTAACCGCTACATAAACGTTAACAAACGTAGGTATAAACGTTATTATTTGGATACAGCAGCAGATACAGAAGTAACATCGAATAATAATACACACAAAAGCACATGTATATATATATATATATATATATATATATATATATATATATATATATATTTCTCTCTTCTCTGTAGCTTTGTTCGAAGGAAATAATCCACGACGTCAGGTACAATAGTTATGTTTTATACGAAAGTTCGAAAACAGATGCAATGGGTAGTGAAAAGCAAATACACCACTCGAGCATATACAAATATATACGTATACATATATACACATAGGAAATGTTTAAACGGACAGAAGAGATAGGGAAACGCTGGTTATGGATTGGTTAAGAGAAAGAAGTTTTGCTTGCCTATGCTTTCCACCAAAACTTGTCAAGGAAAGACAAAGAGAGAGCGAGACAGAAAACAGAATCGTGTTATGCACGAGTTAACCATAAATTAGTGAATTTTGAACCATCTTGACTGTTATTGGTTTTATGCGATGATCAATATAGTAAATATAAAGACTTTTTTATGTGTAAACTTATTTCTAAAATCAAAGTTAATTATTAAAATTTATAATTAAAATGATTATACTGTTGAAATCCAGATCAAAATCAACATACGATAACTTGTTAGTTTTCGGTTTAAGATTATTTTTAATTCCTATCAGAGAATTTTAATATGTTTCGTTGATTGTTTGTATAAGCAATAAAAAATCACACTTAGAAAAATTATTTTCGAAAAATCAAGTGACAAATTTGTGAATATGTTTATGAGCACGTACAAAATCGATAAAAAAAAACGTTTCAGTATTTTTACTAAATCGTTTTCTATTATCCAATCAATCAATCACGTCCAGTATCCAAAACGATATTCCAAGTTAGTACTCGTATGTTTCATAGAAATGAGCTCCTCTTTTACATGATGTGTCATGCAGATATGTCAAACAAAATAATAAAAAAATAAATAAATACCATACTTATACAAAAAATATTCTAAATAAATGATAAGCCAAAAAGTGTGAACGAAAAAGAATCGAAAGATAGCGCTTGATTATTATGTACTTTATGATGTCATATTCCATTAGCAAGCCACGTGTCTCCAGCAGTTGACATTGGCTGGCGTTAGTTTCGCTTGGCGAACAACTGACAATTGCTTATGGAGGAGAAATGCTCGTTTCAACCTATCTTCATAGTTCCCATCCACACGTATATGTATATATACACGTACAAAATTTAACCGCAACGGCACGAAGGCTTGCGGTCGCATGGAGTTGACATCGATACCTGGCCGCGGCTCGCGCGAACAGATTGTTCCAAAGTGCGGAGAATGAGCTAGGTTAGAAGTGCAACATTAAACGAGAGACATAGAATGAACTTTGGATGTACTCGAACAATTGTCTTTGTAAGATGCTTATGATCGGTTGTCTATGAGAGTTTATAAGCTTTATATTACAGTGATGGACAGATATTTATTTATTTTTAATAAAAATATGAAAATGGTACGAAATAATGATATTAATAAACTAAAACTGATGATAAGTCCATAAATGAAAAGTTTGATCTAATTTATTGTTTGACATATTTAAATATAGCATTTAACATTGCTTATATTTATTTTAGTAGTGTTTTAATCCAAATAAAGAAATTCATAACAGATATTTATATATTTTAAGAAACGATAAAGTCAATTAAATTTATCCTATTGAATTAAATCAATCATATCGTTTAACTTTGACTAATTGGCCGATAAAATATTTAAATAAAGAAGTTAAGTGTTTTTCTTAAAATATAGCTTGTATTAGTAAAAATTACATTTTGTTATTGAAGATGAGAATCAAGTTGCCAATATCAATCATGACATTAATATTGATTTAATTCGATATAATGGTAAGTTTCAACGATAAAAGATAAAATCAATAATTACTTGTGCTTTTTGAGTTACTTCCTTAATTATGATGTTATTTAAAGACTATTTATATAATTTTTTTTGTTTTCCTTAGTGATTTTTCTGATTCCATCGATTTCAATTACTTCAATAATTTTAGTGATACCACTAAAATTGTGTAGAATATTGAATTAAAATATTATATTATATAATATAAATTATATAAAACTAAAAAGATTAAAAATTTTTACTAACTTTCTATATAATATTCTATGAACTGTGTACAATTTTCATTCAATTGTATAGAATCATATCCTTACAATGATTGTATACAATCTGAATACAATCCTGATAAAATAGAAGGTTTTCAGTGGCTCAGTCGGTAGAGCGATAGACTCGTAATCTCGAGATCCCGAGTTCGAATCCCGCTCTCGGCTGATTTATACAAGCACCACTGTACGTTACATGTGCTTTCTTCACAAACACACTGAAAAAACCTCCGTCGCTAATTAGCATCGCAATGATAGCATAAACACAGCGACGTTAAATAAAATAAAATTCTTACTTATTGATTCTTGTATTATTGATTGATGATCATTTAAAATATTAATGATTCATTTAATCTTTATAATTTTTTAATTTTTCTGTTATTATAAGTGTAGATTTACAATTTTTTATTTTTAAGGTCTTTTTTTTAAATTGATTTCATACTGTAGAAAAAGTTATATGAAATCCCAACAAATCATATAAAATCATCAAAATCTGAAATCATTAAAACATCTTTTCATCGAGTAATGAGCCCTCTCGAGTTATAAACAGTAGATAGTGATAAATGAACTTTAAAAATTTTCGCTAATATCGAAACCTTTATTAGAAATAATTAAGATAATTTTAAACTATGCAGTATGAATTTTTCAATATTAATAGATAATTATTGATTAACATTACTTTTGATATAAATAACAATTCACGTCTCCAGTGTCTACCAAGAAATTCTATTTTATGTAGCACTGAATAAAGCATCGATATATCTAAAATAGAAAGAAGTCGTAAGCTGAGAGAAGTAAAAGTAAGAAAAAAAAAGACGAAGAACAGGTCGATGGAAATAAGAAAAATAGAAATTCGAAAGAAGAAGACGAAGAAGAAGAAGAAGCGTGAGTCCATGACCTGATACTCACTGGAAAACTAACTTCGTATTCACATCGCGAAACGTTTTTTTTCCTTCTCTCTCTTTCTATTTTCAAGCATGTATATACAGATATTGAAGCTTTTCTTTTTTTTTTTTTTTTGCTCAATGGTATATAGTGTCGACAATCGTCCTATCGAAGGTTATGCTCGATTGAATCACTAGAAATGAAAAGGAGAAAAAAAAGATAGAAAAAAAATATATCTATATATATAAAAAGTAAGAAAGCAAGAAGATTGACAAGTAAAGTAAGAGGAACCTTTCTGTACTTTGCTGTCGTTGGCTTTTCTGATGTTTAGGCCGTCGACAGGTGACTTTTTGACTTTTACCAAAAGAGTTCACTTGACAAAATCTTGTTTTTTTTTTCTTCTTTTTTTGCTTTCTATAGATGACGAGCGATCAACTTTTTTTATTGAAGCTGCGAAAATTGTCACTTTTGGATTTGTTGTTGTCTAGCTTTTTTAATCAACTTTTTTTTTATAGATAAATTATTCAAACTTATATTTCTAGATTGAATTCGAAATGTATAAAAAATATACAAAAACATTCACTCTATTTTTTTATTACATATTTTATGTGTTAACATTGCAGATATATTTGAAAAACTTTACATATAATTATTTTAATAAACTGTTTTGTTATTTTAATTAATCTGAATTTTAATTATCATGTTTTGCTTGCGCTAAAATTATTAACTTCTTGTGTTCTATCTGTAGTATATTTAAATTACATAACATGATCAGACTCACTAGAACATACTATATTGTTTGCAAAATATAAATAAATAAATATTTCTACATTGTAAAAAAAGATTCTTAAATCAACTTTTTTTATAAAGAACTCCATAAAGACTATTCCGCTCTCCGTTTGCATTTCTCTACTGTTCTTCAGCTTGAAAAAATTGCTTGCCATTCGCAAAATAAAGAAAGCAATGATTGCACAATTCTTCATCTCTCCATACACATGAAAATCAATTGCGTGCATAAATATATCAAAGTTAAATATTACAAGATCTCCGCTGTACATACTAAAGTTCAATAAAGAAGATAAAAATAAAATAGAGAAGTATGATAAAAGTAAAGTGTACGAAGAGCATATAAAACTGTCGGAACGTAATACAGAAGCCACGTGAAATAAAAAAAAAGAAAGAAAGAGAGAAAGGTGAAGACAAGAGCGATAGAAAAATTTCCTTTTTTGTATAAACAAGGAACGCGCGCCGCGCTGTAGACAGCGGATTATTTATTTTTCGTGGCTATATAGAAAAAGCAAGTGAAAGAAAGAAAGAAAGAAAGAAAAAAAAAACTAAACGCTACCAATCGACAGTGGTGACGAAGATAAACACGCAAGAACTGCGGGCTGCGGGTAAATAAATTGATGAGAAAAAAAAAAGAAGGAAAGAGATGGTGTATAGAGGGTAAAGAACTTGGTTGCAGGTGAGGATAAAAAAATAGAATTGCTTTATAATGTTTACCGAGGTTATATATAGTCTTGTAATTGTCTGTACTAAACTCAAGGGTTTGTATGATTTTTTTTTTGTTTATTTAATAGATTTATGAAGAGAAGGATTGTAAAATTGATAATTTAACAAGTGTTTTCTTTACTAATTAATGCAAATGCTTATAATAAAAATCTAAAAGTAATCAAGTAAGAAATATAATTACACATTTATTTCTACATAATAAAAATTGGAACAAATTCTCAGGTGGCTAACTTCTCGATAGTACTCCCTTAAATTTATATTATTATTTACTTTTTTGTAATAGAATCTTTAGTAAAAAATTGACCATATCCAGGAACAGGCCTACAAACATAAGAAGTATAATTTATTTTTTCAGTTAATTTTACAAAAAAATTAATAAAATTTTATTAAGATATTATGACGAATATATATTATGTGAAATAATATGATGATTGATGAAACCATTAAAAGTATCCAAATAATATTTTTATAGTTATTTAATATCGTTAAAAGTATAAACTAAAAATTTCTGAAATACCAATTGTCTATCAGTGAAGATTTCTAGAGGATCAATAAATAAATAATAAACTTCTCTGAACAATTATTAATAGTAAAAAAAAAAATAAGTATACCGTTTAAAAAATCAACACGCTGGATGAGGTAAGATCCTTATTGTTTGTTTTTTTCAAAACGACGAGTATAGGCAGTCTGGATATTAAGTTGGCGATTGAACAACTTTACTTCGAAGCTTGGAAAATTAATCGGCGTGAAAAAGACTATCGTGCGAGAATTTATTTTCCTCCTTATTTTTTTTTCCTCGAATCATACCTTCCGATGCAGATCAACATCACACCATTTCTCTTTTTTTTTTTTATTTTGAATTAATAATAAATTGCCAAGGTTCTATAGACACTTTTCATCGTTGCTGTTTGATATTATTTTTTTTTTTACTTTTTCAAAAGCATTGTTATTGACAGTTGGTCGGCATGAAGATTTAATGGTTCAATTTTAAAAATGATTAATAATTAATTTACAGTCACAATGTGAAAAGTGTTCTAGAATCTCGAGAAATGATTCTTAGAAAAAATTTAATAAGATTCATTTAATGTTTATCGAACACTCTAAACTGACTCTTTGAATGATTTACTTTGCAAATCATACAAAATTAATCAGATCCCATAATTTTTCTGATGTAACGTAGAATACTATAAACATAAAATAGTCCTCATCTCCTGACTAGGTTATGAATAAATTTTTGTAAAACTTTATTCCGTGTAATCAATAAAGATGAATAAACAAATGTTTGTGACTTAAAAGAACAGAGAGAGAGCAGCGCACGCAAAAGTAACACGGCGACCAAAGTCAAAAACGCGACGTAAATGAATCACCTGCAAGCTTCTCCCTTTTATAAAATGCGCATAACTTAAGAAAAGAGAGAAAGAGAGAGAGAGAGAGAGAGAAAGTTCACCTTCTTCTGAAGACAAGAAAAGCTGATATAATTTATAAACCCATTGTGTGTTTTCGAATTAATTAGACAACCGTTAAATCAAGCAACGTCTTAGAATAGAAACACGAATTTTCCATGTCAAAAAAAAAGAGAGAGAGAGAGCCTTTTTTGGGAAGAAGAAAGGGGGGAAGGGTTTATATTCTCTTCCACCTTGATTTCCATTCCTCATCGATCAACTTTCTTTCTAGGCAATTAGCATTTGTTTCTAAAAAGAGAAAAACGTTAAATTTTAGGTTTCTGTCTCATAGACAGAATAAAATGAAAAAAAAAGAAGAAGAAAGAAGCATAGACCAAGTCACGCAAAATGTAAATAGAAATTTTTCCCTTCTCTACGAATGAAAAGAAAAAAAAAATTAAGCTTGAAAAAAAAGGAAGTATGTAAAAATAAAAAAGAAAGAAGATATATAAAAGGAGGGAGAGTAAAGGAGAATTTGAAAAGTTGATATCTGGGCTAAAAGTTTTGCGTTTGCTGTGTGTATGTGTATACGTGTATACATATATACATGCAAGAGATAAAGAGAAAGGCTTTACAGCCGCACGTCACGAAAGGAAGCAAGCTCCGATACAAAGTTTTGGCTATAAATAATGAGGCGTAATTAAAGTGGCCCTTACCCTATCTGTTGGGTAAAGTATAAAAAAAAAAAAATAAAGGAATATAATGCTGCAACGCGTTAGGCATATGTCTGTCCATTTGAAAATAAAAGGGATACGAAAATTTATGAGTATATTGGTAATAGGGTTTAAGGGAAAAATTTTAAATTTTCGATTACTACCAAGCGTTCTGGTTCAACTTCATTTAGGGGGTTTGATTCAACCCCAAAGGGGTAGGAAAGTTTACCTTGAATATTTAATTGTTTTTCTTTTTTGATCTATCGAAAAAAAGTATTCAAAGACAAATAGAAAAAATTAATATTCTAAATCAGATTTAAATTTATGAATGCTGAATAAATTATTTTAGTAGATGAATGAATTATTATCACAGAAAATTAAGTGAATAAAGACTGGATCTTATTAGACATAATACTTAAAATACATGCAATAAAAATACTGGCCAACTCTACTTTTCTTTAATTTTTCTCATTTTTAAATAAAAAATTAAATCTTCAATTTGCATTGATCCTAAAAAACATTTTCTAAATATTAATCTATTTGAGCTTCCTTTTTCTATGCTTTCTGTGTCCTTATTTAAAATTTATAAAATAAAATTTTCAACATTCGATAAATTTGTAAAATATTCATAACCATTACATATCATAAACAATCCATTAAATTCCAGTTTCGTTCTCTCAACATTTATTTTTATAACAAATGAAAGCAAATACGAAATACATTATTACGTTTAAAAAATGCATAAGCCAATTGTTAATTATTGTGTTTTTAGTTCAATCAAGCCCGATATACTTGCGCATTGTACTTTTTCACGTTTATATTCAGCTATCGATTACAAAACAACTTTACATTCACCGATTTTATATATTATTCAATTAAAATTATTTTTAAAAGCGTAAAAATAAAAGTTTCCGCATTAAATAATCAGCAGCGTTTATTAACAAAGAAGTTATTCAAAAAGGAAAAGAAGTCTCAAGCTTTCACTATTGCAATAAAAGTCAATTAACTTGTCGTCGTGTAAAATGAACACATCAAGATTGTCATGATGATGATGATGGTGAAAAGCGCACTGACTGTTCTCCACATAATATTATAGCTTTATTTCGCATGATAGAAAGTTTTGTTTTTAGCCTTTAGGGACAGTATTATAAGCCTTAAAGTACAAAACTCTCTCTCCGTGTATCTCATTCTTTCTCTTACTAAAAACCTTATACACGATTCGCTGTACGTTATGTCGTGAGCAAAAAGCGCCTAAAGGGATGTTTTGAGTGCGTGCGTGTTAATCGCAAACACGAATATAAGTAGAAGAAGAATAAGACGAAGAAGAAGAAGAAGGAGAAAAAGAGAGAGAATAGGGATAAAATTGGTTAACTTTATATATGTATGTATTATACCGCTCCCTTTTAAATCTTTTGACGTGGGACGAGTTGGACTGTCTGGTACGGAAACTAAAATGAAAGGAAGCTAAGCTTTAGAAAGAGAGCGAGAAAGTTTTAAACGATGTGTATATATATAAAATGTATACGTATATAGTGTTGATGTTCGATTATGAATCGTTCCTTTAAAATTATAGTTAACGGACACTTTTGATAGACAGAGTTGAGAGAAAGTTTTGTTGCATTACACGGGGGGGGTTTAATTATTCGATTATCTTATGCTTCGTTTTTCCACTTTCATTCTTACCTTCTTCTTCTTCTTTTTTTTGACAAAAAAGGGAAGAGAGGATTGCGTGATAAGAAAAATTTAATGGGATATGTTGGGTGAGTTTTTAATAACAGGGGAACAAGGTTTTTGGCTGAGTCGGTATGATTTGTGAGGAAAATTTTATTATTCTGATTAAACTGATATAATGAAGGAAGGATATTAGAGGAATTTAATATTTATGTGATGGGATTGAACGAGAAATTCAATAGTATATTTTTACTATTTAACTTTTTTCAAAATTTTTTCATAAGATTTGAATTATTTATTATTATTGATAAAAATAAATTAAAATGATTCTCAATACTAAAATATAAAGGTTTTAATGCAATTTAGTCACATCTTCTGTATACGAGAAATAGCATGACCAATTTTTACTTTTGTAAATTTTTAGTTCGTTTTTACTTTAATATTAATATTAATTGCACTGAAAGCATTTAAAAAAAAAAGGAAGAAAAAATAATTGAAATAAGTTTTATGATTAAGAGTTTATTAAAGTAAAATTTTAAAATCTCAATTTTCGAGTAAAAAATTTTTTTTTCTATATATTTTTATTTAACCCAGTGTAACCAAGTAACTATTAATTTATTCTTTAAATTTCACAAACTTCAAGAGTCTATTTTATGCAATCTGTTATTATTATTTTTCAATTATGCAACCTATTCTCAAATGATAAGCTATACTAATTAGCTTAACAAACTAGCGACATCGCTAATAACAGAGAGACAGTATTCGAAATAAAAAAAAAATCTCTAATGATACATCATTATTAAACAGTATGTATACTAAAAGCCCATTAACGTACTTCTATCCCTTTAGAAACCTTAAACCCTTAAAGCCCTAAAATCAACCGGATGGTCCTGTTCGATCTCAGATATCTCGAATGCTTCGAAATCGCTTTTATATATATAGGTATATATATATATATATATATATATATATATATATATATAGGTATATATATATATATATATATACATATACAGATAGATAGTGTAGGTAGGATTAAAACTATTTGCGTTGGGTTAGCTTGCGCATTACAGGTTTGTATACAAATTATCCGAAAACAAGAGGAGGATACAAGTGAGGGAGAAAGAGAAAGAGAGAAAGAGACATACGATCTGATAAAGAGAAGCTTTAACACATATATAGAAAGGTCTAAATCAAAAGCCAAATTGCGTGTACATATATACATACTCCATGAGCATATTGGAACACATACACACATACAAGTATTGCTTTTCCCTAAAGGGCTCGCGCTTTTGCTCTTCTGTACTTATGTATACATGCATATACGCGTTTATTCGTATATATGTATGTGTGTGTGTGTGTGTGTATGTAATGCGATAAATCCTGACGACATTTTGGCTGCTGTTGCTGTTGCGCGACACTATTAATTAGTGTGCAAGCAAACGCGTATTAATTAGACCAGATTCCAAACTGAGTGTTACTGGCCTGCAAACGTTGAATTTCTACGTTATATCCCTCTTCCCTCCAGCCTCAAATTTTACCCCCCCTCTCTCTCCACCTACACCTCTCTATTTCACCTCCATTCGAAAGCTTTAGCTTTTAGATGCTTATAACTGTATATACATATATACATATACACATATATTTATACATATATATGTACATAGATTATATATATATATGATTGTCAATTGTTGTTGTTAAAACGTGGAGGTTAGGTTTGTAGGTTGTTATGTAGTTGTACGAGGATGAGACAGATATTCAAGTATGCGATATATATACATAGGATGCACTGTTATAACCTTGTTTATGCTCGGTATTTATTTCTCTGAATGTATACGTTTGTGTGTTTATGTGTGTGTGTGAGAGAGAGAAAGTCGAATAATGTATAAGTGTTTATGCGTAAGTAATTAGATATGCATGGATGAGTGTTTGTGTGATTACACGGTTTTGTGCGTTCATTGAAGCGTTATTTCAAAGATGAATTAGTGAAAGTTGATTGAGAAAAAAAAAAGGAATGCTGAAATTTTAATGTTTTGTACATTGTTATCGAAATAAACTGTTTTTGTCGCGCGAATACATAGCGCTTTGATGATTCGTCATTTAACGATCAAACGATAAACCCGAGTGTAGAAGTACACTATTTTGATTTGTACAAGTGAATTATGCATATTTTGAGGATTTTTAAAAACTTTAGTTTTTGTTAATAAATGTGATTTGGTTTGAATTAATATCTATTCATTAATATTGGTCCATATGTTGATGCACATTGAAAAAAATAAAATTTTGGGATTTGTTAGTTCTATGAATCTTAACAGAAATTTATTATGTAATAGAAGCCTGCTTGATACAAAAATTTTAGAATCCTGTTTCCAGTAAAAAATCTTTTAGCTTTTTTTTTTTAAAAGTTACTATATTTATGCTAATCAGCGACTGAGCTGTTTGTGAAGAAAGCACATGTAACGTACAGTGGTGCTTGCATCAATCGGCTGCCGAGAGCAGGATTCGAACTCGGAACCTCGAGATTACTAATCCAACGCTCTACCGACTGAGCCACAGACCGACTCATCTAGCTTCTAAAAGAAATTCGCTAAAATAAATAAGAAATCTTTTTCATTCATGAAATAAATTTCATATTTATTTGATTTCCAAACAAATTTTGTTTACTAAAGAACCAATCAATCTTATTAAATGTTATATTATCTCACTATTTGCTTATATAGCGAATACTGACGTAATTTTACAAAAACAACAACGCTACTTTTAAATCAACTGTATTATATTGCACTTACATCAACAAAATTTCTAATACAAAATTCAGCTGATCATGGCCTAATAAACATAACTAATCAATTACCTTCGCTTAGTTGCACCTCCGCGCTATTTGTTTCCTTTTTTTCCTTCAGCAACCTCTACATATACTTATTTTTCACTCTTATTTATTTATTTATTTGTTACTTTTTTTTCTCTTGTTGTTGCACATGAATCTCTCGCTATTTTTTCGCTTGCACTGCGCGTTACGGTCTATTGAAACCGGCTGAGTGCATTCAGAATCTCCAGAGGATTTTCTGTATGTATGTATACCAAATGCTCGCCACATTTCAGCTGAGGGGGTTATTCGACCGAAAAGTCGTTTTATACAACTTTGCTGGTGTATATATATATATATATATATATATGTATGCAGGCACCTTTTTCTTTTCCTATAATTCTACTACCTACCCTACTATACGCTCTTTTACCTTTTTGGCCGCAAACGCTTCCTCTCTTTTCGAGGAGTGAACCACATTTTCCTGTTGTTTTTTTTTCTTCTCTCTCTCTTTCTTTATATAATAAAAAAAAAAGGAAAAACTAGTATGTGCGTCGAGCATTTTCTTTTTTATTCGCTTAGTTGAAAAACATTCGTTGGCTGATTCACTGCTAAAAATGTACGATATGTACGAGAGAAGTAAATGAGCAGAGCGCTTTTTTTTCTCTCTCTTCTTCTTCTTCTTTCTTTCATCCTAAAGGAAAGAATAAATAAAATGAGAACGGGGAGAGAAACTACCCTTTGTGGGATAATACTTGGCACTTGGAAATCCCGGGCTCTTTTTTTTAGAAGCCTTTAGAATCACTTCTAGTTAAGTTTTATGAAATAAATGAGATGTTAAGCATTTAGGAATTTTGTTTCTACTTGAACCTGGTGATTTTTACGCGAACCCAATGAAATTTAATCTTATTAATTAATTTGATTTTAATACTTACAATTTGTTTAATGTGTACATTTAAAATATCCATTTGAAAATCAATTTTGAGTACTTTTTTTGGTGAAAGTATATATTTATATTAAAAAAATTTTTAAAAGTAATTTTCAGAATTCTTACTGATTATATTAAAATGATAAACTAACGTAATGAACTAACTAAAATGAATTTCTAGTAAAAGTTAAAATTTTGTATTTCCAAGACCAAAAATGCCAATGTATGTTACGACTATTTAAAATGTATATTCACCACCAGTTCGTTTATCTCTTTTCCAAGTATTCCCTTTCTCTTTTTACTCGGTAATGAATCCGCAAGCTTTTTGCAAATCGGTTGGCTTTACCTACAGGACGCATAGAAAAAAGGCAAGAGAAGAGAGCGGAAAAAGGATGGATGAAACGAAAAAAGAAGGTAAAAAAAGAGAGCTCTTTTCTGATGTTAACGTTTTTGCAAGAGTATTAACCGATCTATTGCAGCCTTGCGGAGAGTTCTCATTTTGTTTATGCGAAATCTTTGAGATAAAAGATTAAGAGCGTGGAAAAAAAGAAGAGCGAATATATTCGCATAGAAAAAGCTTTATTTGATGAATATCATGGTGAACGCTCTTTGTCCAAATTGTATACATAGACTCCTCTTTTGCCTTACGAGGTTTTTACTTTTTTTATTCTAAGGAAACTAATTTGTTAAACATTCTTTTCTTTGCTTGAAATAAAAATACAAAAAAATAAGTTCTCGTTCATATTTTTTTTTTTTATCTTTCTTCTTGCGCACATGAAAGGAGATGCTAATTGAATCGTTATAAGAGGAAAAGGAGATCCTTCTTTTTTTTCTTCTTACTACTTTTGAAGCTTCAGGGAAAGGAGATTGTTATGTTTTTTCTACAAAGCTCTAAAGGAAAAAAAGAAAAGGTAACTCGTGATCAAGTAAGCATCAAAATTATAACGTTAAAAAGAGAATAAAAACGCATTTGAGCGGTTAATTTTAAAAGATGTTTATTTTGCCTTACACATTTTCTTAGCTTTTATTTCAAAGTTAAGTAGACGCGGAAATGTTGCACAAAGGATACTCTTGAATTTATTGTACAAATAGTTTTTTTTATCGAATTGCTAATAGTAAGCTAGTTTTGAAAAATAAGTGTTTTATTTGTAAATGTAAGTTTTTTGGATACGATATATCTTAAAAGTAGTTATGTTGCGCTCATCTGAGCTATAACTTACTAAAATTAATTGTTTTCTATTTTTATATAAGATTTAAAGTAAAATTTTAAGAAACAAATTTTCAAAACTTTTAGATTTAGAAACAAAAATTTGTAAAATTATAGTCTCGGCATTTAACATTTTCTTAAGAGTATCCCTGAAAAAATACCTACAGATATATTTTTTTACTTTATTATTTTAATAAAATTTTATCGTTGGCTCATAATATCTGAATAATATAAAATAAGAATAGAATTAACGATCAACGAACTCATTTCTCATTAAAAATTAGAAGATATTTTATTCTAAAATAATCTCTTATTTTCAAGTAGAAAAACCAAGCAAACGAATAAGGTTGTAACCCGACATAAATTCATTTTTCTTTTCTTCCAGAATCCTTAGAAACCAACGAACAAACAAAAACCCTGACCCTAAAAATAAAAAAAAAGAAGAACAACGTAAAAAATATTTAACATAAATTTCGACAAATAATGGAAAAGGGGACAATCCCTTTTTATTTAACACTTTTATTTCAGAGCCACCGTGTTATATCTTACTTATTTCGCTAGAATAAATTAAAAAGTGCAATGCAGGGAAGCTTTATTCCTTAGAAATTGTAAAAGATTATAAATCGTATATACGCGTTATTGGCTCTACCCTTAGACTACTTTTACCCTTAGTTTTAGATTTTATTTTTCTATTATCTTATTTATTTTTAATCATTTCCATGGGCTTCTTTGTCTTTATAAAACTCCACCTACCATA
The DNA here is from genome assembly GCA_017163975.1 of Anastatus disparis. Classification (NCBI taxonomy): domain Eukaryota; kingdom Metazoa; phylum Arthropoda; class Insecta; order Hymenoptera; family Eupelmidae; genus Anastatus; species Anastatus disparis. The sequence continues at coordinate 1,336,049 of JAFFSR010000218.1, read as the reverse complement.
CCGCTCTCGCTTATTTCTCTCGCTTACTTTCTGGATAATAATTGAGGAAGCTTTTTAAACTTCAAGGGATATGTATACGCCCATTTGGTAATGCATTAGATAAATAAATTTTCTTACTTTTGCTTTTCTTCGTTCCTTTTGTATTGATGCTGTTTAAGACACTCTTGTTATCGGAGTCAGAAAAATAGCTTATTATTTTTGTATTAATATATATAAAAAAGAATGGCAAATAAAGAAGATGAAGTAATCGAATTTCTTAAAAATTTTATATGTATTTTAAGAGCTGGCTGTATTTTCCAATGATATTTTTAAAATTTAGCTCCGCGAGAATATCAGATTTATTTTGAAAACTTTTTTAATCCTCTTAAATCAATACTCTTAGCTCGGCGAATTAAGGAAGTATTCGTTAACTGCTGAAAAATTAAAAAATTTTCAACTTCGCCGTTAGTTTAGCAAGATTATAGAAAATTTAAAAATAAATGGTACCAAATACGCGAGAGAACGAATTCTATCGATCGAAAAAATAAAACAACATTGAGCGGTTTATCCTTACTTTTTTTCTCTCTCTTTTTTTTTATCTTAGAATCGCCAACTGGATTTATCGAAAGGAAAAGTATAAATTCAACGACTAAAGCTTTTTGCTTTTGATGCATTTTGCTCTCTAATATTTCAAGCACATGTCAAAGAAAGCTTTTACCTTTTCCTAAAAAAAGAACTGCTGACTATTGTCAAATAATAAAAAAAAATACATAAAATAAAAAAAAATTAAATATATATACATACGCGTTTTATATAAATTTTAAGGGGCCACGGAACTAGCGATTCTTTTGTAGGATTAGCAAAAAAGCTTACAATATTTCTTTTTTAATCATGGTTATTCGTTTCGAAACGAGCTTTTTGTTTTTCTTTTTGCGATTCCCATTGTTACCTCAGCCAATTCTTCTTTCTTTTTTTTTCTCTGAACAAACTAAAATAAAGGAATAAAAGAATAATGAATTTATTTATTAACAAAGCTGAAAAGTTTAACCCTTTCTTTTTTTTTTGTCTATTAATTTAGCGATGTACCAGTTGCGACAAAAAACAATATTTAATAAAAGGAGCTTTTTTTCATGGTATTGAGTTTCGGGGTTCACGTGATTTTCCCTAACGAAATAATCAAAACAAAGTTCATAGATTAAAATTTTTGCAGTAATTTTATGCATTTCTCAACAGTATCTCAAGATACTTATGGCACGTTAAAAAATTTTTTTCAAAGCTTAAACTTTGAATTAACATTTTTAATACTAGAAAAATTTTTCTCCCGAAACTTCTATAAAGGGAAAATATTTAGTTTGTCAGGCTTATTAAAAAAAAAATATGAAAAATTTTACAAACGCTCATATATCCGCGTCCCATTTATATTTCGATGTCTTCTTTCACATTTCGTCATAATAAGACGAAATAAAATATGTAAAGATTAAGGAGAGAAAGAAAAAAGGTGGATTATACTGACTATGCTTCGAGATATGACGCAATGCGGTACAATACGCAAAGGTCGGATTCGAATTCTCAAAAGACTTTAAAAACCGTAGACTTGTTAAACGACTTTTTTATGCGTGTAAAGAAAAGGAATTTTATTGTTATTGGTGAATTTATGAGATGATATGAGCGATGATTTGTGTTATTAGAATTTTAATGATTAATTGTAGATATAATTGAATGACTTATGTCATTATATGAGAAAATTAAGAACTGATTCGTTAAGTCAACATTAGCAAATTTAAGGACTTTTATGGAGCTATAATTTGCCTTATTTATTTTATTTGGAAAGAATTTAACAGGAAAGGATAAGATTTGAATAACCGATATGATGATTAGGATGCGAAAAGAATAACTTTAGATATTAAAATAAGATAACACATACACACCTGCGGGTGATTTGTTGGTCCACTGATCTATTTAGATGCGAAATTTTTATTAATTTCAGAATTACGTAGTGTTACAGTTGATTTATTATTTGATTTTAAGTAGTATTAATTCAAACATTCAACTATAAAATAGACTTATTTCCATTTCATCAAAATGACCTCTTAATACTTATCGATTAATTGTTTTTACGATATTGTTAAGAAAAAAAATTTCTATTAACCGATTTCACGAAAATTGTTTACTTTCTGTAAACAAACTTGAAAATATTTCCTAATTTAATTTAAACTTATAAATTATTTGTCATGCAACATAGTCGCACTAAACTTTTTACTCAGCTTTTATTTAGTATAATAAAAAAAAAAAACTTAGCTAATTTAACAAATAAATTAGGTAGCAGCCCGGCAATACTGTAAAAATAAAAAGTCAAGCTTACAACGGCCCCGTCGTGTCCCTCGAGATTCACAACAAGTCTAATTTTATTTGAAGCCCGATGCTCGAAAGCTCTCTTTTTCTTTCTTTGTAACGCTTCATCGGTCTAGAAAAGCCGCGACACACAAAAGTCCCGAGGATTGAAGAGAAACTCCATTTTATTTATTTTTTTTTTTTTCTAGTCGCTTTTCCTTTTATTTATTTTTTTCTTTTAGCTTTTTTCGTGCAACGTGAAACCCCCCCAGTACCACGTTTCATTTCCTGCGACTGGCAGCTTTTTATCGAATCGTCCCTCAGGCTACAAAATGGACGCACAAACCTAAAGTTAACACCGGTGTGTGTGCGCGATTTTTTACCTTTCTTTTTTTTTTTTTTGGAAATTGAAATCGTTTCCGCGGGCGTTTCGATCCATTTGTCTCTAGGATTCTTCTCTCTTTTTTTTTTTATCAATCAATTTTTCGTTTTGTTTTTCAGTCGTTGCCATTTTGCGTCATTGTTTGGTGTGAAAACAAGATTTTTGTCAAAGATGTCTTTACAAAATTTGAAAATAGAGAAAAAATAATGGATATCGGAGTGAAATCGAATGATACAATTGAAAAAGTTTTGGGCAAAGTTAACAATTTTTAATCTGTGTTTTTGTCATGCCGTTAAAGCCTCGCAACTAAAATCTTCAAATTTTGAATTTTCTCGTATAAATACAAAATTATAATGCTTCAGATGCTTAAATCAAAATTCTTCGTTTGAACATTGAGAAATTATAGAACATTTGAAACATCATGAAAACGTCAATAATTAAAATTTTTCAATATAAACTAATATTATTTAATATTTTAAAACTCAAATGTGAAAATTCAAATAATGTCTCAAACATTAATGATAGATTTAATAAAATCATGTAAATTATGGCATTATGGTAAAAATTAAGAAAACTGTTCAACTTTCGAAATAACCTTGAAGTTGAATTTATTTATCGTACGTTTAGATTTTAAATTCCACTTATAAATATAAAAGACATTAAAAAAAATTTAATACAATACACGGGTCTAAGTATTTGTCTCCGAAGTTGAGTACACGTTAAAATCAGACGTGTAATAAATAACCCTTAAAATATTAGTCAATTTAAGTATTATTCTCAGTAGAAATCTGAGTAATTTTTTATCCAAGAAAACTTTCAACTTAATTGTTTTTCAATTTCGTTAATTCGATAAAAAAAAAGAGCAGCAATTCAATCCCAATCTTTTCTACTTTACTAATTTATTTATAAATCACATCGCAAGTATTTCAGATAGAGCATTAATCTTATGTTTCTCCGTTTTTTTTTTATTTCTTATAAATTACCATTTTCTAAATACATTGTGAAATTGTATACACTCGAAAACTTGTGTTGCAATGCTAAAGGTGATTTTCTTTCTCTCTTTCTCTCTTTCTCTCACGTTGCGACTGTATACGCTTTTCCTTACACCCCGTAAAACTGCCATTCCTCATGAACATTCTTTACAATCTCGCCGCGCGCTCGCTCGCCCGCTCGCATAAATCCGTCCCGACCTAAGTGCAATCCAGCGAGTTAAGCGCGTTACAGTACGACCTGCACTGTGTAGCGCATAAATATACGTATACAATCTGGAGCGAACGGGTGAAAATATAATTGCGTTTTCGCGAACACGCGCGCACGTGAAAACGTTGCACTTGGGGGGAAAAACCGCGTCGCACGTTGTAATGCGCAAAATCGCTCGGAACGAATCGTTTCTTTTAGCATGCGAATTATTATCATATGAAAATTTTCAACGAAAACTTGCGTGAAAGAGATGGACATGTGCAATTCTTATAATAGGGTATATGGAACTTTCTGTATTTTATGGTGGTATAGAGTTCAGAAGATAAGGTCATCTGTAGAAAAAAAAAGGTTATTGACGAACGTAATTTGTAATTAAATATATTATGTTTATTTTATTAAATAATTCATAAAATTTCATAAATAACACAGTTAATTTACTTTATTGTTGGACAAATCTAGAACTTCTTTTTTAATTTTTACTTTCCTCTTTACAAAAAAAAATAAAAAAAATTTTAATTAATCATTCAACTTTGTACTCATCGTCCGCTTCCTAATATCTATCATAGATTTTTTAAAATTTTATTTAACGTCGCTGTATTTGTGCTACCATTGCGATGCTAATTAGCGACGGAGGTCGTCAGTGTGTTTGTAAACAAAGCACATGTAACACCTACAGTGGTGCTTGCATCAATCGGCCGAGAGCGGGATTCGAACTCGGGTCCTCGAGATTATGAATCCATCGTTCTACCGAATGAGCCACGGAGACCTTTATTACCATGTAGTCATTAGTAAATTTTAAAGTATGAATTTTGATTCACGAAAATATATGTTGGAGCTTGACAATTCTTAGAATATTTTTTCTTATTATAAATTATTATGTATAAAAAAAGCTATTGACATAAAAAAAAATTGAAATTTAGCAATTAATAAATAAATTGTAAAAACATTAAAAATTTTACAAATCAAAAAATTCTCACCTAATAACAAAAACTACTTCTTCCTTTAAAATGACATAATTTTTTTATTCATTCTTCTTTTTTTTTTTTTTAATTTCTAAAGTAATGCTCCGTGTACACATTATCTAGAGCGTAGAAATCCATGCTCAAGTAAAGTGCAGCAGCATCAGCAGCAGTAGAGTCGTGTCGCTCGAGCGATTATCGCATTATTTTCCACTTTACTACGAAAGATATCCTCACGCCTCTATAAAGCGTATATAAACGTTAGATAGAAAGAGAGTGAGAAAGGAGAAGAGGCGCGCATAAGCGGCAAGCTATGACGAGTGAATTATTCATCCGCTTTTGCCTTGCTTTTGCCTTTCCATCTCTTTCTCTCTAAAACATTATCTCTCGCGCTGTGTCCGTCGATATGTATATAGAAAGCCATCGAGGCCTGAACTTGTAATATGAATATTATCCCTTCGCAATCGTTCGGTATGTTATATGCGTGTGTAAACTGTTATTATGGCCTGGGAATCGTTAATTTTACAACGATTATAATATCTTCTGTTTGAGAACTCAATTGTTAGAAATGCTATTGGAATATGAAAATATTGTTATTCGATGCGGTTAATTAATTAAATTACTGATTTTATATTTTTTCGAAATCTTTTTTTCAGATGGTTTGAATTGTTGTTTAGATTATATGTGGAATCAAAAAGACTCCGGTGTGTTTTTTTAAAATATGTCAACTTTTTATTTTATTGAGAATTTTTTTTTGTTTAAATACTGAAATTTAACACTCATTGACGAGATCATTCTTTAAAAAAGATCTTATATGACAATATGAAAAAATGTTTAAATAAATATATTAATATTTAAATTTTGATTAAATTAAATTGAAAAGTTAAAGTAGTTTACAATAAATAGTTGTATTGCGACTACGTTTACATTTTCATTGACATGCTTGCGTACATGTATGTTAAATTATTTAGAAATTTGTTCAATAGAATTTTTATTAACCATAAATATTAAAATTTTCGTATTCAAATGTTCGTTCACGTAGCTAAAAAAATTTCTTTTATTTAAATCAAGTATTTTTATATTGCTCCGAACATAAATATTTATTCATATAAATTTAAATACTCGCCGTATAGAGTATCCGAAAAAAAAGATTAAATAACATAAATTTATTCGTACGGTAAATTCCCCCCAAAAAAAAGTGAACAAATTTTAAAACCGTAAGCTCTTTTTCTTTTTCACGGTGACTTTTTTGAATCAACAGCTCAAAAATACGTATCTCTACAAAGATACCGAATATTAACAAAAAGAAAACGCGGAGAACTTGGGGCAGGGTTGAAAAGCAAAAATTTTTCCACCGAAACTCAAAGGTTTTAATCTATTAAATATACACGGCCGACTTAAATAAACAGAATTGTGCATAAAATTATTTACATATTTTTTTTCTTCTCCTTCTACTCCCTCCCTCTCTCTCTCTCTCTCTTCTATTTCAGCGTTGAAAAGTCTAGTTTATGTTAGCATGAAGCTTTTTTCATAATTAGTCGTTAGGTAATTCAAGCCGAAATAAAAAAAAAAAAGAAGAAGGAAAAAAATATGCACTTCAACATACCACTTCATTCAAATATAGTGAAAAACCTTTGAGCATAAAGGGGGGCAAAAGAGAGTTGAGAGAGAAAAGAGTGGGAAAAAGAGCGAAGGAAATCACAAGAAGGGCTAGAGAAAACACACACACACACAAGGGGGTCGGTTAGTTAGAAAAAAAAGGAAAAAAAAAAACTGGAAAGTAAATGTCGAGGGTAAACGTAGGTACTTGAGAGGTGGAAGTATTAAAATAATAAAGTGACGTTTTTTTTTTTGTAAATTATGGGATTTTTTAAGAAGGTTTTGTTAACTTACGATAAAAGAAATTTCGTTAAAAATGGGTTATATCCGGTATAAAGTAAGGGACATTTTTTAGATAGTATTTTATACATTTTTTTTTAACAATTTTAATATTTATTATTGAATTTATATAATATTTGAAAATGCGTATAAATGAATGAATTAAAATGATCTTTTTGGCAAAAATAAACATATGAAAACTTTAGAGTAACGTAAAACATTTTCCTAGAATCTAGAAAATTCTAAAAAATCATAAGTTTCTCTGAGTTTGTTTTAAAATTATCTCTTTTCATTAATAAAATTATTTCACTTCATTTCCCGCTATTTTCCAGCAGAATTTTAAGCTTTACCGAAAAAAGAAAAGGATTAAAAAGGAAAAAAAAAATAGTTTCTTTTTTAAGGTATAAAACCCTTCAATATTTAGCATAATTTTCCATATAAATAGTACCGTTAACTTTACATAAGCAAATTCTAAGAAAAAAAGATAAGCATATATCTCCATGCATCTCGAAAATTTTTCGTGTCTCAAAACTTTACAACGGTACGTTAAAAAAAAAGGGGGAAGAGAAAAAAAAACGTGTACGCCCGTCGTACTACCAAGAGCAAAAGTTTTAGCCTTCAATTCAGTAGCTTAAGTACAAACATTGCGACTGAACCATCGTGTTCTTGCGCTCTTTTCAAAGAATCTTTTACATAATTATGGTTTATAAAAAAAAGAGCTATGCAGCTAATTTTTTTTTTCATTTTTTTCAAAAAGATCCAGTAGCTTTTTGAAGCGTGGATGACGTTTTCTATTTATTTTTTTCACATAATGAAGTGCTATGAATGGATGTATTTCAGAGAATTGCTTTATGTGCAAAAGAGCTAATCTATAAGAACTAATGTAATACGTAAAAGGTTCTTTTTGAATTTTTCATGTCGTTTAGTCAGCTGAGTGTTTTGTATGAATTTCATTTATTTTCTATCATTTTTTATTCGATAATTGCATGTTTTATGATTTAATGGATATTATAAAGATATTATATTACAATAGTCATTATTACAAAATTAACAATCGTCAATATAAAAAAAAAGTTATGAAGTAATTTTATTTATTTATTTAATGAAATTCTCTTAATTTAAAATTTTTCATGAATATTATCCCTTTATTATTTTATTTCACTTGAAGAAATTAAATTTAACGAATAAATGGCAAGAGAAGAAAATTAGATTTTTAAATATTCCAATGTGGATTTTCATTATATTATGTAGTAAAATTAGAATTGTACACTGAAAATTTTAAAATAAACTACATGTATTCAGAATATTAGGTTATTTTAAATGAACAGAAAAATAAAAAATATTCAAAAAATAGAAAAAAGCAACAACTGAATCGGAAATTTTTTCCAAACTGATAGCAATCAGCCAATCAAGAACTAAATAAAGTTAACAAAAAGATTTTCTCAAATCTTGATATAGGTAACCGAAAGAATTTTATCAAAGCTTTGTTGCAACAAAAGAAAAAAAAAGTACAAAATCAAAGGTAATACGTATATTTTTTTTTTCAACAAACAAAACAAATATAATACAGCGTGAAAAAGGAAATCGAACGTTGCACTCGAGCGCGCCTGATCTTAGATTGACCCGTGCTACTTTTTTTAGGTGCACACAAACCTATACATACGTTTCGTAAAATCAAAATCTCATTCGCGTGTATATACGCTCGGGGCATATAAAAATCTTGCATATTTCCTCATTTTATTCGATCTTACTTCTTTTCATACTTTGGCAGCAATAACAATAGTCCAAGCATACGTGATCACAGATATACACGCACATGTACGTATCGACACATATATACGTATGGGTTGATTGTTCCAACGAGAAAAGGTCCTCGAAAGAGCAAAAAAAATCAAGGAAAGAAAAATCTTTTATACGAGGAGAGGGTAAGTTTAGATTGAGCTCGGAAAACAATCTTTGCCAGTAGATTTATCGCTATGTGAAATAGAATTATTATGTTACCATTTCGTAGCCTTAGAATGTTTACTTTTCATTTTTTTGTTGAAATATTGAATTTATTGAAGATCGAATTAGATGTTATTAAAGCAATGTAAATCAAAATTTATTTTATTTTTTTTTTCTTTTTTTTTTCAATTTTAAAAATTTTAAAAGTATTTATGGTATCATATTATGAATAAAATTCTTCTGAAAAAAAATTAGAAACGATCAATTTCAATAGCGCAGTTTTTCCGGCAAAATGTGTAAAAAGTAAAAGCAATGTAGAATAAACTATACTGATGTGAAATACAGCCGTACACTTGATCCAGTTTTTACTCCCATTTTCTTCAATTTTCTTTTACTACAACTTCTACTCCACTGTATGATCCATTTCAGCTAAAAAAAATATGACTGTACGTTCAGAAAAAAATTTTGAATTTTTTCTTATTTTTATTTTAAAACGAGTTGTAATAATTAGTTTAAATATTTAATTTAAAAAATTGTTTTTAATTTTTAGTAAATTAATAATTAATATAATGTACTTTGTATAATATCAATCAAAAGATATAAAATTTACCATATCAACATAAGTAAACCACTGCATGTTTATCTTTTTATGATTTCATATCCTCAGAAATATGTAAAATATTTCAACGGGGAAAAATATTTCATTGGTGCAGCTAATGTTGAAGAAAAATATTTTCCTAACAATCTCGATGGAAGCAAACATATATCCAATCGTAAATAAAAAAAAAAGTATATATTTATATATAATTTGGTTTGGTATTGAAGAAGACTAAACGAGAGAGAGAAGGAAATAGAAAAATCCTATAGTTTTTCTGTTAAACGTTATAGTAGCCGGTAAAAGCTTGTTGAGAATAAAGAAAAGAAAACATTGTTTAGTTATATACTACCTTTCCAACGTTCAGATCAGGTAAACATTCGAAAGGAAGGGTTTTATTTTAGTTTTTTTTTCTTCTTTCTTTATTTTTTTTTTTTTACTTCAGCTCACGTGGGACTACTAGCCCGGAAAAGTTTAGAAAAAAACTAGGAAGAAAGGTAGAAAATTCAATCAAGTAAACATCGAAGTATATATGTGCTGTAGGTATATATATATCGAGGAAAGGAGACGAGGGACGGGGGTATATACTTACTTGTTTATAAAATTTATTGATAAAGAGAAATACTGTAATAAAAGGATCGAGATAAAAAATTATTGATTTTTACTGAAACTCGAAAGAATTGAAGAAATTCATAAAACTATATTGATGTTAAATTGAAAAAATCTTTCTTATAAAAATAATCATGATTGCGATAGTAATGCTGATAAATTTTGTAATAGGAGAAATTATAGGACATTCCGATAAACTGTGTCATGCCTTTTAATAAATATTGTCGGAAACACGTGAAATTTTCGATCGTGACACTATATTTCAGGATTACCATTACGAAATAAATCTTTTTTGTATACATGGGGAGAATTAAGAGAATAGAATCGCTGGATAAGTTATGTTTTAAGATACTTTTATAAATAAGCAGTTAAATATTATTGAAGCATGTAGGGAATTTCAAGTGGGTTCAATAATTTTTACAATTATATTTTATAATTTCTATGGGGGTGCCTTATAATTTTCATAGTTACGTTTTACTATTTTTATTTTTCACGATACTCTATAAAATTTATAAGGATAAAAAATATTTATGTAATAAAAAATACATCAGGTCTACGATTATGACGTGTCACAATTAATTGTAGTGATTATTACACAGAATTTCGGTTTCAATTTTAAGGAAATGTTAACATTTTGTATGAAAGCGAAAATATAAACTGTTTATAAAAAAATGAGTAGAAATAAATAATCTTTATTTCGAATTTATAAAAAATGTCCTACCGTACTCGGCATATATCTACTATCATATCTTCAATAAAGGAGATGAACGAAAAATCAAATATTTTCTAATTTTTATTTTTGACAAAAGATCAGTTCTAATTAGAGATCATTAAAAAACTCAAACAAAGTGATTTGTTTAACGTACAATTCTACATGTCCCTTTTTAATCTCTCACATCCACAGAGAATAACAAGCCCTGAAAAAAATCTAAGATCGAAACGAGAATAACAAAGCGAATCTACTATGATAAAATAAAAATAAAAAAAAGGAAAGAAAATCAGAGTAAAAAAAAAAGAAAAAAAATGCAAGTTCTTAAGGATTGTCGAGTCGTAGCACGGTGGTAGTATCGCGAAGTGCATGCGCCGCAGCTTTTCTTTTAACTCAACAAGAGAAAGGAGATAAAAAGAGAAATAAGAGGGAAAAAGGGGGCCTCTCTCTGTGTTTGCCTGACTGGAATTTTTTCTCGGTAATTACGTATTTTACCGTCGAGACTAAATCATCCCTAGGATGCTTGCTTTCCTTCTCTTTCTCTTTTTCTTTTCTGGACTTTGGTTTCTTGTATTTTTTTTCTTCTCTCTTTCTTTTTTTTTGTTTATTCTTTTCTTTTTTCTAGGACTTTTGCAAAGATTTATTGGACGGCGTATACATGCTTTTCTAACGTTTTTCTAATTTTTTTTCTTTTTATTTGATTATTTTTCTTTCTTTTTGTATTCTTTTTTTGGTTCGTGTCGGGTCGTAGTGTCGCGAAACGTTAAATACTGTGATTTCATTTTGGCCCTCTGGAGAGTAGATTAATTGGTTTCTGGTTTGGGATTCTATTATTTTTTGTTGACTCCTTTATTAATTCGGTTATAAGTAATGTGTTTTGCGATGAAATTTTGAAAATTTTATTGCTTGCAATTTTTTTATTTATTTATTGCACTTTTTTCACTAAAAATTTAACTTTGATTAAAATAAATTTTGCAAAATTCTACTTGTTTTATTAAATGTAAAATACTTCAAAATTTTTATTTGAAATTCAAATTAAAAAAAAAAACATTTTTCAGATGATGGAAATTTTTAAAAAATTTAATTAAAATTTTTAATAACGTAAGTCAAATTCGAAACTTTGATCTAACGAATTTAAAGTAAACAAAGTTTTAAACTTCTAATAGTTTATTTAAAAAATCAAAGGCTTGTTCGTGAATAAATTCTCAAAGGAAAAAATTAAACTTTTTATAAACTTTGCAAAATTTAACCTAAATATTAACACTCACAAATCACGACCCATCAAATTGCTTCGAAAATCTAAATTCCATCATATTGGCAACACAAAACAATCCAGAATTTTAACATCTGGATTCGCGTATGTACCGTGTTAAAATACACACATGCACATGCAGAAGAACAGAATTGGGTTGATCGTTGGGGTGTTTCTATATATACTACATAGTATAGAAAACCTTTCTCCATCTCTCTTACTCGCTCTCGCAACAGGTTTCAATAACGAGCCTATTAAAGCTCGACGAGCGTGAAAACGGTCTGCCTCCCCCTCGATGTTTTCCTCTCTCTTTCACTTGGCTCTGTTCTCTCTCGTCTACGTATATATATAGATATCTTTCTCTTGTAGCTCTCTCTTACAACGTAAATTTTACCCCTCGATGAGTCGCTGATGTTTATTCATACGGAAATCAAAGGTTGTCAATGTCCTATGGTCAATTCTCTACTTTTTTTCGGCCTTTTTTTTACCTGTCTATTCTTCTTTTAGTTTTTTTTTTCATCTGCTCGTATCATTTTTGGTTTCTGTTGTTTCACCTGATTTTTCATTCATTTGTTCTTACTTTTTTTTAAAATGTTTTGTTGGGGTTTTTTTAAATCGTTTTGTGTTATTTGCAAGCGTCGATGTTGAAGTAAACAGTAATCGGTGTTGTTATTATCTTTTTATTATAAACAAATTAATTCTAAATGCTTGTTACGTTAATTTATTGATTTCATGTTTATCTTTCGATTTAATCATCAAAAGGCTTAATTGCTTCATGAATGATTAATTTAATTGTTCACTTTATGAACTTAAATTAAATAAAATAGTAAATTTATTCACAACCAAATACAATCAGTTATTATTAATTCGCTTAATTCTTAATAGTTCGATTTTAATATACTATGAACTCAGCGCTTATGACTTCCATTTTAAATTTAAATTTATAAATATTGATATTTTGCGAATATTATAGTTATAATACATAAATTTATTTATATTTTAAATATTATAAATAAATTATTGTACGAAAATTTGAATCAATTTAAGAAAAAAGATTTTCTAATAAAAATTAGCATAACTGATAATGCTTGAATACATTGTCGTCGTACATAAGTTCTAGGCTGTTTTGATTAATTTCATTATTCGCAGATAACAATTATATATACGAGGTAGTCAGTAGCTTACTCGGTAGAGCGATGGATTCGTAATCTTGAGGACCCGAGTTCGACTCCCGCTCTCAGCCAATTCACACAAGTACCACTGTACATTACATGTGCTTTGTTCATAAACACACTGACAACCTCCGTCGCTAATTAACATCGCACTGATAGCACAAATTACAACGACGTTAAAAAAAATGAAACTTTTCATTTGTTTTCTTGGTAGTGTTAAATCCTTTTTTTTTTTAAATGAGTAATGATGATGTCCTCTAAAATTGAGAGAACACAAATAATTTAATGTATTATTTTATTCTAGTAATCCTGGATATTTCCAGAAGTTGAAATTAAATATTAAATTTGATAAATAAAAAAAGAAAATAAATTTCGATCGTTTGTTTATGCTTATTTGACTGGTCATTATTTAAAACATCCAGAGGCTATTTTTAGTAAGTCTATTAAATTATAATTATCCTATTTATTAAAATTAATTAGAGTGAAGTTATTAAAAAAAAACATACTTGTTTCATTCAAATCTGTATCAAAAGGATTAATTTTATCCAGGATATTTAAATGATAGAAAATATTATATTTTTCAAATAAAAACATTAAGGAATTCTTAATTGGGATTCAATGATACGTTTTGTGTTTATTCATATTTCAAAATCACATATCGTTTTCATCCTAATCATGGAGATATATTTTTTCTATTGATGATTGGAAAAAAGTTGATTATTGCTTTCAAATAATTTTTTTAATGCATGATTAATTCTTGTATTTTTGCTTTTGAATTCTAAAATTTTTTTCAATGCATTCATAAATAGAAAAATAATTGTAAAATGCTTTTAAAATTATATAGCACATTTTTTTTTGTATATATATATATATACAATATTTTCAAAAAATTTTAGTCTCAGTATCCGGCAAAACCAATAAAAATCATTCAATAAAATATCTCACTTAACCGTTCCTATTTTCATTTTTCTTCATCCCAAACATGTTTATACAACAAAATTGCTTTCACATATATATATTTTTTTCCCCTTCATCCCGACCGTTTACTCAAGCCTTGGTAAAAACGTATTTATTAAAGAAATTTTCTGCATAATAAACTTATCTAACATAATAGCGCACACACCCACGACGTTATAGCTTTAAGTAAACACCTCATTTACCATATTCCGTGCAAAACTGTACACCGTAATTTTTTTCTTTTACTTTCTCTCGCTTCGTCTCTCTTGTTCTTTTCTCTTTCTTTTTTTCATTCTAATCTTATTATCTGAAGAGCCAATCGGTAAAAGTCCTGATTATTTATTGCAAGCTTTATTTATTTATGGTAACGAAATTACGAACGGTAAAGACTAAAAATGTTATAGAAAAACGTAAATAAAAGGAAAAAAAAGGAGAGTGTGTAAGGTAAAAGAAAACAGTACAACCTATACAAACAAAACTAAAAAAACAGTGTTGGAAGGAAGAAACGTTGTATAGAAAAAGGTTAGACAATGGCATAAAAAATTGTGATAAAGTGGACTCTTGCGAGACTTTGGTATATTTTCTAAGCGCGATATCTACATAGAATACCGGACTGTATGGTCGACACGAGGAAAGAGAAGGAAAAGATAAAGGAGGATAAATAGAAATACAAACAGATGGTCGATTGTGGAATAGGATAAAAGAAGGAGAGATATAAATACAAAGAGACTTGTTAAATTATTTTTTCTTAGTGTCGCAGTTAAAAATTGTTTGAGAATAAAGATTTCTAATCAAATGTTGATCTTTCGGAAATCTCATTATACGAATTAAATTTTTAAATTTCATTTGAGAATTCATAATGGTACCGATGGATTTTGAATATTTCATTTAGTTTTTTTTCTTATTTTCTCTATGTAAAGTTGAATTATTTAAATATTTCATTTTCATATTTCATATTTGCATATTTCTAGAGAATAAAGACGAATATCTACCAAAACGTTATGAATTTTGAAATATTTTTTAATAAACAAAAATATTTATTATTCTAGAATTCAAGCATTTATATTAAATTTCTAGAAAAGAAATTAGTAAGTAACACATTACAATAGCTTTTATTGTTAATCTTCAAAATATCCACAATATTAATATCGCAATCATTCTTTCAACTCATATTACCCCTAAACATTCGAAATAATCCAAAAAAAAGGAGAAAAGAACACGACAGAAGGAACTAAACAGAAAAAGAGAATAAAAAAATTCAAGTATACAAGAGAGGTAGAGAAAGAGAGAATGAAAAGGAATGAATCCCGTACAAGTTTGTGAATCACGCGTAACACGTCGGAACGTGCGCAAGGGTTGCTCCAACGTAGGTACAAATTGCAGCCATTACTCTTGAGCGTTATATATATATACGTATATACATACACATGTATATAAAGCTTTTGCAGTATACATAAGCGCCTAAAGCAGCAGGAGCAGCAAACGTAGCCCTCGCGCAAGCGCTACATCCCAACAACAACATCAACCATTGTATTTTACACGGGGAATGATTATGGTAGCTATGCTATCCAACCAGTGAGAAGAGAAAGAGAGAGAGAGAATATGAACGTTATATACGTATATACACAAAAGTAATGCCATCGTTGTACGTCACTTAGATTGGGGCCAAAAGCTTGGCAGTTACAAAAGGTATAGCTGAAATTCTAAAGCAAGCATGACAACGTAGAGCTACGACTACTACGACTTTGTCTTTATTACCCTCTCCTTTTAGAATGGGTTTTAGAGGTTTGAGAGAGAGAGAGAGAGGGAGAGGGTGGGTGAGAAAGAGAGCGTATACATATATAGATGAGAGAAAGGTGACAATGGTTTGCTAACTACCACACTATTCTGGCAATGTTCGTTTCCCGTGGAATTTTCGGCATTGATAGCTGTTTGTAACGTATATATTCCATATGTTTAGCTATATATGCGTGGATTCAATGAGAGATTATGACGTTCGCTGTAACGTAATATATGCGCATTGTCGATTTTACCTTTCGCGGGATTTTCAATTTTAGGAAATTTTAATGTCAGCCTGTTAAATATAGCTGGTTGTAAAAATGATATTGTTTTTGGTAATTTGAAACTACAGAAATATTAGTTAATAAATTCGTAATTTATTAGAAAGGAACAAATTAATTTTCAAAATTTAATGTTGTATTTCTATAACATTCATAATTTGCGTTAGGAGATAGTTTAAAATACGGTACAAACTAGAATTATCGATTAATTTCCTTGTACAATAGTTAGATGATACTTAATTAACAATTCACTCCACATTTAACAAAAGAATAATTTCCAGTATAAAAATTAGCCAAAAAACATACTCAAAAAGCATAAAATTGGCCATTATAACAACAGCAGCATAAAATTAAAACCTCAATGAATGATTTAACCTTGCATTTTTCATGCTTGTTTTAATACACATAAAGTCAAAGTCATGCCGGATTAACTCTAGCTCCAAAAGTGCACTAGAATCTCGAGCGCTCTCGAGGTCTACGTGGCAACGAACCCCTATATATACACCAGAGTCACTTGGATAAATGTAAATACTCCTTGACGACTCTGTTGATTTTTTTTTTTGTTTTTTTTTATACTTGCTCGACTATTTCGGATTCTTGACAGGGTTAGCTAATTTTTTTTGTATTTTGTCGAGATTAGCTAAATTTTTAATAGTTTTTCTCTTTTGTTTTGAACGTTAGTAAGAATTTTAATATAAAATGTAAATGCATAATTATGAATGTTCAAAAATTAGATATAACTTAATTTGACTTTTCTAGACTGAAAATTCTACCAAAAAAATATAACGTGTGTTAGCTAATTTTAACTAAACTTAGACCATACATTTCTTAATTCATAAAATCAGCAAGATGAAAAATCCAGCAGACAACTTAAATCTTTTTCATTAAAATCACCAATTTAAACGTCACGCCACATTATCCTAATGCTGAAAACGCAACTGTCGGCCATGCATAAAGAAAAAAACGGTTAGCCATATGCGTATATTCTTCAATTCATGATAATATAAAAAAAAAAGAAATAATTAAAAACTAAAAAAAGTTAACGAAAAAGGAAAATGAGCGTGAGATTTGCTTGTCAGCTCTTGATAATCGTGTTCATCTTTCTCTCAATTAAAACGCTTCAATATTATATGCGGTTATATGTATGTATATAAATGCATGTATTAGCAAAAGATGAAAGCCAACGTATATAGTTCCGACGAACCGTAGCTAATTATAACATAGAAAGTTTTCCTTGGGGAGGGGTTAAAGCCTAGATACTCTTATATGCGGATAATTAGAAGAACTTGTACGCATAGGATTCTCGGCTTCTTTTTTTCTATTCTAGTATATTATTCACGATCTCTTTGATTTTTGGCACTTTGCTCGTGTAGGGTATAGAATTGTTTAAATTTTTTTAAAGATGTGGGTTTGAAAAGAAGTTAATTAGGGCATATAAGACAGGATTAAAATACATAATTTTATTTGATTAAACGGAAATTGTAATTAATTCATAGAAAAGATATAGGAAACCATATACGTAATGAGCGTCGAACCCTGATGATCCTATCGCACCAAAAACAAGCAGTTAACCATCCATTGATACGATTTTATTTGTTTTATCACTGCATATCCTCTGACTTACAGTCTTGCATTTTTATTTTAATTACTACAAAGCGCCTTTTATTTTTTTTTAATGCACCCCAGTACAATTTTTTCATTAAAAAATCGAATACGATATACCTATGAAAATAGTTACATTCAATATCATTTCTAATGATTGATTAAAACTAACTTCCAAAATTTAAGTTGGATCCAACATTTCAAATTTCAAAATAAGCAGACATGAATGTGAATAGACATAAAGTGCTTAAAATACCCTGACCACCAGTTCATACATATTTTATTCATACGAAGAACCAGCTCGTTGTAACGTTTGGTCCATATTTATTCATAAGAGCTCGCGAAATAGCCAAAAATTAATAATTCACATTTTGATTAAAATAAACTTCATCACAAATATGCAATTCAAATGATAATAACGATTTTTGAATGATCAATTTTAATTAAACTTTAATTACTGAAACTTAACTTTTGGGACTAAATTTTCATCCCAGACTGTACAATGAATACATCGTTAATGATCCATGTCCAGCTCTCTTAACCGGATCTCTCACGAGAATTTTGGCGCACCCTATCACGGAAACTTGGGTATGCCGCAACTTCAGTCTTCTTCTTCTTCTTTTTAGTCCTTCTCCTATTCAAAATCTCGAGTGCGGAACACACATACAAAAGACCAAAAAAAAAGAGAAAAAGTAAATGAAGGAAGAACTCGTAAGGGTACAAGAAGACCAGGAGTATAACATTGGCAATTCCTTTCATTTGTACTTGGTTACTGAATTTTTTAGTTGGAGATTTGGAGACTTGGGTCTCGTAAGGTTCATATATGGATCTCTTTGATTTTTTTTTTTTTGTTACTTTATTTCCTTTGTTTTGCCTTTAGTTCATCAGGTCTAATTGAGTATCATTATTAAGTATGATAAGGGTCGATTCTTTTGTTCTTTATACATTTGGATTGCAGTATCTTTTGGGAATTGAGTTGTTAAAAAAAAGGTGCCATTGTTTGTTTTACGTCGATAAGGAGGTTTTTTGGAAGTAGAGGATTTGACTTTCTATTTTAGATATGTATGATGGTTCAAATATTAAATCCATTTATTTCTTTCGTAAGAAGGTCGTTCAAACTAAATGAATAAGTACCTTTAAATGGCACGTTTACATATTTCATTGACGTCCCATTTCTTCATCCCATCGAAATCACGAAATAATAATTCGAAGCCATTATTTTTGTTTCAATTTTTATGATTAATCCAGGATTAGCTGATTTAAATATTTAAGGAAAAACTACATCCTGTTTTTCGGAAAATGCAAATTAACAAAACAAAAAAAAAATTGAAAGCATCAGTCTTAAAAGCACAAAAAGGTAAGCAAAAGAAAAGCTTGCGATTTTTTCCTTTCATTCGCTTTTATCTTCTTTTTCTTCTTCTTCAAAAAAAGGAGTTAAATCGAGCGTAGTTCTTGACTCTTCACTCACATCTTGTCTTTTTACGACATAAGAAACGTAACATGGATGAAAAGTCAAAAGCTTTTCACACCTTTTCTAACAAAAAGAAAAGCAAAAAAAAGAAACAAGACAAAAAAAGAAAGAAGCTTTAAGAAAGTAGCAGCTATTCATATCTGTTTTACATCACACGTTTTGCAATACCCCCACCACCTTGCCTCCATAAGCTTATACATTGGTCCTGTGTTTTTTCCTTCGCTATCCTTTTAAGTATATATACATGCATAGGACGTGGCAAAGCAGAAACTAATTTAAGTTCGTGAATCACTTTGGTGTATTTCGATTTATTCAGATACTAGGGGATGTATTTCCCGCGGGGGTGGAGTCTTATACCCTCTCCTCTTCTTTCAAGAATACAAGCACCTATATACATGGGGGATAGGTTATGTAACGTAGACAGATACGAAAATGTTGTATCCTTTTTTTTTTATTTTTTTTTTCTTCGCTGCACTCGCTGGGTACTTTTTCCTTTTGTTTAGTATTCCTTTTTTCTCCTTTTTTTTTATACACGCTATTTTCAGCTTCTATTTTTTTCATTTTTTTTTTGTCTTTTACTGTATTTCTGCTAATATCTTTTCTTTTTCATTTCTTAGCTGTAATCCTTTTCTCTTTCTCATCTCCTTCTACTCCATTAAACATTTTCTTCCTTACTCTTGTCAAGCTTTCTTATTGTGTTTTAGTTTTTTACTGTTTTCTATTTCCCTTTTTTTCCTCTCTATTTTAACACTTATTTACTTTAGTTTGAAGCTATTCTATTACTCGTATAAAGAATTGCTTTTTTTTACATATTTCTAACTCCTCTTTCATTTACCTTTTCTTTTGTATTACCCTTTTTGATATGCTTTCCATAAGTAATTCTTTTATTTTTCCTTTTTGTTTACATAAAAGCTCAAATGCTATTTTTTTCTTCTTCTTTTTTTCTCTTGCGCTTATTCTTCTTCCCGTACTTCGAGTATTACATGCATCTCAATGCATGCGAAGGGAAAAAGTTTTGTAAGGAGAGACACGGGCTCTGCGTGTATAGCGGAAAGAGGGAAAAAGCTAACTTTAGACAAACTCGGATGTTTTGATCTGTTACTTTGGGGCGTCGATCGCGTGTAAGCCAAAAGGTGCGAGGAGATGGAGTTTAGATAGAAATAAAAAAGAAAAAGTTAAATGAAACTAAGGAAATATTATTGGTTATTTATACAGAGAGAAAAATATACGATGCAAGTTTATTCTCCTATTTTTTTCTTGCTGCTCGATCCATGCACTTAATATTTTGAAAAGTTTATTAGCTGTTAATTTAATTTGTTTTATTACTTGAATGTTATTGGTTTCTTTAAAATCAAGCTTTTATTGGTTTTGTTAGTCAATGTTATTATAATTCATAATTTACGTTTCAGTTTGATTTTTTTCAGAGTAAAAGTACGTAAATAAATTATAGTTTAACTAAATATTTCTGTTTCCAAGAAAAGATAAGCTTTACTTCTCGAGAGTATTACTTCTTGTTATTCTTTAAGATACCATATAATTCCTAATTCTAAATTCTTCGAAATAGCTAATCAAAGTTTAATTTCTTGGATCGCATTTAATCTTTCAGTATTTAGCGCAGAATAACATAATTATCATTAAATTTTTACCATATGAAAAGAAAATCTATATTTATTATTTTTTACATTAAATATTTTCTTCTTTATATATTTTTTTGCAATTGACCAGCTGAAGTTTCAATCTAGTCCTATAGTGTATATATATAGTCTAAAGAGAGCATAAGAAACATGTTTTATAGTAAAAGCCAATAGGTCAAGCCTCACCGGTGTTTGGAACTTTTACCTTAGTAGACCTTCATCCCCTCCTCCTTCCACTCTCGCTTCCTTCTTTCGTGTAAATCTAATTTTCGAGTTCGATTCCGAATCGATGAAACTCGTGTAAAACTTCTAAACGTAATTTTGTCGGCTTATATAAGCAAACTTCATATCGTTTCTTCGTATTTTTTTTTTTTTTTTACTTTTTGTCTTCCTCTTTTTTTTCATTCATTCGCTTTTCAAAATAAATTGTGAATTCAAATAGACATTCAAAACGAGATGAAAATAAATCTACGGTTACGCTGTTTTTCTTTGATAAGTTGATTCCAGGATAAATTTATTTTTTATATGTAAAGGTTCTTTTTATATTGATCATCATTTGAAATATAAATTTGCTTATAGTTTAATTTTTTGGATGAATTATGATTAATTAAGAATTTTTTACCATATTGAAGACCACGTAAAGATGAAATTAAATATGTCGTTGAACTTACCTGAAACAAAAATAAGAATGTAAATTATTAAAAAATTCTTTTTAATTTATAAACTTTCATTATATTCATTAAATTAAATGTCAATTGTTAAAAATAATATTTTAAAAAGAACTTGCAAAAAAGTCAAGAGTATAATAGTTAAAAATGGACTTAAAGTAAATCTACAAAAAACTTTTTTATATTCATTCTTAAAAATTATTTTATCGTCCATTTATATTCTCTTAATTAAAATATACTTTTGACGTTTAAAAGCATTTGCAAAAAATTTTATGAAAAATTTTTTATAAACAATAAATTAATTATATTGAAAATTTAATTAAATATTTAAAATCCTATTTGGCTCCAACTCTTCAGCCCAACACCAACAATTAAAAAAAAAGCCGCAGAAAAGATCATTTTTCCTATTTAATTTTATCCTTTAGTACATACGCTTCAAATAAAAAGGAGGAAGGAAAAATAAAAACAAACAAACGGAGTCAAGTGACTAATGAGCGAGTGTTTAGTGAATTAGTCTGTCTCTCAGCTAAAATTATAAAGTGCACTGTAATAAACCACTTTGCGATTATAAAGCGCAGCGTGAGCGTAAAGCCGACATAAAGTTAAAGAGGCAAGGAAAAAAAAAATTAAATAAAGAGGCCTAATGAACAAAATCTTTTTTTCTTTAAATTACCGTACAATAATTAAAAAAAAAAAAGGAAAGCTTTTGGAAAAAGAAAATTCTCTCATTACTACTACTGCTACTGCTACTCTTGAAAAAAGAAAAGAGAAAATTTTTTTTTTTAAACAAGGTATATAACAAGGTATAAGAAAAAAAGCTGGTTTTAAGGTAAATAAACGAAACAAAGAAAGCAAATGCATTCTCTTTTCAGTTGTATGTAAAAGAGAGAAAAAAAGAAAAGAAAGAGAAAGAGAGAGTTTCATTAAAGTCAAGCTTTCGTAGCAAACGAATTACTGGCGCGTTTTGCAAGCTTGTTAGTTTGAGAACGGATAGAGTGACAAAATGCTGCGGCACTTAGCTAAAGGATTAAAACCTACTGAATGAGAATGGCTATGTGTGTGTCTACGTGCAGAGAAAAGAGAAAGTAAACCGAAAGGCTTAGATTAGTGAGCAAAAGAAAAAATCTACAGAGAGCTGCTTGGTTACTTGGTGTTATCTCCTAAACGCTGTAGACCCAAAGACCAAGAAGATTGAGAATTAGGATTGTTTAAGAAAGCGTAGGTAAAAGTCTGTGTATATATGGCCAAGATTGACAGAGTTTAGAATGAAACTAGGCAAAGTTAGAATGAAGAGGTGAGGATGGATGGATGAAGAGAGGTGTGATAAAAAAATAAAGCTTCAGATTAATGGTGCTACTTAAAAGTTTCTGATGAAAGTTTAAGAATTTATGAAGATCGCTAAGCATATGTGTAAGTTTATAGCTAAAGGATTAAAAATTTATTTTATTTTTTTTTAACATAATAATTATTATTAGACTTATGTAAATTTATATTTTAATATTTTACTAACTATTACCTGTTTATTGCATTTGGTTACTGCAGTAGCCAAAGCACTTTTAGCGAAAATTCATTAAAATTAATTTGAAGTTAAACAGAAGATTTTGTAAAAATTCAAACATAATTATGTAATAACAAAAAACAAAAGTATAGAATAAATTTTCTAATTACTTTTTTTTACCTTAAAATTTCATAAGAAATAACTTTTTACGATAAATTTTAACTTGAAATGTTTATAAAAAAATTGCAGTGAATAAGTTAATACAATAATGTGTTTATTTGTAAGCGAAACAAACATAATAATCAATTATAATAAACAAACAAATACATTTTTAAATAATTCATTAATGTATTATTTATAAAACCAAACTTTCAGCATAATTAAAAAGTAAAATTAAAATAAATAGAACAACTTAAAAGAAGGCACTTGAAAATTAAGTCATTCATAAATAATTAAACAAAATGAATCATAAAAAAATCTTTTTTATTTTGCTTAAGAAAAGAATTTACAAAACTCCTGAATTGCGACTGCAGGGGCATTAAAAAAAATTAAATTAAACATTTAAACAGCGCAGTTGGAATGCACAAGAAGAGAGGAAATGGAGAGGCCAAGCCTAGTGTGAAGACAATAAAAAGAAAAAAAAAATATATAGAGAAAGAAAAAGAAAAGACCAAATGTGGTCCGCAAAAGAACTGAAGAAAAGAATACAATGAGAAGTGTTGCGCGAAAAAAAGAGAACTTTAAAAAAAAGAGGCGCTAGTAGAGATCAAGGGATGTGAAAAATAAAGGCGCAGAAGGAAAAGAAAGTAAAAGAGGAAAAAAAAAAGAAAGAAAAGCTTAGTTGTCACTATTTTTGCAACGTTTGTACTGTACCTAACGTGTTGTCGGCAATAATTACGCGGTAAAAGAAAAAAAAAAGTAACGGGTACACACTGTTGCCCCCCTTAGATTTTTTTGCATTTCTATCTTACACCCAAGGAATGCAGGTATTATTTCAGTAAACAAAACGAAAATGCGCATACACACCCCTTGAGGGCTTTACTTTGCCATACTTTTTTCCTTTTGTCTTTATTTTTTCTTCTTTTTTTTTTGTTTTAGTTTTGTTTGTTATATCGTGGAAGATATATATAAAAAAAAGAAGAACAAAAATGCATAAAGGAAGCGTAATTGCTAAGGCTTGAAGGTTACACTTTCAGGTGCCAAGTAGCGTTGAACAAACAGTTGAATAGCCTCTTTTACTTTTTTTTTCTTTTTGCTTTTTCTGTTTTTCGTTTGGTTAAATAAGCGGCTTAGAAATGTCGATGCGACGATGTTACGGATGTCAGGTTTTAACAATGCGAAATTATTTTTATCTTTAGAAGACCATTTTCTTTCAAGATTAATTAATGTTTTTGCATTATTTTTATCGGACATATGTATATCTAATCCAAACATCAAAGGAAATTAAAAAAAATATTTGTACATAATTTTGTTGTATTTTTTATTTCTTTACCAAGCCGAGAACCCTTTTTTTAATATGCTTTATTTTGTTTAACGTCGCTGTATTTCAGTCATCATTTCGATGCTAATTAGCGACGAAGATCGTCAATGTGTTTGTGAACAAAGCACATGATAACGTACAGTGGTGCTTGTATAAATCGGCCGAGAGCGGGATTCGAACTCGGAACCTCGAGATTACGAATCCATCACTCTACCGACTGAGCCACTGTCGACCTCAATTTCATTCATATTTATTTTAATGAATTTTGAAAATTTGAATAAACCATCATATTAGACCAACAATTGTATTTCCATATTAATAAATAGCTTAATCATTGTAATTAAATATTAATGATTGATTTAAAACTCAAAATATATAAATAGAATTTTAACTTTGTTATTAATTTATTTGTTAAGCCATTTCAATTTATATTATCATATAGCTAGAGAATATCAAATTTAATGCTAATGTTTATATTGAAATAAAATATTCATATCAATCTTTTATTTAATTAATTATTCAATTTTGGTATTATAGTTCACTAATACTTACTAACTCAATAATTTATAGTATTTCAATTAAATTATTAAATTTATTTGAAAAATTCAAATTAATTTTAAATATGAAAAATTTAACTTCAGAGATAAGTTAATAACGATTTGAATTTATCGATATAATTTTATATTATAAATATATTAATAAGATTTTTAAGTGTATAGAGTTTAAGATAGTTTGTTAATTCAATAAACTAGGAAATGTTTTCAAAATTATTTAATAATCAGTTGAATGAAAGTATTGTTGACTTTACTTCCGAAACAAGAGTTTAATAACAAATAATTTTTCAAAAACTTCCAAACCATTTGAAAATAAAAATCGTTAGATTAATAGATTTTCTATATTTAAATATTTGGACAATAAAACAATATTTTTTTTAAACTATATAATAATTTTAATGTAATAATAACAAAACTATGTAATAAATATGAAAAAAATTTGAATTTTCTATAACATTTATTAAAAATTTTAATTCTTCCCTTGTCTTGAAAATCAATAATACTTATTTTATCATGATAAGCTAACAAGGGTTCTCCATAAACTTTTATTAATGAAAATTCGAAATAATTAGAAGAGGACCAAATTACGAAAACACTACAGAAATGAAGATGTTGTTAGTGGTAGTTGTTTAAAAATATAGCAACATTAATGCAATTGTTATTTAACAATCAAGGCACGTATCAAGGAAGTAAATTTGGAAACTCTGGGAAACAAACTAAACTAATCCATTTTACACAATAATTAGTATACTAATTGATGCAACTATTGTAAATTTCTAAAACAATGCTTTAACATCTAAATTAACCAAAGGGTACTTTTGACCAAATAAAGTTGCATTAAACCTCAATTTTTCGGTTAAAAGTTTTTGTAAAAATTAATATTTTTATATTTTTCCATATTTTTATAAAAAACGATTTTTTCCGGTCATGTTGTTCAAATAACAACGTCGAATATTTTATCACAAAATGAATAAATAAAAACTTCGAATTATGTATCAAAATTAAAAGTTGGAATCATAAAAAATTTATGATGTAACAATACAAAAAAAAAACTGAATCACATAAATTTTCTACCACAAGTGATTCAGAAAACTTCAAATAATAACATTACTCGTTAATGAACTCCATAAACGGCGAATATAACAATCGAGCCCTGCACGTTAATATCTCGTCTACCCCGCAGACATAAGTAGACGAAGGTAAACCTTTTTTTTCTGCAGAGTGTGAGAAACGAGATGCGATCGTATTTAAAAGCTCAGTCGTCATAAACATACATAACGTCTCATCCAATTACCGACCACACAATGGACTTAACAACTATCCTTGATCACACCAACGTTAATTAGAAAATATTAATTAATCGCTCATCCAAGAGTTTGATCGTATAATTAAATGTAACTTTCGAATGTTGACGCGCCGACCCTTACTTTTTATTTGATGTTTATGTTTTTAAAACATCGTATTTTCATGTGCGTATTGTTTGGTTTACGGAAATCGAATGATAGCGTATGAACGATTTTAAAACTTTCTCCGGCAAAATATCGAATAGGTGACATCTCTATTGATTGAGGTCTGCGGCTTTTTTTTTATCGATACGATGTACGTGTTTTTCTCTCTTTCTATGCATCGATTGGTTTTGCGCTGAGTTTGTATTAGGGGAAAAGGGAAAGGAAGATATGTTGAGCAAATGAATAAACAGCGAGGAGCAGGGATAGATTGTTATTGTTGGGTTTGTTTGTTTGTTTTTTCATGTGGCTTTTTTTTTAATTATGGTGGATAATATTTTGTTTTTATTAATAAAAAATTTTTAAAAGTTCAATGTTTGTGATATCGTTTTAGAATAAAATTTTATTCTAATAAAGAATTTCGTTTGTAATGAACTGTGCAAATATTTAAATTGGTATTTAATAAAAGTTAGATTTTTTCATTGTTTTAGCAAATCCATTATTTTCACTTTTGGCACTGTGATGAAAGTTTCATTATATTTTACAAAAATTGACTATTTAAACGAAATGAACAATTGTTTGATTACAATTTTCAAATAAATTTTTTATCGTTCATTTCTTTTTTATTAATTATTAAAATTCATTCATGCCAAATCTAAAATTCAACTCTTTTTTCATTTACTAAATTGAAATACAATATATAATTTCTCATCGCTGAAAAATTTTTCATTGTAACTCAAAATTTAAAATCCTACCCAAAAACATAATTTCAGTTTAGAAAAAAATAAGGTACACATGAAAATTTATTCCTCGAAATAAGATTAAACATAACGAAACAGTATAACGACAATATCTTGCATAAGATATGTGCGAAATAGTTGTGTGTGCGCGCTATAACCAATAAAAGTGAAATTTACGAGAGTCATTTTTACGCAGATAAGAGGTTAAAGGAAAAACTGAAAAGCGGTAAGGTTAGGGGAGTGGTAGGGGGGTGGAGGTAAAAGTCTAAGTTACGTATGAGAGAAGAGTAGTAGGGTAGAGAGAAAACGACATTTACTTTCTAGCGACGTTATATTGAGAATTGTGAGTGTTGGTATAGAAGGATGAAAAAAAAAGAGAAAAAAGAGTGGAAAGAAAGAAAGAAAGGAGGAGAGAAAGGAAAAGAAGAAAGAGGGTAAAGAAAACTTTGGAGAGAAAAATGAAAAAGCGACCAAAGGGACGCTCGATACACCACTTAAATTTCTTCTCTCATAGCCTTTACTATTTCTTCTCTCTTTTTTTAGTAGTTTCTCACGCTGTGCAAGCCTTGGAAAAACTATGCTTTACGCTTTACGTTTTTCTTTTCTTTTTTTTTCATTTTTTTCCCCTTTTTCTTGTACTGATGGAAGAGAGAAAGAGAGAAAAAAGTATGCCAAAGTTTTTAGTTGAAATTTATTTTTTGAGTTATGTTAAGGATAGTTGCTAAGAAATGAGAAGTAAGTTGCTACTAATTCGAATTTTAAATACGTGAAAATTTAAGTTTTACCTTTTTTTTTAAACTTTAAGCTGGCTTTAAATGAAGATTTAAAGTTTTATTGTTTTTGGAAAATGTTAATCAGATTTATTAAGTACAATGACTCTTGATAAAATTTTATTTATTTTTATATTTCTATTTAATAATGACATTTTTAAATAGGAATTTAAGTGGGAAAAAATTGCAAAAAATAATCCAAGTAATGATATTTATTATTTATTTAGAACGAAATATTTTGTAAATTTAATGCTTTTCGAATAAAAATTTTTCATTCTTTTACAAAACAATTTTCGTCTAGAAAAAAAACAGGTTTATGTATTTCTGGTACTGTTGCTTCATTGTCCTGATAAAATTTTTTATGAATGCAAAATTTTCTGTTTCTACGAAAAGAAAAAAACTTTTTTCTCTCTACATTTATTCTCCATTTTTGGAAAGTCTTTATTATTTTTATTTTGATATTTGTTTTTACCTTCATTTGCCTTGCGTTTTATATGCACGTCACGTATTATTAAAAAAATGCAATTATGTTAAATGTTCTCGGTTTTAATATTGTTGAATAAAAGTCATTTATTTAAAATAAAGGCCTTTGTCGTATAAAAACTTTATGCTATTGTATTAATTTTATAAATGTATTAAAAAATTAATTACTCTCGCGATCATTCCATAGTTATTTTACATTTTGTCATTATAACTATTGACATATTTGTCATTGTTTTTTATCGATGCTCTACTTTTTAAATTGAACATTCATCATTTTTATATATGCACAAAAATATAGAAATTAATATTTATATAATTAATCATAAACATAAATTATCACAGTATTGTTTATAAGTCTAAACACAATTCATCATACGTTTTTAATTAGAAATATATTAATTAATATTCAGTATAATATGTAAAAATTTTAAGAAAATTTTGGAAAATTTTATTAAAAAGGTTATAACAATTTTTAAAAATAATAAAATTGTGTTTTGATTTTAAATTCTTCCCTAGGCACAACAATACTTAGAATCAACAGAACACCACGTAGCAATTTTTTATTTTTTTATTATATTTAACGTCACTGTATTTCAGCTATCATTGCGATACTAATTAGCGACGGAGGTCCTTTCAGTGTGTTTGTGAAGAAAGCACATGTAACGTACAGTGGTGCTTGTAAGAATTAGCTGAGAGCGGGATTCGAACTCGGGGCCTCGAGATTACGAATCCATCGCTCTACCGAGTGAGCCACTGACGACCTCTGCAGATCAAACTGATAAAGCTATTGATTTCTTTAATATTCATCAAACTTTCGAGACTTTGTTCTCGTTTAATTCTTGATGGTTTGAATAAAGGTGCAAATTTGCACCTTTATTCAACAATTATTGAGAAAGAAAATAATTACAATCTTGTTAAATTGTTTGTTTATTTCGCAATTCTCATTATAAGTAATTTTCTAATTGCTTCAAACAAACCAAAAATATTTTACTAAAATTGATATATTTTCCACATTATCTCGTTAACCATCCATCGTAATAATTATTTAAACTCAAACGTTACTGTACATACAAATATCGAGATATCTGACAATACTGAATACCTCCTCTCAACGATAATTTTCTTGCTTGAAATCTTCCTCGCAGAAAATGACCTATTTTATTAGAATTTTTTTTTTCAAACGTGAAAATGCCAAAATACAAACGTTGAAAATTCTTGCATCTCTACGTTTTATCTTCAATGGGCTTTTATTGCTTTGGGGAAGTAAACGACCATATAGAAATGCTACCCTCACTTATGTACGCATATACACGTTATGCTCCCAGCATTTATATGCTTGGGTTATCAAGACGAATGGAATATGTTATATACGTATATATGTACGGATGCTTTTTCCTTCATCATTCTGTTGAAGAAAGAATTGACTGCTTGTTTTGGATATCTTTTTCTTCTATTTAAAGAAGTACTTATTATTAATTCCATCGTTAAAATTCCATGAACGCTATTATCTTTATAATATTTTACGAGGAATAAAACGTATTAAATTTTATGTATTAAATTTGTAGAATAATCTAAAAATGTTGATCTTATTTTTATCAGTTCTGATATCAAATATTTTCTTTTTTATAAATCATTGCTCATTTTTACAATTCAGATCTGGCAACTTGAAAACCTTTTGTAAATTTAGAATCAGATTTTTTTGTACGATTAGACCAACCGATCAGAAACGTGCTCTAATATAAAAATTATCAAAATTTCTTCATCCGAAGAATTTTTAAAAAATGTTCGTAATAAATGTCACTTTGGTTCAAGATTTAAAAAAATTTTCCAACTATACATTACGTTGTAGTATCTGATAAATATTAACACATTTTGAGACAAAAACTAGCAACATTTTCCATTGAATAATACCATAATTAAACGATCGCACGATGACCAAACAGCGAAAATATGCTAATTTTCAAAGATGTTATTTTTCATAACGCGAATTTAAATATGTTATATAATATGCTACTCAAATATGCTACACGAACAAAGTCAAAGATTATTTGCAAGAGCAATGGTTACTTAAGAAAATAATCAACTACATAAAATGTCATTTTTTTCTGCGTTCAACTCTATAAGTTCCAGTGCCATAAAATGTCCATTATGATTGAGCTAAGATTAAAAATTATCATTTGATAAAATTGCTTTCATAATCACGTTATGTATATTCCTCTCTCGTGCTTTAATTTACAAACCATTAAATTCTTAACAGAAGTTAATTTCCCCAGATAAAAATACTTTATGCGAAACTGTCTCTCTTTTTTTTTAATACCATCGTCCCCATATGAAATTAACCACCCTACAAGTTTATCCGTAATTTGATCATCGCAACCCCATCTCAAATGTTCCTCCCTTCAATTTAAATAACTTTCCTGGTCAGTTTTCCCTTAACTTTACTTTATTTTTTTATCAACCTCACGTACTCAATTTTCGACTCGTTATCCATACGTTAAATAAAGATGATTTCTTTGGTAAAAAGAAAATAAAAATGATCAAAAATAACCTATAACGTTATCTCAATGTCTCGTACGTATATCGTTGTATATATGCCTTTGGACATTTGACTTATGAGACCTTTGGGAAGACATGAAACGAGATGGTTAAGGGATAGAAAGGGACGAAGAATTTCAGTGCTCGTTAAAGTCTTTCCTCTCGCTTGTTTGTATCAGTAAATTATTCCGTGAGGAGTACACGCTGTCTGGTACACGAAAGCCGAAGATCGAAGATGTCGCATTTTGTAATTTTATAGAAAAATTAATGTTTTTAAACAATTTTTTAAGATTAACCTGTAATTATTATACAAAGCAAAAAGGTTTATGTTAAATGGACGTCGCGTATTTTTGTCCTTTTCTGATGAGAACATTTTTTTTGTTGTAAAACTAATAACAGGAGCTAAAAACAAAGCGATAGCGGCATCTGGTATCATAAAAGGAATAATTTCTTTGATAAGAAAAATTAAATTTTATTGTTTTGTTTTCAAGAAAAACTTAAAAAACTCAATAATTAGAGGTTAGGTCAGACAATATGGTTTTTTAAGTTTTTCTTGAAATCGAAGGGGTAAATAAAGTTTTATTTATTAAAGAAAATATTGCTTTAAATGACAAGAGATGCGGCTACCTATTTGTTATTAGCTATGGTTATTTTTCTATTATAAAAGGACAGAGATATACGACCTCCTCTTAAAATTATTAGTCAAACATAGTAATTTGAAGTCTCACCTTGTTATTTATTAATATTTGTACAAAAAATCATTTATAAATATATCCATAAATACAAATAACAGTATATTAAACATCCAATACTTTCGAAAGAATTTTCTAATATAATTCTTTTTTCTTTTATTTGATTATAAATCTTTAACATAAATAAAATTAATAAAATAAGAAACTTTACTTTTCCAGTAGACTGAATGTAAGTAATATTAAATTAAAAACCCATACGTAAACCAATAGGTCTACAAATAAATAACGCAAGTTAAAAATAAAGCTCCAAGCCAATAAGTAGAAAACTTAAAAGTATCTATCAGACATCAATCAAAAAGAAGAAAAAAATAAATGAAAGAAGATTTGTACTGAGCATTTAACCGATACCCGTACATATATACGTACAGATGATATACATTACATACGTACAGATAACAAGCTCAAAGGAAGAGGAGAAAAAAAAAATATTGAAAAGAAGAAAGCTAGATGTACAGGAAGTAAAGTGTATACGTATGTGTTATACTTGTAAGATAGAAAAACTCATTCCGCCGATATCCTCTTGCGCACTCAGAGTCGATCCCTCAGAGTAAACTCTCATATCCGTTGAGACAACGACACACACACACACACACGCATTTATGTGTGTATATATATATGTGTGTACAGATGGTTCTTATCTTCTTACATTCGCGTTTAATTTTCTTGAAAGGCTTCTTATATGCTTAACATTTATATAGACCATAGTAGTGGTATATGATGTCATATTGAAGGGTTTGATAAACTCGATGGAATAAGTCTTATTTCTGAAATTTATGGCGATCTATGACATATTGATACGACATTTTTTTAGTTCTTAGCCTTTTTTTTATGTATTTTTAAAATATAAATTGTTTTTATCGTTCTTTTTAAGTGTTGCGATGGTTGGTTTTTCAAATGATGTTTCGAATGAATTTATGAAGAATTTAGCAGATAAAGCTTTCATTCAATATATTTATGACTATTTAATAAATGGGATATTTGGTATTGAAAACAAGAAATGTTTCTGAGGTATAATGATTTGATTATAATAATTCGATGGAAAGGCAATCAATACTTATCAATAAACTTTTTCTTTAAATTAAATAAATTCACACCAAACCTTTAGGTATTCAGCGAAATCTTTCATTAATCTTTACGCGATGTTTTGAACACTTCGGATCCTTCCTTTTTTAATGGCAAGTCGGAGTAAATAAAAATATAGTAGACAATGGTCATTACTACATTTGGACATTTGTTTTGCATTTACAGCAATAGATATTTTCAAATATAGAGTTTGACTTGTCGTTACGGCATTTAAATACTTGAGAAAGAACATATTCGAAATGTATAATCATTAATAAACAATTTGGCTCAATAAAGAGATCAATAATTTCAAAAATAAGATAATATCAATTGACTTTTATTGTCTCCCAAATATTTTGTTTTATTCCACTTTATTTCAGCACATTATTTCAACTTACTCATTTCCTCTTTGTCGGTAATAAAGACAAAAAAAAAGCAGCAAACTTACACTCAAACGCGTAAACGCCCACGCATACATAGAAACATCAACGTGTATACACAAACAAACATTTCGTCATTCTGACAAGTTAAATCTTCCATGTCGGCTGTGAAAGTGAGAGATAGAGAGAGAGAAAGAGAAAACAGCAAATCGCGTTCAAACAGAGTTTTTTATTATCACAATTTTTTTTTTTTTATTTCACACACAGTGTGAAATACTTTTTCTACCTTTTTTCTCTTACTCTCTCTCTCTCTCTCTCGTACACCATCTTTTTTTTTGTATTTCTCACTCTTTTTTTACGCCGCTGCTGCCTAATACGTTAGCTCTCTCGAGCTTGCAGAGCTTGCAATATATACGAAATATTGTATATACACGTGTGCGTGTGCATTTATACGAGTGTGTGAGTTAATACTTAAATGTGTGTGGGTGTGTGTGCGTGTTTGCGCGACAACGCTTAATCCAACTGAGCGAGCGTAGCATATCGAATGTGTATATAGAGAGAGAGAAAGAGAGAAAGAGATGAGAGAGTACGAGAAAGATGGAAAACTGTATGGATTAAGTTTCCCCCTTTTAACGCATGTATATAGAGTCCAAGTAAGAGAGAGAGGAAAAAAAAAGGGTTTTCCTCTCTTGCTTTGTATATCGTCTTTATAGCCTTGCTAAATGAGCGCTGAAAGCTGGCAAACTCTTGAGGATATAATCCTCGGCTTTTGCGATTTCTATACCGCCTTATGCCTTGTCTTCTTTCTCTCTCTCTCTCTCTTACTTTTTTTTTCTCTCCACATCCCCATCCATTGTGCGAATATGTATGTGGGTGTGTGCGCGAGTGTGTATTTCGATGCGTGCGCTTGCAAGAATTTATGTGATATGCTCTTACTTTCTTTCATCCCCCTGAGTTTTATAGAAATATTTTTCTCCTTTTTTTTCCTCTTTCCATGTCGTCGTCCTTTACCCCATTTATTCTTTTTTTTTCGAAGGGGTGTACGTTGCATTTAACTATAATTTTATAAATCATTAACTTTTTATTTTCTATTTTTATACTATATTAATCTTTTGTGTTTTAAATTTAAAATATTATTTTCAAGCAAAATAAAAGTTTAGTAAGACGAGCCCAATCACTAAATTAAATCGATAAATTTGAAAATAAGAATCCAATTTCCAAAAGCTTTAATAAGAAAAATGAGAATCGAATCTTCTTCCCAATAAAGCAGATAAAATCGAGTATTCAGTCAGTCGTAATGGAGAATCCCCGAGAAAGCATTATCACCCTGCATTTCCTCGCTTATACTTTTTCTTCAAGCGTATAACTACCGCTAGCCCCAGACAGTAGACGAAGTGGACATCGACAGTTTATAGTTTTATACGGGTACAATTGTGTGTACGTGTGCACGTGCACACGTGTGTCCATGTGGGTGCGTGTGTGTGTCTATTGCACGAAAAGCCCCAAGAGCAGAAAGACTCATCACCGGCTGAAAACTCTTCTCTCTGTGTGTCTGTATGTATGTATGGAAGAGACATAGAAACTAGTGAAAGTATGGCGAGACAAACAGACGTGAGACTGCACCTGATGTTTAGTAGACTATATATGTACAAGTATACATATACGCGTGGGACGATGTATGAAAAAAAAGAGTAAAAGAGTATAAAGAAAGAGGAAGATGGAAAGAGAGAAGAGAAAGATAAACAAATAGTAGTGCCAGAGTAAATAAGTGCGATGGTTAAATAGAGAGTAAGAGACACTATACCGACTGTGTAGGAGAGGTGAGAAATAGGCATTAACTGTTGCTTTGACTATTTGTTAAAGGGTTACTACTTTGTGTGTTTTTCAAAGTTATTTTTTTTCAAGTTTATTTCTATAAGGTGTTGAAAGATAAATTGTGTCGATGATTGTCAGTTTTAAGTGTATTCAAGTGATATTTTGAATGATAAAATTTGAAGAATTAGAAATTTTAAGCTTTTGGTTGATCGAAAAATTCCAATGGCTATAAAAACCAAAATAATTTATCGTTTATATTTAAATAATTTTCAGTTATCCTCACTTAATTTTAAAAAAAATTTTTAAATAAAAAATAAATAATTTAAAAATATATAATATATAAAAAAACCTTCCAAAATAAAGAAAACTTCAAAATCCACCTCAATGCTACACGCAAAACAAGAGACATAAGGGAAAAAGAAGGACAAGTCGTAAACAGACTTTCAAAAAAAAAAAAGAAAGAAAGAAAAGAAACGCAGTAAGCGAACGAGAACAAAAAATGAAACAAAAAAAAAAAGAAGAAAAAAAAAGAAAAAAGGGTCGCAAGAAAGAGAATCCAGTGTATTATCAAACGCAAAAGGAGGTAATGCTCGCGGGCTGTAGCCGGAGTAACATGGCTCTTGCATTAGCCCAAAGAAATATTTGAGCTGAGTATTTTCAAATGTGTGTATACGTGTGTAAGGATATGCATTTGTACGAGTATAAATGTGAATGTGTGGATGTGTTTTCAGGAAGTATCAATGTGAAACGGCGTTTATACGGATATTTTGAGGGTTGAAACTATAGTGGACGAAAATTTACAAGTGTTTTACCCTCCCTCTCTGCCCTCCACGCCTGGAAAATTGGTGTGTGAAATATGGCTGTACTTGCATTTATGAGGATTGTATGAAGATTAATGATTTTATGGAATTACTACTGTTTCGACTAATCCTAAGTGTTCCTCTCTCTCTTTCTCTCTGTTTAATGAAATGTGAAAAAATTTACTGGAAGGCTTTATTGAGCGTCTCTAGTTTAATGGTTGAATTTGAACTTTTAGAAAGAATAATTGATTTTCTTTGATTAAAGGTTGGTGTTTTTTTTTAGATTTTCATTAGAATGGGAAAATAGATTCCTTTTTTTGTCAGAGCTAAAATAATCTTATTGGATTTTGAGAATAATTTATGTATTTAAATCAGTTGACTTTTCAAGACAACAGTTTATACGATTAGTCTTGATAATGCATGCTATAAAAGTTAATTTTTTTTCATACTTTTTTTTTAAATTAATTCATTCCACTTTTATAAAGCGAACAATGTCACTAAAAAGCAAAGCGAAAAAAAATATTTGTTTTGCTTGTTTGAAATGTTTGTTCTCTGCGTTTTATGTCTTCAGCGGGACGCGTTAAACAGCGTAAAATAAAATATAATGAATTTAATTTTGTTTAAATAATTCGAGATAAATAAAGTTGGAAAAAAATAATGTATAATGATTTTGACATTTTCAAATGAAATAACAAAGAGAGAGCAACAAAGTAAAAATAATGAAAAATATGCTCTGTATTTTAATAAAAAAATAAATAAAATTTAAATTTAAGCTCATTCGACAAAGTGTACGAGTAATACGTCAAAAAAATATTTATAACCTTTCAAACAAACCTACTTTCATACAGTTGCTTCTAACCAAGAGTAACATAATTCATTTCGCGCAGCATAAAGTAGAAGCGGATTTCAAACAATTATAATAAAAAATAACACATTTTTAAAGCATCTATGAAAAATAACATGTTTCGCTGTTTAAATATTGCAAATATTGTTAAAATGTGTTATTTCTCAAGGGACAAAGTTGAATTGCGTTACTCTTTTTGATACAATTAAAATATTCTTCGAGACGAAGGGTAACCGAATGTGCTAATCTTCGCTGAAAGTGTGAATCGTATTAGTATTCGACAGAAAATTGAAATGTATTACCTTTTGTTGGAGGCAAAAATATTCTATGACTTATTTTATAACGATGTAAAATAATGATTAAAAATTCATTTGAGAACTTTTTTCCAACTTACAATTTAAACTTTGTTACAATTAAATATGTAATGCAGAAGCATATTTTTATTTTTGTAATTATTAAATTCATATTTTTACAAGAGATTTAAACCAATTATTATTTTGAAGAGCTTTGTTTATCATCACTTAAAAATATACGATTCAAAGAAACTTTGTATTAAAATGTTTCGTTATAAACAGTATTTATATATAATTATTTACATTTAAAGCAAAAATTGTTGTAAAAAATAATATTTTTTAATCTAATCCCCAGCATTCATTATTTTAAATACTCGTTTCAGATATTTTTTGTTTTAAAGTCAACACGTTACTCAACAAATCGTTACAAATGCACTGTTATTAATATTTAAAAAAATTTAATTATAATATTTCTTAAAAAAAAAATTACACATTGTGAAGCTTAAATAAAAACCAAAATCAAATTTTTTATATTTTTTAAATTTATTTAACGTCGTTGTATTTCATCATTGCGATGCTAATTAGCGACGGAGATCGTCAGCGTGTTTGTAAACAAAGCACATGTAACGTACAGTGGTGCTTGTATGAATAGGTCGAGAGTGGGATTCGAACTCGCAACCTCGAGATTACGAATCTATCGCTCTACCAATTGAGCCACTGACTACCTCTTTCTTTGATGGATCATTTCTTAAGAGGAGGCCGTATCATTCTGTCCTTGTCTAATCTAAATTTTCTTTATTACTAATAAATTAAATATTTTCATAGAAAAGTAAGACAACCGCCCAATAGAGCAAAAGACAAGCAAACGATTCTTTTTTATGAAAAAATATGAAATTTTGATTATTTTTCGAGTGAAGTCTGAAACGGAAAAACAATCGAACTTGATTGAGTTGATTCAACTGTTTTTCCGTTTCAGAGTTCACTCGAAAAATAATCAAAATTTCATATTTTTTCATAAAAAAGAATCGTTTGCTTGTCTTTTGCTCTATTGGGCGGTTGTCTTACTTTTCTATGAAAATATTTAATTTATTAGTAATAAAGAAAATTTAGATTAGACAAGGACAGAACTATACGGCCGCCTCTTAATGTAGAATCATTAAACAAATCTCGATTGAATCTATGCGTGAACTTTAAGTTTCATTGTCAAAAGCACGTTTCATAATTTTCGTGATTCTACCACTAATATATTTTGCTTTCCTTCTGACCATGATCATCTCTAAGTGAAATAAAATTTAATCAAGACATAATTTTTTAATTTGATTTTAATCTTTAAATAAGGGATTGAGCATCATCTTTTTTATAATTAAAAAAAAATATTTTTATTAACAATAACAACTTTATCAACAATTCAATCCCGTTCCATTATCATTCCAATTTAAATTAAGCATATCTCATGCATTTAAACCCAACGCTGCGAATTCATATTTTCTAAAGATAAAATAAGCAAAAAAATGTAAGAAAAACAAAAGAATGTACCGAATCATTGCGGTTTGGCATAGGCTCACTTCTCATACGAATCATCAGTGATGTTTGCTTTATAACTGCGGATACTTTAAAACGTCCACACCCGTAGCATCTGGCTAAACAAGCTCAGTTGTATGCTCAGTGATTACATTTCATATATGTTTATATCTGCGTGCATGTGTATATATATAACACTTGTGTCGCTAGATTTATTCGGACAGTTTCTGTCTTGCTTGCTTGGTATACGTAATACGTATACGTATACGTATACGCTCGACTGAATTACAAATAATGTAATATTTAGAGGGCTCCACTCGTCATATACTACCCGCATATAACTGAACAATTTTCATCTCTCCTCCTGTCTATTTCCCTCTCTCTCTCTCTTCTCGGGGTACTTTTTAATGAACTCTGCGGTGACGTTATGAAGCATTTGTGTGTTGAGTGAATTATTTGTTAACTTTTTGTTAGTGGCCGGGCGCGAGCACAGCGCAACCGAATGATGATTATATTGTTGAAAATGTAAAGGAGACTTTATTAATTATTTATAATACTTTGTGTAAATTAGTCTACATATTTTGCGAATGCACTCACTGTGGTCTCATTGATTAAACGTAACTTTAATTTAATTAGCTTTTAAAGCGCGGATTGTATTATTGCATTTGTAGGAGACAGAATGATCATTGTTGATGTAACGAGAATAATTTTACATATTTATTTTCAATTTCATTGAGCCATTATGAGTAAATAAAATATTTTACATATTAATCTACTTTTATTTTTGAAGCAGATTTATTTTTTCAGATTATGTAAAATACAAACATTACAGTTTTTCAAATTTTTTGATTCATAATCCAAAAATTTTTAAAACCTGTTTTTCACTTTAAAAAATATGACATGGAAATATTTTAAAAAATCTTTGAATACAGATAAATAAATAATGTAATGTTGATAATTAAGCATAAATCATACACCCTATTACAAAATTTTAAACTTTAAAAAATTTCAAAATTATAAATTGAAAATCAAATTCTGTATTCTAACTCCATTTTACTATTATTTTATTTGATAAGTTCATTGCACCAAATTAATTTTATGTGACAAGTCAATAAAAATTTCTAATTGAAACTCAAACATATAACTTCAACGATATTTAAGATCACACATATTTCTTTCAACAAAAAAAGTACTGTTTGTTTATTTAAGTTTGAAATCCTCTTTCCCCATGTGATTCTATCTCTTCATAGTATACGGATAAAAGATTTAGTTCCATTTTGGCAAGCACCAGACCGAATTCCTATTTATCTTTTCTCTTACACCTCGCAGACAGTTCTAAACATCTAATATTTCTATCGAACATTCATGCATCAATCGTAATATTTCGTATGAATAAAAATTTCTTAGGCGCTTAACATACTTTATTAATTCTTTAGAGAATCGAA
This sequence comes from Anastatus disparis, assembly GCA_017163975.1. Lineage (NCBI taxonomy): Eukaryota > Metazoa > Arthropoda > Insecta > Hymenoptera > Eupelmidae > Anastatus > Anastatus disparis. Next base: position 1,296,230 of record JAFFSR010000218.1, on the reverse strand, counting down.
AAAATACTTATAACGTATTTAAGATTCTTGCGCTGGCATACTTTAAAAGGTATTTGAATTTAAAAAAATTTTCCACATTGGATTTTCCACGTCGAAAGAAATGAAAATTTAAAATACATTTCACGTAATCTTTATTTTTGAAAAATCGTTTTCAAAGATTTATAAGGTTTAGTTTTTGTTTTTAATAAATTATATTAATTTGTCAAAAATTGCTAAATAAATTATAAATGTTTTGAGAAGAATTTAAATAAGAAAAACCGATAAAGTTTACTTCCATATTGATTCTCGAAAAATCTATTTGGATTTACCTAACTTTTTTAATAATAAATATAAAAATAAACCATAATCCAAAAAGCTCTGCATTATAATATTTAAAATAAGTTCACAGTTTAACGTAAAGTACAAAAGATAAGATGAGAATTTAGTACACAGTAACGAAAGATTTTGCCTCAACATTAGTACGCTTTTAAAAATAAAATCGGCCTCTGCTTCGTACATATTATTCACATTATTTTCGAAAGATATTCTCTTTTTCCTCTTTCTTCTTTCGATTTTTCTTTTTGTACAGGAAAAAAGATATACATCGGTACGTGCATTTTCACCACATGAATTTTAACTTATTTGTAATGTTGTACATAAAAGAATATTTTTTTCTAGTTTTGTTTGATTTACCTCACTTGCTTAGCCTTTGGAATGTTGAGATGATTAAAAGGTACAAATGCCTCATTAATAGTTAAATTACGCAAAAATGAAACTTTCACTAAATAACTCTCGATTATTACAGATAGGTATATTAATTTAAAATAAAAGAATATATATTTTTATATTTAAAGAATAAAATGAAAATCATTAAAATGCAAAGTTAAAATGAAAATTCTCATTTCGCTAAAATATGAAAAAGTAAAAAAAAAGAACGAGATCGCAAATGCGATTATCATAATGTTTAATAATATTTTATACCTTGTTTACGTTTTGTAATTACCATATTTTTAGTTTATCTTAATTACTTTTTAAAATAATCAGATATATAACATTAATTCCATTAAGATTTCCGGTTAATTTAAACTTTTCATTAATTTTAATTTTAATTTTTTTCGTAAAATCGAATATTATTTTAATTAAGAATTTAATAATTTCATCGTTAAGTTTATGTTTAATATTGATATACTGTTCGTTAAAAATAAGCTCTCCGTAAAACATCTTTGAATGTTTAGGCTGATCTGTATTTTTGACCGACGAATAACCAAAACAAGAGATGAAAGAAGGTAACTCCAATAAAACTTTAAGAAAATAAGTAATGTGGTTCGGGCACGAGACTGTTTGTTTGCCCATCTTCAAGGCTTCTTTTGGAGAGTTCACTTCTCCAACGAATTGCTTGTAAGATCAGCAGAATCAACTAAATTAAATTGGTATAATTTTTTTTTAATCAATAAAAATGTAAAATCTTTCAATGACGATAAATTTAAAATCAAGTCAATCATAAAAAATTCTTCGATGTAATAAACGTCCAAATAAGATGTAAAAAACATATTAAATCAAAGAAAACGAAAATAAAAAACTACATTAACAGGCCATTACATATCAATTCCTAACCAATTCCTTTGAATCCAAACGATCAAATAAATTTCGAACTCCCCTAAACACTTATCTTTTATCCTTCCATAAAAATTATGTCAGAACGACTATAGACACACTTTCGCCTTTTTCTTTTTTCCATTTACTTCTTTCCCTTGCCATCCTTTCTTTCTTCAATTTTTTATTTCTTCTTTTTTTTTAACTTAGATATATACGAGGGCGAGACTTGTTTCACGAAAGCGAAGATTAAAGGCTTATTCAGCATACAGAGAAAAGAAAGAAAGAAAAGAAAAAGAAGAAAAAAAGATGTTCATGAAGCGCGTCTCTCTTATTAAGAGACATGACACTTTCTCTCTTGCTATATACGCGTACACCCTGAGCTAACGCGTTTCACATTTTCACGCCACTTTAAGTCCTTAGAGAGCGTAATAATCGTGCCACTCTCTCTCCCTCCCCACCTTTTTTTTTATATCACATACTCGCTTTGACTTCTCTTTTTTTTTTATCTTTCACCTTCGCATGCTTTAGGCACATTTCTCTTTGCATACGCTTCGTTGAATGATGATCATAGTTTACTGGAATTTTTATTATTTTTAGTTTGATTATTCGTTCAATTGAATGGGTCAAGTTTATTGTTTGGGTAAAGAAAATGAGCTCGAAAAATTTTGGTGAAAATTTTTATATAATTATGATAAACTGGGGTGAATAATTAGGAATGTTTAATGATAAGATAGAAAATATTTTATGAATTTAATTTTTTTATGATTTTTGTTTTTAAAAATTGTAACATTGCTTAAATTTATTTCCTCATAAAAAAGCACTGAAATAAAAAACGTCTTTTGAATATTCTCCGTGAAATCTTTGTTAAATTGAGTAAAAATTGATATAATTTTAAATCTATAGCACATTTTTATAAGGTTAATAAAAATTTAAAAATTACATATAAATTATTATTTAAGTTACATTTAAATAAAAGAAAATGGAAATTTCTGCATTCTATATTGAATTTTAGATAGAAAAATATTTTATATTTTTGAAACGGGCAAAAAAAAACTTACCAAGAATTTGACTGAGAACTGTTCGGCCATCTTCTCCTAAGCAGGCACTGCGGGCATCGAAAGGATTTGTGAATTGTACAAATGCATATCCTTTATGCATCGAAATGCCTAGAAAAACAAAAGATATTTTGTTTTTGGTAAAAAAAGTTAACCAACAAAAAAATTTTAAACACTTTTCTAAAGTTATCACTTTTTTAATTTCGAAACTTTCATTTCTAACAAAAAAATTTGTTTCGACCATAGATACGTTAGGACGTGGGCAATCAATTCAAACGGACGAACTAGTAATTTAAAAAATATAATTGCTTTACACGATTTCGATTCGATTTAATTTTTGGCACGGTTTAATTGAAATGTTAACTTTTAAAATTTATTTAATAAATAACACCAAGATATTTGGAAATTTTCGATTTTAAAAATTTAAAAAAGTCACGCATAATTTTAAAATATTGTACGATTGAATTTATTATTTAATATTTTTTTTATTAAATAAAAATAAAAATTTGAAAAATTAAATTATTTTATTTTTCGCGAAAAAAATAAAATAGTTAAAAATTAAATTGAAAAAGAAAAATTCAAATTTAAACTAAAAACCAATACACAAAAAGTATGTGAACAAAAATTATATCCTAAAGTTTCGTTATAAACTTTCTACAAATATTCGACCTCTAATTTTGTATCGCCGTTACAGAACATCTTGTATATCGCCTCTGGGTTTCTCATTTGAAAAAAAGCTCATTTCAGCTCTCTGTACATGCTTACACACACGCATAGACTCACGTACACACATACTTGCACACGCAGGAAAGGAAGAGGAGAAGGTAACCTTTGTTCTTATTGTCTCTGGAAAGGCTACTTTATTGGAAGGAAAGATGTGGAAAAGTAAGCTGTTTATCAGTCGGTAACAGACGAGCACTGTCCAATAAAGGATTCAAAAAGCTTTCTCGTCGTCTACGAAAATCAGTCGTGCGAACAGTCGAGAGACAGACCAATTCGATGTGTGTGAATGCGAAAATTTTAAGGATTGCTAATACAACACAATACAACAGACACTTGACCTTTCAAAACTGTAAGCTCAAATTTATTTATTAATTTAAATTTCAATAAATTTACCGGTGTTTCTTTAATATTTAATTATTATATTATGGATCTTAATTATTACATTAATTATAAATTTATAAGAACTCATTTTTATTTAACATGAAAATTCCGTAAATCAATATCAGTTAAATTTAAATGGGTCGAACTAATTTTATCGAATTTTTATGAATAAAACTGTACAGATTAAAAGGCAAATACGATACGATGACTGTTCTGTAATTTTATTTTTTGAATTTCAATGATGGAAAATCTTTGTTTATCAATAATGTAAATAATTTTATAAATTATTGTAAATAAAGTTTACCTGCTAATCGGCCATAACGTTGAAACATACGTTCAACATCTGTTTTACTACATTGAAATGTGTTGAGATTCCCAACGAAAACTCGTGAATTCACGGCTTGCGGATCTTGGGAATTTGTTTGGTTTCCCACTTTGCTCATCTTCATCGCCTGTAACACAAAAAAATAATTCATTTCATTAAAAATATTTATAATACAAAATTACTCATATTACTTTTTAATACAAAATTGAAAAAAAGTAACACCTAAAACCCATTTTTATGCCGCCATAAAGCGAATGCTTATTCCTTATATTTCTTTTTCATTCAAATTTACGATTTATAAAATGAAATGCGTTATAAATAAAATCTAATAAAATTTCATCGTGTGTGTCCCATTGCATCAATATAGTATCGTAAATCCTTCATTCGGCCCCCTTTTAACACGGATATGTCAAATGTAATACTTTATTTATTGGTTATTTGATTCGCATTCATACTTTCAAACATTAAAACATTTTAGTATATATTTTGTTTTCATTAATGTTTATAAGCTATTTAAAGTATGTTATTGTTTGAAATGTTTATATGCTTTATAAATAGTTAATTATATTTTGGAATTTTTTTTGTATAATCAAGGCATTATTAATATAGGGTTAAAAGGAATGTTAAATTAGGTTATGTTTACTTTACATATATGGGTGAATGCATATATTTCATTAATAATCAAACTGAAAATGCTGACGTACGCTTAATTAAATAATAACATTTAATAGTATTTTTCGCACATATTATATTTTAATCAAAAGAACTTTATATTTAAAATTAAATCCAGATTCTCTAGATAACGGGTGTGAAAAATTTCGTCTGCCAAAAGGACAGCCCGTTTAAACATAACCTGAAAAACATTGAAATCTGATAACTCTCTCTCTTATATAACATTATCACATAATTACATAGTCAGTGATAACGTAATTCATCGTAATTCCCAAAGCGTATATACACTAACCAATCGTGAATTGTTAGTGTGGCTGCTGCAGAGAGAAATAGGGTGCTAAAAACAATGAAAAGATTATCTACTAACGTCGACTGTTTATTATATATGTGTATATGTATATATATACGATGAGCCTAGTCCAGTGGGGATTTTCAAGCGTATCGCTATGACAGCTCGCTTTCTGCCCATTTCACCTATACCACTATCTTTTATATGTACATACGTATGTATGCATATATGTGAAATCTCATAATTAAAGCGTTGTGCGTTGTCGCATATTGCAATTCTGCTATAACATGGAAAAAGCGCTAATCCTCACCCCGTACATTATGATTTAATTAATTACTTTTGAACTATACTGTATCTATACATATATACATATACCAAAGCATCCAAAACGTTGTATGCAGATTCGATTTATAACTGATTGCCATATATATGCTGACGTATTGGATGGTGCGTGTATGTATCTATAAGTGAGAAGGTGTGAGATAATATGGGTGGAGAGCGAGAAAGTAAGAGAGAGTTTAACGTACGGTTATATGCTTTGTAATATTGATTAATTTGCTTTAATGCTGACTAGTCAGTGTGTTCGAATCTATGAATTTTATGCTTGTCCTGTTTTCGACTGTAGGGATACATAGCGTGACGTTTCACTCTTTGGAATTTGACTTTATCGATGCGTAAGAAAATCTTTGGATGATTCGGTGTAAATGCTGATTATTAGTAAGAAACAAAATCATCGCCCTTATATTATATTTATTTATTAAATCTTTGTATAAATCACTTCGCTTGTCATCTTTTAAAATATTTCCATTTTTCTTTTTGTTTAAAAAAATTAAATCCAACAAAAAATAAAATTTCAATTCTATTTTTAATTTTTTTCATAATACAGATTATAATAATTCAGCAGTTAAAATATCGTAGTAATAAAAATGGAAATTCTAGATATGGATTTTGAGCAATTAAGAATACGATTAGGCATTTGTGGACGAGGGTGTATAAACCTGAATATGTACACGCTTATGTCATATATTAATATGCGTGGGCGAGTGTTTATGTGTTTTTCTAAAGTCAATCTTTATTAATATTTCAACATAAAAACCTCTATTAATCGTTTTGAAATTTTGCAATTTAAGATATAAGAAATCAAAATATGGTTGTCGTTTAATAAAACCAAATATACATTTTAGAAAAAGTCAAAAAAAATCGTTCTACATTTAAACCAATTCTTTCTTCTTATTCCGATAGTAATTCTTGTCAGATATAATCCAACAATCAAACAACTAAACGAACCATCCTTTCTCTCTATCTCTCAACCTAACAAGACCATAAAATTTCATTCACACTAGAAGTTTTGATATTCAGCAAACATTTAAGTAATTCATGAAAATCTTTCTCTCTCTCTCTCTCTTCAGCCCGTATAGTTAAGTCTTGTAATCTAAAGAGTCCGTTTCTGAATATATAAAACGATAACTGAGAGGATAGGCTCTTTAGCGTTCGTTCTTCCGCTTAACGTTCGTGTATATATACACCTCTATACGCTCCGCCATGCTCTACATAGAAGCAAATTAATGAATATTCATTCTGCGACACGTATGAAAATTTTCCTATCCAAAGCCAAATGACGAATTATATGTGTAGACATATATATGTATAGATCTATTTGTACCTGTAGAAAAATGTGGGAGAGTAGGTGTATATATGTACACATTGTCTATGCATTATTCACGTCGATATAAACCGAGCGAATACCTTGAGTTTTGTATATATGATATATAGACATGTATACGTATATTTAGGGGGGATGATGGTGGTGGTACAGCTTATATCACATAATAACACACATATCGGTGCCGCCGTACGTCGAACTGAAGTGAGATGGTAGTATATATATAAAAGATAAAATTTATGGGAAGTACGCATTTTGTTATGGTAATCCATGAACTTTTGCAGCTCCACCACCACCAGCACTCGTCGATCATATAAATAATATTTGACTCCGCTTGCCACTATATTATCCTCTCGCAACTTTTTGCATACGGAACGATTATTTCATTAAAGTCGAGTGAAAATAATAAAAAAAAAAGAAATAAAAGAAGTGCGAAGCTTATATTCATGAAGTAAATTTTCCCTCCAATCTACCCATTTTATCCCCCCCCTTTCCACTTCACCGTATAAACTCTTTTTAATTAACAAATGAATAATGAGTATAAAAGATAATCTAGGATTTTGAATAATTAATATTCATAATTTATTGGAAATGGCCATTTATCGATTTAATATTCAAATTAATTTGTTTGTTTGGAAAAGAGATTGATATGGTAAGTTTATTGAAATGTTTGATTTTACTGATTTTAAAATTAATTTTATTTAACTTAATTTCATTTTAAATACCAGATATACCACAGTATGAAATTGATCGCATGATAAATTAGCAGATTCTTATTATTATTATACAAAATGCATATGTCATGAATTTTTAAGAGGACGTCGCATATCTCTGTCTTTTTCTAATCAAAGAATTTTATTTGCTATAAAAACTAATAATGTGGCGAAAAATAAATATCGTAAAAAATAATACTTAGCGCGACGAAGAGAAATTAATTTTATCATTTCACTTTTAAGAAAAATTAAGTTAAAATACCTTAATCTCTGTTTTAAAAATTCAACTTGAAAATGAGGTGATAAAATTAACTTGTTTTTTGTTAAACAAAATATTGTTTGTTGTGGCAAGAAATTCGGCTTGCTCTTTATTTTTAGCAGCATTTATTAATTTAAAAAAAAAAAAATAGACCAATCATTAGAAAAAAGTCGAATACATACGACTGCCACTTAAAAAAGAAATAAGTTCATAATGAAATTCTATAAATAATATACCGATTGTGAGATCAATCCACATTTTGTAAAGTATTTTTATCTATAATATTTTAGTACTTATTAAAATTTATAAATATCTAAAATACGAAAATAAAACGTCACTTTATTTAATAATTCAATATAGTAGAAATGAAATTGAACTTAATTATCAATTAGAAGCTTCTTCGTCTCCATTCCAAATTTCGAGCTGCTAGATTAAATAAAACAAATTAAACAAAATAAATAACATCATTAAAATGCCATGTCAAAAAGTTTAATTGAAAATAAGCTCAAATTATAAAAAATTATTTATAAATCTTAAAAGAATTTCAACGGAAATATATAACATTTTACCTCATTCTTAACAACTCAAAGCCACAAGAGAGTCACAAAAAAATACAACAAGCTACTAGTACACTCATAATTTCGAAAATCGTAAAATCTTCAATTTTATGGTTGGTTTTCACAGTAACTTTTAACGGTCCATCAAAATCTACAAAGTTTTTGCTTTTTTTCTTCTTCTCTTTCTCTTCATAAAAAAAAAGAAAAACCTTAAATGTACCGAGGTGTGAGAAATAAGAAACTTTAAAAAAAAAGAAAAAAAACAACTAAAGAAGAAGAAGATATACCATTACATAGTATTTATATCGTTAAAAGGTGTATGACAAGACTTTTGAGAAGATCATCGTTTTACACACAAATTTTCACGGATTTTATCCAAGAAAAGTGAGACTCTCATTCGCATAGAATTATTTGGACGAATTCCAAAGGGAACGAACTAAAGAAAGAGAGAGAAACGAATATTTGGGTTATATAGCTTTTTGAAGATTTCGTATCGTCGGCACCTGGCATAAATTGGCTCTAAAAATGTTGATGAGCACTACTGAATTTCACATTGCTTATAACTTTCTTATATACGATACACTTACACACACGTTCTCGTATATACGTAGAAATATCTGTAAACATTTTCGTCAAAGTCGTATCTCGCTAACGATACTTTAAATGACAATTTTTTAACATGTGAATTGTTTAATTTTCTTATAATGTTTTTGCCTATTAGTGAACAATATTTTTTTTGTCAAATATAAATTTTAACTTAAATTTTAATATCATTTTTCATTGTTAATTTTACTTTGTTGTATAATTCACCTTTTAAATTATCAGAGATGTTAACGGTCAAATTGTTGTTATTATCAACTATTAATTGATGTATACAAGAAAATAAAATTTTAATTCTTTGTTGAACATATTTGATAAAAAATCTTTTAAAATATCACAGTAGTTGTAAAATATTGGATTAAAAAAATATATTTTAGTTTTTATATTCAACGTCAAGATAAAATAAATAATCATATTACTTTTATCTTTTCAAATTATTATTTGTTTATTTTATCTAAAAAGAAAATTATTTTAAGCAAATATTTAACCTACTACATTTTATATCGAAGTAAAATAAACAACGATGTTACTCAATTTTGCTTTTATTAAAATTGATACTATTTACTCTATCAATTAACTTTCGGTAGCACTAATAAACAATATAGTGCTTGTTTTATTTTATAGTTTACTTTGTTTAATAAATATCTATTACAAGTTTTTTATTAAATTTTTCAATAAATTTTTTATAAAATCTAACAAATAAAAAGAAATATGAGATTAAATTATTTATCATAATATCTTTTAGAAAGTTTTAAATATAAATTCTTGTAGTAATACAATAGCTTTAATATACTATTTCCTACGACCCTTATTGATTCTTCTAGGCTTGGATTCATAGTAAACACTCAGTCTTCAAAATTGAATTTCCGAATTTCCATTGTTTCTTTTTCCTTGATACCTGGATATGCTTCACGTGTAATTAACCGGTCAAGTCTTACTGTATCATATATGATAAAAAAAAAGTCGGGACATTCTGTATTTGTATCATATATTATCAAATCAAATAATTTTCTTGTGTTCCAATCGATTTGAATGAAACTTGGTAAACTTTAGTTTTTTGGGGTCTCTGAATCTGAATTTGACAATAGAATCGCAAAATCTATTATGGTGGATGCAATATGGCGTACTCGAAATGACCAAACTGGATCTTATAGGTTCAAATCGAACAACTTAATTTTTTGGCTTTACCATTTTGAGCCCCAAAGGTGAAAAATGCCGTGCTACTTAACCGATTAACAACTTGATACACAACCGTAATGGGTATGGATTACCTGGGGTGTCCCAGGTAACCCATACCCCAAGCTATTTTTGACCTGGAAAATGATGCATTGAACTAAAGAAAATGAGATTAATCCCGTTATCTAGCATTGCTTTGAACTTTCGATTTTAAAGCCAGGTAAATGTTATTTTTGTTAATCATTTCGACTCCTGCCTAACTCCAAAAGAATTTTCTATTTCAACAGTTTTCTTGATTTTTCCTCATTATATTATTTTTAGGCTGCTCAAGCCTTAGGTATTAAGTGAAGCCTCGCAAAATAGAACAAAATGTCTTTTTCTTTTAAATGATTTTATAAGAATTTGTTTTAATCTTTTAAAAATGCTAAATAGATAAATGTATGATTGAAAAGACAAATTTCTGCTTGAATTTTCCTTTATTCTATAATATTGTTTTTGTGTTTTTGGTTTTATTTCTAGTATATGACGTACTGTAAGCATTATTAATTCACAGGATTAAATTGATATACACAGAAAAAAAGCTAACAATAACTAGCAATCATACTTATATTGTAAATTACAAAGAAATAGTTAATTTTAAGACAAAAGTGATTCGATAAGTATATACTTTATCTCGACTACAGGATTAGTATCACGAGATTTAAGGTAAAACATATCTTATGATTTTTAATAAATTGAATTTGAGTACAACTTTTTGAGTCAAGAATTCAATGAAAATTAAGATTTAGATTTATCAAATGTGGGTTGAAATTAAATTATTCAAAATAAACTTTGACTATCTGAATGATTGTATAATTATGACATAATTGTCATTTTATTCAATAGATTAAATGATACAAATTTTTATTATTTATTAATAATAAATGTAGGCGTTACATAGTAGTTTTATGCATGTAGTTTTATACATGTAGTTTTATTTGGTAAATACAAATTACAAATTAAATTTACAAGAATTTTAATACAGAATGATACAATACTTGAATGAATAAAGAGTAAATAGAACATTTCAGCAGTATGTTAAGTTTACTTCAAGTCGCTTCGAAACAATTCTTCTAATAAATGCGGATATGATTTAATCATATTTTTATATCCTTCAGTTTCAATAATCTTGCCTTTGTTGTCTATTATAAATTTCATGACTCGCTCTTTTAAAAAGTCAGAATTTACTAGATCAGCACAAATAAGAATATCGGTAGCATTATCAATATCTACGATGTGAATTAATTTTTTTGAACATAAAGCTTTAAGATCATCTACACCATATTTTTCAGCTGCTAGCAGAAGATCTATCATTTTTTCATTATCAATAATAGGTTCTTTCTTTGTATAGATATAATGCAACAGTTCTTTGAATACGATAACATCCATTTCCTTTATTTCGATTCTCTTAGTTATTCTTTCTAACATATTATTTTCAAACATTTTGGCAAACGTTTCATTAAGAGTTTTTAAAATTATTTCATAGGCTCTGATTTCTTCTTCGCCGAGTACAAAAACAATGTCCCCTTGATCGTAATTTTTTAATAATTTACCTAAATCGTCAGATGATTTATTACAAGTAATTCTATCTTTTGATAAAATATTTATTGCCAAACTTACTCTAAATAATTGTTCTCTCATATAAACCGACTGTGATAAGTGTACATCGTGTTTTTCAAGAATTTTTGATTTTAATAAATCACTTGAGGACCATTTTTCATTTATACATTCATATTTTCCTTCTGATCCTGAAATTTCACAATTAAATCGAATTTCAATATCACTATCAATCTTATAATTTAAGAGTTTTAATCTTATTGTATCTTTATCCACGCCATCATTATACTTGTAAGCCAAGCTCCAGGTAAATTGATAACGAGTGGTGTTTGTTGAAAAAGGTTCGAAAATTACTTCAACACGATTATTGCGATTATTATAATTTTCTAAATCCCGTGCAAAGACAAATTTTGTTTTTGTTATATCGAAATATCGTTGTTCTTTGTTTGGTAGAATTTCTAATATTGATGACATTATAAATTCACGAGAACTATTTATACACTCACTGTACTTCAGTTTGTACGTCTCACAAAAAACTAATCTTAAGAAACAATATTATGAATTTTTTAATATGTATACGTTGTAAGATGTTAGTCAAAATAATTTACAGATTGAATTGACAACCTTTTGAGTAAAGGTTTGTTGTGAACTACTCTTGACTGGAGCTACAGAAAGACTGAATTTGCCTTATGGTTCTATACGCTTTGCATTTACAAAAAATCGACTCTTCGATAGAGTTTTCACAATCTCCATCTACCTGACGAAAATATTACAAAACAAAAAGAAAGGCAAAAAGGGCAGTTAGAGACGCTTTGAAATTAATTCGTATTAGCAGCGTTTTGAGGAAAACCCCAATGATCCTTAGCCGATTGTTTTGCTTCAGAAAAGGAACCGTATTTTTATGGCCGGTTCATGCGCCTAGAACTGTACCTAGTCAGGGCCCCGCAAGAAGTAACAAAATATTATTTTTGTATTATAAATAATTTTTATAAAAAGTGTTAATAATTTATTTTTACAGTCGTAACTTTAATTACATCTAATTATATATAAAAAATATCTGTTATTTACGATTACTAATGTTCTAATCGCATTTATTTGAATAAATTTTTTAAATATTTTTTTTATTTCATCAATAACATATCATTTTTTTGATAAATTTGAACGCGTGATAAAAAAAATCTACAATTTTTGTTTTTGATTCTAAATGTGTTTAAATTTTTCTTTTAGTTTGCAATCGTTAAAACCAGCACTTTGACATAAGTTAATAAATTCTACTGTAATATTTAACGATATTTTTTACCATATCCAACCCGAAAGTTTCTACTTTCATCCCCACTACTTCAACCGAAAGTCTCACATTCTTGCCGGGGTAGGAAGCAAAAAGGACGTTCTATGCAGGCGCTAACGACAGAGTATAGCATACGTTATATCTCTCCGTCTCTTTCTTTTCCCCATATAATGTCTAATATACCTAGCCTTTTTGCTCTTCATCAAAAGTCATAGTAAAAACAAAACAAAGGCAGATATCAAAATCTTTTTCTGTTTCTTTTTCAAAATCTCTTAAATTTGAAAGAAAAAAAACAAAATGTATACATTATAATGTATATGTATACATTGTATTATATTATTATTTAGTTAAAAATGTGTGTGATGAAAAATGTGTGCATAGAAACAGAGTGTATCGAAGAATAACTCTATCAGATTAAATAATAAATTTTTTTTTTATTAATGAACTATCATTACGAGTGTTACCGTGGAGTGTCTTATCGTGTAGTGTATATAGTAGAACAAAGCATAGAATCTTTAAAAATGTGTGTGATGAAAAATTAGAATAATTCATAACATCTTTTTTTATTAATGAATTATCATTACGAGTGTTACCGTGTAGTGTGATATCGTGTAGTGTATCTAGTAGAACAATATAGCATAACGTTTACGTTATACGTAATTTTAGTTGACAACTTTCGGCTTGGCTATGGTAAAAAATTGTATACGCGCCACGGGAGTGAAGGGGGACATCTTAACCCGCGCGTTTATCGCCCTCGCCTTCGGCTCGGGCGATAACATACGCGCGGGTTAGAATGTCCCCCTTCCCTCTCTTGGTGCGTAATATACTATTAAATTGAAATTTGAATATTAAACTTCAAATCGGTCAGATGATACCATCAATTTTCATTATTTAATAAGTTAGTCAAGATTTTTATACAATAAAGATTACAATTATAATCTCAATATCTTTGTCACTTTCCGAATTTAAAAGCCACACAGAGGTCATCAGTGGTTCATCCAGTAGAGCGATGGATTCATAATCTCGGGGTCTCGAGTTTGAATCCCGCTCTTAGCTGTTTTATACAGGCACCACTGTACGTTACATGTGCTTTGTTCACAAACACACTGCAATCATAGTATAAATAAAGCGACGTTAAATAAAATATAAAAAAATTGTGGAAATCTCTTTCAATTTTGTTACACTAATTCAAATTTTTTCAAAATTTAATAATTTCAAAATATTATTTAACTGTTTCTTTTTTTATTTTCTTTACTATACCAATAATATTTTCCTGCACGTGTTCCAACTAATTTCTCCAGAGCAATCGCTAAAATTTTGATAACATTCGTCGGGCTTTTATGACGTGCAAAAACACATCGACCTATTTATTTTTCGATCCCCCTCTCGCTCTCGCACCGTTTTCTTCAAGTTTAATTCGTTTTACTTCGCGATCAATGTTTATTATTTCGAAAATAATATACTGCACAGGAAGTTGTATACTTTAATTATACAAGCTTGGATCTATTTTCTAAAGGATACATACTTTATGCAATAATACAAATATAGATTTATTATATATTAACGTTAGTTTATATTTATACGAAAATTTTGTTAATACCACGCCGACTTCATTTCTTTAATATATTAAACGTCGACTTTATTGAGGACTTTATCTGACTTTATTTCCTCATTTTTTGATAAATTTGGACTGAATAAATAGAAAATAGATTTTATTGCTATTGGAACTTGAAAATAAAATTATCGAGTTAAATATAGAAAAAACTTTTCACATATTTAAAAAGAATCCAAAGAAAGACTTTAAATCCACCTAAAAATCTAAATTAAGCGTTGCACGTTTATTTATACATACACTATTTTTAATCACATATAACGTTTAAAAAATTCATGAGATTCATAAAGAGCTTGACTTCAAAAAAAAGGGAAAAAAAAAATTTTTTTTTTCTCTCTCCTTTAACGACAAAAGCGTAAACAAGCTTCAATTAGTTATTAAAGAAAATTCTTATTCTGTCCTCTTCATCAAAGTTAAAACGTCGTTAAAGTTCATGGATAGGTGCACGAGGAGCGCTATATACGTGCAAAGCACGGAAGCAAAAGGACTTCAGCTATATATATATATATACACATCATATATACCAACTCTGAGGAACCATTTTAAACTTGTACAAGGGTGTTAGATGCAACGTTTAACGAGTCTTGGCTCTCTCGGTATAGCCTTGAGAAAAGAAGAGGAAAAAAAAAAAAATAAATAAAAGAGATGGAGTTTGCTTGGACCAGTGATTAATTAGTGTTGGGATCGTCTCACTTATATTTTTTTTTTCTTCTTTCTTAATTTTCTGCTTCTCTATTTTTTTTTTTCATTCCTTTAGCTTTAATGTTTCGTCTTTCCTTTTTTTTTTCCTTTTTTTGAGCGAGAGGAAAAATTAACTTGTTTTATGTATTTTGTAATGTTAATCTTCACAAATTTACTGAACGTAGAGAGCGCTGAATTTTTTAAGAAAGTGTAAACGAATTAAATATTGTGTATACTAAAAGAAGAAAGTTGTAAATAAACTTTAGGGATAAATTTGGCGTTTTAAGAATTTTTCTTTAACGATATGCTAACAAAATCTTTTTTAATTCTTGGGAAAAAAGTGTGTTTAATTTTTTTATGATTTGCAACTTGATTTGACGTTTATACAGTGAAGAAAATTTTTTATCTTTTTTTAACGTTTAACTATCAATAAATTAAATGTAAAAAGAAGAATATTACTAAACTTTTTTATTCCCAAAAAATTTAAATAATTTTTCTTACTTTTTTAGAAATTAAGTTTTAAAATAAATTTTATTTTACAAAATTATTTTAATACCCATTAATTCCATAACTTAAACATCAAGCGTTAATCAATTTTGTAGGTTGTTAACTAGAATTACAAAGTTTATAAAACTTTTAAATAATTAACTAATTTTCAAAATTATCGATAATCATAATGAAATTGTCCAAACAAGCTTAAAATCAAAGCCAACTTTATAAAGTACCAAACTATAAAAAAATCATAAAAAAATATCCGCCTAAAAATACAAATAAAACTAAAAATTCCGAATAAACTTTAAGATTTTGATTCACGAAAAACTTACGTCGATTTCAAGGGTATAGAAATAAAGAAGAAATAAAAAAAAAAGAGAAACAAGTTGTATTTACTAGTTTAAAACTATGCCACGCTATCTATACAGAGGCATCGATAAAGTTTCGAGCCATGAAATGTCGTGAGTGAGGCAACAATTTGTAATCAGTGCATCGTTTTACTCCCTGCTTCCTCTTCTATTCCTCTCGACCTCGATTCTCCCTCTCTCTCTCTCTCTCTCTCTCTCTCTCTCTCTCTCTCTCTCTCTCTTACTGACGCTTGGTTTCTAACGAATTAACTTGTAACGCGACGTTTATCGCCTCGCTGTACGCTTACACAAGCTTGTAGTCGATTTCGTATATACACTACACGTGCGCATATACATACAAGCACGTGTATATACATACGAGTATAGATGTGTACATAGGAAAGATTACAGGCACGGAATTGAAGAAGGGTATGGGGGAGGGGGGCTGTGTTATAGGGTAGAAAGGGTTATATTGGACGATTTTTCAAACGAGACTATAGGCCAAAATGAAAGCTTTTATTCGTTGTCAACACTGTGTTGAGAGGCCCAGTGAGGATTTGAGGATAAAAAAAAATATATAGTCCGAAAAGAAAAGAGAAGAAAGAATAGGGAACAAAAAAGTTATTTGTTGGTGAAAAATAAAAAAAAAACCGTTAGTTACGTACATAAAAAAAGAAAGATTAAAAAAAAAATTTTTTTTTTTCTAGTCATTCCATTTTGTATAAATTGACCAAATATTCGCTCTCTTTCTCATTTTTTTCGTAGTTTTTGTTTAAAATGTTTAGTCATTCGTAGAATGAATTAAATGGGCTGTCGGTGGAATGTTTTTTAACCGAAGAGAGTTTTTTTTTTCTCTGTACGTTTGTGTGTGTGTGTGTGTGTCAAAAAACTGTAGAAATGGATTGTTTCGCTGAGGTTAAAAAGCATTATACATACATTCGAGCATAAGAAACTGTTTCTGACAGCCTTATTTTATGGCAATATAAATTTGCTTTCAGTCAGTTTCAGTATAACAACGCTTCTTATTATGCATTGAAGAAAGTTTACATCAGTGCCTACAAATTTTTTTTTCCATTCTTTTTTTCGTTAACGTTACATCGTTTCTGTTCAACAGCGAGGGATTCTTGACGGAATATTAAAGTAACATTATTTTATTATTACGAAATGATGTATCACGAAAAATTATACTAGCTACAATGATAAAAAAATAATAATTACATGAGTAATTTTACTGTTAACTGATGTAAGTGAATTTTTAAGATTATATCGCGAGGTCGTCAGTGGCTCACTCGGTAGAGCAATGGATTCACAATCTCGAGGATCCGAGTTCGAATCCCGGCCTCGGCCGATTTTTATACAAGAACCACTGTATGTTAAATATGTGCTTTGTTTACAAAAACAATGACGACCTCCGTCGCTAATTAGCATCGTAATGATAGCATAAATGCAGCGACGTTAAATTAAATAAAAGTTATATTTCTAACTTTCTTACTTTGAATATATCTTTTTTTAAATAATTCTTGAAAATAACATTTTAAAATTCTAGAATTTAAACTAATAAAAATTTTTTTTCTTAATCAATTGCGTAAGAGTTTAGAATACCATTAAATGTAATTCTTTATTTCATTATTTTCTAATTTCTTCTTAAATTTTAAATATAAAATTAAAATTTTATTACAAAATCTTTAACAAAATCCTAAACACTGTTATCCAAAATAATACGAAAAAGAAAATTAAAAAAAAAAAAGAAGTTACAAATACAAGCTATATAAGTATATATGTGTGTGTTGGCAGCTGATTCAAAAGCTTCGGCCAATTAAACTGGTACATGGCAGTTAGCAGAAATGCTAGGAGGATAATACGCTTTAAACGTATAGTTCGAACAACAAGCAAATTCGGATTACATGCCCTCAAGGGACAATGATCATGAGCTTTATTTTGAATATTTTCATTATTTTAAGAAAACAGTCATTATTATTTTTATTTCTTTTTTTTATAAATTCTTTAAATTTACTGAAAAAATAACAAAATTAATTTTTTTATGTAACACTTTTTATTTTTATATAAAAAAATTTAAAGTTAAACTTTTTCCATCAACATTCAATAGAGTATAAAAAAATTTATTGAATTAAAGTTGTTACAACAAATTAAAAATTAATTATCGATTATTGATGAATTTTATTGTTATTATTCGAAAATACAGAAATCAGTTCAATTTCAAATTGTTTAAATAAAATAATTGAATAACGTTTTAATTGTTGTAATCAATAATCGATAATTTTCGATGTTATTTTTTGAAAATACAGTAAAAACTTTGGTTACCAATGTTAAAGTTAAATAATTGAATAACGTTTTAATTATTGCAATGTAAATAAATAATTCAAGGAAAAATAAAAATATTGCCTGTTTCTCCAATTTAACAAAATTTACAAACGATTTAAATAAACCGTAACAAAAAACACCTGCTTCCTGCATTGGTTATAAAAACCACGTTTTAAAATCTCAAATTGTCTTCGATTTAAAATAACAGATTTAAATAGAAGAGGAAAAAAAAAATCTCAATTTAAACAACTGTAACTACGTCCTCAAATTGGACAGAATTACAAGTTAGTTTTCTCACAAGAAAAGAAAGTAAAAAAACGAAAAAAAAAGTAAAAAAAAAAACTAAAAGTTCGTTAAAAAAAAGGAGATTCCTTGGACTATTCCTAAGCGTTTTCTCTTGGTAAAATCCAAAGCTTCGTAGAAAGTGTCACGTTTCCCATTGAGTTAACCTCTATATAGTGCCGTAGTAGCAACGCTGAACGGCATTCAATGCCAATCCGCGTAGCTTATATATATAGAGGAGAGAGAGAGAAAGAGAGTTTCCTAGACGAGCTTTCTCAATTGCAACGGGAGAGTAAAGGGAGGAAAAAAAGGAACGAAGAAAAAAAGTCTATCGTCGTCATTAATTCGTAAGCTGTGTAAAAGATCAGAACATCACAAGAGGATAAATCGATTTCTTTTTACTAGTTTTAAGACTTTACACGAAAAAAAAAACTTAAATTCGAATTATACGTTAAAAATATAATATAAAAGATTTGGTGATTTTATCATTTCGTTTGTTATTTGATTTGCTATTAAATTAAAATTGATATATTTATTTTCAGATAATTTTGTATATAATATCAAATTTTTTATAATATAATTGTATATAATGCTATTTTAAAAGTTAAATTATTGTATTGCTATTTTAAAACAATCTTGTTAACAATAGACGACGGATCTTTCAATTTGGATGTTAGAATGCTACTTGCGAATGATATTTTAGTACTTTTCGAATGCCTAATTTTGTTGTATTTTATGACAATGCTAAATATACTTTATAATAGTTTCCCAAATATTTAAAAATAGACAGGCTATTAGCGGACTATTATTAAATTTTGAGGATAACAATACATCGAATAAGAATTTTCACCAATTAACGTAAAAATTCAAAATGTAAGTTTATCTGGCCTTCTTTATTTTTTTCTTATTTATTGTATAAGTGAATAAGAGCAAATGTACTTGTAAATTATAAAATTATTCTTTGATATTGAAAAATGACAAATTGCTACAAATTTACTTAATGTGATAAAAGCTTAGCACTACTCAATTGCTGACTAATTTACTTGGGTACTTTAGTAAGGTCAGGCTATACAAAATAAATCGATTTCCCTTCAATTTCTCTCTCTTTCATCCCCTTTTACCGCCCACACGTGTGGATACCGAGTTCTAATTCAAATTATACTTGCATAAGTTTCGGATGTTCAAACGTCCCTCTTTGGCTCTCTTTTCGGCCAGCCGTTAATTACTCATGCATCTGTTATTTCACGAGATACCATACAAAACGTTTTTACTAATTGACGTTTCATCCTTTTTTTTTTAAATATTAAAATACTGTTTTGAAGAGAGGTTATGATAATAATTATTTGTATGGAAGAAATTGAAAATATTTTTAGGTTAGGATATTTTTATGTGGGATTGCTTAATTATTAGTTACTTTTTTAAATTCAAAATTAATTAAACGTTTTTTAGAATTCAAATTGAAAATTAAAAGAATTTTTGAGGTTATAATATAACCTAAAAATTTTTAAGTGGGGTTCAGTGAGGAAGGATTGCGTCAAAATATACATTACATTTACAATGTAAATTTCGTATTACATTTGGTATTACGTTGACAATACAAAAATCTCTAATGATTATTAGTGCGCGCGATACAATATCGATGATATAGAATGAAATTATTTAATGAATATATTATTCATCAGCATGAATAATTAATAGAGTAAGAGGATTAAAAGAAACTTATCGATTGTTTATTCAACGATAAAATATTAATTATCATTATTTATTTGAAAAATAAAATAATCATTGATAAATATGTTAAATTTATTCAAAAAATTAATATTTATAAAATTTTACATTCAGTCAAACTATTGGTTTTATTTTTT
Source organism: Anastatus disparis (assembly GCA_017163975.1). NCBI lineage: Eukaryota > Metazoa > Arthropoda > Insecta > Hymenoptera > Eupelmidae > Anastatus > Anastatus disparis. The sequence continues at coordinate 1,275,757 of JAFFSR010000218.1, read as the reverse complement.
AAAAAAAGAACCAAAATTTTAAGATATTTAAAAATAGTAGTGCAAACTAACAGCATAGATTATTTAGTGATGAAATTTGGAAAAAAACAGATGCACAATCTATATAGACCAACTACGTTTTAACAAATTTTCTTGATGTACTTCAAAGCTTAATCTCAAGAATAAATAAACCCAAGAGAATCCCAGCTTCTGGCGCCCCGAACGTTGGTTTGTTGTCATTTGATCAATCGTTGGAATTTTAATGTTTAAAAATATACAGAAGCCAATTCGCAAAGTACTTTAATCTCCGCAGCCTTTATGCAATTATTTATGCAGTTTTACCATTAAAGCACTCTCTCACTCTCTCTCTCTCTTTTTGGGTTTGATTCTACAAACGTAATGCAATCAGAGCTCATTGCGTTTTCATTGGATATCACGAAAGAAGAGATAACGAAAAAAGCAAGGTGGATAAAATAAAAAAATAAAAAAAGGAGAAGAAGAAGAAGATAGGGTTTGGGGTATGAAAGAATGATAAAAAAAATATACGATGGGATTAAATTTTCATAGGGCACTTTCGTGTGAAATCTCTCGTGAGTTATCGTAGATTTAACGTTAAATTTTCTAAAATAAAGTATGCGACGATGATTGCTAACGGCAATAGGGGACTATAGCAACGAGTTAATTTGATAATGAAAGATGTTTTAATAGGTTCAAGTTTACGTAACGCGTATTCGTGTTATTTTGCATTAGGGAAAGAGAGAAAAAAAAGTTTCAGTGCCAAGTTTAATATTTTGAAAGAAAGTTGATACTTGTATACTATGTTGGTCATTATTAAATTGCTGCCAACTATACGATTTCAAATTATTTTCAAGGGCTAGTATGAATTATAATTTATTGTCAGTATAGGCAATCATACTTAAATACAAATTATATGAAAAAAACTTTGTTTCTCGTTCTATCGTGAATTAATGAACAAAAATTAAACCTTTTTTAATATACACTGTGATTCATAAATACTACATGCATGTATACACTTTAGGGTACAGCACGATTTGCTGATCCTGAAAAAAATCTAAAAAGTAATATTGGTAATTTTTTTAAAATATTGTCAATATGTTAATAAAATTTTTTAATTATTTAAAATTATTTTTTCTGAGCTTAACTTATCCCGCTGAATCCACAAATGTATATATTCAAGTATTGTTTATGAATCACATTGTATATTTATCTCTTTAAATTGTACATCTGAATAGTATTAAATCATAATAGTTCTTATTATTTTTATTATAGCATTAATTAAATAAACAATTTATCATAATTTATATATTTAAGTTTAAATAATTATCACACCTGGGAAAATAATTTAGAAAATAAGAAGCTGAATAGAAAAAGCGCGCCAGCTTGATATTACTTAGTTAATTTTCTTTGTTAAAAAAATGAAATAATTAACACGCCGAACAATAGAAATAAAAAATAAAAACTAAAAAAAAAGTGATACGCATAATAAATACAGAGTAGTCAGCTTATCTCAATTCCCATGATTTGACTAGTATCCTATACGTACAAGCTGTATGTGTAAACGAGAAAGTAAGTATATGTATGGTAATATGTGTGTGCGTGTTAGAGAATACGCGAAAATGTGTATGTGAGCACTCGAGCGATTTATATTTTAAGCGTTAGCTCTTCTTTCTCTCGTCGCTCGCTCGGTGCGCGCAGACAGACAAGTAGCCGATTGTTACCCGTAAAATTTTCTGGCAGCTATTTTGTAGCTGCAGAAAATTTTGCACAGACATTCCACTAAATGCGTTATCGAATTTCACATTATATCCATGTATATATGTACAAAACAACTTTATAATTAATAGACCGTATACAGTTTTAATTTCATCCTACTCACCGAAACAAAAAAAAAAAATAAAGGAAAAAATACGGTGAATAATGAAGACGAAAATTGTCTATTGTGACTTTAATTTCAATGTTTCATTTTGATTAATTTATTTGCCGTCTGTCATTTGCAATGTTTATCAGTAAATTAAACTTCTTTTTTTTCAGTGCTCATAAAAAATAAGCTTTTTGAAAATACTATTAATTTAAAAAAATCATTTTCATGATTAATGCTCCGAGCATTTGTGTTCCTTGCTTTTTTTCGTTTACAGAATCAGTGTATTTAACCTTTTTATTTTTACAAAATTTTAATAGAAAATTAAATGAATCTGGGCTTAACACAGTTAAATTACTAAACATAATGCTGTTGGCATTTCGTTTATTTTAATGATTAAATGTTTCATCGATGTTAATTAAATATAATTGACGCTTGCGAAATTCGCGTCAAGCTCTAAGTTTATAACGCTCTTTTAATCGAATTCAATAAAAAATTTATTTCGCCATGTCTGGTTGGATTAATAACGCTTTTTTTCACATGATTTGAAAATGAATCTTGATCATTTTGATCAAAATACAATCTGATGAAAAAAATCCAAATTGTATTATTAATTATCAATGAATATTCATTAAATTTAAATGTGATTTTAAAAATGTACTTTTCTTTGACTCTCATGAATTCGATCATATATGAAGTGGAAATATCTTTGAACGTATGAATGATGGTTACATATGGAGACATGAGCACATGTATACCGACAGGGTTGATGCTAAGGAAGATTTGCTCAAGATATTCCAATGAAATTTTGTATGTAAATTTAAGGGTTGGAATATGCATATGTGTAAGCTAAATTTATATTGTAAACCTTTGCTTTAATTTAGACAATATTTTGTTTTTACGCGTAACACAAGCGTTAAATAACGTAAATTTTTATTTGAAAACATAATTTTTTACTACAAGTTGTTGAGAAAATGCTTTTTAATTCGTGAATGGAATATATAGGATACATACATTAATGTCTGACTACACACCTCGTTTTTCTACTTGATTATTAATTAAGTATTGATTCCATCAACACAATTAGGATAATATTCTTAATTTATTGAGAAAATGACAAATTAATAATTGATAATCAGTCAGACGCAAATCCTGATAACCTAAAATAGAAGGCACACTTAATTATTTAATTGGTGATGTATTATTAACATCAGCAGAAGCAGGAGAATTAAAATGAAAAAATAAATGTAATTTTATTAAAATTATGATTAAAGTATAAAATAAATATGCTTGATTTCATTATCTCGAATTTATAACCTTTAAATTTATAATGATCATCCATTTACGCGTGCCATTTAATATAATTATACATTTAAATTTGAAAAAAAAAAAATAAATGATTGCTCTCGTACTAATTTTCATTTAACCTTTTAACATTTTATTAGGTACTTATTATAACCTCACTTAACACTTTCATGAAATCGATATGAACACGGCAGGAAGAACACATACGCGGCAGCGCACGAAACAAAAATGAATTTTAATAAAACGCTGGGTCACTTGAGTACTTGTAAAAGAGAAAGAGAGAGATAGAAAGAGAGAGGGAATTACGCGATAAAAGGGTTTTATAGAGAGATCCTTTGAAAGAGAAGCTTGCTGTCGTTTGTAATTAGTATGTTCAAATCAGCTTAACGAGTGGTTACTTTGTTGATAAAAACTAATTGAAAAATCATTAGCGACATTTTGAACTTAGTTTTTCAAAAAAAATATAAAGAAATGAAAAGAATACAAAAAGCTTCTTTCATTCTAACCTTTAATAAAATATAATTAATTCAAAGTTTATTGATTTAAAGTGAAAAATTAAACACTGCCTGACATTATAAAAGTCGATGAGAATCACATTAAGTTGAGGAAATGATGAGCGAAATTAAATCATTTCCGATCAATAAATTTTTCACTTGAAATATTCATTTATTTGGATTTTTGCATAAATGATAAGAGAGAAGTGAGAAAAGCTTGTTTTTGTTAAATGTCATTATATTCTCAGTTTTATGTCATTGAATAATTACGGCAATTTTGATCTTGTTATTATATAACCTGTCGAAATTAAATGATTCAATACACGGAGGAGTTAACGTATTATTTAGTCTTCAAGCATTTTGTAATAGTACATATTTTCATAAAGTTTTATAAAATAGATTTTAATGAATTGTTAATGATTATTCAAGAAAACCAATATAGAACAATTTATTTTAAAATTCATCCTTCATTTTATAATTAATTATTCAAAAATATACGATTTTCTATTTGTATAAAAGATATAGAGGATGACGTATGGACGCTAAGAAAATGTTCTTACGAATATTATTTCAATAATTTCTCGTTATCACAGAAGTATCTATTATATTATTTACAAACTATGAAAGCTCTTATTCACCAAAACCGTGATCGATAAATATCGATGGATAAAGTTAGTCACTGGCTTAAAGTTCAGATTAGCCCCGTTACTGAAACATGAATCTTAGCAGTATTGATAACATACTTATAGAGCTTAATTCTGGACATATTTGACGTCATCAGTCTACTTATATAACCACCAGATCGAATTTTTTAAGAGTCATAATAGACGTAATATGTAAAATGGCTATTGGGAATCTTTTAAAAATTTTACCTTTGCATTTAGTAATTTTCATAAGAAGTGTAATGGAAATTCGTTTAGATATTAAAAAATTTATTCTACTTGTCTATTAAATTTTAATTTTATTCCATTAGAAAAATTTATTCTAAAGTCAATCACGAAAAAATTGTATCGATTTTCATCTAATTGGTTAATTTAATCTAAATTAGCGTGTATTAGTTTGAGATAAATTTTTAAAGTTATTTTGAACACACTTTTGTAACTTGTCATTTTCACCCAGATATTCATATAATTTTTTATTGTGTGTAATTAAAACTCCCGATTAGAAGGTCCAAATATTTTAGGATATTAATTAATAGATATTAAAGATATTTAAATGTATGACATGACCAAAAAGTATTTATTTGATTCCATTCGAATACATTTGTAAACATGAATTACAAATACTAATAAAAAAATTAAATTCATATGGAATATATAACTTTTTTTTCAAAAATCTTTGAGAGCAGCGTCTTTTAAATAACTTTAATTAGGTCATTTCAATTCCACATTGGCTCGTTCATATCTCCAACTCCTTTGAGATCCTTTACAAGTCGAGTTTTATTTTATGAAGAAAATTTAAGCACCACCCCCGTAATTTGCCCTCGAATTGTAACACACTGGAAAGATACTCTCCGGAGTTATAAAATGAGTGCTTAGGTAACAAAATTTCTCTCTCTCTCTCTCGACTTCTCTTCTCTCTTTACCTTTTCTTTTGCCGTAGTTATATAGAGCTTGAAATTGCGTTATGTGGTATTCCTATGGAAAAGGTGTTAAAGTGAAAACGCTTCACGTGTATATACGTATGTACGCTAGCGTTTTACTGCGGGTGTTAACTCAATTTCTCTCTTTCTCTTTCGTGTTCTCACGCTTACACTGCTTCTCTTTATGTTTCTTTATTTTTTTTTATTGAGGTAACTATCAGATGGCATTTTTGGTACGTTTGATTGTCGTTTTCTTATTGATTTAGTAGTTACACGGTTGAAGATTTTTGAGGTTAGAATCGTCACTTAGAAATTAATTTATGTTGGGCATTTTTCTTCTTCTCTTATTTTAATTGCTGGAAGCAAAAATAATATTTCACTTTATTAAAATAAAAGTAAATGATTTTTTTTTATATTCTCTAGATAGACAAGTCAAAAACTGAAGATATGTTTAACCCAAGATAAAACTTTTTACAGCAACTTCTTACACACTGTAAAAACTTATTTTATTCTCCGTCTTTTTTTTCGTCTTTTTATCGTCTTACAAATTTACGACAGAACTGAGCTTTGTATCCAATTGCAGTGTCATAAAAAGATTGAAAAGCTTTCTCAAGGGAATCGACACTGTAAAAAAAAAAAGAGGGAGGGGGAGAGGAGGAATTCGACTACAAAAAAGTACTTGACGAGATCTTAAGGATTACATGTAGTTTTGGTTAACTATCTTCAGGTGTATAAACTAAATTTAATTAAATCTTATTGTTTAAAATGAAATAATTTATGGTTTTCATAGAATTCGTTTCTCTATATTTCGATTAAATTCCCCTTTTGAATCAAAGCGACTTCAATACTTTTCAACCATCGCAAACACATCATTGTTTTTCGCTAAATAGCATCCCAGACTATTAGCAAGGATTGGTCTTGAAACTAAAACCCTATGTCGAGTGTTTTCTTTCTCTCTCTCTTTCGCATCGCGCTAAAGCAAAAAAGAAAAAACAAGAAAAAAAAAAATTGAATAAAAGAGAGAAGAAGCATCCGACCACCTCCAATTATCGAAGAGTATTTGCCACCCGTCGTCCAAGAGCAGACGCGCTGAAGCCAGAATAATCGTCGATGAAGAAAATAGGAGCGAGAGAGAGAGATAAAGTTTAGCGAGGGGTTTTAATGGGTTTAAGAGGGGTTCTCTTTCTCTCTTTCTCTCTTTTCCACCTAACACAGCCGCTCGCGCTACTGTCCGTCTCGGCTGTCAAGCGCAGCGATCGGCAATCTATATACACGCGCGCGTTAGAAAATGAGGGAAATATGAAATTTCAACAACAAGCCAGTCAGTTACGTTTTACGAAAGAAAAGCAGAGAGAGAGAGAGAGAGAAAGAAAGAGAAAGAAAAGGAAGATAAACACGTCAATATAGAAAAGAAGAAAAAAAAGAACTCGAGTCTTATCCTTAATAAAATATAGCAAAGCAATTACCAAGCATAAGCTATACTGCTTTTGCTTTTAAAATTTTCTTTGGCTACTGCGATTTTAACAAGCTTTCCATTTTGTATTATTCAGATAAAGAGCGATAATTCATTAAAGCTCAAATAAGAATCGCAAGGTAGAAAATTTTAAGAAATGGCGGCTTATATTTTTTTCTTTTTTTTAGTTTTCGTTAAGGGGATTCATGATGATACGAGTTGGGAGGCTTAGATTTCCCTGAGGCTGGAATTTTAAAAACTTTTGATGGCTTGTTCTGGTAAACTTGTATTACGAATTAATCGGGTTGAAATTGATTGTTTTAACTATTTACTTGTTTCTCTGGATTACTAAGATTTAAAAGATGAGGTTTTTAAAAGTATGAACCTTTTAATTAGATTTTAAAATTAATAATTTTTTAGTATATAACTTTGACGCAACACTGTTAGAAATTAAAATTAGTTTTGGACTGTCAAATGACGATTTTTCATAATGTAATACTAATTTGGATTATAAATTAGTGTTCTGACCATTAAAGAATATACCAATTTTTATTAACGATATCCTTTTGTCAAACTCTTTTTATTACTAAAATATAATAAGATTCTAAAATTGTACAAAAATATTACAATAAAATGTAATAATGATCTAAAATAGTAAAAAAAATTATTATAATAATTTATTTTAGTTTTGAAAAAATGAAAGATTAACCTTTTTTTTAAAGAAAAAGTTTAATATCTTGTACATTTATTTCCAGCTGTAAAAAGTTTATGACGAAAAATTTAAACGTTTCGCTTCCAAGTAAAGAAAGTATTTAAAGAAACTCATTAAACGGTTCATACTGGGCAATCCATTTGGAGTTTTTAAAAGAAGGAAACCAGTGCTAAGAGAGCGCGAGAGAGAAAGATAGAAAAGAAGAATTGGTGGTCACGAAACCTTAACTAATCGTTTTCGATCGAATTAAAGTTTCCAACTGAAATTTCACAAATTTGCCTTGTTAAAAAAAAAGGCTTGCACGGAATTCTTTCGCTCTACAATTACTGCAACGACCATGCGACGTGATTCGAAAGACATTTTCAAACCTCAAAAATAAAAAAAAATGAAAAAAAAAATTCTGAAGAAGAAAAAAAAACAAACTTGTAAAAATCACGCGTGTTCAGCTTGAATTCCCAGCTAGCAATGTTCTCAAATTAACCATCGATTAAATTTAATTAGAAAACTCGTGTCTTCGAGATTTTAGCCCTTGTCGTTGACTCTTCTTTTGTGCGGTTTCTAAAAGGTTGTAAAAATAGAAAAAAAATCGAAAAAAACTATGTGAAGAACGAGAAGTTCTGAAAGGTTTTCGCGTTGGATGGAGAAAAAAAAAGGAACTCAGCATGACACGTTTCGATGTTGACTTCGATCCCCTAATATCGGACATACTCTTCTATGGGCTTTTCTAACCCTTTTCTCGTTTCAAAACCTTCCCCCTTTCGCCTTAATCAAGCGGAAATTACTCGCGCGAAGATGTCACATGGATGGGGGGGGGGGCAGGAGTGGGGGAAGTGTAGCGGCCGAAGAAAAGTTTAAATCGGAATGCGCTAAATCGAATCACGTCCGATATTTGAAAAGGATGGCCAAAGAGAGAGAAGATGGGAAGGGAGGTAACAACTAGAATTCGTTCCATCTACCAATAAGGTGAGGAAAAAGTATTTCTTCCGTTTCCGGATGTTAGATAAAAAATAAAAAAAAAAAGAAATAAAAGAAATTTTATAGGATGACTACGATTGTGTATAATCGAGTTTAAAAGGGAGCGAAAGTTTAAAGGTTAGAATTGATAATGACGCAGCGATTGATTTAAATTGTTATAAGATGTAAATGAAGAAAAGGATTTCCAACACTTTTATTCAATTCTCAACGGTTATTCAATCGATGAATTACATAAGGAATTACAAACATAAAATAAGAAAACTGCACCGTAAAACATTTTATGAATCGTTACAAAGCATTTATATACCAGATTACTTTTTAGCGTTATGTAATTTTATTAGAAATAAACTACCGGCCAGTAGGATCAATAAATTTTCTGAAACTATTTCTACAAAAAATTTTATCCACGATTTCTACTCCTATCATTCGTCCTATCACTGCTCTACTTTGAAGCTCATTTATCTACATGAATTATTACCAGATTATGCATTCGTACTGGGTATACAGAAGTCATAATTAATCTTAAATACTTTTCCAAAGTGTCCTGACAAAATGGAAATATTATTACCTGCATCGTTGCAAATGAGAATATTCGACCACCAGGTAGCATTTCTAAGATTGTCATATAAATATTATCAGCATTTAAAAAAATGTTTAACGATCGACTATGAATACATTTGGAATTCTATTTCATGCTCATTAATTGGATTTTAAGTCAATCAAACTAATGACGGATCAATTTATGATAATAATGTTTATTTGATTGATCGAACGTAATTAAACAGCAGCTAATAAAGTGAGATAATAACTATTATGGATGTAACTTTCATTAACATATTAATGTAAACATCACATTACATCCTTTGTTGGCTTTACTTATTCTAATGAAAATCAATATTATCATCATTAGGGATTCAGTATATTTTTGGAATATTATTTAATATTAATTCCAAGAGAATTGAACAGTAGCGATAAATAAATTTGTATATTTTACGTTGCAAGATTCACATTATGGCTTTATATTCATCTTCAATAATTCTTAATGTTAGCCACTAAAACAAGAGCTACTTGAGGAGCACCGTCCTAGCAATAAGTAATAAACGAAAAATTGCACTTGCGCTGCTGCATCATACCCTCCGTTCCCCAATGGATTTCCATTAAGAATTAAGTGCGCGATATAATAAAATAAGATAAAACCTAATCAAGTACAGCCACTACAAATACTAGTAGAGCAATAAATTACGTGGGCTCGTTAGTTTACCTTTCTCACACATACACACCCGATCCAACAGGCAAGCATCTGAACGGGAAATTGACAAAGTTAAAAGAAGATATAGAGGATGAAAAAAAGGAAGATGATGATGAAGAAGAAATAGAAGAAGATGACTTTAACCTCTTCTGTATAACATATAGTTATCTTTTCCTTTTTTTCTTTTATTTTTTACGAGCTGCCAAGACACATCACCTTGTCATACTACTCCAGTATGTGTCGAAAAAGGCAATAAGGCGTATATACACGTAAGAACATAACCTATACACCTTAGGCGATGATTACTAGCGCCTTCTTACTGCCACTATTATTACTACCCACTACAACCATAATAAAGCCTCGTAAAGTTTGCAACTTACTGGCATGTTAGATGCGCAAGTTTATGATAACTTTATGGCTAGTTGCCTTTTGCTTAGTAGCTGTGCGTGTATACCTATATATAAACACATAGACGACAAGTAGCAATCAACAAAGGCATTTTTTTTTGCTCGTTATGCATGCGTGTGCATCAACGGTGAAAATCTGAAAAAAAAGAGATATATTGCAAAAGTACAATGTACGGTTGCGTATCAAGAGGGAAACGTAGGGAATCAATTATGGCATGGTATGGAGGTTATATTGTGATTCGTTCGTGCGATGATCATTGGAGGATTCTGTTCATGATAATAATGAAACTCTGCTTGATACAACTGTATTTAAATCCTTGCTGTTAAAATTTTACATTTTCAGTATAGATTAACAATTTTTAATAATTTATCACGTAGATTCTATGTTTTTTTAAAGCTAAACAGTTTTTTAATTTAATGCAAATCGACTGAAAGTTAGAGTACAAAAAAAAATTTTAATCAGCAACAGTAATTTGTTTGCTTTTAAAGAAATAGAATCCTTATGAGCTTTTAGATGCTTCAATATAAGCATTCAAGGAGGAAATCAGAGTAAATTTAAATCTTTATCAATCCATCCAATCCATTTATCTATTTCAATTTCAGATTTTAGCAGCAAAAAAAAAGTGAAAAAAAATAAAACTTACGAAAGTACATCTAAAATTACAATCTAATAAAAATTTAAATATTCACTAAAATTAAAAATTAATAAAAAAAATTTATTGTTTAAACATTTTCATTAAAATAATAAGAAACGCAAGTAATGAAAAGCTACTGAAGTTTATGTATTTTGTAAATGATGAGTGCTTTTAATATAATGTGACAAAGTTAAGCAGAGATAAATTACAGTTTTAATATACTTGAAGTAACAAGTTCAAACTTCATATATAATTTGTAAGTTAATTGATGTAGGTTATGAGAAGTTTTAAGAAACTACTTTATATTAACATTTATTTCGGAGCATAACGTTGAATCAAAGTTTTAATCGTAAATTCAAACAACAGAGAAAGAAAAATTAATTAAATACAAATAGTCGATGATCATATCGAGTCGAAATCAAATAAAATTCGTTGAAATATGTATTAAAAAGGCAGAGACGTTGATAGTAATTAAAAGCGTAATGTGCCGTTAAAATTAAACTAGTTTAAATTTCAGCGTACCAAAAATAATGAAGCAGTCAACGAAAAACATTCTTGATTTTTCTTTTTCCTTTCTTTTTTAATGAAAAAAAAAAGAATATTGCTACTGCGCGAGTGTAATGCAAACTGCAGGTTTTTCTTTGTCGCAATGCAATTATCCTAGCCGTGAACGCGCTTCTCATTGCTTACACGCTCACTTCTCTTTCTCTCTTCTTTTCCTGTGCTTTTTAAAGTGGACACTTAAATTTTTTACTTTCCTTCTCGAACAACCATCCTTTAACACCGAGAGAGAGTCTTAGTTAAACTTTTAAGGATTCACGTAACTGTACATAAGTGGTTGAGACTTCTTATTTCCTCTTGCGGTGTCGTAAAGATCATTTGTAATTCGAGGATTCTATTAAGTATTGATTGGAGTTAAAAATTGATGATCTTAATTGTGATTTCATTTTTTTAATTCATTGGTAAGTTTTAACAAAATTTTAACAAAACAGATAATTTTTGCTATTATGTGTTTAAAAAATAAGTCACTTTTATTCTTATGAATAATTAACATTTTGCATGAAGCAATCCATTATATACGCAAGAAAGAGTTTAAAAAAATAATCAATACGTAATTTTTCTTTTTTTTTAAATTGATTATTTATCAAAAAGTATAAAACAGATTGAAATATCGTATGATGTCACGGTTTTTTGATATACAGACATATTATTTCTTGAGTGTAAAAAATAATCGTGACGTTAGATAATGTTTCAATTTGTTGTATTATTGATAAATATTTAATTGAAAAAAATGTGTCAATATTTTTCGAATCATTTTTTCCAGATGTAATTAATTCTTTTGTTTAAAATTTTTTATTACAAATTTTTGTCGTTGTGTTAAAAAGTCAATATAATAGTCAAATTTGTGTATAATTACTTATCGAAGTTTCTTATATGAATTTGATGTACACTTTTATTTTTAAAACAATTTTTAGCTAAATATAAAGCAGTCGCATAAGTTTCATTTATTTACATCGATTCATTCTACATTTTAAACAAATAAATAAATAATAGATTAATATTAATTACTAAACAATCATATTATTGAACGTTAAATGCAATACAATACGTATTATGTTGTTAACAATAGCAATTTGTAAATCCACCTGATGAAGAAAGAGTTTCATTATAATTACAAACACGCATTAATTTGATCTTATAAAGCTAGCGTTCAATTTGTAAAATATAAAAAAAGAAAACAAAACAAGTTATTTATACGTAAAACTGGTAAACGTTTCTAATGAAATGTCAATTACTTTCTCGTTGACTGGTACGCTTCAATTTGTTGTTTCTTTATATATTTATCTTTTTTTTTTATTTTAAATCCAACGACATTTGTTTTCAACAAAAAGGATCGGCAATGGAACGTTATCTAATTCAACCTGAAAACGAGTCTACCAAAGCACCTGATTCTGCTTTTAAAACGAATTGTCGTTTAATAGTCATTTTCACTTCCGCTATATAGTCTAGATTAACTTAACGCAAATTGGAAAATCTGCACAAGACAACTTTATATTTGTGGAATATACACTGTTGCCATTAATGAAAACTACCTTTTTTCTCCCCAAATTAACGACGAGCGTACGTATAACATGTGCATTTGGAAAAAAGCATCTTTTTTTTTAAAGTATAATTATTGATACTGGCATTTGTTGAAATAAATGTTAAACTTCTTTTACAAACTGAGTTTATTTAAAAGTTTGTGCGATTCGATGCATTTATTAAAAAAATTAAATTCATAAACAAACTTTTATATTATTATTAATTAAAAGTGTCCAAAAAATGCAATGATAAATATTTTATTTTACAAAGAAAGTTTTAAATTTAATTTTTAAAATAATAAACCATTGTCAATACTTTGACATTTGGTTTCCTCAAACATTAATTTTCGATTATAAAAGTAAGTTCAAATTGATAATTCAAATGTTAACATGGTTTTATAAATATTAAATTATTCTACAGATGTATGCGTTTAATGCATTAAGTCAACTAACTTTAATTAATAATTGTAACAAAACTTAAAATTACATAACCTTAAATATCTCAGAAAATAATTACTTTATGAACTATTTAACTTTTTTATTCAATAAATTATACCATTGTAAAATTACAAAAATGTAAAGATAATCAAAATCATCAAAAATCATACAAACATGATTTTTTTCATTAAAATTATTTTACTTTATAGAACTATAAAAATAAAAATTTAAATATTTAACTAAACACAATATTTATTTTTTTTAATAATATTAAAGCAATACTTCATATCATGATACATATGCAAAACCATTTGAAAAATTCAGATTTAAACTTTAATGCAATATGTATGAAAATAATTTGTTTTTTAATATTAACGTTAATCAATAGAAAGGTAATCTTGATTCGTGGAAAAACTTTCTCCTACAGAGCCGCGAGGCAATTTCATTCAGAAAGTGTACTGTAATTTATTCGACTAATTTATCATTTATAGTTTTTAAATTATAAGTCACGTATTACAAAAAGAAATCAAGATTACTCTATGTCACGAAAGGATGACAATTACATGGAAGCGCAGGCGTATTAAATCGAAATTAATTTACCGACTTTTAAGATTTGAAGGTATATGCATGTAAAAACACACGAACGCGTTTAAAAATTTCTGAAAAATTTTCGTTTTTTATCTCAAAAAATGCTTTTATTATAATAATATTTTGAAATTCATTTTCACTATTTAACAAAATTCTTTGTTTGTGAAGAAAAAGAAAAGGTTTATTATACAATTAACTTACTTATTTAAGAGTAAAATTTGTGCAAGTATATTAAATTTAATTAAAAATTTACTTTGATCCAAAAATTAATTTAAAAACTCTATTTTGGTAAAAAATTGTAAAACAAAAAATAAATTTTAATTTAAATTTTTTGGAGCACATTTCATATGCATTATTTTTACTATTCAAAAGAAAATTTTGCTAATAAAACAATGCTTTTTACACGCGATTCCAAAACACATTGTAAATTAACCTTTTACAAATTATTTTCAAACAAAAATGAAAATTGAAATTGACCAATAATATGAAATAACAAAAATAAAGTACGGAAACCTAAATAAAACACTGAAAAAAATTTAAACTCAGACGTTCCTATTTTTCCTAACAGTAAGAAAACATCAGGTGTTATTTTAATACAAAAGTTTAATTTAACATTTAATAAAGTAAGAAAACAAATTTACAAAAGGTTTTCCATCCCCCCCTTTAACCGTCGACCACTAATATACCCTCACGACATACTATAGTATTTGTACAAGAGCTAGGGTTGGGCTGTTCCGCAGATGTGACGCTCTGGTAAACACACCGAGAGAGAAAGAGAGAAAGAGAGCCCACGAAAGTCACTTAGTGCCAGAAGGGTTGTTATACAAGGTAATTAAAAACGATGCTACTATTATCACGTTTTAACACATCTAAAAATAATAGCTTCTATTTATTTTATTTTTTTGCGTTTTTTCTCTCTCTTTTACAAGCAACAACAATGAGATCACGATTAAATGGCTAAGGTGTTTACTGTGTGTACTCTCTTTTTTTTCTTTATTAACACCCCTTTTAGTTAACTTTCCTTTTTTAGGAGGGAAATTACATTTTTTTAAAACTCTTTTACTTTATATTTATTGGGACATTTTAAAGATGTACTGAGAATGAATATATTAAATTTGAATAAATGGACATGAAATGTTATTAGACTTAATTTTCTAAAAACGGGTCACATTGTATACAATTTCTTTGATATCGTTTTTTTTTTAATTTTAATTCTAATAGTGAATTAATAGAACCTAATGACCTTTCTATTACAAAAATTTTGAATGGTCTTTGTAACCACTTTCGGATTGAAATTATTTTAACATTAAATATTAATTTTATAAAAAAATTAATGAAATTATTCTTTTGAAAAATTTTTCAAAATATTATAGTAGCATATCCAGTCCATAATTGATTCATCATTCACAATATTCCATTCTAACTTCTACAGAATTATGAAAGTTATAAGATAACAAATTTTTTACACTTCGGTATTATAATTTGCCATATTTGTACGCTCAAATGATTCCAAAAGTTTTATAAAAATAAGATTCTACTTTCTCTTTTACTTGGCAATGCAAAAATGGATATTAAAGTGTCTACTAGCAATTTCTCAGGTAGTTAAAATGTTTTTTTTTTTTTTTCATTTCTTCTTTTTCTTATTCTCCTCTTTTTTTGTAACGATCCCGATATAAATAACAAACTACTTTTCTTACGCTTCATAGTCATTGACTTTTTAAACTTTCTCTGTTGTTGAGCGACGTATGAAAATATAAAAAGGAATGGAAAAAAAGAGAAGCTTCAAGTGTCGATTGTATACTTTTTTTTCATGAAAACGATATTCGATTTCTTCGAGCAATTATTATCAACGCTACAGATTACTTATAAAAACTTTCTCTCGTAATGCGTTTTTATAAATTTCAATGAGACTCGAAAAGTTTAAATAATTAAAAACGCGCCTTCTTCATTATAATTCTTTTAGCTAATTATTAAGCTATTCAAATTATTCGAGACTCTAATATTTAACGTAAGAAAAAAAAGTTTTTTTTATTCTATATGAAAATTTGAACTATTAAAAGATTGGTTCTCAAGGGAATCAAAGTATACACGATAGAGAAAAGTTTTACTAGTATTAAAATCTTACGAAACTTTTCTTTGAAAACAATTCGACCTATAAAGTAAACTATTTTCATCTTCGAAAGTGAGTCAAACTACATTAAAATCTCATTTTTTTTTTCTTTTTTTATTTAATCATCGAATTACTTAAAATCATTATGTTATATCTAAATGTAATTTAAGTAAATTTTTATCTTTCTTAATTTTAATATTATATCTTTGTTAGGAATAAATATTTTATGTATGTTTTTTTAATAAAAGATAATAATGTTTGTAGCTAAAAGAAATGAAAAATAATAATTGAAAAATTTACAGGTCCTTTTTGTAAAATATACTTTATAAAAGAATAAACAGTTTCTAATAGAGAGAGGTCGTAAGTGGCTCAGACGGTAGAGCGATGGATTCGTAATCTCGAGGATTCGAGTTCGAATCCCGCTCTCGGCCGATTTATACAGACACCACTGTACGTTACATGTGCTTTGTTAAAAAACACACTGAAATGACCTCCATCGCTAATCAGCATCGCAATGATTGCTGAAATACAGTGACGTTAAATAATTATAAAAAAAAAAATTTTCAATTCGTTTTACATTATTCATTGTATTTTTGTATATTTATATGAATAAATGCTTATCTATCTATCTATCCTAAATTATTTATTTTATTTCCAAATACATTAAACAAAATGAAATAATAAGAAAAAAAAAATTAATTTTCTCTCAACCCACCCACTCTGTTTTTATCATGTAAATTTTCTTTATTAACTCACTTAATAATTCATCGCAATCAATTTGTCTTTTCTGTATTTTTTACAATCTTGTCCTCTTTTCATACACAACCTCAAAAGAGCATAAGAGAGAAAGAGAAATGAAGAAAAAAAATAAGAAAAAAAAAGATAGAGAACGTAAGTCTCAGTGGGCTCGGCTCGTAAAGTCGCGAGTTTTACAAGGGATTGCGTTATAGTGTTAGAAGTAAACTTTCCGCGTTGTAAATTTCACGCGGGGCTAACCGTTCTCTCTGTCCCAAAGTAAAAAGAGAGTGAGAGAGAGCTGGGTGCTAGGGTATACTCGTTCCGCGTTACAACCACGAGAATTATAGTAAAATATTTCAAGAGAAAAGGTTTATATATACATATATATATATCTTTTTACTTTGTGCTCTTTTTCTCATCCTCAGCCTGCTCTCTTCTTGAGAAAGAACTTAATTACACGAGCTTGCGCAGTCTTTTCATTTACCACCAGAGCCCGTGCACAGTGTGTTTATTTTTTGCCTCTTTTTCATTTATTTACTTTATTTTTGCGTGCGGGATTTCATATTACAAAAGGTATATTGGTACATGCGTCTTTGATGGAAAGAAGAAGAAGAAGAAAAATTTTTTACGGTGATATAAAGTTTAAACGAAACTCGATCGAAGCTTATTTTACTTGCGGTAAAGACTTTGAGTATAAGGGTATAAAGAAGTGCTTGTAAATTTCTCTCTTTTTTTTCTTTTCGCAGTGTTTGGTTACTCTCGAAGCTTAAGGATTCTTTCAGAGTTTATAGTACAATCAATAATTATGGAAAGGATTATAATCGTGTTTATAAAAAAATATGTTAGTGGAATATAAATACTGTTGGGTAGTTGTTTTATTTATTTTAATTTATACATTACATTGATTCATTTTAATTGTAATTTTTTAATAATTAGGATTTTTAAATTCGTTGTAATAAATTGTATTTTTAAAGCAAAAATATTTTATTTCAAACTTAATGTATTCAATTTAAAGACTAAATATCAAACTATATCAAATAATGATTCCAAATCACCTCTTCAATTTACAAAGGAATAAAATTTAACAACCGATGTCATAATGTCTTATTTACAAATTATGTAAAATGCTGAAAATAACTAAAACAGCGTCACGCTCAATCCTAAGAATATTTGAATATTTCCTTCCCCCTCGTCAATTTATTCTCATAAAAAAAAGCAGAAGAAAAATCAACAAAGTATAACCATCAATTCCAATCAAACGTTAATAAAAGTATCCCATTACCCTTCAGCGGGTTACTTTTCATTTAAATCCTATATGCATCCGTCGCATAAATCCTTTAAAAAACAATATCTCCTCGCATTGATTAGTCTCTTCTTCGAAGAAACAAGAGAGACAGAGAGAGAAAAAAAGGCTTTAAAAAGAAAACAACCGTAGAACATAAAGGGGAGAACGTACAACGAAAAAAAGTACGGAGAGAACCTTTAGTATTGGATTTTAAATTCGATTTAAACCTTCTCGTATATACTAGAAATACTTTCTCTTTCTTTATTCCTTTTTTTTTTTTTTTTTAAACTTATACTAAAAGAAAGAAATTCGATAGCTTTAGACTTTGGTGATTCACGTATCAGCTGACGCGTGCGTCCAATTCTCGAGCTTTGAGTTTTAAAGGTTTGTGTATAAGGTACGTGTGTGTATAGGGGGAAGGTGACTAGACAATAAAATCACTTTTATGGTTTCGTTTGCTAAGAGAGAGAGGAGGAGAGAAGAGGAACCCCTGCTTCTCTTTTGCTGTACGCAGACCAGTAAAACTGTAAAATTTAACTCGATTTCTTTTCTACATTTTTCTTAATATTCTAACCAAATCTATTGTAAATGAAAACGAAGTGCTGTTTTAACAGCATATATACATGAATGGGTGTGGGTGTACGGATGAAAATGAGGTTTATTTTTTTTTTCTTCTTTTTCTTTAAAGGTATTAACTATGGGGTTTAGTAAAACACGTTATTACGTTGTTATTGGACTGAGGCTATTCTGGTATTGATTTTTAAATTTTGAAAAGTCACTTTCAGAGGTATCATTTATTCTTGTTTGTCATTGGTTTTAGTGAAGATTTATAGTGGACGTTTAGAAATATAATTTGACGAGCTAATTTTGATCATGAACAGATTAGATGAAAATAATAGATTTTGGAAAATGGTAACATCATTGTTTACTTTGTGATTTGAGAAACGATTTAAGAAGATTTTAGATTCGTTATTCAATACAAAGTTGTTACAGTATCATGATTGGATTTATGAATTTGAAATATAACTTTTAAGGAAAATAATAAATTTTACAGTTCTAGGGTTGTTATAAAAAATTCAAATGCATAATTTACGTAAAAAATTTGTAGTTAAGTATAAAATAAACCATTTTTCACAAAATGATTTGAATGAATTTAATGGGATTCTTTTATTCGGGTCAATTTGACCCATATCATGCTTTCAGTTTTAATGATATTTATGTATTTAGTTAAAAAATCAAATGTTTCAAATTGTTAGCTATTAATTCTGAACTTTGACAAAATGCAAATAAATTTATTGTAAGGGTCTCAAGAAAAATTTTCCCCAATACAATTTGAACATATTTGAGAACGATGGAGATAGATTGTTATAAAAATGCAGATATTTCAAAATCATTATTAAATAAGATTTTTTAGTCTAGTTATAAATCATAAGATTCGTTCATTAATCTAGTTCAGATTCCATAATTCTATATTAAATTAACCAGTACATCATCAAATACATCTATTTTTATCCCATAACAAACGGATTTTATAAGTTGGGTATTTTATTTACTTTAAGAATTATTAAACCGTTCGAAACATCTTTGTCATCCACATTCGTTACTGAAAGCTCATTTATTTATAATAATATACAAAGCAAACAAGCTGTCGTCAGGTAAACGAAACAAAAAGAAAAAAAAAAATTCAAAAAAAAAGGCCGACAAAAGAGTCGGTATAGCGGCTCCGATAAAGGCTTATAATAACCGAGAAAAAGCCATTGCATGTAGTCGAAAAAAAGAGAGAAAAAAAGGGGGGGAGAAAGTCTAATAGTAAAGCTTTCTCTCTTTCCTTATACATTATGTTTTTTTTCTTTCTTTTTTTAAGGGGGATGAGGGTATGTATATCTGTCATAGTGTGTGACGGTACCCCTTGCGGCTTGCTTTTTGGAAAAAAGAAGCCTAAAGGATTTCTCTTTTCTTTTCTTCCTATTTCTTTTTTTTTTGTATCTTTTTTGTAGGGCTAATCTTTGTGTTGTTTGAGTCCTTGCCTTTATGTTGGCTTGGATAGCTTAAGGGTGAATGTTTCATTAGTTGTTGCTTGGGCTTTTTCAGAATTTTTATCAAATTATGTAAACAATGATTCGACGTTATAAAAGCCGAAAATTTAATATTAATTCGTATACAAGGAACTCAATAATTTTAATGTGTTGGGCTAGCGATGAAATTTAATACTCGAAATTAATTACGAATAAATCATTTATAGCTGAAAAATTTGTTCTTTTGTCAGTATCGCTTCTACAAATTCTGTTCTTAAAATAATCTCAAATCAAATCACAAAGCTGTTGTTGAAGTTATTCAAAGTTATAATATTATAAATATTTATAGAAACATCGTTATGAATTAAAACCGGCAAATTGAAAACAGTCTAAAATTGTCTATCTCTATTCAATATTCAATTTCGCTTTAATTGTACTCTGTTGTTGCAATAAAATTATAGCTTGACTGTAATGAACAGCCTTTTTGATAATAAATACAGCGTCAATTCAGGCAAACTTAAATTATTTCGTTCATGAATCGTTACATTATACAATCCATCTTATCTAAATTTATCCAAAATGGTAAATACAACGATAAATATTAAAACGCGCACGATTCACCATAGCCCCCCAAAAAGGAAGAAAAGATTTAACGACATTTTCCATAGACATCATCACCCAATAACCTCTCGAGAATTAGAATAATAGAAGAGGCGCTTAGCGGAAAAAGACCTAAAAAGCTCTAACTACATCAGACAGAACGGACAGACAGATGTATAAGTGGACGGATATATAGTGGAAACAAGATATGTAGAAAATAAGAAAAACCTTTAAAATCTATATGGCTAAAAGCCCCCCCTTTTTTTTTTACTTTATTTCGCACAAAAAGCACGTTAGCGTAATTAGTTAAAGTCGGTACTATTACTAATACTAATACACCGCACAACCTTACAACCTAAATTATGCCCCGGTGTATATAGGTGATACAGAAAGAGAAGCAATATATATATATATACACGAGAGAGTCGGTGCTACGAGCCGTGTCTACCAATCAGGTTATATATACGAAGCTTGCTTTGGCCGCTGTAATTTAAAGCCCGCAATTAGGCGACCTTTTAAAATGACAACTAAAAAAATAGGGAAAAAAGAGGAAGAGGGAGCTTATAAAAAGTTTATAATTAATAGATGGTAAGAATTGACTATATTGTTTTTATAATGATGCTGATAACATTCTTTCTATCTTATATTAATGATTTTGATTATTTTGGGTTGGTTGTTGAATGATGTACATATTGAAATTAAATAATTATTATTTTTTTTTTTTTTTTTAAATAATTTTATTTTAATTAAAAAAAATGAAAGATTTGATTAAAATCTTTTGAAAATTCATACACCACACGTTTTGTAAAAAAAAATAATGTAGATAAAGAATGTAATTGAATGTTTTTTAGTAACATAAAATTAATATTTAAATATTGAAAAAAATATCAATGTAGTTATGTACGCAATAAATTCTGATGAAAAAATTAATGAATATAAAAATACTAAAAATAATATTCCTTTCCAATAAAAATGACTTTATTAAATACCAACATATACAATTGAAAAATGATACGCGCAATATATTATATAAAAAATTTTTTCAAAGGAAAAAATGAACATGAAAAGCGCTCGGAACCATATTAATTTTTTATAAAAATGACTTTATTAAACATAACAGCATATAATTGAAAAAATAATTATTTGTCAAATTTAATAAAATTATGATTTTGTCGATAAAGAGTTGAAATAAAATAAATTCGCATTTTTATCATAATTCCAATTGCTAATGAATATCGAAAACTTTCAATAAATAAACATTAATAAAACGTTACTTTCACAAAGCTTAAATAAAGTATATCGAAAAATTCAATTATCCGTAAATCAATATAATTACCGTTTAATTTATTAGTTTTTCAATATTTTCTATATGGAACAATTAAAAATGCATAGTTTCTAAAAGCAATTTAGAAATTAAAAAATTTCTAATTATAATTTTCGAATTTCTCCTTAAATTATCGAGCGAAAATGATTTAATAAACCTATAAAATGAAAAAAAAGGGTATGAGCACAAAGCAAAACAAAAATAAATCTGAAGAATGAAAAATGACGTTAATAAAAGCTCGCTATAAAAATAAAGTAGAAAAATAATGTCACCACAAAATCCCTTTTACAATACCACTTCAGTAACAGTATTGTGTTTAGTACTACTTTCTTTCTTTCCTTCCTTCTCTCTTTTTTTTTTTCATTTTATCTATCGATGACAAAAACAAAACGCAAATACGCAAGCAACAGCACACACACAATAAAATAAAAAAAAAATAAAAAGAATTAGAAGCGATAAGATTGGTGTATGTGCATGAATGTAAGCAGATCCAATATATTATAACGTCGCTATAGCTGTGCTCCATACACTAGATATAGGAGAAAAAAAAATACGCGAACACTCGAGTGCAGTACTTCTCTTGTCGTGAAAGTGTGATGTAAAAAAAAAAAAAAAAAAAAGAAAAGAAGAAAAAAAAAGCACACATACAAAAGTAGAGTGTGCGATTTATACTGAGAGAATTTGATTTTCATCGCGCATAGGACGGAGAAACGTAGTGGAGAGGCATAGGAGAGATGTGAAAAGGATTTATCTTTTTAATGGGATTTTCTTTGAAACTGTGTCAGAATTATTCGCACCTTTTTTTTTTCTTCTTTATTTATTTTTTTGAAATATATATTTTTTTTCTTTACTTTACATTTTGATTGCATGATCAAGGCAGTAGGAAGACTATTAAGAAGAGAAAAAATATATTTTTTTTTCTTTTTTTTCCATAGACATTGAATGCGATGTAGCATTAAAAATGCAGTAGTAATACAATTTCACAAATTGTGTGTATGAAAAAAACATGAAACGAAAGAAAAAATAAATATATATAAAATTAAAATGTGAAAGTGTACTAGTTTTTTCTAACCTACAAAACATTAAATAGAAAATCAAAATGTCGTAAAAACGAGTTATTATTCCTTGGATTAATGTTTTTTCAAAAAAGCTCAATAAAAATGCTAATTTTTGACTTGTAATACTCCCGAGTCTACATTAACTTTGTAATTTAAAATTGATTTTTGATTTTGCAAAATTGAACGTTTATGAAAACAACCCACATTAGATTTATACGTTTATACAGAAACCAGTCGATCAAGTGGAGAAACAAAAAAACATTATCCATAAAAAAAAGCATAAAAGAACCTATAAATCTATTTTTATTCCTTCTAAAATCGAATGATTTTCAGATCTCAACCAATAATCCTTTAAATAATTATCCAAATCACAGCTTACAGTAACGTTTCTAAATATTAAACCAATTTTTTTTTCTTCTTTGTTCGTTGGTTCTCTCTTGCTCTCTCGCGAAATCACCTAATCAACTAGAACGAATAAATTGCACTTTTACGACTCGTTTGAGGCTATACGTATTATAATAGTATATGCAAAACTCAATGTTAGGTAGTCTATGGTATTCTCATGCCGATCGTAAAAACTTATATTTATGCATGGCAATCGTGATCGGTCTCGCTCCTTTTTTTTATATCTTTTGTTTTTCGATTTTTTTTTCTTTTTTTTTTTAACTTATTTAGAAAGAATATTTTTTCCATACTGGCGTGCAGTTTTCTTATTCTTTTATGCGGTTTTGAAATTACACATTTTCTAATAAATGGACGCCGATGCTGGAAATCGATAAGAATTTTCAAAGTTGAAATACAAATAAAATTTTTAACGATCAATTATGGGCTGTATTTGGATTAAAGATTTATGTTGTTGAATATTTATCGGTTTTTATTATAGAACGAAGTTGAGTATTTTATTATGATATTAATTTATTGACTATAGAATTATTTTAATTATACATTTTTAATCACAACTTCCATTAAGCACTTTTTGTGTTTCTTTTTTTTTAGTTCATTAAGAGTCAATTAAAAATATGATATTTATTGCAATCAAATATAAAATTAAAGTACGTTTATTTTGTGAAATACTGAAGATAAATTCAATAAAAGTATGAATATTTTCATTTCAATCACTGTTCAAAAAAGTATTTTTTGACCTATTTTTTTATATGAATGAAAGATTTTTCCAAATATAAATCTGATATTAGAAACATTAATAAGAAATATAAAGCGATATTTTCTTTTATAAGAATAAATTAATTAAATGGTTTCATTTTCAATAAAAACTTGAAAATTTTAAAAAATTAGAAGCAGTGAATAAGAATTTCAAGTTTTTAACTTTAAAAATTCCTTATAAACAATATGATAAAACTAATTTACCTTCATCAGCAGACAAAATATTATTGCTTTTTATTATATAAGATGAGATCATCTCTTCATTTCTGCTAAGTTACTTTGCTAAAAATAAAATTTTAATCAGAAAAGGACACAAAGATATAATAATCTATTAAGTTGACCTTATCGTTTGAGGCTAAATCTAATCAAAAAGTCTCAAGGAAGATCAAATATTTTATTTTTCTTTCATAATTTAAAAAAAAATTTTCATAATCGATTATTAAATTTGTAATTTTAATGATATTTTATTATTTAACAAAAAATACCTATAATTTATACTTGTATCTATATTTATACTCTAGCGTTCTAATCGTGAAAATTTTATTAAATTTTTTAAATATCTTTTTTGTTTTATCGTTGATAAAGTATTTTCTTTTTTTTTTAATAATTTCAATTCGTAAAAGAATAATCTATAATTTAATTTTTGATACATGAAAACTTTGTTTTTGTCATTAAGTTGTAAATATTATTTTGTCTATAAAAACCTATGTTAAATTTTAAAATTTCTGTATTTTTTTAAATTTTTTGGATGACCTTATATTTTAAAAACTAAAGAAGCTTGTAATGTATAATTTTCTTGGCATTTTTCAATAAATTTTCTATATTCTTATTTTAAAAAGCACCAAAGACATCTAAGGAGACAATATGAGTTTTTTGTAATCCATTCATATGTTTATTTCTATGAATTTATATAAATTTCCCATTGAATTTCATTAAATTCGAATTGAAATGTCACGTAAATAATGATCAACTTTTTCTAAACAGTAAGATACAAAAGTCGAAAGTTAGCGCTAAAATTAAGTCAGGAAGTCGACAATTACCTTTTTTATAGAATAGCATTTCTTTAGATTGAGAGAACAAACCTGTATTATGTAAAAGCCAATAAAAATCTTGATTTATTT
The DNA here is from genome assembly GCA_017163975.1 of Anastatus disparis. NCBI lineage: Eukaryota > Metazoa > Arthropoda > Insecta > Hymenoptera > Eupelmidae > Anastatus > Anastatus disparis. The sequence continues at coordinate 1,250,568 of JAFFSR010000218.1, read as the reverse complement.
ATATTCCAAGAAACACGGCGTCGTCAAATCCTTTTTCGTCAAAAGTAATTATCAAAATCGTTAGAAAGCGTAAAATGTGAAAAGTGTAAAAAAAATTCATCTCATTAAAATATTAATTTCAATGAATTTTGACGTTAATAAAGATGGAGATGGAGTCGGTCTGTGGCTCAGTCGGTAGAGCGTTGGATTCGTAATCTCGGGGTTTTGAGTTCGAATCCAGCTCTCGGCCGATTAATGCAAGCACCACTGTACCTTACATGTGCTTTTTCTTCACAAACACACGAGCTCCGTCGCTGATTAGCATAGCAAAAATAGCATAGCATAAACATAGCGACGTTAAAAAAAAAAAAATTAAGTAGTTTAAATTTTATTACAAAGCTAATTTTTTTATCATTACTATTCTTGAAAATTTTATATATTTTCAAAAATGTAAGTGTGAAAGTTAAAAATGACAAATATTATAATTATCATTAAAAATTTACAAAAATATGAATGGAAAATTGGTTTTTGAAATGAAAATTGTAATTTTATTGTTGATATGAAATTTTAATAACCGTACACTTGTAACTCTTCGGCATTTCGATTGAATATTTTTTTATAATCCTCTTCAATTAGCAGCTTTATTTAAATTGTAAATTTGCTTAAAAATTTTAAAATTTATAAGTGTAATTTTTTTCTTAAATAATATAATGCAAAACCATCATTTTTGAAGTATATGAATAATTTTTCATAAGATACTTATTAAAATTAACGTATAATTATCATATAACTTTATATTTGAAAATAAATTAGTTATTTGATCATCAAATACTCTTATTTTCAAATATTTTTAATAATAGTACATGCAAAGTATTCTAATGCCATAATTTTGGTTTTTAATTCATAAAAATCTCTATCCAGCAATCCTTAAAAAAAATTTAAGAATACTTAGAAAATAGATGAGGCATCAGTAGTCTAATCGCACTTTAATCCCGATAATGTAGTCACCAGAGTGCACGCGACATTTCTCATTACATAAAATTTTAAAAGTAACGTCTTCCTTAAAAATTGTGCTCGGTCAGGTATCGGCTTGCGCTCGTAAAAGGATTTTTATAGGCTTTGCCAACGAGATAAATAAGTACATATGTACACTTCTATTTTCCTCTTCTCTGCCACACTTTTTTCTTCTTAACTATTAAAAAGTCATTTTGCGTCTTTTCTTCCAGCAGCTGCCTGCGACGATTTTACGAGTCGTTCGTGCGTTACACGCTAACCGAATCTATCATGATTTTAAAGGAGAGTATCTATTTTAACTATTCATCTCGATGTTTAATGTATACACATGCACAAAAGTGTCACGTAGCATATGTAACGTATCATTGCTCTTGACGCTTACATAATGCATTTGTAAATTGTACACTTTTTTTCTCTCTCATCGATTTATTTCATTTTTATTCGGGGATTCCCAGATGTTTTTTCATTGTTATAAATAAATCGAACGAGAATTCAGAGTTACGCTTGGTAAAAGGGGATATTTTGGATTTTTTTTTGTATTAATGTTTATTGGGATTTGCGAAGAATGTGTCGTGGTAAAAAACGAGTCCGTGGTATGGGTATGTTTTCACGTGTATGTTTATTTTATGATTTATAACTGTAATTTTAAATTTTAGTTAACGTTTGATCGCAAAATTTTGAAAAAATACATGCTTTATAAATATCTACGCCGTGAAAAAAACTCACTATGAAATTTTTAAATTAAAGTTTCTAAATTATAAAATAAATAGGAAAAGAACTGTATCGCAAACCTAAAAAAAAATTAAAAAGAGTCGGTCCTTTAAAAAAAAATAAAATTTCAGAGCAAATGAACCCGCTTCTTTTATCTCATTCAAGAATTTTCCCTTAAGTGTTTCTTTTTTTTCACCATCTTCTTTTCTCTTTCATACACTTGTCGCATCGAAATAAAAAAAACCGTGCCACAAGGAGCCTAAAAAGTTTTTTTTTTACTTTCTTAGACACAACTGTACTAAAAGATACAATCATATAGTATCGCGTACACTATGCCGTCGAACGAATAGAAAAAGAGAGGGAGAGAGAGAGAGAAAAAGAAAAGAGTAAGAAGAAAAGTTTTTTTTTATCCTAGAGTGTCTCGGAAAATGTTTCTTAGCGCGTAAGAGGACATAAAAAAAAAGAAAAGTTTTGCCACTCCATTTCTGCGAAAGTGAAAGAGAGAGAGAGAGATGTAGAGAGAGTAAAAAAAAGTAAAAGGAGATTTATTAACTTCGGAAATCGCCAAGTTTCGAATGATGCCGAGTAAGTAGAATGAGACTCTACTGCCGAATGCTTACTCTACTACTTGCTTAGGTTAAGAGAGGAAAAAAAAAAGAAACGAACGAACTTTACTCCGAGAGTTCGAGGCTTCCTTATTTTTCTTTTTTTTTTTTTGCACCAGAACTAGTGTACAAGAATGTGTTTTTACTACTCTTTTCTTTTTTCTTTTTAGTTGGCAGGAATTTTCGAAATGACAAGAAAACTTAAAGGAGAATTTTTGATGAATTATCAATCAAGCAGACTGTCGTTTAATTAAATATTTGATTGTTGCGATAAACAATTTAACAATCAATTTTTTCTTACAAAAATATGATTTTGTAACCAATTATTAAGCTATCACAGTTAATAAATTTATTTTTTTCCATATGATTATTTTTAATAATAATTTACAATATTACGAATTCAATCACTAATATGACAATTTTTACTACCTTGTAAAATACACAACTCAAATACATACTAAATTTGTAATTTTCTTGTTTATATCGATGCTTCTAACTAAAAGTAGCAAATTTCGATTTCCAGGTGAAAATTAGTGCTGTTCGGATCCACAACAAATATTAGCACATCTTCGTACCGTTGCACCAAAAAAGGAGCGAGTTCAAATGATCCCGTAAAGAACCAATTCTCAACGCTGTCCTTTGAAGGTATAGCAGGTTTCGATAATATATGGATAGTGAAACTTGCTGATTTTCGCAGAATAATTAAAAATTGTTTCTAATAAAAAATGATACACCTGTCTTAATAATATGTTAACAAATATTTAAAACAAAAATTTATGTGATCTCAACATCGTATAGCGTATCAAAGACGTAAGGAAATTTTAAACTATATGTATTAAGTTTCACATCACAATTACTTTTTTACCATGTAAACTGATGAATGTTTTTTTTTCAAATCATTAACGGATTAAAATTCCATACAGAAAATTTACATTTTTAGATTATTTTTTAAGTGTAACTCAAAATATAATTGGTTAATAGTTAAATTCTTTAGAAATTTAAAAGAGACATGTATCAGGTTATACAGTAGTCAATCAAACACGATGCAGTATTTGAATTTTTTTTGTACGCTCGTGATAAAATATATAACGTTGACGTTTTTTGTACACGTTCGGAAAAATATTATCAAGGGCGAGTGGCATATTTCACAAACGATATGTTTATAAATATTTAACTTACAAATTGACAAACAAAGTCGATGAATTCGACAAATATTGTTGGTCAAGTGTATGATGTTTACTTCATATTCGATATTTTAAAAGTTATAAAACGATTTTATTAACTTTTTTTTGTCCGTCGAAAAATGAACGAATAAACCGTGTTTAAAAAATTCTTTTTGTGCTAATTAAACAAACAAATTGAGTAGAATTTTGTATATGAATTTTAAAAAATTAATATTAATAAAAAATCTATTTTTTACATTATGAAATTAAATAAATGCATATCAGAAAAAGCCTTAAATACATGTTCCATTATTTTGTCTGTGAAAACATATTACAACAATAGCCAAAATCTCAATTACAAAATACTAGTATCGTCAAAACCATCAAATGCCATACTTAATAAATTCATTATAAATATTCCTAAATAATCCAACTAATTAATAAAATTTTCCGCGCTTTATATTTAATTAGCGATGAATTTTAAACTTTATCAAAGAGATGAAAACCAAATATTTATTCGTATCATAGCATCGAGGTAAATACCCGAAGCATTAATCAAGTATCTTCAAAAGTATACCAAAACTTTTCGCTACTCTCCTTTGCCCGAGTAAAATTATTCTTAAATAGAGAGAAAAAAAAGAAGATCCCTAGCAATTAAACCGTTCGAAGGCAAGCTCGTGAAAAAAAAATAAGTAAAAAGAGCAAAAATAAGTTGAAAAAAAAAGTAAAAAAGATAGAAAAAAAAGAGGACTAAAAGTGAAGCTCGAGAAAATGCTTAAGAAAAAAAAGGTAAAAATCTACACTTCCACCGTCTTTTTAACTCAATGTTCAAACAGTCTTGTGAATTCGTTGCTCATATAATTTTTTTTCTTCTCCTTCTGCTCCTCTTCTTCTTCATCCCGTTTCCATTTCGCCAAAGGTGCAAATAAAAAGTATAGAAACGTTCGTAATAATTAAGCTCCGGTATGTTTGTATAACCTGATTTTACACTATCCCTCTACTTTTGAACGATATATAAAATACATGTATAAAAAAAAGAGTAGAGGAAGATTGAATTGAGAAAGAGGAAGAAATGAAAAAAAAAAGAGCGCAACATTGAAATGAAGAAAAATATCGTTGTCAAGGCAAGTTTGCATGAGAAATATTGACAATTCAATCCGAAACGCAATGTGTGAAATGTTCGGAGGTATAGCGGTACAAAATTAATTTCCGAATACGTTTACATAAAAAAAAAAAAACAAAAAAAAACAAAAGTGAACGATTTGCTAGCCGATTGCTGCCGGTACGATTGAAACATGACACACGCGAGAAAAAAAATATAAAACAATATGAATTGTATACTACGTACAATTTGTTTGAGAGATTTTTATTGCTCGAGATTTTTAGTGCTGGCGTATAGAGACAAAAATAACGATAAACTGTTTAAACTTAAAAACATTGCTGATGGTTTTTCTTAAATTTCATTTAGCGTCGCTATATTTATGTTATCATTATGATGATAATTAGCGACGGAGGTCGTCAGTGTGTTTGTGAATAAAGCACATGCATCGTTTACAGTGGTGCTTGTATCAATCGTCCGAGAGCGGGATTCGATCCTAGGACCTCGAGAATACGAATCCATCGCTCTACCGAGTAAGCCACTGACGACCTCTCTTAAGCCATATTAATATTAATACAAAACAAATGTATAATAAAACTGTGTTGTAAATTGCAATAGAATTTCATTAAAATTCATATTAATGTTTTTGTAAATTTTTTACTATATTATTGTTAAAAGACTAATAAAAATATTAATATTTTATTTTATAACAGATAAAACAAAAATATTAGTTTTATGAATTTATATTACTTTTCAAAGGTTTTCTTTTCGATTGCATCAAATTAGTAATACTAATTCTACACTATCGAAAATAAAAGTTTAAAATTTTATATCAATTGTTAAAATGAATATTTTTTTTTCATTCACAATAAAATAAAGCAGCAGTATTTTTATTAATCCTTTAACAATATTACAAAACAAAAATTTACAAAAGCATTAATATGACTTTTAATAACATTTCAATTTTAACACATTCGAAAGCGTACGATTACAAAGTCATGTTTACAAATTTTTTAAAAATTGTTATGATAATTAAAAAAAGGATCATCCTTTCATAGAAATCAAATATACAAACAAAATTCATTTTAATTTAAAAAATTGATGTGTTTGTATTAATATTTCATTCACACAAAAGTCATAATCTTAATTATTACACAATAATAAAAAATCATTAAAATCCATAAAATTTATAATCATCAATCATAATTAAAAACTTAAAACACCAAAATATTAATTTTTCACCTCGAAATTACTCGAATCCCGAAGTAACCGAAATACAACGTGCAAACATTCACGTGTTAATCCTCGCATACGAAATATCTCTTTTCAAAATCTCTCCGCATCCTATCTAAAGACTTTAGTAAAATGAATAACATATATCTATATTTATATACCGTATACACACATGTACATGTACGTGTAAATACTGTAGCATATGGAGAACGAGAAGTGAACAATCAGCGTAGCTTTGTTTAAACTTTCTCGCTCTCTATCTTAAATTTTATGTTTCAACGCTTGTTATCACACTGGCCAGTTTTCTCTTAAATTCTGCTTCTCTCTCTCTTTGCTCTTTGCACATGTATATGTATATAAATATAGAATAGCCATGAAAATTTCAATAGGATAAAACGAGCGAGGAGATGCAGATATTTGGTCATGGTTTTGACTTATTGTTTTAAACGGACACCTCGTCGCCCATGTCCCTCTTTCGTATACAGTATAGCAAATACTGTTTTCTTGTATAGTTTTCTCTGGAAAAGCTCTCTCTCTCTCTCTCTCTCTCTCTCTCTCTCTCTCTGGCTCTGTACGAATTGTGTTAAAAGGACGAGTATAACGCGAAGAAAAGGAATTGCTTTAGCATGAAATTGAGAGCTTGGGTTTATAAATGGTTGGCTTGAGCCGACGTATTGTTATATATATTATTTGAAAGTCAAATTTTCGGCCAAGATTCTTATGAAAATATATACGCTCGGATAGATAGTTATGGATGTAAGGTGCTGACGAATATCAAGTGTAAAGAAAAATACAAATGTATTAACATGTCGTTTTAGCATATTCTGGACAGATGATAGTTAATTTTCTACCAGTAGTCATATTAATTTATTACTATTTCTCTTAATTTTTTCATGCATTTTAAAATACATTTTTTCAATATAAAATATCATTTTTTTCTTAAATAATCATTAATTTTCAATTTCTAGATAAAAACAAGCATTTCCAGTTTAATACACCTTTTTGACCAGTCCTCGAAAATTGGCATTGTCGTATAAGAGGTAAATGTCGTTTAAATAGACTTGAATGGAAGACAACTTCTTTGATCAAGTTTAGGATTGTTTTCCGAGTTCCACAAGAAAGCAACATGTGGTAGACAGTTATCTTGTGGAAGAAAGATTTCCGCTTTTCTCAAACTGGAAATATTTTATTTCTTTTCTTTTAATTTAGTTATCGTTTACTTCGATTATCGAGTGTATCAAACAAAGTTTATTATTTTTATATGATAAGAACTTTAATGCGTTTAAGGTTCTTTTTTCAAAGAATTTTCATTTAAAATGTATGGTTACATGGAGAGAATTTTTTTTATAAAAATTACAATGGTCGTCACTAGAATCGTGAAAAATTATATACTTTTAGGTTATTTTACCCTGGTGGAAAGTTAACAGGTTTCACCCGTTAAGCTAATAATAACGAGCTAAAATCAGTAGCTAAAAGTTATGTTTTAAGGGTCTCGCTTATTTGTAGCTAGAAACCCAGTAAGATTTCTACCAGGGTATAGACGCGTATTTAAAATATTATTGAGCATATGGAAAAAATTTAAAGTTTGGCCGTAATTTTTTCAGTACTTTTCCGTAAATTTTGTGAGATATCATCAAAATAATTAAGCAAAAGCGTTACTGTAATTTTTTGGCAGAATTTCAATGTAAATTTTATATAGAAAAATTCTCTCTGCGTAATTTTATTCTAAAAAAACAATTAAAAATCATCTACACTTGCAGCATCAAAAGAAATTTGTTTAAAATAAAAAATTTTTTCTGTTTACAATACATCGGACCCAATGATTAATGTTTTTAATTTAAATATAAAGTTGGAAAGACAGCGCGTACGTGTAATTGTGCACAAGGATATATCTAGAAACACGTAAAGGCAGACGGGCTGAACTAAGCTATTGCTCAGCGGAGGGTGTAGGCCGCAGACTTTATCCGATTAACTGAATCTAACTATCCCTCTCCCGCTGTTTCTCATTCCCTTTTTCCTGCCTTTTTGGATTTATACACACATACACAAATATATTATATATCTTGATCTTTTACCTAATATTATACACTCGTTTTCACGTTATTCAAAGCCAACTAGTCTAACTGTCCGTCATTATTGTGGATTCATTATTAATAATAAATTAATTTTCGTTCTTTTGGTATAATGATATGTTTCAACGTCCATTTATATTATTGTAACGGGCACTATTTCTTTTTTCTTATTTCAAATTTTATCAAATATAATTTTTAATTTATTCAATTTCTGCGCGCATAAACAGAACGGCCAATCATATTCAGTTAAAAAATGCTTCACTTTCCAGCATTCGTCATCTTTCATGACTAATAATTTTAAAGATTATAATTTGAAAAATAAAACAAATAACGAAGAATTTAATTATAATAATTACTGATGTATTTGGGTTGTTAAAAATAACATTAAGCTCATGATAATAAATAATTATGCAAAATAAAATAATCCATTAATCATAGAAAATAACAATTTAATCACAGTATACACATACACTGTAATTTATAAAACTTCCAAGATACCGGCTTTAACATAGATACATTAAACAATTTAGTTTAAATTTCAATCCTACCGTTCAGAACCACACACACACACGACGACACCCACGCGCTTTTGCTAGCGATATCTTTTGATGCTTATTTTTCCTGCTGTGTGTGTCGCAAATAACACCTCGTTGGCGAAGAGTTTTCAGCTTCTCTCTTTGCTCGTAAGAAGCTAGAGTAATGTATAAATATAAAGAGTAAAAAGAGAGAGAGAGAGAGGAGAAAAAGGAGAGTTAATTAAGTCAAAATGATTAAAGTCTCTCTTTTTGGCGCCTACGCACTACACGAGCGAACTTTAGCATGAGACTTAGTTTTAAAGTTATTAAACATTACAAAATGTACGTATCATTGAGCGCATAAGCCATTTAGCTTGATTTTAATGGCGTATCATTTTGTATTTTACATTTTAATGGTTAAAATAACGATTCGATGTGATGTATATGCTTGACTTCGTGCTTGTACGTAATTATTAAGGCAGGAATAAAACAATTTTGGATTTTTATTTATTTTTTTTTTTTTATGAAATGGAATGATTTACGAATTAATTGCAATGTGTTAGGTTGTACTGATAATGGGTTTAATTTTTATTTATATGCTGAGAAAAATTATTATTATTGTATCAATTACTGGATGCATGCGCGTTTTTGGGTAAAAAATGATGATTTCATAGAAAATTTAATAGCAAATTTAGAATCATTTTTAAAAGCTTCTACAAAAAATTCTAGTAACTTTCTGAAAAATATCAATTTCTTTATGAAATATTTTAATAATTTTTGCACGAACGATATTAATTTTTGCTATGCTACTTTTTCGTTTGAAATCTTTCTAAGAGTTATGTATATAATTTTTTAGCCCATTTTAACGAGCTTTTAAAAAAACTTTCTGTTTAATCATGAGTATACCTATAATTAATAATAAATATTAAATAAAAAAAAAAAAAAAATAATGATCTATATTAAAAAAAAAACAAATAATGATCGATATTAAAATCTAGACGTGGCTAGTTGAAGTAGTTTGTAATAAACCGGTTAGGTATTAGCATTTACAATTTTTCAATGTCAAAATATAATTGGCTTTCTGTAATTTAAAGCATTGAAATTTAAATTGTATCACCTTTTCGTGGAATATAAGATTGTTAAACAAAATCAATTGAAATAATTTTGGATGTTAGCATTCAATGCAAAGAAAAGTAAAATTTAATAAAAATAAGAATAATTTTTAATTCATTAGAAAAAATTTTAACATCAATACTAAATAATATTCGCAAAATTTCTTAGTTTTTTTTCATATATCTGAAAATAAATAGAAATTTTAATTAATAGACTTTTTGTAAATCCAAGAACTTTCATTAAATGGCACACTTTGCAGTTCTTCGAATTACCATTAACTAAGAGAAAATAAATGCATCGCTATATATTTTCATTGATACAAATTTAGCGTATACACAACATGAAACGTATCAGAGCAAATCGCGAAGGTGGGTACACGCGTGTATATACACTCGTAACTCATTTATATCAATGAATAAACTAAAGTAAAAGTGAAAATCTAAGAGATATAAATCGATCAATTTTGGCTTGCACGTGCAAAATGAGATTGAATTTATACGATATGGAAAATGCAACATCACGTGCTTCATATAATTGATTAATTTTAAACCGAATTTCTGGATGTATCTGTTGATTGATAATGCTAACTTTATATTATCATGAGAAAAAGAGAAGAGAAAAAATTTCTTTAGGAGATAATAAATAGCAAGAGATTTAGAAGAAGATCGAGGTAATCTAATCCAAGGAATACGCTCTGTAAAAATAAAGCTCTCTCTTTTTTTTATTAAATTGTTTGAATAAGCGAAATTTTTATTATTTATTAACATCTAAAATGAGAGTTTCTCGTTATGAATATTTTTATTAAAAAAATTTCATAAAAGTAGATTTTTCATTGTTTGATATTAAGCACATTTTTCTCCGTATCCTCGTTCAGAGTTATTCATAATATATAAAAAGATAAAAGCAAAAATGTTTTTAGCAAAATCTAAATCATCAATTAAAACATTTATAGCAAAAGTAAAATTCATTATGATGCAACCATTCAAATTTACATTTAAACACACACACACACTTTATAAATTGAAGTTAAGAGCGTTAAATTAATTTTCTTATTCATTTGACTTCAAAATTTACATCACATCAAACCGAGCTCTGCGCAAGAGAATAAATAGTGACTTATGCATATTCCGAAGTCAAGACTTCAGTATGTATCTAAATAAACGGAAATTACCGTAGCCCCGGTATATACCTCGGTTAAAATAATCATTGTCAAGTGAACTGAAAAATTTCCAACATCGCGTAACCGAATGTCTTTATAATTTTAGAAAATCTCCAATATATATGTATCAAAATGACGTTCTCTAAAAATTCTTAACAACCAAAAGGTTTGGTCAGCTTGCATATATCCAGGACGTGTTATTTCAATCATTTTATAATACATCGCAAATATATGTATCTAACAATTGTTAAATGTACCAAATATCCAAAAGTCTGTCGACAGTATTTCTTCTTGACGAAAATTCAAAGCGATTCTTACAGCTAGTCTAGGAGCTTATAAGCAGCGCTCCGGAAACGTAACATTCAAAATAGATAAAAGAAAAAAAAATGAATAAAATAACCAAAAAGAAAAAAAAAACACAAGAATCAAGTACAAGAACAACGTAAGGGAATGACATACAATGTAAAACTAAAGAAAATAAAGAAACAAGAGCGAAGCAAAAAAGTAAAAAAAAAAAAACGACAGTTTTGAAAGACAAGGTAAAATCCGCGAAATGCAACTCCCAAGTGAGATTCGGCAAAAGAGAAAGGGAAAAATAGAGAGGGTAAGAGAGAGAGAGAGAGAAAACGAAAAAGATAGAGAACGAAAATGCTACGTACGACAAGCCGACAAGTATTCGCTCGCGACTACTTTACTGCCTTTACATATGTACGTATATATATATATATATATCGTCGTTTTCGCGCGTTCAGAAGTTTATTTATATACATATACACATGAAAAGTAGGAAAAAAAGATGAATAAAGAAAAGAGAGTGAGTGAGAGAGCGAGACGAGGAGATATACGAAACCCGAGAGACTCAAAAACCAAGGCGGAAATAGCTTTGGCACGATGTGCACATTGTTCCGTGCAACAGTAGTATAAGAATATATATAGGTATTTATATACATGCATACGTGTATGTTGGTATATCCAACCGACGAAATGTCTATTCACACGTCCCTTACGCGTTAACGTGGAATATAAGTATAAGAGAGGAAAAAAAATGGAATAGAAAAATCTATGAATTTTGTTTGAAGCTTTTGATGTATGTGCGGTGGATTGGTACTTTTTTTTATTTTAAGGCGGGAGATGAGTTTATTGTTTGGATCTGTCCGATTTTCAAAATAAACATTAAATTCTTTATCTTTTCAATTGATTGGTAAATATCGATCAATAATATTGTATAGTTACTAATATTAATATAAATACTTAATATTAATATTAATATAATAATTGCTTATGATTAAATTTGTTGATATATGTGTACTTAGATGTGCTTCAAAATTAATTACATGTCATTAAAACAATCGTAACATATTTTTTCTTCTGAATTCATAAATTAATCGATTTATCTTACATGAAATTATTAGACTTTAATGACGGTTGTTGATATTTGTATTGTTTTTTTCAATTCAACATCGCGCTGATCTGTGATTGGTTGCCAATATTTTACGAGCACTGTAGTCCAATTCATTAGGTGTTAATTCCGTTCTTATGAAGTCAATTGCAATATTCGTGAAATTTTGGTGGCCTATGTTCCGCAGCTCAACGCGATACTTGACCCAAAAATTATTGCGCAAAAATTAATTTTATTTGCAGTAAGAATGTTAAAATTTATCAAAAATATTTTATTTTCTAATATTTCTGAATTTGCTTTTTTCATGCATATTGTTTTATCATATTAATAACAACTTCATGTCACGTCTATTCTCAAGCTCCCAAAGTCGTGCTCAGTTTCAAGTATAAAATTCCAACAAAAACAGCATTCTTCCTATTTCACTAAACTTTTTTCTTCAAATTTTCATATTTAACAAACTTTATTGTTAAAACATAGTTTTTTTTTTTTTAAACAGCCAGTAGAATAATAATAATCTAGGAAAACTACGTACAGAAATGCCTTTGTCGTTATTTCCTTTAATTGCTAACGAGATTATATGCAAATTCTATTGTTATTTATCGTTGACACGTATCGCTTTCTCCCTTTCTCGTTGTCGCATGCGTGTATGTATGTGTGTATGTGCTTTTAATGCAATTGACTATATACGAAGAGCAAGAGAGAGAGCGAGCAAGAGAATTGAACTCGATTAAAAGCTGCTTGAAATTTACGTAGAGTAACTCCTATAGTTTCCTTCTCTATATCTTTCTCCGTTACTCTCTCGCTCTGCTTCTCTCTTGTCTCGGGACTAAGTTTTCATAGATACATTGCTTGGTAAGAGGCAAAGCATTCCGATTGGATAGGTTGATTTATTAAATTACATAATGTGTAGTTTGATTGTTAATGAATTTTAAAAAAAACTACTAATATATCAGAAAAATATTGAACTTGGATGTTAGAAACTTTAGTCGAACCCATAAAATCTTTTTAGCAAAAAGAAAAAGGAAAGAAAATAAAATGTTAGTATCTGATAAACTATGTTATTAACTTACTACGCTTGTTTTTAAGGGTGGCATGTATAAGCAGATACTAGCTGATCACTCACCTGAAACATAAAAAAATAAAATAAAATTCGTTGAGGCAATATGTTTCGTTGGAAACTAGTTTATAATGTTACAGATACATGCCATTAGACACAAAGTATTTTAATGAAAAATCACTTTATTGATAATTTTCAAATCAAATTAATATCTCGCTTTGGTTTTTTTTTTAAATGAGTTTCAAATTTTAATTTATCTTATACATATAATAGTATAACACAGAAAATTTTAAAACAACCAAAACCAACTTAATCGACTTAAAACAAATTATCAAAACCAGTCAACTTAAAATTCAAGCTATCCAGCGTGACATTCTAAAACCAAAAAAAAAGAGAATAAACCAAAATAACCAAATATCTCGGCATGAAAAATTATAGTAATCTCCGATGCAAGTGGAAAATGGTGTACGCGCGTTTATATTTATAAGCGCGTTGCAATTACGAGCCGCTGAGTGCTGTATTTAATGTGAACACATCTGCAAAACTATGCGCGTCTTTGCTTTCTTTTTGCTCCGAGCGTTTAAGTCGAGATGAGAGAGCGAGCTTTTATTTCGATGTACGCGTATGTAATATTCATAGAAAATAAAGTGTGGAATAAAAATATTTTAGCAGGCATTTTTTGCGATTTTTTTTTTCAACGTTGTTTGATTGTAATTTGAATTTCCGATGTATCAAGAGAAAAATATTTGGGCTAAGCGCGCGAGTGCCAAGATTAGCCTTTGATGAATCATTTTGTCGAATATTCTACTTCTAGGATGAATGTTCTCTCTGTATTCCGAGTTTATATTTAATAAAACTGATATGAAAGTTTATTATTTAGATTATTAATTTTCTATTTTTGAATGGTTATTACGGAGAGAAAAATAATTTAAGAATTGAATAAAAACAATAAAGCATTTTATATTCTTAAAATTAATGAATTTTAATCATACATGAAATTATATTAATTAGAACTTTAAAATTAGCGCAAAATTAAAGTTGCGAAAATTTTGGAAACATTTAATAAATATTTACGAGCAAAAGCTTTTACGATTAAATTCATATAACGTTTTTGTTTTTTTTTTAATTCTAATAACAAACAAACGTATTAAACTTTCAAATAAAACTAACTTTCGATGCTTTTATCAACAAAAAAAAAAGTTTTATGAATAATTAAACAGAATATTGATTTTAAATAATTAAATTAAAAGTTGTACGTAGGGTAAAAGGGGGTATTACTGGAGCTTTTTTCCGTGACCGAACGAGTGTTGAATAAAAAATTTCAGCTTTTTTGCTATTCCAAGTAACACTTTGATATATTTAGAATCAAATTTTAAAGATTGTGACGAAAAATAGCGCGTTCATGTATAATAAACTTTAATTAAAAATAATTCTAAAGCGTATATATTTAAACGGAATAAAAGAAATGGTGATTGCATGCGAATAAAAATATTACTGTTTTTTTTTAAAACTATGGTAATAAAATATTCAAAAGTTTTGTTTCAAATTTTTAATAATTAAACTCTTCAACAAAATAAAATCCGTAGCCTTTTCTCATAGCGCAAAAGAGATCTTATAATGATACAAGAACATTTACAGTTTAATCCATTTCATTGACCTTCTAACAATTAAACGACGAATAAATTAACAGAATAAATAAAATGAAAAATAGCACGTCAAGGATCTGAACAGTGTGGATTTCTTAACGACAAAGACGTCGTTATGTGTACTGTTAATCGTGTCATGTGCACCACTTCGCTGCAATTAACCGAGAAGTACAACTTATAAATCGAGCGGCAGCAAAATTAACGCAATCGCAAACATGAAAAATCAGCTCGCTCGGTATAAAGTTTGTCTTCGTTATGATGAATGTGTTTAAGTAATGCAATTTCATTGCTTTATTTTCCAGCCTAAAATTATGCAATAATAAAGTAACAAAGTGTTTCTAAAATTATCGTTTATATATCCACGCTCATACTTTCATTTGTCCGTTCACTTTTCGTATTGAAGGAATGCCGTCTAGCCTATATATTAGCATTATTTAACTATTTTATTATATCAGATTTTTATATCATTAACAGTTGTAATCTTTTTATTACGCTGGATTATTGCATTAAAAAAGTATCGCTTAGTGCATTAAAAAATCGTAGTTTATCGCTTTAATTTACTCGAGTTATCATGCGCGACTGTTGATATATACAATCAATTTATAATTTTTTTTTTTTTTCTAACGTGTTTCAAAATATTTATGATCTTTATTTTTTTATAAACAAAATGGAATAGTTCAGTTAAGTTATTCGCCGTAATAATAATTTAGTTTTATACATAACAATATACTACAGTTAATGTGGAAAGTTTGCAAAAGGTTTATATGCACAAATTTTATGAAAGTTATATGGGGATTCATAACTGTGGAAATACGTATTATATTAATTTTATCGATCGTAAACTTGTTATTTTGTTTTAATTACTTTAATTATTTATATACTTGATGCAGGAATGTTCTATTTTTAAACCAATTTAAAAAGATAGTAAATTTTTTGAGTTTTCTAACTTGAAAGAAAAATGATTTTTTACTTGGTGAGGTCGTCAGTGGCTCAGTCGGCAGTAAAAAAATTAAAATTTCTCTCTTGGTATTTAATTTAATTTGGCAAATATAAATATACAAAAAATAATACTGAAACCAAATTTTTTATAAATTGTAAAGTGCATAAAACTAACTTATATAAAAAAGATTCTTTATTCTAACGGTTAAAATACAAAAAGAAATAACTTTAATGACTTATAACATAATTCTCACGAAACCTAAATTTTGTACATTTATAAAACCATTCTAATTGTGAAAATTCGGAAAAATTAATCCAGAAAAGTGGGTCAGCTCATAGGGTAACATTTCTTTTATTTTTAAACGTGGTTTAAAATTGTAATACATAGAAAAGGTTTCTCGAATGAAATAATGTTAAATAAAATTTGTCTTATGACTTATTCAAATGATAATAAGTTTAATTAGCTGAATATAATTGATGTAGATCTCTGAAGTTTTCTAAAAAAAGATCAACAAAATCAAATATCATGAAATTAAGTAAAGTGCAGTGACGAAAAATCTTTTGGAAAATCAACTCTTTTGTTAATTTTACAGTTTGAAAAAGTTGTCACTTGTAAAATACCAGAGTATAATTGAATTACAAATTGAAATAGACGTGAACTACATTTTTACGAATTATCCGAACTAGTGCTTCATATACTTGTGAAGATAAAAAAGTTGACTTAATGCATTTGGCAGAGGATCTTTCTTAACAAATTTATAAAGTTTTACTGTTATCTATTTAATTGTTCTAATCCAATCAACTCTGAGAAAAAAGAGAATCATTTTAAGTTTTTTCATGAATTTTTTCATTATAAATCTTAACTTAAAATACTTATAAAAAAATAACAGTGTACGGCTTAAATAAAATATGATATTACTTATTTATTTAATTTTTGAGTGTGATATTTTATAAAGACTAAAATTAACAGATGAAGTCTCAAAAGTTTTGAAGCTTAAGCACGAACAATATTGATGTTAATAGCAAATAAAACAATTATTCATCCAGAGCATTTCTATTAATATTTTTCATTTATATTCTTGCCTTCCAAATAAATTGACATCAGAGTAAAACAATTTCTCCAAAGCTAATAAAATTTCCTGGTTCGCGAACGAAAGTAGATCACCAATCCTTGTGTAATCGAAAAAATTAAACTATTATTTTAATATCACAAACATGATTGTATTATTTGTTACCTAAATAATACAACCATACCTTACACAATGAAATATTTTCTCTTTAAGAACGTTTTTTTATTTTTTAAATTTTACGTAATAATACCTCATTCCGTTTGACCTATAATTATAATTTGTCAAATCGGTCGGAATACATAGAATGTATATATTTAGCGCAATGCAGTAATATCAATTATTGTATTATCATACTAAATGTAATCAAGCATCTTGTATTGGCTAATTAAATTTGTGTTAATTGATTAATGATTAATTACACACAGCTGATGTAATTGCCATTGTCAAAGGTTTATGATTTTCAGTATTGATCTGTGCATGTGTATTGTAAGTAGATTTAACAGTTAAATAAGGACTTTTTAATATTCATGTACTTGATTTTATTCTACTTGACGTGTTCTGATTTGTTAAAATTTGTAATGCGAGAATTTATCCCATGGAAGAACTGCCAGCTTTGAATTAACGGCCTGATAATGACTAAATATTGGTCATCGTCCTACGTATGCCGGTACTGAATCTAGCTTGTATCCAATATTGAAATGATAATATCGGACCATATAATATAGACAGGTATCGTTTCAATATCGTTTGCCAGATTCTATCGATAGAATATTATTAAAGTATTGCTTCAGTACCGTTTGCCGTTGTTGTCGTTGCTAAGCAAGTACTTGCAATGACATAATATTTGTTTAAATATAACCTCATTATAACCTAATAATTTTATACGTACATGTGCTCAATACGCGCTATAAAAAAATGTATAAAAGAGTAGTTACTATTTGAAAAAACAAGGAAAATTAAAGAAACGCAATTTGTCAGCATTGTAAAAAACATCTGTAAAGTCCGTAGTCGATTCTTTGAGTCCCGAAAAAAAACTGATTTAAATAAATATAAAAATTTAGGCGCAATAATAGCAAAATTGGTTAAGTTTATTTTTAAAATTAATGGATTATGGTCGTATAATGAACAGCAACTTATTGATTTCCAAAGTGTTTTTATTCCAAAAATTTTTGTTGGAAAAAGATGATTTATTTATTTAAATAAATAATACTTAATTATATAAGTTAAATGATAAATTATTCGATGACTGATAAATACTGGTAATCAGTATTGTGCCTGCATTGGCATTGAAAGTTCGGTCCTATATTATCATTTAAATATTAAACAGATACCGAACCAGCATTGGGAATCAGTACTGGAATCACGGGCACCAGTACCGTACCAAATCCAGTCCGGAATTGCCTTCTTCCATGGGATACGTTTTACAAAAATTTTGGGTGATTCATCAAAATTTTTACGTTAAAATTTTACACATAAGTACATAAAATTAATAACCTAAAATTTTCGTGCACTTTTAGGCATAAAAAAAAAATTTTTGTCTCACCCAAAACGCTTCTGTGAGTTGAATTTAAAAAAAAGACTATTAGGAGAAACTAATGCATACGCTGTATACTCTTTATTTTTATTATTATTTAACATCGCTGTATTTATGCAATGATGCAATGCTAATTAGCGATGGAGGTCGTCAGTGTGTTTATGAACAAAGCACATATAACGTTCAGTGGTGCTTTTAAAATTAGCCGAGAGCGGGATTCGAACTCGGGTCCTCGAGATTGCGAATCCATCGCTCTACCGATTGAGCCACTGACTTCCTCAGTATTTTGCACTCTATTATCTTATATATTGTTTTCCTCTCTCTTTTTATTTATATCCGTAATTAAACTTATATTAATTAAACTAATTGACTAAGCCATTTTTATATTTTTCTTCTTAATATCAATTTAAATCGCGCTTATTGATCTATTTATTTTTGTTTTAACTTTTATCGTAATAATAGCCTTTACGGCGCTACCGGCGCCTCACGAACCTTTTTATCTTTATTTGAATTTCCTCATTAATTAATCTTTCTTTAATTTAAAGCAGTAGCCTTAATTCGTAAATATTAAAGCTTAATTTTGCAAATTATTAAAATTAAAATGAAAGTACATAAATAAGAGTAGATGATATTGTACTCTCAAAAAGTAGTTAATAATATAATGTTACGAAACGCTTGTAAACATTCCTTTTCGCTCTCTCTCTCTCTCTCGGAATATCATTCATATATATGATAAAAATAAATAAGTGTTCTCTAGCAGTAAGAGTCGTAAAGCGGGAAAAGTAAAGAGGGATCCTAAAGGGTCAAGTGTATATAATGTGGACCATTATAATAATCGTTTTCTCCTTCTCTCTTCTCTCTTTTATACGCCACTAGAAATGCGTATAATCCGACATACCTCGTATTCACTTTCATGTTTTAACGCTTTTCTCTCTCTCTACCTCTCTCGCTATCCATATAAACGTGCGTTTACGCGTGAGTATATTTGTGTGCGAGTGCCAAGTTTTGTATTTTCATGGCGATAATATTAGACCACACGTACCTAAAAAGCTTTTTCCTTAAAGTATAAAATGACAACGATGAAAGAAAAATTATGGAAAAAAAAAGTAAATTCTATATAGAGAAAGGAAGGGAGAGAAAGAGAACCAAAAAGAGAGAGAAAGATAGACCAAAAGTGAGAGAAAAAAAATTAAGAGAGAAAGAGTGACTACAAGTGGTAAAGAGAAAAAATCAAGAGAGAGAAAAAAAAGAGACAATAAGTGAGAAAGAAAACAAATAATAAGAGAGAGAAAGAGGGATAAACCAATTGAAAGAACTGCGCGATGAGCGAGGATAAAGGAAAAAAACAACGTGTTTGAAAGATGGTTTATCTAATGAAAATGAAAAAAAGAAAAAATTTTTTTTTTTCGGCGAGTTTACGTTCTTATTAAATTTTCGGCGAGACCCGTAAATCAAGAGGATGCGAGCTCGTTATACGTGTCGCGGCCAATTGAAAAGCAAAATTACCAAGTTTTCGTGGAATTTGCTGTCTCGCCAACTGAGCATTTATACTTCTATTTCACAATCAAATGGTTTAATTTTTGTTATTTTATTTTTTATTTTTAAAGAATCAACTGATAAATTTTTATCCCGTCTAATGCATTGTCAATGTTACGAAGAGAAAATCAAAGACAAAATATTATGAAGAAATTTCAAAGATCATAATTCTGGATATGGTTTCAACATTGTATTTGACATTGTAAAATATATGATTTTCGCATAAAAGACTTTTTATTTAAAAGCATGATAAAACATTGTCATGGTTATAGTTCATTTAAAAATATTGAAAATAATTTTTTACCGCTATATTTATTCATAAAAAAATACGAATAACATTTTTGCGAAAGTAAAAATAATGGAAAAGAAATATCTCAGGATATATTGTTTTTATTCTCAAGTTTTCGAATGTTATTGTTGATCTATATTTAGAAGAAAATAACCACGGAAAAATAGAGAAAATTCCTGTATACTATTTTATGGAATTGCCTGTAGCATTATATACAAAATTTTTAGTTTTACCGGGTTTTCCAGAAGATTTAAGAATTATTTGCGCTCGATTTCACAGTATCGTATAGATTTTTGCGCATTATTACATTTGCAAATTGTCATCGAAATATAATAAAAATTTGCCATAGAAATTTTGGAAAATTTTCCTGCAAAATAATCTGATGGCTCAATAAATTTTTCACATTTTTGAAATTAATAGAATGATTTTTACGTTGGAAGAAATTATTTATCCCTAAATTTTTTATAAATTGATTGTAAATTGGTTTTGCAATCTCTTATTTTTTTCTCAAACCATGATAAAATTGAAAAACCAGAAATATATTTAATCAACATATAGAAAAGATAAAAAGATGACAATGTATCCTTTATTTCAATGTATTTTCTAATAATCCATAACTATCTTATTTTGAAATTGGCAGGATTAACTTTTGGCAAAAGACTTAGCTAAAAGATTAACTGCAAGCTTTTAGCGTTCCTGTAATATTTTTCTAATGTTACTTAATTTTCTATGTTTACATTTTATAAATATAAAATGTACATTTAAAAAAAGGGTATCTCCATCCACTAAATCAATTCAACTTGTCAAAAGTAACTGCATATACGTTAACGCTTTTCTCATTTTCCGAAAGCTGTACATAAAAGTTTTTTGAAAAAAGATCAACACGAGAAATATCAATGTATATACTACCTTTGACGCTAATATCTTAAAGAAAAGCACAATACTTGTCTCTATAGAAACTTCTATTATAAAAAAGAATAACGAAAAAAAATAATAAATAAATAAACTAAAAATATATCTTTAATATATCAAGCTTGTATTTGACGTTGACATATTAAAAACTTCTCAAAGGATATTTAATAAAGGCATATAACAAAATTTTCAAAGACATCAAAGAAATCTTTTAACGGAAAACGAAGACTTACGTTATACTCCTACAGGTGGGAAATGAAAGTGCCAAGAAAATTTTACAAGTAGAAAATTTTCTAAGGAAATAACGAGACTTTATAAAGCTTTTCTTAAGGCAACTTTTGTTAACTAAAAGTTAACTTTATACAACAACAACAACAACAACAACAACAAATAAATAGTAAAAAATAAATAGTTTTTGGAGATCAATGTTTATGTTATATACCAAAAATAAATAGCAGTGTTACGATGTTACTTTTTTTCATACCCTCGCACGAAGTTTGTATTTTTGACCCGCCTAAGGGCGAGTCCAGAATGAATTGAAATACTATGGATTTTTCTAGAAAAGTACAATAGTTTGTTTATCAATTGTTTTATTTAAAAGTTTACTGTTTTATTGAGCGGTTGTATTTTTTTTTAATAAAAAATTACTTTTGCGCACTGTTACGTACTACTCGAAAAATTTTTGGTATTTCTATATATTCTAAAAATATCCCAACAAGAAAATACATACCACTTTTAATGCTTCTTTTCATTTTCTTTTAGAGAATATGCACTTGCGTGAATTTTTAATACAATGGTACAACCCTGGTGGAAATTGAAACGTTTTTTTTACCATTTTTTGGCCAGTAGAAATGAAAACGCTTTTTTTAACATTTATTGGCCATTTATTTGGCATTTTTATAACTAATAACCTCAAATTTTTATACACACCATTTTTAATGCTCACATTTCTACCAGGGAACATGCGAGATTGAATTGCAAAGTGAATAAGATATAGATATAGATTATGTTGTAAAAAGTGAAGAAAGAAATAAAATCATTTCTACTTGATCCATAAATGCTTGGCATAAAGTGACACATAAGTAGCCAAATATAACGAATTGATAAAAATATTAATTACAAACGTTGTATTTGAAGTAAATTTTTAATAAATTATTATTAATATATTATTATAAAATTTTCATCATTATGAATAATAGTGTGAGATTTTAGTGCCATGTGAGAGTCATGGAAATTGAAAGTGCCAGCGTGTTTTCATTCGCAGCAGTTGCCCGCATATCCGAGAGTGTATATGTATCAAACGCGACAGATAGATCATCTTTATGTGGGACATGAGGTTGGATACTATTAAGATGACAAAAAAGAAGAAAAAAGATCATCCATCGTAATTTCGAACCAGTGCTATAGACTTTAGTCATCATCAAAGATATCCAAAAAGTGAATCAAGCTGAAAAAAAAACAGTTGTTACCATAGTCTGAACCATAGCAGTGAGATATTTTGCGTCTGATTTTAAGTCAGTTATACGTAATTTTCTATTTTATGACAGAGCTCATTCGCCGACGATTTCTCACTAACAGCAATCAATAAACCATAGTTCAATATCGTACTCAATATCTGTGCAAACGAACTTTCTACATTAGAATAAAAAAAATCATATATTTAACTCAAAAAGAAAGTTCCACAGCTGCACCATCCTCGCAATGCTCGAATGTTAACTACGCACGGAAACGCACAGCCCAGCCTACTTTCTTCCCTTGGTGCATTCTACATTATTATATTGAGCAAAGTATACGCGTTTCGTGTGTTGTAATTAATGAGTTTTATCTATCCGTTTCTATATGGATATTTATCTTTAAACCTTCGTGAGATAGAAGTTAAACAAAAGGTATATTATGTGGATATATAAGAGTGGTAATAGCAAAGCTTTTCGCATTGGGTGGTTTAATTCGATATTCTTCAGATTTGGTAAAAAGTTTAGTGATTTATGGTCTTTTAAAATTTTGCAACTATTTCTATGGATCAGTAAGTATGAAAGTTTGATAAAACTATAGGGAAAAACTTTGAATTGTAATTTGAGTTTTTAAATTAATGAGATATATTAAAAAAGATTGTTGCAGTTAGTGAAGTGGAAAAATTTCGTAATGCAAATAACCGTTCAAAACGTCACCAAGTCTTCAATATTTTCAAATAAATAGCATTACATTAAAAATAATTGAAATTATTTGAAATTTTTTTTCATAATATCAGTTATTCAATAAATAGATTATAAAGATAACAATTTTGATTTTGTAACTATTCCTATATTAACGATTAGCTTTTATAATCATTTCATATTTATTTTTATTAGATATTTTTTAGAAATTCTTAACTAATTTAGATTTTATTTTAAAAACAATGCTAATATGTAGCAATTATTGGGCATTAAATATTTTTTTAATAATAATTTTTTTCATAAAGATTTTGTATATGTATACACATATATTCTGTCTTACCAATCTTGGGAAATACTACTAAAAGCAGATATTGTACGAGATCGATATCGCATCAAATATTCAAAGCTTGAAAATCTCGGCTTTCCACTTTAGTAATAGAGTTGAAAATGATATCTGTAAAAACGTTCCTTTCTCTACCATAAATAGACTCTATGTATCTATTTGATATTTGTAAAAGGAGAAAATTTTTTTTTCCTTCTCTTCATATTTTAACTTTTACGTGATAAAAAGAAAAATTTTTCTTTTATAATATTAACATTTGGAAAAATTGTATTCATATATTGTACAATTTGTATAAAAAGAAATTCAAGAATAATTTCATTAGAAGAAAGCTGTGAATATTTAAAAACAGAATTTCAAGTATTAATAAAAACAAACTCCGATAATAATAGTTTTTTTAACATTAAAAGTAAATGCATAATTATTAACATTATAAAAAAATAATGAAATCGTTACAGCACCGAAACGTATTTTCTCTAGCATTTGAAATTTCAAGAGATGAATATAAACGGCACTTGTGATACGCGCGTTTGAATTTGCAGCAAGTATTATAAGCATTTACGTTTGTTTTAGACTCAATGAGAAATGATCAAAGGGGGTAATTATTGCATCTAACTCAATAAAAGCTTACGCCTTCAATTCGCAATAGTCGAAATATCCTGAACTATGCCGTATTTCGAAATAATGCGTTATTAATACGTTATAGTGTGTTACAATTGGGCTTTACAAAATTAACGAATATCAAAAGTTTTTCAATGAACTTTAATTCTATTGAAGTTTTTAATGCTTATGCGCTTTTTAAATCTAAGATGTGTAAGACTGGTGTTCTTTGCTTCTGATATTTAGAATTTGATTTGTTAAATCTTGGCTAAAATGATAAAAGTTAATAAAAATTTTTAATTCATATTTAAAATTGTTTAAATATAAAACACATGAATTATAAACGTATTAAATTAATAAAATTGAGTAAAATTTATTCCAAAAATATAATGATCAATATCACTTTAACTCTGCATTATCAATTTATAGTTGCATTTTTTTGGTATATTTTCTCCCACGCTAATTATATCATTACTTCACCAACATCAAATTAAAAAAAAAAAGAAAATTTAAAATCTTTTCACAATACAAAAAGATCTCAACGCATTCTTTCTTCTCTTTTGATTTTTTTTTACTATTCCATACACATATTTTTACCCATATAACCATCCATTACGCTTAACGAAATAGTTTTGGTCAGAAGGCAAAAAAAAAAGTAGAACTATACTTTGTACGGTACGTATGGGTATAACTGACTACATATCTATCGTAAAAAGCCATCCGATGTACATCAGAGTTTATTTGTCTCTCTTTTACTTATTTGATGGTTCATTCCCTCTTTCTCTTTTTTTTCACGTGTTACGTATACGCGTACGTACGCACGGATGGAAAAGATTAACATCGATCGCGCGAATTTTATGAGAGTAAACGAAAAACAAAAAAGAAAATGCCAACTGTATTTTTTTGAAAATCTGTTTTATTGTTTATTTACATATATTTATTTTTGCTTGTACTTATTCGACTTTATAATTTATTCGTGAACGTTATTTAATAATAACAAAAAAGAATCTATAATTTAATTTAAAAGAAATTTGTTTAAATCTATTCAAATTTGTTTAAATTTAAAACTAAAGAATTTCGTTTTAAATTTTGTTTTGTTTATACAAATTAATTAATTTTTCATTAATTTTCAGTTTATTTAACGTCGTTGTGTTTATGCTATCATTGCGATGCTAATTAACGACGAAGATTTTCAGTGTGTGAACAGAGCACATGTAACATACAGTGGTGCTTGTATAAAACAGCCAAGACCGAGATTCGAACTCGAGCCCTTGGGTTACGAGTCCATCGCTCTACCGACTGAGCCACTGAATACCTCTTTTGTATAATTCAAACCTGTCTACTTGGTCTTTACAGAAGCTTGTTTTGAAAATAAAATGCGACAGAGATAGTGTCAGTATCAAATGTATAGTTTATGAATAAAACTGTTATTATTTTCAGTTCAAACAAATTTTTTTTGTCAACTGAAAAATTTGCTATTAAGATTAAAATTATAATATTTTGGAAGCAAGCAGATTCCTGTTAAATAAAAAATTATTTCTATTTAATGTATTAGAGCTCTTAATCTAAAATTTTTTCTCTGCCGGTATAATTTTAATGAAAAAAAATCTGTTTCTTATTAGTGTTGTCTTCATGGAGGTGTAAAATGCCGATATTATGGTTTTCTAAATTTTTAATTCTAAATTCGGAAGTTTCAGAATTATGTTTAGGTTACCTTAAAATTTTAACTGATAAAAAACATAAGATAAAGGTATTTTTAAAAAATTTTAAATAACGAAAACTGTGTATAAATCACTCTATTATATAATATACTCTATTACGTTACCTTAATGTTGAAGCAAAGTACAGGCTTAAATAGCTTAGGGGTTCTTACACGCTTAGCAAAAAGTCCAATAGTTTAAATCATTAACTTTGAATTATAAAATAATTATATCTAAAACTTTCAAAAATTAACATTATAGTAACAAAGTTTTCATTGTTATATAATTAGAAAATTTAAATTGTATAAATTCATGAAAAATCTTAAAGCTTTTATTTAAAAATTTATTTCAGCTATATGATAAAATAAAAGTTCATCCTGAGATGCTCTACTATTGCTTTTTTAATAAAATCGCATCTGGGTGAAATTTCAGTACAATTGATGCGGACAATTAACTTCCAACTGTACTGAGAAAAAATCATGATATGACATTTATAGCATACTTCAATTGTTTTTTTAAAGCAAAAGAATATATATTTAATTTTATCTATTATATGATTGATAAATATATTTTCTAATAATAACAATGAATAATATTTAGTTTAATTAAAATTAGAATTATTGAAACTTATTTAAATTTTGATATGTTCATTTGGTATAAGGTATCCATATATCGACTGATTGACCCTTGCAAAAAAAATACCCTGGGGTATGGGGTGTTATTCTATACGTTGAATCAAATTTTTTTTGTATGATGGAAAAGTTATAACTTTCAGAAATTCCATTCAATGTACGAAATAAAATCCAATTTTAGGATGTTTTTTTTTCATGTAACTCTGTATTATCAAAATTTCAAATATTCACTCACTTGACCCACATAACTTTTTTTTGTTTACGCTTCCTATATTAATAAATGATATCAGTTCATTTAATTCGACATAGATAAATATCCTTTGCAAAACCATCGAAAGCTTTTTATCTTCCATTAATACTGATCGATTCCAATGTTAAATTATGAATTCAAACGTATTTAAATACGTTAAATACAAAAGTATTTGAGCTTATTAAGTCGATTAATAAATTTTCATTAAATCGAAATCAAATATTTTATATCCCATATTAATTACAGTATTTAAACCACGCGTACATTTTATATATTTTCAGTATAAACGTTATAATTATATAAATACATGATTGATATTCAAAATTTATCTTATTCAAATATTAGCTTGTTAGTTCATAATATATAATCTGGAAATATTATGCGTAATGAGCAGCAATTATTATCGTTGTATTACAATCTCTTTATATTGTAGACAATTAAAATGGAATTAGTAGGTTATTCAAACGGTTTATATATCACTTGTTTATGATGTTATGCTATTTTAAAAATGGAAACCAATTTATAGCAGAAACTTTGTTAACTACGTTCATTGTGAATTTTCAACTATTATGAAAAGAAAATATTCTTGACCTGATAAGGAAAGTGTCTTAAAGAAACATCGACTGAATAAAGAAAAATATTTAAAATGTAACCTATTTTTACTCACAATCAATAAATTCCCTTCATCTAAGGCAACATTTATTTATACTCGTGACAAGCGAAAAATATCTATAAATGTATTGTTTGGTGATGGGTAAAAGTTGCTTTAAAAAGTTTTGTAATTTCGAAACAAATATTAATAATTCATAGAATAAATAAACATTATAACTATATAAACTTGGTTGATTTTATTTGTTTCTAGTTTGATTTGGTTGAAAAAATTCAATTTTTTCATTTTTTATTTACATTTTTACACAAGTCAATTTATTTAAATTCAAATTATCATTTTTTTCCTATTAAAACTATAATCTCATTCTGTCACCGGAGCCCTCGAACTTGATTTCAAAGAAAAAAAAAAAAGATTATAGACACAAAAGTAATTTCTCATCACACGACCCTCTTACATTCCAGCGCGACAAACTTATCTCCCTATCTTAAAAGGTTCGAACGTAAACCAAACATTTGATACTCTTACTTCTAGTATATAAAGTAGAAATAAAGTGTGAAAATATCGCGATACGAGAAGTTAAGAGAAACGAGTAATTGTTTCCAACATCACAAAGTCTTTCTCTCCCCCTTTTAACTTCATTTATTGTTCCTTTAACACTTAAGAAAACAGTTAAATGAGCTGCTTTTAATGTTAATCGTATTAAAGCATCGTCGCAAGAGGAGCATTTTTAAAGCGACTGCTTTCAATGAAGTATTATAAATTTATTTTCCGTTGCCTTAAATACGAACACTTTGTTTGATAATTTTTAAATATTTTTCGTCGTTGGAGTTTAAGTAAATTCGTCAAGTGCATTTTGCGTTTGGTTAATGGGTACGCAAACATTTGTAAGGACAAGATAAAGATAATTAAGTGGATGAATTCGAGGTTGTGCTTGGTCTTTGTTATTTTAAGCATTATAATGATTTCTTTTTATTTTGTTTGCTTATTTGAAACGATTTAGTACATCGTTATCGAACAAATGAGAAAGTTTAAATTTTTATTTTAAATGTTAGGGGAACATAATATGAGATATAAATATATTTATAATTTTATGGTCTGTAGTTGTTATCGGTAGAAATTACCCAGGTATTTTATAATAAAAATAACTTACTATTATGAAATAAAAAAAAATTTTAGAATTTCAGAAACTTAGGTCGACAATTTTTTTAAAATTTTATTTAACGTCGCTGTATTTATGCTATCATTACGATGTTAATTATCGACGGAGGTTTGCCAGTGTGTTTATGAACAAAGCATATGTGTTATATACAGTGATGCTTGTATCAATCGGTTGCCGCCAGCGGGATTCGAACTCGAATCCTCGAGATTATGAATCTATCGCTTTACCGAGTGAGCCACTGACGACCTTAAATATCCTTTTATTAAACCTTCTATTTATAGGCCATTAAAAATGTTTGAGTAAAAAATAACCATCATGACTAATAAAGGATATTTGAACATACGATCACAATAATTTAAATTAAAAAAATTTGAATTTATTTTAAGTTTATTCATTAAATTTTAAAATCTGTTAGTTTATTCAAGCATATAATTAATCATTTTCTTAATTCTGAGTAATCATTTCAAAAGAACACAAATAATTAATTTAAAACTACTGACATTCACTATAACATAAAAATTTGCCCGTTGCCACTTGTATAAACATTATTCAGATTTCTAATTTTCTTTGACTTTTCTCAAAATCGTATCTTATTTCACGTTATCTCATACATTAAATATATATATTTTTTATTCTGCTGTTCTCTCTGACAATTCATGAAAAAGATTACGTCATACGTTTAGCATAAGTTTTGAAGGCAGATTCCGTTGCATTATTCCATCATTTAAATTTTCTCATTAAACATTCATTTGATTTTGTTGTTAAGCAAATCCACCAAATCTTTATGCTTTATATTGGGATTCGGCAAATCAAGCATAAGCTCTTTTTCTTTTCTTTCTTATTAACAATGGAAAAGTAAAAAAATTTCGAAAATTCAAATTGGTTCTTGACAGGTTTGTCACTTCAAGAGGGGAAAATAGCTGATGAAAAAAAAAAAATAAACAGATGGAGATGATGAAGGAGAAACGTGACTTGGCATTTGAGGAATCTGAAAATGAGATTTTTTTTTGTACATGGACGTTTTTAAATAGTCTTTTTGTTTATAATATTACAATAGTTTATGAGATGTAATAACTTAGTTTTAATGTTGTTTGAAATATTAATTCTGAATTTGCCGTAAAATTAAGAATAGAAATGATAACTTTTGTGCTGGTCATATATTAAAAACTAAAGCTTTTAATGAAAATAAATACAATATAACTTTTATAAATATTTCAAAAATATTGATTTAATGATGAGCTTTAATGATGCAATGAAAGAGCTTTAAATATAAATACATTCACTTTATTTATAATTTAAAAATATTAAAAAAAAAATGTTTATGTCTCTATTCAAACGAAATATTATACTTTCATAAATATTGTGAATAAACGGAATGCTTCGTTACTTAAAAGTCCGCAAATTCCATTACAACATTTAAATGATGATACAAATTCCGCTCCGAGAACGAATTTCATCAGTATTAAAAGAAAAAGATTTTTTTGTTTCAAAGTTTTTTGGATATTAAAGATTAGGAATGCCGCTATCTTTAAAAGCTAAACTTTAAAATTTCAATATCCTAAAAAATGTTGAATATTCAAAAACTGTAATTTATTCAAACGCTCCATAGCTTCAAATTCTTTGAATCTTTGCGAAATCAAAACTTCGCGAACATCGGAAGTAATCTTAATATTTCTAAAATTTGTCATAATAACAAAACACAATCCAATTATAAAATAAAAAAAGCAAAATTAAAAAAAAAAAAGTAAACGCGGACAAAAGCTAAACAAAAAAAAAGGGAAAAACTCGTCTCGACTGTGAGGCCTTACATTTTTTTTCATCCTCGATAAAGAGCCACGTATCTTACTTAAACCTATGAAGGGAAAGTAAGAAAATAAAACAAAAATAAAAGGAGAGAAGAGAAAAAAAAGAGAGAAGAAAATAAGCGAACGAACGACTTACGTAGCAGAGAGTTTTTCTCACACCACGTTTAGGAATTTAATTTTCTATTTTACTAGTCTTTCGTCTCGTCTGGAATGTGAGCCAGCCTCCCCCTCATAGGCAACGACACACAACCTTTTATCGAAGCCAACGAACCTCTCGATCGATATATAGGCTCGAATGCTAAGGATTCTCTCTCTTCTTACCACCTTTCTCACTTCTTTTTTTCTATACATCTATGGACGAAGAAGAGTGTGGGATTGAAATATTTCGTTGTGAATGAGAATTGCGTATATAAGGATAAACGGCAGGTTATAAAGATCACATATGAAATGTATGAGGAGGCTCTTGTATTTTCGGAGGATGTATGTATGTTTATTGTAAGGATTTATATAGTATTTCGAGATGTGCTATGGAGGTAAATGGATTTTAGTTATGGATGAGCTTTGATATTACGGTATGTTTTTACTGATGATCAAAAATTTTATCAATTTATTTAATTATTATAATAATGAAATTTTCCAAAATTTGCAGAAAAGTACTGTAAAAATTATGTTAATTACGGTACAAATTATTGGATAAACTTTAAATTTTTTCCATGTATTTAATAATATTTAAAGCATGTGTCTATAAAACAACAAAAGTATACGATGTCACACTATTGTAGTGTCGGTCAGCGTGATTTCATGTGGAAATTCTCTCCGTGTACATATACAATCTAAAAAGTAAAACATTAATATACTCAAAAATACAAAAATTTTGAAAAATCGATCAAATTTTTAAATTTTTAAAAATAATCTACTTTGTCAAGAATAAAAAAAAAATTTGATGTGCTCGAAAATATTTAATAATTTAATTGACCTAAATTTTCAAAATTCAAAAAGTAAATATTGTGAAAAAATAACCAAAAACAAAAAAAATATATTTTATTTAACCCAGACATTCGCTTTTTTGTTTCTCGAAATATTGTCCATTTTCAGCCGTTGCTGTTCCGCTCAATATTTCATATACCCTTTTAACCTATCGCAATGCAAGCGCGTATAAAATAAACATACACCTCCGTATAACCAACTAAACCAATTAATTTTATCATAAAAGTATGCATACTAATTTCTTCTTTCAAATATTCCATCCTCGCCGACAAAGTCATTCCGAACAATTAAATATTATCATCAGAAATATTTGATTTTATAATATTTAAAAAAAAGTGTATATAATTTTAAAATATAAGCGTCAGATTTTCAAAGAACGATCTAGAAAAACTCTCGCTCTCTCTTTATTCTTCCTCCTCCTCTTCCCTTCCTTTCTCTTTTCGTATATAGTTTAAAGCTAACGTGATAAAGCTTGATTACGTGCGGCGTATACTTTAAAGTTATAAGTTCATTTTGCCTATACGGGCGTTATAATGTGCTAAAAGCATACAGTGTAATGGGGGTAAAGTAATGGTTTGAAAAAAAAAATAGAGTCAAGTCTTGAAAAAAAAAAGAACACGAGAATGGGATATTTAAATTAATTTATATTTAGTAAAGTAAACGTTGAATAATAAAGTTCCCTCTTTTTTAAGTTTTAAAAACAGGATAAATTTAAGTGGTTTTTATAATGATTGGCCTTTATGATGCTTCGAAAAGGTTAAATATTTCGGTGATATTATAGTAACATTAAACGCTAATATTATATTCATTTGTAGAAAATATTATTGTTTTATATGGCCTGTATTTGATGTAAGATAAAAATATAATGATATTAAATTAATTTAATTTCTTAAATAATAAAAGCTTTTACAAATTATTTTTAATTTTTAATCAAATTAAATTGCTTTGGATCACGTCTATACTTGGATTATGGATTACCTCGCTGACCCATAATTAGATATAAGATCATAATTGCAAAAATTTCTAAAATTCTTTGTTTCAATAAGTTAAGTAATCTTAACGAAATTACAAATTTATAAAAATTGAGTTATGGAACATTTAAGTTGGAAAATATATTTTTATAAAAATACCAGATCATAGAAAAAGTTTCTCTTCGTGTATTTTGAATTCATTGATCCAACGCTTAAAAATATAAATTCGAAATTTCAATTTGTAATATTAATAAAATTTTGTTAAAAGCTTATTTTTTTAAAAAAAAGGTAATTATCGTATCAAAAATTTATTTTGAATGATTGGTAAAAGTATTTAGATTAAAGAAGATAGAGCAGACCGTATACCGTATTAAAACATGAAGACATAAAAAATAATTATAATGGTCTTTAAAATTAAACTTCGTCGATTATAACTTTTTAAACTACGGGCAAAACAATGAAAGCAGCTTTTTCAACACATCACTCTTAATTTTAAACAAAATATTATTTTTTTTTTCATTCATCGATCTACTGAGTACGCGATATACGAAAAGTGTACATTAACTGAATTAAAGTAGAGGAAAAAAAATGGTATTTTTTTTCCAGCTGTATAAATCAGTTGCTCATATACGAAGTTAAAATTGTTATGAAAACTGATAGGTTATCTATGGGAAAAAGAGACTTTCTCGATGTCAATTTTGATGTTGTTTTATGCAACAATTGATATACATCCTTTCAAAATCATATCCAGCGCCGATGCTATGAATATAAAAAAAAAATATTTTTTTTAAACAAAAGCTCGAAAAAAAAAAAACAAAGAGGAAAGCTTTTTCCGGCTTTAAAAAATTGCCTATGTGTACATTTATATTTTTGTCATTTCTTTTTTGAATTTTTTTTGGAATTTTGTATACTTGCGTTAGTTTCTTAATACATTTTGTTAAGTCAATTTATGAAAATGATGCGTGCTTGGCGTTAATTAAATTCTTGGTATTCTTTGGAAAAAAATTTAATATTTCATGATATTTTTCAAATTTACTTCACATTATTATTATTAATTTATTTTTAAACTTATTATACGCAAGAAGGTGAACTTTTTCATATATCAGTTTAAAAAGAATTTTATTATTAAATTATTTGCCTTGACAAAAATAGATTTACAAAAAATTTTTATAATAATAATAAAAGAATTTTGTAGTAGCTTTTAAAAAAAATTTTATTTTTACATTTTGTATAACTTTCTTAAAAATTTTTTATAGAGGTTTTGTTCAGAAATTATTATTAAAATAATACAAATCAATTGAAATTTTTGGCTATATTATTTATCTTTATTGTGAACTGAATGGTTTATTCAATTTTCTCAACTAAATAAGATATTAAATATAAATGATGAAAAAATAACATAAAAAAATCCAAAAAATTTAATATTTGTTTATAAATAAATATAAATAAAGAACGTAAACTTTATCCAAACACCATAGTGATAAAATGCGAAAATCTTCACTAAAGATCTGAAATACTCGATTCGAAAAAATCCAAGCGAGTACATCCGAAGATCTAACCCTCGCAGCTTTGGCCTCTATCGTATGCGTAACAACGTTTCCATTTAGTTAATTGGCCAAATGATAGATAAAGAGAGACAGAATGAATGACTAAGTGAGCAAATATACAGATATCTGACGATACATCAAGTCACGGTAAACATAAACATACACATACACGCATGTAGCTGGTTAAGGTCTGTGCATTATCTTGGAGACTAATCGATCCAAAATCCCAAACATTACAGTACGCAGGGTATACTCTATGTGTATACTACTTTACTAAATAGTAAAGCCTTCAAGGCATAGGCAGAAATCATATGTACGTGTGCGTATACGTACACCAACTTAACGCACATGCGTTCGCGTAACTTATCTCTCCAACCCTAAATTCTATGGATGCTAACATGTATGTGCGTATATATATATATATATATATATATATATATATATATGCATGAAATTCATTAATAACATAGACAAACGTATTTCAGCAGTTTAGAGCGTATAAGACTCGAGAGTGTATATAAGGAGAAAGATGTGACAGTAGCAGAAGTGGCCTATAGGCCTTTTAGCTTTACAAGAGAAATACAGAGAGGAGAAGATAGAGAGAAGTTCTATCTATGTATATATATGTATATACATAACAAACTAACAACCAAATCCAAGCTTCATGACTGTAATGAACCGACTATAGGATTGTCTTTGACAAATGTTTCGCATTACCAAACTCATTCTCTCCCTCTCTTGCACACATATATTTATATGTGTGTGTGTGTAGAGGAAGGTATATTGAGGAACTCATGCATGCGTAAGTAGAGAAATGCGTGCGCACATGGCTGGGAAGGTTACAACATACAAATTAAAGTACGTTATGTCTTTTAAATATACATTTCATATAATTTTTAGCATCTATACAAGAATGGGCTGTTAAATTTTCAAAATTGATTTTTCATCCAAACGAAAAATAAATTAAATCTTCAATTTAAAATTTATTAAAGAAATCTGCTTTTCTGATGTAAAAATTGTAATTTATAAACTTTTTTTTTAAAAAGACATGAAGACTATGAATAAGTAGAATTTATAGTGATGATTAAAAAGAATAATTTTTCAAACTTTCCAATTTCATGTGATTTTATAATTATCGATCTTAGATATTATCCAACGATAATTTTAGAAACATTATGAGCCGGTGAGTGGCTCAGTCAGTAGAGCGTTAGATTCGTAATCTCGGGGTTCTGAATTCGAATCCCGCTCTCGGCAGTCAATTGATAGAAGCACCACTGTACGTTACATGTGCTTTGTTTGAAAACACATTTACGAGCTCCGTCGCTGATTAGCATTACAAAATAGCATAAATATAACGACGTTAAAGAAGAATAAAAAAAAAAAATTTTCAAACATTCAATGTCGTTTTGACAGTATTTTTTATCGTTTGGAAATTCATTTTCCAAATTTATTTTCAAAATTTTTATACAAAAAATTTAAAATTAGTTATGAAAATAAAAAATATATCAAATATGTATTAAATAAAATTATATTATAAAAATAATATAAACAATTTAATTTGCTTCACAAATTCAGAATAACAGAAACACAGAAGTTTATGAAAAAGCTTTCACAAACATTCAATTTAAATATAACGCACTTAAAATCACAAGCTCGCCCACAGCCTCATACACGCGCCATCCATGTACTTTTAGCAAAATAAACGCCTTAACCCACAATACTTGCTTTTAAACAAAGCATATATGCACAAAGTGCTCTCGCGCGTATTATAAGTTTTGCATATGGCTTGACGGCTGTCCGAATATAGCGCAAGAAAGTTTTAAAGAACGAAATAGTTATAGTCTTCTTCTTCTATGCTAGAGGAGATTCTGATGAGTCATCTTGAGTTTGCATTGAGATGTATACACATGCACACACATGATGAGAACGATGCCAAGATACAAATACCTGAAGTATATCGCGTGCATACACCAGATAGACTACGCGAGCTTACTAAATCTTTGATCAATTAATGCATGTATAAGAACGTTCGAATAATTTGATTAAATCTATTTAGAAATTTTATTAATGAATCCATGCATTGAAATTTTTTTTAAACATGTTAAGCTAAAATTTATAATTAAAAATTGTTTTTTATAAAATTTTTGGATTAAAAACATTTTTTTGGGGGAGAAAATACAAAGGAGTAAAAAAAATTTTTTTGATAAAAATATATTCTTTATCATATTGAAATTACCTTTAAATTTGTTCAAAATTAGTTTTAAATTAATTACAATCAACTATTGTTAAAATTGTTTTGAATACTGCAGTAACCAAATATAGAAAGCGGGTTAAATTCTATATATTTAAAATTTTTTGGTGGGAATATCTTATAACAATAATTCTTTGTTATACAAAAAAACAATGTACTTCAAATATATACTTCTGTAAATATTATTTGAGAAACAAGAGAGTTTTACAGCGTTGTTTTTCTATATGAATGAAAACTAATAAACTACACATGAAATTTTCTCTTTTTTTAAAGGACTTTTTCTTTTAATTTTGAAGAGACGTGTGACTTATGAGAAATATTTTTACTATTATTTTAAAAGCTTTTCACTTTAGTCTTGATCAGCCACTCGTTCTGTAAAAATCGAAGTTTAGTTTGCTCGTGACTATTAAAATCCAATATTTTTAATAAAATAGAAGTTTTGAAATGTAATAGATTTATCATGAATATTTCAGTATAAAACTAACGTTTTATTCTTTTACTAATAAAATTATGAAATCGTGATTATTAAACTATATTCATGAATAAAGAAACAACGCATTAATAGCTTAGATAATACAAATCGTTAACCTAATATTGCGATTATAGATCACGTAACTCGTGATTGATTTTATTAAAAATTTTT
Organism: Anastatus disparis; assembly: GCA_017163975.1. Classification (NCBI taxonomy): domain Eukaryota; kingdom Metazoa; phylum Arthropoda; class Insecta; order Hymenoptera; family Eupelmidae; genus Anastatus; species Anastatus disparis. The sequence goes on along the minus strand of JAFFSR010000218.1, from coordinate 1,213,875 downwards.
TCGCATAATTTTATTGTCAACGGCGTAAGTAGTAACAGACAAGTTTTTATGTATTATTGATACGGTCATTACTACTTAAATTATTTCTTCGAATCCTAAAAAATTATGATTATAACTTTATAGCGCCGAAAGATCAATCTGTATGAACAATTCATGTAATACGTTTAGTTTTTATATAGAAATAAGGAAATATAATATTCCAAGTGTGAATTTTACGACGCGCAATTACAATATCTGCGGCATAAGATTTACTCGATTTTATGGATAAATTAAATGCTATATGCAAAAACGAAATAAAATAAAACTTATTATGAAATCTAACGACTTATTCTTTCCAGAGTTTTCTAATCGTAAAATTTGCCTAAATCGAACGATAATAAAATCTCGATGGAACCTCATATTTATTTTTTTATCCAAATTTAGAAAGTACCAAGCCCATAAAACTCAAAGTATAAAGAAAAAGAGATATCTATAGGCATATAATGAAAAGTGAAAAAAAAAACAAATGGCCTTAAAAAGACAGTCGTCGTGAGAAAAAACATGTCGCTCGTCAACTGTAACACAGTAAAAGCGAACACTTACAGCCGCTGCGATTGCAACTGGTAGCAAAAACAGAAAGAAATTAAAAAAAGCATAACGCTTAGGATTCTTAGCCTCAAACTATAGCAAGCAGCAAAAAATCCACGTAATTTCAGTGCAAATAAAACAAGATTATTATATCTACTATAATAACCGATTGTTCATTTACACTTTCCTTGTGAATATTACGAAATATCGATTGTTAATAGCCCGATGTTTGTGTTTATTAAATAATTAATTAACAGTTGAATAATGCTAAAGTTAATTATTAATCAACAAATGTAAGCACCGGCTGCATTTAGCGTAAAATTATTGTAAATTATGCGTTAACTTAACGGCACACAAATTATTCAGTATTGTATATATTGCTGAACGCGGTCAGTGCATGATGAATACTTAAATTGTCTTATATGCAATTGTAACAATTTTTAAAATAAATACAGTATTTAAAAAGAATCGAGAGAAAAAATCGTGAAAATTATAACGGGAATTGATTCTGTTATCCATGTTTTATTTGATCGTTAAATAATAATTGTAAATAATTATTTGTGTATTTACGAAGTGGTGAGTAAGCAATTAATGAGATTTTTAAATATAACTTGCAAACACAAAGTTTGAACGAATTAATTTTTAAATTCTTCTTTTTTTTTTAAATTATTTACAAGATAATTTTTTGCGGTATTTTTATACTGTTATTAATATACTATTTTGAGCTGCGAATTCATTGACAAAAAGAATCCAGTTTGAAATTTGTATGAATTATGAATATAACGTTTATATCGATCGACTAAAAATCGATGTTGCCTCGATTAAAAGTTCAACTTAAAATTAAAAGTTCAAAGTACAATGAAAGTATATTTTACGATGGAATAAAAGCACAACAATAGCCTGTGACATGTCTACTAAAACAAAATCATAATAATTTTTCCAAAAAAAAAAGAAGGAGAAAAACATCATAAATTAAGTTAAAATTATGATTTGCATAAACAGAACAATATCAAAACTTTCTGAGAACAATTCAACTTCGTACTTTTCCGCTTCGCTATTTTCCTATTTTTCTTCCTTTGATTCAACCTCCGTTCATTGTTCTTTTTTTTTCTTTCCACAACCGTTTCTTGAACTTTCTTATATTTTTCTTGCGATGACCTCCCAGCCCACATAAATTATGAATATTACTTTACGAGGTGCATTAAAACAAGCAAGATGCATTCAAGACTTTTTGGGCAGAGAAACATAATAGGTATACGCATGTTTTCTCTTTCCTTACTCCGCCTCATCCTCCTTCCTCTTTTTTAATTCAATTAGAAAATAAGGAAGAAGCTGCGTTGAGAAAACAAGGTAAAGTTAAGTTCATGCAAATGAATTTGTGTAACTCGTTGACTATAGAGACTAGCACAGCGTTTTCTTCGTGTACAGTACGTTTGATCTAAGTATGCTTGTATACTGAGAAAGAAAAAAATATATGTACATATAAAAAATGCCTAGAAAATTTTCTAATTAAAATTTGCTTTTAGAGAATGATGTTGATGTGAGCGAGGAAGGAAAGAATGATTATTATTATCTCCGTATATCATTTGATCGAAAAAATAGATCGAATAGAAAAAAATATGCTTTAACGAACGATGAATTTTCACGATGAAAATAATATGTACGTGTGATCGTGACGAAAGAAAACGCGCTTAATCAATGATATAGTAAAATTACGGTAATTCTCATTTTAGAAAGTTTGATACTTCCATATAACCTTTTACTTTACGAGCTCATCGTGTTCGTTCGTGCTCTTTTTTAGAAAAAAAAAAAAAATTGTACTTTGTGCAATGTTGTTAGGAAAATTTTGTTGAAGAAAGTCCTATAAAACAAGATTCAGAGAGAGAGAGAGAGAGAAAGGCTTGTAATTTATTAACGGCTATACTGTGCATAATAATTGCCGGATCACTGGTTTAATTGGCAGGTTCTCTTTTTTTTTATCAAACTTTGGTTGTAAGATAAAAATCTGAGATGTTGAATTTGAAGAACCATACGATAGGATAGTTGAAAGTTTTTGATTTTGTGGTCAGCTGGTGGTAAATTAAAAAAATGATAAATTTTGAAAATTGTATCATCAGATGCCAAGATAAGATAACACAAATACAAGCTATGTTTCTGATGTATAGTCACTTTCATTACGAATTATAAATCGTACCGATTGAAATTTCGAAAGTACGTATAATTTATATTCTTAGATATATAATTGGAACGTATCTATTATTTTACATTAATTTTTGATGGGATGTGTTTAAAATGATTAAGCATCCATAACTTTTGATCTTGTTTATAACCATAGAACATATTATAAGCACTCATTACAGTGAATTAAAAGTTATATTTGAGGACCCGATTTAGAACAGATACCATAAAAAGATTTGGAATGGGAATGATATTTTTAAAAAATTAATCATTACTTTATTGTTAATTATGATTTTTAATAGAAAACAACATTTTTAACATCAGATATTAGAATATATGTAAACTGAAATATAAGAAAAATAATAGCCAAGAAATCATAAATAACATTATTAGCATGTTAAATGATTCTTTAAATTGTTTCGCTAAAGTCACCTTTTTTTCTCTCTCAATATACTGAATTTAAAACAGCTTTTTAATACTAACACGTAACATTTAAAGCTTTCTTTCTTCCTCCAAAAAAAAAAAAATACAAAATAAAAGAACCACTAAACTGAGCCATTAGATGCTTGTAACTTCAACACAATCACTGATGCATTCCCGTGTTCACAAAAAAATAAAGAGAGAAAAAAAGCAACAAAATGGATGATAAAAAAAAAACGACAAGGTTATCGTCGCGTGCGAAAATAGCCAGCGGGCAAATCTGGAAAATTTCAATTTGCATTCAATTAAAAGACAGAGAGAGATAGAAATTTTGGGGCGTGCCGACGGCAGTTCAAACCAAAGTTTGTCGCGCAAGCCAACGTCCCGTTCGACATTCGAAAAGAGAGAGAGAGAGAGAGACAGAGATAAAGAGAGAGAAGGTTGGCTCAAGCGCTTGTGTCCGCTGCAAAGTCGAAACATAGTTAGCATCGAATCGAGATAAACTAAAGGGATTGCACAGAGAAAGAGAAAAAGAAAGAGGAGGAGAGCGTGTACCTGACTGTAGTGACTATAGTTTCCTATGTTAACTCGACTCGATTTGGATTATATTAGTTTTCATCATTTGTTATGTGATTTATTACATTATGCTCGAAGATGAAATTTAAATGATAAATTAATTTTCATTTAATAACAACATTTTTATAATTATTAAAAATATTAATTTAATTAATTAAACAAGTTTTTTTTAATATTTTGTAGTTGGTTGCAAAAATTAAAATGTAATATTAAAAATGAAAAAACAGACATTTCAAAGCTTGATTGTAAAAAATTGTACTACCAAAACAAAAAAAGGCTGAATTTATTTTAACGGCCATTCACTTTGTCAATTTCATTCGGTGCCTACTTGTATAATTATAATGTTTAGTAATTTATCAATTCATAAACTACAGCAAGTTTTTAAAATTAAAACATGTTCCTTATCTAGTTAGAAAAATATTAATTGATAATATATTCAATTAAATGTTTCTACTACTTACGCTTTCATTTTGGTATGATTAAAAAGTGCTGAATACTCACCTGTAACAAAAAAAGCAAAAATTATAAGATAAAGGTAGCGAATAATATTTTGTAATATCGATAACATATTTTAAAATAGATATCAAAAGGTATTTATAAGTCAATGTAATTTTATAAAATATTTATTGGCTAATCTATATCTTTGTATTTAAAAAATATTTTCGTGTTTGATAAATCAAATTTTCTGTTTCTTGAATTTTCTTAAAAGAAATCTTTTTAGTTAAAAATTAAAACCAAATAAAGTTCATATTTTCTTAAACTTATCAATAAAAATAAATATTACATAAACAAACAGTCCAGAACCAAAAGCAACAGTACCTTCATAAAATGAAAACAACAAAATCAATTATTAAAAAAAAGACCGTAATAAAATCTCTGTAAAACTCAATCATTCAACTTTACCGTATCTTGTGGAACTTTATCTTTTTCCACTATTAACCGTCTGTGCTTTTAGTTCAAAGTCTACGTTATACGCTTTTCAAAACGAGGATTTGAACTCTCGAGCTAAGATAAAAAAAAAGAGAGAGTATCCCTTGGGGGCCGCTTTTACTCTTCTACTTCATCGACAATTGGAGCATATTATTTACTTACCCGGAGTTTTGGGCGACGCTCAAGGATTAAGTTCGCTAATCGTATTGATGAGCCGATAATTTATTGTGAGAAAGAAAATAAAATTATTGAACGGAGAAGGAAATAGGAGAAAAGTTTAAATTCAATTGATGGCCGGGCTAACTTGAGGATTGATTTTTCAAATCTGATTACACAAATTAATGAACGAAGAGATTGATTTGATTGTTGAACTAAATATTTCATATTTATAGAGCTTATGATCATCTAATTACGTGAAGAAAAATTAGTGTCAACGTAAGGAATGTTTAATTATACCAAGTAAGTAACGATCTCTAAATTTATTTTTTATCATTTTTACATAAATTCAATATTTTATATGACAAATTAAATGTAGAATCCATTAATCCATTAGATTAATAAATTTAAATGTAAAAAATGGATATATTTTTAAGATTGATCTAACAACATTTTTAAAATATCAAAAATGTAAAATATAAAAATCTCACCTAACCTAATTTTTTCTATAAATTTGATATTTAATATAGCTAAAATAATTAATTATAGTTTTCTTAAATAATACTTATTAAGATAAATTGTAGCTGATGGGCTTCATTATTTGATACCTGATAATACCTTACTGAGTAGTTTAGGTCATCATTTATGCCCCCCTTTCCTTGCCCCCTCCTCCCCCGTCTACCTCGTCTCATCCTAAGGTGCAACACTCTTCTTCCTTGTTAGCGTTGACTGACATAGTTAGAAATTTCAAACTCTACTAACTCAAGTTTAGTTTCAAACTTTAATATTTTATATGCAATAATATGCTGCTTGTATTATTAATCATTTTACTGTAAACAAATCGACTCGATCTTAATATGCATATGCTCGTTCTGAAATTCAAGGAAATAGTTTTTTAAATGAATAAATAATTAGCAGCTTGTAGTTCATTTATAGAATTAGATAAATGAACAAAGTAGAAAAAACCGAGGTTTAATAAATCAAAACTATTTCAATTAATAATATTAACTTTTTATTAAATTAAAAAAAGGAGAGAAAATAAATAAATATAATTCAGAAACTAAAGAACTATTTTTCATCCAATCTTTTAAATCCTTTTCTCGTAACACATGTTATTTATGATTTCTCTCTGGTAGCTAAGAAAAACCTTTAAAAATGATTCCTTTATAATACACCAGACTGATTCTTTTTTCCTTCAACACAATTAAATCGAGCAAACAAACTTCAGTGAATAAGATAAATTATCTTTTGCGTAAAATGTCGCGAGTAACCCCCCCCCCTTCTTCTTTTCTTACTCTCATCCCCCACCTCTTCCTGAAAAATCCTTTGGAAAATTCAAAGATTACGGAAACGGCAAAGTTTTTGTCAAGATAAACGAGCATTGCAAAGGACTAAAATGTACGTATATATACATATACACATACATTTATATAAGAATATATATACATCTTCATAATTTGCATCTTTGCCTCTAGGGTAAAACTGCAGAGGAAAGCATTTCTGCTTTTCGGTGAAGATGAGCTAAGAACTTAAAAGGCAAAACGATGGTAAGAGTAAGGAATAGGGAAGAATGAATGGCATTTTAAAGAGAAAAGGAAGAAAGATGATGATGGTAAAGATAAAAAAAAAAGAAAATAAGATAGAGAAAGCAAACCACAAGGTGAAGAGAAGAAGAAGAAGAAGAAGATTTGCGGAGAAAAGATGCCGATTGCTGACGATGACAATCGAACATTCTGAGAGAGCCAAGGTTCGTTAATTAGAAGTGAAGAGTTTATTTGCGGCTTTTACTTTATATTATTTGCGAATATCATTATAAAATGTAGGAAAGTACTTGAAGTTAAGTTCCTTGGAGTTTGCTGGATTTTCCCAATCGATTATTGATTACGAATGTTTGTACTACTGATTTACTTGTATTCAATGTTTAAGTCAATAATAAATGAAGATTATTTAATTATTTCATTTAAATTATTATCTCAAAAGAATAAATTTCTGACTCTGTAAACTATTTAATAAATTTGGACTTCAGATTTTTTCCGCTTAGTCCAACTTATTTCAAAGTTGGTAAAATTGCTAGAATATACTTTTGTATATTTTAATTTTTCTACGTTAAATAAACATAAGTAAAGGTCTACATTGTAGAAGATATTAAAACATGGTGTTGAAATATTTACAGTTTAGAATACAAACTATGTCATAAAACTTATCTGGAAATAAATTTTAAAAATTATTGCACGTAGTAAAACTTTGTAAAACAACTTTCAATTGTTTAAAAAAATTGAAATTCGAAAAATAAGTTCCAACATTATAAGTCGTTCAACTTTCTAACTTTTGTTGATCATAAATTCTGCTCAAAATATGGTCAATTTTCTATACCAGGGATGTACAGTAAATTAATTAAGTGACAGATGTAATCTTGAATTTTAATTTGAACCATATGAAAACAAACGATGAGGTAAATTTTTAAAATGTAAAAGGTTATAAGTTTTTAGTTTTATTTTAGCAGTTCATGAGCGGCTTATCGATACGAAGTATCAGTAACGGCAAGTTTTAAACATTCAATCAATTTTCGAAGATTCCTTAGAGTAATCGAACTAATTAAAGACTGGCTATCAGACCACTTCTAACAGATTAAATTTCTACGATAAGAAAAATTCCTACCTATATACAAATAGAAGAGGGACGAATTCATCAAAACACACAATTTTTAACTTCTTTTATTTACTTTTAAGAACTTAATAAACAAGAAACATTTAGTTAAATATCAAATATACACTAATTTCAATAATAAATAATAGTAATAATTAAATATCAATGTAATTCAAAGCCATTCAATATTATAATCTACTAATTCTATTATGTTCTGAAATGAATTGTAAATTATGAAATGCATTGTAAATCAATAATAAATATCAGAACAATATTACCAGAAGTACAAATATTACTCACTAATTACTATTACATGAATTATTATTTAACAATGGCATGTATTTGCTATAAATCAACAATATACATTATCGCGACTATTAATTAAATTTGCCTTTCTTGAGTTGATTTTATGTATTTTGTGTATTTATATTGATATTTATTGTTAAAAATTATTTTCAGATTTTGCAAAATTGTTAAACATTGAAAATGCATATTGATTATTGCTTTTGAGCAGTATATTTATTCATTAATTAAATTTGATTATTTTAACCAAATCCATTAACTTCGTAATCCAGTTTTTCTTCTACAATATCAATTGGATATTTTGAATTTCAATTCTTATTTTTACAATCAGTTAATTATCAGAAAAAAAAAATCATTTTTTAAACATCCATTAATCCAAATTTAAGAAACTAAAGGACCAGTCGATAACGTCCCAACTTTCTGGTACACGAGCTTAAATAATACTCGATCTAAAGGAATCAATGATACGAGGTGAGCATCAGCCAGCCTCTCGATCCTCGATCTCACATGAGTAAAGAGTGCTGTTAGGTATGTATATATAGATGTATATATGTAGAGTATACCCCATGTCTCTGGAGGTTGTAATCTCAGTAGACGACGTGACGTGCATCAAGGATCTCGGACAATGTCAGGAGTAAGGGGCTTTTGGAGCTTGCAGCATCACTTGTTAGAGATTGGGATTGTATATACGTGCATGTATATATATAGAATGCTATGTATACTTAACGGCTCATGAGTTGTTTTGACAAATAGGTATCGGAGAAAGCATCCCTTTAAGCTTCGATGATTTGTCTTAATGTTTAGGTATTGATTTAATTGATGTGTTATTACATTTAAACTTTTCCTGTTAAATATTTGTTGATCTAATAATGTCTTTTGGATGAAAATAGTAAATGTTAACTTTTTAACTTTTGTTGTTATAATTGTAAATTTAATATTTCTAACCTAATGCTTTTGTAAATTTTTTAATTTTAAAAGAATTATGAGCTTAGAAATATTATAAAATTAGCTAATAGATACTGTTCACGTGGCTTTCAAATGTTAGACATAGTCAAAAGCGCATAATACAAATAAAGCAATCGAAAAAGAGAATAATAGCCTAAAAACATAATCTATAATTAATTTAAAATTAGTATTAGAAATTTTAATTATGCAACTGCAATTTATAATTATTTCGAATAAAATCCTATAAATTACTTTGACAATATTATCGCGCCTTTCCAAAAGCCAAATGTACCTTTATAAATTAAAAAAAAATTTCTTACAATTGAAATAATAACATGTTTCATTCTAAGAAGTTGCGAGTGTCCTGAAAATCCTTGGTAAATAACGGTTATTACTAGACAATAAATAATCCCCATAACCGAAAGTAAGAAGAAAAATCTTTTTAAAAACGTATTATTATGTATTTTTCTTTCATTATAAGAATTTCTAAACAATGAATGTTTATATAATATTTTTCTCCAAAACATTATATAAACATTCTATTAAAATAATAAATGTATAATAAACAAAATTTATATATAAATTTATTAAGAAACATAAATCAATCCCATCCCTTTAATTCTTTATTTAAACTCGAATCACATAGCATTATAAACTTTAGTATGGTATATATCCGAACAATCTAGTGCACATACAGAAATTGTTGTGCACCGTTATAACCTAAAGCTTTCGACAAGAACGTGACTGATTATGTATATCGTCGTCATTATCGGTGTCGTTATTATCGTTATTATACAGTCGCTCCTTGCCACCATCATTGTCTTTCGGCTTCCTCTTGCTTCTTTCTTCCTCCGTTTCACGTTCGTCTCTCTCTCTGTTATAGTCGTCGCGTGCCCGATGGCGTTTTGCACGCTCGTGTAAGCGTGTAATTACTGCCAGAGCCCCCAACCAGTAAACAGATGCAATTTCGGGGTTAATATCTTTTCTTTTTTGCTTTTATAGCAAAAGGGAAGAGAGAATGAGAATTTCTTGTTTTAAACTTAGAAAATTGAAATTATTTAACCTACTGTAATCGCTGTTTTATCAAATGATTTTTAATCCTGGTTGCGCACTGGATTTATTATGCAAAGTTAATTTTAGTATTTTCAAACATTAAAATTATATCATTAGTTTTAATGGTTGAATGAATAACTTTTTTTTCTTCTTTTTTTTAAAGCGTTGAATAAATTGGATGTATTTTATGAATTGACTAAAGGAAGAAATTCAGAATTTTTTAAAATTACTTTTAAGTAATTAGATTATTTTAAAAGTAATTTTTATCCATAATGTGATATCAATGTTATTAAAGTTCGAATAAAATGAAGAAAATGTGGTTTAATAATCGATCGTTTAATTAATGGTCATTTAAAACCATTGACGTTAAAATGCTAAAAACAAAATACTTTGTCAGGCGTAAAAAGTAAAATAAATAAAAAAGAAAAAGAGCAGTGATTGATAAATGAGCTTTTACGTGATTATTCGAATACGAAAATTATAAACGTTGTTATATCTTTCTCATATATGCAGCGAAAATAAATGGTTAATTAATTTTCAATTCCACCCAGTTTTCATTTATTTTTCGAGGTCAAGTATTTATTTTCCACATTTTGACAATTCATCATACGAGAGTTTTGAATATTGCACAAAATATTTTGTAAACAATTTTCGAAACGATGAAATTTTTGCGTGCATAGAACAATTATAAATTCATCCGCGGCACAAAACTCGTTCGTGCAATATGAATTAACGTGTAACAATATAAATGTAACAATATAAATAAACGTGCTTGATTAATTATAAAAGAATGACAATAAAAGCAAAATATTATTAAAACCAGCTCTTTTTTTTCTTCGCATTATACACTCTTGACCTCAACAGGCATTTAAAGCTCATTAATATTACCTAACTCAATTATAACACTTGCACGCCTTGATGTTAGATATGCTCGCGTTTTATGTGTGTGCGTGCTCTTGTTGACTTGTATATTCACGGTGTATGTATCCACAGCTGGACACGATATTTTCACTTACATCTTAATTTAAAATTAAAATTATAATTCATTTTAATTAGCCATTGTGTTTAATAAATTATTTAATCTTTTGTTAATTTATAGAAATTAAATTCAAAGGGATAATTTCAATAAATGTAGGTCAAGTTAGCTCGATGTAAATATGTAACTTTAAAGTCAAAGTTATACATGGAAAAATTTTTAATTTTATGTTATTTAATGATTTTAAATTAATTAACGCTATTTCATTAAATTAAGGTTAAGTTCACTTCATTTGCTTTTGACTCGTTTACATTTCTCAATTTTATCAAGCCAACGTATTTGGAAAAGGAATATTAAAATGTTATTTTTGTTTGCTAATTTTGCGCTCGCACAGTCATTAAAAAAGTAATAATTTTATATTTAATATTGTTCATACAATCGTTGCTTTTTTTTCTTCTTTTGTTAAAATAAATAAACAAGCATTTTCGGAATAACAACATTATTACAATGATAAATTATTAAATACAAGTCTAATGGCACCCGTATATGCGTCGCTAGCATACTTATCGAATACTAGTTCATTAAATCCATGCCAATGTCAATAAATATTATCGATCAAACAAATATAATTATTTTTTATTTTATTACTAACTGTATTGATAATTGTTCTATCCAACTGAAAACATCCAAATTAATAGACTTCTAATATTGATAAATTATTTTCAACCAACAAATCAACTTTTTTATAATATGTAATTCATTAAATAATACAAATGAGTAATCATTTTATAAAATGGACAAATTAACTAAAATTTATTTGACTAATTAATAAAATTCAAAGTGAATAAATGGATATGCAAAATCAACTTGAAATATCTAAATTTTCAATGTTATTTTATATATCACACTAATTATAGTATCAAATAAGAATATGATCAAATTCACGTATCCAAAATTTAAAGAATCTTAAAAATTTACGCATATATAAACTCAATTCCAATTTTATTCTCGTCAAAATAAATTAACATGTACACATCTCAACAGTGACATGTACCCCAAAAAAATCTTCAGCTCATAATTCTCTAAAAAAAAAACTTAACTGTTCTGTCTGACCCTATTGAGGACTATATAAGTAACAATAAGCCCTGCCTAATTAGTGTAATCAAGAAATACAACAAGAGCAATAAAGAAAATTTTAGCTCTATCTTCGTCATTTATCTTTTCTCCTTTTTTTTTTGTTTTATTTATTTTTTTTTATAAATAGAATTTAACGTTAAACTCGTTGACAGGTCTTAATCGTTCTTGTGGTCGACGTCTCTATGTGGTTGATACCAAGTAACTTGGCAAAAGATCACAAAGGTCTGTCAATCATTGATTTGGTACGTCTTATGTACTGTTTAGATTAGGCTATATGTGTAGTGCAGAGTGTGCAGCAGGTGTGCCCTTCGTCTATATCGTATTAATCTTACGTATGCGAGCACAGTATACACTTTGTTTGAGAATGAGGGTCGACCAAAAAGACAGAGAAAATGAAAAAAGAAAATAAGATGATACCTTTAAGCTGAGAGGCGGGTCGAATATTTCATTATAACTTCTTTCTTTTTTAAATACCTTCATTTAAATTTCTTTTTTTTTTTAATGAAATTTAGTGTTGAATTTGAAGTTAAATGCACTGATATATTGTCATCATTAATTACGTTTTAGGATTGAATGGAATTACAAATTCTAGTACAAAATTTTAGAAATTATGTTAAAATTAAAATCAAATCTATTCAATATAATGAATTCAAAATCAAATTTTAATCAATAGATGTAAATAAATGGATAATTGACAATTAATACACGTTTAAAATTTGTATTTTGAAAGGCACCAAAAATTACAATTACATAAATGATGTTATTTTCACGTACAGATGTAATTCACGTATTACAAACTACTAATTTAGATGTATTTCATTATTAACAAATATCATATGGGATAATGAATATTGCTATTCATATATTTGAAAATTTGAAAATTAAAAAATTAATCAAAATAATTCAAAGACTAAATAAGATTTTCCAATAAAATGATAATGAACCTTAATTCAATACACAAAATTTCTTCAACACAAATTTAATCACCTATTTAATTATGCTCAATCCAAAATAAATAGCAAAGATACCGCAACCATTCCCCAATAGTATAAAACAAAATTCTAACTCGTAAAATTGTTTCAAAAAACTTTTTACTACAAAACATTGAAATTGAGTACATTAAGATTGTCATAACCTCTTAAGAAAGCAATTTTTCGTCCATCATTAAAAGAATACCAAGAAAAGAGTGTATAGTTAAGCTGCAAGTCGAGGACGAAAAATTTATGTAAACTAATTCGAATTCATTATAAAAGCGCTATGAGCTTTTGGTAGGTAGGAAGGTCATCGTGGCTCAGCGGGAGAATATTTTATTATCTAACGATGCTATACAACGTAGCAAAAGATGAAGAAGGTAGAATAAACAAAAACAAAAAAAAAAGGAAAAATAAAAATGAAATAGAAGCTGCACCTTATAGGTATATAAGTAAAGTACCGTATAAAGGACGGATAATTAACGAGAGAAAGGAAGAGAGTGAAGCGCTAAAGGTTGAAGAATAATTGCTATGATACTGCCCTGGTAAAGCTTGAAGATTAAACCTCAAGGCATATAGAGGAAGGAAACCAAGGCTACAGTAATTACAAAGACGCTTGCATAGACATTAAGACAGGCCACTTGACAGAAGTCAATCCAATAAGTTTTGTCTGCTTATAGCGCGAGAATAAGATACAAATTTTTGGGCTTGCTTTAATTGTACAGAAGCCCCTTACTGCTCTTAATGAAGTTGTCTCTGTTTTAATATTTTTTGCTTCATTTTTCGTTATTTGTTGCAATAAATGAGGCGCTTGATTGCGCATAATAAATTTTGCAAATGAGATTATATTAAATTGCGATTATCAATGCACGTTACTTTTAAAATTGTTCTGACAGACAATTATTTGGATACTTTTACGATCAAATTTGATGTTATTCGTTCGAAGAATATAATAAATTTAGCAGAAAACAAAAATAAATAATTGTAATGCGATTAAATTATCTTTTAATTAAAACAATAAGAATAATACAGTACGAGAATTTATTGAACGTTTCGTTTTAATTAAAATAAATACAATAAGTAATTAATTAATCAAATCTTCGCATTGTGTGGTCGCACATTAAAGTCTATAATGGGCTCTCAAAGATACTAAAAATAAATTTAAACTGTCTATAACAAGAGCTCGAGTAAAGATCTCAATCTTAACTCTATTTATATCTTGGAAAATTTCCTTGAAAATGCACATCACAATAGACTTGTCGACCCGAGGAATGTAAAACAGAAGAAAATCGAATGGTCCGCAAGAATTTGGAAATAACGGCTGAATTAGTGCAGTTTACTGTCTCGTGTTTAAAATGAAAAAAAAAGAAAAGAAAAAAAAAATAGTCGAAGAAAAAAAAAGGTAAACAGGAAAAATAAGAATAGTTTTAGGTAAAGAGTAGCAAAGTGTCGAGTTAACGTATAGGGAAATTCTCTCTTTGCGGTTAAGTTTATGCGAGTGAGAGAAATCGTTTGATGCGTAACCGACACATTGGGTTATGTCTTTTCCTTTTTAGCACAACTGACTCGTGCAATGTTTTACCTTTTTTTTTTCTTTATTCGCTCTTTTTTTATGAGTTTTTAATGCGGCAGCAGCGTAGAGAGTTTTCTGTCGTTAGAATTCTGCAGCCAGCGGGTGGTACTTTAAGTTTTGTTTTCATTTTTTTTTTGTTTTCTCAAAGCCACAAGGAGGAAGTCAAGAGGAAAAACAGTTTACTATATAAGCAGCGGGAAGTGCTTTCACTAGTTAAAATGGCTTAAATTATGAGAAGTACCTCTTTTATCATGAAAATTTATAGATATGAGGTTTTGAAAATTGTTTAGTTCAAAGAGAGAAATCTTTGGAATTATTGGAAAAGTCATTTTTTTATAACAGTCTGATACTATTTATTAACGTTAGAAAAATTAATACCTTTTTAGAGAAAAATTTTTATTATCGTTTTCAATACAGTATGCTCCCTCAATAAGGTCTCGAAAAGAGTTGTAGAGGAAAGAACTCTTTTTCCTCATCATATTCACTTTAACTGCAAAAGTTTAAAATTTTAACTTCTCAATAATTCTTTATTACATAAAATAAAAAATTTTTAAACCAATTTGAAAATATCCATAATTAAGTAAAAATTTGGGGTTATGTTCAAATGCAACTGATAACACTTTATATTATTATACTGTACATAAATAAATTCAATACTTAAATACAATATTTTGATGAGTAAAAGAATAAAATAATAAAAAATTATGTGATTGTAGTATACTGATAATTTTTAACACTAATACTACACCTAAAGTCCGTATTTAAAATTTTCCATTCATAATTACGATCTAACAAATTCATTCACGTAATCCCAATAAATAAGCTCGTTTGAAGTATAAAAATATAAACAGAAATATATTTTAAGCGCAGGATAATTAATAACACCAACAATTAACTCAAAACCAACTAAATAAAAACAAGAATTTACATTCTGAAATCACAATCTTAATCTCCAGCCAAGTAAATCAAAAGCTTCCAAGCCCTCCCGCATTCATATAACTTTTCCGCGTTATGTGCATTAATATATGTTCATATGTACAAAAACAAACCTAACCTTATAAAATGAAATAAAAAAAAATATAAAGTAAAAGAAGAAGAACAAGCCATAAACCATCCCGAAGTACCATACCATAAAGCCTTTGGTATATACACAATTGAAAATAAACCCAAAGCAACAAGCTGTGGACCACTCTGAGTTAAATTAAACCGTATGTAAATAAAAACTTTGAAAAAAAAAGAACGAGAGAGAGACAAAATAAAAGAATAAAAAAAAAGGAGGAAAGAAACGCAGAAAGAAGCTGCAAACAAAACGTAGAACAATTCAGTACTCGCGAAGCTCGTACACCCATACTTTCATTTCATTACGCTACATATATAAAAAAAAGAGCCTCCGAACCATCCTCCTCTCACCTAATCTCCTCTTTTTTTCATTTTGTTCTTTTCATTTCTTTCCCTCTCTCATTATTCTCTTGTTCCCTTGCTTTCACCATTTTTTTTCCCGCACTCCAACCCTTGTCTAATGCTCTCGCGACCGTCTTTTTCCTTTGCTTTTGTATCTCGTTCTGGTTATTCTTTTTCCCTCTCTTTTATCTTTCTCTATACTTGCTACTACTACTTGCTATGCACTTTAATGCAAGGGCAGTTCATATCGTGAGGGTCGCGGTCTCGCGGTTTTACGGCATCCCACGATGCTTTTACGGTCTTATTCCTGTCTCCTTCTTTTTTTCTCCTTCTTGTTTTCCCTTTGTTCCCTTGGATTGTTAATTCTTTATGCGTATTATTATAGCCGGTTACTAATATTTAATGGCTGTCTACTAATTAGATTACGAAAAATTATGATCGAATGTTTTAGTAAATAAATTTAATTGCTGTACCACTTGAAGATATTAATATTAAGAGCATGTAAAATACTGACATAACAGTTTCCAAATTTCTTATTATTATTCCAATTAACGTTAACATGACCAAAATCTTTTTTCTTTCTAAAATTAAATTTTGTGAATAATAAATTTGATAAAAACAATTTGACCTAAAAATTTTTTCAATAAATATCGAACTTTTATCATCAATAACAAAAATATTTTAATATATCAATTGTGCAAAGAACAATTAATTATTGTAAACGAACTTCAATAGAAAATCAGTAATTAAATGAAAATGTGGAAAATACATTTTCGTTTCCAAGAATAACTTAAAACTTTATTATTACGCAAGTTACAATTGCAGTTCCATAATCAATTATATTATTAAACATAACATTATAAACAAAATGTCAAACATGTAAAATGATGAAAGCAAAATTTTCTCTTTTTATTTCGTTATTTAACGCACACGAAAATTTATAATTAATATAACAAACTCTCCGCTCACTGTTTATTCTATTGAATTTTATTGCAATCTAACTTTTGTATTAACAGAGAATCATTAAAACATTGCTTTAGTCAGAATTTAATTAAAACAATATTGTGTTTTACAATGGATTTACAATATTATAATATGTAAGTACAGGTGTTAATGATTAAAAAGGATCTTTCTTTTTATAATTTTCTGCGAAAATGAAAATTCAATAATTCAATGAACCTACTCTTATTATAAATAAACTTAACTTAAAATACATGACCATTTGACCTCGCAAGAAAAATCTTAATGTAGGACATCGCTAAAACAATCACGTAAATAAAAACCGAACCAACTTTTATAGTTTTTAGTATAAAATATATGAAAATTGATTAAAATAGTAAAAAAATGGTTTAGAGATTTTTTTGAAATTGTTGAGAATTTATTTTATTTTATTTAACGTCGCTGTATTTATGCTATCATTACGATGCTAATGAGCGACGGAGATCGTCAATGTGTTAGTGAACAAAGCACATGTAACAAATACAGTGGTGCTTGTATAAATCGGCCGAGAGCGGGATTCGATCTGAGAACCTCGAGATTACGAATCCATCGCTCTACCGAATGAGCCACCGACGACCTCAAACTTATTTTATTTATATTGTATATGTATGTCTATAAATCGTTTATGGACATTTCACATATTAACTTTGTATATAAAATTATAGTTATAAAATTATTCTATATATAAATTATGTATAACTTATAAATTAACTATATATATTAGTTCTTTAAATGAGAAAAAAATTAAATTAAATAATATATTAAACTTATTAACGCTCGTTTAATTTTCATTTCAAATAAAAATCTCCAAGTCTTGAAAAATAAATGCATTAAATTTGAAAGAAAAAAAATTAGCATTGTTCGATCATTTGCTCTAATTTTTAAAGCACTTTCCGCGTTTTCATCGAGCTAAATATATTTTCGTCATTAATAAAGCGATGAAATATAAATTAAAAATCTATTTCCATATAGGTAAAAATTTCCTTTCTTTTTCACTTTTATTTCCACCGATCCTATTGTGCGCTACATTTTAAAGTTATTCTCGGCTTATTCAATAAATTTTATTTTTATTTCATTAAGTTTTCACTTCTCATTCCCTGTATCCTCAATTGCTTCGAAAACTTTATTTTTGTATTTATTGTTGGTAGGGCATCCTCGAGGAGTTTATCTTGAAGCAAAAGACTTTCTATTATTTTGCTTGGCACAACAATCTTTTTCAATGGTTATAATTTTCATTAAATTTTTGTACCTTTACAATCCACTTCTTGTTACTTTTTTTCATATGCACATAAACATTATTTTATTCTTTCCCTTCTTATTCGTTCTTCTTTTTTATCATTTGTTTTATAATACGAGACTCTCTCGTAATTGTTTAATCAAAGTTGTGCCGAGGCATAACGTTAAAAGTAGAACTTGTTATCTGATTGGTCGGTTTTCTCACACACCTTGGCTTGTACGTCAGGACACATATACACACGTATACAGTGGCAGCAGCAACTTTTAGTGCACATATTTGATATCATTTGAACTCGTTTCTCCCGCAATGTTATAAGGTATAGGGCAAAAGTTTTAGTTTCCGTATAGCGTTAAATTTGTTACAATTACGTTTTCCAGCAAAATTAACAACGTTTCATATAACCTCGTTAAGTTTTACTTGACTTGACTAATGTTGGTATTACATTAACTTACGAAAATTGACTTCAATTTATTTATACGTGTTAAAAAAGGATTTGAAAAAAAAAAAATTTTTAAGGAATTTTTCCAGAAATTTCAAAAAATTACATCCAAACTCAATTTTTAACTTTGAACAAGGATCAGAGTTTCATTTTTGAATTTTTCTTCTGAAAATAAAAAAAAAGTCGTTTTAACATCACGTTCACAAAACTTTCGTCGAAAAGATCGACACTTACAATTGAAAAAAAAAATCTTCGAAATCCAATTAAATACACGTATATAAACGAAAAAATAGCCAATAAAAAAAAGAGAAGAAGAGTTAACCCACAGTGAAAAGCGATTTTCATTTATCGAGTTTTCTCTCTCTCTTTCTCTCTTTTTCTGGCATATATCCCCTCAGTTGCTTTTCAAACCTTGAAGTTCTTTTTTACCTACTACTACTACTGCTGGGAGGGCGCATCCGTTCTAAAGCAAAAATAGAGAGAAGAAAAGAGACGTAATCGTCCGTTGCCTACTCAGCTACGGTCAGTTTCGCAAAGAAGTTGTTCGTCCTTTCTTTCTTTTTTCCTTTATTTTCTCTTTTTCTTCTTCTTCTTCTTCTTTTTTTTAATACAATATACTTGTCTACCTCGACAAACGATGAAGAACCAGTTTACTTGTATATATGTGTGTGTATGGGTGTATGTGTCCGGAAGTAAGAGACGGAAAAGTTGGAGACGCTCTGTAAAAGGGATGGAATTTAATAAAAAGGAAGAAAAAAAAGGAGGACGCTCTAGTTGTGTGCGGTTACAAGTGGAGTAAGAAAGTAAAAATAAAAAATGAAGAAAGGAAGAAAGAATATGATCGTTATGAAAAAAAAAGATACAAAGTGGGTATAAGAAGTTTGAAGATAATGTAATGTAGTTATTACTTAATTAGTGCGTCATAACTTGCTCTTTTATTTGATATTTACGTACATTGACGATAAGAAAACTAATTATTTGGAAAAAACTCTGGCTTTATAATTGTGAAAAACTTTCATTTGAAATACATAATATAATAATGCTCCTCTCGACAAAAGTTAATTATAAAAAAGTAAAGATTATAATGCAATTGTTATTAAAAATAATTTAATTTTTTCTCTTATCCATTACGAAATCTTAGCTTTGCTCGAGTTTAAATAAACAATACATTGATGATCTAATTGACTGATTTATTTACACGTTTTCTACCTGTATTAGTGAGTTCATTTAACGAATCACTTTTTATTATTCTCACTCGTATTTGTAAGCATTATGTAGGGCACTAAAGTGAATTTATTTATTGAAGCAAGAGAGCGGACAATCGCATTTATAATTTATAATTTTATTTATTTTTCATGTTTTCAATTGTTTATAAACTTCTTTATTTGGTAAAGTTAATTTATTTTGTTGAATTGTTCGAAAATTCTTATACTCTAGAATTGAACTAGCTGAATTCCATTATTTAATAGTACATAATATAATTCTTAACTAAAAGTTAATGAAAATAATTGAGATTCTTAGTATACATAAAATTCGTTACAATTTTCATTACGAATCGAAACAGTAAAAATATTTACTAATTCAATTGATAAATTATTCTTGAAATTAAACAAAGAATTAAGAAATCATGTATCATCGATCTATTCGATTTTCGATTAGATGTGCACCGCTACAAAAACATGATATGATTAGATGACAGATGGTGCAAGAAGAATATGATCGGCATGTATTATAACAAGCATACTTATACGTGATATTGTTTTGGCCAAGTGTTAACAAAGAGTAAATTGGGTTCAAGGGATGTGACTTTATTAATAGAGAAATTTTTTTAATTTTATATATAGTTTCACAGTTAACAAAATATTGGCCATAATATGGTCAAAATTAATTCACATGTTAATTTAGCATATTTGGACAGATTAGGGTTGATTTTCTAGCGATGTGAATGTGGTTTTAAACGAAAAATATACGACTATTCAAAATGACCTTATAACTAAAATTGAGTTAAGCGCCTTAAGTATAATTGGTAAATTAAAATATTCATAAAATAATACCGTAACACAAATATATTATCCTAAATAGAAAAATGTTTTTTATTTAATAAAATAATAAGGCAACAGTATTTATTCCATTATTTAAAATGGCATCTGTAAACTAATTTGTAATAGAACAATGCGCGCTGTTAAGTAATGGAATTCCACTAATTTAGCTTTCGAGATTACAAACAAACAAACAAACAAACCTTCAACAAACATTTACTCATTGTTAATTAACATAAATTTATTTTTAAATTCACGTTCATTTTCTAGATTGCACAAAGCTCCTATAAAATATCAAGAAAATTTGACTTCTGATTATCATCTAAAGATCAAATTCGTCATGCATGTTTTACATAAAACCAGCTCGATATACAAGTAAAACGTCTTCCTTCATCTCCAGTAGAAAATACCCGAGTACAGTAAGACCGACGAATGTTTGTATATCGGTAAATCGAGAAAAAAAGCCAAGCAAAGCTAATAAAAAAAAAAGAGCAGAAAAAAAAAGATTGAAAGGTTATAGAGTAAAAGAGACTTGCGCGATGGTCCAAAAGAGCGTTAACCATTCAACCGTAACAAAAGGCAATCACTAGAAAGGTAGAGGCAGAAGTAAAGGTTTTAAGAAAGAAAGAGAGAAAACGAAAGAGAAAGATAGATATCTGGAACTAGCAGGGTTCATAAGTTACCTTAGAATCGTTCACGATATTTCTCTCTGGTAAAAAAAAAAGAAAAATAAAAAAAAATAACAAGAAGGAAAAGTTAGCCGAGCCGTGAGATTCTTACCTTTCTAGGGATAACTTCTAGTTCGTTTCTGTATATATGTATGTAACTACTTTTTTTTTTACCTCTCGAGTAAATACACATACGTATTTTTCCAACCAATCAACGACACTCGTAGACGACATCGCTTTATTTTTCCATCTCTGTCGTAGACATTTCTTTTGTTTTGTTGTTCGTTTTTTTTTACTTTATTTTTTACTTGTTTACTTGCTTGCTTACTTGCTTACTTGCTTTACTTACTTCTTTCGGTGGTTTGCCGAAAATCGCTACTTTAACGGAGGCTTTTAGCTGAGAGTGCAGCTACTTTGGAGAGCTTGCGAGTATGGTTTTTCCACCTTTTTTCTTTCTTACATTTTTTTAATTTTTTCTTGTCCTTCTTTTTTTTTTAAATGTGATGTGTAACCGACATGTTCGTGCGATTTGTTTAATTTAGACTATAATTAACCCACAAATGATACAAATCAAATGTAATCAATAATATTTTCATTAATTAATTTTTCCATATATTTAAAATCTTTTTAAAGAATGACATACTATAATAAAGTCAAATTCATTGTTTATACACCAAAAAAAATGCACAGAAAATATTAAAAATTGATATATTTTTTAAAAAACACTCTACAATCTTTTTGACACTTGGCTTCATTTAATAGTTGATTAATAAAATAGCTCTTACTAATAAACGTGAAGAGGTCTTCAGTGGCTCAGTCTGTAGAACGATGGATCGTAATCTCGAGGACCCGAGTTCGAATCCCGCTCTCGGCCGATTAATACAAGCACCACTGCACGTTATATGTGCTTCGTTTACAAACACGCAGAAAACTTCCGTCGTTAATTAGCATCGTAATGATGGCATAAATATAACGACGTTAAATAAAATGAAAAAATAAATAAATTATAAAGACAAAATAAATTTACTATTTTTTTTATTCAATATTAATTTTTAATTGGTTAATACCAAAATCAAAAACTTATTTCTTAAAAATTATTTGAATGTAACAAACTATAAAATATTACACTGGTCAAACTGGTATTTTGCGCATGTAATGTTTCTGCTAGAAATTCACAAAATAAACAGACTTTTAATCACAACTAACATCAAAATCCATACATCTCTTCATAAAACTCCACGCATCATACGATATCAGAATACTTTTCTTTTCTTTTTTTTTTTATCCTTTCATCATCACAAAACGTAATCCACG
The DNA here is from genome assembly GCA_017163975.1 of Anastatus disparis. Classification (NCBI taxonomy): domain Eukaryota; kingdom Metazoa; phylum Arthropoda; class Insecta; order Hymenoptera; family Eupelmidae; genus Anastatus; species Anastatus disparis. The sequence continues at coordinate 1,191,347 of JAFFSR010000218.1, read as the reverse complement.
CCTAGTTTTCCCATCACGTCCATTTAGGCATAACTAAAACAAAAGTAAACAAACTACACTGCGCCACTGGAAACATCTGCAATCATTTTTTTTTCCTTTTTTTTTTCCTGTAACAGCCTTTTCTCTTGCTCTCGGCACTCATATATCTGCATTCCGTATTCTAAGCGAAACGAGCCCATTGCAAGTACCATTGGGAGTTCATTAACAAAATGACCGGTAGTTGTACCAGTAACGCAGGAAACACGTTTCTATATATGTATATATATACACGTATAAACTAACCCTTGGAGAGCAGCGAATACATACAAGCCTTTGGATTTATGCTTACCTATTTACAAAAGGTGATCTTTCTCTCTCTCTCTCTCTCTCTCTCTCTCGTAATGGTCCCAAAAACCTTTGGCACACGAATGGCCGGGGAGATGGCTGAATGAGAGAAAGTTCGATCGGATGATTCTTTTAATGGTCGGTGAGCTTGCACTAGAGTCATTTGTTTATTTCTTTTTTTCTTCTTATTCTGGAGTTGGGGGATGGCTATCCAATGCGTTGATATTTAATCATTTGGATTATTTTTAGGAATGTTTTGAAGAAAGTGGTAAAAGTTTGTTTTAGAGATTCAAATTTTATTTTTATGCGAGTTCTTTTTCATACTCATAATAATGTATATAACTTCAAAGACATACTGCAAATAAGCCTTTTACGCAATTAATAAAATACAGACGTGTTGGTCGAGAATAAACTTGATATTATTCTTTGATTATTGAGAAATTATTGTTTGAATTAATTTTATCCGAATCCACGTAGCTGTTTCAATCCGAACGATTTCAATTGAATATTTACAGAATTTATCGGATAAGTAAACTTAAAATAAATCTCTATAAATATAAAGCTTGCAATGTTTATTATTTGTTAAATATGCAATATTATTACTGCAAAAGATGAGATTAAAGTCCGCACAAGCTATGTATTATTTATATAGCATAATGCAACAATTGATAAAAAATAATGTCTTGTTGAAAAATAAAGAATTTTTAAAATATCAAACCAAAATTTCAAAAACAACACGTCACATATACACACATGAATAGAATCTCAATTAAACCAGCATCAATTCCTTTGATTACACGCCCTCGATCATAACCATATATCCAACCCAATTTCACTCTTTTTTTTCTCGCAAAAAAAATCTAGTCGAAAATAGACAAATGCAAAAAAAAAGAGAGAGAGAAAGCTAGAAAGAGACGAGAAGTAGAAATTGTTCTATCGAGCAGAAGCAAGCTGCTTGCGTAAAATTCAGCTCATCGCGAATTGCAAATACGCGATAACTCCTAAGGGAGCCCAAAAGCCTTGCTCCAATGGAGCGAGATATGATAATATAGAAGAGAAGGCTCTCTATAGTGCGCCGGCACCGAAAGAGAGCCGGGGAACAAAATCTCAAATGCAGCCCGTGACGACTACGACAATCGTCGTATACTAGTATAAAAGAAAAAAAAGAGAGAAAAGGGAAACTTTTATATAGGATTTTTTCGCTTTGAATCGTTTTCTTTTGCTAGTAAGATTATTTATTTTTCAGTTTTTCTTTCTTAAGGTTTTCTTTTTTTCTTTTTTTTTCTTTTTGTCTCTCTCTCTTTTTTTTTATGTTGGCTTTTGTATGAAAGTCAATAGAATCTCTTACACTCGAAAGCATATATCTTGTTGAATGTTCAATCGTGTTAGGATTTGATACGTTTTATTATTCGTGATTTCTTAGGTATATTTAAATTGTATATATGCTGTTACCTTCCAAAAAAAAGGGAAGTACACTTGACGTTGTTTAAATTCTATACAAGAAAAAAGGCAATATGATTCTGATACTTTTCTGATTATATATTGTGATATTGTTATCAGTATTGGTGAAAAGATGTTAATTTGGTGTTGAAAAAAAGTCATGCATTTATTGGGTACTATTTAAATTTAAATATTTCCAAGCAGGTTTTCAAGTTTTACTTTATTTTCAGATTTTAAGGGGGTAATTTTAAGTTTTATGTTTCAGATTCTACAAAAGTGATAGTAAATATGGGTATCTTAATTGCTAATCATTAATATTACTGTTATTATTAATATTATTATTAGTGTTTTAATTAACAGAAGCATTCTTAAATTCATTCATTTTTCAGTTAACATAAGTATTCTTTTTATCAAGGATTATCTATATTTCTAATACATATAATTCTTAATTTAAAAAAAAAAATAGAAATTTCATAAAATAAATTTTGATTAAAAAAATATTCCTTTTTAAATGCACAATTCGAAGAAATTTAATAAAATTAAAACAATTATTAATCTTTGATAAATCCTAAAGTGAAAACTCATTTAATCATCATTAAACTCGCGGAAAAGTCTAAAAAGGGAAAATGTTCGTTTAACTTTTAAATACTTTGAAATTCCTCAGTAACTCAAGTTACACCTACTTAAAATTGCAAAGCATCATTCCCTCTCTCTTCAGCTTGACATTAACACCCAAGATTTTCCATCCGAAAAAAAAATAAAAGAAAAAGAAGAAGAGAGAGAATAATAATAAAATGGAAGTCCAACAGAGAGTATAGTAAAGAACTAGAGAAATATAAATTTAATGCTATAAAATAATACAAGGAATATTAACTTACTCAGTCCGCGAGAAGGTAGACAAAGCAGGGGGTTGATTTGTAAAGGAGATGATAAAGAACAAAAAGCAGCTCTTTCTTCTTTTCTCACTTCTCTATGCTATACAACAATCTGAAACAAGAAGAAAAGCAAACTATTCAAAAACTTCCTTCCAAATTTTCGTTTTTTCTTTGTTTATATATTTATCATTTATATTGGCAAATCATTCGAAGCCAAAGGAGAAACACTATGGAAATATGAAAATTAACAAAAGGCTTGAAAAGTAATACTGAATGGATCTGAGACTTGATTATAAAACGTTATGATTTCTTTCGTCCATATATACGTATACACATAGAAAGAGAAAAGCTTTGCCAGACTAATGAAAAAAAAAAGAGAAACGAAAAGTAAACATTACTATGTAAAATAGACTTTGGGTTTTCGCTAAAGCTTTTCACAAAACTCACTTTAATGGTGATTACTTATACACACAGTTTGGTTAGCTTTTGGAGTTGGAATAACTTTGTATCTTCGGTTTGAGTTTACTTTTTGATTGAAAAAGAAAAAATGGATTCTGGACTATAATGATTCTTTTGTTGCGGCTGTTTTTTTTTAATTAACATTATAATTTTAACAAGTTTTCATATTTTTATGATTATTTTATCATTATATTTTGCCAGTTATTGAGGGTCAATAGAGCATTTATTCTTTGTACTAATAAAATTTCTTGCCGAGGCGCAAACGCGCCTCTTGATATTTAATCATATTTGACAAAATATATATTTTTTTTTTAATAAATTTGCTTTTTCTTTTCTTTTTCAAAAGAAATTTTATTCCCTAATTATTATATGATGACTTAAACAACTCTTCAAATACTTTCATTAAAACATTTTAATATATTTTAAAATTATATATATATATATTTATAATATATTTATTATATAACAATTTCTAAACGATAAATTTACCAAAAAAAAAACAGACTAAATAAAAATATACAAGATTAAAACCATTAATGACATCAAACGCGTGAACGGATAAACACAATAGAACAAAAAAAAAAGCGAAAAAATTCTAAAATCCACTATAAACCGTAAATTTTCTATCTCACTGTAAAACAAATGGGCCGACAAGCTTCAGCAAATTAAGTTTCGCGTAACTATAAAAAAAAGGAACAAAAATAAAAAAAAAAAAAACAAACTAGGAACGAAAACATTGAATCGACATTTTGAGACACGCGCGAGTGACAGCTTGGAAAAAGATTTTTTTTTTTTTTTTTTTTAAAAAAAACTAAAAAAGAGAGAGCAACCAGAGTAATTATCTTCCACTTGGTACTACCGAGTGCGTTCAGATGATTTTCCAATGGGACGGAGAGAAGAGAGAAAAGGTGTGCATCAATTCTGCCAACTGCATATACACACTTCTGCACACGTACACACGGAAACGAACTTTCCACATAGAAACCTAATGGTTATAGGAATAAAATGTTTTGCCTTCTCTTTCCCTTTTTACTATACACGAAAAGCGAAAGAGCGAGCGAAACGACTAGGGAAACTCTATAGCTCTAACGGCTGATAACGTTGATGAATGGGCAAAGAACGGGTTATATGGCAGTGTAACGGCGTAGCGAATTTTCGGTACGCGAATCAAAGTACGTTGAAAAAAAAAAAAAGAAAGAGAGAAAATGGGTAGTAGTATAACCCCTCGTCGGTCGACAAGCGAATTTACTGTTACTTAACGCACGACAAAAATGTCTCTGCTGATTTATTACAAGATATGAGAAAAAGAGTCGTTTCTTATGATTTTCAACAAAATTTTTTTGAAAAATTTTTTAATTTAGAGATTTTTTGCTATTAGCAAATGAATATTAATGTATATTAAATTCTAAAAATTATTATTCATGTGAATTGAATGATGAAGACCAGATGAAGATTTATTTTATTATAATGTATGTTATTACAATCTCGTTTATAATGAGCATTATTTCATCGTTTATTTAGGAAGTTATATCTATTTTTTATTCACAAATCATACAAGAATTTTATTTTGCTCTGCTTCAGATTTTTTTAAAATTAACTATCGATAATTACATTTAATTTTATATTTGTGTTTGAAAATAAAACAACAGAAAAGAAATTTTAATTTATAAGTTAAGGGTACTAAATACTTCTTAATTTCAGTGTAAATAATCATTTTTAGAGATATTTTGGGTGTTTACGCTGAAATTAAATTTATTCAGCAGTCGATAAATTTGTTTTCATAAAATATTCAAGAATTCCTTGTATAAAATTTGCTTAATTAATTTTGCAGTCTTCAACCTTTAAAATATGATGGATTATTAAAGAGAAGCTATATGTGTATTTTTACTATTCATCAATACCTATCATTAATTTATTTTAACAACAAAATACTTATGCAATTAAAAATTAAAAAAAAAAAACAGATATGTAGTGAAATAAAATCGACAATTATTTTCAAGCACCGGGAATAACTGTTCAAATAAATAACATTGATGGAAAAATCATGGATCAATTTATCCGCATCTTGCTAAAACGTCCAAGAGATATTTTAAGTGTATTAGCCTCGATAAATATTTCAACCTTTTTCGATCGAGAGATTTTATTTTTTAAAGGTTCCCTCATCATAACTAATAGCAGAACTTCTTTAATAAGCATGCCAACGAAAGCTCTTATTTATTTAAATTCTCTAATTAATTAATTACATGTTCAATAATGTCGTCAAGATCAATAATCTTGATAATTATAATAGTAGCATAAAGTTATTATAGGATCATCTGGCTAGTATTTCGATAATTAAGAAACGATATTAGTCTTAGTATCTTATCCCTTTTGATTTTTGATAGCCAAACAGAATCTGTATCTTTATTATTTAAGTACTTCTTTTAATTTCAAATTTTTTAAAGTTTTTTTTTCTAATTATTTATGAAATTTTACTGTTGTATTTCATTTTGCAATTCATATAATCCATCGAATAGAAACATTAGAAAATTGTATTTTTTTTTTATTTTGCAATAATTTTGTTTTCACCTTCTCATAAGGTGATTTTCATTCGCAAAATAATTTTAATTTTGAAGAGCTTTTGAATATATGACACGAAAATATGTGAATTATTCAAAATTTTAATCTTGTTGACATTAGTCAGTCGTAGGTGTTGCCTATTTTGTCCACATGTGCTAAAATTCTAACATCTAAAATTAAATTACTAAAATTTCAACTGAAATAACAATAATTTTGACTGATTCTTAAGTAAGTGTGAACGGTGAAACTATTATTGTACACACGATTTAGCAAATATTTACTGATATCGGTAAAATTTTGTTTACAGAAAATGAAAATGTTTAAAAACTTTTCAAAAACGAGATAAATGTACGTAACAATATCTGCAAGAAATTAAAAATCAGGCTCTCTTGAAGACAATCTATAAAACAATAAAATATGAAATACCACAAAAGTGTTGACATATAAAACACAATAGTATTTTCATGAAAATCATTAATCACTATCATATATTATTGACGGGAAATAAAATTATTAGAAAAAAAAAGAAAAGAAATAGATTTTTACATCTTTTAATTAAAAAAGTTTAGCTGTCAAAATCGAGTGTACATATTAAAAGAAATAAAAAAGCCATTATTTACAATAGCTTAACAATAGCTCCATTTATTCGCAAGTCGTACTCGATAATAAAGCTCGCCTTTATTGATATGCAACAGTAAACGCGTACAAAAGCTTTCCACCAGGTGCGAATAATAGTTGATCTGGATCGAGAAGTAAGGGAGCAAAAGAGAAAAGAAATAGGATACGAAAAAATTAGGTCATATACGCACATGTTATTGGGAGGAAAGAGAAGGTAATGTCAACCCTGCAGTAGAATTTCGGCAAACTATTTCCGTCCGATATATTGATTTTAAGCGTAACTAATGGGCAAACTCTCTCTCTCCTGATCTTCGATTACCCAATATGGCTGGATAATTTACTACTACGATAAATTTATGCGTAAGTTATGGGTTCAAGTGTGCGAAGATATGATGTGAAGTTCAGGTGAGATATTACAAGGGTAGAATAAGGAAAAATATAATAGAATAACTTTTTTTCTGTTGGAAAAATAACTTTTTTTACACAGGGCGCGTACAGTGGGTACTTTACTCCCTCCCAGCGAAAAGTAAAGTACCCACTGTACGCTGCCCGTGTAAAAAAATCGTATATTCACCACGGGAGTAAATGAAAAATACCTTAAATCGTATGTTTGTCACCCTCGCCTTCGGCTCGGGTGACAATTTACATACAATTTCAGACATTTTTCATTTTTACTCCCTAGGTGAATAATATACTATTTTCTTATCCCCTGGCGAAAAGTACGTCGAAAGACGTCTACTTTCTGAGAGAGAAGTTAAGCATTATCTACGGCGGCTCGGCGCACTAGCGATGCGCAATCGTGTTGACGCTCTGTTTTTCACGGCAGTTAAGAATAGAGAGGGCTACATCTATCCTTCTCTGTCCGCCGGCGTTAGACATTGACTCTCTCCCTCTCTCTTTCTTTTTCATACAGAATAGAGAGGGTTGCGTCTATCCTTCTCTGTCCGCCGGCTTTAAGAATTGACTCTCTCCCTCTCTCTTTCTTTCTCTTATATGTACAATAAAGGTAGCCGCGAATGGAGGGGGCTATGTCTAGCCTTCTTTGCCGGTTACAACAAACAGTATATCTTTTTCTTTATTTTTCTTATATAGTAATTTTAAATATTTTATTATTAAAACCTAACTTGTTTTATTTTGTGAATTATAAATTGCAGTGTGTTATAAAGTGTGTAAATTATAAAATGTGAGTGAAATATTGATGGTTTATTTTAATGATTTATCATCAGTGGGAGAGGGGCAGAGAAGGATAGAGCATACTCGGTCAATAGCAGCAAGCGATTCATCGCGGTATTTTTATTTTAATGATTTATCATCAAAAACGAATTATCACAACGGGTAAGTTGGACGTACTTTTCGCCGGGAATAAGAAAAAATCGTATATTCACCTCGGGAGAGAAGTTGACCATCAATTGCTCGCGTATTTGCCCCCTCGCTGCGCTCGGGGGCAAATCTTACGCGAGCATTTAATGGTCAACTTCTCTCCCTAGGTTAATAATATACTATTTTTTGATTGTGAAGTAAAATAAATCTAAATCTTTTCAATAGAATAAAAATATGCACAACACATACATATTCATTAACTAGAGATTTGTCTCCAAATCAATTTAACCTAACTATAATATAATTTGTTAACTTTTTTGCGAAATAAAATAAAAGTACTCAAATAGTAGCGTATGATCGAATTTTTATGAGTCTTGACATATTATACCCAATACTATTCCTCACAACATTTCCAAAACGCATATTATAAACTTAAAAATAATTGTTTGGTGTGATGTTGTAAGTTAACAAAAATTTGGGTCTGATAGACCCATGCATTATAAGAACGGAAAAAACAGTTCTAAGACTGAGCTAAAAAACAAATATTGTAAAAACTAGACCTTTTTGAAAATTATTCTACTTCAATCATTATAAAAAACACCAATTAACAACTTTAAATCTTATGAATCGAGTATAATGCACATAACATCCGAAAAACATCAATTAAGAAGTCGTCGAAAAATGTTAAATATATATATATATAATTTAATTTAATCTGCATGAATAAATAAACACGTATATAAATTTTAAAATGAAGTTCATATTCAGAAAATAAATAAATTCATGACGAAAATTCCAACCTAGTACATGTAAAACATTATCATATTGTAGAAAATACAGGTGAGGTGAGAGAGTGAGCAAGCGTTTCTCCTATTCACTATATGAAAATCCGTTATTCAAATGTCGTCCGATTCTTACAGTTTACTGTATGTATGTATAACCGTATATAAGCGCATGCAATCATTTTGTAATTCGCTTGTCATTTGCTCGACTCGATTTTATATACGTACTTCTGTGTATGTGAATTCCCTTGCTCACGCATACGTATTTGCAAAATTATTGCGTGGCTAGTATAGCGAGCAAAAGATAAAATAAAAATATATTGAATGTAGTTTGCGACTGAATGGAATTCAAGAGAATTTCATAATCGCCTTTACAAATCACGTGGAATAACAATGAAAAAAAAAATTGATAAAATTTTTGCACATTTTTCAGGAGGGATGATTTAAAGATTTGTGAAAATATTTTTAAAGAGGATGAAATATAAAATTTTTATTTTACAAATAGGATTTAGATTAATTTATTGTTTAATGCGCAAATAATTCATTCCTATCTTGTTTGTAATTGCATTTATTTAGAACTGAAATTATTTGAACAGAAATTCGCGATCACTGATTATCTATAATATTGAAATTCGTTGAACATACAAAATTAATTCAAAATGAGTGTCATTTCAAATGAAGCAAATATAACATTTAAAGAAAAAAGATCGTGAAAAGTGTTTTAATTAATAATCTAGTTAAGATTAATGAATTACTTGAATTTTATTTTTCTAATTTTAACTTTTTACAATTCAGCTCTTGTAACTGAAGATTTAAAATCAGATTTTAGCTTAGTTCGAGGTTCTAAAAGATTAAAGATTAATCTGATGTATTTGACGATCATAAAAATTTAAAAATTACTCCATTAGGATTAGCGAGTTTGAATGATTTATCGAATTTGAAATTGTTAATTATTCAATTTCTGTTGCTGTGTTAATCCATGATAATCATTTAAAATATTAAAAATTATTCCTTAGCTCAATCAATTATGGTTTCGCGTATAACAATATTCCACATAGTATACTAATCCAAGAATTTACAATTACATTTTCTTCAAATAATACAATAAACCAATAACCATTCGATTTTATCGAAGCTCAAAACTATTGAACTCTGAAGTGTTTCTCTCTCCCAAAAAAAAGGCGCTACAAAAATTCTCTCTTGCGTTAAACACGTTCCGCTATAAAACTGCAAGAATATCGGTTGCTATAATCAAAAAAAAAGAAAAGGACATAAACGCCAAAGAGAAGAAAAAAAAGGAATCGAGTTTTGTAGCATGTGCAGTTGGCATAAAGCCATACAAAATAGTGATAAAAAAAAGGAAAGCAAAAAAAAAAAATGGTGATTCAAGCTCTTAAGAGTCGAATTAATTTTAGTATATAAATAACGAGAGAGAGAGAGAGAGCCGGACGGAAATGAGTCTAGTTGCCCAGTAGCCATGTATCTCTTAAGTCTTAGTCTTAAAACTAAATGTACATTGAGCTCGATAATATTGATTTTATTTCATTTGATTCTGCATTGTGAAGGCTAACATTTTCTTAGAATTTTCAGAATAATAGAATGAATGACGATCTAAATTTTCTACATGGTTACATCGTCGAGTTATTTTAATTAATGCCTTAGACTTTAATAGAAATGATTTTTATAGGTTAGGTTTAGCGTCTACTATGTGATTGGTTTATTGGATCAATGGAAGGGACAAGTTATGCTACTTTACGCATTTAGACCAAAATTAAGTTAAAAATCATCAAATTTATTAAATGTAAAATTAAATAAATTATAAATTTACATTGTTAAAGAGAGCAATTTTCGTATACTCGTGATAAAATGTTCCATAATGATTTTATCAATATTTTTAGAATTGTTTAATTATGCCTATTTTTGAGTACTGTAACTTAATTTTGAGTAAAATTATAATATTTAGAAACTTAATCTTTTAAATGCATGATGTCATTGTAATTATGGACTTTAATAGATAGTCTCTATAAAAAAAAAACTAGGTCTGACTTCGACCTTAAGAAAACGAAGAAATAGCACAAGCAATAAATTTTAGAAGTTATTTAACGTCGCTGTATTTCAGATATCATTGGCATACTAATTAGCGACGGAGATCGTTTCAGTGTGTTTGTGAACAAAGCACATGTAGTAACGTACAGTGGTGCTTGTATAAATCGTCCGAGAGCGGGATTCGAACTCGGGCCTTTTGGTTACGAGTCTATGACTCTACTGAGTGAGCCACCGAAGACCTCAATAAAATTTGTTAAGCAGACTAATGCACAGGATGATTGTTTTTTATTTTGAAGATCTAAATTGTGTTTCTTTGAAGTTTTAAATTACTAAAGGATTCAAATAAATTTTTCCAGTAAAATAATTTTTTTTAGTTGCTAAAAGATTTTATTTCATTAATTAAATTTAATTTTTCATACAATGATGATTTTAAAGTGTTTTAGATTGTGTAACAATCAGAACTAAGGAAATCAAATCAAGAAAGTATTATTGCTAAATATTTTTCTAACTGAAGGATATAGATTATGCATGTTAAATTTTCAAAATGCCTATGGTGTTATGTAAAATTAAAACTGATTTCAAATTATAAATTTTTAAAAATTAGTACAAAAAGTTCACATTAAGTCTGCTTGAACTTATATAAAAAATTTGCAGTAAAAATTCTAATTCGATTTTATCGTTCCTTTTATTATGTCACTTGTTAATACAATATTACTTTTGTTTTCAATTAAAAACAAAAATAATGTATCATCGTTTAACAAATAATACGAAACTGCCAAATAATTAAACACAAAATTAAGATAATTAAATAAATTGAATTGATTTTCAATTATTTGAATGTTTAGTTATTCACTCGTTTCAAAATTCATTGCTTGTATTTATTAATGAACTCGAACGCTAAATCGTTCTAATCAAATTCTGTAAATTTAGTAATTTAATTGAAAATTTTTTACTTCCCTTGCAAATTCTTAATTAAAATTAGCAAAGCTAAACTTTGATTAAATATTTGTGCTCAATAAATTAAACAATTTGATTAAATGACTTAAAACTGCAGTTTCAAAATACTATTTATTTTATATTGTTAAAAATAAACTTATCTTGTTTAATAATATAAAAATATAATGCCGTTAAAAGTAGTTAAGTTTTAAGAACAGTGCACCCAAAGCTTACAAAATGTACAATAAAAATGTAAATTCGCCTTATCAAATGAGAAAGCTAATTATTTGAGATAATTCAGGGTCTGGTAGACCCATTTGTTCAAATTTTGAAATTATCATTTTCATCTGAATTATCAATATTTCTTAAACTTTTTATCGCTTTTCTTAGCCGCAATAAAAATAATTAAAATATTGAAAAACAATGCGATCGTCAAATTGCTACTATAAGAACAATACCACGAAAATGCAAGGTAACTAGACATGCAAAACACGCAACCGGCTTAAAGATTTAGATTCGATGTCTCGGTGCAAAGTGGCCCCCTTATACCTTCTTCCTTTAACATCCAAGGGAAAAGTAGTATGAGGAATCAGGAAGGAAATAGAATGAGAAGGTAGATGGCCAAAAGAAAGAGAGAAAGAAAGATAGAGAGAAGAGAGTATAAATTTCAAGGATAGAACCGAAGGAAATGTAAAAGCGAGGTGGAACGCGTGAATACTAGAAGCCTTAAGAAAGATGGTCGGGGAACGGGGGAGGAGGGCACACTGTGTTCATGCGGTGCCGCATATTAAAATTCCGGATGCTTCGTGAAATAATGATCGAAAGCTTTCTTTCTTTTCCCCTCCTTTACACTTCTTTTTTCTTTAATGTTTTTTAACTTTTTATCTACTTCTTCTTCTTCTTTCTCTTTTTTTTTTTTTCATTCTTCGCACCTATGCGAATGAGAATATTACACGAAAGACTTCGACGGGTGGAAAGGAAAAGAAATGAGAGGATAGAAGAAGATTATAGGAAATTAAATCAGGCGGCGGGTTGATTCTAAATAGAATGAAGAATCGAGTTGCAGAATCAATAAAGTACGGAAGTAAATAAATGTGGAAATATTTATTTGTCCCGGGGAAAATACAAATTGTAATCCTACGGAGGTAAATCTTATTATATGGACTGGTATATACAGAAAATATAAACTTAAAAATATGAGATAATATTAAAAACAAGTTTAAATTAAAATAAATTATATTAGCTTTCGAAAGTACTGAAATATCATCATCAAGTTTATACTTTTTATTTGATTTATCTTTAGTTTTTGCTTAAGAAAGTTTTGAAATCAATCAAGCAATCGTCGAGTACTTCCGTATTAATTCATTCTTTTTAATATGAAGTTCATAATATGAATAATATGAAATTCATAAAATATTTACAGTTTTGGCTAAAGAAAGTTTCGAAATCAATCAAGCAATCGTCGAGTACTTCTGTATTCAATTCATTTTTTTTAAAGCTTTTTTTAGAGCTTTAAAACATATTAAATTTTACTAAATATCTACAAAATAACTTGCCAGGCCCGTAGATTAATAGTTCATGGTGTAATTGATAATTTTAAAGTTTTTATAGTAAAAAAAAGCGAAAGAAAACTAAGAATATTGAATTCTCTGCGTTACATAACATCACATATAAAAAAAATAATTTTTGAGCACAAAATAGATTTTTATTTATTGTAATAGGATGTATTTTTGTTCTTTATCTTTGAATGTATATGTATTTATTAAATTCATATTTTAAACTGTTATTTAACACACGTGAATTACCTAACAATTAAATTATAAACCAGTACACATTAACATTGAGCATTTCACCAACAAAATATTAATCTACGGGCCTGGCAAGTTATTTTGTAGATATTTAGTAAAATTTAATATGTTTTAAAGCTCTAAAAAAAGCTTTAAAAAAATGAATTGAATACAGAAGTACTCGACGATTGCTTGATTGATTTTGAAACTTTCTTTAGCCAAAACTGTAAATATTTTATGAATTTCATATTATTCATATTATGAACTTCATATTAAAAAGAATGAATTAATACGGAAGTACTCGACGATTGCTTGATTGATTTCAAAACTTTCTTAAGCAAAAACTAAAGATAAATCAAATAAAAAGTATAAACTTGATGATGATATTTCAGTACTTTCGAAAGCTAAAATAAAAAAAATATTATGTATTGGGTAAAATAAAATATTTAGAAAAAATGTTCTAAAGAATACTATACTATTCAATACCTGAACTCGCCTAAAATATACTTTTTTAAAAGTAATAATAAAGATTAAATAGTATTTATCAATTTGAACAATGATTAAAAACAAAATTAACAGTTATAATATTCAAAAAATTTCAAGAAATTTGATAAAATTATAAAATAAAAAAATAGTTTAACGGTATTTTTATGAATTTTATATTATTTAAAAAAGTTGAAACAAAAGAGCTTATTAATCAATGTCAATTTCATTCCTTTTTATTAAAAAGAATGAATTGAATAAAGTAATACTCGACGATTACTTGATTGATTTCTAAACTTTCTTCAGCCAAAATTGTATATTTATTTAATAGTTTGAAAGATTACGAACTTCATATCAAAAAGAATGAATTAAATACGGAAGTACTCGATATAGTTTACTGGATATAGTTTGTATCTGAAAATGATTATATATAACTTTTGTATAACTCTATAAAACTAGATACGAAATATAACAAAAAATCTTTTTAAAATTTATAAAGAAATTGTAGACAATTAAATATTCAAAACAAAAAAAATTAGAAAGTGAACAAAATTTGATAAAATGTTTAATTAAATTAAACATTTATGTTCAATTAATTTTTTTATGTTTAATTAATCGTAACACGATTTTTCAGTAGACGCTTGAATACATTAATTACAAATTAACGTACATTTTTATCACTTCCTGAAGATGATGTCCAGGTGACCTGGACAACCTCTAGGTCGACGAAACATCATTCAGAAAATGCATCTAGTATTATAATTGAAATTAAAAAATTTTTTGTCACTTCCTGGAGATGATGTCCAGGTGGCCAGGATGGCCTCCAGGATCACGAAATATCATTCACAAGGAAACACATCTAGTATTTTCATTGGAAATATATAAATTTTTTGTCACTTCTTGGAGATGATGTCCAGGTGACCTGGACGACCTCCAGGTCGACAAAACATCATTCTCGAGAAAGTGAATCTAGTATTATAATTAAAAATTTTTTGTCACTTCTTGGAGATGATGTCCAGGTGACCTGGACGACCTCCAGGTCGACGAAACATCATTCTCGAGAAAGTGAATCTAGTATTATAATTTAAAATTTTTTGTCACTTCTTGGAGATGATGTCCAGGTGGCCAGGATGGCCTCCAGGATCACGAAACATCATTCACAAGGAAACACATCTAGTATTTTCATGGGAAATATATAAATTTTTTGTCACTTCTTGGAGATGATGTCCAGGTGACCTGGACGACCTCCAAGTCGACGAAACATCATTCTCGAGAAAGTGAATCTAGTATTATAATTTAAAATTTTTTGTCACTTCTTAGAGATGATGTCCAGGTGGCCAGGATGGCCGCCAGGATCACGAAACATCATCCACGAGGAAACACATTTAGTATTATAATTGGAAATATATACATTTTTGTCATTTCCTGTAGATGATGTTTAGGTGAGTTGGAGGACCTCCGGGTCGACGAAACATCATTCACAAGAAAGGGTTTAGTTGATAATAAAAAAATCATACTATGTTAGAATTATAGAATACGTTTATACGAAAATATTATTTTAATTATAAGTATAAATAAATAATTTCCGTATTCGTACCCTGACTCGCCGTCGATATATATACTATAGCATGATATACTAACTTGAATACAAACCGCATGCACCATACTAACTACTATACTATAGCCGAAAAACATAAAAAATATGCTCATAGCTCTCCTACAATATTAAAGTGTGACGTCACAGGCTGGAAACAAAAATTGAAGGGCTGATGACGAAGAAGAATTTTCATAACGCGAAATCGACACTTTAAAATTTTAGATTACGTTTTCTCGAGATTGAGTAAACCGATCGTCATAAAACTTTTTTTAAATTAAAGATAAAATAAAAATCTTTCATTATCAATTTGTATTTATAAAATATATGAATGCATTTTCAAAAGATTCTATTTTAAAATTTTCGACACTCTAATTCAAAGTATAAGAGGAGCGCCTCGACGTTTTCGTATTCGTACCTTAACTCGCCGTCGAGGCGCTGCCGCGCCTCTTGATACGCATATTTTTTTCCATTTAGTTGATAAGATACAAAAAATATATTGTAGAAAAGCTATTCTAAAATATTTTATAAATTTTTTTTTTAATTTATTTTGAATATTTTGCTTATTATTAATAAAAATTTTTAGATTATTTTAAAAATTATTAAATATTATTGATAGTCACCATAAAAAGTTTCTTTTCACTATTAGTCTTTGACGATTTTAGCTTTTTAAAATGTGTGTCCCACAAAGATACCATAAACAAAGTCAGTAAATGATTGAGTTGAGGTCTTCAGTGGCTCAGTCGGTAGAGCGATGGACTCATAATCTCGAGGTCCCGAGTTCGAATCCCGCTCTCGGCCGATTGATACGAGCACCACTGTACGTTACATGTGCTTTCATCACAAACACGCTGACAACCTCCGTCGCTAATTAGCATCTCGATGATAGCATAAATACAGCAACGTTAAAAAAAAAAAGATAATGTTAAAAACTTAATTTATAATTATTATATATATTTAAATTAATCTTAAAAACTTAATTTTTCAAATTGATTTTTAAAAAATTTTAACAAAATAATTTGAAAAAATATTTTATTCTTGATTAAATAATGCGAGATATATTGTTTTACTTTTTGAATAATCTTAGATGGTGAGAGAGAATATGTTCTAAGATTTATTTTGATTTTATTTATAAGTTAACTTTAATACAATAAATAAAGAAGCATTATTTAACTTGATAGCGTGATTTAATTTATTAATTCACAAATATCCAATGAAAATTTTAAATAAAGAATTAAATTATTATATTTCCAATCATCATTTTAAATAATATAAATGAATATATTAACGAAGAGAGGATACTTTAAGCCATTCAATCATGAAAACAATGGTGATAAATTATACACATATTTTTCAACAATGAAGAAATATTGTGTACACTTAACTAAATTTTAAAATACAAAAAGTTTTAGGATATATAGACCAGTATTGCATTTTAAAAAAGAAGAAAATTTAACTTTGTATATCACGGAAGTATTTTACACAAGTTTTGTTATGTATTTCCGAGTTGATGCGAAATCACGACTTTAGGGTTTGAGCAAGTAGTTCTTATAATATCAACTGTACAAACTGCAAATTGTATAGCCATGTCAGTTGCATGGATGATGCCTAAGGTGCAGTCACATTACTAAGACAAGAACAATACAAACTGTAATAGTTTACGCTATAATTAGATTGGTTTTAACGTTATTGTTTAATTTACAGAAAACTTTGAGTTCAAAGCGAATGATCTAGCGTTTAATGAGAAAAGATGTTTTTCATATTTAGGTTAAACAACAAAATGTTGAAACTTTTACTTTTGATTTTTGACGTTTAACCACTGTTTTACAAAAATTGCATTTAAATTATTAATTACAATAATTACATGAATTTAATAGTTATGGGTCTAGTGGACCCATAAGTGTTTAGTACTATAAAAAAATGATCTAAACAGCAATTTTCATTCCCATTTTTTATTTTTTATCTTAACTTAGAATATAAAAAATTTACTATACTACTGCTGTTTTTTTATTTCAAATAGAATTAATAATTATTTAATACGAACTAACAAATTCGTTAACAGAAATCCAAAACCTAATGTCAACCTAACGCATTTAAATTATCCAGCGTATACTGTTCTCAAAGAAATTTAGAAAATTCCAGCATAATACTAAACTCAAGCCAATCCGAGCATTCTCTCTTTCTCTTTCTCGCTGTAGCTTGAGATCCCAGAAATACAGAGAAGCAGAGGGCGAGAAAAAGAGAAGGAGAGTAGAGCATACAAGAATAAAGGTAATGCGACTTCCAAGAGCAAAACGGAAGCCAAAGGTATAGCAAAGAGAAAGAGCAAGAGAGAAGGAAATATATATATATATAGAGAGAGAGAAATACGTAGAAAGATCTCCGTAGCGACGCAAAGGTACTAAGTGCAAGGGGTATATATAAGACAAGTAAAGGGACGTTTGCCGCAACGCATACAGTCTCTCTCTCTCTCTCTCTCTCGCTTACTTTTAGCCCCTCGAGGGATTAATCACCGGGCATTATGGCGGCGCCGGCTCAAAAGCACACACAAGGAATGAGCTGCGAGTAGTAGAGATGGAGAGGGAGAGAGGGAGGAAGAAGAACACACACACACACACAGCAGTAGTAGAAGAAGAGAAGAGAGGATTAGATGTCGAAGAGAAAAGGTAAGAGAAAGAGAGAGAAAGAGAGAATAAGATCGAAATCGAGATAACCGTGGTAGAAGCGTTAGAAAACGAGTAAAGATAAGCGATCCTTTGAGGGCTGCCAAATGCTGGCTTGGTTATTAATGCGGAAAGAGTGAAAACATCAAGGGGATGAAGAGAAAATTGCTTGTGAGACAAAACAAGATGATAGGGGCGATTAGGTGAAGAAAACGGAAAGTATATATATATATATACGTATATACAAGCTTCGCGAGGAATTTCAAATAATTGGCCAAATGGTATTTCATTGCTGTGGTGCGCTGTACATTCTGTTGCTCAATGTCGTCAACCTTGAATTTATTCAGGATTAGTGGATTTAATTTCTTTAAAGAGAAGAAAGCTCGCTTTTTTTTCTTTCTTGTAATGGTTTTCCTGAAAAAAAGGGGGATTATGAAGCAACGGATTAAGTATTATTACATTTTAAATACAAATGTTCGAATTATCAAAGTCTGTTGATCAACGATCATTGTTTTTTTTTTTAGTTTTTTTTAGGCTTGATAATTTGAATATGGAAAATTCATTGTTACAAAAGAATGACCTATTTTAGAGTCACAGAAAATAAATTAATCAATTCGAAATAATAAAAGAATCCATGCATGTAAATTGTCTCTTTAATAATATTCTAATTCTTTTTCAAAATTAATATAAATGCAAAAAAAAATTTGCTCTATTTTAAAAAATGAATTTAGGTTATGGATCCAGTAGTCGATGAGAAAAAGAGTTCATGACACTGTTAATACGAAATTTAAAAAAAAATTATTTTGAGCAATCGGAATGTACACACGAGATTATTGAAATTATTCATACGATAAAAAACTATATTCACAAATATTTACATAAATGCATTTGATGCAATAGTCGATCATTGCATTTTGCACTAGAAAACTGGAAGTTAGGCAAAGGTAAACATGATATAAGTAGCAAGATAAATGAAAATTAATTTTACATAACTTTATCTATAAATTATTGAAATAAATTTTAATAATCTCGTTTAATCATTATATTATTACTTTTCTGATATTTTTTAAGATAAACACCTTTACGGCTTTTTATCTATTCAGAGTATTTTTAAAATGTCTTATTTCAATTTTCTCCTATAAATGTAATAATTTTTACAATAAAAAATAAAAAAATTAGTAATCGAGACTAATTTTAGCTTCGAAAATTGTAATTGTTATATTGCTCGTGTTAAAAATAATATTTGAAATTAGTAAAACCTATCGTGTTTTTTTGTCTATAACAGTTTCATTCTTAAAATTCCGTTTTTTTTAGTAACAAAGCAGCCTTTAAAAACTATTAATATCGTTTCTAAAAAATCACGTTCGACTTAAAGAAACGGTTAATGAAAAGCGCTGAAACGAAAAATATGACGAATCATTACGCAAATAACTTTTGTTTTTTCATTAATTTCAATGTTATTCAATAAATATTGTTCATTAATTTCAAGATATAAAATTCTTATCTTACGAAAACTATATTCTATTATTTATAAGTACTATTTATAGTAAAAGTAACAAACTACCAAATACTAATGGACTACCAGATCCATGATTATAATAATAGCATATAAAGTTTACATTGTTGTCACAAGTGAAATATTATTTAAAATTCCAGGTGGTACCAAGGTTACTTTTCGTTACGTAACCGAATTCAAAATATTATCTTTAATCAATAATCGCATAACGGAGCACGATAAACTTTTGCACACTAATAATTAATAGATACATAAAAGAAAAAATTGTTTTTTTATATTTTGTAACACGCGGAGTTAAATCAATACCGATTATTTATTAATGCAAATAAATTGATAAAATATTATTTTGAGATTTTGTAACTTCGAACTCTTTTGAAATCACAGAAGTTAATGAAACATTTAAATTTAATAAAAGAATATCTATAAAAAGATATTTAAATTTAATCAAACAAACGCCTAAGCAAACATCAAACAAGAAACTCAAACCAAAGAAAAATCATTCATAAAAAGGAGAAGAAGAAAACCAAAGAAATCTGGTGGAATAAAAGGAAAAAACAAAGAAGAAGAATAGTTACCGTGTAGAAGAGTTATGAAGAAAAAAAAAAGAATAAGAAAAGGAGTTAAAATTAGCTGAATCGTAATTCAAGCTCTCGCTGGCCTATCTAACGTAACTTGCATTAATGAGTGCGTAAATGCCGCACTCTTTGGCATATTAAAAGAGAAAAGAGGAGAAAAAGGAGAAAAAAAAATTTGAAGAAGAATGAGAAGTAAAAAAGGAAGGTGAGACGTGAGATAAATGGCAATTTTAGTTGTGCTGTTTTTAGTTAACTTTGACGAAGGAAGTATGCTTGATTTCATAACTGTTCTCTTATTTTTTTTTATTTTTTAAAAAGAAGTGAATAAAGAAGGTCAATTAGTTAACCAGGAATGGGGTAATTAAGGTTGAAGCTATGAAAAGTGAATCTTATTTAATTTATGAAATATTGCGTCAAAGAAAAACATTTCTCAGATACCTTTCACTAATTGTTTTTCCTCGGCAATACAATAACGATGGAAAACGTACACAAAAAAAAAAGAAGTTGCTAGAAAAATACTCTTAAAGCGCAATCTCCAACCAAGCAAATAGAGAGTCCAACTAAATTTTAGATTAATTCAATTCTTTATATAAGATTCTGCTTTTTTCTTTTCATATTATTAAATTATCATTGAAAATTAAATGATGCGCCGTGAGTGAAGATTTCTTTTGATTTTTTTCTTTTATTTTGATCGAAGGAAATGTAATTATGCTTTAAACGTGTATTAAAAGCCGTGATCATATTTCAGTCTCTGCTGTTTATATAAATTGAAAAAGAAAATAACAATAGAGACTTTTACCTAAATATTTTTCAATATCAAACTTCCTTGTGCATTTAATTAACTTGTTACTATACGTGCATCTGACTGAAAATATTTTCATATTACCATTGTGTAAGCAACAGGTGAAAGATTTTTTTGATAACCATTATATTAGTTGGAAAGAAAAATCGTTAGAAAACTTTTTTTTTTCTTTCATTCCGTGTACACCCAATATATACGTCTATATATCCTTTCTATGAAGTTGGTAAAACGGTGTCAAAGGGGTTATTATAAAGCGGTCTTTGAATGAAATGTTATATAAAGGCTATTTATGGGAACTTTGATAAAAGTTCAAAAGAGAAAAGAAGTCATCAAATGTATTAGCTGACGGCTTTTACAATTTGTTGCGCTATTTTATCAAAAAACTTTTCGTCAATAAACTGTGAAAATATTATTGCTTTGGAAGCGATGTGTGTCAGGCTTTATAATTAGAGGAATTTTAATCTTTTATGATACAATATTTTTGATAAATTATACATTTTTGAAAATTCTTGATGTAAGTTTTAATATTCTTTGAATATGGCTGTATGGGTAATTTTTAATCTTTAAAAAAAAACTCATTGAAGATTAAGAAAAACTGCTGCAAAATTATGCTTGACTAATCTTTATAGAACAACGGAAAAATTAAAAATCCATGTTTGTTGCAAAAAGTTTTGAAAGAGAAGAACAGATAAATTTCAAATGGTTTTTTTAAAATCACATTTGAAATTTCAATATTTTTTTAATGTTAGTTGATTTGTTTAATAAAAAAATGAAAATAGAATATTATTTATTAAAACAAAAATGTTTCTACTTTATTTGGTCAATTGATTAAAAGTACTTTAGAGAAAACGAGATTTAATTTTCATCCAAATGTGTATAGTACAAAACATTTCTTATTATAATAACTTCTTAAGTTAACATTAATTTATTTCATTAAAAAAAATTTCAAACAGCTTCGTGCACTAATTAAATCGGCTTTAACATGAATAATTAACTTTCCATTTTTATAAAATAACAAAAGTTTCACTACGAGCATAGAAAATCTTTGAAATTTAATTTGCCGATTTCTCTTGTAGATTGTCGCTTAGAAAATAGTTTTTAGAGCAACCATCAATCAGTCGTCCCATGGCATACACAAAAGGTTTTAACTTTTAGTGTATATTGACGAATCGTACATTTTTTTTTCCTCTGTTGAGATCTGTACTTTTGGCGCCAATTAAGAACTCAACGTCATTGAAAACTTCCGCGTCCTTAAAAAGAGAAAAGTAATGCTAGAAACTGATTACCGTTTTCACAAATGCCTATACGTTGAGGAAATTGTAATGGAGAATGAAAAAAAGGAAAAAAGGAATTTAAAAGGAAATACAAGAAAGGAATCCTTACAGGAGGAAACATAAATTTGGACATTGTATGCTTTAGCTTGAAACATTTGAAGAATTGATTAGATACTACATTGCGCAACTTGAATTTTTTTTTCATTATTTTGCTTATTTCCTCGCCTATGATTTATCGATATGATTATAAAAGAGTTTTTATGTTGATTCTAAAAAAAAAAAAATTTATTCTATTCTATAGAGTATTTTATCATTTAATAAAAGTTAAAATATAAAGGTTTTAAATTTTTCATACGTAACGTGCATGTTTATTGTTGTAAGATAAATTTTCTTTTACAAATCAAATACATGATGTTATTATTGTACTTGAATATTTAACGTGAATTTTCGAAGAAAAAATTAAAAAATAATTCACAACGTGAAAATATTATATCACATTTTTAAATAATTTTTTGTAATGTTTTATTAAAATAAAATACTCGATAATTTTGATTTGATAATGTTTAATGGTAAAATAAATGTAAAACTTTTATTCTAATCTGGTTATTCTTAATATTTTTAATGGATGAATTTCATTTTTTAATCAAATTTTATTTAATTAATCGAACTCTTTAAGAGAAATATTAGATTACGGTTTAAATAAATGAAAATTCGTTTTACTGCTAACATTATCAAAAAGTGTACAAATTAATTATCAATTTTTTTCACAATTGATAACTATTTAACCAACTTTATGAATTAATATTATTTCCAAACTCCAAATGAAATCTTATGAAATTTATTAAGTGTTAATTGTTAGAAACTTTAAAAAATTATTTATTTTTCCTCGTAAAAAAATTTTCAAAAAAATAATCGTAATGAAAAAAATTACCGACGCTCTTTCATGTATCCCAAACCTTGAAATTATTCATAAACCAACAAAAAAAAAAGAACACAAAAAAAAGAATCCAATAAAAGCCGTAATTTCCATTTAACACGCGTACGCATAAAACAAAATCAATAACAATTCAACGAAATTCCCAACGAAATTCATAAATATAACTTTTCATTCACAGGCACATGTGTGTAGAAATTCCCCGACAAACTTTATAATTCAAACAGCGACCCATAAAATGTCTCTATTAGATTATCTCCTCTCTTCTTTTCTCTTTCTTTTTTTATTTTATCTTCTATTACCATAAAACAAATTTATTTTTCCGCATAGAAAAAAAAAATTAAGCATCGTTCAATCTTACGGAGTAATTTAAATAAAATTAACATCGTTTGATTTCATCGCGCACGTTAAATATGTGTTGAGGTCAAAATATACGTGTATGTGTGTAACACATAAGTGGGATATTAAAAATTCTTGTTTATACAAATGTTTCGGTATAAGTTCATTTACGAAGAAGAAGAAATAAACGATAAGCCCGATAGTTTAATATTAGTCGTTTTCAATCGTGCTGCCGTCACGTACCAGTACAGATCAACACCGCAGTACTGACACACGACTGATGAGAAAGAGAGAGCGAGAGAAAACGTAGAGAAGATTATTTAGACGGCTTATATACGCGCACGAGTTTTTGTATGAGGTAATTTCAAGTTTTAATGTATTTTTTCTATCGTTTCTTTTTTTTTTTTCTATTTTTAATTGTTGTTCTTCGCGTTTTATGAGGTGAAAAATAATTATTCGTGTTTTTTTTTGTATTTTTATTTGATAATTTTAATGGTTTAAAATCGTGATAGAAAATTTTTAGTGATCAAAGAAGCATCGTGGCTAGTCATTTTTTAGAAATTTTTGTGTTTTAATGATACTACGAGTGAATAGTTTTATAACGTTTTTCGTTTAAAAATATTATTGTGACAAAAACTAATATATTTAGAATTGAGATTTAATAAATAACAAATTTATTATTTCAAATACAAATTAATTACTTTCTTATTTAAAATATTGAAATATCAATAAAAAGTTTCAATAAAATAATAAGTTTACTGAAAAATTATAGTCACGAGGCTGTGGGTTATCATAATAAAGCTAAAATGTAAACATGAAACATTGATAATGTAAGATTTATTAATAATATCGTATTGTTCTTTTATATTATTTATATTGTGAAATTCGCATAGAAAAAAATGGAACAGTGAAAACGTATTTAACATAATTTTATATAATTTAATCATTAAAAAAAATATTCACTTTTTTATTATTTTAATGAATAATTTTTTTTACAATTTTTTATTTAGAAATCTAAATAGTGTTTGTTATTAGTTTTATAAACAAAAGTATAAATCAGTATATTAAATAATAAGTGACTTACAAGAAGGGAAAATGATAAGTAAAAACATTGACCTGACTTTTACGAAATACGTGTTATCTTGACAATTTTTCTATATTTATGATGATTTCGTTTTTATCTATGCTTCAGTATTATAATAATATTAATGTGTTTATATATATTTATCAGATATATTATATGTAAATATTTTTTTTTAATATGAAGTGAATTAAATTGTTGTCGACTTTAATGATATTAAAACACTGATTTTGAAGCTTTAAAAATAATTTTTAGATTTTAAAATATGTCACAGTCACGTTAATGAATGTTTATTTATCGTAGAATTTCAAACTTTGCTAATTTTGATCAAAATTTAATTTTTTACTACAAACGCTTTTAATAACATTAATTATAAAAATATAATTATATTAAAATAATTTATTTTTTTGTAAAATCATAATTAATACAATTTGTTTTACTCTTTTAATTATCACAAAAAATTTTATTAAAAATTTCAAATAAAATATGTAACTATTAACTTTGTTTTTTCCTTGATCATTCACACGATTTTCCTTGCAAAATTCAATAACCGGTAATAATAACGGTATTGATAACGGATGAATCAATTAAAATTCTATGCTTAATTTATGTTTACTGATTAAAGAAATTTTTACATTTCTCGCTATTAACCAAACTCAATCACTTAAGAATCAATATTTAAAAATATCTGATTTTTAATTTTGTTTCTGTGAATTCAAACAAATAAAAAAATCTGTATTAACAGTTCACAAAAGAAGTGTCACATGATTGTTTTTTTTTTAAATTAATGTTTTTACTATTCAACGAACAGAAATAATATGCTTTGTGTTGATTACTTGAAAGTTTAACTTATCTTTTTATCATCTCATTATTTGAACAGTTTGTTTCAACAGAATTAAATGTTTTATATATGTTGATGTTAAACACGTTACTAAATATGGAATTATACTCAATAGGTTGTTAAAAATAATCTGTACTGCTTTGAAAAGAGAAATAGTCAATGAATCTTTTTCTCATTGATATGTAAATTATAAATATTTGATTAATTTTTTCAATTCGATTATTCGAGGTCGTCAGTGGCTCATTCGGTAGAGCGATGGATTCGTAATCTCGAGGTTCTAAGTTCGAATCCCGCTCTCGGCCGATTTATACAAGCACCACTGTACGTTACATGTGCTTTGTTCGCAAGCACACTGACAATCTCCGTCGCTAAATAGCATATCAATGATAGCATAAATGTAGCGACGTTAAATTTAAAAAAATATACATATATTATTGATTTCATTTTCATCTTGACAGCTGAAATCAGTCAAATTTTTTCTAATTTTATTTTAAAATCTTGTTACCAAAATAAGTTTAGTTAAAAATTTTATTTCTAAGCTAATATTGTATTGAATGTTCTTTTCCAACTTATTCTTGAAATAAATTTTTAAAATAACAAATATGATAAAAATTATTATAAAAATAAAAAATTATTCAAATGTCTATAAACCTAGTACTTAAATATTCTAATAACTAAAATAAAATGTTATTTTCATTATACGTAAACAAAAAACTAAAAATTATTAATAAAATTATTACTTCGTGCTTATGCAATAAAACTAATAAAAAAAATTAACAGTTTATATTTTTTCTTCGCAGTTGGATTTAAAGTTCCTAGTTTAATTTTAAAAACCAAGCGAGAGCACAATGCATTCGCTTTTAGCATTTTTTATCCTTGCGACCAGCAGTTCCATATTGGTTTCTGGACAGTTAGACACAGTTTTCCAATGGAATGTCGTTGATTATTTGTGGCCATCTCAAGCTAGAAGGCAAGAGGCTATACAAAATGGGGAATATGATTACTCCCGTATTTTACCTATGGACGTTGACGTGTCTCGAGGTAATTATTTTATTTTTGGATGATATTTCATCACGTGAAAATATTTCATTTAATGATTCTCAAATTTTAGAACTAGATCTAAATACCTAAGTGTTGCGAAATAAAAAGACATTAAATATGAATTTATTTTACATTTTTAATAAAAATCAATATTTTGTAATTTTATGTTCAGAAATAATAAAAATCTTTACAATTTAATTAGAAAATGTATAATGATATCCATTTAAATACACTAATTTATTCAAACGATAAAAATACATTTTTCGCATTCAACCAAACCTTAATTTCTTTTAATGAATCCATTAAATTCTTCTTCATCAGATGGCAGAGTATTCGTAAACTTTCTTGGAATGGACGGTGTACCAGCAACATTAGGTACAATCCGTCAAGATCAAATTGGACCAACTGGACCTTTGGTAAACCCATATCCCGATTGGTCATGGTTCAAAAAAGGCGACTGTGATTCAATAACTAACGTTTACAGAATAGCGGTAAGTTCATTAAATAAATTATCTGCGTAATTACAAAATTTAAAATGTTTATATTTTGATAACATTAATTTCAGATCGACGAGTGCAATAGATTGTGGGTATTGGATACTGGATTTTTGGAAGGCAAAACAATGGATTGCCCATCCCAATTGTTAGCTTTTGATCTCAATACTGATCGACTGGTTCAGAGGATAAAAATACCTAATGAAGTTGCCAGAAACTCAGAAGGAGTAACCTTATTGGCAACTCCAATTGTTGAAACTGATGGGCCTAACTGTGAAAATACAACTGTAAGTATTTCTATAACATTAGAACGCTAAACTTATCAAAACATTTTGAATCCGAAACGTTGAATTAATCGACAGTATGTCAAATTTATATTAAAGTTGATTGTTGGATTGATTCGTTCAGTTTTTTAAGCTTCAAAATATCAAATGAAAAGAATATTTATTTTTATCTACATTTTCTAATCAAAGCAAATTCAATTTAATTTTTAAGGTATTTATGGCCGATACAATGGGCGAAGCTTTAGTAATTTACAACGGCGTACGCTTATTCCGTCTTGAAAATCCAGTATTCCATCATTCCGACGATGTATCAAACATAACAGTTGGCAACGAAACATTACAATTAAGCGGTGGCCTTGTTGGTATGGACATATCACCAAAAATATTCCCCGGTGAAAATCATTTCCTTTACTTCCATGCCCTTGCATCGTACGATATGTATGCCGCTGACACTCAAGTACTTAAACGTAGTACTTATGGAGACACGGTTAAATTCCTTGGTTCGAAAAACGTACTTCCTAGCCAAGCTGTTGGTATGGCTTTCTCTAGTAGCAGTACATTATTCTTCGGATTGACCAGAGAAATCGCTCTAGCTTGTTGGAACAGATACAGATCGCTCACCCCGGAAAATATTGTGAGTTGATATATTTTTATTATCTTTATTTTCGTAATGTTTAACTATACAATTAATTTGATTAAGAATATTGTTTTATGCAGCGCAGCATAATAATTTTGTGTAGGTAAAATTATTAATCAATTTAAATAATTTCGAAACGAATTATATCGTTTACAAATAAAGTTATTGAATTAAAAAATCCATAAACTTTTATATCTTTTAACTTCAATATTAACTTTTTAATAATTCAATACGTTTTTGAAATACGCGCTTTACGTTACAATTATACTGAAAAAGCATGTAAATCATTACGATATTCAATTATAAATATTGCTTTACATTTAGAAATAAAACGTTAATAAAAACATGATATTCCTATAAACTTCGTTAAACTTTGCGTAAAACGAGATTACGCGAAAATCAAAGTAATTACGTATTTTTTTAAAAATCCTTTATACTTGCAAATTTTCCATAAATGAACATTTTAAATAAATAAAATACGCGTTACATTTAAATAAATAAACATGTTACAAAAGCAATGAACGTGTATAAATAAATTACATAATATTCCGCTAAAAGTTTGCCAATAATGAATATAATATGCAAAGTATTTTTCAACTTCTGAAGTATGTATATTTTAAGTAAAGCAGATCGTAATGGTAGTGAAGTTATAATAATTAAACGATTAGCCTATACTCTATTTGCATTAGAATTTTACATTACATCACGTTTAAACTGTTTAATAACTCATTAAAATTTTGCATAATTTGATAAAATTTATATTTTTGCTCGATTAATTTTAATCTGAATTATTAAATCCACTTAGGCGTATGTGTTATCAAACCATGAGAAATTCCTCTAAGAACGGAATGTTCAATATTTTGATAAGTATAATATTTCAGTGTATTATTGAAAAAGGGAAAAAGAATATCATTTCGATGAAATAATGCTGTATTTTAAAATTTTTGTATTATAACGAAAAGGCAATAAAAAGCAAGAGGTGCTTGAAAATAATTTAACGTTAAATGCCTCGTAAAGTTGATTTTAGTGGCCGAGAAAATTACTGACCGTTACAATGGACACAATGACTAACAGAGTTATATTTAAAACGTTTTATAATTAGTCAGTAACAGTAATATCCCATTTATTTTTTTCTTTCTTTTATTTTTTTTTTTTAAATCTCTTTAAATAGTAAGTCTCGCTGTACTTCAATTAGATTGGAAATTGTACTCTGAAATTCTTTCTTATTTTTTTTCTTTGAGGTTATGTTTGCCTGAAAAATATAGCGCTACTGACCTATTTTCTATTTTTACGAGTAATTTTGGAATTATTTGTGTCAAGTAATTTAGTAATAATAGAAAAGAAAGAAAAAATAATTTTGCTTATTTTTTTCATGGTATTTATTTTTTCCTCTCAGCAAATCGTGGCTCAAGATAACGAACGACTCCAATATGCAAACAGTGTGAAGGTCATACCACCAGTACGTCAGAACGATGCTGAAGAAGTATGGGTATTAACTAATCGGTTCATAGGATTTCAACTTGGTCTACTCGATGCCAATGACATCAATTTCCGCATATTAAGAAGCCCAGTCAGAAGACTGATTGCTGGTACCAAATGCGAAATGCCACCAGAAGTACAACTTTCTCTTCAACAAATCAATAACAAAAACAGCGAAGATGATAAACTTATTGTACAAAATTGAGATTTAAAAAAAAGAGATAGAAAAAATAAAAATTTTATAATGAACAGAATGTTTATAAAAAGAATGAATGATGCTATTGTTTAACGAAAATGCAATTTTCTTTTTTCGTGAGCTAGATATCTGCTTATTGATATCGTGTATATTAAAGTTCGTGACATGAATTTTATTTCAATTGTTTTTAATAAAGATTGATTAAAATATTTAAAAATAATGTTTCTTTTTATTCTTTTTTTGCTATTTTTTAAAAACTTTTTTTATATTATCAAATAATACATTATATATTGTTAAATTTTAGTTGCAAAAATTTTTTATTAAATTTTCATGTAACAATTAAAAAAATGAATACGTTCCCATAAATAAAATTTTAATAATTTATAACTTTATTATTAACTATGAAAAATTTTTCGTAACTTTAAGTTTTTCAAATTATTTTTGATTTATTAGTAAATTATTAGAATTATAATTGGTGTATCAACAATTCTTTTATAATTTTAAAATTTTTCATTGCCGTAAATTATTACAGGCTAAATAAAAATTGCTATTCATATTCCCTCTTAAATTATAAATGTATTTGATTGATTATCCCTTTTTATCCAATGATTGGAATTGCAAATTTAAAAAACTACTTTCTATTTACGTAGCAGGCCTTATTTTATTAAAATCTAAAATAATTAAACAATTCACTGGATCAGATAAGTAGCTTTGCAATAATAATTACAAGTAATATGCAATATAATTCCCACGTACTTACTCTTATGTATATATTGGCTTATTATTATAATGACTGCAATGAAAATTTTGCAATTTATTTAATTATCTGAACTTGCAAAAAAATGAAAAAATTCTAGATCAGGAATTTTTTATTGTGCAGAAAAATAAACTTTACCATTTTTAATTTACTTGAAAATAAAAAAAAATTGAAAATATCAGAAATCTATACTCTTTAACCAACACTTCCGATAACAATACCAGTGAAAAAAGACTCATTAAGAAAAAAAGACATCATCATCTCATCGGTGCTTTAACGACTATTGCAAACATTTTCTAGCTTGTCAGTCCATGTATAAAAACCCACAGTGAACGCACGCGCGCGACGGTCAAAGCCTCCATAAGTTTGAAAAAAAAAAAATAATGAAAAAAAAGAGAGAAAAAAAAAATAAATAAAAGAGAACCTTTGATATATAAACACAAAGTGAAAGGTGTACACGCGCTCGCGCTAGCAAAAGGAGAAGTGCCTTCAAGTACCGCAAAGTATATATACAGTTAAGTTTTCTCTCTCTCGCTCTTCTCTTTTTTTTCCCTTTCCTTCTTCCTTCGAAAGTGCGCAAAACTTTCCTTATCCTCAAATATACAATATATACATATATATATATATATATATATATATATATGCACAGAGTGTACCAGTCTTGTACTATGAGAGATGAAAATGACATGCAACTACTCTTCTCACGGCGCTTTTCACTCTTAGTTTTAACTCTTTTAAACTTCGTTGTGCATCAATGTATTTATATATACATATAAGACTAGTTTTATGTAACGATGTAATATCATTCGTTTGTCTTTGCAAAGTCATAGTTCCTTTTATTTTTTCATTTATTTATTTTGTTATTATTTTTTTTTATAATTTATGTATTTTGTATAGATATTAAACTATAAATACGATCATAAATTATACATGTTTTAGTATAGGATCACGTGTAGTGGTTATAACTTTGATTACTACATAAATCACTTTGATCATATAGGAAAGAATACGGAAGTTTTTTACGATGTGGAAAATGTATAATTTTTTTTTTTTTTGATGAATTGTCAATGAAGTCATTTGGAAAATTGATTATTATTTTAATGTATCTAATCCATATATCATATGTCTTATACACTCATTTGTAAAAAAAAAATTTGTTTCCGATTAAAATTATGATTGAATGAACCGGTGTGTGGCTCAGTCGGTTGAGCGTTGGATTTGTAATCTCGGGGTTCCGAGTTCGAATCCCGCTCTCGGCAACCGATCGATGCAAGCACCAATGTAGGTTACATGTGCTGAAGTTCACAAACACACTCACGAGCTCCGTCGCTGATTAGCATTACAAAATAGCATAAATATAGCGACGTTAAAGTATAATAAAAAAAAAAATTATAGATAATTGGTTTATTACTTCATGTTTATTAACAAGAAGATTTGAAAAAAAAAATTATTATTTTATTTTAAAAATCATAAAACTTTTAATTTTTTTTTAATTTAATAGGTATGTTTTAAAAACCATTCTCCTTCTACCATTGTGAATTGATATTTACAGAACTATTTGTTCTATTAATGTTGATGACTAAGACGAAGTACATAATTTTTAACAATAATAATGATAAACATTCATAACTAACAAAAAACCGAGAACTTCACATAAAATTTTAACAAAAATTATTCCCAATATATTTACAAAATATTATTTACAACCTACATTGATATTGATCTTTACATTCAATCGAATGCATGTGCGTGCATATTTTACAATAAACGATAAATACTTAAACTAGAGTTGATGAATTTTAATAGATTTCAAAACAATACTGCCGATTCAAAACCGGATACATCAATAAAATCGGTATACGCGCTCAATTTTTTCTAATGAAATTACAAGTCTATTGAAATATTCAATTTAAAATAATGAAAAATTTACTAAAGTGAAATCTATAATTTCACTCTAATATAGTATAATCAATTTAACTCTAATAAGGTAAAATCTCATTGAATTTCATCTCCATTCAAAGATAAGAGTGAATTTTTTCGCCCTACTTTATTCAGCGCATAGATAATACAACGAACTCTCTTTCATTCAAAAAAGAAAAAAAAAATATTCCCAATACACGAAAATGATTGGACAAAGGTCAGTAAACTGAGACCAGCATCGTCTAAAACTAGGGCATGGTCAGTTTATATATTGGTTAAATGTATACACACATATAGATTAAAATAGGTATTTGCTTTCTCTCTAAGCTCTGCAACAAATGTAACGCCACTCCCGCTACTGATTATTATTACCTGACCTTGAACAAAAACGTACCTACGTTTACATGTACACACGCACATACACATCCACATGTACACACGCACTTTTATAAACGAATACAATAGAAGCTTGTTTTATTAGTTTTTTTTTCCTATTTTTTTTTTTCATTCTACGCCGTTTCACGGGTATAATAAAGTTTATGTATTTTATGGGTGAGAATGAGGTGCACAAGAGGGTTATAAAGTTTTTCATAATTGATTGGTTTCAACACCTATTATTATAATTTTTCACATATTCTTTAGAATTTTGCATACGATTAATCGGGGTTAATGAGGTATTAATAATCATTTTTTTTTTCTTCAAACCCGAAATTCAAGTTTATTTTTGGCTAAATTTTTAAGCGAAAAGGGAGAAAGTCATAAATGAAATTACATAAATTGACCAAGACGAGTACACATAAACGATTATTTAATAATTTGTTTTTTTTTTTTTTATTTTTCGTGAATTACCATTTATTTATGAAGATGTAATATCAATAATTTAAAGTTTATGGTCATTAATGTGAATCGTATAGTCTTGTGCAATCATAACTTTATTTTATACTTTCGTTACATCTAAAGTATGGTACACATCGATTATAATATCAATACGTTATTTTTTTGAAAAATTTAAATATTTACGATTAATTATATTACAATAAATAATATTATAAATATCATAATTAAAATAATTTTTAACACGCACATGCACACATATTCATATATATATATATATATATATATATATATATATATATATATATATATATATATATATATATACATTCGTCACAGCAATGTCCGTTATGGAAAGGAAGCATTATGTAATTGATGAAATACGGTGGATTATTATTTTAAAATACTATAAATAACACGTTTACAACGGGCCGGACTGATTATATGCCTTTAATATTTCTCACGAACCTTATATAGTCACATACGTTTCTTGCCAGAAAAGAAAGAAAAAAGAAACAAAGATGCATTAAAAAAAGATACTTCAATATAAAAGTTATACCAAAATTTCCATTCTATTGTTATAATAATTATAAATGAATTTTTCGTTAACAATGAATATTTTTAAGTTTAGAATTGTTTATAAGAGCAAAACATATATATGCTTTATGTTATTTTTAGTTAAATAAATTGCAATGTAAAAAAAAGGTAAAAGATATAAATTATTATTATTTTTTTTAAAGATCAAAAGAATTAATTTAAAAAATTTACAAAGCTTACATTTTCAAATCTTTTATTTTGATTTAAAACCACTAATTTGAAAAATTTTAATTTAAACCTGACCTTAAAAAAAAAGAAAAGAAACACAGTGAAAACCGCAGAACATAATACAGTCATTAAATTATAAAATTTAGTAAGCTCACGATACTTAATAATATAGCTTAATATATTCTAATAACCCCCTTTCTCATTCTTCTTCTCTCTTCGTCATCTTGCACTTGTAATAACGAAATTATTAACGTCTGGACAACTCGCAGCGAGAAGAAGAAGAAAAAAAAGGAAAATAAAAAACAAAAGTGCAGGAAAAACAAAACAAAAAATTAACTCTCCCGTTTCGTAATGCATTTCGGGCGCATGTACTCTTGACTCTCGGCCGTTACATTAAAAAATGACAGTCTTGCTGCTTTTGAAATTGCACTATACACACGAAGTGGAACATTCACGCCGCTATACCGAGTAGCGCTCCAAAAAAAAAAGAAGAAAAAAATATAGAAGTCATATGCCTTTTGTCGTGAAACGAAATTTTTCTTTTTTTTCCTTCGTAAACGTTAGCAACGGGCGTATAAATAAGAAAAAGGAAGAAAAAAAAAAGCTAAAAGATCAGAAATTAGGAGAGACGAAAATAGAGCGAGACAGATAGAGAAAGGAACCCCCATCAGGTATAAGTTTTTAAGCAACGATGAGAGTTATAAGAATAAAAGAGAGCGAGAGTAAGATAGAAAAAAAAGAGCGAGTAAGAGAGAGAGATAAATATGACGGTGGGGCAAATGTATATACTTTCACAGAAAGGCAATGGGCTAATATTTTCCCTGACTTTACATCTAGTAACTTCGGCATTGATAACGCGAACGTCGTACCGTACAGCCGCGCGTTTGTTTCTTGTTTTTCTTTTTCTACTCTATTTTTATTGTTCCTATATATACAATTAATAATATTCGAAAAATTGTTATTTATTTTTAGTAAAAACTTTTGTTTCAAGCACAATAATTAAAATTAAGTATTTATTTATTTAGATTAAGAAGTACCGACATATTCGTTACTTTAATGTTTCGCCAAAAATGAAAGAGTATTATTCGAAATGTGAATTTCGGTAGTGTTAATCTTCGCAATTATCAACATTTAAAAATAGTGAAAACTCGTGGGAAAATGTGAGAATCAGCAAGTTTCATCAGACTTTAATTTTGCCACTTTAACGACACACAAGTGCTCGAAAAATATAACGTTACAGACGTTAAAACTAAAAAAAAAACGAAACAAGTGTTCCTTTAGAAAAAAAAAATAAAGAAAAAAAATGTATCTACCATTGTTACTGTGGGCAATCGTAGGTTTGGCCAAAGCCGAATTACAAACTGTTTACGAATGGAAGTACTTGGATTTTTTGTGGGATTCAGATGAGCATAAGCAGGCGACAATAAAATCCGGCGATTATAATTCTTCGAGAGTATTACCATCAGATTTAGCAGTTGCTAAAGGTAATAATCCACGTCTTTATCTCTTATTTCATTTTTATTTTTATTACTTACGCTTATGAAAGACTTTTTTTTCTTTATGAAAATCTCGTTAGCTTGATTTAGTTTTAATGACCCTCTTTTTTTCGGGGTATACAGATGAATTGTAGAGAAAAGTTGAATACAAATCAATGCGAAATGGGTACTATAGATTTGCTTAAAAATCTTTCTTTTTAGTTTAATTGTTGAAATTAACTTAATTAAAATTATACTACACAGTTGTCCGATTAATCTTAACTGTAATATCAAAAATAAAATAAAATTTTAAAATATTTAATAAAAAATAAATATTTATGTTATTTATATTTTTTAATGTATCGATTTCCGACTATTAATTAATTAAATAAATAAATCGTATGATTTGTTTAAATAATGTATATAGGAAGAAAATTTGATTTTATTCAATACGAAAATTAATGGCATTTATCAAAAAAAATATAAACCAATATTTATTGGAACCTATTAGAATTGATATTTGAGGTCGTCAGTGGCTTACTCGGTAGAGCGATTGATTGATAATCTCGAGTACTCGAGTTCGAATCCCGCTCTCGGCTAATTTATACGAACACCACTGAACGTTACATGTGCTTTGTTCACAAACATACTGACAACCTCCGCCGCTACTTAACATCGTTATGATAGTATAAATACAGTGACGTTAAATTAAATAAAAATAAAATAAATTATAAGTATTATAATGATTATTATATTTTTCAATAATAAATTGAAAAATAAAATAATCTTTTTATGAATTCCACGATAAATCGAATAAGCCCTTCAAATAGCGATAATTTTACTCTGAAAAACGCACAATATTTTGACATTACCGTCTCATAATTTAGAATTAAAAAAAACATTCGTTAAATTATTTAATATACTTCTCGTACTTATTATTTAATTTTCGTACAATTAAATTCTGCATTACTTTAGAAATACACACATTAAAATGAGCCATATATGGCAATTTAAATTAAAATAAGAGCAGTATAAACTTTCATAATAAAAAAAAAATTTTACATAATCAAAGTGTATCTCGATTAAAGTTAATTTTATATATTTTTTTTTATTATATATTACGTTTTAATGAAAAAAATGATTTAGGGTTTCGAGTGAAAGTCGTTTATATTTTTCTTAAATTAAGTGTTTAAAAAGCCTAATGATATAACATTAAATGGTCCTTAAAAAGTGCATTATTTTTTTAAACGTCTTATTATGATCTTAATAACTTTATTTTTTAATTTAAACAATGTAATAAACAATAGATAAACCGAACGATTGTCAAAATTCTTATTCAAAATGTATCTTAAAATAATTTTTCATCAAAAACTTCATTAAAAGCTTAATTAAATTTTTCGGTAATGTAGAAAATTTTAAATTCAATGAATAATATTATCCGTTGAATTAAATAGATTAAACTCACGTTAAATTTGATTTTGATTAAAAAAAAGAAAGATGAAAATCATCCCGTGATTTATTTTCCAAATTTCATATATTTGTCAATGTCAATATCTTTCTTGACAAGTATTTCTCGCTTATAAACTTTGTATTTGATATTAAAAAAAAGAAAAAAAAGTAAAATTGAATATTTAATACGAGCTTAAAGTATCGGACAATAACACGGGCGATATTGCATTAATTTGAATATCAATACATGTAAAAAGACATGAATTTCATAACGCGTTTATTTCAATAAAATAAGATCATTATTTTAATTTCTTTTTTTTTTATTATTATTATTTTCTTCTTCGGTAAAAGGATGATGTATTTTAAACATACAAGTTTAATAAAAAGAAAATATATACGCGCATGTATGTGTACGAAAGGTGGCAAAATGTAATATACATGTAAGCGAAAATAAAGTGTCCTGTTTATTTTATGTAATAAAATTTTCGCGATTACCCTCGTATTTAAGTAACATTTTTAAATGCACGTAATTATTAAATCATAATTTTAAAAAGAGGAATACTTTAAAAGTGCGTTAAATCGTTCGATTAATCACTCGGAACGATTTTATTCATGAGAAAAATGTTTACAAAATCGATGTTATTTTCTTGTTTTCTGTTTTTGAAATGACGAAAAGTAAATTTTGATTCGATAATAACTGGTCTATAATCGATTTATAGTAGGTGTTGAAATTATGTATTTTGACTTGCGTTGATTTATTGCGTCTAGGCTAACTTGTCTGTTTCTACTGATGATTTTACAAGAATTTAAAATTCTAATGATATGATTTATTATTTTCAAAAACAGATTTTTTAAAAAAATTTAATTACGTACTTTTAATGTAAAACGTTATGATAAATTACGCATATTTATTATTAATTATATGATTATTATATAAAATATTTATATTACATCGATGAAAAAAAAATATGCAATGAACATGATATAACACGAGTTTATTTAATATTTAAAAGGTTCATTTAACTGAAATCATTGATCCAAATAAATTATGCTTGGAAATTTTCAGTCTTTAATAATTAATGATCAACGTAATATTAAAGTAAATAAATACGTTTATAACATTTAAAAATATATATTTTTTTAACAAAATTTCGTATACGTAAAACAACAATCAACCCTTGCATCTCCAAATTTTTCCCATTTTATAATTCGCAAAACCATTAGGTACTACCTTCATTTAAAATTTTTTTTTCTCACATGTATAATAAGGTCGGTAGCCGGTGTGCCTTCTTGTTTCTTTATTATTATTTCGTTTTTTTTTTTTTCCTAAATCCTCTTGTTTCTTTATTACTCTTTCGGATTATTCTCATTAGTAAGATTACATTTAAAACAACACGTGGGACTCGCCGCCTATTGAAATTTATACCTTGCTTTTCTCAGTTTTTTTTTTTGCTGTTGTTGTCTTTTTTACTCTTCTCTCTCTCTCTTCTCCTTTTTAAGATTATAAAATTAATTGCGCCCATGAAATTAACGTGCAAATTACGAGTTATTTCGAAAACGTTTCCTTTTTACACGTGTACGCGTACGCGCCTCTACTTTACACGTGTGTATATGCGCGAGCAAAAAGAAAAGAAATAAAAGAAAAAAAGTGACACAATAATAATGTGTAAAACCTACTTTTACTCCTTGTCTAAACAAAGGAAATGATCAGTTGTTTGCATTATTCGAAGAAGTGTTTATGAGCATTATTATTAAATTATTGTATTTTCTTGAGACTTTTAGAATTATTGTCTCTCGAATTATCTTTATTTTTATTATCATTACATCTGTATTACAGGATAGAATCTTTTTAAGAATTTCAGCTTGGAAAAAAGGAGCGTATACGTAATTTGTAGTTAATAAAAAAAAAAATAACAGCAGCAACGGTAACTATTTCTTTGATTAGTTACAGTAATTTTCAGTCCCGTGGGCTGTGTCTTGTAGCAATTAAAAACTAACTTTATTAGTTTAAAAAATAAATACTCCGTGTCAATTTGAAGAGAGAAAAAAAAAGATTGCTCGCTCGGTAGTAAATAAAGAAATTTTAACGTCCTTCGAGCGCGTTTTAATTTCTTTTATGGGAATGTTACTCGAAAGTTGATTTGAAGTTATTAATGATTTAATTATATGTAGAATTTAATTTACAATGAATTGTCGTATGTGATTAAAAAAAAAATGATCGAACAATTATTTTGAAAAATATATTTTAAAAAAATTGCTAGGACTTACAGCAGTATTGGGGTTATCGGGTTAACTCACCTGTAACAGAAAAAAGAAACAAAATTTTTTTAATTAATAAACTTTTGGATATTAAATGAATTTGTTGACTCTTAAAAGTCATATTTTTCGTTATGATTTTTCAATTATTTAAAAAAATCTCATTCGTATCGTTAAGTCTTCAGAGTATAATATGCAAATCATTTTTTGGTATAATGTACAGGTAATGAATGATTTTTTGAAATTCATTTCAATAGTTACATGATTTTTTAATATAATTTTCATAAATATTTTAATTAACAATATTTAAACATGGTTTGTGTTGTAATTTTACAAAAATAAAATTCTATATTATTCATTCCATGTTTTTTTTTAATTTTATTTTTAAGGTTACTAGTTTAATTTTCATTTTAACCTATTTACAATTTCAATATGATTCGGTAAAGTTTTTGTTTAATAATTCAACTAAACAATTAAACTGTGTCAAGATTTCTACAATCTAAAATTGTTTATTTAATTTCTTGCTCTATTAAAAAGCTGTTAACCTTCTAGACAAAACTAGAATAAAGATCAAAATACTTCCTAGAAATTCAAGCCAAAAAAAGCTTAAGAAGAATATAAAAAATCATCATAATCAAAATAATCAATGAAATCATCGATCAATCTCTTCAACACTTATAACCATATATTTTCTTTTTTTTTATATTTTAAAAACAGATGGCCGAGTATTTGTATCACACATTGGTTACGCAGGCGTACCGTCACGTTTGAGTACAGTATCAAGTCGTAGTCAAGCTGCATCTGGTCCTCTATTGTCGCCTTATCCCGACTGGTCTTGGCATGCTCGAGGCGATTGCAATGGCATAACCAGCGTTTACGGACTTGCCGTAAGTCTCTTTTTCTCTCTCTCTTTCGTACAACAATCTTTTTGCCTTTTTTTTTCTTGCTCTTTCTCTTTATAAACTTGCTCCTTGTTTCCCTCTTTATATGTGTATATATGTATATATATATATATATATATATATAAATTTTTTTTATTATGTGCTTGCCTTTTTGCACAGTTGAACCGGCCTTTTAAACTTTCTATTCAGCGCACGCGTCGTTTGGTGATACCTTCGCAAAACGAGTCGTGTGCGTGGGTATTGATATATTTGACTGTGATTATCTGGAGTGTTCCATGGGATTATAGATTGGAAAGATTTTTTTTCTTACTTTTTTTTTTTTTATTTTCTTTGTTGAATATTTCTTTGAAAATTAATTATAATTGTTAATAAGGAAAAGAAAAATTGTTTCCAGTAGGTTTCGTGCTTAGACGTAGGATTTGAAATGTTGAAACAATAGGAAGCTTGTTTATGAATTTTTTTTTTTATTTTTTCTGTCTCGCTTTTAAAATTATATAATTTTCTAGAATACGTTATTAAGTGATTTGAATAAGAATCAGACTCGTTTTAAAAATTTTTTACGACTTCTCTTTTTTTTTCTAACACGTGCTAATTCGCACTCGAACAATCGGATTTAAAATCTACTCTATAATGAATTCTCTAAAAGAGCAGGTTTAAAAACTAGTTTTCTTTTTTTTTTTTTTTTTTTTAAAGAAAAAAAGGGGTGAAATGTTAATAAGCACGTTAGCATAGAGAAAAAAAAAGTAGCAGCATACGAATGACAACAAAGAACAATGCGTGCATATATGAATTTAAATACGTATCTAAGGAAAATTAAGAAAAACACAATTTAAGTAGACATGCAGAGAATAATAAGCCATATATGTTATTTGTGCTTTTTTTGTAGACACTGAAATGTTGTACTGCATAGTTTGGATAATATAAGTTTAGAATTTTTCATATTGTTGAATGCTTTATAATTGCTGGTTTCTGATAAAAAAAATTTACAAATAATTGTTTGCAATGTATGTTTCATTACACTCTGAAAATTTACTTCGCGGATAACTAAATATTGTTAGATTTCTTTTGTAAGGTAAATATTTAATAAAAATGCATAGAAACAAATAATTTAAATAGTATAGTAAATTTTTTTTCTAATTATAAAAATACAGCGTTAGTTTAAAAAGTAATATCTATGTTTAATTACTCACAGAAAGTCTCAGTTTGATTCTTTATCAGAAACAATTTATTTCAAAATTAATTGCAAATAGTAACATTTACAATATTACAGCGTAAAAAACTGTTAAGTAAATCTTAAATAATAATTCATAAAGATTCAAACGTATACATTTATTTCCTGTTTATGTTTTATACAATTTCTTTAAAAAAGTAGCTTGGAATTGTCATTCAAATGTCAAACAGTTATCAATTTTAATTTTACCAATAATTTCAGTTACACCATTTAAATGCAATTAACATTTTAAAATCTTTATATTACTATAGTAAAATTTACGTCATTATTAAATTAGTAACGTTAACCTTACATGGAACACTTCATAAATCAATCATCGATTCCAGACTATCATATACTGTCTGCATAAAAAAAACGCCGGCATGCAAAATAAAAATTAAAAAAAATAAAGAAACGAGGGAAACAACGATAAAAAAAAGTAAAAAAAAAGAACAAAAAAAAAGCATAAACGATAAAAAAAAGAAAAACTAGAAGAAAGCTATGAGCTTAGAGAAATTTGATTTTGACAGATCGATCAATGCAACAGGTTGTGGGTTTTAGATACCGGAATCACGGAACAAAGCCCGACAGCTAAAGTATGCCAAGCGCAGTTACTTGCATTCGACCTTACAAGGGACAAATTAGCTAAAAGGATCAAGATACCAAATCACATTGCACAAAATGATCAAGGCATGACGCGTCTTGTTAAGCCTATAGTTGAAACCAAAGGACAGCAATGCGATCATACAACGGTAAGAATTTTTATTTATTTATTTATTTACGTCTTATCCTTTTCTCTTACTTCTTATTCTTATTCTTCTCCTTTTCATTTAAAATTCTTTTTCTTATACGTCAAGATCAGCTGAAATGTTATGTAAATCTATACCCGATGTTGAACTGCTCTTTTTTTGTTTTATACGCGCGTGCAATCGAGTTTCAAGTTTGAGGTTAGGAATTGCAAAGCGAATATGTAAGAGCGTCACGTGACGGAAAAACTTTATGTTATTGATATACGTTATTAAATTTTCGCATCGGAGAAAGTTGCCAGAAGATAATCTTTTCCTACAAGCTTTCTAAAGGGTATTAAAGGTTATTTGAATCAATATAAAAAGTATCATGAGACTTAGAATTTATTCCCAAAGTAGAAATTCAAGATATTAATCTATTCATTAATTTTTATCGCGTCACTGACTTCTTAAACGTGACGTTGATAAAAATGTTTATTTGAGAATTAAACTTTATCAATGAAATCAAGTTTAATTTGTCCAACGTTAACGAAAATGTATAAATAAAAAATAAACTGAAATCGCTTTCAATTAAATTGAATTAGTTTAATGAAGTAACGTCTGGTTTGAATGTCAATAAACAAACGTTTAATTGTTATTTAAATTGCATGCAAAATGAATGGAAAAAAATAAAAATTGACGAAAAGCAATCAACTATTTTAATTAATCATTTTAAACGAATTTTTATTTAAATTCACAAGCAAATAAATTACAATTCACTCTCAAATCTTATTTTCGTTCATCGACGGTCGAAATATTATTTAAATTAGAACACGCGGAATTAATTGAACAAAACAAATAAATTAAGTATACATTTTTAATATATGAAATAATGTAAAAAAAAAATTTTAATAGGATGAAGTTAATGGTCGTAAATTATTTAAAATACATACATTAGAATCTAATGGCTTACTGTCACTTTATCAATAAACATTTTTCTTTTTTACAATTTTTTTTTCATTTATAATACAAAAAATGGGTAAAAATAATCTCAGGCAATATGAGTTTTTATCCATTGAGAAAATAATAAAAATAAATAATATTTTTGAAATCGTTATAATTTTCAATATTTTCTGCAAATCTAAAACGGATGTCCAAGCAATTATAGATAAACAGAAACTCAAACAGTTATGATAATTTAAAATAGTCTTTTGTTCATTTTTTTTCTTTTTTACAAAATAAAACGATATAATATCTTCCCATAAATTACAAAACGATATATTTGATAAATATGATAAACCGGCAAGCTGTACACAAGATTGATAGATTTCTTATTTTACAAGTGGTTCAATTAATTTCCAATTCACAATGTAACGAGCTCGTTTCGCTTTTATCTAACATCTGAAAAAGCTACCTTTCCTAACTTTTGTTGCGAAAGTTTTCTTCTCCTTTTTTTTTCTCTCTCTCTCTCTCTCTCTCTTTTTTCATTCCTCCATTGTTATCGGACTTTTGAATATATAATTATAGCCATTGGTAATTTTATACTTCTATATTTTTTACATGTCATAGCCGATTATAACGTGTAATTTGAATAGTAATTCATCCATCGCTCACTTTGTTAATAGGAAAAAAATAATAATAATAATCATAATGGCAATAATCAATGGTTATTGTATTATACATTTAATTTTCAAGACTATATTGTCAACTCGTTAGGATTTGTAAGTGACATGTACAACAGAAATATTTCATTCCCACATTTATTCAATGGCATATATGCTAATAAAAATTTTTATATTTTAGGTCAGTCAGATAGTATTGAGATTTTTATTCAAACATGTTCTTTAGTTTTTATATTTAAATAAATTTTTACAAATATTTAATATAGTTCAATAATATCATTATTAAGTATTACTCAAATAATGTGGTGTTAATGCATTTTATTTAAAAATTAATAAAAACTAAAAAATTAATTTCTTTTAATAATTTCAAACGTTGCCCTGGTAGAAATGTGAGCATTAAAAATGGTGTATATAAAAATTTGAGGTTATTAGTAATAATAATGCCAAAGAAATGGCCATTAAATGTTAAAAAAAGCGTTTCCATTTCTACTGGTCATAAATTAGTAAAAAAAACGTTTCAATTTCCACCAGGGTGATTCATAAAGTTATATTTAAGAATAACAATACTACAATTATAAAAATATATATTTGATTGTCGAGCCGGCGAGTGGCTCAGTCGGTAGAGCGTTGGATTCGTAATCTCGGGGCTCTGAGTCCAAATCTCGCTCTCGGCAGCCGATTGATACAAGCACCACTGTACGTTACATGTGCTTTGTTCATAATCACACTTACGAGCTCAGTCGCTGATTAGCGTTACAAAATAGCATAAATATAGCGACGTTAAGAGGAGGTGGAGTATATCTGTCCTTTTCTAATCAAAGAATTGATTTTTTCACAAAAATTAATAATTGTAGCAAAAAATAAGAAGAAAGCCCCATCTCGTATAATAAAAAGCAAGATTTTCTTTTATGAGGAAAAATTATTTTTATCGATTCGTTTTGAAGAAAACCTTGAAAAACTGAATTGTCCATCCTAACCTTTATTTTTTAAGTTTTTCAAGGTTTTCTTCAAAACGAATCGATAAAAATAATTTTTCCTCATCAAAGAAAATCTTGCTTTTTATTATACGAGATGGGGCTATCTCCGTATTTTTCTCTACAATTATTAGTTTTTGCAAAAAAATTAATTCTTTAATTAGAAAAGGACAGAGATATACGACCTGCTCTTAAAGAAGAATAAAAAAAATATATATTGGATTATAATTGTTTATTAATAATGAATTTTTGTTCAATAAAATTTCTTATAAAAACTGTGTTAATATTTTATTAAGCAAGTTTCTGTGATTTTTCTAAAAAAGAATTTAAAAAATTATCAAAATTAACATAATTAAACAATGACAAACAATAACTTAAAATATTTGTGAAACAAACAAACGAATAAAAAAGCAAGCAAACAAACAAAAGCACCAA
The DNA here is from genome assembly GCA_017163975.1 of Anastatus disparis. Taxonomy (NCBI): domain Eukaryota; kingdom Metazoa; phylum Arthropoda; class Insecta; order Hymenoptera; family Eupelmidae; genus Anastatus; species Anastatus disparis. The sequence continues at coordinate 1,146,644 of JAFFSR010000218.1, read as the reverse complement.
TATTACATCTTTTGGCTTTAAAATTGGACTTAAAGGACAAGCCCTACTCAAAGGGCGTTTATAATACGAAAATCTTCAATTATACAAACTGTTAAGAGCAGATGTGCTACGTAAACGAAACTTTCTGCTAAAGTCAAACGAAGTAACTTTAGCTTAAAGCCTCTCTCTCTCTCTCTCTTCTTCCTTCTCATCTTCTCGTGCTAAAGCGCAATACATATACATATTTCCACTTTCCTTCCAATGTATTACTTAACTATTTAAAGCTTCGGGCTCTAATAGCACGCCTTTTTTTTAAAGAGAAATTTTTAACAATTTATGTACATATGGTTTGAAAAAATTGACGTTTATATTAAATGCATTTTGCATTGACAACGCCAAATTTATTATATTCGTAAAATATTTCAAAGAACCCTGGTAGAAATGTGAGCATTAAAAATGGTGTGTATAAAAATTTGAGGTTATTAGTAATAAAAATGCCAAATAAATGGCCAATAAATGTTAAAAAAAGCGTTTCCATTTCTACTGGCCAAAAAATGGTAAAAAAAACGTTTCAATTTCCACCAGGGAATCCTCGTATATTTTTAATTTCTAAGGTTGAATTATTAGTTCTTCTGAGTGACAGATTTTAGTATTTATTACGTAAATCTTTGAAACGACTTACGTTGACTTTGTCAAAAACCAACTACTAATGAGTAATAAAATACATCTGTTTTTAATGGTTAATTAAAATGTTTAACTTAAATAATTTATATTTCTACTTATTCTATTAAATTTTACAGCGTTTCTTATAGCTTGTAAAATAATTAACTTCGATTTGGATTAAAATGTTGCAAAATAATGAATAAATAAGATTCGAATTTCAATAAATTATTTTGACTTTTCTTGTCATGTCAGTTGTATTGGTCTCAATCGTGATAGAAAAAATTAGATTAATCATTTATTTCAAATAAAATACCATCTTTAATCATCAATATATAGCTACTCAAAAAAACATCTTTTTCAAAACTAATCAATCATAAAAATGTTAAAAATTTAATAAATATTTATAATAAACACTATAAATATTAAAAGCAATTATATAATTGTAACAAAATCCCTTTGTTATTTCAGTTCGCATCTATTATTATTCTCGTAGTCTCACGTTTCTTTATTCTCTCTGTGCATTGCAAATTTATTTCCTGGTACAGCATAGCGCAGCGCACAAATATAAACTTAACTAATTATCCAAAAAGATAATCACGATTTAACGTTTCTGAAATAAATGCGGAACAATTGTTACGTACTCTAAAAATATGAAATTTTGTCTAATAAATTATTTAGTTTTTTTTTTATAAAATGAAGAGTATAATTAAGTTTTATAAATTATCATTAAGTTTTGCCATAAATCTTAATCTTCTACCAAAATCATTTTCATTTTTTACTATTTACAACAAAACAGAGTATCCCATCAGTAAAAAGTATATTGGACTTATTTAAATATCAATCTCAAATTTAAATGATCGACAATGAAAATAAATTTTAAAAAATGTTAATTTCTACAGGTCTACATGACAGATTCAGTTGGCCACGGCCTGGTGATCTGGAACGGAATAGGTCTATTCCGTCTCGAAGGAGAAGTATACAACCCAATAGATTCAGCGCGCAACGTTACAATTGGTACAAACAGTCTAAGCATCGGCGGTGGCGTCGTCGACATGTCATTATCGCCCAACATCTTTCCCTACGAGCCACGCTACTTATTCTTCCGTCCATTGGCATCTTACGACTTGTACGCTGCCAATACGCGCGAATTGACGCGCAGCGTTTACGGCTATCGTATTAAATATTTCGGTGCTCGTGATATACTTAGTAGTCAAGCAGTTGGACAAGCTTTCTCTTCGGATGGCACGCTGTTTCTTGGACTCACAACCGAAACTGCTATTGCCTGCTGGAATCGTTATAGGGAACTCGCTAAAGAAAATATCGTAAGTTCCTTACTTACTTTTTTTTATTCTCCTCTTATCTTTTTTTTTTTTAAATATAAGCATCCTTATATTCTTATGTAACAGGAATTTATGGGGTATTGTTTTCTTTTCCTTTTTTTTTTAACAAGACTTCAATTTTTTTTTTTCTTCACTCTCTTTTTGGTCTTGGGAGTGTGGGTTTACGTAAGAGTTAAGAAGAAAAAAAAAAGCGAAGGAAAAATAAAATACGGCTGTAATAACGTCAAAACGTGGTATATAACTTCTTAAGGCTGAGTCAAAAGGAGCGGGTACACAAGGATTCCCTTCCTGGTGTGTTAAAGTAGGCAAAGCAATAAGACTGACACTCGACATATATACGAGGATGTTTTCTCACCGTTTGCATTAAAAAAAAAAAAAAGAAACACTCGTGTATATATACATGGTAAAACCTATAGACGAGTGAAATTTTTTTTCTTCTTTTTTTACCTTGACGTCCGGGTTTAAATTCCATTTGATATGAAAGTTAAGAGATCGCAAATACATTGTTTTCGTATCATTAGATAATGCCGTAGTCATGATTCTTACGATACTTTCTTCCTTAATGACTTAATATTTTTCCTTTTTTTTCTTACATGATAAATATTAATATTTTAAATTTATATATATCTTTTTTATATAATAAAATGTACATTAAATGCATAGACAGTGTGGATTTAATAAGCATGTGGGAAATGAAATATAAAAGAAAAGTTATATTTATATTAAAGATTTAAATACGATAACTTTATTAATGTATTAAACTTTGTTTGAGTATAGAAGAGATCGTCAGTGGCTCAGTCGGGAGAGCGATGGATTCATAAACTCGAGGCTCCGAGTTCGAATCCCGCTCTCGGCCGATTTATACAAGCACCACTGTGCGTTACATGTGCTTTGTTCGCAAACGCACTGACGATCTTCGTCGCTAATTAGCATCGCAATGATAGCGTAAATACAGCGACGCTAAATAAAAATTAAAAATATGAACATTCCTTACTCCATTTAAGTATTCATCTTTTGAATATTGAACAATTTTCTTTTTTAATTATGACAAAATTTATAAAATGAAAAGAAATATATCAAATTCAATTATGTATGATGTAAATTAATTAAATTACCAATAATTAACTTTTTTTGTTATTTTTTTCATAAATTATTAAAAAAATAAATTATTTTTAATATCACGCTCAATATCTTGTATTGTAATAAAATTTTAGAAAAAGTCATTTGTTGAGTGAATTGTTATCTAACTTTCGTAAATACTTAAAAATTTTCAAATAACATTACAAAAATAAAACAAAAAAAACTGTAAAATGTTCCTTAACACATCATCTTATAAATGGTAAAGTTTATAAGTGCTCTTTGAGTTAAGTGTAGTTTAATAGAATACAAACTTTAAATGAGTCTCAACTTACAAATGTAACAACTATACAATTACACAATGCATTAAGGAGTTTTCAGTATAATTTGCATTTTACTTTATATTATTGTATGCTTTCTAAAATGTCATACGAGAAGAAAAGTTCTTTAAAATATATTTCGATATGTCATTAGAAATCATTATGTTACAATTATTTACGGAAAGGAAAATTTTGCACAATATACTTTACTTATTCGTTAAGTGAAATTCATTTTGCAATGTATTTCATGGCGAAATATGGAAATTTTAATATTTTATCCGATTATCATAATTTTTATTAATTACAGTTATGAATACCAGTTTATGAAAATATAACTTTTATTTAAATTAACTCGTTTTAATGTAACTGGATTGTAATTTTATTTGAGTATTTAACATAATTTTATTATTAAAATGTTAAATTTTATTAATGCTGAAATTATATATTTTTTTTTAAATCAAAACCTTCATACCACCGTCTAAACTATGGACAATCGTTAGATTCAAGCCGACCTAATTTTTTTCAAAAACTCACTTGAAAAACTTTGTTAAAATGCACTTTATTATACATAACTTTAAAAAAAAGCCATTTGAAACATACCATAAAAATATCTGTTTACGAGCTGATTTTTCTTCTTTCTTTTCTTTATTTTCTGTTTTTTATAGGAAATAGTTGCCCAGGACAAAGAGCGTTTACAGTACGCTAACGGGGTCAAAGTTGTACCAAAGTCAATAACTAAGACCTCCGAAGAATTATGGATACTGACAAATCGATTCTTAGCATTTCAACTTGGCAAACTCGATTTCAACAATGTCAACTTTCGCATTATGAAGAGCCCGGTTAAAGATCTTATCGAGGGTACAAAATGTGAATTACCAGCGCAATTGAAAGCCGCTTTACGCAGGACTAAAATAAGCTTGTACAAATATCCTAAATAATTATTGTATTTATCATCTTCTATTATTATTTTTTTTTTAAATTAATTATTTGTCGAAAAAATTGAAAAAAAAACAAAAATTTTGTTTTTTTGCGCTCTATTTTTTTATCGTCGCTATTATTAGTTTTTAATGGATTATTATAGGATGTAATTTTTCTTTTTTTAGATTTTAATTTCTGTAGAGACTATCTTTTTTTAGACGTTTAAGTATTATTCCTGATTAATGTTTATACATAAAGTTTATTGTAATTGTGATATTATATGCGTATTATTATTGTCATCGAAGTTCAGTGCTTATATATATATATTTTTTTTTTGTTAAATCGATCAATTGTCACACCATTGTACACATCTTTATCGTTCATTAATAAATATCACCGACATAAGACTTTTGATAATTTTTTTTTCTTAAAAACAATAGTAAATTTATAAATTTTTTTTTTATTTTGTAGGTTTGAATGGTTAATTTTTTGTTTTTAATATAAAAAAGTATTATAAGATTAATATACAATTTTGAGTATTAAAAAAATTACTTTTAACTTTTTGTTTACTACGTTTTTGACGTTTCAATTAAATTGTTTGAATTTAAAATTCTGATCGAAATAAAAGATTAAACTTAGGTAAGATAAAACATCGATAAAAAAACAAAAGACTAGATACTTAATCAAAACTAAACGATCTCAACTTTCGTCTGAAAAAAATTGGTTAAAAAAATGACTCATCAAAATCATCGATATCCTAATAAAGACACTATCAATTTATGCTGACACACCGAGTCTCAATAAAAAGAAACAAATCAAAGAAGCCAGAAGCCAAAAAAAATATCTCAAATTTTCATCTTTAAGATCTATAAAAGAAAAAAAATGTTTAATCATAACTCAAAAACTTTAGGCGTATATAGATCAGATGAGTGACAACTTCCTTGAAAGGTATAGTTTAAATTCTCTCTCGTTCGATCTCGTAACTGAAATATCACACAAGGATATATATAAAACATGATTTGTTTTTTTTTCTTCTTTATTTTTTTTTTAACGATCAACAATCATTTATCTTTTCGAAAAATTTAACACGAATGAAATTTCATGACTATTGCAAAACCTTTATAATAGCCATACAGTCGTATATATATAGTATGTATATGTATGTCTGTATGTATATGTATGTCTGTATATAAAAGACCATTTTAAACTCTTTTCTTTGGCTCAATTTTCATCAGGCATGTACACAAGAGTTTTTAAGATATCGCCGCTTGTATTAAACGTTAGAAAGTTTTTCAATCCCATAAGCGAAAGAAAAAAAAAGAATTGGCTATATATACGTATATACACATATAAAGTGCTTAAACGTTCTGTATATATACGTATGTTTTTGCTAATATGGGCAAGCTAAAACTTGACTTTCGCAATTTCACGTTTTGAAGGCAGTTTAGATTCGACAGAACAGTTTTTCGGGATAAGTAACTCACCGTAGTTACGTGTATTTATATATATATATATATATATATATATATATATATATATATATATATATTGTATAAGTAAACGTAAGATTTTTCTTAGAAATTAAAACTTATGGTAAATACGAGATATTGTCATGCTAATCAAAATGTGGGATTGAATTTTTTTTTAAATGCAGCATAATTTTAAAATTGTAATTAAATTAAAAAAAAAAATCGATCGTATGAAAGTAAATTTTTTTAATTAAGTCGATGACGATTTTGAATTTGATCATCTGAAAATTTATCTCTATAAAGGCTTGCAACTTTGCATATCTGTTAAACCATTCATTTGACTCTCTTCGATGAGCTAAAAATATATAATCAGTTGTAATTTATTTATATAGTAACACTGAAGATAAATTTATCCATTTTTCGTTAAATCAATAATAATAAGTAAAATTTAATTTTTCCGTTTGTATCTAAAGTATTAGAAATAACTTCAACGTATAAAATACAAATTATAAAATATGAATTCTCATAAAATAAAATATGAAAAAAGTGCATGATTAGTAGAATTAAAAACGTAAAACAACCCTAGCATCGAGAAACCCAAAACTTCCATGTTATCTCAGAAAAAAAATCTGAGAACAGAAACCATAAGACATCGGGTTAAAAAGCAAGAAAACGAGCAAAGCAAAAGAAAAACGAGATGGAAAGAGAGAGCGAGAGAGAAAGGAAGGTAAGACAGTATGGTCGAAGCAAATCATCATGGCAAAAACGCATTAACAAGGGTATATGTATATATAGATGTATAAGATATAGAAGTGAGAAAGCCTCAGGGGTGCCCTGCCATTTCCAAGTAGTAACTCTAGTATCTTGGTTTTCTCTCACTCACTCTTCGGGAGGCCCCCTTTTCCCTCTACCTCATTCCCTACTTTCTCGAACATGTTACATTCGCTTTTCGGCTCTCTCGACTCCCCCCGACAACGGCTGCCAACGGTATCTGTCGGGGATCGTATGCAAATCTCTAGCGGCTTAATTACGCGAACACGCCTACTATATAGTAAACCACCACCAAAAGTGAGAAAGATAGAGTATTATAATAAGAGTAAGTGAGAGTAAGTAAGAGAGAGAGGCTATGCATGTATATATGTAAGCTTAGACATATACACCTACTCTTTTTAACGTTTTAAAGGTGTGTATGTATATAAGTGTTGAACCGGAACCCAATACATTTTACACATCTCCGACGCGATAAGAAGTAACTCGCAAGTGTGAGAATGGGCCCCACGAGGGAAAAGTAAAGAAGGAACGGGTATATATATATAGAGAGAAGAACCAAACGATCTGCACCTACAAGCGTCCCTTTTACAAGGATCAGAACATTACCTTCTGTATACCCTACCACCTTACCCACTCCCTTTTTCTTTCTTTTCCTATCCATTCTATCTTACTTTATTACTATACGTATATACATCCTATTTTGACTGTATTCCAAGCGAGAATTTTAAAGGTATCTTTGTGTATGCATCTCATTCTCTTATACCCATATTTTCTACTTTTCTGCGTGTATGCATTTCTATGTATATATGAATCTATAGTACAACTAAAGAAGAGATGGTGTGTAAAGAGCTGCTTGATTGTGTGGAAGAGAGAGCCGAAAAAAGTAAGAGGTTTACCCATAGAATACTTTTTTTCACTCGATTTTTTACCCCCTCGCACTATGTTGAATTGTTAGCTAAGGAAATATTTGCTTTGATTTGTAGGCTTTTAAAGATAATGTATTGGCTTAGAATAGCACCGTTGAGAAAAATGCTGTAAGACCTTTTTTTTACTTGTTTGCAATAGACCTGCTGATAATGTTTGTTTTGATCGGATGATTATTTCATCGGAGTTTGGGATTGTTTTCAGATTGATCGGTATTGAAATTTATTCTATTTGATATTATTTTCTTATGAGGTCTCCGTGGCTCATTCGGTAGAGCGATGAATTCGTAATCTCGAGGTCCCGAGTTCGAATCCCGCTCTCGGCCGATTTATACAAGCACCACTGTACGTTACATGTGCTTTGTTCACAAACACATTGACGACCTCCGTCGCTAATTAGCATCGCAATGATAGCATAAATATAGCGACGTTAAATAAAATAAAAAAAATATATAAATTTATTAGAGAAATATAATTTATATTTTATAGAAATATAATTCTATATTTTTTTAAATAAAAATATTATTTTCATATGAATAACTCTTACGGTATAATTTTGTGACTATTTAATTGGATTATAACCGACAATTTTTTTTAATTTAATCTAAAAATTATGAATTTCTACCAGAGTAAATTTACAAGGAATTAACAAAAGAAGTTATTGGAATAACTGGAGAAGCTAAGGGCAAAGAAAACAATTTTAAAATTACTTTAACTTTTCTTAAAAACAAAGCAATAAAATTTATCCTTATTAGAAAAAATATTGTTTTTTATTGTACTAATTGAAAGCATCTCTTTATTTCTGCCTTCAGATATTACTTTTTTTTTATAAATGACATTTTAAAATTAGAAAAAAAAATAGAGTGATTCAGCAGCCTCTTAATTTTTTCTTTTACATGTGAATTCATTATAAGTGAAAAGCATATTTATACATTAATATTTGGAAAATATGAAAGGATCTATTTCAAAACATACCGAAATACCATTTGAATAACAATTTATAAAGTCAATTTTAGTTAATGTTACTGTTCTATTCATACTTCATTTGCAAATGTTACTTGGTGAAATAAAGTTTAAAGAGTAATTTAATCATACAAATTGAAATAATAAATATACAAAAGCGCCTAATTAACTCGAACAAATGAAAATCAATTAATAATAATTAAGACGTCAAATAATATCCTCAGACCTTAACACAACATTAACTTTTAATTTTCAACGAGTATTAACATTGTATTAATCACGACTCAATAGTTAATTGCTTAAACTGACCGTCACTCCCTCTATTTTGAAGAGTAAACGTGTGTGATATATGTATGGCTGCGTATTTATGCATGTATGTACGTACAAAAATACAATGAACAGTCGAATAATAATATCCATTATCACAGTGTTTAATGGGACGAAATTTTCAGGATCGTTTATTGCCACATCGTTTATGTAGCGTCCATCTCTCGTCGTTAAGCTTGACAAACTGTCGTTGACTATCTCTCCCACTTGTTTGTTTTTTTCTCTCTCTCTCTCGCTCTCTAACTTTCTCTCGTTTTTTTTTTCTTTTTTTGTCTTTACTCTCCTTTTCATTTCCCAACGCTTTTCGTTGGGGGAATGGCTACTCTTTGTCAATTTTAATTGACACTAACAACAATTCCAGTGACTATCATACCGTTAAACTATAGTTTGCTAATAGCCCTAGAAAAAATAGAGTTTAGTCTCTGAATTATGTACTGAAAAATTTGTCTACTTCAGATGAGTTGGAGCCGAGAGTTATTTATTTCAGTATTATTGCTTCTAGTGAGTTTTGCAATAATTTTTTACTCTTGTTATGGTTTAATTTTGTTAAATTGTGATCCATCATTGATAGAATAGTGAAAAACTTTAAAATTTACAAAGTTTGAATGATTACGTTGTTTTATAAAACGTCAACTGATAAAATATATTTTGGTGAGTCTGGAAAATTTATACTTCACCTCTTCTCAAATATCAAATTTTTAACATTTTAAGATCAATATTTTTTTTTTTTAAACCAAACTCCATTTAACCTAAATTATGCAAAGTTTCTGTTACAAACACGTCCATATTGTATCGTATCAGTCCATTAAAAATAGAAAAAATCGATTAAGAACAGAATAGATGTATAAATATATCACAGGACTAATTTTAAACAGTCTTTCATCCAGCACAAGCATTGATTTATAAGATGTTTTCACAAAATAAAAAAAAATCTATTTCTCTGAATTTCCATGTTGTATAACTTAAAGATATTCGCATCCAATTATAATGACTGAAAATCAAACCTTTCCTTCTTTTCCTCATAGATTCCATCTCGAGATCCAAGAAATGCAGATGCACTTGATTACACAAGTTTTATAAGCACCTCATACGCAGATAAATCCTCGGTTAAAATAAAATTCAATATTTTTATTTATTTAAATAAATGTATAATTATTTAATCAACGTGACATAACTTTAATATTATTGCAAATATTCGTAATTAACAAGAGGTATAATTTAAAGCAAAACCTCTCGAGTCACGTACCACTTTCACATTATATTTTCATCAATCAAGCGTTAAAAAATTTTTAAAAATCATTTGAAGTCTCATTTACTTTCGAAGTTCTACATGCTCACTGTACTGGATTAATATAAACTTATATGAAGTGAAATATTATGTGTTACAAAAAAAAAACAATTTTTATTTTTTAATATTAAATGCAGTGATTTAACAGGAACTCAAATCAAAATGAACGTATTTTTAAAAATACAAAATTTTATTGATTGTTAAGAAAGCTTAAGTTATATTAATCTAAACTCTACATTTTAAACATAATAAAATTATACGTGATTTAAAAAAAAAATTCAAAAACAATAATTCTCAAAACTTATAATAATTTTTTTTTTTTCCATTTTTAACATCGTTATATTTATGCTATCATTGCGATGCAAATTAGCGATGGAGGTTGCTCTAGTGCGTTTGTGAACAAAGCACATGTAACATAACAGTGGTGCTTGCATAAATCGGCCGAGACTGGTATTCGAACTCGGGACCTCGAGAATACGAATCCGTCGCTCTATCGACTGAGCCATTGACGACCTCGAAATTCATTGTTATATTAATGAATATAATACCTCTATTATTTTTATTATATTCATTTAAAACTTTATTTCACCTAATTTATTTGATTTTAATTATAGATTTGCAACTTTAAAGTCAACATTTGAAACTTTATTTTGTGTTACCTTCATTTGAAAAACAAATATAATTAAATTAAATTTCTAAATCTGAAAATTGGAATTTGAAAAATGAATATAATATAAAATAAACTTTTAAACCTTGACTTTGGAATTGCAAATCTATAATTAAAATCATCAAAAAACAGTTAAAAACAACGAAACCCATAAAAAAGAAATCATCTAAAAGTCATTTTAAATATCTAAATCACTAATGGTACATCACCAAGCTTAATCTTTTTTCTCCCTCCTTCAACGTACGGAAAAAAATATCTTTTAACCTTTAAGAGTTACCTTAGAAAATCCAACACTTACTTTCGACTTTTCCCTCCTCATTGTGCGCAAAGAAGCAGAAAGAGAGAGAGAGAGAGAAAAGGCATCGGGAGAATTCATTATGCAAATGTTCACATTTAAGAGCATTACCTTTTAGAAAAGCTACGAGAATGTCACATACATACATACATACGTACGAAGAGAAAAAAAAGATCAGTTCAACACAATGACAACTGATAAACGGGTTTAAATAACAAGTGGAGTAAAAAAAAAGGGAGAACAATACCTCCTTTTCCTTTTATTTTTAACATATATTTTCACTATAGATAGGAAAAAAGACGTGATAAAGACAAAAAAAAAGAAAAGAAAAGAAAGATATAATAGGAAAAAAAAGGTTGGCAGATACATATGTAGGCTGCTTCATTTTTTTTTTTCCTTTCTTTTTCGGTATAACGAAACGAAAATTTTCTTGTATGTTAAAAGAAGGGCGAACGATCACGTGTCGATGTGAAATAAGAGATAGGAAAAGAGCGTTGCTGGAATATACGTGCGATGGAAGGAGGGTGTTTTAGCGAGAAAGGGGAAACATCTGATTAGATTAATAACCTTTGCCTGAACAATGGTTAACGGTAATTTACTTTAAAAAACCGTAACAAAGCTACCTCTTTCCACTTTCTTTTTGCTTTCTTCTTCTTCTTTTTTTTTTTAAGTGAGTGTTGAAATTAACTACAATTCTGTATGTAATTGCGTGAAGGTCTAAACGAGCTTTTAAAATTTACATATTGCTTGTTTTCTAAAATTATGAATTTCGGTAAATTTAATAAATAGTTTTACAATGTTTTGCATGCCGAGTTAATAAATCACTATTTTTTTTATATTAATTGATTTATGGTGATTACATATTTTACAGTTATGTTTTATTCATTTTTCGTTATCTTATCAAGAAAATTTAAAATTAAAATTATATAATTGATACTTACACGTACTTTATACATTGATTATTTTCAGAGTAAATAGTTTAATCTATAAAATTTGCTATTCAAATTTTTACATTGTACATTCGGAATTTAAAAAAATTTGCTTAGAGTAAACTAATTTACTTAAATTAAATAAATAAGTTGGAAAAAAGCGTTTAGTTGAATTAATTTTATTAACGCGATTAAATATTTTAATTTATTTAAAAGCAATTGCATTAAATCCAAACTTTGCACGAAAAAATGTTCTTGCACGAAATTTGATGCAATCATAGAAAAGCAGCGGATAAAAAATGAACCTTCCCATCTACAATTCAAAAATTTCATTCACTATCTTTATCAAAGCGCCCCTTTTCTAAGCATCAAAAGATTCAAAAAAAACGAAATTCAAATTTTCTTCCGTACCCGTGCAAAATAAAAATAGCGAAATGAGAAAAAGTGTATATCTTTTGAAAAAAAAGAAATAAAGACGTCGAATCGCAGAAAAAGAAGTTAGTTAAAAATAAAAAAAATAAAAGAAATTCAAATGTAAATTTTCTCTTTATTTTTCCCTTCATGTTACGTATATATATATATATATATATATATGCTACATAAAGAGAGAAGGCACACACAAGTTGGCACTATACTGACGGAAGATTACTGAGCGATCGGAATCTCGGAGTAAGATAAATGCAAGTTTCGCATGTAATTTCAGCAAAAACGCGTTTCAAACTCTCTTTCTTTGCGCGAGCGCAGAGCCCAACAAAACTCCAAAATGAAATATATGGCCTAACGTATATATACAGGCCTATGTATAGGCTATACACACCTTTTTCGGACGCTAGATACCGAGCGTAGAATAATAAAATGAAAAAAAGAAAAGAATGGATTCGATCGGTAGATATTTTCAAACGACTTGATAAAGAGAACAGCTGCTGACTTGTATAGGTGTATTATATGCTATTTTTACTGGAACGCTGATTTTATTTCTTGTTTTTTTTTCAATTTTGAAAAATTTTGCGCAGTGTGTTTATATGGTTGAACGAATATGTATTTATATGTTTCATATTTATAATAATTATTATAATTCGTGACTTGATTTAAGAAACGACTTTGTCAATTATGATTGGAATACACACTTCATATTGAAATTTTCAAGTGGTTTTATTTTTACGAAATGTTCAATTAATTTGTTTTATTAAACTCATTCCGTTTAAAAAAAATCAAGAATTTTTTACCACTTAACAAACGTTAACTTGGTATACATACTACATCAGTAACTAACCAAAATTTTATCCATCAAATGAAATTCACTTTCTATAAAATTTATAAAATTTCATTTGCAGTTGCAGAAACTCAAAAACGTTAAATAACAAATTACAACAAACAAGCGAATAACTAAAATTGCATCAAATTTTTTATTTGATAAACAAACATTCTGGAATTTCAATATTACAAATGACTTTATTTTACTCGAAAAATAGAATTTAAAATAAATATTGCAAAGTCACGTAATGTGTAAATTATTTATTTTAAAATAGTTTAAATAATTTAATGTCGTTTTTTTGAAAAATTTCATTCATACAATTTAAACAATTTTTTTTTATTTTTATTTTTATTTTATAGGAAATTTACAGTCCCTTTCACCACTAAAATGGAAAATTTCATAAATTTTTATCTCTGATCAATGTACTTCACTTATTACAACATCTTTCTTTAACCAATAAATAAAAGAAGAAAAAAAAAAGAAGGACACCTGTTCACACATTTGGTCAAGTGTCTTGAAATTATGTATTACGTGTTTATATACATATACCAAGAATTTCAAAGTCTCAAAAGACATATTAACTTTGCGAAAAAAAAAAAAAAAAAAAAAAAAAAAAAAAAATTCGCATTAAGATACAAATTGTTCACTTCTTTAGGTCATCCGAAAAGGAGGCTTTCTCCTTTTTGGCTTGCTCTTTAGCGAGAAAGCAATTCGTCGTATTTATACTTGTTACAAAGTTTAAAATCTGAAAGTCTCAGCGTAATATGACAATTATATAACATATTATATATAGATATACACCGTGATACAAATTTCTTTAAAAAAAAAATCTCTTTTTGTCTTTATTTTGATTATCGTCAAAATTTAATGTATATTAATTATATCATTGTTACTTGTGTGACATAAACATTAAATGGTATATGAAAGGTGCATGTGTTCTACATATGATTGTCATCAATTACCGCGTTCGCTAAGAGATCGTATTAAGGTTTTTATTTGATTTTATCAAATTTGCTAATTAATTTTATACTTTTAACGAAATTAAAAATTTTTTTCAAGTATTCACATATTTAAAGCTACGATCTTTGATTTTCTACGAATATGAAAATTTTCTTACCGCAGTAGAAGTTACATTGGTTTTCCAAATTCTTTATAACCGTATTGAGTTGGATAATAATTTACCTGTAACAGAAAAAATAAATTTATCAGTACTGATAACAGCTAATTAACAAAGTTATAATATTAATTAGATATAGACAACCAAAGAATTCTAATGATTATTTTGAAACTCGTTATAATTTACATATTTTTAACTAATAATATTCGAAAGATTGAATACATGAATATATAGCTTAACAGAACATATCGAAATGAAATTTTGAAAATTGATAAAAGAATAGCAAATAATTTATAGTAGCTTGTGAAATACTGTGATAACATCGCATACATGATGCTTGTTAAAAATTTATTGTCTTTTTTACAGAATTTTCATTTCGAAAATTTCGAATTCTTATGAGTCGTTTGCTATTCTTTTTTCGATTTTAAACTCATTCTCAAAATTTCATCACCATTGATCCATTCGTTACGAAGAAAACTTTGAATCTGTTTCGATAAAATGCAAGCTACTTAATTATATATAACATCATCTTAAATACCTAAATAACCTAAATTCGCACACATGTATTTCTACATATATTACGCAAATATAAGCAATTATTTATGATCAATAAGCAAACTTGAAAAAAGAAGGCTCATACCTATTAGGCGCGCGAGAAACTGATGCTTCTGACACGTTATAATTATATACTGTAGAAATATAGTCTATAAATTTTCGAGAAAAAAAATCTGAAAATTTTTTTCACGTAAAAAGTAATGTAATACACAATGGTTGTATTACATTTTTAGATAATTTATTTGACTTAACTTTGTGGAATGAAAAATATGAAATTTTTCTCCATTTTACTTTCACTCGAAAACTGGAGTGAATTTTTCGCTCTGGATTCATTTAGTGTTACTAACATGTAACCGAAGAAAAACGGGATATGAATTCTATGAAAGATTTTTAAAGTGCATTAGCAAAAGTAGTTCGATTCTAAAAGCTATATCAGAGCCGGTAAGTGGCTCAGTCGGTAGAGCGTTGTATTCGTAATCTCGAGGTTCCGAGTTCGAATCCCGCTCTCGGCAGCCGATTGATAAAAGCACCACTGTACGTTACATGTGCTTTGTTCAAAAACACACTTACCAGCTCCGTCGCTGATTAGCATTACAAAATAGCAGAAATATAGCGACGTTAAAGTAAAATAAAAAAATAAAAATTTGTATGCAGTTTAGATGATTTCATCAACCAGTCTTATTTTTTGCAAATACACTTCTAAAATAATGAAGAAAAGAATTTAATTATATTTTCTTTCAGTCGTATATTAATCTGTTCAGTCACAGTCATTAACTTCTTCAATTTTTCAATATAAAAAATATTTTTCGTCTTCATTTATAATATATAGGACAAAAACAATAAAACAAATTTTAATGGTATAAAATCATTTGCGGTTATATAAAATTTCAACAATTGTCGTTTTTATTATAAATCTTGCTATCAATCAAAAGGATCTCGAGTCAATTCTTAATTATACGATTAAATTTTATAATATTTAGAACTATATATGATCTGTATGCTTTGGAACTCGTTGAAAATAAAATTATTTATGAATTTCCGAATAACAGTAAGTAAGAAAATATAATTCTATATTTACAATTAATTAGTAAACTTAAATTTCATTTCAAACTTCTATATAAAATTAAATTCTGCACGTCAATTCTATAATTTAACTCTGTCAGTCCATTTAAATAACCCGACAATCCTTCGGTATAATAACATTAAAACATCAGCTATAAAAGAAAATTGTTAAATTATCTAGCATTAAATAAACAGTCAATTATAAACAAGCGATTCTTAATTACCTTAACTTTAAAAAAAAAGCATCGAGCGATTATCAAAAGCTCGCTCTTAAACCAACAATTCCTTTTTCTCCAGAAATACAAGAGAAAAAAACGTATTTATAAAGCCAAAGAAAAGGAAGAAAAAAATTGACAGAACAAAGTTTTAAGTTAAGATAGGTCTAAAATTGCCATTGTTAAAACGAAGCCTGAGGAGGCAAGGTGGAAGGAGAAAGAGAGAGAGAGAGAAAGTAAAAAAGAAATAAGATTGAATGTCTTGGCGTATAGCGTAAAAGGTAAAAGTTACCGCGTCGTTAAACTTGCGCGATGCAGCATAGCTGCCACTAAAGGAAAACTATAGATATATACATGCGGAGGAAGAAAAAAAAATAACAAGAAAAGAAATAAGGAAAAAAAATTGGAGAAGGAGGAAGGAAGGAAGTGGTGGTCCGCAAAGGAAAGAAAAAAAAAAGAGGTAGGAAGGATTGTAAAGAGCACGCGCGTGCACTGTTAGAAGGAAAATCGTAGTAAGAGCTGGACAAATAACTGTCACTTAATTAGAGCAAAAGAGAAAGAGAAAAATTATAAAACGTTTGTTTTTAAAAGAATTTTTGCGTTTTAAAGGATTTTTTAATTAGAGTTGAATTGAAAATATCGAAGTTATTCTATTTGAGGAGATTTAATTACATAGAAGAATTCTACCTTATCGACACATAAAAGATTGTAAGAATCATTATAATTAAAGCAATTATTTCGACAAACAAAATACATTAGCTCGTAATACAACCCATAAACATTATTCAGGCAAATTTTCAAGCCAATTTATTTATTAAACTCGGTAAATTTTTGGTTCCCGTATTTGAATAATAATATTTTATAAACATTCGCTTATCGATTATTAAAAAATATTATTTTATTCGGAAATTCAAAATTCTCCAAGATAAATGAATAAACTAACATTAAAACTTAACAATATTTATAGATTGTATTAGAAACAAAAGTATTTTACTTATAATATAACCTATAAATGTATTTAATTTTTTTAAATTATCGCTTTTATTGTAATTATTCGTATAGTTAAGTATTAGCTTACAAGATAGAATTTTTCTATGTAGTTAAATTATCTTTTAATTAAAATTAGTTTAAAATTGATATAAAATTTAGTGTTGAAAATCTAAATAAAATTATTAGTTTTTTCTTATTAAAATTTATAATACCAAACATCGTTAATTTTAAAACGAATATAACAAAAAAAAATGTAATCTTAGTATATCTCGATAAGTATTTCGATACTTTATTCCGTTGTATAAACCCAAAGTCTATACCCACCTGTAAGTGAAAACAAATTAATTTCTTGTAATTACAAAAATAATCCTTTCCCCACGTAGATAATCCGATTCGATAAAAAAAATTCTTAAGCTGCTTAAAGTTAACTGAAATAAAAAAAAACAAAACCTACGATAGCTAAGAGCATCGACCTCCGCGGTAAAGAATTAAAAAGCAATATAAATAAAAAAAAATATGGAAAAAAATATAATGGAATACAATCGATAAGGCAAAAAATTAGCAATCCAGCGAAAAAAAAGTATAAACGAATAATTGAAAATGAAAAATTAAGCAGCATAAACAAACAATACTTAGATATAGTATAGAGAAACGGGTAAGAAAGATAGGATACTAAAAGGGTTAAATGGACTTTTAGCCCAGTTGGCTTACACCCCGTGAGAAATCGATGGTTAATGTACAAAGTTGACACCGTTATCCAAAAGCTTTCCCATATAACATTCCCTTGCTCCTTTTCGAACATTCTCAAAGGTATGTGTATATATACGAGCCAACAAAACTCTAAGGTTGGAAGCTTTAAACAAGTATTCCTGGACCCATATAACCTTCTCGTTTCTATCCTTTTCTCATTATAGTTTCTTTCTCTTTTTCTTCCTTATGCACGTGCTGTTAATATTCTTTTTTTATGTATACATTATAGTATCTATCATAGACCGATTAAAGAGTTATATAATTTAGCGAGAGGTTAAGTTTGAAAGAGTCAAAATTAAATTTATGATTATTAACGTGAAAAATTAGATAAATAAATATTTTGTACACATTATATAATTTTATGATTACATGTAATTAATTAAGATAACAATTGTAATTAAGTAAAATTAATTTCACTTCATTGCCATCACCGTTAGCATTAATTACTACTAATAATAGTGTTTAACTAATACGCAAGTTGTTATTAAGCTGTCACAGGCAGAAGCTTAAAACATTGAGTTTATTATATTATTATATGTTAAGATTTCAAAATTTTCATAAGTTTCTATAACGTAAATTGAACTTTCCTCCTTTTCATTGGAAGCATTACTATTCTAAAAATCACTATATCATATAGTTGTGTAATTATCATTTAGTATTTTTAGAAAATATCACAATACAGTTTAAATTCAAACAAAATTAAAAGCACGTTACAAGGTATAAACTTTCAGAACACATCTAATTTGAATATACACGAGAAAACAATATAAAATTATGTAAATATTAATAAATAAGCGACGGTTGTAAATAAACCTTGAATAAAATTAAAATTAACTTGCGATTGTTACAAGAACGCACTGCGTCTTACTAAACTTGGCATGTATCTACTTAAAATATTCATAGACTAAAAAATTATAAGTTACATTAATGAAAACAATTTTTTTTCTGTTTCGAAACAAAATAAAAATTTATTTTACATCTCATTTGAAATTAAAATACGTAAAGAAAATAGATTTTTAATTCCCTCTGCATTAGTTATTTCTACGAAAACGAGCTAAAATTGAAATTATCAAATTTTCAATGACTACCTAATTTCATTTCAATATTATCGAGCGAAAATTAAGTAGGATTAAACCAAGTCGAAAGACTTTCACTTAAAATTTTATTTTCTTCCGCGCGTTACCTTCTTCTTTTTTTTTCTCTTCTTTTCTTTTACTTTTATACTTTACTAATAGCCTATACGAACCGTAAAAACTTTGAAAGCGAAAGAAAAAGAAAAAAAAAAGGAAAGAAAAAAAAGGATGAGATATAAAAAGCTTTATGTAAATACAAAAAAGTCATTAAAGTGAATATTTCTTTTAATTTTATTGCTTCTCGTAACGCAAAATCTTTTGTTATTTCAACTCTTGTAATGACTGTTTTAACGCTGTAAAATTATTCCGAGCAATTATGCAGAACTGTTACTTTTCAACGTGACTTAAGCTGGAAGTAGCGATGCATATTGTCTGAATAAATAAGATAAACATTTAAATGATAATATTTTTTTATCGATCGATGGAGTATAAATGTTTTTTATTTAAGTTTAGTACTCATTTGAAATTCGTCAAAAATTTAAAAATTTTGAATTTATTTAACAAGTTTATATAAAGTTTTTTTCTTTTAAAATTTTTGAATTCGGTTCATTTCGACAAGCTCTTGTATTACAATTCATAAAGAGGTACAAAGTAATATCATCCAGTTATGATAAACAATGGGATTGATTGAAAAATTGGTTCACAAAGCTCGTAAAAAGTCACGTTTTACAATAAACATAATTATTTCGTCAATTTGATAGAAAAGTAAAAAGAATTTTAATATCTCATATTTTAATTTTTTTTTTAATTGAGTTTAAAACTGAGAGTATTGTTGAAAGTTCCTACAAAAGTCAAACAAGCATTTAACACGAGCCTCGCGCGCGCTCAATTGAACAACCAAATACTCAATGTTAAATTGATCCTCGAGTCTCCAAAAGATAAAGAGAGAAAAAGAGGAAGCAAAAAAATCAAAAACCAGACATTCTATCCACTTGAGTTTTGCTCAGAAATCTGACTTTAAAATACCTTGACAAGATGTAATTCTTAGATGCTTCTCGCCAGCATAAGAGAAAAATTTTGTTTGAGCAACAGGGACAAGAAAGAAAAATGTTTTATAAGAAAAGCTTTCTATATATATATTTTCCTTCTCCTTCTGAAGGATAGAAACACAACAAAAGATGGTACTTCTTTTAGTAAGAAGGAAAGAAGAAAAAAAAAGAAGAAAAGGAGTTTAGGAAGGAGGAAAGCGAGAAAAATGCAGCCTAGTCCCGTAACTTCGCATTTTCCTCCCTTTTTTCGCTAGTTTAGATAGTAGCAGGCACGTATATATAGATATGTTGGAAAAGAGGAACGTAAAAATGACATACATTTCCGCTGGATTTCCTAAGGTACGTTAAAGAAAAAGATATGTATGTATATACGTATAGCAGGTAAAAAGTGTACACATTTCTTGATTTGCTATCTTTTAGAAAATGAGAAATAAGACCTGCAGAGAGATATATATGCATTCTTTTCTCCTTTCTTTCTCTTCTCTCCTTCTTTCTTACATTCTTTTTACTTTCTTCTTTTCTATTCCTTATTTTACTTAGTAAAGTCTGGAGGATAGTATAGGTTATACGTTATACGGTATATATATATATATCGTATATGCAGAGGCGAAAATGTAAAATCGATGCTCACGGAAATGTATGCATCGTGATAACCGCATACTGCGTTTTCTCCTTTCCGTGTGGCCCAACAGTTTCTCCGAATGGCTCTCTTTCTCTCTTTTAACTCTCTTTCTCTCTCGATGAATAATAATTTTCAGGTGTACGATAGGTATATATAAGGGGGAGAAACGAAAACGAGAGCGAGAGTTAGAAAGCGGAAGTTAGAAAGACAGAAGGAGAAAGATGGTTGTAGATACAATATGCATATAAGGGATATAGGGATGCTTTTCGAGAAAACGATGCACTGACTAAAATGCTTCTGCCAGAGAGAAAACCTTTTGATATGTTGTTCATTTATTATTCATATCATCTAAATTTCTATTGCTTTGATTTGCAATTATTTATTTTTTACATTTTTTACTTTTATGCATATGAATTATTTTGAATTAGTAAGACGGAATAACCAATGCGTATGAATTAAACAAGAGATCATAATAATTCAAAGAAAATTCTGAAACTATTTTTTTTTATAAATAAATGAATAGTCTTTTTATCGTTATAAAATTTATATTAGGATTTTAAATGGAATGTTACTTTACTTAGAGGTTAAAAATTTTCAAATTAAAAAAGAAATTTTTCAATTTGATTTCCAAATTGTGTGCAGATTGATTAAAAGGCGCCTCATTTTTAGACTTATAAATTATAAATATAAAATTAACCCTTAAATGACACTAGGGGTCAAAAATACCTCAGAATGTTTGAAAAAAAAAAGCATGTCAATTTTTAATTTTTTTCGTGAATTGTTTTGGTCTCTAATGCATGAAATTTGAATTCAATATACTGTATCACTCTTTAAAAAAGATCAATATTAGAAAAAAATCGAATTAAAAATATTAATAATTGAATTTTGACGTGTATCGTTTAAGGGTTAAGTATTTATTCCAAATGATGATAAAATTAATTGAAAAATGGTCAATAACATCCCTAAAGCAATAATAATTGTGTACAAGCTATGAAACGATTCTCATATAACACTCGAACCGAAACTATATAATACTCCTACATTGACAAATTCTATTCACAAACATTTGTCAAAAATAGTATATGCAATATTACATATTCATTGGATCAACAGAATAATATTGACAGGAGTGCGCAACAATTCTAAAATCCTTTACATGAATATGCAAATTTTCTAGGAAGGCTTGTATACAAGCTATATATGTATACGTACATATAATTTAAGCCTCTAATTGCTATGCCTGAACAATTATTTGTACAGAATGATGATCGAGAACTATTAATATCCATCAAGGTTGAATTTTCAACTAAATGGCATAAGTTAAAATTATTTAGCAAATATACATAGGAGTATAACTTGATGAACTTGTCGTTTGTTCACATTTCGATTATTGTTTTAAATCAATTTTCATTCTATATCCAATAAAAACAATATGTTTCTAATTTAGTTTTTAGTTAAAGGGCAATTGCTCCATGTAATTGATTGTATGGTTCAAATTAAAATTTTATGTGTATTCTACTTTATTGTATCATATTTATAAATTCTTTGTATTAGAAAATTAATCATGATCTGGCCTGAATATGTTAAATTGACATATTAATTCAACATATTTGGATATATTATGGTTAATTTTTCACCAAAATATATTTATAACAGCATAATAGGACAACAAGTCTAATTATTTTTTTATGAATTTAATTCATTTACACTGCAACTACTTATATAATTCAAATTATTCTGCTACCAATTTCCTTATCTATATATTTGTATAAAAAAGTATATATGAACAATAATTTGAATAAATCAAGCTTATACAATTAATTACGATATAGCCTTCTTCCCATGAAAATTGCAAATAGATTTAGTTAAAACACGGTTGGATCTAAATCGACTAAACCCTTCAACAAGATGAGAAATGTATTTGGTCACATTGACGCTTTGCCATGCCCGCAAGGATCAAAGCCAACCCCTTCGACTTTCGAAAAGGCGAACGATATACTGACGTTCACTTTAACGAGGAATGACTTACAAAGTCAGATAGAAAAGGAAGAAGAAAGATATTGAAAATGGATCTTTCTTTGAATTTAAAGTAGAGGTAGACGTAACGTATGATAGAATAATTAATTTATAGATTCAATAATATATTATATAAATGATCTTAATGTTTTTGTTAATGTAAGATTCACGATAGTTGAAATATAAAAATGCGGATTGTGTGACACATAAAAATATAATTATCAATATTTTCAGCCGAAAATTTTTTCACTTATTCAGTAAAGCCTTTTCTAAAGAACAATATACTACATAAAGTAAAATTCCATTATTAAATCGTCAAACAGAAAATTCACAGAAAAAATAAAAAATTGACTTTATGATTTTAGGGCTAAATATTTACGATATTTCTAGATCATCACAATTTTTTATATGAAATGTTTTAAAAAGTCATAAGATAGTATATCTATTTTAAAGGATTAAAATTTATTACTTGGTCTAATAGACCCAAATCCATAAGTTTATAATTTTTTTATTTGATTAAATATTATTTTTAAATGATTCAAGTAAATATAAAAAAAATAAATTTGTATACCCTTACTTAAAATTTTTTTTTTAATTTTATTTAACGTCTGTGCATTTATGCTATCATTACGATGCTAATTAACGACGGAGATTCTCAATGTATTTGTGAACAAAGCATATGTATCGTATACAGTGATGCTTGTATCAATCGGTTGTCGTAAGCGGGATTCGAACTCGAGTCCTCGAGATTATGAATCCATTATTCTACCGACTGAGCCACTGAGACCTCATGTGTTTTGAATCTTTAGAATCTACAAGACCCTTTGAAATTTCAATCAATTTTTAACATTTATATAAGCTTTGACCCTTTGTTGCACAGTGTGACGTATATGTCACTCCTTTCTATACATTAATTAATGACTTCTAAATTTCAGTTTTGAGGTTTTTTTCATGGAATAAGCTATTTGTAAGTCTAGGCATGTTACTTTATCCATGAGATAAGTTTTATAACAATAAGATTTCATTGATTATTTTTTATCAACAAATAAAATTTAAAAAATGTAACTTTCCTCATAAAAAATGTGCAACAAAGAGTTAAATAATAAAAATAAAAATCGATTAATTTATTTATAACAATAACTTATTCTTCGTCATATCAAATATTTATTTATTATCTCCGATTTACAATGAAAAAAAATTTTAAATCATAAAAATAAAATATAAATGTGAGAAAATATCAATATCAAAAATGTTCATGCAGCCAAAAATTTCTCTATCATATAGTTGTAGAGTCCGAGCGAGGCAGAGAGAAAGGGCGTCTCGAAAATTACGCTTTTAACGTCACCTCGACGTGTGCGGGCGCGAGTAAGCGGAAAGACTAGAGAAGCGTGATAAAACGACACAGAGAGACGACGCAAGCTCCGTACACGTACGTGTATATCTGTATACGTGTACAGAGACAACATATATATAGCTTCCGCAAAAGTACGAAACCGAACATTAGAACGCTCGAATTCAACAGGACGTATATACTAAAGCTCTCTCTCTCTCTCTCGCTTTGTCGTACTATACTACTCCGCACACAACGTGTTGCCTATTGTTTGCAGAAAGTTTGCAACCGAAATACTGAAATTTCTCTGTGCTTCAGAAAACATGGAAATTCTTTTTTTCTCCTTTTTTCTTTTTTTTTTCCTTCGAGCTGTGAAAATCTTTTGGTTTTAAATTTCCATTGAAAGTCATTCGAGAAAATTTTAGAGAAACTGAACTAATTTGTGTACAAGTGATACTTTTTTTTTTGTTCGTTTGAAATATTAATCGAATCAATTCGAATAAAAAATTATAGAAATAAATTATAACAAATCATTAATATAATAACTTTAATAAATTAAAATTAAATATCTTATGAATTTTCCTTATTTTAAATAATTTAAACTTCCTCATTGTCTCTCTTCATCTTACATTCAAAAAAGGTAGTAAGAAATTCCGAAACGTTACACATTTAATCATATAAATCGTTAACTCCACAACACTTTTCCCCCTTAAACCGTTATATATTCCACTAATGACATTACCCAGTAAAATCCTCAAGCCAAGAAACGCTTGACATGTCTTTACGGATCTCCTTTCTTTCTCTCTCTTCAAATAGGCTTAAGTCACCACATAGTAAACGACGACGACGTCGACAATGGCGACGACGCCGCTCGTTGCTCATAACCGTAGTAAGAATCGAGGTCGCCGAAGAAGAAGTGTTAAAGGTATATGTATAAGGGTGTGTGTAAGGGGGGGAGCGGGCGTCAAGTATGTAATAAGACATTCTTGTTCTCGTAAAAAACAAAACCTCACTGGACACGCAATATGAGACATAAACCGTTGCTTTTGAATATATACGTATATATAATGCCGGCTATATTAAAGACTTGATCTCTTAATTAAATATTCACCCTAGTAATTTCTACCTGGGACACATGAATGAATGTTGGACTGAATAAAGATGGATGGAAAATGACCATGAAGGAATTTATGCTTCGGCTTTTTTTTTTTTTAATATTTTTATAGCAAGTTACGTATGAATATTTAGTTATTTTGACATTATTTTCTCGAGATCATTTATTGTGTCATTAGAACTGTTTATGGCTCAATTTGTATATACCGTCACTGGAATTTTCAAATGCGAAAGTTATGATTTATTAAATGCTATGATGGTTATTTATTTATGGTACAATTTTATATTTAATTAAATAGTGATGTAATTAAAATTATTTTTGTTTAAAATTTTATACAAAAAAATAATTAAATCATTTTTTTCATCAAAAGACTTTGAGTTTTTTTAGATTCTTTAACGTTGCTTGCATTTATACCATCATTTCGATGCTAATTAGCGACGGAAGTCGTCAGTGTCTTTGTGAACAAAGCACATGTAAGGTAAACAGTGGTACTCGCATAAATTGGCCGAGAGCGGGATTTGAACTCGGAACCTCGAGATTATGAATCCAACGCTCTACTGACTGAGTCATTGACGACATCAAATAAAAGTTTTTAAAGTATACTAAATAATAATTTCATCTATATTTTTTAATGTCACCTGTACACGAATATTGCTAACTTTATTTATCGTCATGATATTTTACTTGTTCTGATAACCACTTTATTAAGATGAACATAAGATTAATAGAAAATATAAGATTAATTTTTATAACATTTCAAAGAGAATATTAAGAGCATACGAATAAGGCAATAAAATTAAAATAATTAAAAATTATTCTCATAGCGGAACTACTTTATTAATTTGCTAAAACTGTATCTTACCCGTTTCCTTTTATAACTAAGAACTATTATTTTTAACGAGCGCAAACTCGACCACCGCGATCAATAAAACTTGCGCAAGACTAGAAAAAAAAAATGAAAAAATAAGAAAAAAAAGATAAAATAAACGAAATAAAAGGATACAAAAGTCTAAAACGTTCTGGCTAAAAATCGTAAGTAATTGTAAAAGTCCCAGTGAGGAAATTAAGTCAGCGTCTAAAACGTTTAAGCTACCTTTTACAAAACTGCCCGTTTCTTTTTTTCTCTTTCTCTCTCTCTCTCTTATTCTTACTTTTGTATTCTTGTACATTTGTATGTTTGCATTAAACGCATAGTCTCATTTTCTCGCTTACTTTTTTACACTTTTTCTTTCTTACCCCAGACTTAAGTCTACTTCTTACTGTTTGTTTCTATTTCTTTTCTTTCTCTTTTTTTTTTACTTTCTTACGCAGTATTTACTTCTTTCTTTTATTGGAACATCTGCTTACAAACGCTTAAGGTGATTACGCAGAGAATTAACGGGATTTTCAAATTTTTCAATGCTAATTTATTAAACGGATTAACGGATCCGAGAATTTCTTTTTTCACATGCATAAATAATAAAACGTTTTGAAAAGCTTTTCAATTACATAAAAAATACATAAGTTTGCGTTTCTAGATTTTATATAATATTAAAACCTAATTAATAGCACAATCTATTTAAATCAAAAATAGAAAATTTCCTAGTGATTTGTATAAATAGTTTATTATCAGATGCAAATCTTTCGAAGGAGTCCATAAATTTGAATCTTATGTAAGAGCAAAAATTACTGATAACTAATCAATCAATCAATCTTTCATTCCATTTCATTTATCCCTTTTCTCTCTTTTAAACTCTTACAAATTTTCTCATACATACATAATCATCGATTATTCTGTCTTTCTTTCTAATGCAATCTTGTTACTTGGTTTCTCCTTCGAAGCAAAGTAGATACATAGAAAAATTAAAGTTTCTCACGAGCCTCAGGAAGGAAGAAACGCGTTAAAAGTTTAAAATCGTTCGAGCTTTCTCTCTCTCTCTCAAAAAAAAGAAGAAGCGATCGAGGAGGCAAAACTTTATCGATGGCCTCGTGTCTGAAAACTTTCATATAAATCTCGTATAAGAATACAAGAAAATAGAAAAAAAAAGAAGTAAAGTAGAGATAGCAAAAGAACAGAAAAAAAAAACGATTAAAAAAAGAACGAGCACACAGGATGTTCCATACACCCACAATGAATTTTCCAGTATATAACAAGCTTTGATACTTGACACGCGATTCTACCAATTTTTTTTCTCTTTTTCTTTTTTTTTTTTTTGTTAAAAAAAACATCTGTTTTCAAAGCTTTGTATGTGTTGCACGGGAAAAGTTTTAATTATTAGGTTCAAACGTTTGAATTTTGCACTACGCGGATTTCATCATGTAGATATAGACGAACGCTCGATTATAGGTTTAAAGCTAATGTTAGAATTTTTGTTTGCTTTTGAAAGTTTTAAGTAAAGCTTTAAATTCTGTACATATGTATGCGATGTTCCGAAAAAAGGGAAAAAAAAGGAGAAAAGTATTAACTATTAAAATAACGAACTATACACATTGAGATGGTTTTTGTTATATGCTGGAGATGAAGAAAAGAGGAAAAGTCAATTTTAACGAAGTGAGCAAAGCAAACTGTTTTTGCAGATGAGTTTAACGGTTTTCGGATTTTCGGAAAATAGTTATTGTTGAAAATTTTCTTTTTTTTTAACTAAAAAGAGCTTGTTTAATTTTCTTAACGTTTAAATAAACTTTTCTAAATTAAACGTTGTTTAAATTGTTGAAAATTATACTTTGAGTTGGATGTTATGATGATGTATTGTAAACCTTTTAAATTAATTTTCATCGTTTTAGGATGTTTTCGAATAGAAAAGTTTTAACTCGAATTAGTTTAATCCATTTACTGCAACTTTTTCTTGTAAGCATTAAAGCTAGAATTCATAATAAAAAGTTGAGCTGGTGAGTGGCTCAGTCGGTAGAGCGTTGGATTCATAATCTCGAGGTTCTGAGTTCGAATCCCGCTCTCGGCAGCCGATTGATACAAGCACCAATGTACGTTAAATGTGCTTTGTTCACAAACCCACTAATGAGCTCCGTCGCTGATTAGCATTAAAAATAGCATAAATATAGCGACGTTAAAGAAGAAAAAAATATAATAAAAAGTGGTTTCTTCTTTTCATATTTCCAACTAGCAAAAATAAAAGATTTTTCATTTTTTTTGTTTTTCAAATATTAAAATTTTATTGGCAAAAATATATTCTATATTACATAAAAATCGTAATTTTCTAATCAAATTTTAATTTATTATAATCAATTATTGCTAAAAGTGGTTTAACTACTACAGTAACTACATTACGTACAATGTACAGTACAGTAAGTACAATGAGCGAGCTAAAAACAAGATTTTTTTATTCATAAACACATTATTTTTAGTATATATTGAAAATATTTTAACAGTTTTGTAAAAATGTTCTTAATTTCCTGAATTCCTAATCAACAGTTTCTCAATAAGCTGCCTCATTAAAATCGCATTTCTTAATGTTTCAATTAATTACCAATAAATATCAATCTAATGATTAGTAACGGATGAAAGTTTGGCAACGAAAACTTCTTAATGTAAATTAATATGAACTATTGCTATTCTGCTGTCATCTGCCAAGTTCATATAGCATATTAAAATAACCTTTTGAAGCTTTATAAATAGATCAGATCTAAGGTACAGAATAGAAACGTACATTTTAAATATAAACCTTATGATACTATGTGTCAAAAGTTAATGAGTAATTTTTAAACCATCGTAATAATTAAGACTAAAGTTATTTGAGCTTGATTAATCAATTTATATGCTACACGGAAAATTTTGCTCATTTGTAAAGTTATGATTTGATTGGAGTGTGGAGTGTACAGCACTAGGGATTGGTGTGTCGTAGTCACCTCAATTGAAGGTGTATACCATAGTATTTCAGAAAGTTTGTAATAATTTCTTATGAATGAGTGGTTAGTTATTTAAATATATTTACATTCATAGTAATATTTGTGTCTAATTTTTTATGATTATTTTTAATTATTAGAAAACAATTGGGAATATTTGTTCCATAATTTAATTTAAGGAGATATAACTACATAGAAGGATCCTGCGTTATCGACTAATTAGCAATAATACCAAGATATATAATTAAGCAATAATTTTAGAAAGCAACATACGTTAGCTCATAAATGATCCATAAACATTATCCAATTAAATTTTCAAGCAAATGTATTCATTAGTGAATTTATGATTTTCGTATCGATTTAAATTAAAATTTTGATTTATTGAAAACTGGAAAAATGTTATATTATTTGAGATTCCAAAATTCTTCGAAACTAATGTGTCAGTTTGCTTGGAAATTTAACTGAATAATGTTCACGGACTATGCTATGAACTAATGTATTTTATTTTTCAAAATTATTGCCTTAATTGTAATTATTAATGTAATTAGTTATTAGCCGATAAGGTAGAATTCTTCTATGGACGTACATCGCCTTAATACTTACTAATTAATAAAGTTAAAACCTTAATTTATTTTTTTTTTAATTTTCTATTTTAAAAATAATTCTCCCATTAGTTTTTATAATTTATTATATTCCATTGGAAGTAACAGCTTGTTACAAATAATATTTTAGCCAACAATAATAAATCATGTTTTCATAGTTTTAGTCATACTAAAGTACAAAACATTAGCCCAACGTAATCACTGCTCTGTAAGATAAAGTAAAATGCTATTTTCATAACGACCACTGATACGACCAAAAACTAAATCACTTTGCCTACCCCTTTAAAAAGCTCCTTAAATCTCCTAGTAAAAATAAATTAATCCTTTAAAATAATAATATTAGTGGTTGAAAATTTCATAATTATCACTAAGCCCCGGTGTCCTTTCCGTCAAAGGAAAGATTATGAATGCAGATGAAAAAAAGCAAAAAAAAGAAAACGGTAAGAAAGAAAACAAAGAAGATAAAAAGATCATAAATAGAATTCAACGAACCGTTAGCCATTGAAGCATCATATATTAGCGTTGAAATAGTAAGAAGATAATTTATGTATTCTTCTCTTAGAAGTGTTACTGGTAAAGCTTAAAACTTTGTATAAATAAGTGATGAAAGTTAAAAGACTCTTGTCACAAGTGCAAAGGAAAGATTTACTTAGCTCTATGTATATAACATTTCTATTGAACTTTAATTTAAAAATCTTTTGGGGTAGCCTTTTGATTAACTACGAAAATCTATGCTTTGTCATAAACGATTATCTTTATCTTTTACTCTTTGAGCATTTGAAGCTTTTTGCATTTTGGAACAACGTTGATGGTGTATTTGTAGTTTTAAAAAATTTTTTTTTGTTTGAGTTCGACTTGGAGTAACTTTAAATGAATTGTATTATTTTTGTATCCAGTGATGATTTTTGGTTTCCTGAAGTTGTATTTTTAATTATATAATAAGTTTTAAGGGGATGCATGATCAGACGTCTCCTTAAATACAGTTCCAGTATCTATTTTAAAAATATGTCTCTGCAGTCTCTTATCTTTTAATTTAAAAAAGTGGATTGTGTAAAATCATTATTAAAAATTTTGAAATCAACTTGAAAACTTAGCGCAAAAATAATTTAATGTAACGTCGTTTATATAACTTAGGCATGCACGTTGTAAAATATTAAACACAACTTATCTATTACATGGAGTAATTATATGATTCAATAATTCAAAAATTTTAAATAATTTTCGAATTTAAAAAAAAGTTTTCAGGAAAATCAAAAAGTGACAATAAAGCTTGGGCATAAAATAAGCATTTGTAATCAGTAACTTTATATTTTGAAAAGTTATCGTTAAATCATTTAATTAAGTGTATTTTGATTGCAAATTAAGACGAAATTACATTTCTTTAAATTCGCTTAAGCATTTATGAACGCTTGATGCGTAGAGGATGCTGGCTGCTGCTTGCTGCCGAGAGCGCGGCTAAATTTTTAATTGAAAATTATGTCAAGTTTTCGCTTTAATCCAGGGACATTGTCCTTTACTTGAAATTTTCATCACAAAGTACAAAAGTTTTGTCTTTTCCCCGACGATGAAAATCACAGTGAAAATTTTATCAACTGACGGTATAAATTTACGTTGAGAGAAAAAATAAACTAGCTATAAAGAATATATAAACAGCGATTTGATGTTGTTAAACAAAAAAAAAGAAGAAAAAAATTATTGCCGCTGGTTTAAGTGAATTTTTTAGTGTATAATGGTATCGTTAAGCGCAGTTTTCGAGTCTTTACTCGGAAAGTTTTTAATTTATAATTCTATAATCATTTTTACTACTTTTGATGGACTAACAAGAAATTAAATTTTAATAGTTTATTATCGTGTATTAGTGTTGTAACGCGATTTTAAAACTAACTTCATTCTTAAAATTAAATTTTAAATGTAAATCCAAAAAAAAGTCTAATAGATTTTTTTTTCTATTTTAAACTATTTTAAGTTCTTCGTAACATTACTGAAACTTTATTTTTTTTTTCAAGTTTAATCTTTTAAATCATTTCGCCATTTCATAGCCTATTCTTTATTTTTCTTTTCGAGTTAACTCGTACATCGATCGAAACACGAGCTCTTGTGTTCGTTTTAAATCGAGTCGAAATTTTCAAAGTTTTCCTTCAAAAGAAGAAAAAAAAGATGAAGAAGAAGAAGAAATAAAGAAGAAAATCGTAAGAAATGGCGTTAGTCCTAGACTAAAAGGAAAGTTTTTCACAGCTTCGTTGGCTGTGAAAGGTTACCTTAGCTAATCTACGCAACGTTTTATTCTTTTTTATTTTTTTTTTATTCTGATGCTGTTACTTTTTTTTCTGTTTAAGTGTTTTCATAATCTTCACAAAGAAACTTTATACTTAACTGAATTTTAGCCTGATAATAAAAAGAAAATTTTTTCTCAAATAGTTTAAGTATTTTTTACCTATTTTTTATATATGTTTTTAAAAATCTGTAAATTGACTAATAATGTAACCAACTTTTCCCGTAATAACAATATTTTTATAAAAGTATCCTATAGGAAAGTTCTCTTTAAAAAAAAAAAAAAGTTTTTTACGAGGCTTGGGGAAAAAGTTGATTTTATTCATTGAAATCGAAAATTTCCATTACATTCTCTTAACTTTTCCCATACTGGATGTTTGGGGAGAAATGCATTCAGTATTTTTTTTCGAGGTTTCTATAAAGTTAAAACTTTATAATAACTACTCATCTTTCTTTTTAGGGGAAAAATTATTTTTAAATTCTTTAAACTTTCTTACGACACATTAAATATTGTTTGTTAATTTAAAATGGTTCAATTAATATTTTTGTAAAATAATATAAATGAAAATTCAGAATATTTTTTTTTTTAATTGAATAACGAAAGGTAAACATACGTGACGAAAGGTAATTTTATAAATTTTTTTATTTGAAAGTTAATAATATCTCGATATAAAAATAAAGTAATAATCGATGATTGGATTGCGTCATCCATGACTGTGTAATAAATAAAATCACCATTTTTAAACTGTGAAAAAATAAATAGTCCAATATATATTCTAAGCAGTTTATTTTTACACACAGAATTTATTTTTTATTTTTAATTAAACCAAACGTAATGCATTTTTAACTACCCAGCTAAAAATACGTGATTGAAATTAATTCAAATTAATTAAAATTTATTCAATTTCAAGAAATTTTAATAGATTTAAATAAGGTTTTTTTTAGTAGGATAAAACTATTTTTAAAATTTAAATCATGCATTATTAAATCACAAAAAAAAATTTTTTTTTTCCCATTTTCTAAACTAATTGATTGTAAACTATTCATAAAGCTATTAAACAAAGATAACATTGTAATCATAATAAATACATAATCCAACTATCATCGTAAATAAATGTCAGCCGTTATTATCGGCTCTTGAATGAGAAAAAAAAAATTTTTTTTTGTCTCTCTTCAATACAAACATAATCTACGATCTCGATCAAAAACTCCACCCACGCAACTGTTTAACCATCCTCATTTTTCCCCCCTTTTTCTCTATCTCTCTCCGCTGTATTCTAAAAGATTGACTATCAAGCAACTAATCGCTTTATCATCCCGACAGCTTTTCCTCGCTCGCTATAGCTCAAGTAAGGCAGCCGAAGTTATATAATGGTGTATATCTATATATAGTATTTAAGGGTGTCACGGCTCGATGCCTTGTGCATTATTATATAGGTACAACCATATACACTTTGACGTCTACACGTCGCGTGTCCGAAGACGCGCATCGAGCCTTCTATA
This sequence comes from Anastatus disparis, assembly GCA_017163975.1. NCBI lineage: Eukaryota > Metazoa > Arthropoda > Insecta > Hymenoptera > Eupelmidae > Anastatus > Anastatus disparis. The sequence goes on along the minus strand of JAFFSR010000218.1, from coordinate 1,113,351 downwards.
TCCCCATGTGACATTTATATATATATCTATATATACAGGCTGCAATGACGACAACGACGACGACGTACCGTGTCCACTGAGGAAACAACCATGAGGGAATGATGAAGATGTAACTGTGGGCGGAGCTCAAGGTAAAGAGAGAGCGAGAGAGAGAAAGAGGAAGAGCGATTGTTGTGCATCAGGGATATGAATGCATGTATGAGCTTTGATACTGTTTTGATGGCTTTATATAATTTAGGTTCAACAAATGGGATTGACGTATTGGATGATTTTTTTGGGGGTGGAGGTGAGCTATTTTTCTGTTAAGGAGTTTCGATATATATAATCAAAATTAATATTGGATAGATTTTAATTGAGAAAAGGTATCCAATATGTCTCTGATTTCACGAATAATGTATGCGAAAAAGTATTATGACTAGAACCTGGAGCGCAAAATCATATTTCACGCACGAGTTGCGAAAAACAGAGTAAATAATACACGGAGTAAAATTTCTACATTGGAGCATGGAATCACATTTTACACTCTTGTTATATAATGAACTATTTGAAAATAAGCCTAATACTGATTAAAAAACATTTTTTATTTAAAAAATTTTTAAATTACTAATATATTTGTAAAATTTTACTCTTAAGAGGCGGTCGGAACCAAATCGGTGACTTAATTCAGTGCTTGTAATAAATGCTTATAATAATTTATTCATTTATTAATATGGTAAAAATATAGTAATTTCCTCTAGTCATGTATATAAAGAATGATTTAAAATAGTTGAAGCCACAAAAATATACAAAATATTGTTATAAAGCGAAAAATGCCACCGAACAATCGACACGACAGTTTTTTGCATGTGGTATATGTCAAGTCAGTTTGATATTTGTAATAAATGCTTATAATAATTTATTTATTTATTCATATGGTAAAAATATAGTCATTTCCTCTAGTCATGTATATAAAGAATAATTTAAAATAGTTTAAGCCATAAAAATATACAAAATACTATCGTAAAGCGAAAAATGCTGACTTGATATATACCGCAAGTCACCGATTTGGTTCCGACCGCCTCTTAATTAGTTTTTTGATAAATTTTTTAAGATTTCGGCAATCGATCTTTTAAACAACGCCTTTACAGCAAATTATTTCAAAACGAGTTTGTTTTATTTAAACACACGCCACCTAGCGGTATTTTAATCGAAGGTCATTTAAGAAATTGCTATTTAAATATAAAATTCTTATCTTTTCGAAATAAATATTTAATCCACTAATCATTCACAGTGTAAAATCGAAACCAATGTATCTCTCGAGATGTTCCGCTGTCTCATGCATGAAACAAGCAACTGTAGCAGCAATGCTGTTAAAGCACAAGAGAGAAAGCGTTTGGGTAATTTCATTACCAAGTTAATCAGACGCATCAAATCTCTAAGGGATAACGAACACAAGATCAACTAGAATATGAGAGTGCAAGAGAGAGAGCGAGAGCGAGAGAAGAAAACACATGGGAGATGAAATATAAAGCAAGTCAAGAAGTGTTAATGTCACGTAACAGCTGCCGGTAATGGCCGGATATGTTAACCGGATACGTTAGCACCTTCTATCTACAATTGTTTTTCCGACTCTCTTTTCTTTTAAGCTCAATTTTATTTTCTTACAACTTTTTTTTTCACTAGCTTATTTTCTCGCTAATATAATTGTTTCCTGTTTTTATTCTTGTAAGGTATTTTTTTTATTGTAACAATGTCGAAATGTAACAGAAAGTTATGAGGCAAATTTACTTGCGATCTTTTTTATAACCAAGTTGAGATGTTTTTGTTAGCGTGGTCAATTTGCGAATGACTTGGACATGTGATTCTTAATATTGTGAGTTCTGTAATGATGATGAATCGACGTGATTAGAATAATGTATGTTTGACCGAAGTGAGGCTTTACTTTTTTATTATGGTATGATTTCGCTGGAATATTTAAGTGAAATATGTTTGAATATATGTTTGATGGATTAGGCAGTATCTGATATTTATTAAAATGAAAAAGAATTAATATTTATATATTAATAAGTATTTCAAATAAAAAGAACTTTAATTCTTTCAAATATAATAATTAAAACTGAATTTTTTTTCATGTTGCAAATTCTACCATTTTACAATATGAAAACTTTAAATATATTTAAAAAAATAGCAATAAAAAATAATTCAACAAAGAAGAGGTGAAAACATTATATATACTCAATTTTTTTTTAATTTTATTTAACGTTGCTGTATTTATGCTATCATTGTGTTGCTAATTAGCGACGGAGGTCATTTCAGTGTGTTTGTGAAGAAAGCACATGTAACGTACAGTGGTGCTTGTATCAATGGGTCGCTGTGAGCGGGATTCGAACTCGGAACCCCGAGATTAGGAATCTATCGCTCTACTTACTGAGCCACTGAGACCTTTACAATTTTTCCTATTTTTTTTTGTTTTAATATTTATCTTAATTAAACGTTTTTAAGTCTTTAAAAGTAATAGTTTTAAAATGATACAATTTTCTCATTATTCAATTAACAATTCAAAAAATAAATTTTTTTTTTCAAACAATGTATTTCTTATAAAATTGCATTCTATTGTATATTTTTTACGTATAATAAAAGTGAACAAAACGGCATTGTACGAGGAAATTTTTTTTTATCATTTACTTTTTTTTTGTTCTTCTTCCTCTTATACGAATACGTACGCTTTTTGGCCAAAAAATAAAACAACAAGAAGTAGAAAAAAAAGGAACGAATTCAATTTTTTTTTTTCTATTTAGACATGTCGCACACACATATTCACGCCATAGCAAGCAAAAAAATTGATGTTTCGTTACGGACTGCAGGATGAGAAACGAAGGTCAAATTGCAAGAATTTTTAGCCAGCCAATGTATATGTATGTATGTACATATATACCCAGCAACCAATTTTTTCAGAAACACACATAGTTATGGAGAGATAAAAAAAAAGAAAATTTAAATCAATACAAAAGAGCCTTCGGGTTACGTTTATTTGTCTCTCGTTTTTTTGGTAAAAAGTTGCGGTTTAAAACGTATGTGTTTTTATATAACGAATCTGTAACTTCATTTATTTAATTTTTACCAATACTCGACCATTGAACTTTGTGTAGTTTTGTTCGATTCATATTGATTAGCACCTGAAGTATTGGTTATGTGACTTTAAATTATTAAGTAACGGAAACGAAATATTATATTGTTTTATTTTTGGACTTATTATTATTGTAATAACGAACGGGATATGTAAGCGATCAATAAATATTTACGTTCAAATAATATTTACCCTTATTATTCAACCGTTAAATAGAAATAACTATATAAAAATAGTCTCGTTTTGTATGCAAATTTGCATTGTTAGTTTAATAATTGTAAATATTTAACATAATTATGGTGCATAAATTAACAGATATTTTATATCTTGATAAATAACATAAACTTTACTTGTAATAATAATACTAAATTGTATTTTTATAATGATTTCCAATAATTATTTAACATTTAGGCAACACTCAAATATCTTCAATTTTTTTAGAAATCTTTTAATCCCTTAATTATAATTATTTACTTTTATTGATCATTAATTTCATTATTTGCATTGTTTGAAATAAATTGTTTTTCAGGATTTTCGATGGTTGGAATCGAATCTGTGAACGGATCTGTATGTTTGTCTAAGAAAATTAAACTCAGTAATTGGGTTTCTAGCCCGTACAAATTTAAATAAATAAATTACTAGATAGTTAAATTGCTAATAATATACAATATTCATCAATTTGAATAGTTAAGATGCTAAACATTATCCAAACCATTACCCTCACAATCTTTCAATTCCTCATTAGCAATTATGATTATAAACTAAAAAATCAAAATAAAAACAAAACAAATAAGATCTCAACGAAGATAGTACAAATTCAGCAGTCGCAATCCTCTTTTTCTACGCTAAGAATTAACCAGAAAGAGCCACTGCAAAAGACATACACTATATCTGGTAGTTTGGACTCGTTGCGTTACAAACGGGTAGCCATGGCGACCTGACTGACAGCGGTAAATCTTAAGTCGCGCTTATATTCTTGCGCGTCGTTTCTTTACGAAAAAAAAGGAAGAAGAACAGAAGAGCGAGAAAGAGAGAAAAAAGAAAACACACGGAAGACGAATGGAATTAATCAAACAGGATAAATTGTGTATGTGTGTGTGTGTGTTAGTGAAAAATACCAACAAAAAGAGGAACAAAAAAAAATGTCTTCTTTCCTTGGTTCACCGTAATAAAAAACAAAAAAAAAAGGATAAGATAGAAGAAAAAAAAAGAGCGAAAAAGAGAAAAGACAGAGTACTAAGGGATAGTATGGTGGTTTCTAAAGCGGTAAAAGTTGAAAAGAGTAAAAAAGGGGGAAGAGGAGGGTAGAGAAGAGGGACGACAACGACAGATTTGAAGAAAGTTGTTGAGGTCCCTCCTGCACAATTTACAACAACGGAAGACTAGGTGACAATTTAGAAGAGAGAATATAACGTTTGTGAATTGTGGGTCATAGAATGTTGAAATAACTTTCAACAATTTTATCCTTTTTTTCTTTTTCATTTTTTATTTATTTTTTTTTTCTTTCTTTTTGGAAGATTTTCTTTTGAAAAATAAACAATTTTCACGGTACTTTTTTTGAAACATTATTTTATACGCTGCTAAATAAATGAAAATCTTTTCAGAGATTATAGTTAACTTTAATGCTGTGCATTTTCAAAGTAAATGAAAAAATAAAGTATAGCTGTGAGTGCTTAATAAAGATAATGGCTTATAGATTTATAAGAGTTATTATAAAATGCATTTAGCAAATAAACATTATTTAAAAATGTTGCTTGTAAAAGTGCTAAGTGCTTTCTCGTTGAATAATTTTTCAAAAGATCATAACTTGACAAAAATATACAAAATTCCAAATAAAAATCAATCATTTAAATGGATAAAACAAAACCAAAATTAAAAACTCATATTCCAATTTTATCATACCCAGTATCCTCAGCTACCAATTTAATTAACATGACCGATCAAACGTGACCGCAAGCACTTTTTAAAAATCAATTACTCAAAGTAGATAAATAAGAAAATAGGTAAAAGGCAATAAATAAAGTAACATATGGCCGAGAGCATAAAAATAAGCTCAAAGTGAGGAAGAAACGAACTGCTTCATTACTGCTTGGAATTGCTTCTGCGTGTATACGCTGAAAACTCGGAGTTTAAATGTTTTGCTTCGCATATATACGTTTTCTCTCTTAAAGTATATAAATATGCTTCCTTTTCGAGAGACATCTGGTATCATTGATGTAGTTAGAAATTTCGTGGAAATTACGTTAATTGATTCGCTTATAATTAGGGTATTTGACAATTTGTAAATTTGATAAATATAATTGTTGATTTTGGAATTTATGTGATGGGGTTGAAACCTTTTTTTTTGTTTTCGTAATTTTTTATTTTTTGTTATTGTTAAAAGCGTTTGGTTAAAGTAATATTTATTAACAGTTTTATTTATTCTTTTATTTAATTTTCACAAATTAATTTTAATCTAAAAATAAATATTCAACTCATTAAAATCAATAATAATGAAAACATTTGGTAAATATCATTAATTTATACACCCATATAATTAAAAACAATAAAAAAATCAAATCTACACTATTTAATTTGTAATCATACTATACCTAACTCAAATCTATAATATCCTTAAATAAAATTTTCTGAAAAAATGTGCTTTTTCACGTTTTATCTTTGACCCAAACATTCTTTTTTTTTGGCTTTCGAAAAAAACTAGAGGGTGCGCCTCATCCTATTCTTTTCAGCGCTGCTCTTTATCTCGAGCGCTGCTCTTTTCATTTTAGTTTGATATTACATTTGCGAAGAGACTTTTACCTTTTTTTTTTCTTTTCCCTCTCTTTCTCTCTTTCTCAAAGCGAATCAAATTAACCGGCAAATTGATATTGCGATAAAGCCTTAGTGGTGGTTTTCTGTTGAACTTTTCAAACTTTCTTTTTTTTTTTCTTCCTTTTTTTTTATGTTGAAAACACGGCGCGCGGCTACTTTTGCCGATTAGGTTTGATCGATGTCGGGACGACGGTTGTCAAGTCAATGGCCAGCAAATGCCAAATGTGTCGGAAATCGTTGAAAAAGAAAAGATCTGATAAAAAAAAATATGCTATGAGATTAATTCTGATTTTATTAAGTGATGGGTTTGCTTAACTGATGTTTAAGATTAGAATGTTTTATATAAGATTAATATTCTATGTGTTTTGTAAATGTTTCAAATAAATAGTTTTTAAATTTTCTATTATCATACTATGATTAGTAATGATTTTATTCTGTTACAAAAAAAAACTACAAAGGGAAAATAATAAAGAGGAGCTGTAAGTACTCAATACATTTAACTATTTTTTAAAATTCTAATACCATTATGATATAAAATTGTAAAAATATAAATTGTAACTTTAATAAAAATATATTTGAAAAGAATATCAGATCAGAAAAAAGTGCTATGGCTAAAATAGCCAGCAAAATAATTAATAAAAAAAGAGAATCCCGTTCAAGATCAGATAAAATTCTTTACACGAATCAGGTTAATAAAAAATAAAAATTTTTTGCATTTGTTTGAATATTAAGATTCAATAAATAGTATTAATATAATTTATAATACAGAAAAAATAAAAGGAGAGACAAGCAACAAATTTAGAACAAAAAACGAGAAAGCGAGCAAACGAAGAAAATGGGAGAAAATGAAATTGATCAATTTTTATTTTTATTTAACGTCGCTGTATTTACGCTATCATTGCGATGCTAATTAGCGACGGAGGTCGTCAGTGCGTTTGTGAACGAAGCACATGTAACGTACAGTGGTGCTTGTATCAATCAGCCGCCCAGAGAGAGATTCGAACTCGGGACCTCGAGATTACGAATCCAACGCTCTACCGAATGAGCCACTAATTACCTCGAAATTCAATTTGATTATATATTATTATATTGAAATATGACAAATGAAATTCATGTATTGGGGATAAAAAAGGCAATAGGTTTTTTATGCCAATTCTTGTTGTGATATACTTGCCATATGTTTGCAATAACAGTTGCAATTCACTTGGTAATAGTTTATACTTTTCGCGGGTAATTTAAAAAATGCAATAAACATTTGTAGTAAATTAAGACGATTACATATTTAAATTAACAAAATAATAAAATTTATGACATTAAATGTCATTCATGTTTAAAATTAAATAGAATAAATTTATATTCGTTAAATCTCAATCACTAATATGTTATTTTACAAGTGAATAATTTATAAACTATATTAGCAAATATAATTTTATAAAATTACATAATAGAGATTATTATGTAATCAATATAATTACACGTAACAATGAAATATTTACCTATTTATTATTGTAGTTAAAATTTAGAAGCAAAATTAAATTACGTCCAAATTTTCATTAAGAAAAACAAATTCTTATACGCCCTCCTAATCCTATCATGTAACATTTCAATCATTTACTTAACACTCCAATTTCCTTTTCTCTTTCAAATAATATCCTACGATATCAAAGATAAAATATCTAAGCAATAAGCAGATAATGCTCGATTGATATTATACGAAACGAAACGTAACGTTCTCATTATTCGATACTAATTAATTAGCCTTTTAGTAAGTATTGTACCTAATTAATCATTTGTTCATAACTCGTGTGTATTGTAACGTGTTTGATATTATGCGTGTTTCGTATATCAGGGCGTGCGTAACGTGACCTCGTGTTACAAACGATGAAATTTATGATTTATAGAGGATATATTTATGTCTATATTGCTGTTTGCCATATTTACAGCAAAAAATAGAAATAAAATTTTTAACAGTTTTTCATAAAGGGTTTTTGGAATTTTCATCTATGATATTAAATTTATGATATTTATGAAATGTACAATAATGATAATGCACTATAAGAACGTGCAATGCACTTTGCAGATTGTGTGATCACAGATTATTTAGTCAATTTCGTGGCAAATATTTTAAAATTAAGCATTTACTATCTATAATTAAAAATTTGAAAATATTTAATGATTCCATGATTAACAACCAAAATAAATGTTGTTTTTAAAAATTTTTAATATGTGTCTAAACTCTTATAACACCAATAACTATTCTTAATAAATACTTAACATGAAAGAAGAAAAAACATACTATCTAGGGGTCAAAATCAAGCAAAGTAAAGTATAAATTCAGTATCAAACTCGAGTATCTAAAACTTCGAAGTACTTTTTTTATACATATCCAAAGGTGTGTCCAGTCTTGGTCGATAAAATTTCGATCACTCATCGAGAAAATGAGGGTTTTTACATTTGGCCGCTGTGCGTGAGTAATACGTATGTTCACAAAAGTTTATTTTTTTTTTCGGACATTTGATCAACTCGGCATCTTTTTTTTTACGTATATGAAATATGGTTTTCCGTACAGCTTGTAAACATGCGTACGTATGTATATTTTGTTGTATGAAAAATTGATTTGACTTAAGGAAAAAAAAAAGAATTCAGGGAAGTATTTACTTTTAGTTCTGTGGGATAAAGTTAAAGTACAATTTTTCACTGTCCCATTTAATTTGATTCTTTCAATTTAAAATTATAAGCAAAGAACAAAATTACTCTTACAAAAATAATATACCTTAGGTGTTATTTCTTACACCTAATAAATTTTTTGTGTTAATGGAAGTACTATAACATTATAAAATACAGTCCATAATAACAGCAAAGTTGGGTATTTATTTTTGTTTGGGTATATTTCTTGAATATATGAATCAATACCAACAAACTTAGATTACGAACTAATATTTATTGGACTAATAATAAATATTAAACTTAAACTCTAAGTCTGTTAATCGAGGTCGTCCAGTGGCTCATTCGGTAGAGCGATGGATTCGTAATCTTGAGGTTCCGAGTTCGAATCCCGCTCTCGGCTAATTTATACAAGCACCACTGTACACGTTACATGTGCTTTGTTCATAAACATAGTGAAGATCTTCGTCGCTAATTACCATCGAAATGATAGCATAAAGCGACGTTAAATAAAAAAAAAGAGGAATAAATTTGAAATGTGCCAATTTGGTAGTTAATTAATTTTTACATATATTAAATTAGATTATAATTAGAAATTGGAATGAAATTATTATTTTTCTTAACGTCACCTTCGTCTTGCGTGTATAAACTTATAATTAAGAATAATATTTAATAATTAAAAAATATCATCTTAAAGTTTAACGATAATTATAAAGTATTTATAAACGCTTAATATTTTAAAATAATCATGCTAATTAAAAAATTCACCTTTTATAAATAAAACCAGAAAATTTTCATTCAATCAAGAAAAAACGAAAAAAGAAAAATAAGAGAGAGAGCGAAAAAAAGCCCTCTAAAAGAAATAACGATAGATATCATGACCTCATCATATTTAAATTTCTCTCCCTTCCTTTTCATTCCTACCCGGCTGCTCTTTTTTTGCCAGCTATCTAAAGCGCAGTCACTCGGATTGAGCTAAAATAAAATAAAAAAAAAAAGGAAGAGAGAAAAAAAAAATAAAACTTCCCGCGTATTTAGTTTTTCCTTCGCGCGCTTTTATACGAATTCAGTACCAGTCGGATTTGATCCGATGGATTGGTTTTGCTTTCCGGAGAATGTAAAAAAAAAGGAGAAGGAAGAAGGAAAAGAAAATAAAAAAAAAAGAAGGAAAGTATAAGCTACACTCGGGCGGGCAGTGTCAAAAAAAGAAAAATTAAGTTTATAAGCCTCTTTTTTCATTTTTTTTTTATTCATCTTCTATGAAACTGATCGTTGAAAAGTTTTCGCCGAATATACCGTATATAAAGCTTGACCTATCAAGTTAATTTTTTTATTTATTTATTTTACGTTTTTTTTTTAATCTTTTCGTTTTTCTGTCTGATTCTTATCTCTTATGCTTTTCAACGAAATGTTTGTACTTATTTTATCTGATTTATTGAATGAATTTTTTCTTTTTTGATCGTATTATATTTTTCTACACAGATTATTTTAGTTGAATTACTTAAATTTAAGCTGCGTTAGAATCAATTTTAGATCAAATAAATTGAAATTATAAATATTTTTATTATTTTTAATTTTTATAAAAATTGTTAAATCAACCCAAAAAGGCGAAATTAAGTCAAAGGAAATCTTGAATATAAGTTACAATTACTTTAAAAGGTTTCCATTTTTATTAGTTTAGATACATATAAAGAAAGCGTCATCTCGCCTTTTTAGCTCGAGATAAAAAAGAAGCAAAGTTTGAGCAACAATTTTTCCTCCAACTTTCGTGTATACACAGTCGTAGCTAGAAAGGAGGTCAAATTTTTTTAAAATCAAAGTTTCCACGAGGTTTTTTTTCAACCTACTGAGGCAAAATTTACCAATACCATTCGATAAACCACCTTTTTTATTTCGAAATTTATATCTCTTTTCATCCTATTGAACGTACCTGTACGATCTACTAAAGAGTTTTTTGGAAAAATTTTTCTTCGTACCTACTCTTCTTGAAAGCTCGAAATAACATCCTTTAAATTTTTCAAAATTAACTTATCTCGGTAAAAAAAATATATTACTTATACTACTAATTAACAATTAAATAACCGTAACACTAATTAAATCCCTAATGCCGAATAGTAAATTGTAGAAACTTGACTGACGAGCCATATTGTCTAATGCATTAATTTTCAATGATCAAATGGTTATACATGCGAGCAGAGAAGGTGGTGGGAGGTAGAAATTATTGCATAATTATTCAAATTTTAATTGTATCAGCTCATAATTACTTTTGTCCCGAGCGCTTTATCGGAAAGTCTTTTGGATAGAAAACTAGGCTTTAATTAACTTTGGTCATTGAAAAGTCACGAAATGCGCTGTCGTATCAATGTCATTTCCTCCGTGTTTAACTTTATTAAAACACTACCGATTGATATGTTTTATTTCAATTTCCAAGCTCTTTTCGGGGGCCAACGTAAATTGAGTTATAATAATTTCTCTCTACTTTTTTTCGCAGGGTTTTTAATCAATTGTATTTTCGTTCGGTTGAAATAAAACATTTATTGTTGTGCCATTAAAATTCAATATTATTGTATGTTTTATTTTATTGTCTATCGAAGTTTTATATCTTTTTTTTGTATGCATTGTTGCGTACAATAAATGAAATTTAAATCGATAACAACTAAATGAATAATTTTATTGTAACTTTTAAGAGGAAAAAATATTCATTCCAGTGCTGTTTTGTACAAGCAATGAAATTTTTTTGCTGGCTGGAAATGTAACAATCGAGAAAACTGTTTAGCGTGCGAAATAACAACGAAATTCAGTGGTTTTTTCTTAAGGGAATGGCATTACGAATGTTGAATTGAAATTTGAGAATTATCTGTAATTTATTATCAAGTTCCTGATCATAAAATCAAGAATTTTTACAGAAATTTAAAAATTTTAGTGTTTCAACGAAATTCACAATGTAGAATTCGAAAATACCCGTTCAATTAAGTGCATACAAAATCAATTGTTTTCTTTCTCATGATTTCGAATAAAATTCTACACCAATTCATTTCCCTTTAAAAAATAAAAAAGAAAATAAGAAAAACCAATAATCAACCCTTTGAATAAAAAAATAATTCATTTAATCAACAATTTCTCACAACTCATTTTTCCTCTCTCTCTCTTTCTCAGCTTTTATGAACACATACATACTTACATATATATATATATATATATATTTTCTTCATTTTAGACATAACGTTATACACCTGGCCGTGTGTAAGGTTCGTTGATTTATACTGAAAAGCAAGCGCCGTTTATTATCGGCAGCAGTAGCAGCGTTGCTGGTGGTGGTATTATTATATAGCATATAACCCTCGGCAACAAGCTAGAAAGAGTAAGAGAGCAAGAGCCAAAACGCTTGTTGCTGGCGCTGTGTTGGTGCATGCGTGAAATTGGAAACGCGCAGACACGCGTTCATGCAAATTTTAACCCTCTCTCGCTCTACCCCCTTCTTATTTTCATTCCCTTCTCTTTTAACCAAACGTGTACTAAAACCAAACTATATGTATAAAGGTAAGCACGCCTTTTTAAACTCTATATATTACGTATACGAATACATGTATATATTGGTATACATATATAGAGAGAGCTAAACGAGTTCGCGGGTATTGCGGTTATTGTGTGAGAATGATGGCTTGAAATTGTTGGATTTGAAAATTGAGACTTTTTGGTATATGATTAATGTATATAGTAAAGCTATTGGATGCTAGCTTGATCGGTGTCTTGATATCATTTTTTTTCCTTTTCTCTTTATAGGTATTGGATCTTAATTTTCAAAGTTTTTTGGTAGAAAATTTCTATTCTTTATAACAGATTATAATATTTTTCAATTTCAATAAATGAAATTACATGTTTACAGAAGATTTTGGTAATTGGATTAATTGATCTTACGACTGAACAATTTTATATAGTTTTTATAAGAATTCAATGAAATATTTTATAATTTTTTATCAATCCAATGTGTACAATATGAAAAACAAAATAAATAAAAAATTTTCAACGAACGATGAAATTGGTTACTGCAATAACACATATTAATAGGCCAACTAATTTCATCGCATTGCAAAATCAATTATCATGTTACAAAAAAAACAGAAATATTCGTATAAAATTTATTTTCAATATTCCCAAATATTTTTCATTTATATTTTTTCCAATTTTTCTAACTGTAATAACAATACTGTGTAATGAAAATTATTCACCATACAATCAAATAGCCTCGCTGCTCAATCAACGAACTCTTGCCTATAAATATTTCAAAACTATTGAAAAATAGTAAAAAAAAATAAATAAATAAAAAAATTTATATTTACTAGCCGAACTGCTTTCATTGGCTTTTCTTTTCAACAATGTTTGATTCCATTTTCGGTGTAAAATTTCAATGCATTCTTCAATATCCATTTTTTTATGCTTTATATTTATTTTAAAATGTATATTATATCTTATTTGAACTCGACGTTTCGATTGGTTTTTGATTTTGTTCGAAAGTTTCATGTAACAGTCATATGGCTTATTTAGTATTTATAAAGTTGCTTGAAAAATCTTGAAACGTAAAACTATTGATTTTTTATTTTGAAATGGGGCAGTTGATTTTTCATTTTGAAATAGATTATTTATGCTTTTGAAAAACTTGAATTTTTTTATTAAGAAATCGATAGTTTAAGAAAATAATGTTAGCTTTGAAATGATTTTCTCATCTCATGAGAATATAAATCTATCAGTGTCTCAGTCGGTAGAGCAATGGATTCGTAATCTCGAGGTCCCGAGTTCGAATCTCACTCTCGGCTGATTGATACAAGCACCACTGTACATTACATGTGCTATGTTCACAAACACTGATAACCTCCGTCGCTAATTAGCATAGCAATAATAACAAAAATGCAGCGACGTTAAATAAAATTAAAAAAATAAAATAAAGAAGTTAAATTTTACAATGTTTATTTTTAGATTTTTTTTATTAAACGTAGTTTTAGTTTAATAAAAAAATTCAAATTAATAAAAATTGCTTACAAGCTTAAACAACTTTATTTATAATGCAATTATTAATAAATTAATTTTCTAATTTGACACTATGACCTATCCGCATTCTCAGCTCTATACACCTCTACAATAATTACCACAAACTCAAAAGAGAAGAAAAAAAATGCTCCATCCTATACTCAATATTGTCAACTACACGCTTATCCATTGGTATAACCATACACACCCCAAACCAATAACCTAAAATTAGCGACGCACAACTCATACACACGTACGCGCACACCTATACGCAGGCTCTCGCATACGCACACATACGCAAAGTCAATTTATTGAACCTTCTCGTTTTAACATCTCCTATATATTTCATTATCACACGTGCGTGTGTGTGTGTGTGTGTGTGTATAGAGGTACACGGGGGTAGGTATAATGTCAATTACTATATGCGCAACCGAGACTGTCACACCTCGTCAACGATCAACCTTTTCCCTACCCTATCGCGTAATTAATAATACTGCAAAAGGATTATGGTTATCATAATACTCGCTCGCGTTTGTGTGCGTACGTGCGCTTATGTGTTGGGCGTAAAAAGGGTGAATTTTACGAGCGTCAGATGAAATCCACTTTTCGATTTATCGTGTGTATGTATATGCGCGTACGGGTGGGAGTATGCGTGAAAGAGATTGTCAGTCGATCATTTCAGATCGCTGTTGGATCTTTACGAGCGGTTGGCTCGAAGCTGTGAATGGAAACGTTTCAGAATAGAAATTGATCGGATATAGTATTCAGATAGTCTTTTATTTTTTTTTTTATTCGTTTAATAATTTTGATTTCTTTTCCGATCGATTGGGGTTTCAAATATTAAAGGTTTCTGTTATAATTGCAGATTTTGAACTTACGGTTTTATAAATTCATATCATTTTACATTGTGCCATAACTGTCAAATATTATACGTTAAAATCTTCATATCTTAAAAAATAGAACTTAAATTATCAATTATATTTTTACTACATGAAAGTTTAAAGTTTGACTCGATTTGCCAAGATGTGGAGATTTTAATGTTATATAATATATAATAATTAAAATTTTCAAGCGTAGATAAATTGAACTTATTATTTAATAGTCAAATATTGTTCCTCTTGCTGAAAATGATTAAACAATTTGATGATGATAAAAAAAGCGTTGTGACAATAAATCAAATCTAAATGTAGCACCCATTATAAATTGTTACGTCCCCAATTTCTATATTAATTTATTAACCCCAAAAAATTATATCTAAGGTCTTGTTTTCTAGAAAGTATCAAACCAGTCTAGTAATTGGATTCTGCAAATCATCAAAGTCTATCTTTAGTTAATCATTGTATAAATTCTTCGGATCGAAAATATTAAATATTTCATTGAAACAGCTGCAGCACACTTTTATGACGAGTCATACAAATTTCGATCTTGCAAGTGTTACTTGGAATACTATTAATTTTATTTTATTTATTTATGACAATTCATTTATTACAAACATATCAAGTACATAATAAATTAATGGTCTAAGACTTTATGATATTAAATTCATATAACAAAGTTATTAAAAAATTATTTAATTTATTTTTAATTAAACTTTTACTGTACAATAAACCTTTGTTAAATTTATAAAATTAATTCGATCGTCATATAACATTTAACCTTGATTAAAATAAAAATTAAATACGACAATCAATCAATTAATCATTGTGGCTTAAACCCTTAAGCAACATATTTCCATTTAGTGAAGTTAAAGCCAATTAAATGCCCTTAATATATATAAAAAGCCGTAAGTTTAATACGTGCTGACTGTTGACATAGTCTCCCTTGTACGAAAAAATTTTTCTTTTTTTTTTCATCATAATTCGCTATTTCCCCTATTCTTCAATAGAATTTTCTTTGGTCAACCAATGAACAAACGATAAAATATGTTGTCCAAGTGTTTCCATACGTCCACACACAGAAAAATCTAAGAAATTAGTCATTAAATTCTCTTCAAAGTCAAAAGGTTAAAAACCTTAATACAAGGGGATATGGTCGAGGAACAAAAGATCCAGCTAAAATTAAAAAAAAAAAATAAGTAAAAAGAAAACCGATTTTTCTATGTCTAGTAAAGAATAGAAAAGAGAAACTGTCGCCAAAATGTCAAGCATGCTCTTAATTACTTTTCTCGACTCTTTTCACCCTATACACTATTACTTCGACGTGCGAGATTTCACTCTTATTTCTTCCTTTTTTTTCCTTTGTTTTCTCTTATACTCGCTCCTTTTTTTTATCTTTCACTGCTCTTTTTTCTCACGCGTCTTTTGCACGCTTCTCGGCAATTTTGCGTTTTCTATATATATATATATATATATATATATATATATATATATATATATATATATATATATAAAAAGGAACGTATTTTTCTATCTCTCGCAAGCTTTGTCGTACAATTATTGTTTAAGAAAGAAACGAGTTGAGTTATTGTAGTGACTTCTTTAGCTTGTTTTTATTTTTTTCCCTTTAGATTCGTCCATCTAATTATAAACGAAAGTTTTTTCTTATAATTTACTTGAAAGAATAGTTGTGTGTATGTGTTGGAAAAAAGAACGCTTTTGTTCGCTCGAGAAAAGAGTATAAGGGTATGCTTTTTTGTAGTTTTTTTTTATTTATTTTTCTTTTATCTTCTGTTATTCTATGCTCATTTTGCGATTTAATAGAGAAATTAATATTATAATTTTTTTTTTTAATGAAGAAAATTTTTATATAATTTTCGAAATTATATAGTAATTATCTTTGTTTTTTTTTATAAATGTTAATCATTTGTGTTTTATTGGCAAATAAATATTTAAAAATAATTGATAATATTGCATTTTTCAATTATGTGCAAAAAGTCAATAATTATGCAAAAAAATTTTTATCAGAGTTTCTGAACTTATAATTTTTTTTTTTAATTTTATTTAACGTCGCTGTATTATGCTATGATTGCGATACTAGTTAGCGACGGAAATCGTCAGTGTGTTTGTGAACAAAGCACATGTAAAGTACAGTGGTGTTTGCATCAATCGGCCGAGAGCAGTATTCGAACCCGGGATCTCGAGATTACGAATCCATCGCTCTACCGACTGAGCCACTGACGACCTCTTCACACTAAAGAACAACCATTGATATCATCATTATTTTTGTAATCATTTCTTTTATTTTATTATTAAAAATTTTTTTTTTCAAGTTTTTGATTAATTTTTTTCTTATTTTTATTTTATTAAATATAATTAAAAGAACAATTACTCCGTTTAATAATGTAAACTGTGTTTCTAACTTACATTCAAGGTAACCAACAAGGAAATAACTCAACTTTAACTTCTTAACACAAAAGGAAATTCATTAAATTGTGCTTTTCCTTGAAACAGTCAAGAAGCAAATCTACAATGTAACTACTAAAAATTCAAATATAACATATATTTTAATCGTTCTTACCAAACTAAATGTATAAATTCTTCAAATAAATGTCATGAAATTATAAAATTAATGCAATGCGTGTATGCATAACTTTTCGTTTCATATATAGCGTGACGACGAAAGAAAAAAAAAAAAGAATCGGAGCAATAAATTATTTTCCATTTATAAAACGTTATAAATTTAAATTATCTGAGTAAAATTTTCATCTATCCGATTCTCAAAGTCAACAATTAAACTTCTAAAAGCCGAGAGAGATTGGACGTTAAAACCCGTGCGCATCGAGCAGGTGTTGAGCATTAATATTAAACATTTTAAAGATTAATTAAAATATGTACATCATTTTGATATACTATTTAATGAGTAATTGAATATGAGAAATTAATTTATTATTTCATTTCGTTTTCTATGATTTTATTTTAAAATTCGTATTCTACGACAAAATATTTTGAATTCTGGTTTATTTTAACCGAAACTAATTTCGAAAAAAAAGATTAATTATTATTTTAATTGAATATAATTAAAATTGGATTGGATTAGAAGCTAATATAAAGAGAGATTTAATTGTAATTGTGCAAATAATGTACAAATACTATGTACTTTAATTTATAAATCTTATTTATATATATATACAGAGATAATTTTGTATTTTTGCCAAGAATAAGAATTTAATAAAAAAATATCAAAGTGTTAGTAATGACAAAAAGACACATTTTCCTATATAAAAATCTGTTATCTTAAACAAATTTGTAACGGGCTCTAAATAAAGATCTAAGCAAGCTTTTTATATAAGATTAAAAGATTTTTCCTTCGACGCAAAAAAAAAAACAGAAAAAAGAAGAAAAAGGTCCCAAGCGATCGATCATTTCAAGTAAACCTTAAGGTGAGGTTACTCTCTCTTTCTCTCGCTCTCCTGAGATTTTAGCAAACCAACATTTCTACCTTAATCAGTCCTTTTGCTTTGTATGCACGTGTGTGTGTGTGTGTGTGTGTGAGTGTGTGTGTGTGTGAGTGTGTTTTCCATTGTATTTTCTCCCTAACGCATAAACTTTCACCCTATATAAGACTTCAAGAAGCAAAGTGTTTTATTGCACAATAAATCTTAAAAGCAACAGACCTAAAGCTACGTCCGTATGATTTGCATAGACCAAAAAAAGAAAGAAGAAAATAATGTTGAATAAAAAAAAATTAAGTAAAGCTGTTGGAGTCAATTAAAAGGAAGTTTTTTTTTTCTAGGACGAAAAAAAAAAAGATGGACGAAAAGTTTAATGAGAAAAGATCTGGACACTATAGTAGATTGAGGAGAATGGAATGTACTTCTTCTTTTTTTTTCTCTCCCTCTCTTTACTTTTATACTTGCACGTAGTACTAAGGTATATAACCTTGTTTCTGACTCTTTTGCGCTTGATAAACGATGAGTGGATTTGTTCAATTAGTCTCTTGGCTTCAACATTATACATTTTTTTTTCGTTCTTTTCTTGAATTTTTTTAAGGGTTAAACTTGGACCAAATTCTTATATTAAAAATAAATAAAATAAAATTAATAAATTTTACTTAATTTTATTTTCATCCAGTATCAGAAAAAACTTTTGAAATTTATAAATTTTTTATTTTTTTTAAAAACAAATTATTTCAGATTGTAAAAATTTTTTTGTAATTTTAATACACGAAAGTGTTTTAGGCGAAACAAAATTTTGTTGTATCAAAATTTACAAACAATTTTCGTGTAAATTTTAGAACAAAAATTACAACACAAAAATTTATGAATAATAAAATGTATAAATTACGAGAAAGTTTGAATAACAAAATTTTTTATATAAATTTGACGAAATTTTTGTTCTTTACACAAAAATTTTCGGTTTACAGAAAATTTTATATTTATTTTAGGTACTCATGTGAAAAATTTTAATACAAAAATTTTCGACGAGAAAAAGTGTTGACAAATAACACAATTTCTACACTGGAACTTAAAAATTATTATTTTTTTATGAACATTATTAGATCACTTATTGTAAATTAACATTAAACATTATCAAATTATTTGTTGTGAATTAACGTTAATGAGAGCATTGATTTTTAATTTATTTTATTCTATACAAAAAGCTCACCAAAATGCAAACAAGTTAAATTAATGCAGATATATACATATATATATATATATTTTTTGTTCCAATTCGAATCATACCGTGTGTCGTCAAAATGTAAATTGCATAAATTTAACGTCACCTCACGTACATAGAAATTGGGATGTACATTTGAGGAATCTGAATGAAGTACGTTAAGGCTTGTAACTTTTTATTTGTTGATTTATACACTCCCCATATGTGTCGATAATCATGTTAACATTATTTTTCTATCGCATCGAAACGTATAAATCTAACAAAATTTCATGAAATGTTTAAATTTATGTTTGTTGTTTTGGCAAAGTAATTTTTATCAGTGTAATATTAATTTTTCACCATTTAGACAAACAAGATTTTTTTGTATAAATCGATCTATTTTTACGAAAATTTTGTACATGTAATAAACATACCTACCTTGAACAATGTTCGAATTAATTGGTTAACAAAAAAATTTTGTTAATAGACTAAACGCTGAATTTTAGAAGTCAATAATATCTTACTTTTAGATCGTTTTCCTTTAGTTAATTAAGTGGTCATTATTGTTAAGATAAAAATAAATTTTATACAAACTTAATCCGACGTTTATTCATCCATTACTTTAATTTTAATAACATCATAATTAAATATTCTTAAAAAAAAATAATTTTTCATATTATTTTAACTAATAATTGCGATTTTTCTCGTGTCCAGTTATTGGGTGGCACCATTCTTAAGGTGTCCAAAAACTGGTAGGCTTACTTTATACATGTAAAATATTCACATTAGTTTTTTTTCAGTTTTATTTAACGTCACTGTATTAATGCTATTGTTGCGATGCTAATTAGCGACGGAGGTCGTTTCAATGTGCTTGTGAACAAGGCACGTATATTATTTAGTGGTGCTTATATAAATCAGACGAGAGCGGGATTCGAACTCGAATCCTCGAGATTATGAATCCATCGCTCTGCCGAGTGAGCCACTGACGACCTCTCAGAATTTCAAATTACTAAATGCTATAGTTGCAGTCGAAAATATCAAAGTGATTCTATTTAACATTCACATCACTTCTTTTAAATAAATATCATTCAACAGAATATGTTATTAAATATTAGATTTAGAAATTTGAATTTCATTGAAACATTTTTAATCATGAATTTTTAGTTAGACAATAAATGTATTTTTAATTGCACAACTTTTTTAAAAAATTTTCAATTTAAAACTTATGTGACATTCAAAATTAGCATAATACTCCAATCATAATGAGTTTTAAGATTCTTTTGAATCAATACTGTTTAATTAATAATTATAAAGCAAATAACTATATATACATTTAAATGTTGGAAATTCTAACTTTGTTAACTGAAAATCTTTCAAAGCGTAAGGAAATTGATGACCATTCGTGTATATACGCAAACAGATATACAATAATGAACGTCGAAACAAATAATAGTTTTGATTGTGTACACTAAGTTTTTGGGTTAGGAAATAGCGGCGGTGGTGGGGGAAGAGGCTAGCCAAGCTCGTTTGTATAGAGATGAAAATAAGCATTTATATGGACTAAAACTATATATTCTATACAAATAGAACTTTAGAGTATGAGATTATTACAAGTAAGCAAATATGAGTTTGAACAATTTGGCTTTTGAAAATTGAGATGCACAGAGATGGAGATAGGATTGCTTTATGCTCATCAGATTTTTATTTGCTAACCTTGTATATCTAATGATTCGTAGGGTAAGTTACGAGAATCCGAAAATCTAATACCACTTAAACTTTCTAAAACAATTTTTCATTTGTTTTTTCTTTTATTTTTCGAAAAATTAATTTAATGCATTGTATTATCATGAAATATCTATTTTCGCGGAGTCTATTTGTTAAGTGAAAAATTGAGGTTATAAATTTGGATAATATAGGAGATAATGCAACCTGTAATTTACATAATTATTCATACTACATGTTGGCGTTAATACTCATCATGATTTTACTTCTTTTTTTTTGGTTCTTTTAAAAGAATATTTATGTAGCTAATTATGTATCATTTAAGCGAATTAAAAACCTTGAACTTTTTATATTCTTGGAAAAATTTTATGATACTACTTTATTCAAATACATCGTTTAAATAACTTTTTAAGCTTGATGTATTTAGTTAACATAATCTTTTTAAATTCACGTTCGGCAATATTTAAGATCTTACTCGTGTAAATTCTAAGCGAGGTCTACTAAATAAATGCTGCTATATTGTGTTTAAGCTCAATAAATTAATTCATAAACTGTCTGATTTTACAATCTGATTGAATATTTTGGTAATTCGTATAAATATATGAAAAATTAGTAATTGTACACAAAAGTTATCAAAAAGTATTACAAAAGATAAATCAGTACAATGTAATACATAAATTGAAACAGTTTCAACATAATTTTCGATTTCGAAAAGAAATAATTGATTAATACGCAAACTACTCAAGTAGATAACAAAAAGCTATTGAAATGATTTACAATCTTAGAATTATTTTTTCTTTCAGATCCAACACTATCTAATTTTCGAGTATCTCGAATTTCCATTAAAATACATACAATTCTTACTTTTACAAAATTGCTTGCTATACTAGCCCCTCTATCGATTAATCAAGTCAGAGCCGCCAATTACGTTCTCTCTCTCTCTCTCTCATTCTCTTTATTTCTCTTATGCCACTAGCGGTTGTATGCAAATAAGTGCGTGCCCCGAAATGTAAGAGGTTTTCTTGACTATATAAGACCTTTTCTACACCAGAACCGAGTGCATGTTAATTCGCAAAATAAGTACATACCACAAGGATACTGCATATACTGTATATATAACGGAAAAAAGAGAGGATCGTAAAAACCGTCGAAAATCGTTTCATCCTCGATAGTTGGTAAAAAATAAAAAGAAGAACAAAAGAAACGGCGTTGGATTGCAGCAGTGGTTATATATAAGTTCGCGTTGTTTCTGGCGATTCCGTTAAGGTTTTAATAAATTTTAAAAAAAGTACGTAAAGAGGTATATTTCATGTCAAATAGAGTTATTCTAATGTTGATATTAAAATAGAAAAAGAATTATTGTTCGTTATGGTAATTATTCATTTATTCGAAAAGAAAATTCTGATTATTAATGTTTATGGCTGATGCATTAGAAAAGTTTTTCTAAAATTATGTTTATACGATATTTTCTGGAATTTTATTTGATATTAATGTTAATTTTTATTGTAGCAATAAATTAAACTAAAATAATTTTATACTCATGTAAGGTGTAATTTGGATTATATGTATTTTATGAATTACAGTGTTTTTTGATTATTTATACATTCAATTATTTTAATTTTAAATATCATTATTTACATTCTTATCTTTAGATCAAGATGCGCGGTCGCGCCTCATCGGCAAGTTTTGGTATATATAAACAAACCTAAAATTTGAATGGCTGATTATTCTTGTAATTTTTTAGTTTTTTGTAACTATAATTAAAATTCATTTGTATTATTAGTTAATAAATATTCTAAAATTAAAAAATATTTTTTATAACTTAACAAACCTTATCTACGACATATCATAAATTATAGCTTCTGGGAAATAAGAAGAAAACAAAACAAAATAAACACCTGCGAAGAAAGGAACGATTTGCATTACTTAAAATCTTTAAAAAGAGAGGGAAAAGAAAATAACACTTCCTATACCAAAAGCTTTAGCTATTTTTAACAGGTTATATAGCGTAAAGAAGGACCGAGTCTTTGCTACTTTTAATATATTCAATGTGCATCGACTCGATCATTCTCTTCGGCGTGTATATATATACATATACCAAAACTTTTTGTAAACACAAGCCTCTTCCTTTTATGCATTATGCAACAATTCCTTTTTTCATCGGACTTTTCTTCTTTTTTTTTTTTTATTTCTTTGTCGCGTGAATCTTTACTACCACAAACGATTACTCGAGTTAATTGAATTTCGAAGGTTAGAAAATGTAAGGGGAAGTAAGGGGGATGTATCAAGAAACCGATTAAATCGATTGCGATTCGTACGATTTCTTTAAGAGTCTTTGAATGATATATTACTATTAGATAGATTTAATGAATTGCGAGCTTGGGATTTTAAGTATTAGGGATTCGGCTGTAATTGCATACATTGGTTTTGCGGATTGATTTAGTTACATTTTAAATGTTTGATTTTTTGAGCTTTATCTTGATTAAAAATAAATTTGTCTGTTGTAATTTTTAAAAAAAGACTGCGATAAGAATCTTACATTATAAATAGTTTATTTATGAATCTCCCAAATTATTGACTAATAATTAATCAATTACTTTCACCGCCAGATGGCGTATTTGAAAATGCAATTGAATTTACTTCGATTGACTCACTTACTGAAGGAAGTAATTTTTTCAATTCTCATTTCGATATTACTTAATGATTAATATTTAAACATTTCGATAAAATTCAATAATAAATAAAACTAATACGCATATATCCTAACAGAAAAAGATATAAATTGATAAACTCTTTTTAAATCTTTAGAGCCATCCTAACCAATAAAAAATAACAAAAGGACTTACCTTGACGTTATGTGTCCAGGATGCAGTAGTCCAATTGCTTTGTGTCGCTACTACTGCTCCTTTCCCTTGAGCGCACAGACACCTGAAACACAACGACAAAAAAAAGAACAAGTTAAAATAACGTATCGGATATACAGAAAAGTAAAAAAAAAAAAGCAAGTCGATGAAAACGAGAGAAAAGCCAAACATGCTCGTTCGCGCATATACACATTTCAGTAAATAAAAATGACAAACAAAATAAAAAAGAACCCAAAAAAAAAGAAAGTTGAAAAAAAAAGACTACAAATTTTCACCCCAAACCATCTCTCAGAACGATTATTCGTTATTTCAGGTATAACAAGCGTTGTTGCACGCGCCCGCGCGCGCGCGTTTCCTATAAAAGATACAAAAATATACATGCATACATATTGTATATACAGACATACAAAGAACCCACTCCCAAATAAAAAAATACAAAAAAATATGATGGTATACGTATACGTATAAAGGAAAAACAAACTGAAGTGATATGGTATGTGTGTGAGATGGGCGACGAATAAGGGATTACGTCAGTCACGGAAACAAATCCATGGCGTAGAGGCCCAGGGCAGCAACGTTTATATATCGAAGCACATATTTGTAACATCACAAGCAGATAATCGGCTTATTCGGAAATACCTTCCCTATACCCCTATATACCACTCCCAAAACCTAAATGTATACACGTACATCTATACACATGAAACATTTTGCAAGCGCGTGTTTGAATGCTCTTTGTTTTCGTTAACCTGAGGTCCAAAACGTTTTCAGGATTCGTATTGCTTCCTAGGATATGTATGTACGCTTACAGGTTAGCTGAACTTTACCCCTTTTAGTAAGGATAGCATTTATTACGTTAAAGATTTTGACGAAAGGTTATACGGATGATCGATATTAAGCTTGTTTGATAAAAAGGGTAATTTGATATTCCGAATTTTATTTTTATATCTTTACCGAAAGGTGAAATATTATCAAGAGATTATGTTATGAGAAAGAATCAGTTATTTAAAATTAAATATTTTCATTTCATGTTTTGTTTTAATTATTTTCATAAAAATTTTAAATACTCTAAAAAATTTTGTATAATTCGTCAAATTTTATTCACGTTAGAAAATTTTTGTGTTAAAATTTTACTCGTGAGTTTGGAAAATTAACAAAATTATTTGTAATATAAAATATGAGTGTACTTTTGGACAAGAAAAATTTTCCTCAAATTTACGTGCTAAATATGTACTTTGTTATTCAAATTGTCTCATAAGCTAAAATTACACATTTTACTCTTAAAAATCGTTAATTTAGAAATTTTTGTGTTGACATTTTTTATTTTGTAAATTTTAATACAATAAAATTTGTGAATTACCACAAACACTTTCGTGTGCTAAAATTACAACAAATATTTTACAGCGCACTCATAAAATGAATTTATTTTTTAATTAAAATTTTGTTCACTTGTAAATACAGTGTAATATCCAAAATGAAAATTTTAAATTGATAAACGTGAAACAGCTTTATTAATGTTTGATAAACGACGTTATCTTAATCAATTGCGTTCGTTACTTCTTAGACATAAAAAAAAGTGAACTTAAAATATCTTATTTTGTTATTTTTTTTTTTCTTCTCGAAACAAACTTTTCACCTTATATTCTAAGCGCGTGCAATTTTCCTTATACACTTCCGTAAAATTAGCAAAGGCGTGTCGTCTTCGGTAAAGCAAGCCGAGAAGAGAGAGAGAGAGAGCGCACCGGTTGGATGAACTTGTTTGCTCGAAATATCAAGTCTCTGGAAAACGGTGTTGGAAGAATCGCGTTTCTCACGTGTACGTATATACATGCATACGTATATACACGAAAACGACTACGACGACGCGTTAACGACGCTGAATAACATTGACCCTTTTTGCTTAAAGCTTTTTTGCTTTTACACGATGAAACTACATTAGAAAAAAAGAGAGTTTTTTTTTGTTTTTAAAATTGTTTTAACGGTTTTACGTTTATTAACATTAAAATTTTTAATTTTTCGTAAAATTTTTGCTTTTTTGTTTAATATAAAGGTAATGTTAAGCATAAATACAAACAGTAAAGAATATTATTTAACGGGTTGTAAATTCAAGTTAGTACAAGGGTGTGTAAACAGGTGCGTATGTACATTTTAAGCTCAACAATTGATAATATATTATATGCCTGTGTTTGTTTTGAGTTAATTAGTCTATATTTGTTCATAAATAGAATTATTAAAAGCTTATTTAAATACGTAAAAAAAAGGAAAATTATGATGTATTTTATTGATGATCGCTCGAAAAAGAGAATTTTAAATTGAAATATAATTTTATTTATTCCTACCTCAATAGAAATAGGCCACTTTATTAACTCGAAAAGAGAGCCGAAAGAAAGATTTTTCTGACTTCTAAAATTTTGCGGGAGAAATAACCATTTCTCCCGTTAATTTTAAAACTTATGAAATTGAATAGATTTGAATTTTTTTATTAAATATTAATATTAGAAAATTGTTGAGGTAGGGAATAAAGCACAATATGCAACTCGAGTAAAGTCTAATTTCTCCCTCGAGAGAAATATGGGACTTTACTCCCTAGTTGCATAATGTACTATTATTGTTAAGATTAGATTTCATTTATTTAAGTATTAGAGGATCAGAAAGTTATAGTATAATGGTTTAACTTTTGATCGATATTTATTTTTTAATATTTAAAGCTTATTTTATTAAAAAAAAAAAAATTGGTTATGATTATAGGATTGAAAAAAAGTGATTTTAAAAGAAACGTTATGTATTTTTAACTTTAATATTTTTTCTCAAAATCTTTTTGAAAAAATTTCTGATTTATAATGAATTTTTGTATATCATATATTGTAAACAAAAAAAGTTTTGGTAGAATTCAATTCAATGTGAAATTTTACTTTGATCCTACGGACAGTCCATAAAAATATTATTTTCCAGTATAATCATTCGAAATTTAAAACTCTCGTGTAATCCCACGTAAAAATAAAAAAATTCAATTATTTCTATCCACTTATAATTTCGATAACATACTTTTGCTTGCATTTGGATTACAAAAATCAAATAAAAAAGAAAAAGTTTGATTCTATTATTTATTATATTTTAAAGAGCCAATAAATTTGATATTGTTAAAGAAAAGAATCCAACTTATCAACTATATTAAGACACAAAAACCAAAATATCTTGCCGTAATCGCACATACGCGATAAAGTTCGCCCCAATCCATAACTCATTAATATCACGTACTACTTCCATAAATAAACACAAATCAAAAATACGCTCGACAACCATTTTCCATCGTTCAACACAACAACTATAAATCCTAACCCTTAAAAAAAAAAAAAAAAAAGAAAAAGAAATCTCAATACATACTCATAAATACACCCACCCACACGTACACGCATCCGTACCCATTAGTAGGTCAAGCCTTTTACCACTAATACAAATAACCTACACACAAGCCCGATGTGTACAAGTCACATTGAAAAAGCATATATCAAACACTTATGCATAAAGGCCTTATGCAATGGAAATACCTTATGTATATATGTATAACCCCCCGTTAGTGTGCACAAAATTTAAAGTGTCGAGAGAGGCATATTTAACCAAATCAAACGTTCCTATTCCGTCTTTTGAAATAAACTAAACCAGTAGGCTATCCCTAAACTTCTTGCATGTATATATACGTACTATTAAAGCCCATATACGTCGTTTCGTCTACTATTTGGTACTAGAAAGGTATACTGTTATATTATCAAAGAAATACGTGTTACGTATGTACGTATATGTATGATCAAAAGCTTTTATATACCAAAAGAGGTCCAATTTTCCTTGACTGCACGTATATATATATACATAAATACATATACATACATCGGTATATGTAACTAACGTTTTCTCCTTTCCTTTTCGCGTATGCCTTTAGTTACGTCGATCTCTTTTACATACGGTTTATACGTTTATGGTTGTGCTACTAATTAACGATACTTTTTGGATTTTTTTTCGGGGTTTGTGTTTACGCATATATTACTTGTGAATTCTTGATGATATAAGGAGCATGTTTTGAATGTTTATGCGTTTCAGATTTTTGTTTAGCGGATGGTTTAGCTAATTTATATTGATTAATAAAATTATTTCTTTGATTGTAATAATTACTATAATTGTTTATTAACCAATAAAACACGGAGTTGAATAAAAAATCTTTTCAAATGTAAGTATACAAGTATTAAAAAAAGTTTATATTTTAACTAAAATATGTATACATAAAATATAAGGTCTTCAGTGGCTAACTCGGTAGAGCGATGGATTTGCAACAAGAGGGCCCGAGTTCGAATCCCGCTCTCGGCTAATTTATACAAGCACCGCTGTACGTTACATGTACGTTGTTCACAAACACGCTGAAAACCTTCGTCGCCAATTAGCATCGCATAAATACAGCGACGTTAAGTAAATAAATTTAATTTAATATGCTTTGATATGCTAACATTATTTTTTTTTGTGTGCAAGGTAAACAAAATAAATAAAATTTTTAACCTTGATGATTATACCGTACGTACGAGAATCTCAAATAAATAATTTTTGACATTATAAATAATTATAAATAGAAAATCTTCTTTGTCTTACCATTTAATTTAGATCGAGTGAATGCAGTAACAATCAATAGGCACATCAAGGTGACAACTAAAATTTTTCATATAACAATTAACTTTTTCTAACGGCGTGCGCAAAATTCGATTTCATGTACCCGTTTGCGTACATAAAATATCATATTATGAGACGCATTTGTTTAGCGTGCGTAAAATGAATCGAGCGTGCGTAAAATGATTTCAGCGTGCGTAAAATGATTTCAGCGTGCGTAAAATGATTTTAGCGTGCGTAAAATGATTTGAGCGTGCGTAAAATGATTTCAGCGTGCGTAAAATGATTTCAGCGTGCGTAAAATGATTTCAGCGTGCGTAAAATGAATACAGCGTGCGTAAAATGATTTGAGCGTGCGTAAAATGATTTGAGCGTGCGTAAAATGATTTCATCTAAAAAAAATTTTTTTAATTTTTAAAATATTATATTTCAGGAACTATACATCATAACAGACATTTATACATCTCATTTGAAAGCTCTTGTGGTGCTCTTTTAAAGTGCTATGTACAATTTTTTTCGCGATACGTGAACTCTCTTATTAATTAGTCTTAGAGTTAATCATTTAAATAATTTCTTATTTATTGTTTTAAAGAGGGGGGAGGAATCCTCAATTATTATTTTAATAATATATTTTCATGGAATTTTAATTTGAGAGCTATCCTTGTCTAACTGAGATTTTTGTTATTTACTCAAGTATTAATCGGTGAATCTGCAAATTAAAAGTTCAGCGCAATAGATATTATTATTACAAATATTTATGCACAAGAAGAAAAAAATCTATCGCTTTGTTTTTGAGAAAAGTAAGTAACGCGAAAAAACTTTGGCGTTACTTACTTTTCTCAAAAACAAAGCGGTAGATTTTTTTTTCTTCTTGTGCATAGATGTTCATAATAATAATATCTATTGCGCTCAACTTTTAATTTGAAGATACACCGATTAATACTTGAGTAAATAACAAACAACTCAATTGTTACTCGGTTGATATCAGGTTCTACTCCGGCTTGCCGTTGATGGTTTTATTAATTTTATTTTTATATTAGTAATATTATTTATTTTTTTGGAGGCGGGGGCGCTGCCCCCCGAACCCCTCAGGGGGGCTTTGCCCCTGCACCCCCCCAGGGCTCCGCCCCTGTACCCCGTCCTGCGCCCCGACCTCGACTACCTCTTACATTCTTGATAGCCTTCGAACAAGTTTGTACATGCTATCACAGACGCAAGTTTGTCATTCTTAGAATTTTGCGCACTTGTTAGAAAAAATAATATACGCAACTAATGCGTAAAGTGATCATCGCACTCGTCTCATTTGTGTTCAAAACCGACTCGTGCGATAATCACATATTTTACGCACTCGTTGCGTAATATACTATTTTATCTTAAATTTCATTTAAAATTTGTAATCTACTATTTGCGCATATTGATTATCGTTGAAAAATTCGTAAGCTTCAATTATCTCTACTTTTATTGATAACCCGTTATATATTTGAATAAAATTTCAATCATAATTAAAAATTAATTGCGATTAATAATAAAAAGTATATTTTTTTTAAAAATCTGAAAAAAAAGGTAATGGAAAATTCTATTTTATTTATTCCCAATGAAAAAACAAGAAGCTCTTTCAATACCATTAAAGATTAAAACAGCACCATATATGAATTATTATTAATCGTTTTACTTCCGGCTCGTCAACAAAAATAAGCCATTACCTTAAATTATTAATACGCACTTTAATATGTACACGTTAAATACACGATGAATAGAGCAACTACAAAAGGAGAAAAAAAAAAATAAAGTGTCATGCGACAATTAGCACCCCTTACATTCTTCAGTTAGATCATAATCGACCCTCTTTTTTTTGTGTATACGAACATACAAGTTTATAAGCATTATTATTTTGACACGTATACTTTTTAACGTGTTGTCTTTTTTTTTTGCTTTTTTCTTTCTCTTTTACTTTTTTTTTTGGTTTACTATATGTGTTCCTGTTTATTTTGAGGCACGTATGTAATTGATTGGACATAAATTATTCGATGAGATTTTGATAGGAAGAATGAAAGGATAACAATGCAATGATAATAGAAGAGTTTTTATTTGATAAACATCTTGATATCGTGGCTCAAAATAGAAATGTAAAGAGTAATACGGCTTATTAAGGTCATCTCATGTTTTATGGTTTAGGGTTAAACATTAATTAGATTTTTCTATTGATATTTTACGTTGAGAAACTAAAAATGTAATATCAATAATTGAACTAATATTAATGATTCAACAATTTTTATTTCTCTCACATTATTTGCGAATTGGAGTTAAATCAGTATAACTGGATGCGCTCTATTAAAGGAAATTATTAATATACAATTTATTAAATTTATTTTAGAAGTATGGTATTCGTTACTTTTAATCATAATTAATCATACTATCTTTATCGTCATAAAAAAAAAAAAAAATATTATCAGTATTTGATATATAGTATATCATTGTACTTATCATGATTAAAATATTAGCCAATACACGATGCTACGAAGCCTCTTATAGCGAGAAATTTCATTTCATTATGTTTATTCGAAGACGTGAACGCTAATATATAACTTTTTTCTTATAGACTATACATGAGCTATTTAATTATGTACATAATAAACGTGATCTAAATATTAGAATTTAATATTAAATGTATACGTATTAAATTTATTAAAACTTCGTTTTTCTTTTTCTATCCAATTGTCGCTAGGCTTTTAATTCTTTCATAACAAGCTCTTACACAATTAATTAATGGCAATTAATTTCTTTTATCTCGAAAAAACGCAAGAGTTCAATTAATTTAATTGATTTATATTGAATAACGACGCGCGTTATACTAATCACATGAAAAAAATCTCTTTGACAAAACTTTTCTTTTTTAATTTATCGAAAAAACCATCTTTCCCATAAAAGTAACCAAACACCTTTAAACTACATCCAAAAGAATAGAGAGAAAAAAAAAAGGAAAAGTTCTATAACCAACCGATTCAACCAAATTCAACTCCTCTTTCGTTTTTACCCTCCTCCCCCTCTGCCCCCATACTCTCTCATCAAACTAACGCTGCCGACAGTAAAGTAAAGGGTGAGCCGCACCCCCTTAATACACATACACACACACATGCATATACAAACACACGTGACTTGTAAAGGAGTGCCCCCCCGTGCATGCTACGTGCGTGCGGAAAGCAACATTAAGTGATTTACAGTTGACGTGAGCTCAGACGGTATATATACAGACGCGCGTGTGTATATCTATGGATTGAACAACTATACGGTCACGCTATATGACGTCGCGAGAAAACAGAAAGAGAGAGAGAGAGAGAAAGAGAATAGCTTTCTCGATGATATTTATCACGATGGTTATCACAAAGCAAAAAGCTCGTTATTACGAAACGAGGAAAAAGAAAAAAAACATTTTCAATGACTAATTTTTTAACAGAATTGAAAATGGATCCTGTTTTTTTTTTTACTTTTTAAATTAGAGGGTGAATTTTTGTTTTTTCTTTTTGGAGATTTGAAATCAATTTGTTTCCTTTTGCAAATTAAAGGGTATACTTTTTTTTAGAGTTTTTAAACGAATGTATTTTTCTTTGCAGCTGATTGTTAAACTTTTTTTTCTGTTTGGGGGTTTATCAAAAAGGGTTGGTATAGAATTTGAAACTGTGCATAAATGTTTTTTTGTTGGATACGTTTTTCACGTAACAAGTAATAATTTATGGCATCCTGAGAAAAGCAGATGGCAATTAGTATGAAAGTGAAAACTTTTTTCTTTGTAAAATTTATTCAAATAGAAAATAAATTACAGACATTTTTTATTTCATTCTAATCATTGACTTTTAATCTCATTGTTACCATAAAACCTTTAATTAAATCAAGGTTAATAAATCAAATAAACAGTTCAATTACAAGCCATGTTTAAACAGAGAACAAAAACTAACTATTTTTCATATTTTAATATACTCTTTCATTACAATTCCTACATGCTTAAATTATGATTTCGGAGCGAATAAACTAATTACTTTATTGATACCACCCTATCTCCATAATTGTATCCATGGAAAAGAAAAAAAAGAAATTAGTAACGTCATTACGAAACAATTGCAGCTGAAAATTATGTCGATTTAAATCATCGTTAAATAATGCATAGATCGTTTGGAAATCGTTGAAATTCATGTACATTATTTGATAAAAAAAGAAGAGAAAGAAGGGAAAAAGAAATAAAATTTCATTAATTATTTCCTGAATAAATCAATATTTATGAATAAATCCGAACGTCGTTAAAACGTGTAACAATAGCCTCGTGAAACTTATTGTTAAGCAATATTAATAAATAACCCATCCCTCCCTCTCCCCCTTTTCAGCCATTGTCGTTTACTAGAGAAAATTATTTATTATCATCAGGATGTATTATAATAACAATATAACTTTTCGCTCTATTGAAATCTAAATTATTGTAATTACTTCGGGCTCTCCTAATTAATATCATTTTGTTTCCTTTTATTTCGCCTGTGATTAATCTTTTATGAATCAATTAAAATAATTATCATTTTAATAATGAGCTGGATGTGTATTATTTTCAAAATTGGGTGTAATATATTAGGTGCTGGAATACAAATTTTTGAATAATCGTTGTCGTTAAGTGTAATTGTATTTTTAATCATTTTTTGAAGTAAAAACGTAAATTGGTCTTTAATTTTATCTTTAATTTTTTTTTTGTCGTTTTTAAACTGTTTTATATCGTATTATTAAGATTAATAATCTTATAAAATGTTTAAATACGATGCAGGTGATTCATATTATATCTCACCAGTAGAGAGGTCATCAGTGGCTCAGTCGGTAGAGCGATGGATTCATAATCTCGAGGGCTTGAGTTCGAATCCCGCTCTCGGCGGCCTGTTGACACAAGCACCAATGTACACAAATTACATGTGCTTTGTTTATAAACACACTGATGATCTCCGTCGCTAATTAGTATCAAATTGATACTATAAATACAGTGACGTTAAATAAAATTTAAAAAAAAATGTGTCATTGGTTGTTGAGATCATATATATGTAAATAATTTTTAAACATTTTATCAAAATAATAATTAAATAAGCTATTAATTTTTTACTTTTAAGAAAATTAAAAATATAAATTCAACAATCTTTTTATGTACTATAAATTATTTCGTCATCCACCATTTTCTTTGTACCTTATAACTTATTAAACTATCAATTACTTAGTTTAAGAAAATTAAAAACATAAATTCAGCAATCTTTCTACTTGCGGTAAATTATTTTGTCGCGCACACCAACCTCTTTTCCAGAAAAGAAAAATATTATTAAATTTCCAATTAACCATCAAATCACGTAATTTTACCCTCCGCACTTAACTACATTTCCAATAAAGTTTTCTCCGTTTATTCTATCTGCCCACTTATACTCGACCGCATATTTGTTTCCTATATAACTTTTTTTCTTTTTTTTTTTTTTTCGTTCCCCAACAAGCCTTACCACTTGAAGGCTCTTATAACAAGCCCAAGCACTTTTAGTATTGCGTTTGATAATCAAACGATTGATTTGATAAGAACGATTGATATTACCTTACTACTACTACTGGAAATGGAAAAATCCATTCGATTATTAAAAAAAAAACCTAAAAAAAAGTTATACGTTTAGCAAAGGTGTATACGTTTGTGCCTATGAATTGCATTTTTATTAATGAAAAATTTTTATATAGATACTTTTATCTAAGTAACGCGAGGGAAATAATTATAAATGGTTATTTGTGTGTGTGTACGCGCGTACCTGCGTATACCGGGTGTTGTATGTGTTTTCGATTCGAGAGATAATAACATTGAAAAGATGAATGTGTAGTTTTGTATATAGAGGGTGTGTAACATCGTTATCCCCAGAGCTTTTTTTTCTTTCTCTCCCTCTCTCTCTTTTTTTTAACGTGTTTTATTGATGCGTTTGTTACGATGCGGATTAACTAAAAGCTTTTTTTGTTGGCCTTTTGGTAACCTTCCCTATTTTTATTGTTTGCCGAGAGATTACATTTTGTATTTTTCATTGTTTTTTCATTCCTCGTTGATAATATGTTTGCATTAATGGATAAAATGGATTACGCTAGATTTTATATAAATAAACATTTTTTTTTCTGCTTTTTTTTTGGAAGAATTTAATGTTTATTTAAAATTTTTTTGCTTAATATGCACCGACCGTAGCTTTTGTTGATTTTTAATATTATTACGTTTAAAAAGTACACGTTTAACAACATTTTTATAGACTACTTTACACTTTTGTAAAATTTTAAACGTCCATTGTTGAAATAAAATGTGCAGCATAAATAAAACGTCGTTTATTAAAAGCTTCTTTTCTCCGGAACATTTTTCTCGAACAAAGCAATTTTCTTGCAATTAAGAATAATAAAATCTTAATAACGAACGTACGTACGTAAAATAATTTAAAATTAACAATGAAATAAAAAAAAGAACAACATATTTTTCCGCAAAAGAATAACAAGCATCGTATCACAAATAAAGATCTTCAAGTGTTCCACTCCATTAATGTAAAGCTGAAACAATGAAAGGAGGAGGAGGAGGAAAAGGCAAAAGGCATAAAGCCAATAAAGATTTCAAACTGATATAAAAACAACGAGCTTTATTACTTGCTCGCTTGGACGGTACACAACATAAGGAAAAAAAAAGGAATAAAAATAATGAAGTAAGCCAAGAAAAGAATTGAAACAAAGAGGAAGAGGAAGAAAAAAAAAGGAGAAAGAGATTCTTTTTTAAAACTGCAAAAAGGACTGTAGTTTCTTGGTCTACATTTCTTACCCTCCCACAAACGAACGAACAAACAAAAAAAAAATATGAAAGAAATGCGCTGCTTTCTTGATCTAAGTTTTAATAAACAAAGAACAGAAAACGTACGTACGTTTATATACAAAAGGAAAAAAAAAATCCAAAAAAGAAACAACAGACAGCTCCTGAGGAAGCTACTTCATTAAGCTTTAGAATTTCCTATGTTATTTGAAGATATACGTATGAGAAAAACGAGAGAATAAAGAGAGAGAAATGTTAGGATATAAACATTGAGAAAATACTCGGAATTCTGTTTTTCGGATTATCTCGTTGTAAGTTTTATATGGAATTTTGAGGTTTCATTGTTTTATATTTGGATGTGCACACAATGTGTATATGTTATTTTTTTTTGTATGAGTGTGTATATATGCAAGCAAAAAGAGGTGCGAGCGTGCATGCGTAAGTATGTACATGTTAGAATGCAAGATAAAAAAATTCTTCGAATTTCACTTGCGCATTCTCTTGTTAATAACATTAAAAAAATTGGTAACTTTATTTTCTACTTATAGAATTAAATATTATTTTAATATTAGGAGTTCATAATTTCTTCGACTTTCGTTGTGTGTAATAAACATCACCTCTTACTATAAATTAGGAATTAATTTAACAATTTTATAATAACAGTTTAATTTATTTAATGATTTAATAAAAATAGTAATTTAAATATTTTAAGGAATTAAAATTATTAAAATATTCATACGTATAATCAATACAGATTATTATACTCACAAACATAAGTTAAATTATTATTAAATTCCTTAAGATTAATAATTATTAAAATTCATACCATCATAAAATATTAAACATTCTTTAAAATCTAACAAAGCTTCTAAAGACAACAACAATAATCATAAATATAAAAAATTTTAGCATATTCCAATTAGCGTAGAGCAAAAATTTCATTTCAATTACCATTTAATAAAAATAAGTGATACAAGCATTTTCACGTCAGGCGAAATTCAGCGTTTAAAAAAAAAATTAAATCAGCTTATTGTAGCCCTTGTCAGACGTTTACACGGGCAATGCATTACTTTATTCTCTTTCTTTTATTTTTTAATCTAGTATCAGTTAACACGGACTTACACTTCTCGAGACTATAATCAGATAATACTTACAACGAAATAACAGTTAAAACGAATAAGAACTAAAGCTAAGGCAAAAGACTTAATGTTACAAGATACAATTTTAACTGTTATCTGGTTAAATGCTTTGTTTTTTTTTTCTACTTATTACGCTTAAGTAGTAGAAACAGCTAAGCGTCAGACAATTTCAAGTTATGGGACATTCGTACTACTAATTTAATAATGAAAACAAATAATTTTATCGAATTTTTCTATAAAATAATTAGAATATTTAGAAAATTTAAATTAAAAGCAGAGAAAAATACAAAATTTATAAATAAAATCTAAAATAATTTTTAAAATATGTAAATTCTTCATGATGCAATATATTTTTATGTTGATCACTAAAAAGGGCTTCATTAACAATATACATTAAAAATTTCAACAAACTTCAATTAATAAATTAGAATAATTTTATTCGTGTAAACTTCTTTAATATCTTACGAACAATTCACATGGCATAATCCATTTATACAATCCAAAAATAAAAAGAAAAAAAGAAACGACGACGATTTACTAATCACAATCATTTTAATCCGAGTTAAGATAATGTCGTGTAATTAGCTTCCAGAATCGCGATAAATCAACCAAAAGCAAGCCCAACTTGTGGTAAGAAAAGTTTTATACATAAGAAGAAGGTAAGGAAGAAAAAAAATAAAATAAAACTCGTGTCGGCACGCGATTAAAAACCACGAGTGCATAGATATACCTTGATACGTTTGTAACAATTGCAATGTTTAAAGTTAAGAAAGCGGTGAAATTAGATACGTTAATGTATCATTTGTAAAGGGAAATTATTACCTATGTATTTTAATGATTATGGAAATTAAAAGATTGCTATACGTAGAGTACTTATGTACGAGTATTCATGTTTTTATGGATAATTAAATTTAAAAATTATTACGTATGTGAAACTTTGTATTTTGTATTGATCGTTTTAATAATTGATTTAATATACCTAATACATAACGGCAAGTGTTATCTCAAAATTTTGTCGAACTTTTGAGGTGGGATCATTGATACATCGGTTAGTAATATTGCGTAACAATATATTTTTACCTTTTATTGAGAGAACCAAATTTTTGACATTGTTTGCTTATTTCAGTATTTAAAAATAAACTAAATGGAGAAGTCCAGAAATATTATATACAGGACGAGAAAAAGTGAGCGTATATTCAGAAAAATATGCAGCTCTATAATAGTCATTGGTTCGACTTAAAAATCTTTTTCCAAGCTTCTTTTCTCCTGATGTGTATTGCACTAAAAAACGATAGCATAAAATGTTTTCATAAGAACTTTAAAATATTTTAAACGAAAAAAAAAAAATAGAATTTTGGATTAAGAGCATCCATTGACCAACACTTTAGCTCTTAAATTAAACAGTGTTTTCAGTGGTTTCAGTGGCTCAGTCGGTAGAGCGATGGATTCGTAATCTCGAGGTCCCGAGTTCTAATCCCGCTCTCGGCTTATTGCTACAGGCACCGCTGTACGTTATACGTGCTTTGTTCACAAACACACTGAAACGACCTCCGTCGCTAATTAGCATCGCAATGAGGGCACAAATATAGCGACGTTAAATAAAATAAAAAAAATAATTTAGTGTTACAAAACCAATTAGGCGAGAGGGACACCCCCAAAAAAGCGTTTAGTTTTCTTAGTTTTCGAGAAGGTGACCGCTACCGTCCTACAAGCTAATTTTTTTTTTTTAAAGAAAGCTTTTGACCCACAGATTACGAATACAAACTTTTTTTTAGTTCCGAGTCCGGGAACATAAAGAAAATGGCGGTTACTTATAGTGCGTATAGAATTTTTACCTACTAAACCGCCATTTTCGCCATTTTCGCCATGTTCCCGGACTCGGAATTAAAAATAAAGTTTGTATTCGTAATCTATGGGTCAGAAGCTTTCTTTAAAAAAAAAAAATTAGCTTGTAGGACGGTAGCGGTCACCTTCTCGAAAACTAAGCGCTTTTTTGGGGGTGTCCCTCTCGCCTAAATGGTCTAACAAGAGCGAAAAGATTCTGCTTGCTTCTGGAATTTATTTTTGTCCGCGTAGGTTGTTAACATATAAAATTTAAAATTGTTATCAACAGAAATTTTTTTGCCAAAAAATATTTTTTTTTATAATACGTCAATATTATGCACACATCAACATATGTAAACTAACATACTTAGGTGAAGTGAACCAATGCGAAACACAGTACCAGTTTTGTGTGTATATATATA
Source organism: Anastatus disparis (assembly GCA_017163975.1). Lineage (NCBI taxonomy): Eukaryota > Metazoa > Arthropoda > Insecta > Hymenoptera > Eupelmidae > Anastatus > Anastatus disparis. The sequence continues at coordinate 1,074,767 of JAFFSR010000218.1, read as the reverse complement.
CCTACATAAGCGTATATAGCGTTAGGAATTAATAGTCAGGACACACGTTACTGCATCGAGTTAATTAACATACCGTATTTACATAGACATTAGGCAAACAGGTTGATTTGAAAGATATACGTCCAAACCCTACAGCCTCGACCTCTCTCCTATATATATATTATATATACATACACACACTCGACATTTATATACAAGAACGGAAATGCTTTCTTACGTTTATAGAAGGACAAGACATATACCATAGCAGAATTATAAGAAGAAGGGCTTGGCGTGTGTCTTACTGTTAAGGTTAAGAGATAGGGGATAGGCGATGTGATTCATTGGTGGACAAGCCAGGCCTTCAAGTACATATACGTACATACGATGGATAGATTTGCAAGTTTGATAAACCACATATAAAGCTAGTAACCGAAAGGTTTGACCTATACTACTACAGCGAGAAATTTTGTAACTTCCCTTTTTGGTACTTTATATACGTGTGCATGTGCGTGTGTGATGAAGGTTGCGGCACGCAAACTGTCCATACATTTCACTTGAGGAAGGATAAGCTTTTTCGTATGTAACGTATTTAACTACGTCTTTTGTCTTGCCTTGACTTCTTTTCTATTTTTGGCCATTTTTTATGAACAATTTTTCTATTTTATTTTTAAGTTATTCTTTTAGCTTAGTGATTTTTAGGAACTGTTTAATAGAAAAATGATTCTAAAAAATTCTAATTTATTTTTTATATTAAAATGTAGCAAATATAAGTATAAGTTTTATAAAAATTTTATAAATCGAAAAACCTTTCATCTCTATTTATAACTTTACAAAATATTGATACGAAAATATTATCGATCCACGAACAAAAATGACAAAATACAGAATTAAACTTTTTATTATCTTTAAATTTGAAATACAGTCTCTTGGAAATCCACATATACACAAGTTAATCAAATTCCGATATTTCGTAATGTTTTATTGTTATTTTTTATTGTTAAATCGATATTGAAAAACAATGCACAAAATACATAGTTGGATTATTTATTATTCATGTCAACCTTTATAAAATCGGAACGGAAATATACAAAATTTTACACTGAACAAATTAATTATTTTGGCTTGCGAGTGTGTGCACATATACGGTATATTTATAATCTTTTATAAAATATAACGATCGATTTATTTAATTTTAATTATGATATTCTAGAGTTTAAATAATTCGGATATTCAATAATCGATGATTTATTATAATATTTATGCTCGTGTATTCGCATAGCGAAACATTTGTGTCAAATATTTACTTCAAAATTTTAAATTTTCATTTGGTTTTATTTAGTTCAATTCGATCGATTATTGATTTTGTCTAAATGTCTTTTTTTTTAATAATTTAGTTTATTGATTGCTATTGACATAATTAGAATGTAATTAATGATGAATTTGAGACGTTGTTTAATTTTCATTTTCTCAGTGACAAATTTACAAAATTCATTGCATAATGAATTTTTTGATAAAATAAATATGAAAATGTATATTATGAAAATGTATGTACCTTCGAATTTACCGATTTTTTCCTTGTCATTAATTCCTCTGCTTAAAAAATCTCATGCCTCAATGAACAAAGTATAAAAAGTTTATTATATTGGTCGGACTTATTCAATTAATTTTGGTATGTGGTACAAATTGTGTCATTATCGAGTTAAAGATCACGACTGTTTAAGGTTGCAAAAAATTTTTTTGTGGATAAAGCCGTATACAGATTGTTTTCCTGAATTTTTCTTCATTTATAAAAATCATAATTAAGAAGAAGAAAAGTGAACGAGCCAATGTAACTCTCATTCAACCGTTGTGTATACTAAATCAAGTTTTACATTATTCAGTAATTTGGAAAGCGCAATGAGCTTTTTCTGAAATTTGAACTCCGAAGAAACAGGATAGAGAATTATAAAAGAATATCATTGGAACATGAAACTTTTTGAACTGAGCAAATAATTGCAAAGTAGAAAAAATGGCGCGGTTCGTGGAGATTTCCAGGCAAACACTCTAACTACTTATAGCTAAGATCGCACACAATTTTCATAATTTTTATTGACCTTATACATTACAACATGGTAAATCCAACACGTCACATAATATAAAATATTTTAGTTTTATATTAAATTCGAATGATAAAATATTTACTACAAACAAGCTTAAAAATTCCAAACGAACGTCCATTAGTCAATATTACACATTAATAATTTAAAATTAACCGATCAAAAAATATATAAAATGTTCTCGACGTTTTAATTATTAGTGTAGCTTACATTTTTAGTTATTAAAAATGCATGGGCGCATTTACCTTGATTGAAAAAAAATTAAAATTGTTAATGATACACACTACGTATTTTAAAACCAAATAAAATAATTTTAAATTTTCAAATGAGAGAAAGAGTCGATATAAATTAAAAGAGCATTAAAATTGACCTAAAAATGAAATAACTTAATATCAGCCAAATTGAAACATCAATTCATATAAAAATGATCTTCGTGATAATCTTTACCCTCATCGTAATCCAACAATTTCCAACAAATAAAAAAAGAAGCTTAACCAACATCAAAGTTCTATTAAAAGAAAAACACTTTATACCCCCCTAATCAATACTCTATCATCTTCTATATCTTAAATCCAAGAAAACGCTGGGTACACATTTACTATTTACACAATCCTTAATCTTATATAACTAATAAAAAAAAAATACAAGTACAGAAATGTATAGGAGGTAAACAATTAAGGGCAACTACGAGTCTTTAACAGCGTTTAACTTCCTTTTTGGCGCCAACAAACAACAAGTGGCAATTTTCGGCTCTTCAATGCCTATATATACAATAAATATATATATATATATATATATATATACATATTAAGAGTAGTCGACGACCAGGCATTGGAATCGCCTACCGAGAGGCTAAGTGGCAATTCAAGCTCACTCGTTTTGCTATACGAGTGAAAGAGGGTGTAAAAGAAAAGAAGTGGAAAGAGAGCGAGAGAGAGAGAGAGAGAGAAAAAGAGAAAAAGTAAGCTTTAGCTTGAGTTTGCTTTTCGGATGTGGCGATATGCTTTTAATGCTACTCGAACGTGTTAGCTTGTTAGGAGAAAAGTGTTGTATTTGCTTAGAAATGATTTTTAAGATAAATTAAGGACTATTGACTGTTTAATTTATGTCGATTCTTTTTATATGCCCTTTTCTCGATCTACTACGATTGATACGCTATTATAAAAATTTTGTGTAATTTTTTCCTCGTTGAAAATGTTTATTTAAATTTTACATGTGAGTACATAAAATTAAAATTTTTGTCAAATTTATGTGCAATTCATATGTACACTCTGTTATTTAAGTTGTCTTGGAACATGTAATCACATATTTTATTATTCAAAATTATGTATTGCTCAGAAACTTTTAAATTGAAATTTATATTTCAAAATCCACACAAAAATTATTTGTAAATTTTAATAAAAAAAAAAATTGTATTTCATCTACAACACATTTGTGTATTAAAATAACAAAAAACTTTAACAATGTAAAATTGTTATATTATATAAAATTATTCATTTACTATTATTTTATGTTTTACTAATAAATTCTTCAAAATTTATCAAATTTTGTTGGAATTACACGTCTTTATTATTAATTACAAACTAATTATAAGTTATATGCATAATAATTACTTAATTAATGTTGTTACACATCTTGTTATCCTGAATAATTTTACACAAAAAGAATAAGTAAAGAGTTTATACTTATTCAAAATAAAAAAAAACATTAAATATTAAATAAAATTCTATAATCATAAAAATAGAAGTTAAATCAAATGAAAAATAAAAAAGTATCATTTTATGTATAGTTTAGGTATAATTAACTAATCTGCCAACATAACAAACGCAATATACACTATCATCTGCAAAATTTAAAGCACATTACCTCAAAGTATATATTGACATAATCACAACAACCTAATACATAGTATATACACCTTTGGGTTAGATGTATATATAAAGCAGATGAAAATTATAGTCTATCATTTTCCAGGCACCAAAAGGCAATTACATACTATATGCATCGATCAATTATCGATGTTGTCGTAACACCTACCGAGGCAAGGTTTAATCTTACTTTATTTTTCTATCTCTTCTTATATTAACCTATCTTCTTTCCTTTTTTTTTTATTTTATTCTTTCGATCATACGGACTCCATTTCTTTTTTCCTTTTCTCCTGTGTTACTATCTCTGATGACTTTTAGATATGCTGGAAAATTCTCAGTGGACATTGCCGAGAACCAATAGACTTTCCTTTCTTCTCTCTTTCTCCCTTTCCTCCTTTTACCATTTTATTTTCCTTTTTTTTCTCATTTTGTTCTCTCTCTCTTCTTTTTTTTTTAGGACGACGACAATCTATTGTCTATTAGGAACCTTCATCTACGCTCAATTTGTTGGACGAGAACAATCAATTGTCCGTAAGTGAAAATTGATTGTTTCATCCGGTATCATTCATCTTTTTATTTTATTTTTCTCTTTAATAAATTCTACGTTTTGGTTATTATAAGAGCGATCGAAGTTATTTAGGAAATTTCGGTATACACGGTGATTTAGACTAATTTTCTAGATATAAATTTTAAATAAATGTCACTCTCAAAAACATAATAAGTGTTTTCAAAGAAATTTGTTTATTGATAGACATTGTTTTGTTAAAACAATATAAAATTAATGCTAGATTTATTATATTTATAAATAAATACCAATAATAGATTTTGATGTCGAGAAAATACAAAGTAAATAAAATTTCAAAGTATTTTTACGAATTAAATGTGTAATTACTGTTGTCAATATTGACAAGAAAGAATTAAAAATATTTAATTATTTTACAACAGTGCTTATTTATATGATTCACCATAATAAACTTGAAGATATTAAGAAAATTAATAAAAAGGTAAAGAAGAAGAGTAATAGAACAATATGATAAATGAAGATTAAAAATAAATATAATTAACCTTAACCTAATTTCAAAATGTTTAATTAAAAATAAAATCCATAATTTTTTTTAATCTACTCTATTTATTACTAATTAATTAATTTCATATCAAAATTGAAATTATTTATTTAACAATGTATGGTTCTTTGTTTACTTTGTTTTTAGATTACTAATAGATTTTAAATTATTAAAAGATATTTTTTATTGCAAATTAAGCAAAAGATTCAAACAAAATTATATTAAAAAAAACGCTGAAAAAATATTTTTTACTTTTTAATTAGGGTTATATTATTAATTGTTGTCCGTGAATGAAGTTTACGTAATTTTTTGCCCAAAAAACGATAAATTAGTCAAATAATTATTATTCACAAAGAGGAATAAAAAAATTTTAACAAAAACTAATATGAATTTATCCTTGAATTTTAATTTTTCCTTCGAACTAAATAAATTATATATTCGATAAAAAAAACTAAATATCTAAAAAGAAATAAAATTATAAATACAAAAGTGATGCGAGCTTTATATGATAAAATAAAGGATGAAAAAAAAGGCTTTAAAGTAAAAGTGTGTATGTGAGAAAAAAGGAGATGGAAAATTTGTGACATAGCGATACAGAAAATGAGTGCGCGACGTTAATGCACCTACTTTCAACGAGGCGTTGCGCTTGCGCGATAATTTATTAGCCAATAAACTCAATTACAGTGCGGTGCGCGTATAGAGCAACACACACTCACACACAAGAGCTTCTCTAGAAGCTGACCCTATGCATACATCGGTGCACGTAATACATACACACCCACGCGCACACACACACACACACACACACACACACACACACACACACACATTCTTATACACACAAATACACACACATACACACACACACATTCTCATACACATAAATACACACACATATTATGCAACTGTGATACAATTAAATATATGTGTGCGTGTGTGTGAGATGGATGTGTATGTGCACACATGCGTATGCGTGTGTAGGTGTAAGTGAACGAGCCGTCAACGACCTTTCACGCCAGCGATGCGAAAAAGAGAGAAAAGTAAAAGGGGTGGGACATCATACACACGCACGTGCGCGTCGTTGACTCTCCCACAGGTAAACGTACTCTTCTTTATCTTTTTTTTTTTTTCTTTTTTCTTTTATTTTTATTTTTTCTTTCTAGCCACGTGAACGAATAGAGAATGTGTGAGTATACGCTGACTGGAAGTTGACCGAGAGGACATCATGTTGCGAGGAGGGATTCTGCTAGAAAAGTTTAAAAGGATGCGATGAAGAGAGGATGTGTCGTTTAAAAACTTATCACGAAGAGATTAGAAGATTTTCTTTTTTTTTTTTTGCAATCGAATATTAAAACTAATATTATGATTTTATAAAGTATAAGGAAATTTAAGAAAGCACTGATTGAAAAAAAAATGTTAATAAAATTGTATATAATATCATTAAAATTTTAAAATAATAGTTTAGAAATGACCCACAATTAAATAAAATAATTTTTATTCACTACTGAACGTATACTTAATTTTTTATAAAAGTTTCTGTCATCCCTATAAATTTACAGATATCTTTTAAAATCATAAAATACTTGAATCATTCATAATTTCATTAAACTAGATAACTATGTGCAGTTCAACAATTTCACAATGAAACAAGCGACTAGTATAAAAATAATACTGTAGAGGATAAGAAAATCACATACTTGATTAGTCGACTCACTCTGAAAATACTTCATTAGGTTCACTTGGAGTATAAATATTTTTTCATGCATTTTTTCTAAACGTCACTTTAACCGGAATACGAAGAAAAAAAAAATTGAAACTCTGGCACAACGATAAAGTTTAATCGTTAAACAGGTGAAATCAAACGTTTAATTAAAAATTTGATGCTAATACAAAGTAACAATAAAAATTTGTACAGCTTTGTGTTATATTTTTTTTTTTTATACAATCTAAATGAATTAAACAACATGTTTGATTACTTTCTCGTATAACATGAAATGACTATGGGAGATGAATTTAACAAAAACGTTTTGCGGGAATTCCTAAACAGTTTAGTATGTAAATTGGAAGCGATACTATACGAGCTTGTAATTATTCTAGTGATCGGCTTGGACTTTGATAAACTCTGATGAATTTACATCTAATAACAGAAGCTAAAAAAACTTTGGAAAATTTATATGTATATAGTTTGAAATACGATTAAAAAATATTCATGTTATTTATATGCTTTCAGTGAAATGCAAATAAAAAAGATGTTTTTTTAATTTTATGTTTATAAAATAAAGCAAAATTAATAATCTTTAGTTATATTAAACATCCAAAATGCTGTTTAATTGGTAGTTTCTTCTTAATAAAATTTAAGAATGTTTCATCCTTTTCGTAATTTCAGGTTAAATTGAATGAGTTGATAAGTTTTTTTTAATTAATTAAAATATTAAAACTTTAATAAACGTTTTGTGATTGTTCCATTAATTAAAAATTATTTAATAATCAATTTTTCTTCTTTTATTTTAACTTAATAACCTGCAGTATAATCGACTTAAGTTTTTAATTTTAGCATTTTTTTAACACTCTAAAGTAAGTGATACAAAATAAAATAGTCATCCATACAACACATACTTTAACAACCTTTCCCCGCTTATAACATTTCTCTTCATACTTTTTTCTTTTCATACTTTCAATGATAAATATCAATCTCCATGAAAACTATCATGTAAGTTCTGTAATCCTAGCTTGGATATACATGAATTTCTTACCATTAATTCCAATTCAAATGCCGAGCAATATCAAATCAACTGGTCATCACTCGTAGACTCGTCGTGCCTATGAAAGGCAATTAACTGACTTTGCACGCAGGAAATAGGGAAAATGCAATCAGTACGAGCTTTCTATCTTTTAACCAATTATGAGCAAGGAAATTATGCCGTTTATATAGGTATACGCGAAATTCAAAGTTTATTTATATCTTGTCGAAATTGAAAAAAAAATTTTTTTATTTTTTTTAGTTATGTTTGAATTTTTCTTATTTTCTTCAATTTGTAAAATAGGTGGTAAACAAATCATTAATTGCGAAGTATTTATTTGAATTAATTAAATATTTCTTTTTAAAAATTAAAACTTTCCATCTTAAAATTAATCATTGATTAAAAATTTTCAAACGAAATGAATTATTTTGACATATTAAAATAAACAAACAATTGAGTTTCATACCTAAAAGATCTCAAAAACTTGTAATCTCCAAAATTTTTTTCATCGGAAAAAATCAGCAGTCAACCCATGTATCTTAGAATAAAATCGCTTTTCTGATTTTCTCCTCTTTTTTTTCGTCCCTTTCATCCTCCACAGTCCAATTTAACTAAGCATCGTAGCAACAGTAAATCGTTCTCACCTTAGAACGCCTAACCAGTTTTACAAAAATCCAATCTCTCTATTTATTTTTATCACTTTTCAAAATCATCTCCATAGTTTTCTTATTTACATAAATAAAAAAAAAGTTTTTTATGCTATATTTATAATTTATATAAAATTTCAAGTGTTTCATACAAATATAATATATCAATGAAAAATATTCATCGCAGAGTGACGAGCACGTTGCTAATTATCGACTCATTCATTATTCAACAGGGCTTCAACAACAATGAAAGTTGATTGCGAATTTACTTGGTAATTCGTTGGTTTTAAAATAATTACAAAAGCCGGGAAGGCTGGAGAATGACTAGGAAAACGCTTGAGATTCGCAAGGCACAGAAGAGAATACGAATAACAATGAAACATTATAATTGCCAAAAAAGGTAAGGGAGCATAACAAAGATGAATGATTTATATCAATTGAAAATGATAATTGAAAATTTTTACTAATGACAAAAGGATTCGCAGGGAAAAATGTTTGTTAAGGTTATGCAAATGTTTGTCATTTTATTATCTTTATTTCAGGGTATGGTTAATAATGAAATGAATTTTAGATGGCTTGAGAGAATTTTTGTTAAATTATTGTAACTTTTGGTGCAAAAAATGAAAAAAAAAAAACGTATGAATAGAAATCTTTTCATAGATGTTTTAACACAAGATTATCAACCAAATCAAAAAATAAATCGCATATATGTTTGCGATTTAAAGATACAATTAAGTGTTAAAATCTTTTAAATTTATAAATGTTTATGAATATTCTAAGCTTTTCAGTAAATTACAACTTATATTCAGATTTATTTGTTGATTTTTCGAACAATTTTGTACGTATCATTATATAGTGAATAAGTAGAGGTCGTCAGTGGCTCAGTCAGTAGAGAGATGGATTCATAATCTCGAGGGCCCGAGTTCGAATCCCGCTCTCGGCCGTTTTCCACAAGCACCACTGTACGTTGCAAGTGCTTTGTTCGTAAACACACTGAAAAGACCTCCGCCGCTAATTAGCATCGCGCTGACAGATAAAATACAGCGACGTTAAATAAAAATTTAAAAAATAAGAAAAATTCTTCATTCCTGTGCTGCTTTAATTTTGCATAGGCACAAAAATAAAAACTGAAAGAAAATTGTTAAATTAATGTACATACATCATTAATTTGAAATTATTTTCTTACTAAATATTTTTGGTATTCTCACATCTTATTTTTTCCCATATTTTTCAAAAGTTAATTTATACAATTTTAGAAAAATAACACAATTTTTTTAAATTTCAAAGTTATAAATACGAAACATTAAATAAAATTTCATTATTGACACAGTAATACATCTACTAATAAATATTTTAAAGAAAAATCAACTTACATAAAAATGAATTGCCGCTCAAAGTCAAAGAAAAAATTGTACGTATCACACTTTTATAAAAAAACAAATATAAACATTTCATCTTCTTTAAATATTTTCTTTTTTTGGCATATATAAAATTTTCATCAAAAAAGTAGTCGTATAAATATTTATATATATATATTTTTATCAAAGACCAAAGAGAAACACGACAACTTGATTCTGACCGCAATATTAGAAATGAAAAATTTTTAATCGTACTGAAAACGCTAAAAATTACAAAGTACTGTAATGCATATTACTTTAACGACGATTTTACTTTTTTCACATTAAACTTTGCGCATCAAATGTGGATGCATTTAATATCAATTTTAACTACTGAAAAGAAAGAAATGAAAAATTTGGTACAATAAAAAAATTTTGCGCTATTATTGTAATAAATTTTTAAGCTAAATTAAGTAAAATAAATAAATTGTTTCGATAAACTATATTATTTAAAAATAAATTACGCGAATGAATTTTTACTTGCTAAAAGTAAAAAAAAAGGGAAACGTGTTAGAATTGCAGCTTTAATGGCTGAAAAAAATAATGACACCGAGCGTTGTAAAAAATAAAAAAATAACTTCCACTATTTCGTACATTATTTTTCGCAATTGTGTGTTACAAGTGCCGCGGTTAGGAATAAATTTAAACTAAAAATGCAGAAACTTTACGCTCAAGTGCTACGGTTAAATGATAACCGAAAACTTGAGAAAAAATACATATTATTTTATTATCAAGTATAAAATATTTAAATAATTTTTCATGAGCATGGAAAATTTTTCAAGGAGTAATTTTCATGCGATGATTGATAACTTAGCTTTGTATATATGGAGCATTTTATTTAAAAATTAAGAAGAAATTAAAATAGGGACATTAACAATTTTTATACATTATTGAATTAAAATAAAATATTTAATATTTTATAAAATTTTTTTAAAAGCATCGATTAACATTCATGATAATAGTTTATAACGTGTTTTATAACATGGGCATTCTTGAGAATAATAATGAAGTATGAAACATGTACTTAATAATTTACTATAATTATTTATCATACAATTTACTCTACCAATTAAATTTTAATGAAATTTTTTACAAAAGAATCGTTATTTTTTAAAGAAACGAAAAAAACTCTGTAATCTTCGTGAATTAATACCAGACATACGACACTCCAATTATAAACAGGACCACCCTTGAAAAATGCTTTGAGAAAAAAAGATCTAGAAAAAAAGGGCCAAACTAAAAAAAGATTTAAAAAATCAAAGTGAAAAAGTTGATTTTTTTTCAAAACAAAAGCAAAAAAAGATTCATCACGTCAGTTCGGGAAAATTAAAGTGAAAATTTTTAAAAGGTCCATCCGTTCAACCTCTATCATATATATATATATATATATACACTCATATACATATACGTGTACACGCGGGTGTTACTGTTCTAGACGCAAGGCTAGAGAAGCGTGGGGAAATGATTGATTGACGCTTAACGCCGAGGGATTTATATGCTTGTAGTTATGCCCTAAGCTTATATACTACAGGCCAATCAACGATGTTTCCTATATATACAAAAATACAAAAAAAATAAAAAAACATTTTTTTTTTCTCTCGCATCGCTTAACAATTTCGCCCTGTAACCCTTTAAAAAAGAAGAAGAAAGAGGAGGAATGGAGGGAGAAAAAAATTGTGTGCATACCTATTACAAGGTTGTTATAGAACTAAATTGCTTTGTGTAAGAGAACGTTTGACATGTACGTTTTTTTCCTTATCAATGTAATTTCTTTCTTTTTTTTTGTTAATTGATGGAGAGTGGCAGGATTTTTAAATGCTGAGATTGGCTATTTTTAATAATTGCGATGTAGGTGTTTATTGATAGTGCAATTAAGGACTGGACATGGCGTTGAATGAAATTTTTAATAATATAAGAAATTATATTTTTTTTATCAATATAAAATGAAATTTAATAATTTTATAATGTTGTTAGAATATGAAATAACAAAAAGGCGGGTGCTCACAAACACGTACTAAATAAGGGAATAAAATAAAATTAATGTGGGGAAATAAAGAGAAATATGAGAAAACAATCGACAGAAATTACAAAAACAAGTGAAAACATCAAGATTTGTTTCAACGTTAGGGACAATTAGTAGAATTATTGAATTTTTCTCAATGCAAAGCTAACTAATTTAGTTTAAATTTTGCATAACTTCGTCAAATTTTCTGATACTGAAAAAAATTAAAACTGTTTTCTTCCAAGATTTTTCAAATCACCTCAGGGTCGTCCTCCTTAACGGTTCACTGGTACTCCGATATGATTATTCAAATACGTTTTCCAAATAAAACACTACATATCAAAGTATTAACAATGTCAAAATCATGTTACCTCGAAAGAATCAAATCAGAATTTTTTTCTCAACTTAATATTACAATATTACACGCATATACAACCTCGCCCAGCAATATCCCTTAATAACAATACAAAATATGAGGCCAAGAGAGCGGAAAAGAGAGGCGAAATGAAAGAAAGAGAGGCAGAAAGAAATAGACAAACCGTATGCTCGCGCAAGTCATCACATATTTAACAGCTCGATTATTTCGACGTCGTGCATATACATCCATACGAGCTTCCATATACAGCGGCAGCAAAGCTTTTCAACCGAGAGTAAAACAAAGTGAGAGGAAGTAAAAGCAAAAGGGAAAGAGAGGAGGAAAGAAAGTGAGAGAAATGTCGACATGTCAATGTAACCATAGAGAATAAGAAGAGAAAAAAAAAAGGATCTTTTCAAACGACATAAATTCCATTTTAGCAAAAGCAGCTGTCTAAAAAATAAAAGCAAAAAAAAAAAAAGAGAAGGAAATTTTCTCCCTACACAACATTTTGGGCTTCGGTTTGGATCTACTCCGTATGTGTGTTTCCCTTTTTTTTCTTCTTCTTCCCTGACGATTAATGCAAAACAAAATGTCAGACATACTCGGATTAAGTCTACCCGGAGAAAAAAAGGGAAGCTTTTCTTCAATTTACTAAGAAGATTTGTTGGTTACGGTCGCTTTAACCGTAAATTTGCTGGACGGTACAAAAGATATACTTTATAGTTATTTTTTTTTCTCTTTTTTTGCGTTGGTCGTATTTTTTTCGCCCGTGGGTTGTGGATGCGAAAATGTAAATTAACAGTTTTATTACTGAAGTAGTAAGCTGATTAATTTCATAATGTGATTAAGTTTAATGAAATAATAGAATGAAATTTTCATTAAAATTTATTAGTGCTCTTGATTTAAAAATTCTTGTTTTTTCACTGTACCGCTTTAAATTATCATGACAAAATAATCAATTGAGATAATTCTTGCAAATTTAAAAAAATTACAAAATTTAACTAAAATAGTTTTAAAAGCTGAAACTTTTAAATGTTCCGTTCTTAGAAATATGACTCTTCTCATGTAGAATAATCTAAACGATCGATTTTGTCAAATGTTAAATGGATATAAAGAAAAAATTGTTATGCACCCTATATGGCACCTCATGTCAAAAGAAGAAATCGCGCGGAAACTCTATGGTAAGTATAAATAAACATCGAAATTACAAATCATCTGTCACTCGGAATCTCTCATCGAGACCAACCTATGTAAATTCCAAAAATCGTTTTGTGAATGACCTCAATACTTCTTACAAAAGATATAACATAATACATTGTATTTTAGATTAAAACTCACGTGACGTAACTTACCGAGCTCTGCGAGCAAGATAAATAAAAGACAAATCCTTGGACGTACTCACCTGCAATAAAAAAGACAAATTATTAAATAAATTAATCGAAAAAAAAACATTAATTTTAAGCTATTCTATTAAACTTTGCCTAATTAATACAGACACAGGGGCGCATACACCGAAAGTTTGGGTAGGTTAAACTTAAATATAACGATAAAATTCGTGCAAAATTCCCGCGCGTTCATCTAAATAAATTAAAAACTCTCTCGAGAAAATCAGGTCAAGCGTGGCTACTTTCAATTTTCCACTTCTAAAAACACACTTTGCAAAAATAAAAGAGAGAGAACCTAACGTGAATTTTCCTCTTGAATATGAAAAAAAAAAAAAAAATTACTTAGATAAAAAGGGGGTATTCAAACGTGAAGAAAAGTAAAAATAAATTAAAAGAAAAAGGAAGAAAAGAAAATAATTAATAATAAAAATTAGCTTTAAACGTCAATTTTTTTGGTGCGTATATAGCGAAGTTTAAATCGACTTCCGTATGGAGGGTGAAGGGGGTGGTAAAGGGGTGCATATAAGTGCGAAAGACTCGACAAAGTGGAAACTTTGGTACGAACTACCTAAAGAGAGGAATATTCACTGTTAAGATTCAAATCTCCTTTAAGGAAGAGAGAGAGAGAGAAAGAGAGCAAGAGAGATAGTAAAGTTTAATCTTTTCTCTTATCCTTCTCATGTCTAAAGCTTTGTAAAATTTTCTTTTTTTCTTTAAAGCGTGCAGTTTAACCTTTTGAAGGTGCGGGGTATAGCGAGACTTGTTACGCGAGAGATAGCATAAGTCTCGAAGATATGATTATTAGTTTAATATGATTAATCAACTTTTTCATTATTTTATTAATAAATTTTTATGCTCGCGTGCTGATGGAGTTGATAATTTTATAATTGTTTTGGTTATGTTTTATAAAAAAGAATATGAGCTAATATATTTCCACCTTACAATATATTTTACTACTTCGCGATGAATCATTAAATCATACGGATATTTTGAGGACGTACGTGACTTAGCGATTATTGCAAAAGAAACGGTCAAACATCAAAAGCTTCAAGTCTTTTTCTCTTTTTACTGTAGTTTTCTTTTGATATATTTTCATTACTTAATTTCATGGCTTTACGAATTCATATTGTTTTTGAATAAATAATCGTGTTTGTACCTTTCATCTATAATCGCAAAAAATTAATCATTTCCTTTCGTTCTATTCATTAATAATAATATTTAAAAAAACGACAATTATAAAAAAAGAAAAAGTCAATAAAACGTGACATTCTTATATTGTTCTGACCAAAATGTTCAAAATTCATAAAAAAATTTCTTAATTGCACTCGACCAATCATCACACAATCAACTCTCTAAACAAAGCACCACACCTAAATACTTCATATTTCTGCAAACCTCATAAACCTTCTTTATTTCTCTGTGAAAAAAAAAAGAATTGAGATCACCTAAAATTCCATAGCTCACACGCACTCTAAGCTCTCTCTCTCTCTCGCAGTCAGTTCTATCCTCAGGAACAATTAAAATCTAAGAGTTGGAAATAGGGTAGTATAAGATGCCAAGTATTTTCTATTAACATTCTTGGTTAACCCCCCGCGCGCGCACGCATACGCGGCATTTCAACTCTCATAAGAGAGTAAAAGCGAGCGAGATGGAGATGCATAAAGAAAGAGAGAAAGTTTAAAGACTTGACTTGAAATGACCGTCGGTACAATTGTTAACGCAATTCTCTAACGCTACTTCTTAAATGTATATTAACCTGGGGAGGAGGAGGAGTAATTTACCGAAGTAAGTCTTTTAGGAATAACCTCGTAAAATAAAGAGTGTATACCCTTCAAGCTCTTTAATTTTTGGAATAAATGCTGCTGCCGAGAAGGTTGAATTAAAAGCAGACTTGGGTGTATACAACGTTGCATTGTTTCGTTTCCTTTTTTTTTGGTTTCTTATTCTCTCGTGTTTGGAGAGGATAATTTTGTTGAAGAAGACAGGCTCGTAAGATTTAATGAAGGTCAGTGTGGAGATTTGAGATATGAATGTGACGAGAAGATTATTTCTATGGATAAAATATATTTGTTGTAAAAATAATTGAAGTTGGATTAATTTTTTGTTTGCAAATATAAATTTAATATCAAATGAACGAGTATTGAAATTTTAATCTTTACTTTTAGGATAATAAGGTTAATACTATTTTTATTCTAAAGACTAATATAATATTGATGTAGACAGATACATTAAGTTTCATAAAAACATTGTCATTAAATAAACGTGTCTTGAATAAATATCTTAAAAATTCAACTATCTACAATAAAAAAAATCATTAACAGAAATATTTACCATAAGAATCCGCTCTCTAATAAAAAAAAGCGCGAACAAAGGGTAACGAAAATAAAAATATAAGGTCCTTGAATTTTAATATCAAATAAGAAGAAAAAAAAGCACATATACATTAAATTCGAATTAAACTTTCGAAATAAGAAGAAAAAAAAAAGAGAGAAAATTTTCAAGCTAGGATTATTCTACAACGGCGACGGTCAATGTGCTTTTGAAAAAGGAAAAAAGAGAGAGAGAAGCTTTGCATGTATTTTCTCGTTTCTTTTCTTTACGCGTTTGCCTTATATATTTTTTTTTCTACTGGGTGAATCTCATTAAGTATCGCCTACTATGCATACATTTTTTCTTTTCACTCGCACTACCTACAATAAATTTTAACTTTATAATGAAAATGTAGAAAAATTTTCTTTTCAATAGTCACTGAAGATATAAATAATATATTGCTGTTATTTTATCTTTGCATAATATAGATTTTTTAAAAATATTTTTTTGAAGATTAGGCCTTATCTGCTCTGGGATTTATAAAGAAAAATTCTGAATGATGATTCTGCACTGATGGAAAGTGAAATTCATTTTTAACACAGGTTGTGTGTTCAAAATGATGTCCAAAAACACATTTTGTGTAATTAAAATAAACATATAAATCATGCGTACTTTTTTGATTGAATATACTTTTTTTTTATAGTATAAATTATGTATAGCGTTTTATCATACAAATTTCTATGAAAATTTTTTAATCATACAAAAATGACAAAAATTATATTTTGTTTTCAATTTTATACAGAATGTGTGTTCTTTTGCTACATATTATTTGTGTACTTTATTATCTAACTACACAGAACACAAAATTTTTATAATTCCTAAAATTAAGATCGATCATATGAATATCATTTGTAAATAATGAAATTGTATTATTTGCTTTTCTTTTATTTATAAATACAGGCAAAACATAAACATTATTACAAAAGCGAAATTGCATTTAACCCATTTTTAAAAAGTCAATTATGAAAATTGTTAAAACGGAATAATTTTAAATAAAATTCAATGTTGGGTGTTTCAGAAATAAACGTTAATTTATACGTTTAATAATAAATAATTAACAACTAATTATCCCGGCTCATTATGCGGAAAATTAACAAACGAAAGCAATAAACAATGAATTCTTTATAATAAAAATCCAGGAAAAATGTTCAGAAAACAAATATTAAAAACGGCTTTGATAACCTAGAAATTTAAAGCAATAAATTAATATGTACGTGCATATAAACATGAAATAATGTATTAAATGTAAATCTTTGTAAAAGGCTGAGTATGAATAATTTTATCGCAAATATGTATGTTATAGAGGGTAAATATTACAATTTCCCAAAGGGTTTAACAAAAATGTATTTATATATCCAATTGCGAGAAGGCTTTATTATTCTTTAAAATCGCTCGTGTAGTGAAAACTATATGTATCTCGCGCTCTGCCCCGCAATCGTGCAATTTTCGTCCAAAAAAGTAATAATAAAAGAATAAGAAAGAGAAGAACAGAGATGATAAAAAAAAATATTATTTTAACAGCAAGAATAAGAGAAGTAAATAGAAAGGAGAGGTAAAAAAGTACGTGAAATAAAAGTATAAATATACAGCATAAGGCGGAGAATATAATTTTTTTATTTTTATATATTGGAAATTTTCACAAATGGACGGTAAGTTAATAACCATCCAATTTGAATATTGCTTTTAATTTTAAAATTTGATGAAAATATAAAACGATTAAAAAGAAAAAAAACTTTATTCTTTAGTTTAAATATTAGTTATAAAAAAGGAAGTTTGGAAAAAAAATTAAAAAATTAATTATCAGTTATAAAAATAAATAATTATTTCTGAAATAGTTCCTTCGTTCTCTTCGCATTGAATAAATTTCAAATTAATAATTCCAGGAGTGAAAATTTTTTATCACGAAAATTTCATTTGGACAGCAGAGACATTAATTATTTCGCTTGTTTATTCAAATATTTTTCTTGACAATTTAAAAATGAACTAAAATGTTATATTCGAAGCACATTAAAATTTTATGCACAAAGTTAAATATTCACTCGAAAAAAATTTCATTTTTAATTTCCTTTGTAAAATCGATTTCAATTTTAATTTTTTTATTGAATGATAGAAAAAATCTATATATTTGTCAAGAAAAAGACATCAGAAGATAAAAATAAATATGGAAAAATGAATGAATAAACTTGTAAAAAATATGATAAATAAAAACAGCCAACATGCAAATCAATAGTCAACGGACTTTTTTATAAGCTCAGAGTACACGAAAGAAACGCATATGTTCTCTCGAATATGCTCACATTGAAAAATCTTATTGAATTCTATCATAGTTTATTTTGTGAATGCACAGATTTATTCCTCAGTAAATTTAGGTTTGTTGAGTCGGTCTGTGGCTCATTCAGTAGAGCGTTGGATTCGTAACCTCGGGATTCGGAGTTCGAATCCCGCTCTCGGCAGCCGATTGATGCTAGCACCACTGTACGTTACATGTGCTTTCTTGACGACACACTTACGAACTCCGTCGCTGATTAGCATAGCAAAAATAGCATAGCATAAATATAGCGACGTTAAAAATAGAAAAAAAAATTTAGATTTTATTAATAATGACGAAAGGAACTAGTATATTTGTTGCATATGAATTTTTTTTGTTTTCAATAAGTTCATAAAATCTACCGAAATTGGGTGTAACTTATGTCTTAATTATTAAGATTTTTATAGGTTTGGTGAGGTGGTCAGTGGCTTACTCGGTAGATTGATACAAGCACCTCTGACGATACATGTGCTTTGTTTACAAACCCACTGAAAATCTCCATCGCTAATTAGCATCGCAATGATAGCTGAAATATAGCAATGTTAAATAAACAAAAAAATGTTAAAATTTTTAAGAAAACTAAAAAAGTATATACCACTCTGCATAAAATAGTTTAGAATTGAAAAATATACTCTACGAAATATTTTTTTTATTTAATTAATCATTAACTGAAAAAATAAAAATATATACGGTCTCGTGATACGAGGAAAAAAGGAAAAGAAATATTAAAATTTTCAATAAAAAGCGGAATGGATCGTTCTGTTTAAAAAATTATTCATTCATGGACAAATTTCAAATGTTATTGATTTCAAATATAACTGACAAAAAAAATTATTTTTTTTATGAATGATTTATTTTTTTCATTTCATTTCGAAAAAAATTCAATCAACTGAAAAGAAAAAAAAAGTTATTAATTACTGAAGATTATGAATTAAATTTTCTTTTTTTAGTTAATGAATCAACGAATGAATTATTAATCATACTATATACTGAAATTCTTTTGAATACGTTAAATGGCTAACCGTTTTTAATTAAACTTCATCCAACGTAGTATTTATATTTGTATATTTAAAACTGTTATCTCAATTGAATTTACTCGAAAAAATTTTTTCAAATCTAACCGAAAAATTTTCACAAAAATAATATCAAACAAAAATTCGAAAATAAATATTCAATCTAAATAGGCTTCCTCTACGTTACGAAAAATAACCGTACGATTTATTCAAATTTTAAAAACCATCGCGGAAAATATAACGCAGCGTAAAAACTATTTATTTATACTTTTACCCACTAAAACAATTTCGTGTTTTTCTACATTTTTCAGCGTATTTAATCAGTGCAGTATTTAAACTACTACAAAAATCAAACAAAAAGAGGGAGAGAAAGAGTTGCAAAAAAGACAATTAAATTTTAAATATTAAATATACAGATAAATATTGCTTTGTTTACAAAAAATTGTTATTTCCAGACGACATCTTATTAAACGTAGCTCGAAATAATAAATAATAAATAATAAAAAACAAGCTAAAGAAAATAATCTTACGGTGCGAAACTTGATGCTAAATAAATGATAAACATCAATAAAGCAACTTTCTCAAAACACTTTGGCGCGTCTTTCTGCTAACGTTAAATTTTTTCTTTCTTTCTTTTCTCTTGGTCTTTTATTTGCTCATGAAGTAAACTGTACACGGTATAAAGTACGCGGAGAGAGGCTAGTGTGTGTTTGCGACTTCTTCTCTTCTTTTTTTCTTAGGAGCATAGTGTCGATTTTCTACTACTTGACTTTGGATCTAGTCAATTCAATATTAAAACCTAAGAGATACGAATTTCTCTTTATTTATTTTTATTTGTTGTGCTTTTTTTTTTACTTTAATACTAGTTTAAGAAAAGTTTAGTTTTGTACCGTCGACTTTATGAGCGTAAAATATTTGAAAACGAATACCATCGTTCTGATGATTGATTCGAAAACATAGTTTCATTTTAAAATATTTATACGAGAAGGAATCGATTGTTATTAAGGTCGATAAATATTTTATTTACATAATTTTTATAAACGTACTCATGAATATTTAAATTCACGTTTTAATGTAAAAAGCGCTTCGGATAATTTACTGTAAATATAAAAATTTATGGAAAAGTGCATGATTACTTTGACATCGGTAGTAATTTATTAACATATGATATTTATTTAAACAAAAATTTGACAAAATGCATTCCAGTGAAAAAGTAAATGAGATTCAACGATGTAATTATCAGTCATTGAATTAAAAGGTAAAATAAAACGATGTAAAAATATCATTATTACATTAATGATGAAATTGTCGATAAAAAAAATTAAACAAATTACCCAGTTGTAATAAGCGATGCATTCGGACTTTCGCAAAATGAGAAATTTTGTTTTGATATTAAAAAGGAATTAATAATTACGACGATACGTCGAACAATAAATAAAATAACCGGTGTTATTATGCATATTGATTTGTACATCAACATTACAGAGAAAAAAAAATTATTTTTTCAATAAAAAAACAAGCGTATCCCTTTTGTATAAACAAGCCACATTATCCCCCAGTCATTTGATTAAGACTACGGTTACGCGAGAATAAATTTTGATTAAAGAGAAATGACAATGAAATTAATTTAACTGAATTTTCATTACATCAATAATTTTTATAAAAAATTAATTGCCATTGAATTAATAAGCAAATTATAAAATACAAAAGTATGTCAATTTAGTACAATATTATAAACATTTTTTTTTCTGTTTTCTTTTAAATAATTATATTATTATTTAAATATTTTTAGTTACGAATTGTAAACTTTTGTGATCCAGTTAAATTTTCAAACAAGTCAAAACGCTTCATGCTGGAATCTAAAATTATTAAATTTAGGTCAGCTTTTTTTGTTATTTACGCTACATTCTATTATTGAAAAATCTTTATATACCTTTAAGTTTTCAGCGGAATTGGAACATTAATTAAAGTGAGTTTAAAATTTTTACTTTGATATTCCTTAGAAACAAACATTTTATATACGACGCTACAAAGTTTTATATACTTTAAATAATAACATTGAAGACAAGACGTGCCGTGTTCCTTCCTTTTTATCAAAGAAAATTCCAAGTTACATGCATGAAAATCAAAGAAAATCTTTCATAAATATTTTCCTTTTTCTAATTATAAGCGTCTATATATTCTAATTAAAATCAAAACGGATGACTTGTTTCTTTGCAAATTTTCATTATGAAGCTTCAAATAGTTTTATGAATTAATTAAATTTCTTTTCTTCCCTCTCCCTTTTTTTTTCCTATCAACTCATTATAACGGATTAATAGAAATAAAAGAAGAAGGAAAAAAAAGGGGGCAAAGTTTAAAACTTGCAAAATTTTGTAACTCAAAAGTTTATAACTAAGGCATTTACAACTAACAAAACTTAATTAATGCCCTGCCTAAAGAAACTTTTCCAAAGTGTAATGTTGCCGGCAACATTAGAAACTTATTATATACTTTTGCCTCCTGAAATAATGTGCATTAATTTTACTAATTTCAATGCAATTTTGCATTCATATATATGTACAATCTTTTGATAAAGTTAAAGATTAACATTCTTTTTTTAATCCCCCTTTTAAATTATCCGGCGGGGCTTTAGTTACGTAATTTACTGTATAATTTTTACAAAATTAAGATAAGGTTTAATTTACAAGACCTTTAATACTTTGAAGAAAAAAAAAAGGAGGAAGAAGAAGCGAAACGTTTTACCTGAAATTCTAATGAATTTTCTGAAAAAAAAAAGACAAGAGAAATTGTAGTGTGTTACTTTATCTTCTACAAGTTTAAAATTAACCAGTCGACTTTAGCGCAATACGAAGATGAAACATTGCATTAATTGATTGATAACATTCGAGATCTTCGTGTACGAAAGTTTCTATGTCTATGTGTACGAGCAGCCCCCGAAAACTAATCTGATAAATTACACCGAAAATTACGCGATATGATGAATCATATTGTGTAAAATGTTTTGAAGATGAATGATGGAGGGAGAAGTAGGCGAAAAAATTCTAATAAAACTGATAAACTCGCGGCGATTAAAATGTTAAATTAAAGCACATAAAAAAAATAAATTATTTCGCTGTATTTTGTTTGAATAAATTTATAAAATTAATTAAAATTTAATGTTTTTAATTTATCATTTGCGTCAGATAAAACAACGTAATCCATTTTAATTTTTGTTCAAATTAATCGCGCAAAAAGATATTCTTATCAAATTTAAATAACAAATCAAATATCGTCGGTATTAAGAGAAAAAGCAAAAAAAAAATATATATATTTTAATCAAATGTCATAAAATGTAAATAAATACATAAAATTCTTAATCTAACGTGCAATCAAAATTTATTCAATCATACACTGCAAACGTATCAAGGTAATCAATATAAAAACAAGACGACGAAATGACGATATTTCATGTCAAAAATTTTCGTGTCAAAAAAAGTTGACACGAAAATTCTTTAAAATGACAAGAGCTCGAAAGATCACACGATTCATTAAATTACACTCAACCTTCGTTAGTTCAATAAATTTATTAACTTAACTACTTATTACTATTTACACGAGCCATCGACTCCCCGAGACGAAAGCACCGGAGGAACAAATAAGAGGAAAGAATAAGAGAAAACAAAAAAAAGAAAAAGAATAAAATAAGCAGCAAAAGAAAAACCTTAACGCAGTTCTCTCAAGCATGTTTTATGCATCATTTGTGATTCGATCGACAAAACCAAAAACTTTTTCCCTTCCATACATATTAGTACATCACATATCAAACTATATATAAAAAAAAGGAAAAAAAATATATATGTATGTATATATGTATGTATTGAGACTAATGAAATCGATAAGTTTGGTAGATGTATACTTTGAATTTAATGTTCTGTGAATTCCGCGTGCAATGCTTTACACACCGAAAGAGAAACGGAGAGAGTAAGAGAGAGGAAAAGAGAAAAGAATAAAACACGGTGACTTTTACGATTGCAGTCTGCATCGAATTGCGTTTAAAATCAGCAAGTATGTAAGAGGGTGGTGGTTGTACGTTTTTTCATTGTTCGAAAAAAAAAGTTTAAGTTGAGGAATTTTATTTATTCTTCTTTTTTTTTCTTTATTGAGATTTTTATGTGACCTTTGGCTTTATTAACTTCGAGTCCTTCTACTCTCGATTTTGCTTGCTAACAATTTTTTCTTTATTTCCTTCTTCAAGTGTACTTTTAATTTCGTTTCGAGAGGATATTGATAGGCACTGATGTTTTTTTACGTACCTGCTACTAATTTTTTTCTTCTTTTTTTATTTTAAACATAATTTCGAATTTTACGCGATTGAAATAAGCAAGAATTTTTGGTAATACGTTTAATTATTCAAGGTATTCACTTGATTTAATCAGACACTATTTTCATAATGTTTTTTCAGCATGCACGGCATTACGTTTTACTAAGCACGCCTTTGCATGATTAAATTATTCGCCGGTTCTGTAAAATTTAATTCTGTATGTTTAAACATTTTTAAAATCAGTTTTTCGCCGGTATTTCTCTTTAATTTTTTAACAATGTTTAATGCAAAATTAATTTTATTAATTATAAAAAATGTAAAAAAAAACACATTGTGCAATTATTTCGTAACATCGAGAAGATTATTACGAAAAACGTATAAAAGATCGTTAGAAACGTTGCTTTGTTTTTGTATTACCGATAGCAGTGAACTTTACGAGTAAGTACATTGTACCGACATATAAAAAAAAAAGGAAAGAGGAGCAAGAAAAAAGAGAGAGAGAGAGAGAGAAAAAAAAGTTTTGCACCGAAGTTTTTTCAGAGGCAAATAAAGTTTCAGAGAGACAGTGAAGGAAGAAAAATAAAATACTTAAGTTATAGACTCGGAACATCGTGCGTGGAAATTTTAAAATAAACTCACAAACTTATCTTACAAGGCTCGTTAAAATTTTAGAAAAAAGTAACAAATTTTTGACTTTTTACTCTTTTTTTCCAAAAAAAAAAATAATATTCTTTGTGTCGTTATTAAAAAATTTTATCATGTTTTATGTTAATGAATTCCATCCTTCGCAGCAAACATCTTTTCATTTTACTTTTAAGGTGATTTAAACAAAAATCTTTTTCATTTCTTATGGCTGATTATTATTCAGAAAAATATAAACGATAATAAAAAATTCTTAAAATGTTACATATTAATTATACACTTAATTTCATAAAATTTATTAAATCATATGGATTTTGTCAATTTTTCAAACGTATGAATTAATGCATAATGCATCATTCTGATACTATGAATAATGTAGCATCCAATAACCCAATTATTGATAGCTTACTGACCAGGTAAACCGGCGATAAAACGAGAAATAGGATTTGTGTGTGACGAATTTTTTGGAAATTTAATCTGCCTACTAGAGTTAGATAATGCGGTTTGTAAAATATCATTCGTATCGAATGTCAAATTTACGTGTGTATCGCGTGTCGTTTGATCATCAAACGTTAAGCAATTGTTTAAAAAAATTATTTTATCATTTTCATAAAAATGTTTTTTTAACGTGACATTATTAGAATATTGTAATGCAGTTTCGACTTTATTTTTCTATTACGAGTAATTTTTTTCTTCGGGAGAAATGAAAATATTATTATTTTATTTTCATGCAGTTGTGAAGTCGCACGTGACGCAAAGTCTTTTAAAAGCATCGTAGATCTAAAATGGAATCTCTAAGAATGCACTTTTAATCGCAAAAGTTTGTCATCTTTTCTATTTTAAGCTGGGGGGAGGGAGGGAGGTAGAGAGAAAAAAAAAAGTAATATAGCTTTTGGCAACTATGGTTACTATTATTAAAAACAATTATTTTTGATTGGAAAAGTTTATATAATGTACAAAGTTTTAAGTAACGTTACAGAGGAAGAAAAAAAAAAGGAAAATAGACAGAATTTAAGAAAAAATTGTTTCGAAGAAAAAATTTTCTTTCTCTATATTTAGTTTTTTTGACGCGATGCATGCTTGATTGAAATAATTTGATTTTGCATAATTTTCTTTAATTTAATTTTCGAATAATTTATGCAATTTTATAGCGAACGTCGCTTCTGGAAAATTCGAGTGGTGCGTAATGTTAAAAGGAAAAATTTTAAATAAACTATTTAATTAACGCAAACACCTTGGATAATTAAACAAAACCCCATTAAATTTTCCCAAAATAAAGAAAATTTTTAACTTCCCGTTTACTCAACGCGCGAGAAATATTCTTTTAAAAAGCTCGTTTAAGACTGTTTTAAGACCTTGAAAAGTTGTCTCCCATAATCAGAAAATATATACCTGAGCCTGCGAATTCGTAACCCAGCCAGAGAGAACTTTTAAGAAATTTTGAAACTTCTTTATTATCATGAGGTTAAGAAACTGCAAAGCATAGTATTTTTCTTTAGAATTTCATAACTATTAATTAACTATGATTATAAAAGACTACAGTTATTGTTTAAATGTACTTTTAATTATTTTCAAAATTTTTTTAAATTTTTCTAAATTTATAACAATAAGAAAAAATTTTCTTTTTTAATAGTTTATTATTTATGTATTTTAATTTTTGTTTGAATATTTACTTTTAAACTACCCAGACTCGAGAATTTTTCTGACCGCGTAATTCATTATTGTGTCATTCAATTCTTGGAAAACTTTTTCAATAAAAATTTCTTTTCCAACATCAACAATCTTCGCGGCATAATTATTTAGTCACTTCATAATGACACGAATACCAAACTTGTTCGCGAACTTCCCTTTTTTTTTCTCTCTTAACTCTCTCATTAAAAACTCTGGTGCACGCGTAAGGAAATAGAAAAAAAAAGGAGGAAGAAAAAAGCGCAGTAGATAGAGGCGTGTTTTGTATGTGATAATCATTCGTACCAATTTGCATGTGTTGCTTTAGCCGAATGAAAAATTATCCTTATTGTACCTTTGTTTTTTCAGCAAGTAAATTAAATTGGTAACTTTTCTTTTAAGAAAAAGTAACGTAAAATTAAAATTTAGAGTTTCAACATTTTACTCACCTTAGGAAACTATCGTCTTTGCTTTTGGAATTTTCAACCTTCCCTCGTATCTTCCTCACTCTTTAAATAAAAAAAATAAACAAAACTAACAATAAACAGCACAATGTTTTTTTTCTCTTATCCTTTACAATTATTTAATCTCACCACACCAAAGACCAATCCTTTATTTTAAATAATCACAAATTAAAATTAATATCACCTTGATTTCTCATCAACAGGTGACAAATATCACTAGAAAATCAACGATAATCAGAAAAAAAATTTTTTCATTCAAAAAAAAAATTTTTTTTTTTTTTTTCAAGTATTAAAAAAAAATCTACGTTTATCTCCCGTGAGCGCTAACAACGGTATTACAGTGTATAGTATAAACGCGAACGACGCGAATGCTAAGCGCAGACTGAAAAAGGGGGACGTCGCGACGCCGGTTAACAGACCAACGTTGCTATACTTGCTATATAACGTGCCAGCCAAAACCGCAGCGGCATTATAGCGCCTGCGCACATATATATTCTAGACATGTACCCCTTCTACTATTGCTACTACTATTTACTAACTTTTTTTTTCTCCTTTTCTCTTATGTGTTTTAGTTTATTTTGATTTTTTTCTTATTTTAATTGTTTAAAGCTGGGTATATATATATATTGAAAGAAAAAAAAGGGGTATGCGACTTTTTTTTCTATTTACGTACACTTATACATTGTTTTTCTCTTTCTTTTTTTGGTGTGGACTTTTTTTGTGCTTTTTTCTCTTAAAGTTGTTTCTTTAGTTCTTGACTTATATACAAGGTTTTGTTTACGTTCAAGTGAAGAGTGCATTCAATTTGTCGATCGGAAATTCCAATATTAGCTTAGTTTAAAAATTGTTGAAAAGATTTAGTCAAAAGTAATTTGACGAAATTAAAGCTTCAGTTTTAGAATATTTTTTTTATTTGAGCTTATTAGCTAAATTAGATTATTTTTATTTATGATATTAAATCGTTTGACTTTTATTCCAAATTATTTAATATACAAAATTAATATGCATAGAAATTACTATAATCAGACCGAGAATAAGTTTAATTTCTATAAACAAAAATTATTAATGATCTCAACGACGCACTTCGCTTTAGAAATAAATAGATTTGTTAAAAAAAATTTCATTTATATATTTTAAATACTATTTTAATAAAAAATTAATGTAACTAAATAAAATTAATTTTATAGTATAAATTTGTAATAGTATGTTTAAATATACACGCATCACAAAGTAATCTAGAAGAAAAAAATTAATCAGCATGATAAATTCATTTAGATAATAAAAGTTGAAAAAAAAAAAAAAAATATTTTCACAAATACTTAATTTGTAAAATGAGCCATTACGAAAAAATGAAAAATGACAAAAAAGCAGCATTTCATATAAAAATATAAGAAATGACAATCAGCCGTAATAAAAATAACTCCAATTAAAAATCCAAGCAATAAAAGTCCAAGCTTGAAAAATTTACACCTAATTCCCCTCAAACTCCCCCCCCCCCGCCCCCGCCCCCAATAAACTCAGACAACAGGTCCAAAATAATAAAAGTCTTTTCTCCCCAGATCTTATAAGAACGAAAAGAAAAAAAAAATAGAGAAAAACTCAAACCAATTCGTATTTTTCTCTCTCTAACCCCATATGTTCCCAATCTTTTAATATCCCTAATCCCTCTCTTTCTCTCTTATTCCCTTATCAAATATATACATGTATACATACACGCACACATACACACATACTCTCATGAAATCGCGATGAAAGATGACATTGGATTTACGGGAATAAGAGGGGGGGGGAGGGTGAAGGTATAAGCAAAAGCAACGAATGAAAGAGAAAGAGATAAAAGATATATAGTAAAGGAGGATGCAACAGTTGCTCTTATAAACCCCCAGACAAAGTCGTCACGTGCGCGCGTTTTGGTCTCAGCAACCACAGACTCTCTCATCCTTCTATACTTACTACTACTATTATTATCACTACTACAACTACTAGCTGTCTCGATCCCTTTTCTTTCTTTCTTCTTTTTTGAAGGAAGAAAAAATGGTCATGGAAGGAGAAGATAAATGATGAAAGAATGAGATAAGTATGAAAAAATTGACATCCAAGAATATTAACCCTTTCCTTTAGCGAGTTTATGATTTTCTTTTTTTTTTCTTTCGAAGGATTCATTTTTCTTTTGGGCCGAGGCGCTGTTAACGCTGGATTGATGAGAAAAAGTATGGTTGTATATTGCAAATAAATTTTGTAAGTTTGGATTATTATGGTTTTTCCTTTTCTGGTTTTATTATTTATGTGTTTATACTTTCATAAATAAGTTTGGCAATTGATGATATAGAATAAGTACATTAATTATCGCGGGGTATGAATCATTAAATTTTAAAATATTTACAAATGGATGATAGTCGAAAAATTTTTAATGTATTTTTCATCTACTAACAGTACGTGGTAATTTCGTATTTATCTAAATAAAAAATTTATTATTGGCTCGGATTGAACAAATATTACGTTTATTATGTGCAAACTATTGATGGCTAGATACGAAAGTAAAAATAATCAATACAACCTACTCTGAATTAAAAATTGTTATTTTCATAAATTAAAAAAGAAAAAGTTCAAATTAACGCTCAAGAACAATAAAGTAATTTTATAACTAAAATAAATGCAAAAATAAACTAAAGGAATAAAAACAAAATATTGAAAATAGAAAACAAAGTGAGAAACATTGGTGTAAAAAGAAAAAAAACCGAAGTATAAGAAAAAGTGATGCTTTCCTGAACAAAGGAGAATACGTATACAAGAAAGTCGAAAGGGAGAAAATAGGACTTTTGCCAAGGATTTTGATACGGAGAAAGGAAGCAGGAGTGATGTATAACGCGCTTGTTACATATGTAGTTATACAAGAAGCAGCTGTGATGCGATAAAGCTTGACCGCTATTGACGGAATTTTAGATTTCCAACTCGTAAACATCATCCCCTTTTTATTCTCGAGCAATTCGTTCCCTTTTTTTATCATCTTATTCTTATTCTTTCTCTTTTTTCACGTAGAAAAAAAATATTTATTTTTTTTTTTCATTTTCTTCAGTTTTCTTCTTTTTAATATAGGATGTTTATTTTATAATTTTAATAACGATTTTTTATAATAAAACAATGGAAATTCAATGTAAATTTATTGACGCTATTTTTTATTTTTTTTAATTTTATTTAACGTCGCTGTATTTATGGTATCATTGCGATGCTAATTAGCGACGGAGATCGACAGTGTGTTAGTGAACAAAGCACATGTAACGTACGGTGGTGCTTGCATAAATCTGCCGAAAGCTAGATTCGAACTCGGGACCTCGAGATTGTAAATATTGATATATTAATTCGTTTTGTTAAATTACCAGCAATATAGCAGTTCCTATTTTCCAAGTTGTTGCAATTTTAACAGTAAAAAAACCGTCCATGGTATGTCTTATTGAAATAATAAAAAATATTAAAACTATACATGAAATTATTTTGACATATGTCAAGTAAATATATGTAAATTTCTTCTCACTTACAGCTGTTTAGTTTTATAATTTGTAACTGCAATCAATCCTTTTTAATAATTTTTAGAACTTAATCAAACACATCACTGTTTTTATAATTAAAGAAAATTCATTTTTTTAAAACCCTAATTGAGAATCATAATTTTCAAAAGATATCAATCGATAAATAATTAAAACTTCAACAGAAGAATCGTTTTATTTATATTGAACTTAATAAAAAAAACAACTTATGTATAATTTATCAATAAAAATCAACAAACAATATCTTATAATCTCCATTAAATCAATCATACAAAATAAACAATATTTTTCTTTCTCAATACGCAACTAAAATCCTTGACGTTTTAATAAAATACTGCATTTATTTTTTCCTATAAATTCCATTTATAGTAGAACAACAAACAAGATTCTAAATGACGATTCTTTCGTCACGTTATTTTTGTTTTTCATGTAACCATTATCAAAAGATATGTTATACGTACATGCGTCGATCTCGATGCGTATAAAGAGATTTTTAGCGATGATTGCAATTCTTTCGCGTAATGGATTAGCCCCTAGTGCTATGAATGCATGTATACGCAATATACGCGTGTGTGTTGTGCTTTTACTTGGGAATGGAAGAAAAAACAAACATAAATGAAATGGGAATGGGGGTTAATCTATCAAACATCAATAGAAAGTGTTTTTACAATGAATGATAGTTTTCATTAAGTAATGTTTAGGTATTGAAACAAATATTCCTTCAATCTGATATTAAAATATTACGCGAATTGATCTAGAAAAAAAAATTGAAATTAATTGAAAAAATTTTTCTTACTGGTTTTTTTAAAAACTGTATCATAGTGGCGTTTAAAAGATAAGATGATGAAAATAATCATTACTTGTTTATATTA
Organism: Anastatus disparis; assembly: GCA_017163975.1. Taxonomy (NCBI): domain Eukaryota; kingdom Metazoa; phylum Arthropoda; class Insecta; order Hymenoptera; family Eupelmidae; genus Anastatus; species Anastatus disparis. The sequence continues at coordinate 1,044,042 of JAFFSR010000218.1, read as the reverse complement.
ATAAATACATTTTTCTTTAATGATTAATTTAGGAAAAATAAAATAGATTTATTAAAATTCCATGAAAATACGAATCAAATACTTCAGCGGAATCAAAGTAACACGTTAATTCATAGGAAGTAACGCGCTACTTTATTCCTGCTAAAAGCAGACTGGAAAATTCATGAGAAATTTTGTCATATTTTAAAAATTATCTCATTTTCAATCCACTTTTCCAGCTAATAAATTGATCGTTAATGTTGAGCTGAGAGTAAATATATTTTATTTATATTTTAATTATTTCTCTCAAAGTAATTATGTTATTACATTTATTCCACTTCTTTAATTTCATGTATTAATTTGTTACGAATTAACTTTCACTAAGTAACAAAATTATATATCTGTTTGGATTTCCAATTTATAATGTATACTGTATGAATTATAAATAATGTAACTTTACTTTAATCACATTTTTTTAATATTCATTAATATGATGTCGATGTTTTATTACATAAATTTGAACTGTATACTTTTATTTTCATAACAATGTTGTATTATAGGACAAAAAAAAGGTTATATTATAAGACAAAATTTTTTGTTTAGTAGCTTATGATTTACTTTATATTTTATCTTGTACTTTTGATTTCAGCGTCAATATATTTTTTTCACGCGATAAGCTATTCATTAATTTTATGTTCGTCATTTTCATGCTTTCGTGTTTCTAACCTAACTTTTTGTGCAACATGAGAAATAGCACATAATCAGTAAATTAAATAATGTCAATGATTTCTATGTTTGTATTATACTTTTTCATCTAAATTATGGACAGGCACAAAAAAGTTTGCAAGGAAAAATTCACGTTAATAATTTTGAACGTTCCGATTTACAAAATCTAGCAGGAAAGATGTTAAAAACAAGTGGTCTAATAATATAACCTAACTTTTCTTTCATCCTTCTAAAAACTTTTTTATATTTAAAAATTATTTACAAACCTGTCAAGCATAACCATATGCGTTTTCGATGCCATGTCATTTACTTGAATAACTAATAGAGCTTAAATTATAGGCTTGCTTTACTATCCTCAGAGCCTTAATCTTTCTCTCTCCCTCTTACATACTATACATAATATAACCTTCTCTTGCTTAATGTACATAATATTGCTGTTGCCTCTTCGGCTAGTAGCCCAAAGCGATGTAAAGGGTATCTAAACCCCCTCCGGTAGCTATATTTTCTCTCTTACTCACTTACTGCACTAACTCACTCACTCTTGGATACATCCATCTCTCGGTGTCACAAACACGCTGTGCACAGGCTTTAAACTATAGAGGAACTGCTACTCGCTATACTCGTTGTTTAGTATGGGGATATATGCTGTACCTACTTGTGTGATACTTTACTTGTATTGGTTTATGCTTGGTCGTCGCATAGATTTTGAGGTTAGAGATTGAATTTTTCTTGCCTTCTTTGTTTTATTTTTTAATGTGTCGCAGCTTGATTTATTCGATTTCTTGCGAGGCTATGGGCCGTTTTCGATAAAAGGAGTCTAGTATGTTAACTATTAAATTTGTGATATGTTATTACTTATTTTTTATAAAATTAAGTTCAATAATTGTTATAATGATTATTCTTTGATTGGAGGTTTTTTATACTTTATATGAATAACACTGTAATGGACAAGTAGATACGAGACAAATATAGTCAGACCGGTCGTATTATTCTAACGTTGTTTCACAATTTTGATCTTATTAATAAATAGGCAGCTACAAATATTTGAATTTTTTGGAATTTACAATATTAAAAAATGATAAGAAATTTCTAATTTTGTAACATTCACAAAATTAAAAAAAAAGTTTTTTGTATTTTTTTTACTACTTAAATAGTATATAACATTGTATGAATATCGAAATCATAAAAAAAATTTTGAATTATGATTATTCTCCTATTGAAAAAAAGATGTACAGGTGAATTAAACGTTATTCGATTGTTACAACGCACACTGCTTGTTACCTTGCAATTAATTCGCATCAACTGTAATTCCGCTTGGTTTCCGATACAATGATATTGGGTTAAGCTGCTTAGGACATGCGTTGAGTTAATCAACTCAATTGCAGAACTTGAATTATCTTATACACGATAATCTGATGTATACGCTTGGTATTTTTAAATTTGCTTTCTTGATTGTTAAAAAAATTTTTATTGTTTTAAATATTTAAAGTATTTATGTTGTAACGTTGTTAAAATTTAAAAATTTCAGTTTGTTTTTTGTAAAAAAAAATTTTTTTAATTTATTTAGTGTTTTTGATTTTTTGAAACTTATTAAATTTATATATATATATATATATATATATATATATATAAATTAAAAAATGTAAATACTTTTAAATACTTAAAGCTTATTCTATGAAAATTATTGTAGATTATATTAAAATATATTTTATTTAAAAAATTAAGTTGGCTTTTACTTTTTTACTTTGTTAAAAAAAAATTCATATAAATTGTTATAAGTTTCGATGTGGCGATTTCAAAATTCGGCCACTCTTTATGAAAAACTAATTGAATTCATACAAAATGATAGAGATAAAATAATATAAAGTTTAATTCTTTTTGATTGTTGTTAAAAAAGTCTCAGAATTGAAATTAATACAGAAATAAATTATTTTTGTATATATAAATTAGTAAAGGAAGGATGCCAAAGAGATCGATCAATAAAATTTCACTGTTTTTTTAAAATATAAAAAAATCTAGCAAATTTACTTAAATAAAATATATAATCTTTAAAGCAAATTTTTAATTTTCTTCGAATCTACCTTACATTCGTCTTCTATATTCGTATATAACAATTCAATCATACATCCCTACAATCAATCAAAGCATAAAAGTTAAAAGCTCAATAGTACGTACGTTATACATTTTAACAAATCGCTTATTCCCAACACCCACGAGCAATACATAGAAATTCATCATTCGGCATCTAGGAACAAGGCCCGGCAAATACAAAGGTTATACACGGCGAAACAAACGGAATTGTTAATTATATCCCATTTACCTTCTCAAAAGGGACAAACTCTCTCATGATTAGCCTCGAAGGCATTTTAGCTTATCTCTCCATCTCGGCTCTCTTCGATTTCTACTCAATGATTGACTTGTTAAACTCCTTTAATTTGATTATTAAAGGCTATCGTTACGCTCAGTCGGAAAATTCAAAGGGGGAAAATTAGTTGTATGTCTTGCGGGTAATCAAGTTACAATGTAAAGACCTCGTTTTCCATTTATGCTTTTGGTATATAAGAGTATTTAATATATATGATGCGAAGTAAGAGAGAGAGAGAGACAGCGGGAAAGAGAGATTGCAATATTATCCTTGAAATTCTAACTGAAATCTTACAAAGGAAGCAGAAGATCTACGGAATTTCACTTTGCAATTACGCTGGGTGTATAATTATTTCACGTGCTGTAGGTATTAGATTTCGTATGATGTTATAAGCTGCTGAGGTTTTGTCATTTTTTAAGTTTATAAGGAAATTTTCAGAAATTGTGTGTGGTATGATTCTGAAAGTTGTTTTCTATAAAAGTAAGTTTTTCGGTTAAAATTATTACAATATTCAACTAAAACAAATATATGTATATTTCTGTAATTTTACAAGAAATAATAAGATATTTTCTATGTTGTAACATTTTCATAAGATTTTAAAAATAATTGTTTCAAAAAATTTAATTCTATTTAAAAATACATTAAAAAAAATTAATTTTACAAAGTATAAAACAATTAGTTCAAATAAAAATCTATAAAAATTAAAAGCATTGCTTATATACAAATCTCATAAAATTACAATTCACATTTTCAATACACACGTTCTCCAATGAATTATGATAAATAAAATAATAAAATAAATTTTATTTTATTTAAAACAATAAACCGTTATAATATTAATCTTTTTCGGCTCAGTTGGTATATCCTTTGCAAATACAGTGAATTCGTAGTCTGTTGATATAAGTTGAAAAAGGAATAATATTATTCTTAGTGTAAAATCGATGTCAGATCAATTAATAATAATTTTAATTTTATATTGTATGAAATATAAATACGGTTTTATAAACAATAGTAATTAGTTATTTATTATATTATAAAAGATTAATTTTAAATATGATTTTCAGTTTTATATAATTTATTATTTTATAACTTTTAATTTAATTAACTATTATTTTTAACGTATAAGCTTAAATGAAGTAAAATTGATAAAATCTTAAAAAGTTATAAGTGAATAAAGTAGGTAAGTAAGTGAATAAACATATAGTTATTGGCTTAATTTTCAAGCACCGATTAAAAATTCAAAATTGCAACAATTTATAAATTGTTCAAGTATTATTCAACAAAAATAAAATACAACTAAAACCATAATAATAAAAAATTTATTTGGTTTGAAATTTGCCCATAACTAAAGTTGGGAGTACAACGTTCGGGTTTTATGATATACAATACCCTTATATGCTCGTTTTACTTCCTTGATCGGACAATATTAACGTACAGAATACAGACGGAAATGAAGTTAGAGTAGTGCGTAATTTTTAATGACTTTTTGCTTTTGTGATTTTTAATTATTTCGAGTTCAAAATTAAAAATATGAGTTTTTTTTAAAGAAAAATTGTAAACAATATAATATGGGGCAATCAATTTTGTTCTAAAGTATGAAATAAATTACTCTTTTTTTGTACCTTGAAAATTTTAATTTAATAATAACAATACTTTTTTCTTAAATTCATAATTTATTAACAATAAAATGTACATAAAATATCTAAACAAAATGATATTTAGAAAATTAATTAATACAAACAGAAAAAAATACGCACGACAGGCATCTTTTATAATTTATTAACAGTCGATAAAATTTACTAAATTATTTTCCATAATTGAATAGAATACTTGATTAAACATAATAATTACTATCGACTGTATTCATGTCCATTGCTTTGGTTACGATTTGGGTTTTTTAGACCCCAAAAACCACTATAAACGCTAAAAATAGTCATTTAAAAAACAATAATGTAATACCACTTCTCTATTAACAATTACATACGGTAACAATATTTTATTTTATATAACACTAAAATTAAACAATATCCCGAAAATTTCGTTAAAAAGAAAAGCCAAAGAAATTCATGCACAGTATAAGCCCACATTCATGAAACTCAATTAGAGCTTTAAAGTTTCGAAAATTTGAGCTCGTATTTCTTCGTAACAGCGTATTATTTCAAGTTATACAGCTATCGTACGATCGCTGTATCGTCGGAATAAACCTTTAATAATAAAACTGTCACCGAGAGGCAAAAATAAAAAAAATTAAGATGTACGGGAAAATATCTTACTTTTGTCATTTATATGAATTTTTAACGCTTGTAATATTACCAATGAATGTAATAGAGAGATATCTAAAATTTGTACCTTAACCCCCCCTGCACACACAGGATGTGCTATTCTCACTCGATGTTTAATACATATAGTTTTGTGTTGCGCAGATCTAATAGCACCGCTGCCTACGTATATGTGTGTGTATGGTAGTTAGATGGCATAAGCATCTGGCAGCCTATGAAACGCAGGCTTCTCTCCAGCTGAAGGCAAACAACCTGCAGTTGAATGTTACGAGCTACTAGGGAGAGTAATGGCTCACCAGCCTCAATCTCCGGGCTCTTTCTCTCTCTCGCTTATACCCCTCGCTTCCATATATACATATACGTCCATCTTTTGATATTTTATACCTTATAACCCTACCTCTTATATACATATACATATAGATGTAACTCATAGGAGTGTGGCCGTACGAGTTTTTGTGTATACACCTATACAGGGAACGAAATATGTTACGCTCTTAATGTTCGATACATATAATTGCCGATACATGGCGCAGAAATCGTAATAGGACGGGCTTGTATATGCGCTTGATTTAACTTCCATTTCACCGTTCTATGATTCTTGACTGCGGTTTCCACCGCCCACACACACACACGTATCTGTACGTACACGCGTATTAGGAGCTTCATAGATTTTTCCTCTGACAATTTGTCCTTTGCCGGATTATCTGTACATATATGGAAAATGTATGTTGCAAATAAGCGGTAAACTTTTTTCTTGAAAATTCGTGAATTCGAGAAACTATCGGAAGATGAAAGTAGGTCATGGTAAAAGTTTTTCACGTATAGTTATTTTTAAATCGAGCTTATTGAAGGCTGATTGATATATAGCTACGATCGTAACATATGCTGCAGGTAATATGTATTGATCGTTAATTAATTAGTGGAATTAAAGAAGTTTTCTAGAGAAGTCATTTGAACAATAACAAATAAAGATACAATAATTGAGTGTAACCATTAAGATTTATAAATTTTATAAAGGTTCTTGGCGTTTTTATGGAATAGAAAGCTCTGAACTTTCTAAAAGATTATTTAAGTTTTATTTTCAATATGTGATTCTAAAATCTGATAATTTAGATATTAATTAATTCATAATTCAAAAGATATTGAGGTAAACTTTATTTTGAAAACGTTAAATAAATTTTATTTCAACCATATTTCAAATCAACTATCAGGAAAAGTAAGCAAATATTTGATCGTAAACTTTTTCATTTTGCGACACTTTTTTTTATAAACCTTGACACTATGCGAATAAACAAGAAAAATTTTTATTTACAGTGACTGAATATACTATAGCAAATCTTATGTGCATTTTAAAAAAGTATTCGATAATACAGTCCTCATTGTACTTACGATAAATTAAACATTTTTGACTTGAGCGTCGTTTAATGCTTCTTATTAATGTATAAAATTTTTGGTCTTTTAATATTTCAATGAGACCATTAGCGAATTGTAATTTTATAACGTGAAAATTGACGTCTTACATATAAAACATAAGTTTTATTTTTAAATATTTTTTCATATTTGTTTCTTGAAATAAAAATTTTTTTTATAAACGTTTCTCTAAATACATAAATATAATTCCATGTTTTTCTCCTTTTCTTACGATATCTCTTCTTTAACGTTTGGAAAAACAACGAAAAAACAACGAAACTAGAAAATTTTATAGAAAATTTGCTATACTTTATCGTTTGTGTTTTATTGAGCAAGAAATCTTATACCTTTAAGAAACTTTGGCTCTCTCTTTTTTTTACTTTTTTTTACCATCGTTCCAACATCAATATCGCAGAAAGAAAGATCAGAACTTAAAGCAATTGCAAGCAGTGATACAACAAAGGGCATCGTCTTCTCTAACGTAGTTATGCCCCATCGTTTCCAACCTAAAGCTAAACTCTATTTATTTCTCTCTTTCTTCCTCTCTATCTTGCTTCCTTTGCACATACACAGACAGATATGTCTGTGTGTGTGTGTGTGTGTATATACATCTACTGGACCTATTCTGTTGTAAAGAGAAATGGCTATTCGTTTATTTCTTTTTACGTTAAAATTTTTATTTTTCATTTTTATTCTGATATTTTATAAGTTTTTTTTTTCAAATTAGGTTAGATAAATTTATTTTGTAGAAAATAATATTTTCAAAGTCCACAAAGTTTCAAACAAAACTTGTGCAAATTCGCTAAAAACTGTAAGAATTTTACATTATACATTGAAAATAAAATAATTAAATTTATTTATTTGTAATTAAGTATAATTTCATTGTTACACGTTTCATTAAATTTAAAATACATATCTTGTGCTTAAATTACAAAATGTATTATGAATATCAGCAGTAAATTAAATTTATTCACATCACACGATAAAACTCTTTTCCTATATCACGCGTCTTTTTTTATTACACTGTATGACCCCAAAAAGAAATGGAAATTTATTGATCGAAGAAATGGGAGTACCCAAACCAAGAAAATGTTTGCTTATGCTAATAAAATAAGAATAGATTAAGATGCGCAAGCAATAGATAATCTATCTTGAAAAAATCAATTGAGATTGATAAAATTTTTAGCGCGCATAACTTAACATTATACGAGTTTATCGATTAATAAAAATGCACTGGTTTCATGAAGTGCATCAGTTGTGTGAAAACTAAAATTTTCAACTGTTCAATGTTTGCTAGAAACTCATAAATCCTACAAACCTTAACATTTATACGAAAGAATTACTATTTCTTCAGAAATTAATTTTCAAAACTTTTTTTAATAAGTTGATAAAAATAAAACATTATAATCCAATGCGCGTTAGTGAAATAATGCATTGCTGCTTTAAAAATAAGTATAAAAAATTACATTTGATAATTACAAGTATCGATCCCACAATAATTTTTTAAGGTATAATCAAATTCAAATATGCTAAATCAAGGCAAGTCACTAAAATCACCTAGTAAAAAAAGATTCAATAAAAATACCATGGATCCTTTTTTTTAATTTTAAATAGATGTACAAAGCTTTTTAATAAGGTCCAGCATGTCGGAGTAAAATTTGAAGTTAACGATGAATGACAGGAAAGCCAGAAAAGATGAGACATCTTATCAATGGATATAGTATAAAGTCAACAAAGTCCTGTTTGCTTGCCAATATCTTATTAAGCGTTGGGTCCGTGCTCCGTAAGCGTTTATATTGGACAGCGGCAGTGCCATTGTTATGTCTTCAGATGAGAGAAGAGAGAGAGAGATAGTGAAAAAGAGAAATAGATAGAGAGAATATAACGACGGGACACTATTTACTGGTAAATTAGATTACCGTCGGTATTGATAAAGTATATATACCTATAGAAGTAGGGCTCAAGGTGTGTATATACATTTAATAGAAAAGGGAAATCAAATTTACCAGCTTCTAGACTCTTGTTCAAGATCCTTCCGCTGTCTCGTCAAATAATACATAAGAAAGCAAATTGTTAATAATATTTTGATAATAGTAAATTTGACGCGAGGATATTGGCGCACCTTAATTGAAACAAAATTCAAATATTTTTACTAAATTCTTGAAATAGAAGCCAAATTATTCTTTTACGAAAATTAAAATTTTATTTTAATTTCAATTTTACTCAAAATATGAGTGAATTATCACTATAATTAATTCAGCATGCTATACTTACGTATTTGCATAAAAAATGTTACATTATTTATTTGTAAAATATTAATTTACAATGTGTAAAATAAAAAATTTAAACTAAATTGCGCACATTTATTTATAATCATTATCTTTACTATCGCTCTCTATATTATCAACACAATCGGAGATTAGATAACACACATTTAATAATCAGTTTTATCGTGATAAATTATACGTGACATTTCATTGTTATACTTAACTTATATAAAAAAAGGCGTTTTGATTTAAATGTTCAAAGTTTACAATACAATAAAATTTTAATAACTCAAAGTTTTCATTTTAAAATTGCAACACTAATAATAATCATCATTAGTAAGTATATTTTGCAAACAAATGTTTTTTATCAGCTTGTGATGATTCATTAATGCAGTGAGATTCTCAGTGAGTGTTATTTAAGTTTCTTTTCTTTTTTATTACCGGTAAAAGGTTGTGAAATTTTGTGGTGCTATAAGATGATTATTGAAAATTAACTAATTAATTACGTGATGCAATCAACATTAATATTTCGTTTTGATATGTGTATAATTATATTTTCATTATCACTAAAAATATTATCCAAGAATTTCTCTATTACAATAGGTGAAGGAAAAAATATTGCAATATTTAAGATGAAATTGATAATTGCGATAAATTTTTATTGAACCTAATACTTATTTAATAACCATATATTATTTTCAAAATATTTTGAGAATTTGAAATAAAACCTCGTAAATGTAAAGACATTTTCGAGGTCTTCAGTGGCTCACTCGGTAGAGCGATGGATTCGTAACCCAAGGGTCTGAGTTCGAATCCCGCTCTCGGACGATTTATACATGCACCACTGTACGTTACATGTGCTTTGTTTACAAACACACTGATGACCTCCGTCGCTAATTGGCATTACAATGATAGCTGAAATACAGCGACGTTGAATAATTATAAAAAAAAAATTCATAGTTTTTAAAACATTTATTTGTACTGACATTTTTGCTAGCATGTTAAAAATTAAGTTAATAGTGAAAGTTTCAAACGAAAATAATTTTAAGATTAATTAACCAATAGAAAATATTAGCTTCAATATTTTCCTTTAATATCTTCCTTCATAAATATTAAATCCATAATAATTCGACTTAATATTAAATCTATCTATTCTTCATTATTTAAATTTTATTCTAAATTTTAACAACATTCACTCTAATATCTTATAATAAAAGTGAAAAATTTTAGAGAATTTAGGAATACAAGATTCCTAGTGACATTTGTGCAAAAAGTCATCAGATGCCGCATACGATAATTTAATTACCTGATTTTCGCGTCAAAATTTTGGCTTCTTACGATTGTCAAGATAATATTTTTTTATATAAACAAAAAGCAAAAATTTTACTTTTTGAGAGGCACACATTGTGTCATGTTAATCAAAAATATTGTTAAAGAAAATTTCTTAACTTTCCTTCTTTTCAAATGCCTTCACATAAAATTTGAAAATTTCAGGCCCATTATACTTAATAAATTTATCATTATTTGATTTTTCCTACATTTATTCCTATCATTATAGAAATTAGAACCACTTTGAAAACTATTTTAAGTATCAATAATATTCCATAATCATAAAAAAAATATTTGATCACAACTTTTCTACTTTTTAGGAACTAAAAAGTGTTATCTCAAAAGATTTAATATCTTTTCCGAAGATATTCCACATTAAAAATGGAACGCTCTCCAATCCTTCCAACAAGAAATATTTTAGACAGAAGAAGAGAACTCACCGATGTACCATTTCTCTTTGTCGCTATATTCTTCACCTTCTTTTGGATTATCATAGTAATGTACGGTATGTTCACGTCGCAAATACGTTAATTATATCATTAATAATAGCATACTATTTTATCAGCTTGCATCGGAGGAAGCAGCACATCATCAGCATTTCCATTCGACTTATGGAATATTAAAATTAAAAGTTTCTTCGATATTTGGAGGTATCTATTTTCATACTTAAATAAAAGGTTAATAATAATATAGTTAAGTTTAATTTTATTAATTACAGAGTCCTCGTAATTATCGGCTTCACTCTACTCGCTGGATCTTACACCCTATCGCTTTTTCAAGCGATGCGATGGATTCCAAATTTTTCATATACAACGGTTATTACTGTTTGGATTACATTGATCACCAATGTTGTAGTTTGTATCGTGTATATGAATTTTCCTAATGGAGTCACATTATTTGGATCTTTAGTGAGTTTTATCCTTATTCACGTGTTGGTTCATACTGAATGGTTCCATTTACCAGAAGCAATCCTAAAAGAATCTTGCAAGTATGAAAAGACAACTTATAAATGCCATTAAAAATCAGCCCTTTTTATTCAATCTACAAAATAACCTTATCATTTCTATTTCAGAGTAATCATACTTTTACCTTCGACCATAGTATTTTCAACGATTTGTTACTTGTTGTGTACGGCAGTGCTTACTTTGACGCTAACAGCGCATCATTACATGGACACACCTGCAATGTATACCGGATGGTTCAAAGTGATAAATATCATATCTGGCTCTTGGATATTCGGAATGATTTTATATTTACAGCAGGCTGTACTATCCGCAACATTTGCTGTTTGGTTTTGGATACCATGTAAAGAAGATGTTAATTTCAGAACGTTGTTGCGTTGTCTTAAAATAACGTTAAAGTAAACATTTTTTTCCATACATTCATTTAATTCATTACATTCAGCCCTGGTAGACACATAACTAGAAATTAGCTAAAAACCCGTTAAAAGTACCCAAAATTAGTAATTTCTAGCTAATTTCTCGTTAAGTTTTTACCAGGGAGGTGGTGTGGTTACATGGAAGGGTCTTACCTTATTGGCTAATGTCATATAACATTAATAATTGCGATTAAAGCAATAACTTGAGAAAACAGAAGACATCAGCTTATAATATGACCCATAAATAATAATCACTTAAATTTTCAGACAAATTTATTCAATAATCTCGGAGAACTTGGGTCTCCCGAATAATAAAACATTTTTTAATTCTCAATATGTCAATATTTCAAAAATATCATTATTCAAATACGAGAACCCAAAATCCTCCTAATTTAATGCATGAATTTGGTTGAATATTTATGTGCATAATGTTTATGGGTCATATTACAAACTAATGTATTATAATTTCAAAATTATTGCTTTAATTTGAATTTTCGATATGATTGCTTATAAGCCAATAAGGTAGGAACCTTCTATCTAATTACTCGCATTAAGTATATTATTATTAACAAATGACATTATCATATACATGAACAGATATCATATTGGTACAGCAGCATATGGAACATCGTTTAGGCCAATAGTCAATTTCGTTATGTTACTTATACGCGCAATAATGAAGCTTACACGAGGCTGCAGTAATACTGTCCGTTTCTTTATTGTTTACAATATATTTGATGCTATACTTTTGAGGTTTTTGAGTGCTGGCTCTATAGTCAAATGTGCGACCCATGGTAAAAGTTATTACCAGTCAATAAAAGATACTTACGAATGGTTTGAAGCTCATCCAAGACGGTGTCTTTTGGTCACTAAAGTAAGTTAACATGTGGTGTATTCTTTATTAAATTTAGGTTAAAAAAAAGCTTATTCAAAAATTATCCACATTATGTCTTGCTAATAAGTTTATTTCAAAAAAAGGTTCAATCACAATCACTTGGATATTTGAGCGTAATAATTAATTTTATTGGTCAACGTTTCGAATTCTTTTTTATAAATCCCTCTTCATGAATGGTTCAAAATGGCCCATAGTAAAATAAAAATAAAAACTGAAAAAGTGATCGTACAATAAACGATTTTGATCATAATCATTTTGTTTTAATACCAACTATTGTGATTAAAAATTTTTTGAATAAAATAGCACATATTAGCGAGAAATTATTAGTTACTTTCTACATAAGTGAAAACTAAAATTATCTTCTATTTTAGGTGATGGAATATCTATTACTTTTTATAGTAATAATAATGTCGCTATTGATGACGATTTCACTCTACGGTTACATTAAATATTTACCAGAACCAAATACTACAAATTACAATTGGCGATTAATATTCGCCGTACCAATAATTTTTGGTACCTTGCTATTTTTAACGCCAATGATGACGACCCTAATAGCTGCATACAACACAATATTCTTCTGTTTCTTGGAGGATGTTGATAGCGAGAGTGAAACTCACGCTATGAGCTCTGAATTACAAGCGGCTATAGTACACGGTGGACCAACAAATTGGTATCGTAAATGTTTGACGTGTTGCGGGACTATACCATACGAGCATATGGAAAATGACGTTTAATAATAAAAATATAGAATATGTTTTTTTTTTTCTTGTAATATTAAAATTTGACTAAAGTAGGTAAAAGTCCTAGTAGATAATCAGTATTGAGGTATTATGAACAGGAGTAATATAATGTAATCATGAAATGAATATGACAAAAGCTTTATCATCCCATTGAAGAATCTGTAGGTCATTTTTGAATCGATGTAAATTTAATCAATATTTTTTTGTTTTTTCCTACTCATGTCAACTTGAATTTCTACGACGTTGGTCACAGCGAAAGATTAGATTATATTAATCAAATCGCATACTCGCATATTAAAAGAAAAGAGACTAATTTAACCTCGTTTAGATCCTTATATAACTTTGTGGATATGAAAATCGAAGCAAGTAAGTGACGATGAATTCTTGTTTGTGGAATGCACTGATAAATGACTAATATAAACGGATAGATATCAACTATAGCATCTTTGTTCTTAAAATAAAATAATCTTCAATATGAAAGTAATTATTTTAAATTATTTCTAAAATGTTTCTATATATTTCATTCGAATTCGGTTATTACAAAAAAAATCCCAAGTTTTTACATGAACACCTGAAGAACAAAAATGCTTTTCTTATTTATTCAGTTGATAAACGTACAGACGTTCGAGAAGCACTCAAGTTCTACATTTTGAATGCTATTTTCAATAATTTAAAATATAAATAGCTAGATAAACTAAATAATACATGTAAAGTTTAACAGATTTTCAGTGGTTCACTCGACAAAGCGATGGATTTATAATTCGAGAACTCGAGTTCGAATCCTTGTTAATAAAAGCTCCACTCTACGTTACATGTACTTTGTTCACATCGCAATGATATCATAAATATAGTGAGGTTAAAAAAGTAATAAAAAATTTAAATAAAGAATTTAAGTCAATTATAAAATGTAAAAAAACATTCACAAAATAATATTTACATGGATGACTACGCTAAGATGTATGACTAAGCATAGGAACTTTTACCTTACTCAAATTGGAACATAATTTATTGAACTATAATGAAGCTTATTGAAAAAACGCGTTTTTTATATGTAATAATACCGTATCATAAAAACAATACCTTTTAATATAAATAGTAATATATACAGGAAAACATCTTTCTTTAATAAGGAAAGAATGTTTCTATAATATGAAATAATATTATATGATAATTTATCATTTTTTTAAATAAAATTTTCTTTAAATAAAAAAACAATTGTTATCAAATGTTAATATTGATTAAAAAATTGTATTTATTACTACATTTATTTTTATATAAAAATAAAATGATATTTTGGAAGTCGTCATCAATAAAAAATTATTTTACCAAACATTATTTTTTATTCAAAATTTTTATGGAATTTATATATCATCAACCTGGGGAAAGATGGTACCTATGCCATTTCAGAGGAGTAGCAAAATATACCATTTCAGAACTAATTTTTAATTGTACTTTTTAGAATAATTCTCGATTTTTTTTCAGTGGTTTTTAATTTTTTAATTAAATTAAAAAAATTTTTTCTATAAAATTTTTGTAAATAAAAAAAGATGATACCAAGAAAATATTCATTAAAAATTGTTTAAACTCACTTTCAACGTTTATCATTATTATAGATTTATTTATTTCATTTACATTAGCAATGTTATACTATCATCTTATTTACAAAAAAAAATTAATAATTTTTATTATATATCTTAAAGACGATTATATGTAGCATAAGAATTTTTTAAATGTCAAAAGATATTTTTAATGAAACATATTTTAATTTAAAAAATTGCACAGTTTGCAGTTTTTAAAACAATTTAAAACAGCATCTTTATCATAAATCATTTTAAAATGGCGCGATTTTTGGCTCTTTTCTTTAAACATAGCGTCGTTTTCGGCACCTTGCTACTTTCAAATGGCGGCATTTTCCCCCAGATTAACGATTTATTAATATTCCGAGGAATCGAATTGCGAATTATTGACAAATGATCAACACTTTTTTTATTAAAACAATTTTACGGAAATTGATAAAATTTAAATATATGGTAAGAGGTCGAGGCAAATGCATAAGGAAATTTCTATTTATTGATTAAATTAATATTCTGATGAATATGTCGTCGATATACAACAACATTTATATTTATTATATTTTTTACGTTAAATTCCAAATTTATAAAGGCAATTTTAATAAAAATTACAACTCGATCATTAGTTTTTACATGAATATATCACTCATTTTTTAAGTTGCACTATATTCAAGTATGCACGTTTTCTAGTATTTATATATTCTACGTCTGTACATTAATGGCAGGCATATACTTTATAAATATCAGAAAACATATTTACTAGTAAAATTTGATGTAAGAGTAAATAAACAATAAAATTAATATATCATTTTAATGATACGTATTTTTTAATCCTTTTAACATTTACATCATATGATATATCCTGTAATTAATAACTTAAATAATGCTCAACAAATACTTTTACTTTTATCAACAGTCCAATTCTTACTCTCTTATAAGAATCTTTTGGTAGTCAAACCTTGACCTTGAACACAATTTGAATCATAAGACAATTTTTTCACCCTCTAATTATGATACTGGATGGAATACAATAAGAAAATTAAGTTGCATTATATATAGAATTGTATTATTAAAATGTTAAAAATAAATTTTAAACTGAAAAAACCATTATTTATTAGATGTATAATATTTTTTATATGTTTATTAATATTTTACATTACAAAAAAAAATGTATTTTTTTTTAAATTACCTGTCACAGTAAAGAAGGGTGAATCCCCTTACTAAAATGTTTATAAAATATACAACTAACGTCATCTATCCGAATTTTATGAAACTAAAGCGCAGGTGGTATTTAAAATAATAAATCAATACGAAAGAGGAGAAACCCTCTTTTGATAAAATCAATAGCATTTGTATCTGAACGTTCTATGTACAGGCGCACTACGCTGGGCATTTAAAGCAAATAGTAACAATGGATACAGCAGCTGCACACAACCCCAAAAGAAAAAATATATTCCCAAGCAGCGCCCCTTACTCAGTTTATAAACTATGCATCGAGCGCATAGTACATTTCTAACCCTCATTCGAAATTTAAAAAAAAAAATTAGCAATTCAATAATATTAACCTTAATCTAATTAGTAGAGCGCGTTGTAAGTTTGATATACGTGCGAAAAATAAAAAGCAGACAAGTTATCCGCTTGACTTCGGCTAAGATCGTCCACGCTCGGATATATCCTCTGAAAGACAATCTTATAAAATCTCTCACTCTACACAGTGTTCTATGAGCGCAGGATAAGAGTCAGAGAGAGACAGACCGAAGCGGTGTACAACAAGCTATTATATTATTTTAAAGTTAGAATATAGACAGGGGATAAAAAGAGAGCCGAGATAAGTGGGTTATGGAGAAGAATCAACGATCGGAGACAGTCGCCGTTATGCCGGACATGTCCGAATCCCTAACGAATGATACCGATGACACAACGTCAAATCAACGGCGGGTTAATACAACTTCAACAAATCAAGTTAATGTTGTTAGAAATAATCAGCGACAGGATAATCAAACACAACAAATACATCCAGTTGCTGTTTCTACTAGTCTTGCTACAGTGGCTGGTACTGTCGGCGTCCCCGTCTCCTTACCTGTTGGATCAATTATTGGTGTTGCTAATTCTACCAATGGAACAACGTTTAATGTTATCACGTCTGATCAACTTCAGGTAGAAACCTTATGAAATTGAGAATATTTTTTTTTAAGTTTACAAGTATTTTTAATGTATTTGGAATTTTAAATAAGTTAAGAAGCAAGTAGTTGCAGGTAACAGAACACCTTGATGTTCTATTGTTTAAGGAAATTCTTTTTCATTTTTAAATGAAAAGAATTTTGTTGAATAGTTTTAAACTGATGATTAATTTGTTTTAGTAATTTTAAAGATCACATGTAATTTAATCCTAAAAAAATTTATTTTTGTTCTTAATCCTAATATTTTGTTTAAAATATGATGATATTGTTTTTGTATACTTAATTTGTATTTTTAAATAATCAATATTAATTACATCTATTAGCAGCCTTATAAGTTATTTGAATTTATATTCTTATAGATACCAACGGCAGGGCAATTCAAACAAATGTTATGCGTAGACAATGGATTTCTTTGTACTGAAACAAGAGCCGATGATAAAACTGATCCTTTAAGATGGAACGGAGAATTAAAAGCAACGCATATAGTGATACAGAACAGTACGGCAGATGATAGTGAATCTGATGCATTACATACAACAGCATCAGCAAATTCAGTATGTAGTTGGACGGAATGTGCAAATATGGCAGTATTGCCTGTTAGATGTAAGAACACTAATGCAGAATTACATAAAAGTAGATTTGGCTCAGGTGGTAGAGGACGATGTATAAAATATGCTAACGAGTGGTATACACCTAGTGAATTTGAAGCTTTATGTGGTAGAGCTTCTAGCAAAGATTGGAAAAGAAGTATTAGATTTGGTGGTAGAAGTTTACAAACATTAATTGATGAACGAATTCTAAGACCACATGCCACTTCATGTACTTGTTCTGCTTGCTGTGATGATGATAATGCTGTAAGTAAAAAAATTAATGCATAAATTGAAATAGAATTTATTTTCAAGATTTTTTTTATTGTTCAATCTATGTACATTTTAAAATAAAACTTTTGTTGATTATTATTCAAATTAATTTGTGTTACAAAATAGCTTTTTAAAATTAATTATTTATAATGTTGAATTATATTTATATTTTTCTTTATCTTGAGGCTGGTCCCATTCGATTATTCACACCTTACAAGAGGAGAAAAAGAACAAGAGATGGAATTGATATTGATGGACAACAACGAAAACATAAAAGTGATAATTCTCGTGATGGAAGTAACAATGATGATAGTGATGGAGAAATTAGAAATACTTGGCAAACATTTGTTTCAACAGATGATATTGTTATTCAACAAACAGGAGAAACAGATCCAATATCAACAAATGCAAATCATACTGAAAATGGACATAGTGAGAGTAAATATACCAAATTTGAAGAATTATCTAATAAACTTATGAAAATTGCTTGTGAATTTAAAAAGACTGTTGAGGAACTGAAAGCAGAAGAGATTAGATTACAAAAAAGAGATCAAAATTTAGTGGCACAATTAAATACTAGAACTGAAGTAATAGAAACAGTCGGATTACAGCCAGCTTCAGATTCAAACAGCAAAAAGGTATAAATTACTAATAACATTATTTTGAATTCATAAAAAATATCTATTTACAATTTTGAGCTTCTAAAAATTTATTTAATTTTTTAAAATGAATTATTTTTTATTATTTATTTACCAACTTTTTAATTGATAAAAATATCAAATAATAGCAGATGTAAATTACTAATATTATATTAAATATACTTTTGGGAAAGATAAGCAGAAATTATTTGTCATAAAAATATTAATCAAACATTAAGCTTTCATAAATGTAACATCCAACACAATTGTCAAACAAATCAAATTAAATGTTGTTTTCTTATGCAGTATTTTATTTATTTCAAAGTTTCATTTAAAATTTAACATATATTATTTTAATTTACAAGTTTTAATTTAAAAGAATACAGAAAACGTAAGATTTTTCATATTAAATAAAAAATTATGTGTTTTTTAACATTTTAGTGCGCTAATTGTAACAGAGATGCATGTGCAGAATGTTCATTATGTAGACGAACGCCTTATTGTTCGACCTTTTGTCAACGCAAGGATTGGCAGGTACATCAAGTTGAATGTGTTCGCGATGCCGCTGAAACTGTAATGTTAATAGTTGAAAGTACAGGGGAAGGAACTGCTTTACCTGCAACGACTGATCAATAGCTAGTGTTTTTAGCGCCGATTCGCCAAACAGACGGTCTAGTTAAAGAAACCACCAAGTGATTACATAAATTAGTTTCTAAAAGCTTAGTAAAATAAGCAAATAGAATATCACGTTTTGTTAAAAAAATTTTTAGTTGTAGACTAAAAAATAAGGTTTGTTCTAGAGTTCGAAAATTTTTCATTTCATAGAATCGAATACGAAGTACAAAATAAGATAATCTAGCAATCATATTCCGTAATATTATTTTCATCAAATTAACTATCAGACAAAAAATTTTTATTTTTTTTATTGTTAAAAAAATTTAATCATTTTGTATCAATTAATATTTCTTGGTATACTTAAAAAAAATCAAATTTACAATTATTTGGAAAAATTAATAGAATAACTATTATTTTTACTATATACCTTGATTATGATGCCATATCAATAATTATTTTTGACATTTTTTTTTCTTGCTTAATTATTAATACAATTAATTATACAGTTACACATATTTAGTGAGCTGATAATTTTATAGAATAATTTATTAGATGTACTAGTTTGAAAAAATAATATTTTCATTTTATATTGCAAGTTTCTATACCGGCCATCAAAGACAAGACAATTGCAAAGGCGATGAAGTGCTATAATGTAAATATCTGTACAAAATAGTGAAAGCAAAAAAATGATGTAATAATTTACTACAGCCAAAACTTTTATATAGTTACTTTTGATACGTAAAATCTACTAGTTAACTTTTAAAATATAGTCAAAAATAAGTCTCTATATTATCGAGCTTAAGTATTTTTGACCAAGAGAAACAAATAACATAAAAAATAGCTTCAAAGATTGATGAAATTGATTTTTTCAATTATATATACTATAATTCTTAAATTATATTGCAATTTTTAATGTGCAATAAATATTAATAAAATAATTAACATGAATTAAAATTTTTATATTTATTTTTGTGAATTTTTAATATAAAAATTTTAATTCATCATTAAATTATTATTAAAGATTAATTTAGCATTATAAGTGAAAAAAATTAATGTTTAGAAATATACAAATACCTATGATCATGTAGTCTAAAGTTCAATATATTTCTAACTTATTATTTTTAATAAGGTTTTTAACTATATAACTCTGAAAACTATTTTTATAAAGTATCATAGTCATAGTGTTTTATGTATTTGTTCATCTACCGATACTTTTTATAAAACTTATCAGAGTTACACAACTATCATTGCAATAAATATTATTTAAGCTTAAGAATAAAAAAAATAGACCAACGAAATATATCAGACTTTAAGAAAAGATTTATCAAACAATAATAATAAAATAAACATAGCAACTTCAGCATAAAGATTTTTCAGAAACAAGTTGCCAAGTGATAGAATTTTGATATGTTTAATATTCATCACAAGGACCACTTATTACTTGTAAATATGAAATATTTACTGATTAATGAACTGATATACAAATATGTATAATGAAAAAAAAAATTGAACAAGCAGTGAATACTTGTAAGTCCTTTATTAATATAATCGTGATATAAAGTAAATATTAAGGCTGTATATACATAATCATCATAATTTCATCAAAATGTGTGCATAATAATCATGATCCATGTGCATTATAAGCTAGAATATAATTTAATTTTTACTATATTTACGCATGTAATACCTAAATAAATAAAATATTATGTATAAAACAAAATTTCATTTTATTCACACATCTTCAACCTTACATATTTAAAGTTTTTAATATAAAGTTTCTCAAAAATTTTCTCACAAGAAATGTTTCATATTGATCAATGAAGTGAAAATTTTTTTTTCAAGAGTAAACTTATTTAAAATTAGTATTTTTTTTAATGCGTTTGAATCCTGAGAACCATTTAATTCCTGTAACGCGCATGAAATTTAATAATTTATGAAATTGAAAAAACATTTAATCATTCCAATTTTCTAGTTATTTTATTTCATAAATAAATTAAATATAGAAAAAAATGAAGGTTTTGTTTTTAAACGCAAGTAAAACATAAATTTGAATATCGCGCTACTTGTATACAAACAATATTTTGCAAATCTTTTCGTAATAATAATATGCAAAAAAAATAATTTTTTATAATTCAATAAAAAATTAATTGAAAAATAGATTGAACGTTTTCATCATCTGTTAATATTTGTATTACTTTAAAATATTTTAAAAATAAAAACAATATTATTTTTTGCGCATTTTAATTTAAATCTTTATTACTAAAAAAGAAAACTGGAAGAGCAAGAGTTATCTGGTATCTTTGTCACACTTGCAGTAATAGTAGACTGTCTCTCTCTTTTCATATCCTCAATATGATTCCGTGTCTATGGCGGAGCTTTTTTAGTCAGTCAGTCAGGTGACGCGTAATAGTAAGCATATTTAACTGTACGTTACTTTTGGAGGTTATGTACTGTGTTGTTGTTTTCCAAATGTGTTCTGTGGCGCAATAACAATTAATAAAA
The DNA here is from genome assembly GCA_017163975.1 of Anastatus disparis. Classification (NCBI taxonomy): domain Eukaryota; kingdom Metazoa; phylum Arthropoda; class Insecta; order Hymenoptera; family Eupelmidae; genus Anastatus; species Anastatus disparis. The sequence goes on along the minus strand of JAFFSR010000218.1, from coordinate 1,022,305 downwards.
TTAAAAATGTCAAATAAAAGTGATAAAAAAAGTACTAATAATATTGCAATGGCTAGTAAACGAGCCCCAAGAAGTAATGAAAAAACGGTAATTATTACATTTTTATTTTATTAAATTTAAAATAATTTTATTCTCTAAAATAATGACCAAAGTTTCAAGTTAATATTATTTATATATTTTTATTTTTAGATTAATTCGCCAAATGTCAATGATATTACAAAAAATTTTGACTGCTTGAAAATTTCAATACTCAATAAGGCATCTCGTGTATCTGGTGAATTTGATAAGGTCACCCTTGGTCCAGATGCTAAACATGAAAATGGAAGTATATCTAATTCCGTAAATGATAGTAATTCCAAAATTGCTAGTGTGTCCACTTTGAATGGAACAATGTCTCCACGTACAAATATTACGTTTTCTATAAAAAAAATTTTATTAGAAAATGAGATACAAAGAAGAGAAAAAGTTAAGGTGCGTACAAAAATTTTATAAAATCTAATTCTTTTTATGTTATAGTTCTAAATAGTTATTATTATTTATTAGATTAAGCAATATTTATAAATCTAATTTAAGCTAAATTGAAAAAAATTGTTTACATTCATATCTTGACATATAACATTTGATATCTTTATTGAAAAATGATAAGATTAAATCAACATATATTGTAGCTTTAAAAAATTATCTAAATAACTTGGTTATAAGTTCAACTTGTTTCAAATCCTTAATTTTAAATAATAAAATAAATTTAATTTAATTGTAAATTATTCTTTATCACTATATTTAAATGTGTTTGATGTATTTTTTATTTAGATTATATTCAAACAATTCACTTTTCTTAATTTATTGTTACATACAACAATAAATATTTACATTTTTTAAATAAAATATTTTAGAAAGCTGTTGAGAAGAAGAAAAAAGAAATGGAAAAATCACAAAAGGAGTTACAAGAAAATCTGTCTCAATTACTTTTTCAAATGTCTTTACAACGAGAAAAAGAAACAGCAGAAAAATTGGCTCGATTAGAAGCTGAAGAGGAGCAATTAGAATTGAACAGAAAAAAAGAAATGCAGAAACAAAGGTTGAGGGAGAGTGAAGAAATAATGAGGAAAATTATTCCGTTCAAAGAAAACTTTCAAAGGCGATGGAAAGATATTGCTAATATTTCTTTAACTTGTAAAGATAAAAGTTCTGGTGGTCGATTATTAGCACCACATGCAGGTAAATTGAAAGAATTGAGTATACACATGGAATCAATAAATGAAAAAGCAAGAGTAAGAGAAGATTTTTAATAAGATTTTTAAAAATTCTTTAACAAGTTATTATTTATTACAAAATTTATATTATTTTATAGACAGGTGATCTTGTCTCAACAGACATTAAATTAGCAGAATTTATTGTTCATTGCAGTGAAGAAATTTATCATGCATTCAGAATTGAAATAGGTATGGGTAAAAAGAAATATGTTTTGAAATATTGAATTTTACAATTTATTTTCTATTATTTATTTCTAGACAAAATTAATACTTTATATGATGAAGAGATTAATCGAAGAGAAATGGAAATGAAAAAAGCAGAACGTGCAGCTCAGGAAGAAGCTTTAAGAATAAAACAAATGCAAGATATGCAAAATGCTGCTAAAGCAGCAGAACAACGAGCACAGGCTGAACAAGAAGCAGCGCAACAAGAACAATCTGTTAATTTGCAAAATCAACAAGCTGTTCAAAATCAAGTGTCTGAAGTAGATAACCCAAATGTACAGCCACAACCACCACAGTATCCTAATACTCCAGAAGTAGTTATTCCTCAAACAAATGAAGTTCCTACTAAAGGTAAAAAATTTTTTGTATACAACTGTATTATCAACATTTTTATTGAATATTTTATTTTAAAACCTTCTTAATGATTTGATTTTAGAATATCAACAAGAAGAATCGAATGAATATGTTGATTTAGAATCTTTACAAATTTATAAAGACAGTCATCAGATTTTAGAAAATCATACCGCTATTTACCAAGAATTCATAAAATCTGACTCAATGAAAAGATTTAAAATAGAATGTCAAAAAACATTAAATCCTACAATCAACACTATTTCTTGTGTAAGTGCGGAACAATTATTTGATAAATATGAAAAATTAAGGTTATTTTTATCAGGAAAAGGAAGTCCAAATGTTTTATCAAATCCGCAAACTGAGGCTTTTTCTAAGAATCTTTTAGTTGCAAAAATTTTGGTAAGTGAAGTACTCACTAAAAAAAATTATAGAAATTTTGTTATACATAAATTTTAATTATTAAAGGATCAAGGTGATACAATGATTTCAAGTAAACCAGAACTGGCTTTTCCATTTGCTGCTATTGCTGTTGCGTTATGGAATGACTGGCCTGACTTAGGCACTCTTCTCTTAGCACGGTTACGTGCAAAGTGTTTATTCTTTATTCCTGTCTTCCTTATGCCTAGAAACGATCAATCAGACCAAGATTATTTAAAATCTCTTGGTTACAAATTTTTGGAAAATGGTAGAATTGAAAAATCTGAAGATTATTTAAAGAGACTTGAAGGATGGATGTACCTTTATGCTTCTATAATGGTAACAAAGCAAAGACGAGGAGTTGATAAACCACATCCTCATGGAATTGGCAATGCATGGAGATGGCTTGCTGCAACAATAAACATGGGTAAATACATTTTATTAATTTTTAATTAAGTTGAAAGATGATAAATTAATACATTTTAAAAAATTTTTTCCAGAACCAAGACCAGATACAGCTGATGCATGTGCTACTTTAATATATGTAATGCTTAAAGTAACTGGAAATGATTTATGGAAAGCTTATCCAAATCAATTTCCAAAACTTTTGATAATGCTCTATAATGTTTATTATGAGAAAATGAAAAGTTTTAATACTACGCATAAATCATGTATTGGACTACTTGGTGGTTTTTTAACTGATGCTCTACAGAAACGTACTATTCCTCCGCCAAAAGGACAATTGTCAGCCAACTTTTGGTAATGGTTGATGCATCAATAATTAGCTTGAAGTGAATACGTAAAAAAACATATTTGTAAATGTCTTCTGTGAACTGTATATACAACAAACAAAAAAGACTTGATTATATAAAATTTTGCAAATAATGAATAATTAAGTGACAAACTATTAAATTAATGAGTAAGTTATGATATTAATAATTTGTTTTAAGTAAATATTTTTTTATTGTATGAATGAACATTACAAAACGGACCGTATAGAATTTTGAATGATTGAAATTGTAAAATAGATTTAAGAGTAATGATACTTAAAGATCGTAGAGTGAATGTTTGTAAATATTATACATTTTGATTGAGAATAGCGAATCAATTAGTTTTATTATTAAAATAAAAATTTGAGAAGTTCAAAATAGGTACCCTCACACAATGAAATTGTCTAAAAATCAATGAAACGGGACTTAAGCAGTCAATTAACTGCTAAAATATTTTTAAGCTTTATTATATAACCTTTTTTTTAATTTTATTTGAGAAATGATATTTTTTTGTAATTAAACAATCAATTGTTGTTTAATTAAAATTTTTAATAAAAGTTATAATGTATTGAAATAAATTACAAATGAAATGTTATTTATTAACCATTCCTAATGTAAACCTAATCCTTTATTTTTATTTAATTTTAGAAAATTTTAAATTAGTGGAAAAAATTTGTCCTTGAATTATTTTTTTTAAGATGAGCATTAATTTTTTTTATTATATTTTATCATGTTTTATTTTAAAATTCAAATTAATTTTGGTTAATGGCATTATTTAAATTTAAATTGTGAATTAAATTTTCACTTTAATTTCACTACTTATACTTGATTTTCATTCACATTTTTTATTAATTTAAATGTTTATTATTTAAATTTTTAATCATCATTTAATAAATTTAATTAGAATTTCAAAAACCGGAAATTAATATTTTGATTACAAGATTTTATATCCGATTAAATCAACAGTCGGTAAAAAAGTCACTCTACCCTAATGGAACGTACTCGTCTAGCAGTTAGTTTTCTTCTGACGCACACTATAAGGATAAGAACAAAAGGAAGATTCTGCGAAGTCAGGTGTAAAAAGTAGTTTGTTTTAATACTTAAAAGTTTACTTATTCATTAATTCTTAATGCAAAAATGGCTTCGTCCAAAGTTGATTGGGGAAAATATGCTGAAGAACAAGAAAAATTGGCATCAGAGGTGAAAAATGATAATTTTAAAACATTTTTTCCCGGCATAACCTTATTTTTTTTAAAGAATTACCTATTGTTGCATCAAAGTAAAAAAATTTTAAATAATATTACTTTTTTTATTATGATTCTTAACTGATGATGTGTTGTAAAATAATTTTTTTTAATTCTGTAAAATATAGATATTTTGGTATCTTTAATAGAAATTATTTAATAAGTTTAAGATATCTATAAAGTTTAATTTTTCATTACTGAAAATGATTTATTTTATGCTAACACGAAGGTGACGAGCTTAGATATATCCGGATCAAGAGAGACCACAAATACTACTTCATCGTATAACAGAACTGAAACAGCCGAAGCACCGGCTAATTCAACAAGTGATGGCGAAAAAGAGGAGGAAATTTCTGCAGCAGAACAATCGTTGTTACAAAAAATGATGAGAAAAGAACTTATTGAAACCACAAAACCATTAGAAGTTCAACGGAAAAATCCAGTTTCTCCTTTATACAGTGTAAAGAGTTTCGAAGAACTACATTTGTTAGTGTATATCATAAACTTTTGTAATTTATACCAATTGATTATCAAGTTTCTTTGAAATATATTTTCATGATTTGGTTGAATGTTGTTTTTAGAAAAAAAGATCTTTTGAAAGGTGTTTATCATATGGGATTCAAAACTCCATCCAAAATCCAGGAAACAGCGTTACCTACTTTGTTGGCTGATCCGTAAGTCTAATATTAAATTACACATTGACCAATTATTTTGTAAATGTTTTACTTGCCTTTTAACTTGTTCTTAACTTATTTAATTTTGTGTTCTAATACTTTTAGTCCTAATTGTAATTACTTCATTAATTTTTATGTAATTAAATGTTATTGTTAATTTTTTATTTATAGGCCCCAAAACATGATTGCACAATCACAGTCTGGTACTGGTAAAACTGCAGCTTTTGTATTAGCCATGTTAAGTAGAGTAGATCCATCGAAACCTTACCCACAAGTACTTTGTCTTTCACCAACTTATGAATTAGCAATTCAAACTGGTGAAGTAGCAGCGAGAATGTCACAATTCTGTCCAGAGATTAAATTGAAATATGCCGTGAGAGGAGAAGACTGTAATTAAATATTAATGTAAAAACTGCTCAATAATTAAAATCTTGGAAAATGTATGTAAAAAATTAATTTTAATTTTCAGTGACAAGAGGATCTAAGATAGAAGATCATATTATAATTGGCACACCAGGAAAAGTTTTAGATTGGTCAATCAAATTTAAATTTTTTGACTTAAAAAAAATTTCTGTTCTTGTGTTGGATGAAGCTGATGTTATGATTGCAACACAAGGTCACCAAGATCAGTGCATCAGGATTCATAAGTAAAAATTCATTCATACTTTGAAATTTTATTGAAATAGTATATTTTTACATTTGAGTAAAATTTATGTTATTTACATAATTCAATTTGATATTTTGCAGGTTATTGCCTCCAACATGTCAAATGATGTTCTTTTCGGCTACTTACGATCAAGATGTAATGGAATTTGCTGAAATTATTGTCAGTAATCCTATTATTATAAGACTATTAAAGGAAGAGGAAACTTTGGATAATATCAAACAATGTTATATAAAATGTAAAGATGTTAATGATAAATATCAAGCTATTACAAATATTTATTCTTTTATAAGTGTTGGTCAAGCAATTATATTTTGTCATGTAAGTATTTTATAAATTCAAATTATAATAATTTTAATTATAAGTTCAGAAGTTAAAAAAAAAAATTATGATTTTAGACCAAAAGAACAGCACATTGGTTGGCGTCAAAAATGACAAAAGACGGCCATGCTGTGGCTATATTGTCGGGTGATCTTACCGTGGCTGATAGAATCTCTGTACTCGATAGATTCAGAGAAGGATTAGAAAGAGTTTTAATTACGACAAATGTACTCTCTAGAGGTAATTTTCTTTGCTTATATTTTTTATTATATTACTCTTCATTCTAAAGTACTAAATATTAATTTATCACGCTAATTTTTGCAGGAATTGACGTAGCACAAGTAACTCTTGTAGTTAATTTTGATCTGCCAATGGATCAAACTGGTCGTGCCGATTGCGAAACGTACCTTCATAGAATAGGAAGGACAGGAAGATTTGGAAAATCTGGTATTGCGATAAATTTAGTTGATTCGCACCAATCCTATCAAATCTGTCAAGAAATCGAAAAACACTTTAAAAAGAAGATACATTTATTAGATGCTGATAATTCTGATGAGATTGAAAAACTTGCTGATTAAACGCTACTGTAACACATGTGAAAAAGAAAATCGCTTTCATAATTTAATGAAATACTGTATATTAAGGTGTAATTAAGTTTTGAGTAACTGACATAAATTCCTAGAAAATAAAATTTTTTCATTAAATTTTACGGTATTTCAATTTAAAAAATTTCATACTTCGATTCTTCTATTTATTGATTCAAAATCAATTAAAAGAAATTGATTTTTCATAGTAAAGATTTGATACTGTTTCAATGTACTATTTATGGTTTCATTTGATACTGTTTCAATGTACTATTTATGGTTTCATTTAATATGCTCATGCATAATCTTTACAGACCAAAATTATTTTTAAAAAGTGATGCACTAAATTTTATATCATAGTCTTAAGAAAAATAACTATTACAATTTTTATGACATAGATAAATGAATGAGACTGCATTTTAAATGTATTTTATTTTCTTTAAATTAAAATACGTAAAATAATTAGTTAACAAATGAATAATTTTAATAAAAAAAATTTATTTTTTTTCCTAAAATTATTTAAACAATAGACGCGTTTGTAAATGCCATAGACTTTATTTGTACAAATTAAGGTGCTAGGTTAATTTTTATGATCACTATGTACTATATTTTGTGTTCCAGTCGATTTATTCATTTGAAATAAAAAAAAAAATTATTTTTAAATGATATTTAATATCGTTTTATTTAAAATACCTTTGCATTCTTAATATTTCATATTTAGAATTTATTCAACATAGTATAAGATATTTCGTTATCTGTAAAACATTAGTTTCTTTAACTTTCATAATTTAAAAAATAAATTGAATATTTTTAGTACATTTTCATTCACAAATTAGTTGTTGTTGAATCACTAAAAAGTAAAAAAATATTAGCCACAATAAGATGTTTCATATCTATATTTACATACTATATTAGTTAAAGTGACGCTTTTAAAAAATATAATTTTTAAGATATATATTTATTATATGAATAAAATGTATTAATAAGAAAAAAATAAAAAGAATATATTAATTACTAGAAAAACTCTTATTGCATGTATTATTTAACTTGGAAGTTTCTGCTGCAAATAGTTTATTTGAGTTAGGTAAGACACAAGATAGATAAATTGATTATCTAGTTCTTTATGCTAATTAACAAATTTTATGTTTTTTAATATGAATAAATTATTATCTCAATAAATAAAAATTCATTTTTTAGGAAAATTAATTTTTTTACCAAGTTAATAAAGGAGAATAACTATGAATAAGTGGCTATAATTAGAAAACTTACAATACTGTTATTAACGTTTACATTCAGAAAAATATGAAAATAAAAAAAATTTATAAAGAGAAGGATAAGAATGATATAGATTAATAATATTTAATATAATGAAAAAAAACGATAAAAATTGCAAAAATTAGTGAAAAAGTCAGGATTTTGTCAGACCTTTTGAACCAATAGTAATAAAAATAAAATCATTTTTTGTTTCACACAAAAAAAACATATTTTTTATGAATTTCCCAATATTTAACGTACAAATATTGTTTTATATCGAGATTTTACAAATTATTTCAGTCAATCTCCTTTAATAATAATTTAAATTGAAAAAGAATGCCATCGTGAAACCATTTAAACAATTACGAAAGAATAAAATTCTGTTATTCTAGTTTATTACATTTTTCTCATCCCTCATTTTGACAAAATTCTATAAAATAGAATGCAAACTTCCTTAAAATCAGAAAACGTAAATTAACGTTTTCTGATTAAGCTAGTTGTTCACCAGTTACATTATAAAAAATTCATCGTCTTAAGAATGCTTTCAAATTTTTATCACAATTTTAAAGGAATATAAATAAGTGGTAAAAATTTCAATACGATTTGCCGTTTATAAATTTAGATACATAACTATAAAATTACAATTTTTAAGAAATTCACGTCATAATTGCAATTTTGAAATTGTATATCTCAATTTAGAAACGGTGAAGCGTTTTTTAAATTTTTACCACTTATTTATGATGTTGTTTTTAAATTTTGATAAAAATTTGAAAGCATTCTTAAAACAACGAATTTTTTATGATGTGACTGGTAAACAACTACCTTAATAAGACAAAGTCAGAAACTTTCTTCATCAAGCGTAACAATAAATCAATCAAACTTCATAATAAAATATTTAAACAAAACAACTTGCAAGCTTTCATTAAATTCCATTTACAGTTCTCCTTGTTACCAACACTTTCAACCAACATACATAATATCTTTCGCAGAGGTCGTTGCTATATTCTAAAACTCCAAAGTTTTCTTCCCCACTTTGCATCCTCCCTTCTACCAAAAAATAAAAAAAAATCATCAACTTCCAATTCTATACATACCTACCTAATGCTTATGCGCGAAATGCCAAGTCTAAGCGGGCGTTGCAGACGACGTTTTACTAACAGCGCAGTAGCATCTCGCGCGCGCCGTATCATATCTACGGCCCCTTTTTTTTTACAACAAAATATAACGTCCTCCCTCCTTTTTTAATTCGCATATACGTTCGTTCGCCTTTTGCATATATACATATAAAGAAAAAAAGGAAAAAAAAAAGAAAAGCTCGAGTATACATGGTGTTATAGTATTTTAATTCACATTGGACATTGATTCTATCCCATGACCTGTGAGTACCTTTTTTTTCTTGTCTTTTTTTTTTAATTTTTGTATTCCTCTACAGTTTTCATAAGTGTTATGTGTATATAGTGTGTGTATATATATTTGACTGACAATGTCATAGCTTTTTCTACTTGCGCGTGGGTATAGTAACACAAAGTAGTTAAGTATAGTGAGAAATAAGGAAAAAAATGAATGAAACCGGAAGTGAAACGTATACAGTGTATAAAGTCCTTTTAAGGCTCGCCCTAATGGTGACCCTTTATTTAGGGTGGCATTGATTTTCTTACGTTTAATGGCGCGAAAGCTTGAAATACAACTTCGTGCGGTGTAACAATCATATCTCGTTTGATCATTTCTTTTCGTTCATTATCTTATACTTTTTCATACCTAAAGCTCGCGTATACCCCCTGTAAGCATAAGCTTTAATTTCGAGCTTTTTATTAATAGATCAATGAAAACTAGAGTGCGCTCCCATTGTTTTGTTTATCTCGGAATAATCAAGACTTATTATTTATTTTAATCTCAATATAACCTATATTTTGAAAAATAATAATTTTTAACTTTCATTCTTTCATAATTAATGATTATAAATCTTATGAAAAAAATAATATTTTTTCTCTAACACCTTACATAACCTTATTTTCCCCTTGGCGAAAAATCATTCCGAAGAGCTTTAAAGCTTGGATACTATTGGTCGGTGTGCATCTACATGCATATCTAGTGAACTTTAAACACACACTGAAACTTAATTTGATTTTCTAAAAGCGGCCGCCTTGCTCTTCTTGTCTCAATGACAATTTCAATTTACTTTAGCTTATTTTCTTCTTCTTTTTTTTTCATATATATAGAAAAGGAGCTTTAACGTTAGCAAAGTTTTAATTGGCGCGAAAAGCTCCGTCGCGCGGATTTCGATGTGATTTGTAGTTTTAATATCGATAATAAAAATTTCTTCATTTTTCATGATTGAGTCAGAAATACGATATTGTTTTTCCATGATTTTGTAAATTTAATTTATAAATTAAGTGCGTAACTGAATTCAAAAATTAGAAATATTTAATATGATGGGACAAGATTTTTAATTTGTTCAAACTATAAGGTTATGGTTATATAATGTTATTGCATTGCAGAAAGCTTTGTCGCTTTATTAAATAATAAACAATTAATTATTTATATAAAAGCTCATAACGTTTTATTAATTATGCAAACACTGTTTCTATAAGGTTTAAATACTTAAAATTTAATCTAACATTTACTAAAATATCAAATAAATAATTTATAAATTATTGAAATTTTGGATTGGTTCCAAATCAAAGAACCTTTTATTTTATCTCATAATTGTTTAATACTAATATACGTTTATGTTTGAAACCAAAAAGCTTGGTTTTGAAATTCTTAAATTTATGTATGTTGATGTAATTTCTAAAAGAAAGATTGTTACTACGTATTATCTAATTAAGTTTAATATCTAACAAATTCATTAATTTAAACGTTGTAAATAACTGTAGTACATAATTTAATAGATATAGGTTAACCTAAAAAATTCAAACATAATAAGAAATATCTTATACGTAATGACAACCAATAAATTCAAGTTTCTTTTTATAGAATAAACAATTGTTGCATTATAAATCAATGTATAATAATTACTAACGTTTAAATAGTATAATGTATAAGTAAATGAATTGAGAAAGATTTAGTAATGAAATTATCTAAATATAGTTAAGTATAGCTAGTAACTTTAATTACATTTTATTTTATATACAATATTTACGCAAAGTTATGCAATTTTCAGATGCACAGGCTTGGGCTGAATAATTTAAATACTTTTATTGAATTGAATTTAGATTTTAAATATTAGTTGACGGGAGTATGTGTTTTAATGATTCCTTATCTTAAATTTCTACGAAAAATTAATAACGTTATTTTATCTACTTTTAAAATATTTAACTTTTATCTACTTCTCAAAAAACGAGCGAGGATTTTTTATGAATCGATAAAAGTATTACTCATTCTTTTGAATGAACTTCACTTAAACGTCATATTTTCATCTAAAAACTTCAAAAAATTTAAAAAGAAAAAAAATTCAACTATAAAGTTAAAAGAAATAAAAATGAAGAAAATTTTGGCGGTAAAATCCGTGCACGTATCCGAATAAATTTCCTACCGGCAAAGCATGCATATATAGTTGCATTAATAGTCCATACGAATCTCCTTGCCTACTGTAAGTGAAAATGTTCGCACGACAGTTGTGCATTAGTGTCTATAGTCAAGGTCGAGGTTAAAAAAAATAGTAGGGAGCAGTACACGTTTTACACATGTTAACGTCATTGCGTAATACTCTATAATAATTGAAAAAATGTTGGTTTCTATAAAAAAAAAATACATGTGACTTTTTTATAATTTTATTTATTTTGTGAATTAATTATAGATTCATAAATTTTTTAATAATATTTATGATGATCGAATAAAAACTTATTATTTCCTTTCATATACAGTTTGTAAAATCAATATTCATAACTTTTAACGTTTTAAAATACACTCTGTAAACATTTTAAAATTCGCATACATAAAATACTTGACACGAAGTGTATTTTATTTAAAAATGACAATAGTTTGTTCACAAATCAGCAACCATTATTTTTTTTTTTTTTAAATTAAAAAACTCAACATTTCAAGTTTACATAATTTTGTTAAAATAAAGTTTATGAAGCGACACGTTTTACTAACATATGTATGTTAAGAGCTTTCTTGAACTTGTTACCGGCCTTAAGCGCAAATCCATAGTTGACCTCGGCTTATCGATAAAACGAAATTACATACATATATATATGTAACGTACCTATTCTATATATTCACGTATACATACAAGACATGCAATTCTATAATGACTTTCTTTCTTCATTTTTTTTTCTTTAGTAAGACGTTCTCGCGTGTAGTAAAACTTTTTGCACGTGATTTTTGATAAAAGATTCGTTACACAATTTTAAAGTAATTTGGCTAATGATTTTTTTTATAAACTGTGAGATTAAAATAATCTTAAGTACTTGATTAATTTTTTTTATAAGATTTAGATAGTATGATTGAATTGATTGATTTACCCACTCTGAAAAATTTGATGTATGTTATTCATTTGTTGAATAAAAAATTGATAAGTTAATACTTTATGTACGCATTTGTAAAATTAATACAAAATTTTAATTTAAAGATTTTTCGCACGGTTCATTCGCCATTTTTATTAAAAAAATTTTATAAAATTCATCTGCGATTTACACGTATATTAAAATTCTCCGTAAAATTTTTACGATATAGTAGATGTATTTCTTAAAAGAAACTATTGAAAGAATATGAAGAATGTTCAATCGACTTAATGTTTTAAACGAAAAAATATTTAAAATAGCAAATCATAACATTGTAATGTAAAATATTGTGATTAAATCTAATGTAAATCATAAACAGAAAACAGCTATGTCAATATTGATTTTACCGAGTTTTTAAACGTAAATAAATTAGATCAATATTAAATTGTCTTTCTTTAAAATGTAAAAAAAATTTTTTTTAATTTAGTTTAGGATCAACTAATACATTAAAAAAGAAAATTGTCACGATGAACAAAAAGAAATTTATCACTGGATAGTTCGATTCATACAGTAATATAAAGGCTTTTCAATAACTTGCATATTTTAACGAAACATTAAGAAAATATCCGAAATTTCTTGAAAAAGATAAAACTTTCACGTGTCTAGCTACTATTTAATTCCCCACACTTTTCATTGGACAAAATTTTCAGAGACCAACACTTGGCACGAATATCGATGCTCTATTTTGGATTGCTATATTACGACAGACAGTAGACTTTTATCGTATTTTTCTTTTATTTTTTGTAAAGCCTTCGAAACATTAATTTTTTTTTCTTTGTATTTTTGTAAAACGACGAATATAGAAATTGATTTATATTCGATTGTTAGTCTGAAAAACTTTAAGGTCATGGTTACGTAAAAATAAAAACACTTTTTTATATTAAAAAAACTTAATATCAATATAATTTTAACTTTTTTTAAAAATTTTTTTCAAATTTAAATTACATAGCCGAAATTCAATTTTCTCGTAGCACCAATAAAACTAATCGAGCATTAAAGTTATGAAAATATGTTTTAATAAGCTTCCGGGCTTTATTATCTATCAGAGCAATGCAACTATCATTTAACGCGCTTTATCTATCTACGCGTCATTAGATAGCATTGATATTTGACATAACGTTATATAAAGTAGCAGTAATAAAATTAGATAAATTTTATCAAATGCTCAAAAGTCATCCTAATATTATATGAAAATTTTGAAAATTATTCATTATTCAAACAGTATAATTAATTTGCGGATGGAAAATAAATGTCTTGAAACAATTTAATTTATACAGTGAATTATTATTATCATTAATGTATATCTATATACGTGAATTATAAAAATAATGAACTGCGAAATCTTAAAAATTAATAATGCTATTCTACGAATGATTTTTTATTGTATACCTCGTTTTATCAATGATAATAAAAATTAATTGAATAAATAATCGAACCTCGTTAAAACTGATTATTAAATGAAATATCAATTAAGTTTATATTTCAATTTATACAAATATTTTTGTTTAATAATTCATAATTAATAATCAAATATTGTTTTAGAAACCAAAATAAACTTAATTATCAGATTGGTATTCCTTCGGTATTTCATCTAACACGTGATTATTTCGTGATTGTTAAAAAAGAAACTGTTATATACTCGCAATATCTAAATTTAAACGTAACATCCAGTGGACTCATCATTTTCACCTTGAACATTTCATTAATTTTGCAATTAAAAATGTTATATTTTATAGAAAAATTTATGGATTTATATAAATTTCAATATGAAAATAATCCAATATTACTACTAAAATTCACGCTTAATGCTTAAATTTAATTATTAACAAATTCTATTTTCTTCGTCTCTAACAGCTCATCTTTAACAAACAATTTTTTTTCTCATCATCCTTATAAAAACAGGTTGCCAAGATTCTTTGAATCTTCCCATTAAAACAACTTGATTCTACCAAAAAAAAGACTAAACTAATGAATATAAGATAAAACTAAACCAGCATGCAAAACGTGTAGGCGAAATGTAAAAAAAAAGGAAAGAAAAGCCAAAAACACAACCCGATTCACGTACGTCCATGTACGTGATACCGATTAGCTTGTGATAATTCAATAGACACATTATGCTATCGCTGTATAAGCGTAAAGTTATAGCAGCATAGCGTACAGTAAATATAGTAATGACAAAGAGAAGAATGTTTTAGCATACAAACTTACGTAAAAGTTCCCCCCACGTGCTCGACATTGTTCCGAGGGTCTGCCAAGGTTTATAAAACGCTTGTGCTTCTCTCTCTCTCTCTTTCTTTTTTTCTGCGTTCGCGCTTTGGTATACACATGTGATTTCGCGAGTGAGATATGCGTGTGTATATAGCGCTAACGGTATCTGATGACTATTTTTATTTTTCTACAGAATTTCACGTGATTTTCTGACTTTTTTTTTCTTGAATCATAAGTTTTTAATTAATCGATTGAAGAAATTATGAGTGCAGATAATTTATTCGAACGTAACGAAGATTTAGACGTAGAGTTTATAAATTATCATTAAATTATATTATAAATAAATGTAAATACGAATATATATATATGAAAATTTACAACAAATATTTTTTTTAATATCATTTGATTTGAAAACGCAAAAAAATATACATTGTCTTGTTAAAACTAAAATTAATTAAATATCTGTAAGTCTTTATACTTTAAACTTTATTCTATAAATGTTCTATGTGTCAATTTTATTTGTTGAATAATTTTAATCGTATTACACTTTTGAAATTTATATTTTAAAATATGTTTCAGTAATTTTTAGTTTAAATACGGTTATTTTTAGTCAATTATTTTTGTGAAAAATTCATAGATACTGAAAATATTGTTTAAAATATATTTTTCAGCACTAAAGATCAAGGCCACTAACGCTAATAAATTTAAAACTACACTTAAAATTAAAGCTAATTTGTTTCAACACACACACACCGTTTCAGTGCGTTAAATATTACCAAACTAGTAACTACCAGTTTTTCAATGTGCATAAGACGATATAATAAATCTAAGGATTAATCTACTTTTAGATATGAAAAAAAAAAATTTAAATTTTCATTGTAGAATATAAACTTGCTACCTGATCGTACAAGATAATAAGATAAGTTAAACAAATTAAAGATTAAAACAGTACTACTGTATATTAACACTGTTTGAGCTTGATGCAATAAAAGCATTGCAATAAAAATTCCGCCGAGATTTTTTCTACACAATATATTCATTGGCTAATTTTAACGAGTTCCGCAAGTCGATTGTATTACAATTTAATTATTCTATGTATACGTTTTGAACATCAGCTTCAAAGATATGTAATATGTATAATTAAAGGAAAATTATTTATTTATAATCCAAGCATTGATTTTGTAAATATCGATTTTTTTAAGAAATTTTATTAAAAAACTTTTATTCATTTTATGTTTAAGGGGTTGTAAAAATACTAATATTGCAGTTTTTCTATATTTTTGATTTTTAATCCAAAAATTTTAAAAATATCTAAATATTAAAATCTTTCATTTCAACTAATGAAAAACACAACATAGAAATATTTAAAAAAAACGATTCAATAAATATGAACAATCCGGTAAACTGTAATATCGGTAACTATATATAAATCATATACTTTACCGTATCGCTTTAAGTAAAGACGAGCGAGGTCTTCGGTGGCTCACTCGGTACGAGCGATGGATTCTTAACTTGTAGGCCCGAGTTCGAATCCCGCTCTAGGCTGATTAATACAAGCACCACTGTAAGTTACATGTGCTTTGTTCACTAGCACTCTGTAAACCTCCGTCGTTAATTAGCATCGTAATGATAGCTGAAATACAGCGACGTTAAATAAATGGTAATGGTAACAAATATATTTGATTGATTATAAAAAAAATTTTTTTTAATTAAAAAAATAGTTCATTTATTTTTCAAAGGTTATTCAAATAGCATGAAATGTAAAATACTGAGATTACAGTTTTCCAAATTTTTTATTGTTAATAAAAGTTTTTTAAATATCTCTATATTTCAGCCTTCAATTTTAACTAATAAAAAGCATAATATAGAGATATTTTGGAAAATTTTTTATAAAAATGAAAAATTTGAGAAAGCGCGATGTCCGTAACCAAGAATTATTATTAGTGCATTATTTGTTTTTAATTGAGATTAAACTTGAAATCATCATAGTTAAATAATTATGATTTAAATAACGAAAATTATCTTAATAAATCAACAACTGAATTAAATAAATATTTAAAGATTGTGAATCATATAAAAAAAAAGTAAAAGCGTGTAAATTTTTTTTTTCACTCTGATAAATTGAAACCTTTGCACGAAAGACTTTTTGAATTAGAACGTCTACGAAGAAGGTAATCACTCTATTTAAAAGGGCTTCGCTTCGGTAAATCGTATAAATATTCTAATTTTACAATGAAAAAAAAAATTATTCATTTATTAGCCGCCTGCACAAAAGAAAATTTTAAATTTCGCAAGAACTCAAAGTATTTGGTATATAAAAAATTTGAAAAAAGAAAAAATAGAAACAAAGATTATTGGCCCAATGCCGAAATGTTTAAAATTCAATAACCCGTATCAAATGTTTATTATTGAAAATAAATCTTAAGAGTGCTTTATAAAATTTTATTACCACTTTAAATTCTAAATACTTCAATTAACTATCAAATTAAAATTTAACTTTATCTCGATTAATCATAAGCTTTATAAAGTTTAAAAATGAATGAAGAACGAGGTTGTCTATTGTTTCTGTTACTATCAAAATCATTGTAGATAAGCAATGTATGACGAAATTGATGTGACGGAGACGAAATATATAGTAATTTTAATTAATTTATCGTACATTATAAGTTATAACTAAATATAAAATAAAATAAAAATTTTTTTTAGAAATTTTTAAAAAATATGGTTTAAATTTGACATATGTTTGTAGTGAAATAACTATGTAATATAGATTACAAATATCTACAAAAATTATTTACCGTAATCATTATATAATGACTAACTACTTCAGCTCATTTTGTAGTTATTTTTTATTTTTTTGTATTACAATGTCTTCAAAGCTTTGAAACTACAACTATCCATTAAAATTGCATGACATATCAAGTAATGATTTTATCTAAGTGACGTAACAATGATACTTGGATGTAAATTACAATGTAGGCATTGAAACGAAAATTAAAAACATTTTTTTTCTCACAATTATGTCAATCACTAACATTTTATTTACTTTTTGACAAACTGTTAAAAGAATAAATATTTAAATTACAAATCTTATCTTGCTTTTCATGCAAAATACATAAAATTTGTTAAATTGTTGGTATAAGTGCAGAACACTAGTAGGACATATTAAACAGCGCATTGTTTTATCTTTAGAAACTTAAATAGTAATGATCGTTTAGTTTGAACCATTTCATCAAAACTAAAATGAATCAACTTAAATCCAACGATAGTAAATACGAATTTTCAATATTTGCATTTAAACTATCTCCACAACCAAGTTCTATACGTAAAAAAAGGGAAAATCATTTGAATTCGTACTGCAATTCACATGATCACGTAAAGTCGATCGAGTGATGTGTCATACACGATAAAGATTGAGATGTTAAAAAAGAAAAATAAACTTTTAATATTTACATTACACACCAGACGTAACGATGACTTTGTACGAAGCATTGCGATAATTGTTATCGCTCTTTGTACTTCCGTAATGGATAAAAAAAAATAAGAGTAGGAGCGTAAGTGATTTTGGCATAATAAAAGTGTGAATTGTGAATTTATTATTTGTATTGGCTAAAAAGAATTTGGCATGCTTACAAAAACTATTATATCATCGATGATCTTTGTGTTGCTGATTTAAAAAGTTTTAAGATTACTATAGTCTAAACATTTTTATAACGTAACAAAGTTAGTTAGTTAAATTAATTATAAATCTAGACATTTTTTTTAATTAAAAAAAATTTTTGTTTATTACGTTAACAATAAATAAATTATGAGTTGAAAAGATAGAAATCTATTTTACAATCATTAATTTTTTAAAATAATTTAATGACTTGTAAAATAAATTAATTGTAAATATTTTATTATGATATTAAAAAATAATATTTGGCATCGGTACAAAAATTTTTTTTGTTGCTATTTAAATATTACAATCTTTGTCTTGTGATATTTTATTCCTCATAACTTTGTATGTACAATTTTTTAAATTGAAATTAATTGTTAATTCCATCAGGCAATATTTACTTTTTATTATTCTTTTACGTTCTTCTAACCTCAAAATCGCAACTTCTTTTCTCATTTTCGGCTCTCAGAACGTTAAGTATAGTACGTTACTTGGACAAAAAGGCTTTTTAACGAAACTCGTTACATACCTCGCCTTCGGCTCGGCTTGTAATCTTCTCGTTTCGTAAAAAAAGCCTATCTGTCCACGGAACGTAATGTACTATTTTATGCATTTAGCTTCGGTTTTATTCAAATAAATTAAAGAATAACTAAACTATCATAATGTAAGGTAGAAAAAAAGAAGCTTCTGACCTGTCTTTAACGTTAAGAAAAATTTCATCATTCAAGTTTTAATTAAATGAATTTGACGGATTATTTATAGCTTTTAAAATAAATAAAAAAATTTTAGAAAAATTAACATATCAGCCATATTATTTTAGACTTACTTAAAATTTTTAAACACTCATTTGAAACTAATATATAAATAGAAATAAAAGGAATATGAACTAATGTTAGATTTTATTTTTGTAATACTCATCTTAAAGCCTATATTGGACCGAATAATATGCTTTTAAATCCACAAAATTTTGTTTATTGAAAAATTTTTTCAATATAATAAAATATAATCCAAATAAATAAGTAAATTCATTAGTTTTAAGAGGCTGAATATCGCTCTATCCTTTTCTTTTTAAAAATAATTTTTCTTTTTTTTGACCCAGTCACTGCAAGCGGAAATAAAGACATAGTTTGGAATCATATAATAAAAAGCATTATTTTCTCTAATGAGAATAAATTAATTTTATTGCTTTGTTTTCAAGAAAAATTGAAATGATATAAATAATATTCTATTCCCATAACCTCTAAATTTACAAGTTATACAAACTATTCTTGAAAATTGAGCAATAAAAATTATTCGTTCTCATTAGAGAAAATATTACTTATTATACAAATCAAAATTATCTTTTTGTTTATGCTTTTAAAAACTAGTTTTGAAAAAAAAAATAAGCAAAGAACAGAGCAATACTGCAATATTTTTAAAAGTTTTAATAAATAAAAGAATATGATGAATTTATGATAAATTTTTAATGTACAATTCAAAATAAAACTATATTTCTTTAAACAATTAACGAGAATTGATCACATGAAACGTGATTAATATTCAAATGCATGATTCTGAGGTCGCCGGTGGCTCACTCGGTAGAGCAATGGACTCGTAACCTAAGGGCCCGAGTTCAAATCCCGCTCTCGGCCGATTTACACAAGCACCACTGTACGTTTCATGTGCTTTGTTCACAACATACTGAAACGACCTCCGTCGCTAATTAACATCGCAATGATAGCACAAGTGCAGTGACGTTAAATAAAATTTAAAAAAATTAATTTATTATAAAAATAAACATTATGGATAAAAACATATATTTTGATATTATGAAGCATTGCGCTATTTTTTCATGAAATTTAAATTTAATTTTAATGTATGATAATTTTAAATTTACTCAATAAAATTTTTAATAAAAAATATGTAATTCTTTTCCTTATTAATCATACAGTAATTGTATACTAAAATTTCAAGGAAAATAATCAAGTATAATAGTTACAGGCATTTAAAAATATATATTTTAAATTTTAAGCTTTTGTCAAGTCAAGTTCGAGAAACGCGTGCGTGTTAAATATTCTACTATAGGTTAATTATTAAATATAGATTGGTATGAAATTAGGATCAATGGCACCTGTTTATATATAAATACGTGCATGTGTGTGTGTGTGTGTGTGTGTGTGTGTGTGTGTGTGTGTGTGTGTGTGTGTGTGTGTGTGTGTACACGCGCGTGTGTATATATGTGTATGTGTAATCGTTTTGATGACAATGTTTCCAAAGCACGTGATTGCCAAATCCCGCGCACATCTCGTGATTAAAAAAAGAAAAGAAAAGAAGTTTGGATCAAAATAGATAGCTATTATTTTTTTTATAAACCACATTAATTTAGCTGTTAGAAATTAATCGAGCATGATATTATGTATTTTTAAGTTTTATCTAATAAAATAATATTAATTTATTGTTTTTTTAGTCAGATTATTTAAATATTTTACGAGTAAATTAATTAATATAATTAGGATTTTTTACATAACTATTATATGCTAAATATTATGTTAAGATTTATTGTATTGCAAATCAATAAATTAAAACATCAAATCAACCATATCATTTAAAAATGTAAGGAATTTCGTAGATAATAGTAAATATTTTTCCTTCTTTCTATTCTAAAAATACAATAACGAGTAGTAACTTGTTTTGAATGAGTTTGCTCGATGCATTTATAATTCATTACACTAGAATACAAGTGTTACATGCTTAAGTTGTATATCGCATGCTGAATCTAAAAACGGTATTAATGAAATATTTCATTTTTCATTTAAAAACACATGTTGTACTACCTACTTACTTTTTATTTATAACGTTGTGTGGTTTATTTAAAAAAGTCTTTTTTTTTTTGTTTTGAAATAAAAATAGTTTTTTTTTATCTTTAATTTAAGCGCCTTCTATAAATGTTTGTAACAATAAATAACTGATTTTTAATTTTCATTTCTACTTTATTTTCGTTTTTGTCACTTTAAAGTATAAATAAAAGAATTTAAAAAAGCATTCTATTATTAAACTCAATAAATTTCTCATACTATATTTTATAAAGATTAATTCCATAGTAAATTCCACCTTCTCTCGCGCACGTGTAAGATAAAAAAAATTCTAACAACCCAAATAAAGAAAAAAGTAACAAGAATTTTAAAGTCAACCGATAAAAAATTCTTCTAAAAGATAAAACCGACCACCCGCAGCTGATTTTAGCAACGAGATAAAAAAAAAATAATATCCATTCGTCATACCCAAGTTGCATACAGTTCCGTAAAATACCAACTTATCTCATTATGAATTTTGCAACCTTGAGTAACAGCACAACTCCTCACCACGTGCTATTACCCGGCATATATGTGCGCACATATTTGCTCAATACGTCATAATGTATCACTGGTTTCTTTTACTTCTTCTTCTTCTTCTTTTCTATTTAGTATACATGAATTTTTATAGTTTACGTTAGTATTAGGCGAGCGTTTAGATAAAACGACACTGCCAGCGAGCAGTTTGTGCGGATGGTTTTGTTTTTAAATTTTCCAAAGCTGAAAGTTTAAATTAGTTTGAGTAAAGGAAGGCTCAGTTGTTTGGGATTTATAAATTGAAATAGTGTATTTGTGATTTTGCTATTGTACGTTTGTTTAATTTCGCATTGCTTCGATAAAATTAAATTGAGTGTTTAAAGTATTACTCGAGTGCGATTTATTTTGGCGCTATTTTAATGTTTGGCTGAACGCAGAAGGATGACTTTATTGAAAGAGATTTTTTAAGGAAATAATTAAAGAGTTTAGTTAAAACAGACGATTGAGGTATTTATAGAGTGGTTTTTACCAGAATAAAAATTATCATTTTTCCTCGTGTCGACAGTTTGTAATCGTTGCATAAAAAGAATTGTAGGTTGTTACTTTGAAAGATTAAACTTACAATGTCATAAATTGTGTTTCTCATCTCAGCACTATTAGTTTATAATTTTAAATTGTAGAAAAAATGAAGAAACGATGATGAGATTGGTGTCATAAAGTTTACTTGCTTAATTAAGTAATTTTACAAGCATGAAAACAAATTTTGCTCTTTTTTTCTAATGCTTGGTAAATAGTTTTACAGTTAAATAAAATTAATGGTTTATTTCAAAACATAAAACGTAATTAATGTAAAAATAAATAGATTTGTATTTAAAATAAACAGTTTTTTAAATTATATATTTCACATTTCCAATAAATATTTTTTCATAAAAAAAATTATTTCTTGTAAAATTTAATAAAAAATAAAACTGATTTTAAAAAATTTATCATATTATATTTTATTCATTTTTTTAGTAATTTGCAAATTTTTATAAATAAAAATAATTATAAAAGAACAAAAAGTTAGTGCATGATGAAAAAACGATACATATTGTATTGAAACAGTAGTAACAGTTACTTAATTGCATACAACAAAATATATCATCAGTTAATTATAAACTTAAAATCAAGAAATTCCAATCTTTTGATGTTTGCATAAAAATAAATAAACATAATTCTTTTAAATGTAAGCTTAGAAAAGACGATATCTTAATCTTTCCTGCTTGAAAATAAAAAAAAAATCATCATCAAATTAACGCCTTGAAAAAGATGTCAGTAATGAGCTAATCACTATTAAATAATTTGTCATGTATATAGCCTCTTGGCAATTTAAACTTTACAATGTATGCATGTATATATGTTACAGTGTTATATAGCTGACCTCCTTTTATATATGCATTGCCCTTAATTTTTTTCTTTTTTTGCATCACGTAAAGTCAAGTTCGAAATCACTATAGTTTAGAAAGTAATTAAAATAGCTTGTTTGCGTGTAATCTTGGTTAGATAATTATTTTTTAAATACGTTTCTTTATTATATTATTAAGCTTATGACTCTTTTTATATTGTAGAATGATACAAATTTTATTTTTTTAATTAAACAATAAAAAAATGTATTATAAGATTGCATTTTTTTAAGATCAATTATAATTTTTAGATTAAATTTTGAACAAAAAATTTATAAATAAAAACTTCATATTAATATTTTTTTATTTTATTTGACGATTTGAATAATTATTTCATTTAAGTTTGGTTTAAAACTATATTAATATTCAAAACATTTTAAAATTAATTAAATTTAATAGAATTTTAAGAAATTTAATTAACATAAATTTTATGCATATGACATTTTACGTAATAAATTTATAAAGTTCATACATCATTAAATATTTTTCGAATTTCAAGTATATAATGAAAAAAATAATAAAATTTTGAAATATTTTAAAATGTTATAGAAATTTCGTAGCTAGTCGTATAAAATAAACGAAAAAGGAGGACAATGGCAAGCCTTAGACTTTTGGCAGCTGGTGCAAGTGCGGTCAGTGCCGGTGCCCTTACGTCCTACTATTTACTTCAACCCGACAGTACCGTAAGTACGTTTTTTCATATCATAAGACTTGGAATAATCAATCGAATAAACATCTTTTTATTCGTTCAAGTTAAAAAAGTTCAATTATTTTTTTTAATTTTTATATTATTTGATGGAACTTAGATTTATTATTTAATTGATTGTTGATAAAAGTGTGAAAAAAATGTTTAAGTCATAGAAATTAAATTAAAAATATTTAATTATATGAAATTAACCGATGAAACAAAGTAGAACTAATAATTAAAATTATTAAACTATTTTTAAAATGAAATTTAAGCATAAAATATTTTCCACTATATGCTTTATATCAACATCTTTTACTCTCGTTAAAATTGCAAACGAAATTAGATGCAGAATTTCAGATCTAAAAAAAATTTTTTTTCCTGTCATTTATTCCAAGTCTGTTGCCATAAAATTTTCTTAGAGCGATATTTTTATGACGTACAGTACTTCAAAATGTCAAAATGCTTTTTTACAAGCTCAGTCAGTTATGTCTTGACATAAGCATATTTTATTTCTTTTTAAATATACTATTTACGTACATATTTCACTGTAAAAGCAAAAAAAAATATTTTATTACTTTATTACAGAACAGATGATTCAGTAACATTAATCATAATGCATTTAAACTGATTAGCGATTTGTCATTTATGTCTCTTATATTTTTTATAAGTATAAATTTGGATATAGCCGGTTTTATTTGTGTGCATGTATATATACAGCTAAATATTTCTATTTTTAAATATAGCACATTCGTGCACCAATAAATACGACAATGACACTGAAGACTAATTTTGTAACAGTTAATGTGTTGTAATTGTATTTATCTTTTTTATAAAATGATAATTACGCTTTTACAATGACAAAATGATATTTTAATCATTTATCAATATAATTATGTTCATGTTTATTTATCGATATGCGGTTAAAAGAACTATCGTATACGTTTATTATTTAAAATGATGAAATTATGTAATTATTTTTCATACGCTTGTAGAAAATTGAGCATATTTTGGGCAAAATTTCTGGTTAACGATAAGTTAAAATGACACTTATCTAAAAATTTTAATCTAAGAATTTCTAGTTTTAAGATAAGTGTCATTTTAATTTTCATTAAGCAAAAATTCCGGCCAAAATATGCCCTTTTCGAGAGCAATCTATTTTTTGAAAAAAAAAATTAATTCATTTTATATGTATTTGGCTATCACAGTACCAAATACAGTCGACGGGTTAAACAATATTACAATTGTCTAATGTTATTTTTATATTTTCATCTAAAATAGGTATATGCAGATACAGCCCGGCCGGCAAAGAGACCATTGCCTACGCGAGAAGATCAAGTGAAAACGCTGAAAAAAGGCGAAACATACGACGTTCTTATAATTGGAGGAGGTGCAACTGGGGCAGGATGCGCACTCGACGCGTGTACACGAGGTACAAAATTTTGCTTTTTTTTTGCCCTTATTGTTCAAAAGAAAACATTTTTTTTTTAAGAGAAAATATTTCAAATTTCTATTCTATTTATATCTTGGTATTTTTATTTGAATGTAAGTTAGAAATTCATTTTACTGTATTAGAATGAAATTTTCATTCTCATTTAAAAATTATAACGAATTTTTATTCGGGTTAATTTAACACGTAATTTTTTATAAAACACAGTTTCAGTACACTGTGTTTTATGAAAAATTCATTAAAATCTTATTTTAAAATTTTAAAACTCTAAAAATTAGTAAGATTTCATTTGACAACTTAAATTAATCTTAGAAATGAAAATGAAAATGAAGACTTTTAAAAGAGCACTCAAGCTCAAGGAGTTCAGAAGAGTTTTCATTACACAAAGTAAATGCTTGAAATTTTTTAATGGAAATGCTCTGTCAGTAATTAAATATTTTACCTTTGTACATTAAGTTTTCATCTTTATGAAGCAGCGTACTTTAAGAGAAATAGTTATGTATATTTGTATTCATCGTAATGTAAGTTTTATTGTTTTTATGAAAATTTAAAAAAAAAACGTGTAATTGTATTGAAAAAAATTTTTTAAATATTTACATACTTTTCTATAATGTAAAATTAACTGATGAATTCTCTATAAAAATCAAAATAATCAATTAAAATTATAATAATTATATAAAATATTAATATTGAAAAATTGATAATAAATATTAAAAATTCGTTTTTTAATTTATTTTTATTTAGGTCTGAAGACAGCGTTAATAGAAGGAGACGATTTTGCATCAGGCACATCGTCCCGAAGTACAAAGCTCATACACGGTGGCGTTAGATATTTACAAAAAGCAATTATGCAACTTGATATTGAACAATATAAAATGGTTAAAGAAGCACTACACGAGCGCGCATCGATGATACATAATGCGCCGCATCTTGCGCATCCTTTACCAATCATGCTTCCAGTTTACACGTATGTTTCTTTGTTTTTTTTTCATATTATTGTTAAATGATATTCGAAGAGAGCATAGTAGATTGAAATTTTAGGAAATTTTGATGGTACTTTTAAAGTATATTTTTCTAAACCTTTATTGTAAATATATGAATTCTATTATGACTATCTATCATATTGACAAAAATAGAATCTTAGATCAAATAGAATACTTATGATTTAAAGAGACAATCTTCTTACTTGAAGACAACTAAATTTAATTTTTATTAAAATAAAATCTGGTTAATGTAAATCTATTTAATTTAAACATGCTATTACTACCAATTGGTTCTAAAATAAACCTGTTTGAATAATGAAATAAATTTGAAACCATAAAGCAATAATATTTGAGAAAGATGAATAAAAAAGATTTTCTGTTTAATTCTAACAGATTTCTTTTAAAAATGAATAGCATATAAACTTAATTCTAATTTTAAATTTAATTAATTATAGATGGTGGCAAATCCCATACTATTGGGTTGGTATAAAAGCATACGACATTGTAGCTGGCAGTAAAACTGTCAAATCTTCGTATTATCTTAGTAGAGCAAATGCATTGGAACTTTTCCCTATGTTAAAAGGTGATAAATTAACTGGAGCAATTGTTTATTACGACGGTAAGTTCAGAATTATATTTATTACTTTGACAATAGAATAAACTTTTAAAATCAGATAATGATGTGATTGAAAAAAATTTTAATTGCAGGACAACAAGATGACGCTAGAATGAATTTGGCTGTGGCTCTAACTGCATCGAGGCATGGAGCAACTGTTGTTAATCATGTTTCCGTAGTCAATCTTCTTAAAGGTTTAGATAGAGTATGTACATTATTGTTTATACATTTGGTAAAATATACGTATAAAAATGGATAAATATTAACTTTTTTATTAATTATTTTAAAGGATGGTAAACGAGTTCTTACCGGAGCTCGCGTAAGAGACGAATTAACTGGTGAAGAATGGGATGTCAAAGCGAGATCGATCATTAACGCGACTGGGCCATTTACTGATTCTATTAGAAAAATGGACGATCAAAGTGTTAGCGAAATTTGTTGTCCTTCCTCAGGTGTCCACATCGTATTACCCGGTTATTACAGGTAAATTTACACGTGCAAACTATGACATCAAGTTTTATATGGTGGGATTAAACTTTTTCAAACTTTGATTGTTATTTAAATTTTGAAAAAGATTGATATTCTTTAAAATAAATCATTTTTTGATACAGCGTGCGTAAAATTGCATTTTATGCAATGCTACCAAATTTTCAAAGTGCAATTTTACTCACTGGTGTCAAAAAATATTTTCTCGATACAAGTTCGTTAAATTATAAATACTTATATGATTACAATGTCAAACTCGGATCGTGTGTGAATCGCATGTTTCACGCACTAGTTGCGTAATGTACTATTAGTCAATAATGAACGTAAAATTACAGTCCCGATCAGATGGGTCTTCTTGATCCAGCGACAAGTGATGGCCGTGTAATTTTCTTCCTTCCTTGGCAAAAGCACACGATTGCCGGTACGACAGATTTACCGTGTCAAGTGACGCACAATCCAAAACCAACTGAAGACGAAATTATGTTCATCTTGCAAGAAGTTAAAAATTATTTGAATCCGGACGTTGAAGTAAGACGCGGTGATGTATTGTCAGCTTGGAGCGGTATTAGACCATTGGTATCTGATCCAAATAAACCTAATACTCAATCATTAGCACGTAATCATATTGTTCATGTAAGCCCTTCGAATCTCGTCACAATTGCTGGTGGCAAATGGACTACGTACAGAGCTATGGCTCAAGAAGCCATTGACGCTGCTATTAAAGGTTTGCATATACATTATCTCATTATTTTATTAAATTTTAGTACTTATAAGATCCGATTCAATATCTTCAAGATTTTTTTTATAGATTCTTTGTTATATTCAAAATTGTTGATTTAAGAAAAGGAGAATTTCAGAATCTCTAGATGTTGAAAATTATTTTACGTGAAAACACAAATTTTAACAAAATAGAATGTATTTTGTATAAATAAGATCGGATTCTTTTAGTATATTGATATTAGACATTTTTATTAGTACCTTGTCCGAAGAAAAACTTACATGTTTTGTACAATTACCAATTTTATTAAAAAGGTCAATGATAAATCTAAAAACAAAAGGATAAGATAAAAATTAATTATGTAAACATTTTTTTAATTACAGCTAGTGATCTTAAACCAGAAAGAGCGTGTCAGACTGATGGTCTTTTATTGGAAGGAGCTCATGGTTTCTCACCTACCATGTACATTAGATTGGTACAAGATTTTGGTCTTGAATGCGAAGTTGCTCAACATTTGGCTAAAAGTTATGGCGATCGTGCTTTTGCCGTTGCTAAAATGGCATCGCTTACTGGCAAGAGGTGGCCCATTATCGGTAAAAAGTTACATCCTGAATTCCCGTACATTGATGCTGAGGTAAATTTATTTAATATTTAATGGATTTATTATATATGAAAAATAACAATGATACAAATTCAATAAGTATGTTAAATTAGATTTTGAATAAATTTAAATTTTTAACAAAAAATTACAATTCTGATCGATTTTATTTTTAATAGATTCAATTCATAGATTCAAAATTAAATTATTCTGAAAGGTATTATAAGCTTTTTGATACAATTTTTAAAATACGTTCAAAATATTATGATGACGGTCCGGAAACTAAAAGGGCACATAGCCAATGCTATTCAAATGAGTTCTGTGTCTTTTTAGTTTTCTGACCCTCAATTCAAGAAAGGGGCGCGATAGAAAGCTCGAAAATAATTTTATTAAAAATATATACAAAAAATTGTAAAAAAAATTCACAAAAATAAATTGTAAATAAAAAGATTTTTATAAAAAAAAAAAAAATTCATTACAGATTCGTTACGGTTGCCGGGAATACGCGCGATCAGCAATTGACATGATTGCTCGTAGACTCCGTTTAGCTTTCCTCAATGTACAAGCAGCACAAGAAGCTTTACCGGGAATAGTCGACATTATGGCCGAGGAATTAAAATGGAGCGATGCTGAGAAGAAAAAGCAATTAAAAGAGGCAAGCGACTTCATTGCCAACGAAATGGGACAAATAGTTAACAGGACATCCCGCGACAAGATACCAATTAATCTTACGAAAGACGAAATTCAATTGTACATCAAACGTTTCCAAATCATCGACAAAGATCGCAAGGGTTACGTTTCCATCAACGACATCAGACGAGGACTTAAGGTTTGATTTCGCGATCATTTAATAATTATTTCAACTTTTATATGAGATTTTTTATATATTTTTTTTTCTAAAAAAAAAGTCATGTTATTCCATTTTTATTCCATATAAAAGATAATTTTATTATATAATTTACACGTTACAGCTTTCTGGAAAAATCTGAACATATTGCTTTTAAAATGCATTTAAATGTGATGTATAAGGTCTACATTAGACAATGATAATTTATTGAAAGTTCTGTGATTCCATTAACAATATTTGTATAGGAAATATTATTTTTCATTTAACTAATCTCCACAAATTAAACTAGTTAAAGTTTATAGATCGATTCATACATCTAACAAACCAAAAAATTTAATTTAGATTTGAATAGTTTTTGTAGGTACTAAAAGAATTTTCATATTGTGTTTTTAATTAGATTATTTTTTTTTCATAGGATTAGTTTAATAATTGGAATCAAATATTTTTTTATCAATTTAAAATAGTTTAGCGATAAATAAAAATTACATTTTATCATACATTTAATACTTAAATTTTTACTGTGTTTAATATTACTTACGATGAATTTGCATTTCCACTGGATTATGGATTTTCTCCAGCGGTCTGAAAAATGATTTTTTTAGTCAAAGAAAATAGAATATGTATGTTACAGTTTTCTGTCTATAAAAGGTTGCAGAACTTTAGGTATAATTAAAAATATTAACATTATCAATGTTAATGTTTTCAACTATATTTAAAAATACTTAGACTTTGGTATCCAATCAAATATTAAAGTGGGCTATTAAAAACATTCATAATCTAGTGGGTATATTTTCTCCTCGAAAATAAATTTTTGAATTTTTATATTAAATATTAATGTTTTTTTAATATTTTACTGTTTAATGCATGTCAAATGATGAATCATCGATTTTTCTTTCAAAATAATAGAACAACTCTAATCAGGTATATCGATAGCTATATCCTCAAATTCACATAAAAAAAATTACACTTCACATTAGTTAGTAAATTTCCATTTGAGAGAAGGATTGAAAGAAAAAAGCAAAGTTTTGTTTAAAAGCAAACGAAAAATTTTTTCTTTTAAATTCTCAGCAATATTTTCATATTTTCTTTGGCACTTAATTTAGGCACTTGGAATAAAGTTGAACGAGTCCGAGATGCATTTACTGCTCAATGAAATTGATCTCAGCTACAATGGGCAAATGGAACTACAAGACTATTTGCAGGTAATTATTAAATGACAATGATATTAAAGCTTCTTTTTTTCTTTGCATTTCCACAGCTGTTTGGTGACAAGGATGTGCCAGGCGAAGAGCTACATGAAATCCTTAGGGAAATCGACACTAACATGAACGGTCAAGTCGAACTGGACGAATACCTTCAGGTCTGTTCAAAGTCGAGTCGATCGAGTGGAATTTTTTGTCTCTCCGACAAAATAATTTAAAAAAAAAAACTAGAATTTTTAAATTTTGGAGAGACCAAGCTTTTGTACAGTGCGATGAAAGGATATTTTCTTGGATCTTGTTTGAGTTGATGATAAACGTCAAGCATGCAGCATGCAAGTTCATGCATTGATATAAACAGAATTTAGAACACCTAACATTTGTTGTGAATTTATTAAAAACTGGTTAAAGCTTTTTTTTATCAGAATTTAATAATTATTAATATTTTTAATAAACTTTATTTAAACATTTTATAAAAATATTTAGAAAAATACGTAAATTTTATATTTTTATAGATTTCGTAAATTTGTTAACTCTTTTAATTTTGCAATAAAAATATAAAGATTCTTTAAATTTACAAAATTTTAAAATAGAATAATTCTTCATCTATAAAAAAAATCTTAAAAATTTGAAAAAAAAACCAATTTAAATATTAATTTTATTCGTATATGAAATTTTTCATTAAAAAAAAAATACGATTACATTCACAACATTTGTACTAGAAAAAGCATCTTAATAGACATTAGCTTAGTAACCTTTAGAGTGAATGCAAGATGTTTATAATTCAACAAAATGATCCAAGAGAACTAATACCTAATATTATAGCGACACTGTGCTTGTTTATCTATAATTTCCACTAGAACATTTACCAACCTACAAATTACTGTGCACTAATCCTTGTCTGCGAATTTTTACTCTTTATTTTCATCCACATTAAAAAAAAAAGGAACGATCTCCACAAGTAGGCTGTGAAGAATCGTACCTTTATTTTCCTCTACTGCAAACGTTTGATTTTCTTTTGCAACTTGATCCTCAGAAAACAGCAATAATTATGATATTTCTTCTTTTGCGCAATATCATGTGTGGCTTTTATATTTATTTGCTGAACAATTGTCTTGTTTTGCTTGAATCCTTGTCAAAATACGCTGGCTAAAGATTATACAGAAGAAAAAAATAACATTTTTTTGCAAGCTGTTACACTTGCGACTCTTTTTTAAAGAAATTTTTTATTATTTTATAAAACATACGATCTTATGCTTTTTTTTTAATGTAATTTTAAGAAAGGATCCATGTGTTAATATTTTTTTTTTCTGATGTAATGGTTGATTGTCTTTTCAGCTTTCATGACTTGTATTGAAAGATTATGGTGGCGGTATTGATAAAAATAATACGGTACCTGTCTATAATTTTAACAAAAATGTTAATATATGGATCTTATTTTTTGTATATAAAAGTCTTTATCGATAGAGCAATTATTTTATACTGATGGAACTTTTACTGGAAACTTTAAATTAAAAAAAGTATACATTCTAATTCTAATTTTTATTTGAATATCAAATTTAAATTAAAAAAAAAATATTTGAAGTGATAAATTAAAAATCAATTAACATTTAGAAAAATTAAAATCGATAAAATGACTTTTGTATAATATTTGATATGATGAAAAATAAATTTCAATTTTATAGATTAGAGAAGCTTCAATTTGAAATACAAATTTATATTAACCTTGATTTTTCTATTAATTTTGATTTTTCTTTAATGATGCATGATATTAAGTTATAATACATTAATAATAATAATTCTACGTACTTTTGATTTTAAATTTTACAAAAAAAATTATTATAATATGAAATTAGAAAAGAAATTTTCAAATTATTGTATAATTAAATATTTTAAAATTTTATTTGTAAAAGAAAAAAAAATTATAAAATCCGTAAATTAAATAATTAAATTTTAATTTGATTGTAATTATTTATAATTAAAATTAAATAACCGATTTTAAAAATCAACGGTACGATTATTAACAAGCTTAGCAACATAGTGAAGTTTACCATTTAAAAAAAAAAATAAAGTTTTTAAACTAAATTTTAATGATGTATTATTTTCTATTTCCATAGATGATGTCCGCAATAAAATCCGGCCATGTAGCTTACTCAAGATTCGCAAGGATGGCAGAGATGGAAGAAGCTCAGCACGAAAAGGATTCATTAAAGAAGAAAATAAGCGTCGAGCGTTCAGGCGGTGGACTTTAAATTAAACGACAAGAAGAAAAAAAAAACAACAAAAATCCGCATCCTAAAATTTAATTAAAGGAGAAAAAAAAATATCGCATCCCTATCTCGACATTATATAGCACATTATCTACCTCTTTTAT
Source organism: Anastatus disparis (assembly GCA_017163975.1). NCBI lineage: Eukaryota > Metazoa > Arthropoda > Insecta > Hymenoptera > Eupelmidae > Anastatus > Anastatus disparis. The sequence continues at coordinate 989,465 of JAFFSR010000218.1, read as the reverse complement.
TTTCTTTCTTCCCTTTCCCTTCCTTATCTCTCGTCGGTTATCATCGGCAAACCCATTTAATTTATTTTGTGTATAGGAAATTGTAACTTTCTTTTTCTTTTCGTGATCATCGTTATGTTAATCGTTAAGTATCTTGGAAAGATTCATTTTGTCAATTAATTCAAAGTGGATTTTATGCGAATTTTTATTTTCACGCTATTATGTATATAGTGTAAATTCACTAGATCAAAGTTATAAAATCGTATGAAAATTCACGCTTGCGATTCGAATTCAGCTGGAATTTTTATAATTTCGAAAATTGGAAACCTTATTTCTTTATTCCTTTTGGTCATTAAATCCTTAATCATCGAACCATAGTTATTTAATTAATTTAGAAAAAACTTAACTGTATGTAATTGTTGCTTCCTTTTTCCAAAAAAAAAAGAAAAATTGTAAAAACGTCAAAAAAAAAAGACGTTTACTATCTTATAAATCTTCGAACTCTGTATAAGTGAGACTCTAAAAGACTCGTCACTTTGTTATTTTGGAGTCTGATTTGCCTTTCTCGATATTAAAACTAAAGACAGAATAAGTAAATTAATGGATCAAATAAAAAAATGATGTTAAACAATGAAAAAACAAAGAAATAAGTGAAACATTTTCATGGTACTGATTGTTCATGAATTTATTTATAAAAAAAAACAAATGATATATTGCGTGTGTATATAAAATGAAAAAAAAGCTAATAAAGAAACTCATGTACTTTGTAAGGTCGTGCAAGCCTTTAATTGTTATTGGAAAAAGTATTGTCTAATATTTAGAAGTTAAAAGAAAAATGAAATTTCTCATGCGTGCGCGGCGTTTAATTAATTTATTTCATCAAAACAATATGTAATTGTATGCCATCTTTATCTCTGATAATAATGAAATTGAAAGTTATTTCAAAGATATGAGTATTATTAATTATTATTTATTAAGATACTCGCTAATGGATCGATTTTCAAAAATTTATCGTGTCAAATATAAACAATGAAATTGTCTTAAATTTGTCTTCTTTTTTTCTTAAACATTTCCCAAAATATCCTGCTCCTTAAAGTAATTATAGTTTTATTATACCATAGAAAGAAGCATTTTATTATTAACCTTATGATTCTTCATGTACAATTAAATAATAAGCGGTATGCTTAATTAAATGGTTAAAATTTTAAGACAATTTACCGTTTACAAATGAAGATACAGAATTATAAGTTTCAAAATGCACATTTCTGTTGAGTCTTTATATTTCTATTCTTTCATGATGTAACAAAAATAGTAATTTTAAAAATTAAAAAATTTTAAAATATCATGTTTTGCAAGTAGTAATAGCAAACTATTGATTTTATAAAACTATATAAAGATAAAATCAACGCTGGGATAAAGATCAATACAGGTTTAAAAAATGTAATGCCTTTTGTTGCAACAGTTTCATTTTCTGTATGGACAAATCGCTTGCTGCACGTAGATGAAAAAAAAGGTTGATGGTGCTTGCAAGCACTCCACAAATGTTCTAGGTTTCACTGCAATGGAGCTATGTAATGATCCAAGGAGTTTGAAGTAAGTTGAGCTTTCGTCGTGACAATTAAGGTGATTTAATGATTTATACATAGTTACTGACTTTGCCGTTTCCCTATAAAAATGAAATCTGTACAATGACCCATTGTACAGATTTTTAATTAAACTTTTTGCAATAGCTTTCTTCCCGGATAAGGTTGTGGGTCTTTTATATTTTAAAAAACAGAACTTTCTATTACTTTTGTAAATATAAAATCCATAATTTCGTACAATTAAATCATTTTGCAAAAATCAGATTCCTTATTATTAATATTAAAATTTTCAATATTTTTTAACTCACTAATACTTTTTGAATCCTCCATGTTATATTTATCTGCAGCAATTTATAAATTATAAATTATTTCTTATCAGCAATAATGGTTAAATTATTAACTTAAAAAGCAAACCGAAAGTAAGATAATGCTTATGTTTAAAATTAGATATTTATAAAATTGAATAAGATACTAATATTAATGTTTTTATGAATAAAATATTACATTAAACTAATTTCTATATAAACTAGTTAAAAATGATAAAAAAGTATATTTTAAAAATTCATAAAATTTTAATGCTAAAAAAACTTCAATTTTAATTTAATAAAATGACCAGTGAGGTTGTCAGTGGCTCACTCGGTAGAGTGTTGGATTCGCAACCCGAGGGTCCGAGTTCGAATCCCTCTCTCGGCTTATTTGTACAAGCACCACTGTACACCACATGTGCTTTGTTCAAAAATACACTGAAACAACCTCCGTCGCTAATTAACATTGCAATGATTGTATTAATACAGCGACGTTAAATAAAATTAAAAAATAATAATAGCGCGAAATATACGAGCATTTCTTGCACTAATAGTATTTACCAATTGTTACGGATAGAATAAGATTTGATATAGATTATGTAATAATTTTAATATAAAAAAGCGATATTTGCTGTTTATACCTAATTGTAATAAATTAAATTTGTTAGTTCACCGAAAGAACTATTTAGAAAGATAAAATATATATTAATACATTTTATTTTATTAAAAAACTTATTATATGTTTGTAAATACGATAATAAATATAGTTTGTTATGTATTATAACGTTTTCTGTATCTTTAAAAATTGTTAGTAATATATAAATTGTAAATAAGATCAATGTAAAATTAAATATATAAGGTTCAGAAACTTATAATGTTTGTTAGCAAAAATAATGTATGGTGATGCGAAATATTGTTAAAAAAAGCTACGGCAATTATTATATTAAGTTAAACTGTTTATAAATTAGAAAATAGGCTAAAGTTAAAATAATTCATTTAAATAAATTAATGAAGGTACAGTGTGCAAATGCAATTAAATTATTTAATTATTAAAAATTAAAGTTAATTACAAAGTACAGCAATAAAAAGTAATAATGGTATTTCCAAAAACATAATTTATAAAATATATGAAATTAACAGAAATGACATCTTCAAAGTTAATTTACGTCATTAAAATGATTAAATATTCGCAATGAATAATCAATTTGCGAATGAATAATGAATTGCACGCGCAAGATTGTAAGAACCTCTTTGGCTCCACTGTTCCGTGTATGGTGGAGCTTAAAAGCAAAGCCATTGTCGGAAAATGCCCATCTGGTTACGTGAAAAGGTGAGTAATGACTTATCATATGTTCAAGGAAGATAAGACGCGCATATTTTCTTTGACCGATTTTCACGTAATATCGTTGCTTGGGAAAAACAAAGTTTTTCTCGGAGCGCCTAGGCTACAGGTGAGGTCAGAAAGGCCCACACACGCTGGCAATGAAGTCTGTTAACCAGGCTCGAAACTAGCAATAAATAGTTCGAGTTGGTAAGAGTCTTTATGAGGCATGGAGCTAAAAGGCTATTTCGTGGCAATACAATATTAAAATCTATTAATTTAATATGACAAAAAGTTTTCAGTCTAATGCTTTGTATTTGGAAATAATTATTGTTATTATTTTATTTGTTTATATAAGCAATTTGAGTAATGCTTCAGAATTACGGAAAAGGGATAATCCTCTTAAGCCAGGTAAATTGTTTCTCAGTATATAAAAGAAGGTATAGAGAGTAAAACGGTAGAATGATATGAACACATGAGCATAACATTGAAGTATATGATTTGTAAGATCTTGCTCGAATTTAAAGTTTTACAGAACCATTTTTATTAAGGCCCCTATTAACAGAAAATTGGTGTTTACCGAAGAAGGTTCATTTTGTGACAAATTTGTAATATGAAGGCGTGGCTTAGGAAAATTGTCCTTCGTTTCATCATATCGGTAAGAAAATTCAAGTCAGTCTTTAGGTGAACTTTGTAGCGCTCGGACTAAGAGCCTGAATTGTTGTTGATTTACATTTTTCCCAAGCTATCCCTTACAAATTTGGTGCCGAAACCCGGGAACATATACCCGTTTGTAGTGTTGGGAAAGCAGAAAAGTTTGTGCAAAGTGAAGAATATTTGTAAAATAAATAAAAAATTTAAGATAAATTGAAATAAACGGTGACAGTGTTAACTGTGAATATCAAGTTAATAAAATGCCCCCAAAAAGAGGAAAGCGTGCGACTAGTGCAGATACGGTCAAGAGAAAGAGAGGCAGGCCGAAAAAGCAAGTATCCGAAGAGTCTTCGCATTACACTCCTTTTTTTGATGACGATGAGAATACAACAGCACGAGCCCCGCAAACGACTACATCAGCGCAGACAACTGAGATTTACACACATCCGGAAGCAACGCCAGAGGCAGCGGCAACAACAGCAGCAACGGGAACAGCAGCCGACGCAGAAGATGTAGATCAACAAGTAAGTAATAGACTTAATGAATGGGTTAATAGTACGTCAGTTAAAACACCATTAGATCCGCGTGAATTACAAAACGATTCTATCATGCGCTTATCGCAGGCCATTGAAAATACGCTTCTATCAATAAGGGAAAGTTCGATGGGTGAAAATAATTCCAAACTAATCAATCGTCTAACATCCACGAATAAAATGCCATCATTTTATAGAGATCCGATAGAATGACTTCATTTTAAATAAGCGTATGAATTGTCAACGGAGCTTGGTGGTAAATTACCAAGTTTAGAAACAGGCGGAATTAACTTAGCACTTTTTGCTACTAGATTACGTAATGCCGTTAACGCTTTTAAATCATTAAAATTAGTAGGGTATTTATATAACCCAGATTTAATCAAAGAAATCGGGCAGAAATTACCAACTGCGTTACAATATTTTTTTAATCGGTATTCCGCAGAAATAATTATCGAAAAAACTGAAATGAAAAAGTTAGTTGATTTTCTAACTAAAGAGGCGGAGCTTGCAGCCGCAGCAGGAATTTTCAATGTCTATTCTTCAACTCAAAATAGCAAAAAAAGACGTATGTGATTTCGCTTTTAGAAATCTATAACCTATAATTGCAAATTCATAGTCATGAATGTTCTTATAAAAACAGAAATTACTTGAAACGTATTTATAAAAATATTAAAACAGTTTAGAGGTATTTCTAATATGAGCAAAATAGTTCTTTCAACATAAAACTGATGTTGAGTGTAAAAGAATAATAGAAAATGTATATAGAATTTAAAATTACTGTTTTACAGATCTCTGTGCATATAAGAATGTAATTTTTAAAGAGATTATAAGGAATATTATTAAATGTAAATTATTTGAAAAACTTAATCTATAATAAATACTTTTTCCCCTATTGAAAAAGATCACGTGAATAATTTACGTAAATTATTCATGTGATTTTTGTTTCATTTCATCACGTGAATTATTTAGGTAAATTATTCACGTGAATTTTATATTTTTAATATAAGAAGTATTTCAATAAATGTAATCTCTCAAATCAAAAGTATTTCAATTAGATAGACAGATATGTGTTTATTTGTAAAAGTTTACAAAAAGTGATACAATTAATATGATTTTTCAAATAAAATATGAGTCACTAGAAAAAAATTTGTGTTTCATTTCATTACGTGAATTATTTACGTAAATTATTCACGTGAATAATTCACGCAAATAATTTACGTGAATAATTTACGTAAATAATTCACGTAATGAAATGAAACACAAATTTTTTTCTAGTGACTTATATTTTATTTGAAAAATCATATTAATTTGAATACTTTTAATTTACAAAATCATATTAATTGAAATACTTTTGATTTGAGAGATTATATTTATTGAAATACTTTTTATATTAAAAATATGAAATTCATGTGAATAATTTACGTGAATAATTCACGTGATGAAACGAAACAAAAATCACGTGAAAAATTTACGTAAATTATTCACGTGATCTTTTTCAATAGGGTCCTTATCTTTACATTTTTTGCATTCAAATGACGTTTATACGTTACCGATTTTAAACCTAGAAATCGGTAACGTATAAATGCAATCAACAGAACAAAAGAACAAAAATAAAAGATGTTTTTTACTTTGATTGTTTATCAGAATTGAAATTGAGTTTGAAAGATAAATGCTCCTTTGGTTTAAATGATTGTTTGAAAAAGAAAACGTCTTGAGAAGGTGTTTTTCAAAAAACCTCTTCAACATTTGAAGTTTTAAGAGTTATCTTTTATCGTCAAAATAACTTTTTTTAAACACATAAATTTGGTTCGAATGCTCTAATCTTTATAAAATATGGAGGATATTCTTGAAAGCACGTACTTGAAGAATACACAATAACAAATTTTACGGTATTGTAGACTTACATGAGTGAAATTTACCTCTCTTAAGTATCTCTTTCTTTGTTGTTAAATGTAAGACAATGTATATCACTCGAACAATAAGTACATCGTGTAATGATTTTAACTCTAATCAAGTGCACAAATCTTTAGTATCAAAGTTTTATGATGACTACTCTTGATTTTTGAGATTTTTTGGTTGACTCCCAGAATTTTATAAATATTATTTTTCATTGATCATTCAATAATGATCGGGGAATATAATGATGGTCGGCAATATTGTAAAACTGTTGAAAATATATTTATATTCCGAAACAAGTATGCTCTGAAAAAAAATAAAAAGCTTCAGCTTTGTTATCAAGTAGTTATTTTTAATAGTTAAAACATAAGTAATATTTTTTTTTAATAAATTAATATTATATCATTATGATGAAAACTTCTGAACATCATTAATCAATATCAAATTAAAATTATATAAATCTTAAGTTTTTTAAAATTGATGCGATGAAAGTACGGTTATGATTCTTCATACCAATAAATATTAACAATTGAAAATAGTTTTGACGTAAAAATTTATTTTAGTATTATTCCTGATAATTTAACAATAAAAATTATGATTCAAGTCTTTAACAGCGAATAAAACTAATGAATTTGTTCCTACCTTAACAATAAAACCATTCTATCAACTCGAAAAGCGAGTCCGTATAAAATTAACGGGAATAAAGTACTTTATTTCCACTAAATGAGAAGTTTATGAAATTTAATAAGTTACTAAAATTTGTAATTAATGAAATATAATATTGAAGTAATTATTAAATGAACTAATAAAAATAATTAGAAAAGTTTAAAACTTTTTAACAATTATCGGTTTATTAAAACATTTATAAAATTTTAATATTAATATTTCAATTTTCTTTTCGATTAGCCCCGCTTGTAATGAAATAGAGTGGCGACTGTTGAAGTAAGAATAAAGCTTATTATCAAATTTGCGAGTAAAGTCTATTTCTCCCTAGTTGCACAATGTAATATTCGACTTTTGTTTAGTTTTTAAACGCAAATTATTTTTTTTTCCAGTATTGATAAAATTGTATTTTTGCTGAACCAAATTTTTATTAAATTTCTTACATTAAAAAAAAAGTAAAATAAAACACTTAAACTAAAGAAATATTACATCTCGCAATACGCTATGATGAAAAATTTTTTCAACACCCTATATAATTCATTTTTCAGAAAAAATATTCACTTCATTTTTCTCCTTTTTTACCTTCAACTTCACGACCAAATCCCATTCATCTCTCCGCAGATTCTGACTCACCCTATACATCAAGTAATCCCTATTCCATTTGTAACTGTATCCAAGAAAACACAGCCATCTGGCAACGAGCATAAGCTGGAAGTTTTAAACGCGCACGTGTTTGTATTTTGCGCGCGCGTCAAACACGCGTATATACAACAACGCGGACTGTTTAAGGGTGTGTTCATCAGTTCGCTCTTTCTTTATAGCCGCCCCGTTATGCGTATATATACTTAACAATAGAACGGCGGGGCCTATTTTTTTCCCCTCTTTTTTTTCAATCCAGAACGCAACGACAATGACAATTTTACTCGTATATATGTTGCTTGGTAAAGGTATAGGGGCGGGTTCAGGTAGAGTTTTACTTGAGCTAAGTTTTAGATTTTTCTTCTTTCTAGATATTTTTCTTCTCGCTTTTTTTCCGCGTTTTTTTCTATCTTTCAAGCATATTCGGTTTTTATTTTTATTTCCTTTAAGTGTGTAAGCGCAGCTTTGAAAATCGGATGTTCGTGGTTGTGTTTATACCTGCGGGTATATATATTAGTTGAATTGTCAGATTTTGGCCAGTTCGAGGACTCTCCAGAAGATTTACGATTCATATTTTTGTGGGATACTGAAGATTGGATTTAAGCCAGTAAAAGATTTTTATGAGTAGCAATCGGCGCCTGTAAATTTTTTCCTTATTATTGGTGTTTTTCAAGGTCGTTTTTCTATGGGGTTATTCAAAAATCTTTATTGCAGTTAATTGCTGAAAAAGGATAAAAAAAATTTTTTTATTTATTAAACGATGTTTAACTATTTAAGAAAAATTTGATCAATTTGCATAACGATGTTTTAACAGAATCAGTTATCTGGAAGCTATATACAAAAGATTTAACCCCCTTTGAAAAGTCAAAATCAAATGATTGTTCAGTGACCCCTTAAAATATCGTTTCACATAATAAGTGGTATGATTGAATTAATTACACTTCAATACGACGCGCCATGTGATATGTAAATAGAAACCAAACATGCAACGCTAACAATTAGTTTCATCCCTAGATTCAATGCTTAATGTATGTGAATTTTATTTTAAAGAAATTAATACTATGGTTGATTATTTACATTTTCTTCCAGATGTATACTCGGAAAAAATTTTTTGATAAAAATCATCATAACTATAGTAATAATCCTAGGACGTAGTATAATCGGTAGACATGTTATACTTGCATTTTATAATTTTAATCTAAAAATAGATTAATATTTATCAAGATAACTTTTTATTGTAACGCCCTAGCATTGTCGTACCGGCCACGGTGACATTAATTAAAAAGTTCTTTTGGCATAGATGTTATGCTAATACATATGAATGCAATTCCAATGTATCAATACAAAGAAGAAGAAAAAATTTAAGAATTGCCTGAGGGTTGATAGAAGATATGTATAAGGAGACCCGAAACAGGTAACGCTCGGGAATATTGATGTCCTCTTATTGTGTCTCGAATTGAGCGAAAAAGTCTCTAGAAGCAAAAAGAGCCTTCTACTTAAGCACGCTCTTTTGAAATCAATGCAAAATCTATTTCTTGATGGTTGAAAATATTATTTTGAAAAATTTATTTTCATCAAAAATATCTACTGGCGGTTAACGTTTGCTCATTTTAATCAAAGTAAATGGTTGTATTTACAAAATTTATTTTTATTTACATTTTAAATTGTCATTTTTGGAGATTTCTAATATTTATTTTTAAAATATTTATGTCCAAAAAGTGACAAAAATAACGAATATTTGTAAGAATAATAACCCTGGTAGAAAATTGAACATATTTTGAGCAGAATTTCTAGTCTTATTTAAAAATACTGTTGAAAGAACTTCTAGAATTTCTAGATAAGTGTTATTTTAACTTTCTTTGACCAAAAATTCTGACCAAAATGTGCTCAATTTTCTACCAGGGAAATATTGGACTTTTAATTAATCAGATCGATTTGTCACTTAATAAAGATAAGAAATTACATTCTAAAATCGATAATCAATGTATTATTTTCCTTGAAAAAGTCCGAAAATTCAGTTTTTTTATTCCTTAAATAAAGATATTTTATCAAATTTCAATATATATCCTGGAGCAAAAGAAAAAGGGATCGCATCTGTCACGCACAGCAAACTTATTGCTCGATTAGTTACGCCTGCGTATACCTAAAGTGCGTGGGATAACGTAAATAATTTTTCTTTTATACCTGTAAAAACTGATGATGCTTAAGGCGTGTCTAATGATTCTATGTATTATGAGAGACTTTTCAAAATTATTATGTATTATGAGCTTTTTAAAAATGAACAATAAGAATAATAATTATTAAGTACTAATGACAGCTTAATTTTGAAGCTCTAATTTCTGATAATATGAATTTTTTCTAAAATTTATCATTGATCTATGATTATTTGAAATAAAACACAAATATGAACGGTTCAAAATGTTTAATTTTAAAAATCTTAAATTGATTGTTAAAGATATAGTGAATAATATTATATCATAATGTTTTAATTGATAAAATCATTTTTGGCAAATGGTTTTTATCAATAAATAATGAATCGTTAAATTTGGTACATTATGTTGGAATTAATATTTTCTTGTATGTTTAAAAATAATTTTTTATTTATTTCTAAAAGTTTAAAATACTGTTCAGAATCTACTGATAAAATTCAGTTATAAATTCACTATAAAATCACACCGTTATCGTAAATTAAATAGAATAATAGATTTAGTTCATCAAATTACTGTGCATTTTGAAAAAACAAGATATTTACCGATGAAAATTTTTTAAATTTATATTCAATATTTTAACTCTTTTAGGAGTTATTTATCAAATTAATGAAGAATTTCAATTCATGGAGATGTTTTTATATTAAAGTTTAAACGTATTCTAAAAAAATTTAAAATGTTGGTTAGGAAATGAAGTGTTCAAGATTAATATATATGCTGAAATTAGAGGCTCAGTCAGTAGAGCGATGGATTCATAATCTTGAGGGCTCGAGTTCGATATCACACTCTCGGCGACCGATTGACACAAGCACCACTGTATTCGATACATGTGCTTTGTTCACAAACACACTGAATGGACTTCCGTCGCTAATTAGCATCAAAATGATAGCAAAAATTTAGTAACGTTAAATAAAATAAAAAAATTTTTTAAATATAGTCTCGATTTCACGTAAAAATTTTGAGAAAATTTGTCAAAGGAAAAAATTAAAACTTGAAAAGGTATATTCCTTTATATTTCTCCATTTAGTTAATAAAAATGAATTTTTAGCATTTTTAAATTTTATAAGCGTTATGCATATTCTTTAAAAAGTAAAGAATTGTGATTTGATTGTCAATGAGAATTACTAACAGAAACATTAAATTTAGCTTTTTTGGACTATTATTAACCTTGTAGATGACTCAATACACGATGAACAAATTCATGTAGTTAAATACTTTAGCTGCACGAAAATTCATAAATGTATGTTATTATTTTGTTATTGTTGGCTATGGATAATAATTATGTAAAACATGAAAAGTCCAAGTATTCATAGAAGTCTGTTAAAAGCGATCAAGAATATGAAAATCTAAAAATTCTAGATCAAACATTTCTTGTTTTTTATTTTAAAAATTTCATCATACTGTATTTGCGACTTGTAAATCATGAATTTTATTGAGCATCAGTGTTAAGTGTGATCGTTAACCAATGATTATATACTACACTTATAAATTTCATAGATCCCTGGAAGAAAATTTACCATATCTTAAGCATAATTGTCGGTCAACGCATGTTAAAATGACACTTGTCTAGAAATTTTGTTTAAATTATTTCTAGAATTTCTAGATAAGTCCCATTTTAACATTTGTTGACCAGCAATTATGCCTACAATATGGTCAATTTTCTTCCAAATTTCTACTTAAAATAAGTGAAATAGCTTTTTGTAGAATCTGTACCATATTATTTTACGAATTTATGTTGAAATAAACTGATAATTTTATAAACAATGTTCGTATCTTGAGGTATTTGCGCATTATGCATCGAAAGCTAGATAATTTTTAAATAAATGTCTTATTTCTTGCATACTTCAATAATTTCAATTTGACGTTAAGGAAACGTTTAAAAATATTTTATCAGGCCTCTGATTATTGTGATTCGATCAATTGATTGTAAAATACAAGTCGCAAATGTTTACTTTTTTGGAATTATCGGCAAAAAAGTAAGCGATAAATTCGCTAAAAAGTATATGTATCCCAGTGAATTAAATATCATGACAAGCAAAATTTATATTATCCAAAATAATTCAATAAAATATGTGTACTGCATGAGTTTTGGTTTTACAAATATTTGAAATGTTTAAGATACAATCTTATCAAAAATTAAATTCATGAAAGATAAGAATATCCTGAAAGTAGATTTGTAAAAATTTGTTTTCTATCGTTGAAATATTCGCAGAATACTCTTCAAAACTTCTTATATCTTTTTATTCAATCTATTTCTATATTCAATATAAATTTACGATTGAATCTTAAAGTTGTGTTTTAAGATCTAATTATTAAAAATTTAACTATTCGTCATACATAAAAATGTATTATTACATCCCAAATTGAGTATCTCTTACTGTTGTGTAGCATTAAGAATCTTTATATGTTCAACAGATGCATTTTGAAATTATCTTTAGAAATTTACTTTAAATGTATTGTCCAAATGTAAAAATGTTTTTCTTATATCTCTCTTAATACTTTAGGAAATATAATAGTTTCTTTTAGTATAAAATATATTGAGGACCTTTTTTTTTATATTTAAGAAAAAGAAAATATTAGCCTGTCATAAATAACTTTAATTGCATTTTTTAATCTTGCGTTAAATATCTGTTAATTTTCATTTTAAAAGAATTTTAATTTGACAAACAAGAATATAAATTCGTCAAATTTTTTGTAAGTTTTCTTCAGTCAACCGATTCCTTTGTTGTATTTGAACCCTTATATAAAAAAAAGGGTACAGAAACACTCTCGCGTTCACGCACATACGGTGAACACTCGGGACAGGCAGCCTAAAATGACCTATGGTCAAATCGCGTATAATGTTAACGCCGATATTGAAAGAACCTGACTCTCAATTGTTTTTACTTAAATCTTTCGACCGAGCAGAAAATATTTTGAATGTTTTTTATAAAAAGAGGTTGGCTTAGGAAAGCAATACTTTTCTAAGAGTTTTTTTTTTTTGGAAAAAAGTTAGTCTATCAGCACATCTCCCAAGAGAAACACATAAAAACTTTAAAACTGTTATTTTAATTTGTATTTTCATACTTTTCACTGTATTAAATCCTTATTAATATTTTAAATTTGTGAATATTTATTTTCGTATTCCTTCAACAAAAATAATTACATTGGGTTAAGTCTCAATGTAATGTTGTAAAAAATTGCGTAAAAGACGAGACTTACAACCTCGTTTAATTAATTATATTGAAAAAAGACGTACAACCAATCCATGGTCCTTAACGAGTTGGATTTAATAAATAGTGTTTTTGACTTATAAAAATAAAGAACATTGACTTTAAATTCAAACCAGTAAAAAGTGAACAGGTAGAGAAATGGATAATCGGATTTAATCTGGAGGAGCCAAGTTCGAATCCCGCTCTCGGTAGCTGATTCATACAAGCATCATGTGTTTTGTTTGTAAACTTATGATCCATCACTCACGTGTATAGTATTTAAACATGTGGTCAAAAAGTGGAGATGTCATCCATTCGAATATCGCGCACGTTTATCAGTGACCAAAAGAAGGCCTGGCCATAACACCACCACGTGTACAAGACATATCAACACTTTTAAAGGTGGAGTAGGTAAAATAGTATACATTTCAGCTAGTTAAAGGTTCGCGGGTATACACGGCATACATACATATATAACAAGGGGGATGGATTGCGGGGGGGCTTTTTATATAGATATATATATATATTCCCTATCTTTGTCTTTCCTTTATCGAGGGGCGCTCATACAGCCGCCAATAGCGATTCGTGTAGGGTACCGCCCCACACGCAGAGTTTGTGTTACCTTACCATTTATACATGTATATATGTATACATATAAAACTCTCCTTTCGTTCATGCGCAGGAGAAAGAAAGAGAGCAAGAGAGAGAGAGAGAGAGATGGCTTTATATAGGTAGTAGTGTTTTAACGCTTTGCCAGAGCACTTACTCCTCTCTCTTTTCTTGTTCCTTTTTAAGAGAGAGCGTGGCCTTTATTAGAAATCCGCCTACGATTTTAGAAGGAGGTTTGGCTGGTGTGTGTGTCTGTGTGGGGTTCAAAAAGAGAAGGCGGAATCTATCTCTCAATTTTGTCTTTTGGCGGGAAATACCATGAAATTACAATTCAACATAACCTGTAATTATCAAGTAATTTATTTCATTTTTATTTTTCATTTATAACATCTTATTGAAAATTATTTTTACGTAAAGATTATGGTTTCCGTAACTATTTTTCCGAAATATTTCAAATATCTTGAAATTTTACCGTAACATAGTAATAGAACACGACGTTCTTTTACGTACGTTGTCTATTTGACCCGTTATTCCGAAAACATATGTTCAGTATATATGTATATATATATGAAGTGAATGACTGTCAAGAAAGACAGAGAGACATGTGGAAATAAATGTGAGTAAGATAACACCGGTATATCACAATATAACAGAGTTGTGGTCCGAAAGATCAGTGTGTATCGATTGGACGTTGTATTTCATGCTTCATGCCCACTGTGCGCCAGAGAGGGCGAGGTAAAAGTCTTATAGAATAGAGCGAGAGAGAAAAAGAGAGAAAGAAAGAAGGAAATTACGCAGTGCGCAGGACATAACATATAACGATGGGCGTCGAACCGACGCTTCTAACTTTATAACCGACCCACTATTTCTCTCTCTCTCTTTTTCTCTATCTTTATCTTTCTTCCACTTACTGGTTAACTACATTGTACGAGTGTATGAGTGTAAGTAAAATCTTTAAAATATGTAATGTTAACCCTCGCTCGCGGCGCGGTTGAAAATGTATGGGTTGATAGTGTAGTTGTGAGGGCGTGTGTTAAAACCTCGTTCCCGTATATATCTCACGAATTTTCAATGTCTAAAAAGTAACCAATGACAATGATGTTGCTGCTGGCTCTTGGGCCCTATTATACTTTTTTATTTAACAAAATCGAATACACGAAACGTGCACAGCGGGAGTTTCAAATGCTTAGGCTGAGTATTATTAAAAAACAGGTTTTAGAAGAGCATCTCGACTTTTAGGTACATTTTATCAAATTCTTTTTTATTACATTTTACAGTCTTGAGATTGTCCATTATAACTATTAATATTTTTTTATCTTATATGAATATAATTGTTGTACACGTGTAAATCGAACGTAAACATTATTTTTAACTAGATATTTAGAAAAAACTTAATAACAAAAAATCTTAATGTCGAATAAATTGTCATATGTTGCTTACGTTATATAAGTATAAGCCAATTTAAAATCAATCATTTTGACAGCTGTTCTTATGTATGGATATAAATTGTAAGAGGAAAAAAAATTCAAGAAGAAAAAGTGCACGGCCTTCAATTTATTTAATTTTTTTTTACCTTGATCAATCTAACATAAGGTTTGTTACTTCTTTTTTTTCACAAATAGTAAACCGGAGAAATCGGAGCAACGTAAGGTTTTTTTCCCAATCGATTATTTGATTTCAATGAATTTTTTTAAATTAATCGTTGTTGACTACTGTGAAAACATAAAACTTAAGGAATTACATTGGGCTCAACCTCTCGTATTAGAATTTACATCTTGTCTTTATTTAATTATTGTTGTGAATGGTGTAGTGAATTAGCCAGTGTTTGGTGGAAAAACAGCATAATAGTATTGTTCATCGGAACAAACTTGTGTCTACAGTATTATATTACATTACCGTCATAGAACCGTCAGAAACTATAAAAATCAATAATATTTTATATCCTCAATTAAAAATTAATAATTGATCTTTTTTTAAATATTTCAAGAGTATTTAATCTTTAAAAATGATTAATAATTTAATATTAGTATTAAAAATCAATGAAAATTGACAGTCATTAAACTTATAATGCTTATTGTAAACACCACTAGATAGCATCATAATCGCGCGTTCTCTTTGACCATTCTATTTCTGTACTGTAAACGCTATATGAATGTGTATATATGTATATATGTGAGTGTGTGTTTTCTCTCCTCCAAACTACTGTGCGTTTATTTTAGTTGCGTGTGTGTCGCTTTGGGGATAGCTGAAAAGGCGTCGCACACGGAAAAGGCGTCCTCTCAGAAACGACACACCTATTCTTTACTCTCTCAAACAGCGCGTTGCTCCTTATACATTCTACAAAGTACGTATACACCACATTTCCCCAGTCTTTCTGTTTCTTTCTTTCTTTACTTTTTTTTCTCTTTTCTTTTTCTTTTTTTTTCATTATCTTCTCCCTACTTCTTTAGTGTTAAAATCTTATTTCTTGTTTTTGTATGTATGCATCATACATATATGTGTTCTAAGTGCAATTAAGTCTTATAACGCTTTAAGAATGAAATTTATCCTTTGCTGAATTTTTTTTGCAGGTGCCTCAGAGAATATATAGATATATATGCTAAAAGCGGCGGGGGCAGCTCTCAGACCTTGGATGTGCTATAAAGCATAAGTGAGAGTCAACATACTGTATATGGATGTGTTTTTTCACTAGTGTTGAGTTTAAGAATTTTTTTAAGAAAAAAAGAAAAAGTGTTGCTCTTGTAGGTGCTATACATGTGTACTGTGTGGATTTTTGAAGATTACTATTAATGTTTCAAGTGGAAGTTGGAGGTGGCTAAATTAATGACTATGCTATACGAGTTGATACAACTTTCTTAAAATATCTCCAGAGTATAAGACTTTAATCTGGTTGGTTTATTTGGCGGCTTGGCTATCCGAGTAACAGTTTATTTGAGAGAAATATCTATATACAGCGATAGCAGTACTGAACGCAGTTGAAAATTTTTTAATCTGTGCATTATGGCACAAGAAACAGAGAATAAGCAACAAGACAAGGTAGAATTTTTAATTTTATACTTATATTATTTTAGTTAATAAAATAATGTTAACTTTAATCTAATTTATAAATCAACTATTATGCATATGTTCATTTCGAATAAGTGGCACATATAAACGAAGATTCAAAATCTAAATATAGATATCATAATTCTATAAAAGCTGTGTTCCATTACTCATTCGAGAGTTTCAAGAACATTAAAATTAATTTTACCATCCATTATATCACAGAAAAATAATATTTAAAAATAATTCATAATATTAAAAATTAAATTTAAAATAGTAATGCAATAAATACTAGTTTCAGAAACAAAGAGCATTAAAAGCCTTTTATTAGAATGAATTATCAGTGATTTATTGTTTCGAAAACTTGATGATAAATCAATTTGAAATATATAAATTATTTGTTTAAAAGCGACAATAAAATTTAATAATAATATAGTTAAATCAAAAACCTTAATAACAAATGATTAATTAATATTAATAAATATTTTGAGCACTATCTCAAATTATTGATTCATCAAACAAATAAATCATATAAATTAGATTTTCCAATTTGTAGAAAATAATAGTATTAATTTTAAATTCATTAATGTAAAGTTATTTAAAAAAAATTTTCAAATTCAATATTTAATAAAAATTAGTAAATCTTTTAAACTACATTATTCATAACATAAATAAAATTTTATTATAAATACAATATAAATAGAAGATTGTATAGGTGTCTTCAGAAAAACAAAATATATATGATCCCAAATCTCGCTTGCGAAACGATACACGAAACTCGTCATTCTTTCACCTCTTGTGTACACATATATCGATGAATTTTCGCGTGCTAACTGATGAAATCGGCCAGCTGGCTTGAGTTTAATTTTAATGCCAAAAGAAAACCACGTGTTATGTGTACCAAGCAAACGCACACCGGTCACGAGACATGCACAAAACAATATACATATACACAAAACAGAAACATTACAAAAGACAGAGAAAAAACATATATATGTATAAAAAAGAGAAAGAGAGTAAATATACAATATTGTAGGTGGTCTTTTTGGAAGAAGCCACGTGCCTCGACATCACTACTTGGCTAGGTGGAGTCTCTCTCTCTCTCTCTCTTTTTCTCTCTTTTGCTCTAACTCTCCAGTGGGTGGAGGCTGCAAAACCTCTTTTGATGTTCCTCTCTTTACTCTTTCTCTCTCTCTGTTCTGTTATCTCGTGGGTAAGGCTTATAGTATGTATATATAGTTAGTTTTCCTCGTGGGGTGTTCATGAGAGAGAGTAAAGAGAGAGAGAAGAGAGAGAGAGAGTGGGCGGGTGTGGAACACTTCATCCCCCTTTTTAGAGCTCAAACTCATAGAGAGAAAGAGAGAGAGAGCAGCTAAAACATTATATACGTGTGTATGTGTATGCATGTATATATAGGGGGACAGGACGCGCGCACATCTGGTACCTCCCTTTTTCGAGGGAGAGAGAGGCGGATGACTCCGAATGATGATGTCATGACGAGGAGACCGCGTGCTCTCGTGATATCAACCTTTCTGTTCATTCATGATTTCAACTTTCGTCAAACAAAAAATACAAAATTGTTCCGTAGTTTCAAGTTTTGGTAGAGGATGATGAGTTAGTTTGTGAAATTTAACTAAAGACTCCCGATTAATAATGCTAATATTAATTTCGTATGGAAATTTTATTATTGAAATTTCTAAATTATTATAATTTATGTATCAGCAGGTTTTCTACAAAAAATATAAATTTATAAAATTTGCGAAAAAAAAATTAATCTTATGAAGCTTTAGATTTAGGATTTTATTATTTTTAATTTTATTTAACGTCTCTGTATCTGATATCATTAAGATGCTAATTAACGACGGAGGTTTTCAGTATGTTTGTGAACAAAGCTCATATATCTATACAGTGGGGAGTTTGTATCAATCGATCGCCGAGAACGGGATTCAAACTCGAGTCCTCCAGATTATGAATGCATCGCTCTACCGACTGAGCCACTGACGACCTCGAATGTATTTTATATTAAGTTTCATATTATTATACTCTTTTTAGTAATTTTTCATCATTCGGTATTTGCATCAGTAATTTTAAAATACCCTTAAAACATCAATTAAATAAACTATAAATAAAATTTAATTTAATTCTACTCAATAGAAAAATTTGAAAAGAAAACTGTCTGAAATGACTTTCCAAAAAAAGAAAATTAAATTTAAAAAAAGGATAAAGAAAAGCATCATTGTCAAGAAGAAAAGAAAAAGATCAAGAATAGAAAGAGAAAAAAAAGGTGCTTGTGTACGCTCGTTCGCTGGATATTATTTTTCGTATACATGAGCGAGGGTCGTTTGAGAACATATAAGTGGGCGGGTGCGCGCGTACATATAGCAGAGAAAAAAAAAAAGAAAAGAAAAAAAAAAGGGAGAGAAAGAGCGAAGAGAAAGGAGAGATTGTGATGTTGAGCCGTGTACATAAGAGTAAGGCCCTTTTTATACTATACACATTTCCCCCTTTTTTCGCGTTCAAGTAGAACGTACATATATATGTGTGTATTTATATACGTACACGGGCGGCGGTAACTCCCCCTCTAATTCCTTGCGTGTTGGGCGGCGTATAGCATATACGTACGTATCACAAGTACACATGAGAAATATAAATGTACATGTAGGAGTTTGTGTATACGTAGGTGCGTGCGGAGCTCGAGAGATACAAAGCTGAAGGTACGAAACACGAAGGCTGCCTGACTTGGAGTTGTAAATGGATTATATACCGGGTGGATTTTGTATTTTGGATTTATACATGTATGGCTTTTTTTTTCTTAGAAAGTTAAATGCACAGATTTTTTTTCTTTTGAGTAATTTAATACTTTGATAATATTTAAAATAGATATATCACAGTAATTCGAGATTGAAAAAAATATGTTTGATGTAAGATAAATTTTCAATTGGAAATATTTAACTAAAATGAAAGGTTTTATATTAGAAAATATTCCAAGAGCTTGATTAAAATTAGTAAAAACTTTCAATATGTTAATTTAAAAAATAAAAGGTCTAATAATTTCAAAACATAATACCGATTTATAAAAATAATTTTTCAATAATAATTTAATTCGATATTACGAGTTTCTAAAAAAGAAAAAAATAAATGTTTATCCATCAAAAATATTTGTTGTAAAAAACAATATTTCAGCAAAGATCATAAAACTAAAAAAAAATAGCCCTTCCTCACAGCAAGCTCAAAACTATCATCAAGATAACGATCGTTTCCATGTGCACATCCCCCTACATTTAAACCGAGTCATTAAACTCTATAATCGTTCTCTTTCTCTCTATACTCATAAAAGATGAATTCCATTCTCCAATGAAATTACCCTTAAAAACTTTTGTATTCCTCTCACCTGCACTCTATAACCATTCATACTTCAATTAAATTTGACATTATTTCTTTAAAAATTAAAAATAGTAAAATAGCAATCTAAGAAATCGTTATACGATCGGTGCATAACGTGCAGAGGCCGTACAAAGTTTTATACGAAGATTGTGTGTAGGTATGTGTATGTGTGTATGAAGGCGTTACCCAAAGAGGGCACGTACATGTACATAATCGTCCTCCCTCTGGCGTGTGTATAACACGTGCTTATGCTTTTCCCGCGCGTATAGCGTGCATATGCATTTATATACGTATATTGGTAAATAAATGTACAATATAGCCACTGGTCTTACTACAGGCCGAGTTTTTTTCTCTCTCTTTCTGTAACTATCTTTTTTCTACAAAATGTAGGCTGTTTGTATACTTCAAGTTTGGAGGAGGGGGGAGAAGAGGTGGTGAATTTTATTTCAAGGGGACAAATACACATCAAATGTTTTATAAGACTCTCCTCTTTGAGGTGTGACTTGAATTTTACTTATGCACTTGCCTTGAAAATTTAAATTTTAGAAGTTACGAAGTTTAATCTAATCAATTTTTGTAAATTTTAAGAAATTTTCATAATTAAAGATTAATTTTCGAATTATAATTAAGCTTTTTTTTTCTAAAATATTTTCTTTCAACACAATTTCAAACAAATAATTTAAAACCCATTTATATCATCGACTAATAAAGTATAATTTTACCAAATTTTAAATAGGCTATATTTATTTACATATTAAAATGAATATACACGAATAAAATTGATTAATATAATATTAAATTTTTATATTAAGAAAAAAATAAACAAAACCATTTACAATATATAGAGCAACAAGAAAACTTACGAATCGCTTCTATATCCACAGGAAACCGGCTCTTCCTGTAAGCTTAGCAGGAGGATAGCTGTCTAGTCTGAAATTCTACTCTCTGAAGCCTATAAAACAGCAATAATTTAAAAAAAAATTAAATTAACAAAAATACAAAAAAATATACAAATATAAAAAAAGGCAGACATTATTTAAGAAATCGTCAGAATGAAGCGAAGTCTTGATGGCAGAGCTCTTACGCAGGTTAGAACACAACACTTGTTCGCTCATCGTGGCTATTAGATGTTCTAATAAAGCAATAAGAAAAAAATTTTTTTTTTCAATGCTCCTGCTTATGATATGTCTTGTGATATGTCTGCTTTTTGGTTTTTTTATATTTTATTTGGTGGCTTTAAAGGCTTTGTGGGCTGCATTAATAGTTTTGTCCCTTTTCTTGGTTTTTTTCACTTTGTACATATTTATTTATATGAATGTTTTTTTGTATGGTTTCTTTGAATCATTATTTTTAAAGTCATATTTTTTATGAATATCTTACCGATCATCTTTCATAAATTATGTCGATTTATGTGTGAGTGTTTGTACGATTTGATAAACAAGTGATTCAAACTATACTATGGTTGAGGTATACTTTATTTCTTCACATTTAAAGAATGCATAATTTCAAAAATTGATTTTTTAATAAATTTTTTTTTCATTTATGCACATACTATATTTACATAATTTTGCCAAGTTAGACAAAGTTTGATGCAGAATTAATGCACTAATTATTAAAAACAAGTAAATGGTATGATGGTACTCTAAATTATTCGTTCTTCCTGCATCCTAAATAAGCCTATAAAATTGTTTTAATCCTTTCATACGGTTATGGTGCACATAATTATGGCTGAACATAAAATAAAAAATTTTTAGCATCACACTTTTTTTATTACTCTTACATAAAACACGATTGTTTAGATGGTATAAGGTAATTTCTGCAACAAACTGCTTTTGCTCCATACACTGCTTTACAATCCTTGCACATGATGATAAATATTAAAAAATAATCATTAAAAATCTATTGAAAAAAAAGATAATAAATTTAATTTATAAATCAGGAGGAGATTGAAGAAAATGAACAAGCCCAAGCTCAAGCTCAAGCCCAAGCCCAAGCCCAACAGCAGCAAGAAGCTGTTGAACAACAGCAGCAAGCATTAGAGCAACAAGGTATACCAACTCAGATACGTTTTCTCAACGCCAATGTGCTTCAACAATTGCAACAACAACAAGCGGCGGCAGCTGCAGCAGCAGCTCAACAGCAAGCCCAGCAACAAGATGTACAACAGCAACAACAACCACAAGTTATTACGTTACAGCAATTGCAAAATTTTATGCCGTTACAGCAGCAACAAGCCGATCAACAGAGAGCTCAGACTATTTCGATGCAAGCACTGCCGCAACAGTTTCTTCAGGTAACTTTAATTTTTTTTATAAATTTACATTTTAAATGGATTTTTTCGATTTTTTTTATAAAACAAATATTTTTAGTTAAAAATAAAAAAAAAAAGCTAATTGATAATCAAATGGTGATTATAAATGAGGGTATTCTGACTGCCCATCTTTGTTTATTTTTATTATTATTAACTTGATCGTAAGACCGATAAAACTATGCTTTAATTTAATCATAAAGTATTATACTATTTAATAATGTTATTAATTCAAAGTTTAAAAAGGATCGCCTTATTTAAAAGTAATTTCAATATCATGATATCAACTCCACCAATTATAGCAATATTATATTATTAAATTATATATCAAGTTAACGCGGCATTATCATAGCGAAGATTAAACTTTCCCACCTGCTTATTAAATCCATGACTAGGAATTATCTCGAAAATTATTACTTTTGAGTTTTGATGAGATTTGAATATTAAGCAGATGAAACTTTCCGGCTACACGAAAGCAGTTCATTAGATACTGTAATGCACTTGATTATAAGTATTATAGCATCAGAGAATTTACAAACTTTTATTCTGTAGGGAAGAAAAGCTTGATATTTACGTTAATTTTAAATATGAATAAAGATTGTTTATTTACTTTTAACATTCATATATTGAATTTTAATCTTATATTTAATGATACATTGTATTGATATAAAGATTATTTTAAACAAAAAAAAATTATTAACTTCTTTCAATGTTAATGTTTAAAAAATCTAATAATTATCATAATTAAATATAGAGCTTATAATAAATAAAAGTCATAGTTAAAGCCTTATTTATTTAGCTAGATATTTTCAATGTAGATTTCTTTAAAACTGTACAGTCATAAATGGAGAAGAGGTGAAAGTTTAAAAGGTCCTAATGATAAACTTGTGGGGGTTTCATCTTCAGAAGATAACGTTACGTCGCGGCGACTCACACAAAGCTTGCGTTTCAAATTGTATCGACGCTGAGTTATTCAGTTTTAAGTGAAATTTTAAAAAGTAGTCTTTTATTTTAATATTATTTTTAATTATTCAATTAATATTTTTTTATTTTTTTTATTTTTTATTTTGTAACGTTTTTATTTGAATCAATACGCAAAATTAATGTCGATTTTTTCGGTCAACATAAACAAAAATTGAAGATTATTGAAATGGTGGCTCTTTTGAAATGGTGCAATTTTAATAAACAGTGTTAAGAGTAATTGTTTAAAGTGAATTTTTATATGAAAATATTGAAATCCAGTTTTGAGTGAATTAATAAATTTAATTTTTCTATCATGAATTTAAAAAGTATATATAATTATTACCTTGAGTATAAATATTCTTATTTTAAGAAAATAGTAACAAAAAAGTTTAAGTCACAGAAAATGTGGCTTAAAACTGAAATTATTGATGAAGAATTAATAGAATGGAAAGAGGTATATTTTTAAAAAAATTCAAAAACCAAAATTAATTTATATCATTATTGATTTTATATTTTTATAAAATTATGTAAATATAAATTTTTTTTTATATTAAACAATAAAAGGAATTTAAAAATGAATTAATTAAATACAATATTTACAATGATTGAATAAAAATGAATATTTTAAATTTTCAGGGTGCTCAATTAGTTAATAGCCAAGCACAAGCAGCTGCATTGCAGCAGCAAACCCAACAACAGCAATCACAGAACCAACAACAAACTCAACAGCAACAGCCACAACAAACACAATTAAGCTATAGCGTGATACCACAAATGCAAACAGTTAATATAGATGGACAAGAAGCATTATTTATACCATCAGCATCGGCTGCACATCAACAAACACAGCCCACCATGCATTTTACAGCTAATGGCCAACAACTTCAATTGGCTGGTCAACAAATTCAACTTGCTAATGGACAAACTATCATTAATCCACATCCTGTTAGTCTTATAAGAGCACCAAATGTATTTCCAACATCGATTATACAAAATCTAGGTGGACAAACTGTACAGCTACCAACAGGTTAGTTGATTTTTTTATACTAACTTTTTCTAAATCTTTTGGTGGCAATTATTTTAACTGCTTTTAAATTTTTATTGTAATATTTAATTGGGTTTTTGGAACTTTTTTAATATTTATTGGGGTTTTGGAATTATTGCTAATTGTTTATGCATATCTTCATGATTTTATGAATTTCCTATTTATGGAATGTAGAAAATATGCTGTTTTGCTATTGTCATAAATAATAAAAAAGAATCTCACATCAAATTTTATTTGATATTTAGAAGAAATATCTTGTCATTAATTTTTTTCAGAATTTTTAATATATTTAATTACAAATATCTAAAAATAAAGCGTGTATAAATAATTTAAAAATTTTCATTTCAGTCATTAATTCTTTAATTTAAAATGAAACATTGATTTTTTTATTTGATTTTGCAATTTATTGTATTTTATTAATTTATCGAATTTTATTAAAAATACAAGATTATTTAGTTTATTACGAATATAAAAATACATTGAATTCACATATTTATAATAATCTAACACTCACATTTTTTAATGTTTGTATTTTATGGCACCTTCTTTGATTCATCCTGCAAACTTAATTAAACATAGTAGCATTACATAAACTACTAGAATAATGTTGATTTCATCATTTTAATTTATTTAAAAACTTACTCACCATTATTCTTCTATGCTATGCACACTTAATACTCACTGCTTTTTTCATTAATGATTGAGTTTATTGTTCTGCTTTTGTTCTCTTTATCTTTTGGGAAAAGACCATTTGAAAGATATTGAGGTCGAATTAAATATTTCAGGTCAAAGTGTACAAGTCCGACCATTACAATTTCCAATGCAACAACTTCAACAGACTGTACCAGTACAAGTACCTGTCACTGCCAGTAATGGCCAAACGGTTTACCAAACTGTCCATTTTCCTGTGCAAGCTCTTTCTAGTGTTTTTAATATGCCAACTGCTCAGATGATTCCTCAAATCACACAGGTAAATTAAAATCTTTAAATTTATTTAAAAATTATAAAATGTCTTTATTACTATTTTGAATTTATTTTTTAGCAAATCCCTCAAGTAGCACAAATTATAACGCCTAATGGTCAAATTCAACAAGTTCAAATAGCAAATTTATCTCAATTACAAAGTCTACAGGTAGTTATTTTTTTCATGTTACTCGTTTAATATATACATTTGTACACAACATATTTATGTTAAAAATATTATTTTATAAAAGTTGTACAATATTTTTTTACTAAAAAGTTTAATTTATTTATTCAGTCTCTACAAGGCCAACAAGTAGCTCAACAAGTAGCCCAACAAGTGGCTGCCCAACAACAAGCTGCAGCTCAACAGCAAGTAGTTCAACAAGTTGCTGCACAACAACAACAACAACAGCAACAACAAGTACAACAAGTACAGCAAGTACAACAAGTGCAACAAGTTCAACAAGCGCAACAAGCAGCTTCAACACCTGCTTCTACAGCTTCCACTTGGACCGCGGGCACCAGTACTCCAAATAATGTCCAGGTAATTTTGTCTAGATCAATGTATCTTTTATTTAAGTTAATTTATCAAAGGATTATTTCTTAATGCAGCGGAATTTTTTAAATTCTATTTTAATTATTTTTTGTTTATTTCTATACAAAAATATTAATGATTATTAATGATACCTTATATTTTTTAGGTTGTTGGTATAGGTTCTTTAGGTAGATCTGGTAACACAAATTTAATAACAAAGGACGGACAGAAAATAGATGTTCAATCGATCACCACAATGAGACCGCAACAAGAAGTTCAAGAAAACGAAATTAAAGTTACTAATATTGATGCCAGTCAACTTGCAAATGGTCAAGTTATTCATATTCCTGCTGCTCAAGCTATGCAACAATCTGGCCAGCCTATTAACATTACAGGTACACTTTTTCATTGAATTACAAAAATACTATAAAACTAAATATTTACCGATTTGTTCCTTAACATTTTAAATGTATTTTTATGATAAATAATTTAACATTAAATATTAAATTTACAGGTGCTCAAGGCCAACAAATAACATTAATTCCAGCCTCAGCTTTAACAAGTTTAACGACTGGTCAAGCAGGAGGTTTGATGAGAGGAGTAAATGTAGGTAATGGGGTAATGCAACTTCAACCATCATCTACTATTCAAACTCCGAATGGTCTTTTCCAAACAATTCCTGTACAAAATATCCCAGGTTTAGGAAATATACAAGTAATTTCAGCTGTACAACCAACTACAGTACAAACGATTCAACCTACAGCAACAACTGCACCCACAGTTCATATCGATAATACTAATGATTCCAAATGGCAAATTCTTCAAACAATACAGTCAAATGGTACAACAACTATTGCCACACCACAACAAGTTCAACAACAGACTCAACAAGTTCAACAACAACAAACTCAACAACCTAATCAACAGCACACTACTACTACTGCCCCTACGGGAGATGAAACAAAGCAGCATAGGCGAAGAGTTGCCTGCACCTGTCCTAACTGTGGCGATGGTGACAGGTAATTACTGTATGGGATTATTATTTTGTTTACAATTATATCTGGGCTTTTGCAACATTTAAGGTGATAGTTTAACCATTTTCTATTTTAACATGTTATTCGGATAGAACATTTTATAAATTTTATTAAATACCTATATTCTAAAATATTCTATATAATTATTAAATCTTTAATGTTTTATTGCCTTTGCTTCTTGCTATTCTTTTAAAAAAAAAGGAACGTAATGACAATGTTTATGAATTTTATACTATAGGAATCGTGATATGACGCGTAAAAGGCAGCATGTTTGTCACATACCTGGCTGCAGTAAAGTTTATGGTAAAACATCACATTTACGAGCCCATTTAAGGTGGCATACTGGCGAACGACCATTCGTTTGTAGTTGGATATTCTGTGGTAAAAAATTCACACGATCAGATGAGCTTCAACGTCATAGGCGTACTCATACAGGAGAAAAACGTTTCCAATGCCCAGAGTGTACTAAAAAATTCATGAGATCTGACCACCTTACGAAACATATCAAGACTCACTCTAAAATACGTAGCACGGTTAGTGTAAATTCTAAAAAGGATCTTAATGTTTAACCGAGACTCGTTTGATTATTTCGATCGAGTTTCAATTTTTTACAGGGTAAGCAACCAGTTTTTGTTTGATATATGCACGATTCTGCTGTGGTTTCAAGTTATAAAATAAGTTAAACTTTTGGATCAATGTTTAACTTTTAAGTATTTTAAAAGGTTTTATATTATTTAATAATACTTATTTATGAATTTTAACAGCGTAATTATGAATACTTAAACAATGATTTATTGAAATATCTAAAAGTATTTTAAATATTTTTATAAATCATCTTGTATTTGATAGTCTTTTTCAGTTACAAATTCTGAAAAAAGATAACTGTTATGTGATATTTATAATAATATTTAATTATAAAAATCGTGCACAATTCATTTGTTACGTGTAAAATTATTTCAACATATGAAATGCTTGTTTTACACAATTGAATTAACGTTAAATATTTTAACAAATTTTTGTTGCTTATTATACATTATAATATATAAATAATATTGTAAATAAGGTTTTACCCAGTGAATGATTGAAATTATCTATTAGATATAAGTGAAATTGATCAAGATTATAAAATAACTTTATTCACGAAAAATTATTCAGTTTTGAAGATTTGTCTTACATATCTTGCACATGTATATCTTGATTAATTTCTTTTATAACATATATTTAGGCTTTTGATACTTTTGTTTTGCGAATGGTTGCAAAATAAAAGTATGGCGTTTTTGTTTTTATTTTTTCATCAGTTATTTACCTACTTATTTTATGTTTAACATTTTAACCCTTAATGGTTTTGTTTAATAATTCTATAAATTTTTTAAAACGTCGTTTAAATTTTTACTCATGATGATAAAATTTGTATATTTTCATATCTATATCCCTTTCTTTATCTGCATATTATTCAGAACATTTTTTTAATTAATAAAAACTTAAATTGTAGTATCTGGTGAACTATTTAAAGACAATAGAATTTTCAAACTGAATAATTTAAATTCAAAAAATTAAAATGGAATAGAAACAATTATTTAGATAAATTAAATATAAGATAACTTTAATTTTGTCTTCCTACTCGTTTTCGAATTTCCTTTTTTTTTTAAATCCAACTTTAATTTTTATTAACGTACCTAAAATTTTTATTTTTTAATAGACTGTTCAGTTAGTTCATACACTGGGTAGTCATTCACTGGGTACCTTTCATTCACTGGTCAGTTTACCCTAAACGAAAAGAGAAAAAAGAAGAATAACGCTTTTGGTTAAGTGAGTTCGTTTTGTGTTACTCCAGGAAGCAGCTACGTCGACGCAGGAAGGTTCCTCGGATAGTCAATCGTCAAACGAAGAAAAAATCATAATTGCCTTCCATAAGCCTGAACCTGAGCAGACTGAGCTCATTCTTCCTGAACAAATGGAGATCACCGATAATCAAGCAGCGAATCAAATTACAAACGAATAAATATTCTTTAATCCTGGTGAACAAATTTCTCTGGCAATCTACTAAAAAACTTCTTTATTGATGTTATAATGCAGGTCATTGATTGAATTTTTTTTTTACGTTTAGAAATATCTGCGATTATGATTGTAAAATTTTCTTGAACAATTTAAAGAAATTTTTTTTTAATATTTAAGGTATCAAGATCATCAATTAAGCAATAGTTTTTTATGATCTATACTATTTATGAGATAGATATATGACGTATATTTATCGATTGCTTAAAGAATTTAGTACCTAGATTTTCAGTTTTCTAAAAATCAAACCTTTCAATCGTAATAATCTCTGTACAGAATATTAATTTTTTTTCAATTATATTAATATGAGAATATTTAATTTTTCTTCAACGCTTCACATGTGATGCATAAAAAAGTTTATTTATGTGATGCATAAATTATAACTTACGAAAGATGTTAATTTTCAGATATCCATCGTAAAAATAATTTAAAATCGTTAAATTTAATAGGAAATGTCGTTAAATAAATTATAAAACTATAAAACATTAAACTTTATATAAACAGTACTTTTAAAAAACATTAATAGTCCAGATGAAAAAAAATCTGTCGTAAACTGCTGTAAAGTTATATAAAAATTTGAAGACGGACAATACAATATAACATTTCATGATGATCAAAAATTGATAACATAAAATTGAAAATATATTACTATTTTTAATAATTTCAATGAAGGGGGAAAGGAGAAGAGGGAAAAAAGAATAAAAGAAAAATTGTTTTTAGTTATTTTGAACAATTAAATGAAATAATATGATAAAATAAAATAATCACGATTGTAGTTACAAAGAAAAACGGAACAAACATAGATTATAAATTAAATTTACATAGAAAATCATAATGTAAAAGACATCCGTCGTAAGTTTAACACTTTCCAAATATAAATTACATATATTTGTGTTGCGGATGCTTATTTTTATTAAACAGCGAGTATAATCAATTCATAAAATAGATAGGAAATCGTCCAAGATGAAAATCAAACCCTGGACCTATCGTATCGGAGACAAAACGCTCAACCACATGAGCCATTCCCACCGATGCCATTGTATTTTTTTGTCACTGCGTAGTACATAGTTTTTATTTTTTTTTAAGTTACGAAGTGGTTTACATAATACTAGAATATATGTAAATTTTATCTAGAACTTAGTTACAACGTAAAGTATGCTTAATTTTTCAATTTAACTTTCCAATATCGGTTCATAGAGATAATTAATTTATTTCTTAGTGTATATATTATAATATATATGCTAAGAAGTGAAAATCATTTATAATAAAAAATTACAAAGTTGTTTCTAAGTTTTGGATATAAATCAATACATACATTTTTTATAATGAAATTTTTTTGAAACGCTGTAAATCTATCATATTCGAATTGAATATGATAACGAAACGCTAATTGATTTATACTGATTTACAAAATTTAAAATTTAATTTAATGAATAAAATGCGAGAGAAATTTTGTCACCAGGACATAGACTTTGTTATTAATCTAAATTTGATAGTTTAGATTATTGAACGAAGTTTAACTAGTCTTCTTTATCGTGTTTTTAAAGGTTACACCAGATCATGTGATACATTTTCGTGCAGACACATTGCATTATTTAGAAAGTAAGAATGGTTAATTTATAGTAAATACAGTTTTTGTGTAGATATTTACGTATTTTTATATTTTTGAATTTGTACAATTTTGTATTATTTTGTATGCAATGTCGATTTAAAAAATTTAATACTTTTATAATAATTTTTTTTAAATGCTTTTTGCATCAAATGAGAATATTGATCTGGTAATAATCATTGAAAACAGTGAATAAAATTCACAAATTGTAAATCATAAAAAAAATATTTGTGCATAACATTGTTTACTGATCAAATAACAGCTAACAGTAGACAATAAGTATATTTTTATAAGAATTTTGTAAAAATTGTATATACGCATTTGCAAATAGTGTACAGAATAATTATGGATAAAATTTTGCACAAAAAAACATTTACACTTTTTGACGTTTTCATCAAAATGATATTGCGATTTTACAACTATTTACTTCACAGGGAGTAAAAGTCTGTATGCTGTGTGTTGTATAAATATTCATTTTCTATTAATGAATATGGGATGATTTATAATTATAAAAAAGTGCTGAAATTGTTAAATAAAATGATATATTGTTATAAAATAAAAAATGTTTCATTTATATTTTAAAACCTTGTCGTTAATACTCGAAAGAGGAATGCGATTTTAAATAACCAAACAGAAAAAAAATTTTTAATCTTTAAATTAATATTATCATTTTTTTTTAATTTTATCTAAGGTAATTATATCTATGTTACCATTTTAATGCTAATTAATGACGGAGATTTTCAGTCGAGTAAGAGAATTCGAACTCAGACTTTTGAGATAAAAGTCACTGAGAACCTCAAAGAAGATTGGTTAAATGAATAAATTAAAAAATTTACAAAATTTATATTTATTTTTTTATTAGCAAATTTTTTTAATATTTTTACATTATAATATGAAAAAAAAAACTCAAAATTACATTAAAATTTTTATTTGTTCTTAACTAATAACATATTGCAAAAGTGCTCAAGTGCACAACATTTGGAACGTATATATATTACTACATTTTGATAGTATACAAAAAGCAATGATCTAATTTGTTTTTCATGTCCATTATAAATTCTATGCAAAAATGTAATTAAAAATGTGATAGAATTTAATCAATAACCCTATTTTTTACATTTAATTATTAAATAAATTACAAAAGATTTTCAAAATGAAAGAATGAATAAAATTATTGTCATAACAATAATTTTAAACAATCTTTTTACATTCACACTTTTTTTACAAAGTTTGTCAATAAAAATCTCATTAAAAGTTGGGTATTTATTGTGTTCAATGATGAAACTTTTCCTGTCCATTGAACATTATGGAAGTCTTACTTTTTTCTTTCTTAAATTTAAAATACCACTTGTTGAGTATTTTAAGATCTAGTGTACTTTCCCCAAATGTGCAACATGAAAACGGATGCTATAAACAGCAACGACATGACCAAAACAGGTACTGGACCACTGAAAAGTCAATAAAAATTTAAATTAAAGTAGGTTACTTTTATTTATTATTAATTTATTTTAAGAATTAATGTGATGATCGTATATAAGACTTTTTCATTACTATTAATTGTTTTCATTTATTAATTGCAAATAAAATTGAAACATAGAACTTATATAAAATAAAATATTTTGGAAAATGTAATGCTTACACTTTGATTCCTGGAGAGTCATCAGTGTAGAATCTCCACATACCACCAGAGTTTGTACCAGTGTTACGGTTCCTTGCTGACGTTGCTGGTGCAGCTTTGCGATTTCTAACGGTGCCACCTAAACCAGCACGTGGTGCTACAGCTTTGCTTGGGGAGCGGCTGGCTGCTCCAACAGAAGTTGAACTTGGTGCAGCAGGCTATAAAAAAGAAAATATAATAAGTAATAAATAATAAATGTGTTCAGAGGTTAGGACATCTTCATTTTAAAAGCTTAATTTTTGACTATTTCAAATTATTCAAGTAAAAAAATAATTTATCAGTAATGGAAACACATCAAGATGTAAAATAAAAATAATTTCATTAGAATGTCGCAATATGAATGAAGTGGTGATAAATTATTTGGATACCATAAGTATGTTATTTAAAATATTATTCACAAATTTCTTATTCTATTTTATATGCAGTCTTTTGGAAATGTTTTAATTAAATATTTTGATATACAAACAATAATGCTTAATAATTTAAACGTACAAACCTAACATATTGATACATTATTTCATTTAACCTAATTACAGATACGTATTTAACTTATCTAGTCTAACTTCTAGTCTAATTTATAAATAGTTTTTAGTATTTACTTAGAGAAATATAAAAATTAAATATTTGAATAATTATCACCAAAACAATCAAATTTTGTTTAAAAAATTTATTAAATTCATTAATTTTTACATGATTCTATATGAAAAATAAGCTAGAATTTTCCATTGAAAAAGAAATTCACTTTAAAAAAAACTGATTAATCATCCAAAAGATGCAGATGAATACTCAAAAAAAAGTATCCACAAAACTAAAAAATCCTTGCATAATTTAAAAAATAAAATAATATCATCAATACTTCTAATAAATGTTAATGAAAAATTCTTACCATTTTGTTAATGAAGCTTCTTCTCAGTCACAAAAGAAAACAATCTGTTTCATTAAAAATACACGTTTTTCAATGGTTAAGTCAAAACGAAACAGCAGGCAGCCAAACGATCGTGAAAAAAAAATAAAACATAAGTTAACAATGATGCACATTCAAAATTTATGAAAATAATTTACATTATTTTTGAAGGAATTAACATTATTTGCAATTAAATAATTTTTATCTTAAAAATAATAATAAATTAAAGCCCACCTGTGAATTTGTAATTCAACGATGTAATCTCAACGTAAGTACGTATCTGAAGGCTTGTGGACGCTCTAAACGACAATCGACGTGTCAGTATAATTCTCTGCCGATGTTCATTTACACTAGCAAGAGAGCGCATATAAAAAAGGCCTCGGGGAAAAAATTGTACCACGTCAGCGCATGAGCTGCAAAGTGGCAGGAGTCATGACACAGTCAATTGACGGTTTGTTACCAAAACCTTATGACGGTAAATTGATTGTTTTTAATATTTAAACTTGCAATTTTTATTACTCAATAATAAATAAATTGATTGAATTAATTGATATATATATATATATATATATATATATATATATATATACAATTAAGATAAACTTGGTTAATTGTTATTAAATTTAAATGTAAAATATTATAAAAATAATGTTAAATAATTAAATTAACATTAATATTTTCTTTAGGATTACTTAGCAATAATATAAAATTTAAATCGAAATAATAAAAATAGAAGGTGAATGAAAAAACACCAATAGCTTTGATTATTCTAATTTATTTTGTTTTGATATCGTTAAACTTTTGATATTTATAAGAAATTTTCTGTAGTACAACAAACATTTTTAATACAATTATAGTATAGCAAACAGTTTACAAAATTTGTTAACAATATAATTATTTAAAATTTGCTTCAGTACATTTTCATATTTCGCATAATTCTCACTTTTAATAATTTGATCTATCTTGTATCTTATGAAAATTGCTACTTCATTTT
This sequence comes from Anastatus disparis, assembly GCA_017163975.1. NCBI lineage: Eukaryota > Metazoa > Arthropoda > Insecta > Hymenoptera > Eupelmidae > Anastatus > Anastatus disparis. Next base: position 955,371 of record JAFFSR010000218.1, on the reverse strand, counting down.
TTAAATTCTCTGATTTTACTTTTTGTGGCAATAACAAATTTTCAACCGCGTTCTAAACGCTATAAATTTTTAAAATTTCTTTCAAATTATTAAAATATCTAATTATTTGCTCAATAAATTTTTTTAATACGAATTGCTTGTAATGATCGACAATCTGATATTTTAAAAATTAACTTTTTATTTTTTTATTGTATTTGAATAAAAAAAATTAGAATGTAATAAAAAATTTTAATTAACAAAGATTTAATTAGAGAAATTCATCAAATAAATTGAATATATTTTTTATTTTATTTGACGTCACTGTATCTATACTATCATTGCGATGCTAATTAGCGACGGAGATTTTCAGCGTGTTTCTGAACATTGTATCAATTGGCTGAGAGTGGGATTCAAACTCGGACCCTTGGAATGCGAGTCCATCGCTCTACCGACTGAGCCACTGACGAACTCAAGATTTAATATATAGAACAAGGAAAATAATGAAATGAGCTTGTCAGTAATTATTTTTGATAAATTAATCTTTAAAGTATTTTGATTTTTAATTTAATGAGATTTACTTTCGATCGCCTTTTAACTTTTACTATTATTAATGGAGCATTTTTTGGGTTTTAGCAATAATTTACATTTATGAAAATATACGATACATTTAATAAAATTTATGTATTAAATGAAACTTCAATTCGATGGTCCTTGCGAATAATATCCACTTTGTGTATGGAAACGGTAGCAATTACAGCATCTAGATCAGATAAGAAAATAATTGAAATATTTTTATTGCTTTGATTTCATCATATTTACATATATCGATATTGCATACGTCGTACGACAACAAACATATTAACAATAAATTTTAAAAAAAAAAGGTAATTAAATCGATAATTTGTAAAAAAAAAAAAAACATAATTAATTTTAAATGTATCAGCTAAAATCGTATAAAGCAAAATACGACGCAAAAAGTCAAGAACAGAGGATAAAGTCACAATACCAGAGAGAAGTAGTAAATCTAAATTTAAGCTGAATTCATTCGAGGACTGTACTAAAAATTAGAAAGCAATCGTAATGCAACGTCCTATGACTAATATTCCCAGAAATAAGATCAATGACCACGAGCCCTACATTCTAAACAAAACCGTTCATTTGAAAAGTATTTGGTATTAAAATTCATTATCTCTAAGGGATAACCATAACCGGTACGGTGATAATATTGTGCTCTAATAGGACGCAATATCAAAACCTACTCGTTGAACTGAAATACTTTAGCAAAATAGTTTACACAAATTTTATACCTCGTCACAACAAGTAATAGTACATTACGTTCCGTGGACAGATAGGCTTTTTTTACGAAACGAGAAGATTACAAGCCGAGCCGAAGGCGAGGTTTGTAACGAGTTTCGTTAAAAAGCCTTTTTGTCCAAGTAACGTACTGAATTTTACGTTCTGAGAGCCGAAAATGAGAAAAGAAGTTGCGATTTTGAGGTTAGAAGAACGTAAAAATCATTTAAATTGGATAAGTCGCGTAATTAAAATTCTCGGTTCTATTGAAAACGACGGTATTGATTGTTTGACGAAATAAAGTGTAATACCCACCTTAATTTTCTATCGATACTGGTGACATTTTTGATCCTTTACGTATCATTTCAGAAGGAACATCTATAAAGAGATAAACAAAAATATAATTTATAAATGGTTAAAATTTTTTAAATGATAATTTTCACAATTTATTTATATGTTTATGGTGTTATGTATTGACAATATCGATTTTTTTTTTGTTTTCCACTGAAATTCAATAAAATAAAATAAATTTATTTTTTAGACGCTATCAGATTTTAATTTCATGTTTCTTTTTAAAAATTAATATTAACACTTTATAGTTTTTTAATTAATAATTCTAGAAGATTAAAATCGAAATAAAATGACAGTTGTAATAAAACTTTTTCACACACTTTTTCAATTAGGAAAAAAAAATTCTAAAAAAGTTATAAAAAAATAAAGATGATGTAGAGTTTAGCCTATATTAGGCATTTTTAGTGAAAATTCTTAAAAATAATATTGAAGTGAACGTAAAAGTGAATTCATATCAAGAATAAATATACAATGTTAATGATTAAATAAAATAACAATTATAAATTCATACCTTGGAAAAAAATAATGCAAATTGCGAATGCAAGGAATGAATAAAAATTCATTCTTAATTCTATAATTTACTCTTCAACCTGTGCTTCTATGCAATAACCGATCAATTGGCAATTAAAATAAGCAGTTCTGCTTGATATATCGTTTTTCAAGCACGTAATTTATGCATTACCACGACTAAGAAACGTGTTTTTTTTTTAATAATTAGAATCCTTTTAAGTTAAGAATATAAAGATTGTTACGTTATTTTAAATGGTCGTAAAAATTTTTATGACTTGGTTAAGTAGAATGCAATGATTGTTTAAAATTATCAAATATAGATCAATATCAACTTATTTATACTTTATTAAAGGGAAAATTTGTTAAATTTTAATAAACATTCTACTTCAAACACAGGATTTAAAATATAACATATACAAAAATAGAGAATTCAATTTACTAAAAGTAATTAATATGCAGACTCTTGAAAAAGTTATTTTTTGAATGCTTTGAATTTTCATTTTTTCTACTTTATTTTATTCTTATGTCTTTCTTTCTTTCTAAATTTTCAAAAATTTTGTTTGAAGTCTAAGTTTTTTTCAGTAAAATTATAAAATTTAAGGAGAAAATTGAATCCAATGCCTTTAAAAGTTAAAAATACATATGTTGAATAAATTAAAATTGACATCTTAAACTATCTCCAAAAATAACTCCATTTCAGTAATAAAATATTTGTGCATGTTCGAACTCTTTATTATGAGAGTTAAATGGTAATTTTAAATGTTTTTAAGTACAATTTGACTAAAATTTTAACTTTTAACAGAGAGTAAAGCTAAATTGCTATTTTTTGACATATGTTAATACTTTTGTATTAAAAAAAGCTATTTTCATGATTTTTTTTCATATTGGTCCGGATGATCGAACTTAAAAATTTTTAGATTCTAAGTTATAAATTTGACATATGTCATTTTTAGTAAACTTATATTGTTTTAGAAATATTTTTTTTTGAAAAATTGAAAAAATTATCTAAAAAAAGACTATATCAATGAAAAATGTTTCGTTGTGAAGCTATAATTCACCAAACATGGTCAAAAATCGCAAAAATCAGGGAAAAGCTCAACTTGGATGTTCTATATCTCCTAAAAAAAATCCGGAAAAAATTCAGGGTAATTCAGAACATAAAAAAAAATTTTTTTGATCATCGATTTGACAGAGAATAACCCATATATATATGTATGTATATGATTTAAAAATTAATAATTTAATATAAAATTTAAAAATTTAAAGTTTTACAACGTTAGTATAACGTTGTAAAACTTGGAATGTTGTCAATATAATCAATAAAAATGACCGATTACTATAAATAATTTATGTTTATTGTATACATGTAACAAAAAATAAACATGGAACCGCAAATTACAATTTCACGTGCAGCCAGGATTGATCCATTGATTTTTTGTATTCTGAATACAATTCATCATTAAAATTATTTTCAAATACTTGGATTGTGATTTCAGTAGTGAAGTGTACTTAGAGATGTTTTCAAAATTAAATTATTAGTTAAAATAGAACTAGGAGTGTAAATTTAATTTTAATTAATGAAAAATTATACGTTGTAATATTTTCTAAAATAATCAATTAAAATATATAAAAAATACAGAACTGATCTGGAATATTATGATTATTATTTTACCAAATGTTTTAGATTCTTCTTTTAAAAAGTTACGTAAAAGTTAAAATAAAATAAAAATACAAAATAAATAATAAAGATGAATATTAAATTATTAATCTTCAAATTTATCATTGGGTTTACCATTTTTTGGAAAACAAATAGTCAAGAAATTGAATGGTCAAAGTATTTATCACAGTATATGGCGGAGGATTTGGAAACAAGGGAAGTTAGATTTCTAACCATATGGTCAAAATTGATGTCATCCACATGTATAGGTATTGTCAAAGAAATCTCAAGTCAATTTCGATCTTATACCATTAATATAGAAGATGATCCTAAAAATGTTGAGGCAATGTTAACGTTTAAAGCTCATCGTACATTATTATACATAATGATTGCTGATAACATTGATTTTCATGCAAATTTATTGGCCTTAGGTAGATACATTAAGATTATGAATAAATTTTTAAATACTACTATTGAAGCAAGACCATATATTCTTATGCTAATTGGAAATAATAATAAAACAAGTTACAATTTTCAAAAGACTTTTAAAACATTTTGGTCATTTCATTATTTGAATATCTGTATCATAGAATTCTTTTCTCAAAAAAATAATCGAGAAAATATAAGTAATGCGCTTTCTGATTATTCTTACGCTTTAGTTCATGATTATAATCCTTTTGTAAATAAATATAAAAAGGAACCATTTACTCAGAATAGTGAACTTTTCTCTGATAAATTAAAAAATTTACATCAATATACTTTGAAAGCAACAGTTTTTCATCGGATCGGAGTTAACATAAAAAGAAATTTCAAAGGTAAAAATAAATTGGATGCAGTAACAGGAACAGATCCTAAATTGTTTAAATGTATAAGTGAAATAATGAATTTCACTGTTGATATTAAATTTCCATCCGCATCTGATAAAAGGCCAATCAAAACTGCTATGGATGCATTAAGAGAACGTGGATTTCATTTTCAAATTTCAGCAATGTGGCTACATATTTTTTCGCCTTATTTAATTTGTATCATAGTTCCATTTTATCCTGATGAACCAACATGTGTTATAAAACAGCATGGTTATTATGAAAATTCCTTTCCTTGGGATTTTATTTTAATGATCGTTGGATTAGTTATCATTTTTATATTTGTCACGGTATCTATTTACTCGCTTCGTTGTGGTTCTAAATTTTTATCAACATTTAATTTAATAATGATCACAATTGGATTAAGTCCTACATCAGTACCACAAAAAATAACTGAAAAGATTATATTTTTATGTTTCACTTTTATATCAATTGCCTTTTCATCAGAATTAATAGACAACTTGATAAAAATATTTATTTTGGAAAAGAAATTTTATCATATTAAAAGTATACAGGATGTAATTGAGTTAAATATTAAAATGGGTGCTTTAAATACTTCAATACCGTTCGTGGAACATTTACTACGCCAATTAAATTTAAGCAGCACTATACCTATAGTTGAAAAAAAAAGAAGAAGTCAGAATACAGCATTTCTATTTGACGATGATCTTAACATACACTGTGCAGATGAGTACATCGTACGTATGATGACACAAAAATATTCGACGGTGACAAATGATTGGATTTTAAACGTTCTAGATAATAGGGTATATCCTGGTTTAAGGTCGATATTTATGGCCAAAAATCTGCCATATCTTCCTAGAATAGAAAAGATAATAAGTCGAGTTTTTGAAAGTGGTTTCATAACTTTATGGTTTCACGAATTGACCATAAATCTAGAAAGGAAGGTAAATCGTAAGATAGCTACAGTTAATTCATTAAATGAAGATTCAGATGAAAGTTTAAATAAAATATTATGCTTTCTACTCGTAGCTGGAAATTTATTATCATTAATTTTTTTTATAATAGAAATTATTTGGAATTTGAAGAAAACTATATCATCACATATATTTAATAATCTAATCGGTCATTAATTAACTCAATTATCATGCTAACTGATCACAATTTGTAATGATTTACGAATCAATATCATTATTATATTGGAAAGAGCATAAACTTAATGATATACTTTAAAAAAATCAAATAATTAAAGAATTCTATTTTCTAATGGCTTATGTTAAAAAATGAGAAAAGATTGAATCTCATAGCTTAAAATTCTTAATATTTAGACTGAAATGCTTAGAACGTGAGCTTTGGATCGAGCGGATGCAATCCATTTAATAATTTTAAGAAAAAATGTTCTAATGTCAAAAAATATCTAGATTATCTTCTTTATTTGTATATCAATATTCAAAATATATAAAAATAAATATTGCACTTAAAGTCTTACAAAAAGTATAAATATAAATGTAAATATTGCACAGGATATCACAGTCAATCACTAAACCTAATAATACCGAATAAGTCATCAAAACAAAAAAGTGATATAACAGATCAATATAAAAATGGTAAAATACGCGCAACAATCCTATAAATTAAAAATCAGTCACATAATATCTATCAGTCATAATATTTAAAATTTAAAAAAATGAAAATCAATAAATAATTCAATAAAATAATGAGCATATGCCATAGCATGAAACGCAGTCAAAACAATAAAATCAATTAAAACATTCACTCATTAACCATTCAGCCAATAAATACATTCACACCTTGAGCTTATATATGAGATGTTACAATAAATAAATTAACATAGAAAATAAAATTAAGTTCATTCGAGGTCGAGCAAGTACCTCCTCAAAACCGACTTGAACCTGCTTAGCTAGTATTCTACATCTCTTCAAAAAAGTCCGGAAAAAATCTGAAAAAATTCAAGGTAATTCAGGACATGAAAAAAAATTTTTTTTGGTCGTTGATTTGACAGAGAACAACCCACACACACACACACGCGCGCACGCACGCACGCACGCACGCACGCACACACACACACACACACACACACACACACACACACACGCACACATATAAATATATATATATATTTTAAAAATTTATCATTAATATAAAATTTAAAGCGTTTTACAACGCTTTAAATTTTATATTAGCGTTTTAATATAACGTTGTAAAACTTGAAATGTTGTCAAAATAATCAATAAAAATGACCGATTACTATAAATAATTTATGTTTATTGTATACATGTAACAAAAAATGAACATGGAACCGCAAATTACAATTTAACGTGCAGCCAGGATTGATCCATTGATTTTTTGCATTCTCATACAATTCATCTTTAAAATTATTTTCAAATACTTGCATTGTAATTTCAGAAGTCAAGTATACTTACATATATTTCAAAATTAATTACGATTCAACTCTGCATTTAAGTGTTAAATTATTAGTTAAAATAAAACTGGGCGTGTAAATTTAATTTTAATCAATGAAAAATTTAAAGTCGTAATATAATATTTTCTAAAACAATTGATTAAAATATATGAAATTGCAATAAAAAATACAGCACTGTTCCGGAATATTATGTTATCAACATAAATATATTTAGTAAAGTATTATTTTACCAAATTTTTTAAGCTCTTTTTTTAAAAAGTTTCCTAAAAGTTTAAATAAAATAAAAATATAAAATAAATAATAAAGATGAATATTAAATTATTAATCTTAAAATTTACTATCGGGTTTATTATTCTTTGGAAAACAGACAGTGAAGAAATTGAGTGGTCAAGGTATTTATCACAGTATATGGTGGAAAATTTGAAAACAAGGGAAGTTAGATTTTTAATCGTATCGGCAAGATTAATGTCCCCCACATGTAGAATTATTGTTAAGGAGATTGCAAGTAAATTAAAATCTTATATGATTAGTATGTACGATAATCCTGAACGTTCAAAGGCAATGTTAACGTTTAAAGCTCATCGTACATTATTATATATAATGATTGCTGATGATATTTATTTTGACGAAAATTTATTGACCTTACATATATACATTAAGATTATGAATGAATTTTCAGATAAAACAGTTCAAGCAAGACCATATATTCTTATATTGATCGAGAATAATTATAAAAGAAGTTACAATTTTAAAGAATATTTTAAAAGATTGTGGTCAAAACATTATTTGAATATCTGTATTATAGAAATGTTTTCTCAAAAAAATAACCAAGCAAAAATAAATAATGCACTTTTTAATTATTCTTATGCTTTGGTTCATCATTATAATCCTTTTATAAATGAATATAAAAAGGAACCATTTTCTCAGACTAGTCAACTTTTTCCTGATAAATTAAAAAATTTACATGCATATACTCTAAAAGCAACAATTGTATATCGCGTAGGAGTTGCCTGGAAAAAAAACTTTCAAGGTGAAAATAAATTGGATGCAGTAACAGGAACAGATCCTAAATTGTTTAAATGTATAAGTGAAATAATGAATTTTACTGTTGATCTTGAATTGCCATCTCAGAGCTCATCAACGGCTTCTATGAATGCATTAATCAGAGGTAAATTTCATTTTCAAGTGACAGCTTTTTACTTATATGAATTTCCGAAAAATGTACTTAGTATCGTGGTTCCCTTTTATCCTGATGATATAACATGTGTTGTAAAACAACATGGTTATTATGAAAAATCCGTTCCTTGGTATTTTATTATAATACTTGGTACATTAGTTATATTTTTTATTTTTATTTATGTGACTATTCGCTCACTTCATTGTGGTTCTAAATTCTTATCACCGTTTAATTTAATATTGATTTTAATTGGTTTAAGCCCGACATCAGAACCACAAAAGATAACTGAAAAGATTATATTTTTATGCTTTACTTGTGTATCAATTGCATTTTCATCAGAATTAATAGACAGTTTGATAAATATTTTTATTTTGGAAAAGAAATTCTATAATATTAAAAGTATACAGGATGTAGTTGAGTTGGACATTAAAATGAGCGCTTTAAATTTTTCAATGGGATACGTGGGGCGTTTACTAAACGATTTAAAATTAAACAATACTATGTCCGCATTTGAAAAAAAAAGAAGAAATCAATCGACAGCAATTTTATTTGATGATGATGTTAATATACACTGTCAAGACGAGTACATTATTCGTATGCTGACACAAAAATATTCGAAAGTGACAAATGGTTGGATTTTAAACGTTCTAGATAATAGGGTATATCCTGGTTTAAGGTCGATATTTATGGTAAAAAATCTGCCATATCTTCCTAGAATAGAAAAGATAATAAGCCGAGTTTTTGAAAGTGGTTTTATAACTTTGTGGTTTGACGAATTAACCAAAAATCTAGAAATTAGGGTAAATCGTATGTTGGCAACAGTTAAATTCGAATGAAGATCAAGATGAAAGTCTAAATAAAATGTTATGCTTTTTACTTATAGCTGGATATTTACTGTCATTTATTGCTTTTATAATAGAAATCATTCAAAAATTGAAAAAAAATATATTATCACAAATATCTAATAATCTCATCGGTCATTAGCTAACTTAATTTGGTTTATGGTGGTTTACGAATCAGTATTATTATTATAATGGAAATAGCATAAACTTAATGATACATTTAAAAATTCTTTGCCAATGGCTTATGATAAAAAGAAATGACAAAAGATTGGACCTCATAGCTCGTTATTGAATAAAGTCTTAATATTCATACAAAAATGATCAGAGCATAAGCTTTGGATGGAGTGGTTGCGCTATATTTCATAATTTTCTTTAAAAAAATATCTTAAAGTAAAACGAATCCAAGGCTTAAATACGTGCACTCTTTTTGTTTGTACGTTTAAACTTTTTATTGGATTGTGCACTTATTTTTCAGATTCCATGACATGTTATTCACATTATTGCAATAAAAACGTGAGAGAAGCATCAAATCATGGATTGAAGAAAAATTGTATTTATATTAAAAACCAAGTAGCACTGACTCTAAAAGTATTTGATATTTACGAATGCCTAGCAAGAGGTCAGAGAAATCAATATTTCAAATTAAATTTGATAAATGCTCACGTTCACACTGAATTTTGAATAGTAAAAAATTAACTTATAATTACTTGGATGATGAGTAAATTTTTTCAACGGTCAACGTTTCAAGCACTTTCAATGTGCTCTCTTCAGGTCTAATTGTATTTTATTATATCACCGTTGTGAGTCTATAGTAACACACCAAATATGCAAATGAACCAATTTTTCACCGTATTAAGTCCATAATAAAACACGAAATGTACAAATGAACCAATTGTCTATTTGTGTATTTTGTATGTTACTATAGACCCTCGATGTCTTTTTCTTTAATATCTTTTCTTTTTTTGATCTGAATTAATCAGTAAAATATCGAAATGTGTAATGTACTAAACATTAAGAATATTTATTTGTTAGCACGTTTTGTAAAAGAATAAAACTCAATAAATTGATGTAAATCTTTTATTTTTCAATAAATCCTGTGTATACTGACATCCTCTTCGATATGTAAGAATACTTTCAATAAATCATGGTTTTATGGCAATTGTAAATATTTCATTTTATTTTCAACATTAATGAATGACTTTTAAAATTGAATATTTTAATTGTTGGATTCATTAATATCTTTCTAGGTTTTCTATGACAAAGTTATATTAATATTTATATAATTTATAACTTATATTACTAATTATCTTTCATTCAAAAATCGCAAAAATCAGGGAAAGGCTCAACTTGAATGTTCTACATTTCTTCAAAAAAGTCCGAAAAAAATCTGAAAAAATTCAAGGTAATTCAGGAAATGAAAAAAAATTTTTTTTGATGGTCGATTTGACAGAGAACAACCCACACATACACACACACACATACACATATATATATATATTTTAAAAATTTATAATTAATATAAAATTTAAAGAGTTTTACAACGTTAGTATAACGTTGTAAAACTTGAAATGTTGTCAATATAATCAATAAAAATGACCGAGTACTATAAATCATTTATGTTTATTGTATGCATGTAACAAAAAATAAACATGGAACCGCAAATTACAATTTAACGTGCAGCCAGGATTGATCCATTGATTTTTTCCATTCTCATACAATTCATCTTTAAAATTATTTTCAAATACTTGCATTGTAATTTCAGAAGTCAAGTATACTTACATATATTTCAAAATTAATTACGATTCAACTCTGCATTTAAGTGTTAAATTATCAGTTAAAATAAAACTGGGCGTGTAAATTTAATTTTAATTGATGAAAAATTTAAAGTCATAATATTTTCTTAAACAATTGATTCAAATATATGAAATTGCAATAAAAAATACAACACTGTTCCAGAATATTATGTTATCAACATGGATATATTTAGTAAAGTATTATTTTCATAAATTTTTTAAGCTCTTTTATTAAAAAGTTTCATAAAAGTTAAAATAAAACAAAAATATAAAATAATTAATAAAGATGAATATTAAATTATTAATCTTAAAATTTATTATTGGGTTTACCATTTTTTGGAAAACAAATAGTCAAGAAATTGAATGGTCAAAGTATTTATCACAGTATATGGCGGAGAATTTGGAAACAAGGGAAGTTAGATTTTTAATCGTAACAGCAAGATTTATGTCCTCCACATGTAGAATTATTGTTAAGGAGATTGCAAGTAAATTAAAATCTTATATGATTACTATGTATGATGATCCTGAACGTTTTAAGGCAATGTTAACGTTTAAACCTCATCGTACATTATAATATATATTGATTGCTGATTACATATATTTTAGCGAAAAATTTAGTGTTTAAAGATTACTTTCTGGCAATGGATGAATTATTAAATACTTCTGTGGAAGCAAGACCATATATTCTTGTTTTAATCAGAAATAATAATAAAATAAGTTTTGATTTTCAAGATAGCTTTAAAACATTGTGGTCAAAGCATTATTTAAATACCTGTATTATAGAATTCTTTTCTCAAAAAAATAAACGAAGAAAAATAAGTAATGCGCTTTCTAATTATTCTTATGCTTTGGTTCATCATTATAATCCTTTTATAAATGAATATAAAAAGGAACCATTCTCTCAGAATAGTGAACTTTTTCCTGATAAATTAAAAAATTTACATCGGTATACATTAAAAGCAACAGTTGTTCGTCGAGTCGGAGTTAAAATAAAAAAAAATTTCCAAGGTAAAAATAAATGGGATGTCGTGACAGGAACAGATTCTAAACTGTTCAAATGTATAAGTAAAATAACGAATTTTACTGTTGATCTTGAATTGCCATCTGATTCTGATAAGCAACCAATTAGAACTGCTATGGACGCATTAAGCAAACGTGGCTTTCATTTTCAAATGTCCGCCTTTTGGATGTATGGCTTTCCAAAAAATTTAATTAGTATCATAGTTCCGTTTTATCCTGATGATTTATCATGTGTTGTGAAACAATATGGTGATTATGAAAGTTCCTTGCCTTGGGATTTTATTTTAATAATCGGTGGATTAGTTATCATTTTCATATTTGTCACAGTATCTATTTATTCACTTCGTTGTGGTTCTAAATTTTTATCAACACTTAATTTGATAATGATTACAATTGGATTGAGCCCGACATCAGAACCACAAAAGATAACCGAAAAGATTATATTTTTATGTTTTACCACTATATCAATTGCATTTTCATCAGAATTAATGGATAGTTTAGTAAACATATTTATTTTGCAAAAGAAATTTTATCATATTAAAAGTATACAAGATGTAATTGATTTAAATATTAAAATGGATGCTTTAAATATTTCAAGAGGATACGTGAAACATTTACTAGGCCAATTAAATTTAAGCAGCACTATACCTATAGTTGAACAAAATACAAGAGATCAGGTTACAGCATTTCTATTTGATGATGATCTTAACATACACTGTGCCGACGAGTACATCGTACGTATGATGACACAAAAATATTCGACGGTGACAAATGATTGGATTTTAAACGTTCTAGATAATAGGGTATATGCTGGTTTAAGGTCGATATTTATGGCCAAAAATCTGCCATATCTTCCTAGAATAGAAAAGATAATAAGCCGAGTTTTTGAAAGTGGTTTTATAACTTTGTGGTTTGACGAATTAACCAAAAATCTAATTAAGGTAAAAATTAAGGTAAATCGTATTTTAGCAACAGTTAATTCTTCGAATGAAGATCCAGATAAAAGTTTAAATAAAATGTTGTATTTTCTACTTATCGTTGGAAATTTATTATCATTTATTGTTTTTGTAATGGAAATAATATGGAAATTAATGGGAACTATATTATCTCGTACATTTAATATTCTCAATGGACATTAATCAATTTAATTCTTTATGCAAACTGATTGTGATCTCAGGAGATGTAACTACATAGAAAAATCTTTCTTTATCAACTAATAAGCAGTCACTTAAATAACTACAATTAAAGTAATAATTCTAGAAAATAAAATACATTAACTGGTAATGTGATCCATGAACATTATTCAGTTAAATTTTTAATCAAATTCATTCATTAGTCTGAGAGAATAGTGGATTCTAGTATTTGCATAATAATATTGTAAAAAACATTGACTTACTGGACCTTAAAAAGTGTTATCTTATTTGGAAATTCAAAATTTAGCTGAATAATATTTATGAGTCACATTACAAGCTAATGTATTTTATTTTTTGAGAATTATTTCTTTTATTGTAATTCTTGTGATTTCCTATTGGTCGATACTACAATGGATAGAGCATGAACTTAAAAACGGATTTTGAAAATTTCCCATGTATTATATCAAGTTGATAAAAACAAACTTATATAAGTATTCGAAACAATCGGGTCCAAATAATAAATAATTATAAGTTCGAGGGCCTTAAGTTATGAATCTCATTGTAACTTTGAAATTTCCTTCTTCGGAAATGTTACTTAAAAAAAACCTTAAAATTCAGGCAAGAGCTGTTTATAGTTTCGAAAAAATGTGAGCTTCTGATCGAATGAATATATGATATATTTCAAATCTTAGCGTAAAAAAAATATCCTGAAATTAGAACAAAAGTTTAGGACTCAAATACAATACATTGTTTTTGTCGATGCGTCAATACGATTTAGTGAAAAATGACATTTTTGGAATTTGTTTAAGCAATAATTATTCAAATATTTATAGATGATAGTAATTTTTTTTCATAATCCAACATTGTTTATGGCATGGGCACTTCTCCAACAATTAGTCTTCTCCTAACCTTTGCAGGTTCTGCCTGAGCATAAATGAGTTAAGTCACCAACGTATGAAAATTTTGGAAAATCTGAATTTCTCATTGAATGCTGAGAAAAAATACATCAATACTTATTATACACTTTTTTTTAATACAATTGAGTATAGCAAATACGAGTTGCAAGTAGCAAAGTTTGTTGCTTATGCTCCGTGTTAAGAGAATTGTTATGAAATTCCTCGTATGCATCTTACATAAATTAATTAAAACAAATATTTTATTGTCTTAGTAACTGAAACAATAAAATTTTTCTTAAAAATATATACTAAAAATTAAAATTTTATAATTATTATATTATATTCACTCGTTCATTTATTAAAATTTTATATTTATATTTTAAAAGAATTAATATCGGCAATCTAATGAATGAAAAAGTATTGATTTCTCTGAATATTTGATATTTCTAGAATATTCGTTACAAAATATTAATTTATTAATTTTTGCATTCAAATAACGTCTTTTTGAAAAGTCTACATTTTCAAATAGTTGCATTATTGCTCCTTCAAGACATTACTCTAACCCAGTTGAATATTCAGTAAAGATAATTTCAAAATTAACTCCGATTTAACTCAACTAAATTGTTAGGTTGAATTTAATCTATCTATATAAAACTAATTTTAATTATTACAAATTAAATGTTGTAATATTTTTTAGAACAATAAATAAAAACTTATGAAACGACAGTAAAAAATACAGAACATTTTAAAACATTATAGAACCATAATAAATATTTTTAGTAAAGTACTACATTTTTCTTTAGTTCATTTACAAAGTATCGTAAAAAATATAATGAAAATATAAAATAAATAATAAAGATGAATATTAAACTATTAATTTTGAAATTTATTATCGGGTTTATTATTCTTTGGAAAACAGACAGTGAAGAAATTGAGTGGTCAAGGTATCTATCACAGTATATGGTGGAAAATTTGAAAACAAGGGAAGTTAGATTTTTAATCGTAACGGCAAGATTTATGTCCTCCACATGTAGAATTATTGTTAAGGAGATTGAAAGTAAATTACAATCTTATATGATTACTATGTATGATGATTCTGACCGTTTTGAGGCAATGTTAACATTTAAACCTCATCGTACATTATTATATATAATTATTGCTGATTACATTTATTTTAATGACAATTTAATGACGATACATGATTACTTTATGGTAATGAATGATTTTTTAAATACTACTGTAAAAGCAAGACCATATATTCTTATATTGATTGAAAATAATTATGAAAGAAGTTTCAATTTTAAAGCGATATTTAGAAAATTGTGGTCAATGCATTATTTGAATATCTGTATTATAGAATATTTTTCTCAAAAAAATAACCGAGGAAAAATAAGTAATGCGCTTTCTAATTATTCTTATGCTTTGGTCCATCATTATAATCCTTTCACAAATAAATATCAAACGGAACCATACACTCAAAATCTTGAACTTTTTTCTGATAAGTTAAAAAATTTACATAGCTATACTTTAAAATCAACAATTGTAGCTCGTGTAGGAGTTCGCATAAAACCAAATTTTAAAGGTAAAAATAAATGGGACGCCGTGACAGGAACAGATCCTAAACTGTTCAAATGTATAAGTGAAATAATGAATTTTACTGTTGATCTTGAATTGCCATCTGATTCTGATAAACAACCAATTAGAACTGCTATGGACGCATTAAGCCAACGTGGATTTCATTTTCAAATGACCGCCTTTTGGACTTATAGATTTCCAAAAGATTTAATTAGCATCATAGTTCCGTTTTATTCCGATGACTTGACATGTGTTGTGAAACAACATGGTTATTATGAAAATTCCGTTCCTTGGTATTTTGTTATAATACTTGGTACATTAGTTTTATTTTTCATTTTTATCAATGGCTCTATTCGCTTACTTCATTGTGGTTCTGAATTCTTATCACCGTTTAATTTAATAATGATTATAATTGGATTGAGCCCGACATCAGCACCACAAAAGATAACTGAAAAGATTATATTTTTATGCTTTACTTCTGTATCAATTGCATTTTCATCAGAATTAATCGACAGTTTGGTAAACATATTCATTTTGGAAAAGCAATTCTATAATATTAAAAGTCTACAGGATGTCGTTGAGTTGGACATTAAAATGGGTGCTTTAAATACTTCAAAAGAATACGTGGAACATGTACTAGACGATCTAAAATACAAAAAAAAATTACCAATTGTTGAAAAAAAAAGAAGAAATAAAGAAACAGCATTTCTATTTGATGATGATCTTAATATACATTGCACAGACAAATATGTAATACGCATGATGACCCAAAAATATTCCAAGGTGGCAAATGGTTGGATTTTAAATGTTTTAGATAATAAGGTATTTTCTGGTATACGAACAATGTTCATGGCTAAAAACTTACCGTATCTTCCTAGAATAGAGAAAATAATAAGTCGAGTTTATGAAAGTGGTTTTATAAGTTTTTGGTTTGACGAATTAACGAAAAATCTTGAAATTAGGGTAAATCGTATATTAGCAACAGTTAATTCTTCGAATGAAGAAGATCAAGATGAAAGTCTAAATAAAATGTTATGCTTTCTACTTATAGCTGGATATTTACTGTCATTTATTGTTTTTATAATAGAAATCATTCAAAAATTGAAAAAATAGTACATTGTGCAACAAGGGAGCAAAATAGGTGTTTGCCGCTCGAGCGTAGCGAGAGCGACAAATCGCACGAGTCGACAAACACCTATATGCTCCCGCGTTGCGCATACTATTTTCTCACGCGAAGAGCATCAAAAATATTATTTTTCTAACAAGTGCGCAAAATTCTAAGAATGACAAACTTGCGTCTGTGATAGCATGTACAATCTTGTTCGAAGGCTATCAAGATCGTAAGAGGTAGTCGAGGTCGGGGCGCAGGACGGAGTCCAGGGGCGGAGCCCCGGTGGGGGGGATGGGGGGGGCAGCGCCCCCCCGCCTCCAAAAAAATAAATAATATTACTAATATAAAAATAAAATTAATAAAACCATTAACGGCAGGCCAGTGTAGAACCTGATATTGACCGAGTAACAATTGAGTTGTTTGTTATTTACTCAAGTATTAATCGGTGTATCTTCAAATTAAAAGTTGAGCGCAATAGATATTATTATTATGAACATCTATATGCACAAGAAAAAAAAAATCTACCGATTTGTTTTTGAGAAAAGTAAGTAACGCCAAAGTGAAAGTTTATGTTTCTAATATTTTCGCGTTACTTACTTTTCTCAAAAACAAAGCGATAAATTTTTTTCTTCTTGTGCATAAACATTTGTAATAATAATATCTATTGCGCTCAGCTTTTAATTTGCAGATTCACCGTTTAATACTTGAGTAAATAACAAAAATCTCAGTTAGACAAGGACAGCGAATCCGGCCTGCTCTTAAATTAAAATTCCATGAAAATAAATTATATTTTTATGGGATAAAATTTTCCGTTTTATTTCAATACTATATATATATTTTTCTTATAATACATTAAAAATTAAATTAAATTTTGATTTATACAAATTTAACATTTTTCGCGGAAATCGTCCATCGCTAACTTGTAATTCCGAGAATTTACGATTCGGCGTTGAATACTTGGCTGATATTATAAGGATATGAAAATGTCTTCGATGCAACGTGCAAGATTAAATATTACATAAATAATACTCGAAAAAATCAATGCTAAATAGACTGAAAGTTGCTACTGATATATGTGAACTTTTTCGAGGAATTTGTTCACCCCTGACTTGTAATTCGGGGAATTTACAATTCGCAGAATTGACCATTCTAAGTGAAGCACTTAACTGATGTATAAAAAGCATCGAGTTACACACACTGACTGATGTATAAAAATATCGGGTTACATTATCGAGCCTGTTAAAAGTTCGAATTCATTTTGCTCCCTAGGGAGGCAAAGAGGTATTTTGCTCCCTCACAACAGCTGGTCAAAATAGTATTTTGCGCTCTGAGTGCGAGAAAATATATTATCACAAATATCTAATAATCTCATCGGTCATTAGCTAACTCAATTTAGTTTATGGTGGATTACGAATAAGTATTGTTATTATAATGGAAATAGCGTAAATTCAATGATATATTTAAAAAATGTCAAACAATCCAAAGTTCTCTTTTTCAATGGCTTACAATAAAAAGAAATGACAAAAGGTTGAATCTCATAGCTCGTTATTCAAAAAGGTCTTAATATTCAGACAAAAATGATTGAATCATAAGCTTTGGATGGAGTGGTTGCGGTATATTTCATAATTTTCTGTAAAAAAATATTTTATAGTAAAACAAATCCAAGGCTTAAATACAGTGCACTCTCTTTGTTTGTACTTTTAAACTTTTTATTCGATTGTGCACTCATTTTTTAGATTCCATGACATTTTATTCACATTATTGCAATAAAAACATGAGAGAAGCATTAAATCATGGATGGAGAAAAATTGTATTTATAATAAACACCAAGTAGCACTGACGCTAAGAGTGATTGATATTTACGAATGGCTAACAAGAGGTCAGAGAAATTAATATTTCAAATTAAAGATTATAAATGCTAATATGCACACTGAATTTTGAATAGTAAAAATTTAACTTACAATTACTTGGATGATGAGCACACTTTTTCAACAGCCAACGTTTCAAACACTTTAAATGTGCTCATCTTGAGGTCTAATTGTATCTTATTATATCACCGTTGTGAATTGATAGTAATACACCAAATATGCAAATGAACAAATTTTTCACCGTGTTAAGTCCATATTAAAATACGAAATGTATAAACGAACCAATGTGTATTTTGTGTGTTACTATAGACCCTTGATGTCTTTTTCTTTAATATCTTTTTTTTAATCTGAATTAATAATTAAAATATCGAAATGTGTAGTGTACTAAACATTAAGAATATTTATTTGTTAGCACGTTTTGTAAAAGAATAAAACTCAATAAATTGAAGTAAATCTTTTATTTTTTAATAAATCCTGTGTACATATCCTCTTAGATATGTAAGAATACTTCCAATCATGGTTTTATGGCAATTGTAAATATTTCATTTTTTTCAGAATAAATGAGTGACTTTTAAAATTGAATATTTTAACTGTTGAATTCATTAATATCTTAGGTTTCCTATGACAAAGTTAAAGTAAAATTAATATAATTTATAACTTATATTAATAATTTCTTTTTGCTTTATCAGTAACTATTTAAACAAAAGTGCATTTAAATAGTTTAATTAAGACGCTATGAATATGATATGTGAAAATAACTTAAGACCATCCCTGGTAGAAAATGAAACGCTTTTTCTACCATTTTATGGCCATTTCTTTAAAGTGAAGAGCAGAAAATGGGAATGTTTTATGGCCATTATTTGAACTAATATGAAACGTTTTTTTCAACCTTCATAGTGCTAAAAAATGCTAATAAAATGTTGAGTCTGATCCACTATTATTTGAATATAGATAGTTAACAGTAGAGTCTATCAAATTGTGCTCTAATTGATTACTATTAAGAATCATTTAAGGTTTTTTCTTGAAAGTTATCATTAATCATTAATAGAATCACTTTTGCTAATATATTCGCGCGTATATTTTGAGTTGTAATCGGATTGTTAGAGGTTATTTTTAAACGATTAATAAAATTTTCCATTTATTATTTTAAAAAACGATATTTTTATACTCGTTTCGTACTGCGTTTCATATTTTTATTTTGATAAAATTTAATATTATTTTTATTTTTATAAATTCCAATAAAAATAAACATTGGCGAAGGAATGTGAATAAATACTAATCTATATTTTCTCGCCACGTGGCAAAAGTGAGGTTATGATTTTACCTATGATCTGAAAAATTAAGGACTCATTACTAAAAAGTTATATAACTAGTGAAAAAAGTTGTCCACAGTTTACCTAATTTTTAGATAGCTGTTACTGATTTTTTCTCTCCGTTTACTTAAAATGCGTATTTTTTTGGCTAAATACAAAAATTTTGAACAACATTTTTATATTAGCATTTTTTGCCTATAAGATGCTAACCAATATACCAAAAAATTTGAGCTCTGCAGATTCAGCAAAAAATTGCCATTTATTCGCCAATATTGACATGACAAAATATTACTATTGAAAATGGTCATAAATTGTTGTTTACACCATTTTTAATGTTCAAATTTCTACCAGGGATGTAAATGACAAATTAAATATTAATTTTAATTTATAAAAAAGTTATTTTTTTAAGTATATTTAATTTTTTGCAGTTTTCTGTTTATTCAAAAATGATTATTGAAAAAAGGGTTAATAAATTGGTTTAGGTAAATGGTTTTTTTCTGAATAAATTCATGACTATTAGAACCAAATAGATTTAACATCAATTACTTTTAAACGAAATTAAAAATTACATCATTCAATGTACCACTTTAAATTAGTTTATACATAGATTCTATAGAAAGTTATAGAAACTAATTTTAAATTACAAGGTTGATTGAGTTAAGTAATTAAAAATTCTATTTAAAAATCATATAAAATTTTGCCACATTAAATATCACAATTATAATAGATTAAAATTATTGATTTCGATGAATAATTTATGTTTATAAATTACAATTCAATGTGTAGCTACAATCGATTTATTGATTTTGTGCATTTTAATATCACAATTTTGATGAATTTGCATTTTTAATAATTTAATTAAAAAACTACTCTGTCAGAGGAAAATTCAAAACTTATCGAAAACTTAAATGTTCTTAATAAAGAGTCCTTTTGGAAAACGCTTCCAACAGTTTTGATTCTATGTTAACATGCTAAAAAAATTTTTTGGAATAAGTAACTGAAATTTTACATGAAATTATAATAGAGAAATAAAGTTCAATAAATTTTTATTTTTTCTATTTTTTTATAATAAAGTTAACAAGAAAGAATTTGATACTTTTTTTTAAAATAAATTTAGAAACGATGAATAGCAGTTCTAAAATTTTGAGTTATTTAGTTTTATTAAAATGAACCTCAAATTATTAAATATAACATTTTTAATTGCTTTCACAATATTTTGGGAAATAAACTGTCTTAAAGAAATCAAGTGGATGAAATATGTATCACAGTATATGACAGAGGACATGAAAACAAGACAAGTTAGTATTTTAATACCAAGGAGAAAAATTATCTCTCCTATATCCACATTAATTCTCAAAGAAATTACAAGCAATTTTCAATCTCACATTATTTCTATAAAACATCATACTAATGACCATAGTTTTGAAAATTTACAGAAAACATTAACGGTAAAAGAACATCGAACATTATTAAATATTATAATAATCAAAGACCTAAGCCTACAGCAAAATTTACTATTATTATGCGAATACTTTGAAATTTTCAATAAAGTTTCAATTGGCTGGTTCCATGCGAGGCCTTATTATCTTATATTTATTGAAAATAATGAAAAAAGTCACAATTTTGAAGAATTATTCAAGACTTTGTGGTCATGGCATTATCTGAATGTTTGTATCATAGAAATCTTATCCGCATATCAAGCGAAAAAGCTAAAAAATATCAGTACTATGTCTTTTGAGTATCCTTATGCTTTGATTCACTATTATAATCCTTTTATAAACGAATATAAAAAAGAACTATATTCTCAAAACATTGAACTTTTTTCTGATAAGCTGACAAATTTACACGGATATACTCTTAGAGCAACAGGTGTTTACACGGATTCATTTGCTATGAATTTAACAGAAACTAATAAATGGGATGCTATTCCTGGTGTGGAAGTTTCATTGTTTAAAACTATAAGTGAAACAATGAATTTTTCTGTTGACTTTCAATTACCAGATTCTGATGCGAAACTCATTCCATTGCTTGATAGAAAAGCGCATTTTGAAATAGATCCTACGTGGTTATCTCATAAATCAATCGGTTACGTTAATGTGTTAGTACCGTTCTACGCGGATAATAAAATTTGTGTCATTAAACAGTATGGTTACTATGAAAAACCATCATATCAAAATTTTATTCTAATAATTAGTGGATTAGTTATTATTTGTATATTTACCGTGACATCAATTTATTTTCTTCGGTGTGGTTCTAAATTTCTGTCAACATTTAACTTAATAATGATTGCAATTGGATTAAGTCCAATATCAGCACCCCAAAAGTTAACTGAAAAAATTATATTTTTATGTTTGATTTGCGTATCTATTATATTTTCAGCACAATTATTAGAAAATTTGATAAATATATTTGTATTGCAGAAAAAATTCTATTACATAAGAAATTTGAAGAATGTCATAGAATTGGACATTAAATTGAATACCTTATCTGATTCACTTAGACCACTACGCCTGATGCTAGATGAATTAAATTTAAATAAAACAATTTCTGTTGTTCAAAAAAATGAAACTAGATCCTGTGCTGGAGCAATTGTGTTTGATGAAGATGTCAATATATGCTGTGGAAATGAATTTCTTATGCGTCCTGTAATGGCAACTTATTCTAAAATAGCAAATGGTTGGATCATAAATATTATCGATGAAAGACCATTTTATGGTTTAAGAATAATATATATGGCAAAGAATTTACCCTATCTTAGTAGATTGGAGAAAATTATAAATCGAATTTTCGAGAGTGGCATCATAGATTCGTGGTATTATGATTTTACAAGACCATCAAGAACAGAGTATCAACAAAAATTGGAAAATAAGATCTCATTAAACCATCAACAGCAAGAAAAAGAAAACTTAAGTAACGTACTGTACTTTTTGATGGTCGGAGGATATTTCATTTCACTTTTAATTTTTACGATCGAAATAACTTGCCGATTGAAATGGGCATTATTAAATATACACGTACTACGAGCAAATTAATACGCCTATGTTACGACGCTAAATATCATTATTTCTGATACTTTACCGATCAGTGGTTATATTGTTATTGCATACAAAAAGCTCTGTCGAGATACCGTTATTTTTGGTCTTCTCAAAATTAAATTTTAAATTCTTTGATTATTTTTAAACTAAATTAAATAGGTTTCCTATAAATCTATCAAAACAGTTGTGTACAATACATTTTATTTTTTTATCCGATAGCAGATTAATTTTGGATCTGTGACAATAATTTTATTTTTTTTTTAAATAGGATTTCAATCTAAAAAATGATTTATCAGCAATATTTCCCAATATTTTTTAAATATTCAATATTTAATTTCCTTGTTGATACTACCTTGTATTTGCTAAAATCAAAAAATTAAACACTTTTTTTAGGTACCATTCAGTATAGAAATATGAATTGCAATTAGCAAGATTTATTGCTTGCGTATCGCGATAGGAGGATGGATTTAAATTGCCTCATATTTATGTTGCATTAATTAATAAATACTAACTTTTCATTAGTATATTGAATTTAATAATTAAAACGTTTTAAATTATACTTAGAAATGGCCGAAACATTAAAATTTTATATTTTAAAAAATTCGATTTTGCCAATTTGGATGATGGATTCCTATAAATAATTTACGTTTATAATATATTCATAACAAAATATTAATATAAAAGCCAGAATTATAATTTTACAAGTAGCTTTGAGTTATTGATTCTTTGCATTTTAATACCATCCTTTTGAAAAATCTACATTTTCGAATAGTTACATTATCAATTCTTCAAGACAACACTCTGACCAAGTCAAGTATTTAGTAAAGATTATTTAAAATTGATTTCGATTTAACTTTGTATATAAGTTTGTAATAATTATTGGACTTCATTAATTAAGGCATTTTATTTAAATTTTGTTAATAAAAATTTTAATGCCATATACCATTTAAAAAAATAAAATTTGTGAAACTGCATTAAAAAAATACATTTTTAAAAATTATTCTATAATTATTATAAATATTTTTAGTAAAATATTATATTTTCTTAAAGTTATTTTTTTTTACAATCACGATGTTAAAAAAAATATTCTAAATATTTTGAAACTTTTCTTTTAAAGGGCTTCATAAAAGTTGAAATTAAAAAACATATAACTAATGAAGATGAATATTAAAATATTAATTTTAAAATTTATTATTGGGTTTATTGTTTTTTGGAAAACAAATAGTCAAGAAATCGAGTGGTCAAAGTATTTATCACAGTATATGGCGGAAAATCTGAAAACAAGAGAAGTTAGATTTCTAACCATATGGTCAAGATTGATGTCGCCCAAATGTATGATTGTCGTTAAGGAGATTGCAAGTAAATTACAATCTTTTATTATAAACATTGAAGTTGATCCTGAATATGTTGAGACAATGTTAACGTTTAAAGCTCATCGTACATTATTATATATAATGATTGCTGATGATATTTATTTTGACGAAAATTTATCGACGTTACATAAATTTATCACGACTATGAATACATTTTTAACTAAAACAGTTCAAGCAAGACCATATATTCTTATATTGATCGAGAATAATTATAAAAGAAGTTACAATTTTAAAGAATATTTTAAAAGATTATGGTCAAAACATTATTTGAATATCTGTATTATAGAAATGTTTTCTCAGAAAAGTAAGCGAGGGAAAATGATTGACGCGGTCTTTAATTATTCTTATGCTTTAGTTCATAATTATAATCCTTTCATAAATAGATATAAAAAAGAACCATACACTCAAAATATTGAACTTTTTTCTGATAAGTTAAAAAATTTACATAGGTATACTTTGAAAACAACAATTGTACCTCGTCCAGGAATTAGAATAAAAAGAAATTTCCAAGGTAGAAATAAATGGGATGCAGTGTCTGGAACAGATCCTTCACTATTTAAATGTATAAGTGAAATAATGAATTTCACGGTTGATCTCGAATTGCCATCTGATTCTGATAAGCAACCAATTAAAACCGCTATGGATGCATTGGGCGATCGTGGGTTTCATTTTCAATTGACCGCCTTTTGGATGTATGGTTTTTCGAAAAATTTAATTAGTATCATGGTTCCGTTTTATCCTGATGACTTAACATGTGTTGTGAAACAACATGGTTACTATGAAAATTCCTTTCCTTTGTATTTTATTATAATACTTGGTACATTAGTTTTATTTTTCATTTTTATCAATGGCTCTATTCGCTTACTTCATTGTGGTTCTGAATTCTTATCACCGTTTAATTTAATAATGATTATAATTGGATTGAGCCCGACATCAGCACCACAAAAGATAACTGAAAAGATTATATTTTTATGCTTTACTTCTATATCCATTGCATTTTCATCAGAATTAGTCGACAGTTTGGTAAACATATTTATTTTGGAAAAGCAATTCCATAATATTAAAAGTCTACAGGATGTCGTTCAGTTGGACATTAAAATGGGTGCTTTAAATGCTTCAATAGAATACGTGGAACATGTATTAGGCCAATTAAAATACAAAATAGTATATTACGCACCAAGGGAGGGAAGGGGGACATTCTAACCCGCGCGTATGTTATCGCCCGAGCCGAAGGCGAGGGCGATAAACGCGCGGGTTAAGATGTCCCCCTTCACTCCCGTGGCGCGTATACAATTTTTTACCATAGCCAAGCCGAAAGTTGTCAACTAAAATTACGTATAACGTAAACGTTATGCTATATTGTTCTACTAGATACACTACACGATATCACACTACACGGTAACACTCGTAATGATAATTCATTAATAAAAAAAGATGTTATGAATTATTCTAATTTTTCATCACACACATTTTTAAAGATTCCATGCTTTGTTTTACTATATACACTACACAATAACACACTACACGGTAACACTCGTAATGATAGTTCATTAATAAAAAAAAAATTTATTATTCAATCTGATAGAATTATTCTTCGATACACTCTGTTTCAATGCACACATTTTTCATCACACACATTTTTAAATAAATAATAATATAATACAATGTATACATATACATTATAATGTATACATTTTGTTTTTTTTGTTTCAAATTTAAGAGATTTTGAAAAAGAAACAGAAAAAGATTTTGATATCTGCCTTTGTTTTGTTCTTATTATGACTTTTGATGAAGAGCAAAAAGGCTAGGTATATTAGACATTATATGGGGAAAAGAAAGAGACGGAGAGATATAACGTATGCTATACTCTGTCGTTAGCGCCTGCGCAGAACGTTCTGTTTGCTTCCTGCCCCGGCAAGAATGTGAGACTTTCGGTTGAAGTAGTGGGGATGAAAGTAGAAACTTTCGGGTTGGATATGGTAAAAAAAAATTACCTATTGTTGAAAAAAAAAGAAGAAATAAAGAAACAGCATTTCTATTTGATGATGATCTTAACATACTCTGCACAGACGAATATGTTGTACGCATGATGACCCAAAAATATTCCAAGGTAGCAAATGGTTGGATTTTAAATGTTTTAGATAATAAGGTATTTTCTGGCTTAAGATCGACATTTATGGCTAAAAACTTACCATATCTTCCTAGAATAGAAAAGATAATAAGTCGAGTTTTTGAAAGTGGTTTTATAACTTTATGGTTTGACGAATTAACCATAAATCTAGAAAGGAAGGTGAATCGTAAAATAGCTAGATTTAATTCATTAAACGAAGATTCAGATGAAAGTTTAAATAAAATATTATGCTTTCTACTCGTAGCTGGAAATTTATTATCATTTATTTTTTTTATAATAGAAATTATTTGGAATTTGAAGAAAATTATATTATCACATATATTTAATAATCTAATCGGTCATTAATTAACCCTGAGCTGCACCTGTGGGGTCCAAATGACTCCAGCGCTATTTAAATTACATTACATTCTACAGAAGTGTGGCAGCTAAGGGTTAACTCAATTTATCATGCTAACTGATTACAATTTGTGGTGATTTACGAATCAATATCGTTATCGTAGTGGAAAGAGCATAATCTTAACGATATACTTAAAAAATATCAAATAATTAAAGAATTCTCTTTTCCAATGGCTCATATTAAAATATGAGAAAAGATTGAATCTTGTAGCTAAAAAGTCTTAATATTTAGACAGAAATGCGTTAGAAAGTGTGCTTTGAATCGAGTGGATGCAGTCCATTTCATAATTTTAAGAAAAAATGTCCTAATGTCAAAAATATCTAAGACTCAAATAGAGTGCACTCTCTTTGTTCGTAAGTTTAAATCTTTCATTTGATTGCGTGCTCATTTTTTAAAATTCTATGGCATATATTCCACATTATTGCAATTGAAATATGAGAGACGCTTTGAATCGTGGATTGAATAAGATTTTACTTAAATGCATACCAAGTAGCACTGTCTCTTAGAGTGATTGATATTTACGAATGTAGCGAGAGATCAAAGAAGATAATATTTTAAATGAAAGATGATAAGCGTTTATGTTCACACTGGATTTCTAATAGTAAAAAATTAACTTGGAATTACTTGGATGATCAGATTGTTTTTATAACAATTTTTTTTAAATGTACGACGTTTCAAGCATTTTAACTGTTCTCTTCTGCAGCTCTAATTTCATGTTAAAAGACGAGTCAAAAATTGAGATTATATCGATATAATGGGTACATAGTAATACGTAAAATATACAAATGAACCAATTTTTCGTTTGTATATTTTGTGTGATGGATTTACTGCGGTGATATAATCTTGATTTTTGACTTGCCTTTTGGTATACAATTAGAGAAGAGCACAGTTTAGGTGTTCGAAACGTTGTACGCTTAAATAATTGTAACAAAATTGGCTCATCATCCAAGTGATTTAACGTTAATTTTTACAATTAATCTAATTATAAAATAATATTTTGATTAACGAGCGACTTTTTATCGTTTCTTTGTAATATGAAATATTAGATGGATCAAATCTCATAATTTTGTATGTATTCATTTTAACGTTTTTTTCTTTAAATTTTTTTCTTTTTTGATCTAAATCAATATTTAAAATTTCGAAACGTATAGTGTAATAAACATTTAGATTATTTATGTATATTAGCATGTTCTTAAAAAAAATAAAAATCAATAAATTGATGCAAATCTTTTATTTTCCAATAAATCCTGTGTATGCTGATATCCTCTTATTTTTTTCATAATTCAACATTGTTTATGGCATCGGCACTTCTCCAATTAGTCCTCTCCTAACCCTTGCAGGTTCTGCCTGGGCATTAATGGGTTAAGTCACCGAAGTATGAAAATTTTGGAAAATCTGAATTTCTCATTGAAAGCTGAGAAAAAATACATCAAATACTTATTATACACTTTTTTTTAATACAATTGAGTATAGCAAATACGAGTTGCAAGTAGCAAAGTTTGTTGCTTATGCTCCGTGTTAAGAGAATTGTTATGAAATGCCCCTTATGTATCTTACATAAATTAATTAAAACTAATATTTTATTGTCTTAGTAACTGAAATAATAAAATTTTTTTAAAAATATATACTAAAAATTAATATTTTATAATTATTATATTATATTTACTTGTTCATTTATTAAAATTTTATATTTATATTTTAAGAGCTAAATATCGGCAATATAATGAATGAAAAATTATTGATTATTCTAAATAATTGATGTTTCTAGAATATTCGTTACAAAATATTAATATAAATGCATAAATCGTAATTTCACAAATAGCATTGATTTATTGATTTTTGCATTCAAATAACGCCTTTTTGAAAAGTCTACATTTTCAAATAGTTGCATTGTTGCTCCTTCAAGACATCACTCTAACTCAGTTGAATACTTAGTAAAGATAATTTCAAAATTAACTCCGATTTAACTCTACGTAAGTATTCAATTCTTATAGGTTGAATTTAATCTATCTATAAAAAACAAACTTTAATTAATACAAAATTCAATGTTGTAATATTTTTTAGGACCATAAATAAAAACTTATGAAACGACAGTAAAAAATACAGAACATTTTAAAACATTATGGAACCATAAAGTTTATTTTTAGTAAAGTATTACATTTTTTAGTGTTTGTTAAGTATTTTCTTTAGTTCTTTTACAAAGTTTTGTAAAAAATAAAATAAAAATATAAAATAAATAATAAAGATGAATATTAAATTATTAATTTTGAAATTTATTATCGGGTTTATCATTTTTTGGAAAACAAACAGTCAAGAAATTGAGTGGTCAAGGTATTTATCACAGTATATGGTGGAAAATCTAAAAACAAGAGAAGTTAGATCTTTAATCGTATCGCCAATATTACTGTCCCCCACATGTAGAATTATTGTTAAGGAGATTGCAAGTAAATTACAATCTTATATGATTACTATGTATGATGATCAAGACCGTTTTGAGGCAATGTTAACGTCTAAACCTCATCGTACATTATTATATATAATTATTGCTGATTACATTTATTTTAGCAGGAATTTAAAGACGTTAAATGAATACATTATGGCATTGGATGATTTTTTAAATACTACTATGGAAGCAAGACCATATATTCTTATATTGATTGAAAATTATAATAAAAGAAGTTTCAATTTTAAAACGATATTTAGAAGATGGTGGTCAAAGCATTATTTGAATATCTGTATTATAGAATATTTTTCTCAAAAAAATAACCGAGGAAAAATAAGTAATGCGCTTTCTAATTATTCTTATGCTTTGGTCCATCATTATAATCCTTTCACAAATAAATATCAAACGGAACCATACACTCAAAATCTTGAACTTTTTTCTGATAAGTTAAAAAATTTACATAGCTATACTTTAAAATCAACAATTGTAGCTCGTGTAGGAGTTGTTCGCATAAATACAAATTTCAAAGGTAAAAATAAATGGGATGCCGTGACAGGAACAGATCCTAAACTGTTCAAATGTATAAGTGAAATAATGAATTTTACTATTGACCTTGAATTGCCATCTGATTCTGATAAGCAACCAATTAGAACTGCTATGGACGCATTAAGCAAACGTGGCTTTCATTTACAAATGTCCGCCTTTTGGATGTATAAATTTCAAAAAAAATTAATTAGTATCATAGTTCCGTTTTATCCCGATGAGTTGACATGTGTTGTGAAACAACATGGTTATTATGAAAATTCCTTTCCTTGGTATTTTATTATAATACTTGGCACTTTAGTTTTATTTTTTATTTTTATGAATGTGTCTATTCGCTTACTTCATTGTGGTTCTGAATTCTTATCACCGTTTAATTTAATAATGATTATAATTGGATTGAGCCCTACATCAGAACCACAAAAGATAACTGAAAAGATTATATTTTTATGCTTTACTTCTATATCCATTGCATTTTCATCAGAATTAGTCGACAGTTTGGTAAACATATTCATTTTGGAAAAGCAATTCCATAATATTAAAAATCTACAGGATGTCGTTGAGTTGGACATTAATATGGGTGCTTTAAATATTTCAAGAGGATACGTGGAACATGTACTAGGCGAATTACAATATAAAAAGACTTTACCTATTGTTGAAAAAAAAAGAAGAAATGAAAAAACAGCATTTCTATTTGATGATGATCTTAACATACACTGCACAGACGAATATGTAGTACGCATGATGACCCAAAAATATTCCAAGGTGACAAATGGTTGGATTTTAAATGTTTTAGATAATAAGGTATTTTCTGGCATACGAACAATATTCATGGCTAAAAACTTACCATATCTTCCTAGAATAGAAAAGATAATAAGTCGAGTTTTTGAAAGTGGTTTTATAACTTTTTGGTTTGACGAATTAACCAAAAATCTAGAAATTAGTGTAAATCGTATGTTAGCAACAGCTAATTCTTCGAATGAAGAAGATCAAGATGAAAGTCTAAATAAAATGTTATGCTTTTTACTTATAGCTGGATATTTACTGTCATTTATTGTTTTCATAATAGAAATCATTCAAAAATTGAAAAAAAATATATCATCACAAATATCTAATAATCTCATCGGTCATTAGTTAACTTAATTCATCTCCTTAATTGTTCATAGTTTATGGTGGTTTACGAATCAGTATTGTTATTATAATGGAAATAGCATAAACTTAATGATATATTTAAAAATTCTTTGCCAATGGCTTATAATAAAAAGAAATGACAAAAGATTGAATCTCATAGCTCGTTATTCAAAAAGGTCTTAATATTCAGACAAAAATGATTGAAGCATAAGCTTTGGATGGAGTGGTTGCGGTATATTTCATAATTTTCTGTAAAAAAACATCTTATAGTAAAACAAATCCAAGGCTTAAATTCAGTGCACTCTCTTTGTTTGTACTTTTAAACTTTTTATTCAATTGTGCACTCATTTTTTAGATTCCATGACATGTTATTCACATTATTGCAATAAAAACGTGAGAGAAGCATTCAATCATGGAAAAAAATTGTATTAATAATAAACACCAAGTAGCACTGACTTTAAGAGTGATTGATATTTATAAATGGCTGACAAAAGATCAGAGAAATTAATATTTCAAATTTCTTTTTTCAATTTCTTTAACGGACAACATTTTAAACACTTTAAATGTGCTTATCTTTAGATCTAATTGTATCTTATTATATCAAAGTTGTGAGTTTATAGTAACACACCAAATATGCAAATGAACCAATTTTTCACCGGTTTGAGTTCATAATAAAACATGAAATATGTACAAATGAATCAATTGTCCATTTGTGTATTTTGTGTGTTACTATAGACCCTCTACGTCTTTTTCTTTTTTTGATCTCAATTAATTAGTAAAATATCGAAATGTGTAATGGACTAAACATTAAGAATATTTATTTGTTAGCACGTTTTGTAAAAGAATAAAACTCAATAAATTGATGTAAATCTTTTATTTATCAATAAATCCTGTGTACACTGACATCCTCTTATAGACATGTAAGAATACTTCCAATAAATCATGGTTTTATGACAATTGGTATAACGATAATTAATCCTTTTATAAACGAATATAAAAAAGAACCATATTCTAATATCATTGAACTCTTTTCTGATAAGTTAATAAATTTACACGGATATACTCTTAGAGCAACAGGCGTTTACACGGGTCCATTTGCTGTAAATTTGACAGAAACTAATAAATGGGATGCTATTCCCGGTGTGGAAGTTTCATTGTTTAAAACTATAAGTGAGACAATGAATTTTTCTGTTGACTTTCAATTACCAGATTCTGATGCGAAACTCATTCCATTGCTTGATAGAAAAGCGCATTTTGAAATAGATCCTACGTGGTTATCTCATAAATCAATCGGTTACGTTAATGTGTTAGTACCGTTCTACGCGGATAATAAAATTTGTGTCATTAAACAGTATGGTTACTATGAAAAACCATCATATCAAAATTTTATTCTAATAATTAGTGGATTAGTTATTATTTGTATATTTACCGTGACATCAATTTATTTTCTTCGGTGTGGTTCTAAATTTCTGTCAACATTTAACTTAATAATGATTGCAATTGGATTAAGTCCAATATCAGCACCCCAAAAGTTAACTGAAAAAATTATATTTTTATGTTTGATTTGCGTATCTATTGTATTTTCAACACAATTATTAGAAAATTTGATAAATATATTTGTATTGCAGAAAAAATTCTATTACATAAGAAATTTGAAGAATGTCATAGAATTGGACATTAAATTGAATACCTTATCTGATTCACTTAGACCACTACGCCTGATGCTAGATGAATTAAATTTAAATAAAACAATTTCTGTTGTTCAAAAAAATGAAACTAGATCCTGTGCTGGAGCAATTGTGTTTGATGAAGATGTCAATATATGCTGTGGAAATGAATTTCTTATGCGTCCTGTAATGGCAACTTATTCTAAAATAGCAAATGGTTGGATCATAAGTATTATCGATGAAAGACCATTTTATGGTTTAAGAATAATATATATGGCAAAGAATTTACCCTATCTTAGTAGATTAGAGAAAATTATAAATCGAATTTTCGAGAGTGGCATCATAGATTCGTGGTATTATGATTTTACAAGACCATCAAGAACAGAGTATC
This sequence comes from Anastatus disparis, assembly GCA_017163975.1. Classification (NCBI taxonomy): domain Eukaryota; kingdom Metazoa; phylum Arthropoda; class Insecta; order Hymenoptera; family Eupelmidae; genus Anastatus; species Anastatus disparis. The sequence goes on along the minus strand of JAFFSR010000218.1, from coordinate 922,478 downwards.
AACAAAAATTGGAAAATAAGATCTCATTAAGCAATCAACACCAAGTAGAAGTAAACTTAACTAACGTGCTGTACTTTTTGATAGTCGGAGGATATTTAATTTCACTTTTAGTTTTTACAATCGAAATAACTTGCAGATTGAAATAGACATTATTAAATATACACGTACTACGAGCAAATTAATATATCATTATTTCTAATACTTTACCGATCAGTGGTTATATCGTTATTGCATACAAAAAGCTCTGTCGACATATCGCTCTCTATCGTCTTCTCAAAATTAAATTTTAAATTCTTTCATTATTTTTAAACTAAATTAAATAGGTTTTCTATAAACCTATCAAAACAGTTGTATACAATATATTTTATTTTTTATTCGATAGCAGATTGATTTTGGATCTGTTACAATAATTTTATTTTATTTTTTTAAATTTGATTTTAATCTAAAAAGTGATTTATCAGCAATATTTCGCAATATCTTTTATATATTCAATATCTAATTTTCTCGAACATACTACCTGGCATCTGCTAAAATAAAAAAATTACATTATTTAGTATTATAAAAAGTTACTTTTTTACATAATATATTTTAATACGTATAGCACTATGTGACCTAAATCTAGAATAAAGTGACGCTTATCCGTAACATAAGCACTTTTTTACACATTATGATGCTGAATTGACGTAGATCTTCAAGAAATGAAAATTTGAAAAAATATTTTAGGTATCATTTAGTATAGAAATATGAATTGCAATTAGCAAGATTTATTGCTTGCGTATTACGATAGGAGAATTGATTTAAATAGTCTCATATTTATGTTGCATTAATTAATAAATACTAACTTTTCATTAGTATATTGAATTTAATAATTAAAACGTTTTAAATTATACTTAGAAATGGCCGAAACATTAAAATTTTATATTTTAAAAAATTCGATTTTGCCAATTTGGATGATGGATTCCTATAAATAATTTACGTTTATAATATATTCATAACAAAATATTAATATAAAAGCCAGAATTATAATTTTACAAGTAGCTTTGAGTTATTGATTCTTTGCATTTTAATACCATCCTTTTGAAAAATCTACATTTTCGAATAGTTACATTATCAATTCTTCAAGACAACACTCTGACCAAGTCAAGTATTTAGTAAAGATTATTTAAAATTGATTTCGATTTAACTTTGTATATAAGTTTGTAATAATTATTGGACTTCATTAATTAAGGCATTTTATTTAAATTTTGTTAATAAAAATTTTAATGCCATATACCATTTAAAAAATAAAATTTGTGAAACTGCATTAAAAAAATACATTTTTAAAAATTATTCTATAATTATTATAAATATTTTTAGTAAAATATTATATTTTCTTAAAGTTATTTTTTTTTACAATCACGATGTTAAAAAAAATATTCTAAATATTTTGAAACTTTTCTTTTAAAGGGTTTCATAAAAGTTGAAATTAAAAAACATATAACTAATGAAGATGAATATTAAAATATTAATTTTAAAATTTATTATTGGGTTTATTGTTTTTTGGAAAACAAATAGTCAAGAAATCGAGTGGTCAAAGTATTTATCACAGTATATGGCGGAAAATCTGAAAACAAGAGAAGTTAGATTTCTAACCATATGGTCAAGATTGATGTCGCCCAAATGTATGATTGTCGTTAAGGAGATTGCAAGTAAATTACAATCTTTTATTATAAACATTGAAGTTGATCCTGAATATGTTGAGACAATCTTAACGTTTAAAGCTCATCGTACATTATTATATATAATGATTGCTGATGATATTTATTTTGACGAAAATTTATCGACGTTACATAAATTTATCACGACTATGAATACATTTTTAACTAAAACAGTTCAAGCAAGACCATATATTCTTATATTGATCGAGAATAATTATAAAAGAAGTTACAATTTTAAAGAATATTTTAAAAGATTATGGTCAAAACATTATTTGAATATCTGTATTATAGAAATGTTTTCTCAGAAAAGTAAGCGAGGGAAAATGAATGACGCGGTCTTTAATTATTCTTATGCTTTAGTTCATAATTATAATCCTTTCATAAATAGATATAAAAAAGAACCATACACTCAAAATATTGAACTTTTTTCTGATAAGTTAAAAAATTTACATAGGTATACTTTGAAAACAACAATTGTACCTCGTCCAGGAATTAGAATAAAAAGAAATTTCCAAGGTAGAAATAAATGGGATGCAGTGTCTGGAACAGATCCTTCACTATTTAAATGTATAAGTGAAATAATGAATTTCACGGTTTATCTCGAATTGCCATCTGATTCTGATAAGCAACCAATTAAAACCGCTATGGATGCATTGGGCGATCGTGGGTTTCATTTTCAATTGACCGCCTTTTGGATGTATGGTTTTTCGAAAAATTTAATTAGTATCATGGTTCCGTTTTATCCTGATGACTTAACATGTGTTGTGAAACAACATGGTTACTATGAAAATTCCTTTCCTTTGTATTTTATTATAATACTTGGTACATTAGTTTTATTTTTCATTTTTATCAATGGCTCTATTCGCTTACTTCATTGTGGTTCTGAATTCTTATCACCGTTTAATTTAATAATGATTATAATTGGATTGAGCCCGACATCAGCACCACAAAAGATAACTGAAAAGATTATATTTTTATGCTTTACTTCTATATCCATTGCATTTTCATCAGAATTAGTCGACAGTTTGGTAAACATATTCATTTTGGAAAAGCAATTCCATAATATTAAAAGTCTACAGGATGTCGTTCAGTTGGACATTAAAATGGGTGCTTTAAATGCTTCAATAGAATACGTGGAACATGTATTAGGCCAATTAAAATACAAAAAAAAATTACCTATTGTTGAAAAAAGAAGAAGAAATAAAGAAACAGCATTTCTATTTGATGATGATCTTAACATACTCTGCACAGACGAATATGTTGTACGCATGATGACCCAAAAATATTCCAAGGTAGCAAATGGTTGGATTTTAAATGTTTTAGATAATAAGGTATTTTCTGGCTTAAGATCGACATTTATGGCTAAAAACTTACCATATCTTCCTAGAATAGAAAAGATAATAAGTCGAGTTTTTGAAAGTGGTTTTATAACTTTATGGTTTGACGAATTAACCATAAATCTAGAAAGGAAGGTGAATCGTAAAATAGCTAGATTTAATTCATTAAACGAAGATTCAGATGAAAGTTTAAATAAAATATTATGCTTTCTACTTGTAGCTGGAAATTTATTATCATTTATTTTTTTTATAATAGAAATTATTTGGAATTTGAAGAAAATTATATTATCACATATATTTAATAATCTAATCGGTCATTAATTAACCCTTAGCTGCACCTGTGGGGTCCAAATGACTCCAGCGCTATTTAAATTACATTACATTCTACAGAAGTGTGGCAGCTAAGGGTTAACTCAATTTATCATGCTAACTGATTACAATTTGTGATGATTTACGAATCAATATCGTTATCGTAGTGGAAAGAGCATAATCTTAACGATATACTTAAAAAATATCAAATAATTAAAGAATTCTCTTTTTCAATGGCTCATATTAAAATATGAGAAAAGATTGAATCTTGTAGCTAAAAAGTCTTAATATTTAGACAGAAATGCGTTAGAAAGTGTGCTTTGAATCGAGTGGATGCAGTCCATTTCATAATTTTAAGAAAAAATGTCCTAATGTCAAAAATATCTAAGACTCAAATAGAGTGCACTCTCTTTGTTCGTAAGTTTAAATTTTTCATTTGATTGCGTGCTCATTTTTTAAAATTCTATGGCATATATTCCACATTATTGCAATTGAAATATGAGAGACGCTTTGAATCGTGGATTGAATAAGATTTTACTTAAATGCATACCAAGTAGCACTGTCTCTTAGAGTGATTGATATTTACGAATGTAGCGAGAGATCAAAGAAGATAATATTTTGAATGAAAGATGATAAGCGTTTATGTTCACACTGGATTTCTAATAGTAAAAAATTAACTTGGAATTACTTGGATGATCAGATTGTTTTTATAACAATTTTTTTTAAATGTACGACGTTTCAAGCATTTTAACTGTTCTCTTCTGCAGCTCTAATTTCATGTTAAAAGATGAGTCAAAAATTGAGATTATATCGATATAATGGGTACATAGTAATACGTAAAATATACAAATGAACCAATTTTTCGTTTGTATATTTTGTGTGATGGATTCACTGCGGTGATATAATCTTGATTTTTGACTTGCCTTTTGGTATACAATTAGAGAAGAGCACAGTTTAGGTGTTCGAAACGTTGTACGCTTAAATAATTGTAACAAAATTGGCTCATCATCCAAGTGATTTAACGTTAATTTTTACAATTAATCTAATTATAAAATAATATTTTGATTAACGAGCGACTTTTTATCGTTTCTTTGTAATATGAAATATTAGATGGATCAAATCTCATAATTTTGTATGTATACATTTTAACGTTTTTTTCTTTAAATTTTTTTCTTTTTTGATCTAAATCAATATTTAAAATCTCGAAACGTATAGTGTAATAAACATTTAGATTATTTATGTATATTAGCATGTTCTTAAAAAAAATAAAAATCAATAAATTGATGCAAATCTTTTATTTTCCAATAAATCCTGTGTATGCTGATATCCTCTTATTTTTTTTCATAATTCAACATTGTTTATGGCATCGGCACTTCTCCAATTAGTCCTCTCCTAACCCTTGCAGGTTCTGCCTGGGCATTAATGGGTTAAGTCACCGACGTATGAAAATTTTGGAAAATCTGAATTTCTCATTGAAAGCTGAGAAAAAATACATCAATACTTATTATACACTTTTTTTTAATACAATTGAGTATAGCAAATACGAGTTGCAAGTAGCAAAGTTTGTTGCTTATGCTCCGTGTATCTTACATAAATTAATTAAAACTAATATTTTATTGTCTTAGTAACTGAAATAATAAAATTTTTTTAAAAATATATACTAAAAATTAATATTTTATAATTATTATATTATATTTACTTGTTCATTTATTAAAATTTTATATTTATATTTTAAGAGCTAAATATCGGCAATATAATGAATGAAAAATTATTGATTATTCTAAATAATTGATGTTTCTAGAACATTCGTTACAAAATATTAATATAAATGCATAAATCGTAATTTCACAAATAGCATTGATTTATTGATTTTTGCATTCAAATAACGCCTTTTTGAAAAGTCTACATTTTCAAATAGTTGCATTGTTGCTCCTTCAAGACATCACTCTAACTCAGTTGAATACTTACACTGAAAAGAAAGTGGTGAACTACGAGTCCCACGAAGTACTTCTGCTTTACCAAACAGTAAGCATGCAAATCTTTTCTCTGGTGGTGAGTGTGATGCCCCACAGAAGAAGCTAACCGTTCTTTTTGCGGGGCTTCTCAGCAGTGATGGATTTCGAGGATGCTTTATACATTTATGTACATCTATATATTAGGATATCCTTTAGCCAACTTCAGAGTATACCGTAGAATTAGAGTATAAGCAGAATATATTATTCTGTAGTATATACTCTGAAGTTGGCTGTTGGATATCATATAAGCATCTTCGAAATCCATCACTGCTTCTCAGTTCCCACTCGCGTCTCTCCGATGTGAAGTGAAGCTCTTCGCACAGAGGCGCTACTGTTCTCTTGCAGCGAGACTCCGTGTATACGAACTTAAGAGAGCGTGGTTCGACTACCGGTAGTTCAGCTACATCACCATTTATTTTTCAGTGTAGTAAAGATAATTTCAAAATTAACTCCGATTTAACTCTACGTAAGTATTCAATTCTTATAGGTTGAATTTAATCTATCTATAAAAAACAAACTTTAATTAATACAAAATTCAATGTTGTAATATTTTTCAGGACCATAAATAAAAACTTATGAAACGACAGTAAAAAATACAGAACATTTTAAAACATTATAGAACCATAAAGTTTATTTTTAGTAAAGTATTACATTTTTTAGTGTTTGTTAAGTATTTTCTTTAGTTCTTTTACAAAGTTTCGTAAAAAATAAAATAAAAATATAAAATAAATAATAAAAATGAATATTATATTATTAATTTTGAAATTTATTATCGGGTTTATTATTTTTTGGAAAACAAACAGTCAAGAAATTGAGTGGTCAAGGTATTTATCACAGTATATGGTGGAAAATCTAAAAACAAGAGAAGTTAGATTTCTAACCATATGGTCAAGATTCATGTCGCCAAAATGTATGATTGTCGTTCAGGAGATTGCAAATAAATTACAATCTTATATTATAAACATTGAAGTTGATCCCGAATATGTTGAGACAATGTTAACGTTTAAACCTCATCGTACATTATTATATATAATGATTGCTGATGATATTTATTTTGAAGAAAATTTATTGACGTTACATAAATTTATTATGACTATGAATACATTTTTAAATAAAACACTTCAAGCAAGACCATATATTCTTATATTGATCGAGAATAATTACAAAAGAAGTTACAATTTTAAAGAATATTTTAAAATATTGTGGTTAAAACATTATTTGAATATCTGTATTATAGAAATGTTTTCTCAGAAAAGTAAGCGAGGCAAAATGAATAATGCGGTTTTTAATTATTCTTATGCTTTAGTTCATAATTATAATCCTTTCATAAATAGATATAAAAAGGAACCATACACTCAGAATATTGAACTTTTTTCTGATAAGTTAAAAAATTTACATAGGTATACTTTAAAATCAACAATTGTAGCTCGTGTAGGAGTTCGCATAAATACAAATTTTAAAGGTAAAAATAAATGGGACGCCGTGACAGGAACAGATCCTAAACTGTTCAAATGCATAAGTGAAATTATGAATTTTACTGTTAATCTTGAATTGCCATCTGATTCTGATAAGCAACCAATTAAAACCGCTATGGACGCATTAGGCAAACGTGGCTTTCATTTTCAAATGTCCGCCTTTTGGATGTTTGGTTTTTCGAAAAATTTAATTAGTATCATGGTTCCGTTTTATCCCGATGACTTAACATGTGTTGTGAAACAACATGGTTATTATGAAAATTCCTTTCCTTCGTATTTTATTATAATACTAGGTACATTAGTTTTATTTTTCATTTTTATCAATATGTCTATTCGCTTACTTCATTGTGGTTCCAAATTCTTATCACCGTTTAATTTAATAATGATTATAATTGGATTGAGCCCGACATCAGAACCACAAAAGATAACTGAAAATATTATATTTTTATGCCTTACTTCTGTATCCATTGCATTTTCGTCAGAATTAATTGACAGTTTGGTAAACATATTCATTTTGGAAAAGCAATTCTATAATATTAAAAATCTACAGGATGTCGTAGAGTTGGACATTAAAATGGGTGCTTTAAATACTTCAAAAGAATACGTGGAACATGTACTAAGCGATTTAAAATACAAAAAAAAATTACCTATTGTTGAAAAAAAAAGAAGAAATAAAGACACAGCATTTCTATTTAATGATGATCTTAATGTACACTGCACAGACGAATATATAGTACGCATGATGACCCAAAAGTATTTGAAGGTGGCAAATGGTTGGATTTTAAATGTTCTAGATAATAAGGTATATCCTGGCATACGATCAACATTCATGGCTAAAAATTTACCATATCTCCCTAGAATAGAAAAGATAATAAGTCGAGTTTTTGAAAGTGGTTTTATAACTTTTTGGTTTGACGAATTAACCAAAAATCTAGAAATTAGGGTAAATCGTATGTTAGCAACAGCTAATTCTTCGAATGAAGAAGATCAAGATGAAAGTCTAAATAAAATGTTATGCTTTTTACTTACAGCTGGATATGTACTGTCATTTATTGTTTTTATAATAGAAATCATTCAAAAATTTAAAAAAAATATATCATCACAAATATCTAATAATCTCATCGGTCATTAGTTAACTTAATTCATCTCCTTAATTGTTCATAGTTTATGGTGGTTGACGAATCAGTATTGTTATTATAATGGAAATAGCATAAACTTAATGATATATTTAAAAATTCTTTGCCAATGGCTTATAATAAAAAGAAATGACAAAAGATTGAATCTCATAGCTCGTTATTCAAGAAGGTCTTAATATTCAGACAAAAATGATTGAAGCATAAGCTTTGGATGGAGAGGTTGCGGTATATTTCATAATTTTCTGTAAAAAAATATTTTATAGTAAAACAAATCCAAGGCTTAAATACAGTGCACTCTCTTTGTTTGTACTTTTAAACTTTTTATTCGATTGTGCACTCATTTTTTAGATTCCATGACATTTTATTCACATTATTGCAATAAAAACATGAGAGAAGCATTAAATCATGGATGGAGAAAAATTGTATTTAAATAAACACCAAGTAGCACTGACGCTAAGTGTGATTGATATTTACGAATGGCTAACAAGAGGTAGGAGAAATTAATATTTCAAATTAAAGAATATAAATGCTAATATGCACACTGAATTTTGAATAGTAAAAAATTAACTTATAATTACTTGGATGATGAGCCAACTTTTTCAACGGCCAACGTTTCAAACACTTTAAATGTGCTCATCTTGAGGTCTAATTGTATCTTATTATATCACCGTTGTGAATTGATAGTAATACACCAAATATGCAAATGAACAAATTTTTCACCGTTTTAAGTCCATATTAAAATACGAAATGTATAAACGAACCAATTGTCCATTAGTGTATTTTGTGTGTTACTATGGACGCTATACGTTTTTTTCTGTAATATCTTTAATCTTTAATTTAATATCTATCTCAATTAATCAGTAAAATATCGAAATGTGTAATGTACTGAACATTAAGAATATTTATTTATTAGCATGTTTTATAAAAGAATAAAACTCAATAAATTGATGTAAATCTTTTATTTGTCCTACTGACATCCTCTGAGAAATGTAAGAATACTTTCACTAAATAATGATTTTATGGCAATCGTAAATATTTCATTTTGTTTTCAGAATTAATGAATGACTTTTAAAATTTGATATTTTAATTGTTAGATTCATTAATATCTTAGGTTTTCCTTTAGAAAATTATTAGTAATATTCATAAAATATCGACAATCACTTGTTACATCATACAATATTAAACCGTGTAATGATAACCTTCAATCTTATCCTTTATCCATATAATTACTATTACCTTTTTACTACCCTGATGGCAGTTAAATTGTCAAATCATTTATACTTTATAAATATAGACATTAAACTTTTTCCATTATTGCTACTTTAAAACATTATAAAATTATTTATCAAAACATGAAAAGCATATGTAACTAAAACTAAAACACTTAACTGTAGGTTATTCTAAATTACTATTCAAAATTAAAATAATTACTTTCTATGTTCTTTTAATATTCAGATTAAAAATAATAAGTAAGTAATATTTTCAATATACCTATACAACATAAGAACCGTAAAATTATTACAAATTGTTACCTGATTACAGTTATTGATGGGGTAACTTGATTTGAAAATTTGTATTTTCTTGATATTGAGGTAACCTCGGAGGTAACACCTTTTTAGTACTATATACCGTGAAGGACGTAATTTCTGATCACTTAAGAGGTATTCCTGATCACATATTTACATGTAAAAAAGTAAAAGTATATTTCTTTTTCACACAAACGAAGCATTTCTTACGCTCAATCTATTTTTCCTCATAAATTAAAAAAAGGTTTTTCCTACTAAAATCTTAAAAATTATGATTTATAATAAATAATGATCAGAAATTACGCCCTGATCAGGAACTACGTCCTTTACGGTACTTTTAAAATGTACACTTTTTTAATATAGTATCTTGATTCAAGTAACTACCCGTTTAAAAATACAAACTAATTTCTTTCCAATGAAAAATAAAATATTCTTTTCTATAGAGGATAATCTGTTTCACATAATGATTTTCTGATGCGTCCTGTATTGCAAACTTATTATAAAATGGCAAATGGTTGGATAATAAATATCATCGATGAAAGGACCATTTTTTGGTTTAAGAATAATATATATGGTAAAGAATTTTTCCACACGGCGTGCGGGAAGTTCGATTTCCCACACGATTTTCCGTACGGGAAGTGCCCTATTCCCGCACGAAAAAAGTGTGCGGAAAAAAACTTCCCACACGGAAAAAAGCGTGCGGGAAAAAAATTCCCGCACGGCAAAAAGAGTGCGGGAAAAAATTCTCGCACTCTGTGTAAAATATAATATTACAACGAATAAAATAAATTTGTTAAATGTTTAATATTATAAAAACGAAAATCTAAAGTTTTCGCGTAAACATTGTAAGTAAGAAAATTATTTGAACAAAGAAAAAAAATATAGAAGAGTAAGGTTAAAATTTTAACAAAGAATAATACCATTTATTAGATAATTAATATTATAAAAACGAAAATCTAAAATTCTCGCGAATGTATTGTAAGTGAGAAAATTATTTAAGCAAAGAAAGAAATCTAAAAGAGTGGGGTTACAATTTTAAAGAAGAAGAATACCATTTATTAGATGTTTAATATTATAAAAACGAAAATCTAAAATTTTTGCGTATGCATTGTAAGTGAGAAAATTATTGAAACAAAGAAAGAATTATAAAAGAGTGGGGTTACAATTTTAACAAAGAAAAAAAATATTACACTGACTTTAAACAATCGTAATAACATTAAAATTAATTTTAATGTAAATTCTAAAATTTAAATTCGTAAAAAAATTATCTATGATGTTTTGATTAAATATGTAATTTATTGATTTATTTGAATTTTTATAGAAATACCTACATTTCTTTTTTCAAACAAATAATGTACTTTCACTTACGTTTTCTTTTAATAAATAAAAAGTTTACAATATTATATTTGTTTATATTATCACATCCTCGATTCTCTAATCCACATTCAATTTCTTTTTTTTGTAATATGAATTTCAATTTAAAATGATATCATTCTTTTTTTTATTATTAATTTGTAAAATACAATCATATATTATGTAAAAGACCAATCGAACTTCCCACACCTTGTGTGGAAAAATAATATACGTAACACGTGCGAGAAATGGGTGATCTCGCACGGAAATTGTCGCCCTCGCTTCGCTCGGGCGACAAACTTTCCGTGCGGGGATCACCCACTTCCCGCACTAGTTACGTAATGTACTATACCCTATCTTAGTAGATTAGAGAAAATTATAAATCGAATTTTCGAGAGTGGCATCATAGATTCGTAATATTATGATTTTTCAAGACCATTAAGAACAGAGTATCAACAAAAATTGGAAAATAAGATTTCATTAAACAATCAACAGCAAGAAGAAAACTTAAGTAACCTACTGTACTTTTTGATTATCGGAGGATATTTAATTTCACTTTTAGTTTTTACAATCGAAATAACTTGCCGATTGAAATGGGCATTATTAAATATACACGTACTACGAGCAAATTAATGCGCCTATTCTGGCAAATAATTATATTCTTGTATTAAATTTAAATATTTATTGTTCTTCTATTTAAGTGATTGTTTTAAAAAAATTTAATGTTTAAAGGCGGAAAAATTAATATTTTATTAATTTGGTGATTAAAACAGCGTCTTAAAATTTTACTAGAAAAAATACTATACTTTATGATTTTATAATTACATTTTAAGAGATTAAATGTCTCCAATATAATAGATGAAAATTATTGATTTCTCTGAATAGTTTATGTTAATGGTATATTCGTTATAAAATATTAATATGAAAGTGGTAATTGTAATTTCAGAAGTCTTGATTTATTGACTTTTTGCATTAAAAAACTGCATTGTTAAAAAGTCTACACTTCAAAATAGTTGCATTATTTTTACATCAAAACAATACACCCATTTAGTCGAATATTTAGTAAAGTTTATTTCAAAATTATTTTCGATTTACCTCTGTACCATAAAATTTCAATTGTTAGGTAAAGACAAATTAGTAATGTTTAGTGGAGATTTACATTTTTTTAAGTATATTACGTATTTCCTTTAATAAATACTATAATTAGAGAAATATATTCCAACGAATATTTGTAAACTCTTCTTTTAAAAAGTTTCGTAAAAGTTGAAATAAAATAATAATATATAATAAAAATGAATATTAAAATATTAATTTTAAAAATTATTTTTGGGTTTATTATTTTTTGGAGAACAAATAGTCAAGAAATCGAGTGGTCAAAACATTTATCACAGTATATGGCGGAAAATCTGAAAACAAGAGAAGTTAGATTTCTAACCATATGGTCAAGATTGATGTCGCCCAAATGTATGATTGTCGTTAAGGAGATTGCAAGTAAATTACAATCTTATATTATAAACATTGAAGTTGATCCTGAATATGTTGAGACAATGTTAACGTTTAAAGCTCATCGTACATTATTATATATAATGATTGCTGATGATATTTATTTTGACGAAAATTTATCGACGTTACATAAATTTATCACGACTATGAATACATTTTTAGATAAAACAGTTCAAGCAAGACCATATATTCTTATATTGATCGAGAATAATTATAAAAGAAGTTACAATTTTAAAGAATATTTTAAAAGATTGTGGTCAAAACATTATTTGAATATCTGTATTATAGAAATGTTTTCTCAAAAAAACAACCAAGCAAAAATAAATAATGCACTTTTTAATTATTCTTATGCTTTGGTTCATCATTATAATCCTTTTATAAATGAATATAAAAAGGAACCATTTTCTCAGAATAGTGAACTTTTTCCTGATAAATTAAAAAATTTACATGCATATACTCTAAAAGCAACAATTGTATATCGCGTAGGAGTTGCCTTGAAAAAAAACTTTCAAGGTGAAAATAAATTGGATGCAGTAACAGGAACAGATCCTAAATTGTTTAAATGTATAAGTGAAATAATGAATTTTACTGTTGATCTTGAATTGCCATCTCAGAGCATATCAACGGCTTCTATGAATGCATTAATCAGACGTAAATTTGATTTTCAAGTGACAGCTTTTTACTTACATGGATTTTCGAGACATTTAATTAGTATCATGGTTCCCTTTTATCCTGATGATATAACATGTGTTGTAAAACAACATGGTTATTATGAAAAATCCATTCCTTGGTATTTTATTTTAATACTTGGTACATTAGTTATATTTTTTATTTTTATTTATGTGACTATTCGCTCACTTCATTGTGGTTCTAAATTCTTATCACCGTTTAATTTAATATTGATTTTAATTGGTTTAAGCCCGACATCAGAACCACAAAAGATAACTGAAAAGATTATATTTTTATGCTTTACTTGTATATCAATTGCATTTTCATCAGAATTAATAGACAGTTTGGTAAATATTTTTATTTTGGAAAAGAAATTCTATAATATTAAAAGTATACAGGATGTAGTTGAGTTGGACATTAAAATGAGTGCTTTAAATCTTTCAATGGGATTCGTGGGGCGTTTACTAAACGATTTAAAATTAAACAATACTATGTCCGCATTTGAAAAAAAAAGAAGAAATCAATCGACAGCAATTTTATTTGACGATGATGTTAATATACACTGTCAAGACGAGTACATTATACGTATGCTGACACAAAAATATTCGAAAGTGACAAATGATTGGATTTTAAACGTTCTAGATAATAGGGTATATCCTGGTGTAAGGTCGATATTTATGGCTAAAAATTTACCATATCTTCCTAGAATGGAGAAAATAGTAAGTCGAGTTTATGAAAGTGGTTTTATACCTTTTTGGTTTGACGAATTAACGAAAAATCTAGAAATTAGGGTAAATCGTATGCTAGCAACAGTTAATTCTTCGAATGAAGAAGATCAAGATGAAATTCTAAATAAAATGTTATGCTTTCTACTTATGGCTGGAAATTTATCATCATTTATTGTTTTTATAATCGAAATTATTTGGAAATTAGGGACAAATATATTATCTCATATATCTATTAATCTTATTGGTCATTAGTTTACGTAATTCATCATGCTAACTGATTATAGTTTATGGTGGTTTACGAATCAGTAAGATTATTGTTATTAAAATGGCAAGCGTATACACTTAATGATAAATTTAAAAAATGTCAAATAATTAATGAATTCCACTTTTCCAACGATAATCATCACAATGTTTTTAAGCATAAAAATCGGTTGATTCTTTAATAGTTTTGAAATATTTAAAATGTAAGCATTTTTGCCTATTTTCAATTCCTAGTTTAAAGCTCATTTGCAATATTTTAAAATCTACGAGGGACATTAAAATTTTATATTTATGTTCTAAAAGATTAAATGGCACTAATATAATAAATAGAAATTATCGATTTCTCTGAATAATTTATGTATATTCATTACAAAATGTTAATGTAAAAGCAAATATTTTTATTTTACAAGTAGTCGAGATTTATTGATCTTTTGCATTCTACGATTTCAAATAGTTGCAATCAATTTCGATTTAACTCTGTTATCAGTTTTTAATCATTAGATTGAATTAGTCATGTAAATTTAACATTAGCTAAAAAAATATCTAATGTAATATTTTTCGGAAACAATTGATCAAAATTTATAAAATGGCAATAAAAAATATAGAATTTTTCTAAAATATTCTGTCAATACAATAAACATTTAAGCTCTCCTTTGAAGAACTTTCGTGAACGCTAAATAAAATTAAAATATTAAATAAAGAAAAAAAATGAACATTAAATTTTTAAATTTGAAATTTATGATTGGATTTATTATTTTTTGGAAAACGAATAGTCAAGAAATTGAGTGGTCAAAGTATTTATTAAAATATATGACGGAAAATCTGGAAACAAGGTAAGTTCAATTTCTAACCACATGGTCAAGATATCAAATGCCTCTTACATATCAGACATAAATAAATTAATAATACATTTTTCAACAGGTCTAAATAGGCTTCATTTTCAAAACGTGGAGTTTATAGCCGAGCCAAAGTGAGGGCTGAAATGAATTTCGAAAAATAGTACATTACTCTACTAGTGACCAAAATAGGTCATTTCTTTACTCTACTAGTGACCAAAATAAGTCATTTTGTCGCACGGATGTGGTTGGGGTCAAAAAAAGTGGAAAATCTATTTTGCCATAACTATAGGGTGTAGAATTGTTCCCAACAAGGTAAACGGATTTCGATTTTCTATGCCAGTTTTGCGTAATCAAAATCGTAAATGAAGTTGCGATTTTTATGTTAAAAGGCGGAAAAATTAATATTTTATTAGTTTGGTGATTAAAACAGCGTTTAAAAATTTTACTAGAAAAAATACTATACTTTATGATTTTATAATTACATTTTAAGAGATTAAATGTCTCCAATATAATAGATGAAAATTATTGATTTCTCTGAATAGTTTATGTTAATGGTATATTCGTTATAAAATATTAATATGAAAGTGATAATCGTAATTTCAGAAGTCTTGATTTATTGACTTTTTGCATTAAAAAACTGCATTGTTAAAAAGTCTACACTTCAAAATAGTTGCATTATTTTTACATCAAAACAATACACCCATTTAGTCGAATATTTAGTAAAGTTTATTTCAAAATTATTTTCAATTTACCTCTGTACCATAAAATTGTTAGGTAAAGAAAAATTAGTGATGTTTAGTGGAGATTTACATTTTTTTAAGTATATTACGTATTTCCTTTAATAAATACTATAATTAGAGAAATATATTCCAACGAATATTTGTAAAATTTTCTTTTAAAAAGTTTCGTAAAAGTTGAAATAAAATAATAATTTATAATAAAAATGAATATTAAAATATTAATTTTAAAAATTATTTTTGGGTTTATTATTTTTTGGAGAACAAATAGTCAAGAAATCGAGTGGTCAAAACATTTATCACAGTATATGGCGGAAAATCTGCATACAAGGGAAGTTAGATTTCTAACCAGAGGGTCAAGATTGATGTCTCCCGCGTGTATAGTTATTGTTAAAGAAATTGCAAGTCAATTTCGATCTTATACCATTAATATAGAAGATGATCCTAAATATGTTGAGGCAATGTTAACGTTTAAAGCTCAACGTACATTATTATACATAATGATTGCTGATAACATTGATTTTCAAAAAAATTTATTGGCGTTAGGTAAATACATTGTGATTATGAATAAATTTTTAAATACTACTGTTGAAGCAAGACCATATATTCTTGTTTTAATAAAAAATAATAATAAAAGAAGTTTTGATTTTAAAGATAATTTTAAAACATTGTGGTCAAAACATTATTTGAATATATGTATTATAGAATTCTTTTCTCAAAAAAATAAAGGAAGAAAAATAATTAATGCGCTATCTAATTATTCTTATGCTTTGGTTCATGATTACAATCCTTTTATAAATAAATATAAAAAGGAACCATTTTCTCAGAATAGTGAACTTTTCTCTGATAAATTAAAAAATTTACATCAGTATACTTTGAAAGTAACAGTTTTTCATCGTATAGGAGTTAACATAAAAAGAAATTTCAAAGGTAAAAATAAATTGGATGCAGTATCAGGAGCAGATCCTAAATTGTTTAAATGTATAAGTGAAACAATGAATTTCACTGTTGATATTAAATTTCCACCTGATAAAAGGCCAATCAAAACTGCTATGGATGCACTAAGAGAACGTGGATTTCATTTTCAAATTTCAGCGATGTGGCTGCATAGTTTTTCGTCTGATTTAATTTGTATCATAGTTCCATTTTATCCTGATGTCCCAACATGTGTTATAAAACAGTATGGTTATTATGAAAATTCCTTTCCTTGGTATTTTATTATAATACTTGGTACATTAGTTTTATTTTTTATGTTTATCAATGCATCTATACGCTTACTTCATTGTGGTTCCAAATTCTTATCACCGTTTAATTTAATAATGATTCTGATTGGTTTGAGCCCGACATCAGAACCACAAAAGGTAACTGAAAAGATTATATTTTTATGTTTTACCACTATATCAATTGCATTTTCATCAGAATTAATCGATAGTTTAGTAAACATATTTATTTTGGAAAAGAAATTTTATCATATTAAAAGTATACAGGATGTGATTGATTTAAATATTAAAATGGGCTCTTTAAATGCTTCAAAACCGTTCGCGGAACACTTACTACGCCAATTAAATTTAAGCGTCACTATACCTATAGTTGAAAAAAAAAAAAGAAATCAGAATACAGCATTTCTATTTGACGATGATCTTAACATACACTGTGCAGACGAGTACATCGTACGTATGATGACACAAAGATATTCGACGGTGACAAATGATTGGATCTTAAACGTTTTAGATAATAAGGTATATCCTGGTTTAAGGTCGACATTTATGGCTAAAAATTTACCATATCTTACTAGAGTAGAAAAGATAATAAGCCGTGTTTTTGAAAGTGGTTTTATAACATTATGGTTTGACGAATTGGCCATAAAACTAGAAAGGAAGGTAAATCGCAAGATGGCTACAGTTAATTCATTAAATGAAGATGCAGATGAAAGTTTAAATAAAATTTTATGCTTTCTACTTATCGCTGGAAATTTATTATCATTTATTGTTTTTGTAATAGAAATTATTTGGAAATTAGAGAGAAATATTTTATCGTATGTATCTAAAAATCTTATAGGTCATTAGTTAACTCAATTGATCATAATTTATGGTGGTTTTACGAAATCAGTAACATTTTCGTTATCATAATGGCAAGAGGATGAGCTTGATTATAAATTAAAAAAAAATTCAAATAATTAAATATTTTTTTTTCCATTGGCTCATTGAAAAGATGCGGTATGTCTCATAATTTTCATATAAAAAACTATCCTTCAAGTTAAAAAAAAATCAAGACTTTAATACAGTGCACTCTTTTAGTGAATACGTTTGAATTTTTATCCACGTTATTGCAATTAAAATGCGAGAGAAGCTTGGAATTACGAATTGGAAAAAAATTTCACTCATAATAAGAACCAAGTGACACCAGTCCCAAAGTATTTGACATTACTATTATTATTATTATTATTATTATTATTATTATTATTATTATTATTTGAGATGTTTACTGGTTAGAAGCCTATTACTTTAATTTTTTGATTTCTTACTCAGGCAAACACACTGATCGGTTTACAACTTGGATCCCAACCACTAAAAAAGCGGAAAAACAATTTATAGCAAACAAGTCTTCGATGAAGTCCAATCTGACGAAGATTCGGTCCCCTGTCTTTCGAATGTATTAACCGGCAAGTCATTACATCACACCGATCATGTTAATCCGCCCTTCTTACGCATGATATTTACGAAATATTATATATTAAATATTATAATTTGGTATTGATATTACTTTTCAACGTCTTTTTCTTCAATTTCTTCTTGTATGTATTGTATTTCTTCCGAATTAATCAATAAAAAATTAAAATGTGTAATATTATTAACATTAAGAATATTTGATCTATAAGCATGATTTGTAAAAGAATAAAACTTAATAAACTTATGGAAATTTATTATTTTTCGATAAATACCATGTACTCTGACATTCTCTTCAAAATTTCAGAATACTTTCAAGAAATATTTCCAATTTCTTTTCGTTAATTATAAATGCGACAATTTATTTTCAGAATGAATTAATGAAAATTTTAATTTTAACTTTTTTACTGTCGTATTTACTAATATCTTAGGTTTCCTCCGACAAAGTTATTAGCATTATTCATAAAATGTCGACGATCAATTTTTACACTAGACGATACAACTTTTAATGTTATTCTTTATTTTTATAATCAATAGTATCTTTTTACTACCCCGATAAAAGTTAAATTATTAAATTATTTAAACTTTATATACGTAGACATTTAATTATGAGATTTAATAAACTTTTTCTATTATTGCTACTTTGAAAAATTGTTAATTATTTATTAAAATACAAAAGGCATGTGCACTTAAAATAAAAATATTTTCAAGCAAATAGTTTTTCTATAAATTATTCAAAATTGAAATAATTACTTACTACGATCTTCCTTTGAAATCTATAGATGAAAATAGTAAGTAATTAATATTTGCAATATATTTAGACCAAACAAGAACCATAAAACTGTTACAATTTCTTATTTCAATTTATTTATTAATTATCTTTGCTTTAATGCCGTTTATTTAAAAAAAAATGCATTTTGAATAGTCTAAATATGACGCTATTTATATAATATATGAAAATAACTTAATATAAATAAAGGTATAAAATTGAAAATTAATTTTACTGTAAATTATTGAAAATGAATATGATTAGTTTTTTCAAAATAGCAAATGGTTGGGTAATAAATATTTTAGACAACAGACCATTTCCTGATATAAAAGTGATACACATGGCACGGAATTTACCATACCGCAGTAGATTGGAAAAAATTATAAATCGAATTTTCGAAAGTGGCATCATAGATCTATGGTATCATGATTTTACAAAATTAACAAGAAAAGAATATCAACGAAAATTAAGTTACGTACTATACTTTTTAATTTTTGGCGGATGTTTAATTTCATTTTTAGTTTTCATAATCGAAATCACTTGTGCTTCATTGAAACTGGCATTATCAAATGTACATGTAATATGAGATAGCTAATGAGCCTAAGTTACAACGCTAAATAACATTATTTTGGATAATTCACAGATCAGTGGTTATATAGTTATTACATATAAAAAGCTTTGTCTATATATTGATCTTTTGGATTTTGTCAAAATTAAATTTCAATTTTTTCGCTTATTTTTAAACTAAATAAAACAGATCTTATATAAATTTGTCAAAATAATTATGTACAATATATTTAATTTGTGCAATCCATTGCATATTGATTTTAGATCCATCACAATAATTCATGTTAAGATAAATACTGAAAATCTATATTATATTGTGATTTTGAAAATTGTACATGAAAAAAAAACAAACAATTTTTATTATTATGGTTCTTTTGAAAAGAATCTCATTACTGTCATTGTAAATATTTAGTAGAAACTGACTAATGAATTTTTAGGTTCATGCAACCTGTTTAGGTGTAAATTTTAATAGTTATCAAAATGCTATGATTGTGGGTTGAATAAATATAAAACTTTCTATACTTTTTTTTATAAATTGTTCTTTATTATATTTCTGAAGAACAATTATAAAATTACAATCATCAAAAAAAAAATTAAACGTTCGAATATTTAAGGTGTAATTTTAGATTAATACATCAATGAAAACGGAAAAGTTTACTATATTCGTACGCATACATATTATTTATAAACGAAGTCATTAAATGTTTGAAAAAGTAAACAGTCATTGATACCACTAAATCAGAATCTGAAAGTATTGATAAATTCAAGGAAATTGTATATTTCCAATGCTGTACATTTGTCTTACACAGTAACAGCAATGTGTAATCAGAAAAATTTTGAAAACTATAACAAACTTTGTACAACTAAGTAACATAGATTAATTTAAACATCAATACATACTAATACGTACATCTATTAATAAATACGTAAACAATCACTCAATATAAACTTATGATTCGAAAATATTTTACATTGATACTTTTATGAAAAGTTATTTATCATATCAAAATAACGATGCCTATTCCCATAGGTTTGATATTACTTGTTTAATCATTTCTTTTAACAAATTATTTGACAAAGTATCAAGTGTTTTCTGAAAATCTTCTGTATTTTTAATATCTTCTGCATTATGCGAAATAAAATCCAAGACACTTTTTTTAAGATTTTTCGAATCATATTGATCAATCAACTTTAACGTCACACTAATATTTTCAATACTTAAAGACGCAATTAATTCGTTCTCACAGATCGTCTTTAATGCACTGATTTCGTACTTTTCAGCCGCTACAAAAATATCCTTAGCCATTCTTTTAAGATTGTCAACTTTTCCTGAATAAATAAATCTTAAAACTTCTTTCATTGTTTTGTAGTTTATATCAATTATTTCAACAGAATCACTTCTCTGTT
The DNA here is from genome assembly GCA_017163975.1 of Anastatus disparis. NCBI lineage: Eukaryota > Metazoa > Arthropoda > Insecta > Hymenoptera > Eupelmidae > Anastatus > Anastatus disparis. Next base: position 901,484 of record JAFFSR010000218.1, on the reverse strand, counting down.
CTTGAGTATCGTATTTGAACATTGCTTGGAATACTGGACTTTGTACCGATAAAATATTTTTGTGCACTTTTAATTCTTTATTGTCTATGATAAACTTCATATCACTAAACTCTCCACTTTTAAACAAATTTTCAAAATTATCGAGTACTTTTAGTTGATGAATTTCAGTTTTATTTCTTTCCTTGCTATGGTGTATTTTGCAGTGGATAGTCAATTCTTCATTTGAGAAAAAAATATCAAATAGATCATCTTTTTTAATGAACTTTGGAAAATTCATGTCAGAATCTAGCTCTATTACATCTTCTATAACTTTTTTCTGGGTGTTGTGTATTCTATTATTTTTATCAATAAGAGATAATGATATAACCATATATTCAGAGGAGTCGAAAGGGATACCATGACAAAAATATTCATCCCATTTCAATACTATTTGATAATAATCATGAAAAGCCAAATCTTTTTTTAAATAACAACTAATCATCATCTCCATTTCAGTAACACCTGCAAGTACAAGGTGAAATTCTGAATCAAAATTCTCATCAGCCATATGATCATGTGAATTTTGAATTATTTTCCAAATTATGGTACATTCTTCACTGAAGAGATTTCCTTGATTATCTATTTTTCTAGCTTTTAATGCTTTGTTTTCTAAAGCTTGATCTGATGATTTTCTTTTCGAAGCCATTAGATAGAAAACTAAATACAAAGATTTATTAGATTTAATTAAATAAGTACAAAGATATATTTTTGTTTATCAGTAACAATTAGCGTTGACAATGAAATTTAAATTTAAACCTTAACCACTGATCGCACACAGAGAAGGACTAAAATAAATCTCAGCATATAACGATTCAAAAGCAGCACAAAGGAAAAAAAGCAATGATAGATAAGGAGTGGGATGGAGTACTGATTTCTACCAATCTTCTATTCTGAAAACATAAAGGTGTTTCGATAAAATTGATTGGTCGCAATTATTACATTATTTTTACTTGACTCTCCTCCCAATATTACTTACTAAGGCAAAATTATAGTAATAAGAATTTAAGTCGCGGAAATAATGTTAAATAAATGTTTACAAATTTATCAAATAAACGAACAACCCAATTTTAAAAATACTATATTTGGCGAAGCATCTAAAATATTAATCCATGCATATTAAAAATAGATATTTATAGGAGGAAAAAAAAATTGGTCTTGAGCTTTTCAAATTTAGAAAAATATTGCAGTCAATTAATTCTAAGTAGCTAAAATTTAATATATAGATTTCTTAACGATAGAAATTTTACTTTTATTATTATTTTTTTAATAATAGTTCTTTTGGAAAGAATTTCATTAATTTTGTTGTAAATGTTCAGTAGAAACTGACTGATTCTAAATGAAATTTTAGATTATAATGTAACCTATTTATGTATAAATTTTAATAGTTATCAAAGTACAATGATTATGGGTTGAATAAATATAAAACTTTCTATACTTTATTTTATAAACTGTACTTTATTATATTTCTGAAGGACAAACATGAAATTACAATTATCAACAAAAAAATTAAACGTTCGAATATACGTATAAGGTGAAATTTAAGATTAATATATCAAAGAAAAAAGACAAATTTTATGATATTTGTATACAAACACATTAATGCTAATTATAAACAAATTAATTAAATGAAGAATCTTATAGGTTTGATAAGTTGAAGGAAATTATATATTTCAAAGGCTGTACATTTGTCTTACGCAATGACTTCAATGTGTAATCAGAAAAATTTTGACATTACTTTATTAATTATTTCTTTTAATAAATTATTTGACAAAGTATCAAGTGTTTTCTGAAATTTTTCTGAATTATTAACTTTTGCTTCATAAAAAATAAAATTCAAGACCCTTTTTTTAAGATTTTTCGAATCATGTTGATCAACTAACTTTAACATATCACTAATATTTTAAATATTTAAAGACGCAATTAATTCGTTCTCACAGATCGTCTTTAATCCACTTATTTTGTACTTTTCGGCCGCTACAAAAATATCCTTAGCCATTCTTTTCACATTTTTTATATCCCCTGCATAAATAAATCTCAACACTTCTTTCATTGTTTCGTAACTTACATCATTTATTTCAATTATATTATCTTTTTCTTCTGTAGTATTGGATTCAATGATGGCTTTGAACACGGGACTTTGTGCAGATAAAATATTTTTGTGCACTTTTAATTCTTTGTTGTCTATGATAAATTTCATATCGCTGAATCTTTCACTTTCTATCAGTTCCTTAAAATTATCAAGAACTTTTAGCTGACAATTTGCTGGGATGTCATCATTGAGTAATATTTCTTCAGTTGCATTCCTCTCTTCGCCATAATATATTTTGCAATAAATCATCAATTCTTCGTTTGAGAAAAAACTATTATTTTTATCATCAATATCAGCTTTTTTTATAAAATTTGAAAATTCAATTTCTGAAATTTCTTCCTTTATAGTTTTTATTACTTTTTTATGAGTATTCCGTATGTACTTATTTTTATCAATAAGAGATAATAATATACTCATATTTTCAGGAAGATTATATGAAAATACAGTCTTATAAGAACTTAAAGTCAATTGTAATACAATTTTATAATAATCTTTCAAAAAACCATTTTTTAAGTAACATTTAAATGTTATATCGTGCGCATTTTCATCATCCAGTTTACTGCTTGGATTGGAATTGCCATCAGTTACAAACGATTTTATACCATCATGTGAATTTTCAAGTATTTTCCAAATCATGGAATATTCCTTACTGCAAACAGTTCCTTTATTATCAATTTTTCGAATTTTAAAAACTTTGTCTTCTAAAGCTTGATCTGATAACTTTCTTTTCGAAGCCATTTGATGGAAAACTGAATACAAAGATTTATTAGATTTAATTAAATAAGTACAACGATATATTTTTGTTTACTAGCAATGAAATTTGAATTTAAACCTTAGCCACTGATCGCACACAGAGAAGGACTAAAATAAATCTCAACATATGTAACGATTCCAAAGCTGAACAAAAGAAGGAAAGAAATTATAGATAAGGAGTGGGATGGAGTACTGATTTCTACCAACCTTCTTTTCTGAAACATTAGATGGTATCGTCGATAAAATTGCTTGGCAGCAATTATTACGTTATTTCTATTTGACTCTCTTACAATATCAGTCGTCAAGACAAAAGTATCAGTTGTAAAACGGGTCACAGTCGCGGAATGATTTTTAATAGATGTTTATTAAATTATTGAATAAACGATATATTTTATATATAAATATATAATAAGAATTTTAAAAACTTCTAAATTTATCAAAATTGCAATAAAATATTGAAAATTTATTTTTACATAATCCTATATAATTCAATACGTTTTTATTAAAAATACGAAATTTTATTAGAATATTTAAAAAAATTATAATTCAAAATTTCATATACATTAAAATATGAAAAAGTGTTAAGAAAATATTAAATGAAATGATAAAATACATAAAGCGTTTAAATAGTGGGATCTTAACTTTGAAAGTGCGGTAGCATGTTCTTGCCTAGATGTTAGTGAATAGCTGGTTTTGCCTTCGTTAGTGAGATGGCGAGTTTTTGCCTATGTTTGACGTAAAAAAACTTGAAGGTGCTACATTACGACGAGTTGTAAGTCGGCAACGCGACACTTTTTTCAAGATGAATAGTTTTGTTATGAATAATTTTTTAATATTTAAAATTGAATAGTTGCAATATTAAACAGCTTCGAACAAGAATGAAATTTTAATTATCAAACAAGGCATTTTTAATTATTAATTAAAACATGAATTTTGCAGAAAGTTATTCAAATTTATTTTAAATTGCCACGTTGATTGGGATTGGTAATTTAAAATTCTATTTATAAATGAAACAAAATTTTGCCACATCAAATTAAGATTATTGATTTCGATGAATAATTTACATTTATGGAATACTTATTGCATAATATTATCGTAAAAATATTAATCATAATTTAATGTGTAGACACAATCGATTTATTGATTTTTGGCATTTTAATATCACACTTTTGATAAATTTGCATTTTGAATAACTCAACTATAAAACTTCTTCGTAAAAAGAAAATTCGAAATTTATAAAAAATATAATATAAAAATTTGAAATTTATAAAATATATATAAATGTTCTGAATAAAGAATCTTTTAAGAAAATACTACAGCCGGTTTAAATTCCGTGCATAAAATTATCACAAAAAAATAGAGCTTTGATATGCATTAATGTCCTATGGCAAAATTGATTATCCCCGATGGCACCAATTATTCATATAAAAATATTGTTTAAACAAATAGAAAAATCTGCTGTACATAGATTGATCCTTAAGTGAACATGAAAGAATTTCGTACTTTTACTCTAAATAATTTTATGAATGTTGGAAAGAAGAAGAATTATTAATTCTTTGATATTTATTAAATTTTAAAGATAAACATTAAAAATTAAAAATTTTCAAGATGAACATTAAAATATTGAATATAAAATTTTTAATTGTTTATTTAATCTTTTGGGAAATAAATGGTCTCGAAGAAATGATGTGGATGAAATATGTATTAAAGTACATGGAAGAAGATCTGAAAATAAAACAAGTTAGTATTTTAATACCAAGGATAAAAATGATGTCTCCTATATCTACGTTAATTTTCAATGAAATAACAAGCAAATTTCAATCTCACATTGTTTCTATAAAACCTCATACTAATGATCGTAGTGTTGAAATTTTAAAGAAATCATTGACTTTTAAAGCGCATCGTACATCAATCAATATTATAATAATTAATTACACAATATTACACGAACTATTTGACTATTTTGAAATTATCAACCAAGTTTCAAATGGCTTTTCCGATGCAAGACCATATTATCTTATATTTGTTGAAAATCATGAAAAAAGTTACAACTTTGAAAAGTTTTTCAAGACTTTATGGTCGTGGCATTATTTGAATGTTTGTATTATAGAGATCTTATCCGCATATCAAGTAAAAAAAATAAAGAATATTAACACAATGCTTTTTGATTATCCTTATGCCTTGATTCATGATTATAATCCTTATATAGAAAAAAATAAAACAGAATTATATTCTCAAAACATTGAACTATTTTCTAATAAGTTCAGAAATGCTATATCTGTTCCCGATGCTTTCTTCTTCGAAAGTATAAGCCAATTAGTGACATATAACGTTAACTTGTTAGATCCAGATTTGATTTCTCGATTAGCTTACGATAATGATGGGTCACTCATTTTTGATTTAGGTAAATTTATTAATGAGATGGTATCGTCTCACGCAACTGATCAAATTTGTATTTTCAAACAGTACGGTTACTATGAAAAACCATCCTATTGGCAATTTATTATAATAATTAGTGGATTAATTATTATTTTCATATTTATCGTGATATCAATTTATTTGCTTCGTTGTGGTTCTAAATTTCTATCGACATTCAACTTAATAATGATTACAATTGGATTAAGTCCAATATCAACACCACGAACAATTATTGAAAAAGTCATATTTTTATGTTTTATTTCAATATCCATTGTATTTTCAGCACAATTGTTAGAAAGTCTGATAAATATATTTGTATTGCAGATAAAATTTTATGACATAAAAAATTTGAAGAATGTCGTAGAATTAAACATCAAATTGAATACATTATCTGATTCATTTAGTCAATTACGCCGGATGCTAGATGAATTGAATTTAAATAAAACAATTTTTGTTGTTCAAAAAAACGAAAGTAGATCATGTGCTGGGGCAATTTTGTTTGATGAAGATGTCAATATATGCTGCATATATGAATTTCTTATGCGTCCTATAATGCAATCATGTTCTAAAATAGCAAATGGTTGGATAATAAATAGTTTAGATGACAGACCATTTCCTGGTTCAAAATTGATATTTATGCCACAGAATTTACCATACCTCAGTAGATTGGAAAAAATTACAAATCGAGTTTACGAAAATGGCTTCATAAATTTATGGTCTCTTAATTATTTAAGATTTTTAAAAAAAGAGTATCAACAAAAATTAGAATATAAGATATTATTAAGCAACAAAAAAGAAGAAGGAGAAAACTTAAGTAATGTACTGTACTTTTTAATTATCGGAGGATATTTTATTTCATTTTTAGTTTTTATAATGGAAATAACTTGGACTCGATTGAAGTGGGCATTATTAAGGATACATGTACTACAAGCAAATTAATGCGCCTAATGACGCTAAATATCATTATTTGGGGTGCTTTACAGATCAGTGGTCATATCTTTAGTAGATATAAAAAATTCTGCCAACATGTTTGTCTTTTCGGTTTTCTCTAAATTAAATTTTAATTCTTTGTTTATTTTTAAGCTAAATTAAACAGTTTTTATATAAGTCCATGAATATCATTAGTCTAGTATGAGAGAAATTTCGAATGACTAATTACACATGTTTTGTGCTTACAAGCGCCAAGCGAACTTGTTGACGAGCACCTACAAAATGGATTGGCACATGATTGATGAATTAAGTACTTGTCAGAAATAATATTCGCCATAAACCTATTATCATCAACACAGCTATCTCCTGTAAAGTCGGCATCGAAACCAAATTTTCGAATAAATCCCTTCGCATCTTCTCTTTCTCTCTCTATTCACCTCTGGACATCAATAATACGCTCGACTTATTTTTGCTCTTTGCTCTGTCTATCTATCTACCTATCTATCTAATAACATTAAACAAAACTCTCTTTCGAGAGCCCACCGTCGCCACGATTTCTCTATTGAAGCTCTAGCTTCTCCAACTCACTTCCCTAGAACAATCAAACATCAACCACATATATCTTAGATATTTTTTTCACATAAAATCTCTCTCTCTCGACTGTGCAGAACGCTTTATTCAGTTCACAGTATTGTTCTCTAAAACGTTTAACCTAGTTAGGCCTATTCAGAGACTCAAATATTTTTTGACTCATCCAACTATTTATTATAGGTTTTCAATCCTTTTTTTTCAGAATCATAAAATTTTTAAACATATATATTTAAATGTTTTTAAAAGGTTGTTTAAATATAAACTTGGGTCATTAACTTAGCATAAACTTGGATTATTAATTTAGTATGAACATGGATTATTGAATTGAAACATCAATTATGCAACTGTGCTGAGATTTGCAATCTTGGCATACAAAAACTTAAAGAAGCTACATTACGACGAGTCGAACGTCGGCAACCCAACACTTTTTTCAAGATGAATAGTTTTCACCTGAACAGCCTTTTAATATTTAAAACTAAATAGTTTTAATATTTATCAGCTTCAAACAAAAATGAGAGTTTAATTATTAAACATGAAGTTTTTAATTATTAGTTCAAACATGAATTTTGCAAAAAGTTATTCAAATTTATTTACATTGACAGGCTGATTAGGTTTGGTATTTTAAAATTCTATTTATAAATCGAAGAAAATTCACCATATTAAATATCACAATTATAATGGATTAAGATTATTGATTCCGATGAATAATTTATGAAATACTTATTGCATAATATTATGCTGAAAATATTAATTTTAATTTAATGTGTATATACAATCGATTTATTGATTTTTGGCATTTTAATATAACACTTTTGATAAATTTTCATTTTGAATAACTTAACTATAAAACTACTCTGTGTGAAAAGGAAATTCAAAATTTATCGAAAACATAAATATTCTGCTTAAAGTCTTTTAAAAAAATACTACAGACAGTTTTAATTCTATTCATAAAATTATAACAAAAAATAGAGGTTTGATATGCATTTATAAACGTTGGAAACAAGAAAAATTATTAATTCTTTGATTTCCATTGAATTTCAAATCAAGATGAACATTAAATTATTAAATATAAAATTTTTAATTGTTTTTTTAATTTTTTGGGAAATAAGTGGTCTCGAAGAAATGATGTGGATGAAATATGTATTAAAGTACATGAAAGAAGATCTGAAAATAAAACAAGTTAGTATTTTAATACCAAGGATAAAAAAATGATGTCTCCTATATCTACATTGATTTTGAAAGAAATGACAAGCAAATTTCAATCTCATATTATTTCTGTAAAACCTAATACTAATAACCGTAGTTTTGAAATTTTAAGGAACATGTTAACATTCAGAGAACATCGTACATCGATCAATATTATAATAATTAATTACAGAAACTGGAGAAAAAATTCATTTACACTATTAGACTACCTTGGAATTATCGACAAACTATCAACGAACGTTCTGTATGCAAGCCCATATTTTCTTATATTTGTTGAAAATAATAAAAAAAGTTACAGCTTTGAAAACTTTTTCAAGACTTTATTTCCGTGGTATCATTTGAATGTTTGTATTATAGAGATCTTATCAGTAAATCAAGTAAAAAACCGGAAAAATATAAATACAATGTTTTTTAATTATCCTTATGCCTTGATTCATGATTATAATCCTTATATACAAAAATATAAAAAAGAATTATATTCTCAAAACATTGAGATATTTTCTGACAAGTTAATAAATTCTGTATCCGATCTCGATGTTACGTTGTTTAAAAATATAAGCCAGAAAGTGAAATCTAGTGTTAACTCGCTAAATCTAGATCTGATTTCTGAACCGGAATTATACGATCTGGATTGGTCACCCAGTTTGCAAATAAGAGAATTTATTGATGAGATAGTACCGTTCTACGCAACTGATCAAATCTGTGTTTTTAAACAGTATGGTTATTATGAAAAACCATCCTATTGGCAATTTATTATAATAATTAGTGGATTAATTATTATTTTTATATTTATCGTGATATCAATTTATTTGCTTCGTTGTGATTCTAAATTTCTATCGACATTCAACTTAATAATTATTACAATTGGATTAGGTCCAATATCAACGCCACGAACAATTATTGAAAAAGTCATATTTTTATGTTTTATTTCTATATCCATTGTATTTTCAGTACAATTGTTAGAAAGTCTGATAAATATATTTGTATTGCAGAAAAAATTTGATGACATAAAAAATTTGAAAAATGTTATAGAATTAGACATTAAATTGAATACATTATCTGATTCATTTAGTCAACTTCGCGCCTTGTTAGACGAATTGAATTCAAATGAAACAATTTTTGTTGTTAAAAAAAACGAAACTAGATACTGTGCTAGGGCAATTTTGTTTGATGAAGATGTCAATATATGCTGCATATATGAATTTCTTATACGTCCTATAATGCAATCATGTTCTAAAATAGCAAATGGTTGGATAATAAATAGTTTAGATGACAGACCATTTCCTGGTTCAAAATTGATATTTATGCCACAGAATTTACCATACCTCAGTAGATTGGAAAAAATTACAAATCGAGTTTACGAAAATGGCTTCATAAATTTATGGTCTCTTAATTATTTAAGATTTTTAAAAAAAGAGTATCAACAAAAATTAGAATATAAGATATTATTAAGCAACAAAAAAGAAGAAGGAGAAAACTTAAGTAATGTACTGTACTCTTTAATTATCGGAGGATATTTCATTTCAGTTCTAATTTTTACAATAGAAATAACTTGGGCTCGATTGAAGTGGGCATTATTAAAGATACATGCGCGGTTAAAAACATTTGTGTAATCTGTTAACTTTTTTCGTCTGTTACTTAATGTCTGTTAAATCAACAGACACAAGTATGTCAATTTAAACAAAATTTTTCCACGTCAAATATCACAATTATAATAGATTAAGATTATTGATTCCAATGAATAATTCAAATTTATAGAATACTTATTGCATAATATTATCATGAAAATATTAATTATAACTAATGTGTTAATACAATCGATTTATTGATTTTTGATATTTCAATAATACACTTTTGAAAAATTTGCATTTTAAATAACTCATCTAAAAAACTACTCTGTATAAAGGCAATTCAAAATTTATCGAAAACATAAATGTTCTGCTAGAAAAAACTACATGCGGTTTTAGTTGCGTGCATAAAATTATAAAAAAAATCAAGGTTTGATATGCATTAATTTTACTTATATTTCATAATGTATAATCTTACATTATTCTTATATTTTTAGGAATTTCTTCATAGTAAAGTGAACAAAAAAAATTTCGTACTTCTCTTTTCAATAATTTTATAAACGTTGAAAAGACGAAAATTAATTCTTTAATTTTCATTAAATTTTAAATTAAGATGAACATTAAAATATTAAATGTAAAATTTTTAATTATTTTTATAATTTTTTGGGAAATAAATGGTCTTGAAGAAATTATGTGGATAAAATATCTATTACAGCATATGACAGAAGATCTGGAAACAGAACAAGTTAGTATTTTAATACCATGGAGACAAATGATGTCTCCTACATCGGCATTAATTATCAAAGAAATGACAAGCAAATTTAAATCTCATATTATTTCAATTAAACCTCATGTCCGTACTTATGAATTTTTATACGAAATGTTGACATCCACAGAACATAGTACATCAATCAATATTATAATAATAAATTACAAAAATTTACAAGAAAATTCATCAAAACTATTAGACTACTTCAAAGCTATCGGCATAGTTTCAATTGGAATTTCCCGTGGAACCCCATATCTTCTTATATTTTTTGAAAATAATAAAAAAAGTTATAACTTGGAAAACGTTTTCAAAATTTTATCGTCATATCATCATTTTCATGTTTGTATTATAGAGATCTTATCCGCTTATCAAGTAAAAAACCGGAATAATAACGCAATGCTTTTTGATTATTCTTATGCTGTGATTCATAATTATAATCCTTACATAAGCAAATATAAAGCAGAGTTATATTCTTATAACATTGAACTATTTTCTGATAACTTAATAAATTCTGTACCCGATCTCGATTTTTTGTTATTTAATAATATAAGCCAATCAGTGATTTCTAGTATTAATTTGCAAAATCCAGATTTGATTCCTGAATCCACTAGATTTTACGATTGGTCGGGCAAGTACGAATTGGGTAAAGCTATTAATGAAATAGTATCATTCTTCGCAATTGATAAAATTTGTGTTTTCAAACAGTATGGTTACTATGAAAGACCATCCTATTGGCAATTTATCATAATAATTAGTGGATTAATTATTATTCTTATATTTATCGTCGTGTCAACTTATTTGCTTCGATGTCGTTCTAAATTTCTATCGACATTCAACTTAATAATGATTACAATTGGATTAGGTCCGATATCAACACCACGAACAACAATTGAAAAAGTCATATTTTTGTGTTTTATTTCCATATCCATTGTATTTTCAGCACAGTTGTTAGAAAGTCTGATAAATATATTTGTATTGCAGAAAAAATTTGATGACATAAAAAATTTGAAGAACGTTGTAGAATTAAACATAAAATTGAATACATTATCTGATTCATTTAGTCAACTACGCCGGATGCTAGATCAATTAAATTTAAATAAAACAATGTCTATTGTTAAAAAAAACGAAACTAGATATTGTGCTAGGGCACTCGTGTTTGATGATGATGTCAATATATGCTGCACCAATGAATTTCTTATGCGTCCTATAATGCAAACATATTCTAAAATAGCAAAGGGTTGGATAATAAATATTTTAGATGAAAGACCATTTCCTAGTACAAAAATGATGCATTGGCCAGAGTATTTCCCGTACCTCAGTAGATTGGAGAAAATTACGAATCGAGTTTTCGAAAGTGGCTTCCTTGATTTTTGGTATCTCAATATTTCAAGATTATTAACAATAGAGTATCAAGAAAAATTGGAAAATAAGATTTCATTAAACAATGAACAAGAAAATGCAAACTTAAGTAAGGTATTGTACTTTTTAATCATCGGAGGATATTTCATTTCATTTTTAGTTTTTACAATCGAAATAACTTGGGCTCGATTGAAGCGGGCTTTATTGAAGATAAATGTACTACGAAAAAATTAATGCGTTTAAGTTATGACGCTAAATATCATTATTTCAGATAGCTAATAGATCAGTGAAAAAGTTTACCAACACATTGGTCTTTTTGGTTTTCTCAAAATCTAATTTTAACTTCTTTGTTTATTTTTAACTAAATTAAATCTATAAATCTATCAAAATTATTATGTACAATATATTGAATTTTTTATCCAGTTGTATATTAATTTTCAATTTGTTAAAATAATTTATACTATGGTTAGTCTAATATTATAGAAACTTTGAATCATGGATTATACATGTTTTGCGCTTACAAGCACCAAGTGAAACTAACTATCGGATTGATTGGTATATGGTTAATAAATTAAGTACTGTCACATGAAGTTCATGGTGGTGAAACATCAGGTGTTTGTGAAAAAATGATATTTTATTTGATGTTTGCAGATCAAATGGAAAAGTAAAAAGAAGACATTTCCATATATAGCATGCAATAATTCAAAATAAGGTTTCGCAGAACATTTGAATTAAATATTAATAAGTGTTTTTAATTATAGATTATTTATAGAACGATTAATTTTCCAGTAAGCTATTAAAATTGAATATAATCACTTCTTTTTAATTAAATATGATCGATGAAAAAAGTTCTAATGAATGGGTTTAAACGAATGGATTTCTCCTATAAAATCTCTCAAAAGTTAAAATTAAATAGTTTAAACATTAACTAGGTTTAAACAAAAAAGAGAAATAAATTATTAAATACAATATTAGTTTATGCATGGAACATGCATAAATTTTCTTAAATTCATTTTAAATTTTAAGTTTCATTGGGCTCAGTAATTTATAAATTCTATTTATAAATTAAAAAATGAATTTCCTTGTTAAATATCACAAGAGTAATGGATTAAAATCATTGATCCTGCAGATGAATAATTTATGTTTATGGAATACTTAATTAATAATACTACGACGAAAGCACTAGTTAGAATTTAATATGCTGCTTCAAGCAATTTATTAATTTCCATCACAGCGGCCCGGAAACAGCACTTTCGGTCCTGCGACAAAAACACAAAAGTGTTGTTTCCGGGGCGCGGGTGATGGAAAATAGTATACGCACCTGCGGGGGAAACTTGTTCGCCCCTTAGCACGCGTTTAACACCCTCGGCTACGCCTCGGACGTTATTATACGCGTGCTATGGACCGAACAAGATGTTTCCTCCCGCAGGTACGTAATATACTATTTTGACATTTCAATATCACGCTTTTGAGGACTTTGCATTTTTAATAACATAATTATAAAACCACTTTGTAAAAAGAAAATTCAACAATGTTCAATCATTAAAAACACAAACTTATAAGCATATCTATAAATGGGATATTGAATGCTGGAAAATTTTTTAATGAATAAGTGACTGAAGTAGCTAAAATTTTAAAAAATTAAAGAACTTTGCTACGAAACAGTTTTGTTTTTACTTTATGAAGTAATAACAAATTTTTTCTTGATGATTAAGTTTTTAAATAAAATTTCAATCGTTCTTTTAATATCTTTGTAAATATTAAAAATATCAGTGTTATGATTCTTTGAATACAATTGAATTTTAAGTTAAGATGAACATCAGATTATTGAATTTTAAATTTGCTATTACTTAACATGGTGATAATATTTCTTGAAATAATTCACTATCGATTTTGTGTAAATCTTTGAATAAATCTTTCATAGAAATATTTTTAAAATATTTCAGCAAAATGTAATATTCAATTATTATTCTAACAATAAAATATTGAAAATACATCGTGACCGTATTTCTCCAAATTATTCAGATTAGTTATTAAGAAAAAAAATTATTCGAAGTTTTTAAGAATATCAAATAATTTTTAAGATTATGTCTGGGTGATTTTGATTATGTTTATCCAAATTTCCCTTGAAATTGATCGCGAGATACTTGCGTTGATTTTCATCTGATCAATCAAACTAAATACATTTGTTCTGAATAACTTAAACTCTTAGCTCTGTAAAAAATGATTAATAAAGCTGCTTTTTAAATTACATTTTTATTTGTAACCGTATAGTGATAATATACATTTTTATTGAAGGTATTATTACTACTTTCATATGTTTTTTGGGTTATACAATAATTTTTTTTAATAATAATCAATCATATCTATTGCTGGTAATTTATAATAAAGGTATGTTATCGACCGAATTACCCACTGTCTGATGAAGTATCAAAAAGTAACGCTAGATGCTACATAAAACTAACTATTATCTATATCCTACATATTACTCTTGTAGAAAATAATGTTTTGATTCTTTAGAAATATTTAAATTGCAAAAAAACATTAAATATAATTATTTATATCTGATAAATCTTTAAGGAATTGTTAGCAATTATTTTAAAATAATTTAATTTAGTTTTTATGTATGATTATTTTTTTTTTAATTTTTTAGATTATTATACATTTTTAAATAATTATTAATATGACAATTTAATGCTCTTCATAAAATTAAAATCTCAACATCTTGGTCACTTGATACTAAGAAATTTTTCTCATATAAATTTTAAGCTTTAATTTTTAAACATTTTATATTTTATGATGAATTTTACATATTTCGATTTTTAAAAAAGTCCTATTGAAATTTTGTATTATCATGCGCATTTTATTCTATTCTAAGCAAATGACTTGCTTGGATTTTCCCCTATTTCACTATCAATTTTTCTCTCCTCTTATATTCACATAAAATTACTTAAACCAAGTATCAGCATGATTATTGGTTACACACAGAAGAAGCGATTCAAAGAAAATTATGTATTTGTAAACATCTTAGATTTTTATCGTGATTTCCATTTTTTTTCTTCGTTTCAGAATGCTCGTGTCCCTATCCCCACTTGGCGTTAATTCACGATCAATGTCGATTAATTCTTTGTTATAAAACGCTGCGCGATGAGTAAAAGAGAGTTGTTGCTCATCGATAATAGAAGATACTTAACGGATTTAAATATTTTTCTGTTTGACAAATAATAAAAAAAAGGCTAAAATATTCATAATACAAACATGGAATTTAAACTTTTGAGGATTATTCCCATCTTCATCTTCTTCATTGTTTGTGTATCTGGTAAGTACGTTCTAAATTTTTTATCCATGCAATCAAATAATTTGTAATTATATTCAAGTATTATATCATTTAATTACATTACATGATTCGTTATGTCAAAAAGACATAACAAATGTGTTTATTGGTCGATTTTGTAATTATATTAGCAACTTTTTCTGGTGACTATTTAAAATGCACAATTTATTGTATAACCAGAAACTGTTAATGTTTAGAACTTCTTATAGTTCATAGATCAGGGGCCTTGTTGTTGTCATAAACTAAAAATAGCAATAATTTATTGATAAATTTTTTAAATTTCCGACTGAAACACGTCATTATGAAATTAAATTGAAATAAAATTGAATTTAACAAAACAGTTTAATTTTTAATCACATCAGAAAAATTTGTTATTCGCTCATTATTAATAATTTAATTTAAACGCATATAATTAACTAAATCCGTTTACAGGTGAAGAACAGGATATCTCATTAGCATGTTTGGGATGCATTTGCGATGCTGCTTCTGGATGTAACACTACAATTGGTTGCACCGGTGATCTTTGTGGACCTTTCAGGATAACACAGTATTATTGGGCAGATGGTGGTAAACCAACCATCGACGGGGAATCAGATTCAGATGATGATGGTATATTTTTCACTGTGTTAAATCCTGTTATAACTTAAAAAAAATCTTGTTCTTAGAGCATTTATTTAAATATAATTCGATTTTTCAGCTTACAAACATTGTGCGAACGATGCTAATTGTGCAGCCGAAGCTGTGAAAGGATATATGGAAAAGTATGCTCAGGTGTGTATAAAAAAATATAAAAATTTTATCTTCATAACTATTTTAACGTTAATAATTAAATTCATAAACTGATTAATTTCTTTAGGATTGTAATAGTGACGGAAAAGTTGATTGCGACGATTATGCTCGTATTCACAAATTAGGAGGATTTGGATGCTCAGGATCGTTGGATCAAACTTACGAGGATGAGTTTACATTTTGTCATAATACATTCAAAAAGTTGTAGTTTAATTATTATTTAATTCAATGATTTTTTTCAACACTGGGCTGAAAATACCATTTTTACCTCACTATTGAAAAAAATCGTATATTCACCACGGAAGGTAAAATGGCTAACCCATAGCAAATAGCACTAGTTTACCACCCTCGGCTTCGCCTCGGGTGTCAATTCACTCGTGCTATGGCCTGTCTTTTATTTTACCTCCCTAGGTGCATAATATACTATTAATAACTTAAAATACTTGCGAATGCCTGTAAATCTTTCGAATAATAAAATCTTGATTTTTGTATATTTGTATCAGTGATTATAATATATAAATATTACTATTTGCAAAAAAATCAAATATTGTTATGAAAATTTTATGCATTTAATCGATCGGTGCTGTATGATTTGAAAGATAGTAATCGTTTACTTGAGATTCATTATATGATGTCATGGTATAATGATTCACGAGTAGTAGTAATTCAAATTTGATGTTTTACAAGGAAACAGAAAAAAAAACATACATTTATCATCGAAAATCATATGTAATTATAAAAAAATTGATAAATTGCACTTTAAATTAAATCATTGACAATAGTTTTCGTATGTTTCTGATTATACATTATTTTATACATTTAACCAGAATTGTAATATAAACGTAAAATGAAGATTAAAAAATAAATACGATAATTTACAATTTTTTTTTTATCTCTATAAGGACTTTATACTAAATTCAAACTTATAAGAAAAATTCGTCTAATAATGTGAAATCTTCGTATTTAAATGAAATTTTTAATTTCAAATACCATCGTAAATTCTGTTTTCGAAAACAAGTTTTATGAAATTTCAAATTTTTACATTAGATCATACATAACGTATTATAGAAAATTGATATCAAAGTAAAGTTTTAAGAGATTTTTAAATGCAAAATGTACTGGAAGCAAAATTAAATTTTTTTTAACAGTGTAGTTCTTCCTATTTTCAAAGAGTAACTTAGCTTAATATTTAAAAGCTTTCCTTAATAGGAGAGTATTAGACCTTTCGATAGAAATTTTGTCGATACAATAAAAAAAATTTTTCATATAAAAATTGGAAAAAAGAATAGAATTATAGTCCTCGAAACTCGATAGATCCTATAAACTAGGTAGTATAAAAAAAATTATTTTTCATTTTTAATAAAAATTATTATTCTTTCAAAGAATTATAAATGAGCTTGTATTTGGTTAATATAATCTATGATAAAAAAAGTTTAAGGAAAATTCTTTAATTTAAGCTTTGATGCGTCAAAAAACATCTAATTATTGTAAAGTCATCAGCAATTAAAATTGAAAATTAAAAATGTATTAAAAATAATATATTCAATAGTCCATGTAATTACTTTTATCTTAATCTTTGATTGTTGATAACTTCATAAAAAATTAATGTATTTTGACGCATAAAAGTTTGACTTAAGGAAACTCTCTTGAACTTTTTTTTATTATTTTGGAAAATTATGTAAGAGAGATACTGTTTATTTATGGTTTTTTGAAACAATGATTATTTTATTTCATAAAATTATTGTTATTATTATATCTAGCTTCGAATAGTTCGAATTTTGAATTTTGTAACTTTAGCATTTTTCATATTTTTATTTAAGTAAATGTAACCCACAGTTTCGGGGTAAGTTTTATATAAGAAAATTTAGCTTTTTTGGACATTATAGTGGAGCACAATTTTTTATGCCCTCATATATCCTTACATTGTTACTTTGAATTATATTTTGCTGCAATTATTTACTTTTGACAGTAAAAAATAAAACTTAAAAATCTTTTGTAATATTGATTTAGAGATCATTAGGCTCACTCGGTAGAAATTTTTTTTATAATTTCCTCTTTTAAACATTATACTGTTTTTGAAAATCATCAAATTTTATAAGATCATTTTAAATAAAAATACACGAACATAAAAAATGTAGAACGAAATGGACTTGATTTACCTGAAAAACATGACCTTAAATCTTCCGAACTGCAATGTCCAATAGCATCAATTATAAAACTTTAAAATATACATTTAAACATTAACTTGTTGTGTCTTTTCTTTCCTTTCCCTTTTTTCAACCCTGAAAAATAAAGATATAGCAGCTGTGCAACGTTTAGTTTACCTTTACTCCCTATTTTCAATATATATATATGTATATATATATATATATTGAGATGGGACCATTTTTTATCGATTGTTAAAGCAAGAATCTTTTTGATTTTAAAATTGGACCTTTTTCGGAGCAGATTACGTTTATATATATATATATATATATATATATATATATATATATATATATATATATATATTTACAATATATAGTATATAATATACATCTATATATATATATAGATGCGCGTGCGAAAAGGCGCGGGTGGGCGGCGTTCCGGTCGCTTCATCTTTTTGAGTCAACTGTACTACTCTTGAACAAGTCTACTAGTAGAAAAGTTAAAAAGACAGAGAGCAGACGTACAGAGTAGCCTAACGTAATACCTAAGCTATCATATCGACAATAACTGTTAAAATTCAACGTACATGTAGCAGCATAGTAGGTTGAATTTTTGTTATTTTTTTAGCGAGTCTAAATAAAAATCAGATGAGGATAATCGTTGTCGTTACGGACGTTACCCTGCTTAGCATGCTCGACTGGACACAAAGTCGCGCGTGACAAACAAAGCACGCCGAGTGATGGGGGATAAAGGTAACAGTGTTTTTATAAATATATACTTTTTTTTATTTTTACATTTTTAATGTTTATTGTATACAATGTTTGTCCTATCAAATGTTTAAGTGAAAAAAAAATTTCATAGTCTGGAATATTATGTTTTGTCGATATGATATATTTTATTTGTGATTAAAAGTGGGATGATGTAAAATAAACAGTGAAACTAGACAGCTGATGAAAAAAACTGAGAAAGTGAGGTTATCACAGTGTTTTATACCATTTTTTGATTATAAACAATCAAAACATTTAAGATTTTTTTTAAATTATCGATTGCCAAATAATATAAATTCACCCTAACCCCAAAATGGAAATGCTTAATTACTAAGTTTTCATCTTCTTATTCACTTTTCCATTGTATTAAAAACACTGAGCATTGAATATGTATACATAAAAACGCGCGTGCATAGAAATTAGCTTGTATAGCATACTTGTTAAGCAGCTGATATGCACGGATGTATAGGTTATATATATATATATATACGTGCGTATATACATGTACGCATGCATAAAGTTTGAATGAGCGAGAGAGAGAAAGAGAAAACAATGAAAGATACGTAAGAGATAAAGTGAGTAAAAATGAGAAGTGGAATGGAGGATGGAAGAGAGAGAATTTTACTATTCACCACGAGGCCACCGGCACTCATATGGTATATGTATATACGATTCGGTCGATTTCGCACGAGTAATGAAATTTAAAGGTTATCATAACTGCTTTTGTAAAAGCGTTTAATTTAGAATCAATTATTTTATAGATTCTTAGCATAAAAAACAAATTTTTTCACAATTTACTGGTTTACGTTTAACTTGAATATAAACTTTTTATATTGTTACGAAAAATTTTTTAATTAAAGATTTTTATTTACCTTATTAATTTATTTAATTTTGATGATAGATCCGCTGCAGTAATATTGTTTTTATCATAAATGGAAAATTTTAACAAATGATAAAATCGTTTTTTATTATAAATATGAAAATATAATTTTTTAAAATATACCATAGCACAAATATCGGCACCAATATTTATTATAATAATAACTATGTCAATATATCGTCATACAAAATAATAAATATAGGGTAAATGTCTAAGTTACTGCGCCCTTGCAACTACTGTACCATATATAAGAGCATAGAGATCCAGTTGTTGGAGCCGAGTAAATAAATTTACATATGATTAGCAGACGACAATCCTGTATACCTAAAGCATCGAATAAGCTTTATAAATTAAACCAATACATTAATAATTCATAATTTTTCATTTGAAATTTTTTTTATTTTATAAAAAGGTTTATTTTAAATAAATAATTTATAAATGTCTGAGTGCATGAAACATCTCTGCTGTCACATCAAAGGCGCACGGTGACTAACAAGGAGGGTAACCCTTCAGTGGGTCACGAATCATACTGTAACTTGTAAATATGTTTTTATACATAAAATCATGAAAAAAGCCGCGAGCATTCGGTAATTTATCAAACACAATAAATATGTTAAATCTAATTTAACTTTGAATTATTTATAATTTTTCGATTCATCGATTATATTCGTAATATTTATAATTAAATTATTTAATGCTAAGAAAAAAAATTCATTCGCACATCATATCCGAAAGCAAAAATTCATCATGCATGAATTATTATTAATGTAATATTATTATTACACCGAATTTGATAATAAATCGTTTAGTTTACAAATAATTCAATTTTGCTCCTAAACTTATTTAAATTTGACATGCTGAAAGTATTGAGAAAACCAATAGACATTAACTTGTTGAAAAACTTAAGAAATGGTAAATAATTTAAAAATTAATATAAAAAATAATATTTACGTAAGTTAATAAACTCAAAAAAAATCGTACAATACCAAGCATTAATTCTTTTAGTTAAATATTGAAATATGAATTACAAAAAAACTTTAAATAGATATGTTATATTAATGATTTTTATTCTCCTTTGTTCTCAATATAGAAAACGTATTTTTAAGAAAATAACTTTTCGTGAAAATCTGAAAAAAATAAAATATTTTTAAACAAAAAAAAAAATAAAAGATCTAAAATACGGAGATCTGTTAGCTTTATGATGGTCTAAAATTAAAAAAATAAACATGATATAATTACTTTACGTATTAAAATCAACATGTTAAATATTTATTCACTTTATGAAATACGTATTTATAATAACAAATATTTAAAAATAATCAGAATTTTAATTTAACTTTGATCAAATATCCGTGATGTTTAAGTAACAATGAAATTCCATTCAGAGGTCGTCAGTGGCTCACTCGGTAGAGTAATGGACTCGTAACCTAAGAGCTCGAGTTCGAATCCCGCTCTCCGCCTATTTGTACAAGCACCACTGTACGTCACATGTGCTGCAGTTCACAAACACACTGAAATGATCTCCGTCGCTAATTAGCATCGCAATCATAGCATAAATACAGCGACGTTAAATTTTTAATTTAACGTACTTGATTGGTTTTTTTCTGATATTAACATTGGCTTGTATTATTCTCTGAAAACTCTCAATAAATATGCAAAACTTTTAAAAATTAGTTCAAAAGCAACCGTAAAATTTTCACAGAGCACGTTAAAAAATATGTTAAAAACTAGTTACGGATAGTCTCATTTTCTTTAGAAATGATGTCAGGTCAATGTGGCAGATGTTTTAAAAAATCTGAATGTATATCTTTATTTCTTATCTACCTGCAATTGCAAGAAAGATGGAAACAGAGATTTCATTTTCAAAATATTTAGTACGGCACAAAAGTGGGAAATATATTTTTAAGAATTCAAATGAAAATTTGCTTTTAATATTTTAAATTCGTAAAAAAGTAAAAATTAAACTTTCATGTAAACAATGGTTGACCTCGTTAATTATTAATATAATTTAAAAATTCTAAATAAAAATTATTACCTGAATTATTATGCATCGTTTAAAAATCTATTTATATCTCTCTAAATATTAGTTAAAAATATATTTTTTAACATTCGAAACTAATTTAGAATTTTTACCAATAACAATATTTTTAAGTTTTGTTTTTTTTTATATTATTATAATATAGAGTGTTGTTAACAATTGAAATCATGAAATTATAAACAAAAAAAATAATAAATTTTAAAAAAATAAAAAATTTAACAAAATATTCCTATAAATGTTTCTTAATGCTAATCACAATTTATTTTTAAAACCGTTTTCCAGAACAGATATTTTCTAGAGTTTAAAATATAGGTCGTGTCATTTTTCCTATTGTACAAGTTTAAGTGAACTCTTTAAGAATAATTATGAGCTTAAAAGTGTCGTATTCTCTTTCTGCGCGCGACTCTTCCTTTTTAACTTTAAGACTTTATTGCGCATATTCAGTAGGCATATAAAACTAAAAGACATTTTGACAGTTACGGTAACTAATCAACATTTTATGTCATACATTATAATGATTCAACACTTTTAACAGACAAAATTTTAATGCATATGCACTTTTAAAAAATTTCCGTTATCCTAACGAGTTTCGTGTGTTTTAGGTAAAAAACAAAAAAAATTATTTCTTGGAGTTTTAAAAAAAAAATTTTGACAAAAAAATGTATAGACCCAAATTAAACTAAAAAATTTCTGGTAAAATTTTACTATATGAATGGAAAAAATAAAATGAAAATAAAATAATCTTACTCATATAATAATGTATACATCGTTGCAAGAATTAGTTGTTATCGAACTGTACCTGCAGTTATAGTTCACAGAAAGCAAATAAAAAAAAGGCAAAAAACGTGCCAAAGAGTTTAACCTTCTAAAACGACTTCGTATTTTATTTACGCCTTGAACTCTTTATCTTAAACGTTACCACTTATCTTAGCGTAACACATTATTACATTATGCCAATTTCACAAACAATGTTTATTGTGGTTATAAACCAAATGATAATAATTTTTGTTTTTAATCTTTCTTTCAAAAGTAATGGGATATTTAAATTCGGTGGTAAAATTTGATTATTTTTAAAAATAAAATTTTGATTTAGTATTATCAAAATATGTTCATTTTTTTATTTCAATTTAATCGGTTATTTATGGATTAGGGTATATGCATTTGGTCCCTTGGATAACATTGAAATCTATTATTTAAAAGGTTTTTTATCCTTATATAAAATATGATTGATTTGATAAAAAATAAATTTTGAATTATTCATTCTCATGAATGAAGAATTATTCATAAATTTATTTATTTTTTTTTAAATTATTAAACTGAAAAAAATGTTTTTTATAAGCGGGTCAATAGTACCCAAAAAAAATTAAAACTTTTTGAAGCTTTAATTTAATTTTCTTAACTTTTCCTTCTTTTTTTATCCATTCTTTACTATGAAAGTAATAAACAAATAGAAAAATTTCTGTTATTTAAAACTAAACAAAATAAACAAAATAACTTCCGTAACTGCCAAAATAAAAATCCAAAATGGAATCAAACTTTAAATAAATAAAGAGAAAAAAATCGTAAGTCTTTTTCCCAAGTGATCGTTTCTATTTATTTATTCATTTATATTAGGAAAAGTGTACATCAATAAGAATCAAACTTTATTTTCACAATCATTTTAACCATTTTACCAATTTAAACAGATTTTTTTTTTAAAACGTAAAATCAAGCTCACCCGTTAGTATAAAATTTCAGTCTGAATTAAAACAATTTAATTCGTTAGACTAAACTCGTTAAAAACTTTACGGTAAACTTGAGAACTGACTAGAGCATCATAGTGCCATTATGTATAGATATACAGATGTTCCTATAACGAAAAT
Organism: Anastatus disparis; assembly: GCA_017163975.1. NCBI lineage: Eukaryota > Metazoa > Arthropoda > Insecta > Hymenoptera > Eupelmidae > Anastatus > Anastatus disparis. Next base: position 877,941 of record JAFFSR010000218.1, on the reverse strand, counting down.
GAGTTAATATACCTATTGGTAAGAGTTCACAGTAGTAAAATGCTTTTAACAAAACATAATTGCATTCTTGACTGTCCAGACTACGCGAATTTAAGCGAACGAGGATATATATTTGAAGGCCTTTAAACTATACTTATATATCGCAGAAGCTTCAAGAACACGAGAGTATGAATAGAAAAGACAAAATATCAAATAAAACACAAGTGCCTTCGAGTTTATGATCGATTATATTTTAATGATTTGTTTTATAAACTTTCATTAATTGATATTACAATTATTCTTTTATTTCTGACTTAAATTAATAATTTTCAAAAAGATCCTTATTGATTTTGTTTTATCAAACAATAATGTTTAATATTTAAATGATACATGTCAAAATTTAATTATTAATAATTTTGTGAAAATTTTTTAAATTTTCACATATTTTTAAATTTTTTTCTAAAAGAATGATGTAGTATATTAAAGTTAAATTTCATTATTTAAGTTAAAAAAATGAATAAACAAATTAAATTCACAAAAAATTAACATATTTTTTCAAAAACACTTTAGGGTTTTTTTTACCCTCAGTGTTATTTATTATTTGTTTCTTAACGATTAATTGTTTACTTTGGAATAACGAAAATATAAAAAACTTGTATTAATGTAAAATTTTATTTATCTTTTTTTTATAAATAATTATAGTTTCATAATAAATTAGATGCCATTAATTAGTAGACGTTTGAATCTTCAAGCACTTTGATGTCAATATGTCAATTATCGATATTCCATAATTATATTATGATGTGTACTATAGCAATAGCATTGAAAATTTACTATACATCCGTTTTTATGAACATTAATTGAATAATTAAAAATTTTTTGCACATATTTGTAACTTAGCAGCAAACTGACTATATTCTGGGCATGAGTGTTGGTTAGCGCATGTTAAATTGTCAATATTCTAGAAATTCTGGAAATATTTTTAACAGGATTTCTAGATAAGAGTAATTTTAACATGCATTGATCAACAATCATGCCCAAAATATGATCTATTTTCTACCATTTACTAATCTCCATAACTTATCAAATTTTATCGGTCAATTAATTTTATATTCTTTTCTTTCATATTCAATATCCGTTGGAATAGACACAATAATTTTTATAATAATAATAAGTTATATATTATAAATGATAAGTCTGTCCATCAGAGATCGTCAGTGGCTTATTCGGTAGAGCGTTGGATTCGTATTCTCGAGGACTCGAGTTCAAATCCTGCTCTCGGTGGCCGATTGATACAAGCACCACTGTATAAGGTACATGTGCTGAAGTTCACTAACACACTGAAACGATCTCCGTCGCTAATTAGCATAACAATGATAGCTGAAATACAGCGACGTCAAATAAAATAAGAAAAAAAAAAGGTTTTTCATCAATAAATTAATGTTTAAAAGGGGAAAAAATAGAGTAAAAATTACAATACTTTTTGTAAAAATTACAATACTTTTCGTAAAAATTACCATACTTTATCGTAAACCGACCACAGACTGTCATTTTAGCCAAAAATGACCATACTTTATAATTAAATTTACTAGAAATATCATGAAAATTTTTAAGTTGTATAGGAATTTTTACAATATATCTAGTAAATTTTATCATCAAGTATGGTAATTTTTGGCCAGAATGACAGTCTGTGGCTGCTTTACGATAAGGATTGTAATTTTTGCTCTACTTTTTTCTCCTTATATTTAATTTTTAAAAAGTTAAAAAAATTTTTTTTTATGTTAAAAATGACATTAGATAAACGAAAATTGAAAAAATTTTTTATTCTTCCAAATGTTATTGAAAACTGCAGTATACCTTAAAAATTCTTTTGCATTATTAATCTTAATTTTTCAGATATCCCTTAATTAAATGGATTACACCAGGGTATAATACAATTTTGCTAAAATAATCTAAAACTAGTTTCACTTTGTGCAACACAATTAATTACAGCACAGCATTATTCCAATCTCATTATAAATTCGAGAACAATCAAAACTTTCTTGTATAAGTAGTTTAATATTATCCAAGTGCAAGGCCACGCATATAATGATAGTAAAATGTTAAATCAAAACCACAGGTGTGCTGTACATCATATTTATACGCTTGGTTAACTTCGTGTATCTTCCTTCATAAACGCATGTACTTTTAATGCTACCTCCTTATTTTTTCTTTCTTTTCAACACTCGTGCGTTTCATCGAATGCGTTGACATTCGAAAGTTAAAGAAATTACTTCCTTATATTTTTAATCGATCAATTTTCATCCAACGGTATAGCGTAACGAGAAAGAGAGAGAGAGAGAGAGGAAGAGAAAAAAAAATTTCTCTTGTTTAATAAAAAAAAAAGTGAGTACATTGCTCGATGACCTCGGAGGGAGAAAACTTTATATCGGTTTGATTATTGATGCTGTCGTTTACTTACACCAGGAAAATTTATGATGCGATATATTGCACATGACTTTCACAAGTTTCATGAAAACTTTTTATTATCGAAATTAAATAAGATTAGTTGACTTTAATAATGCGATTAAATTATTTAATGATTTCACTAAATTTTATTGTAATAATAATACTTTATTATAAGCTATATGATTTGACGTTATAAAATAGGTAATATCAAATATTTTTAATTGAACTTTATCATTATTTTTAACATGGGTTGACTATTTATTTTATTAAAAATAATAATACTGGCAATATAAAATATTGAAAAATTGAATTGTACTTTGGTATATAGAACTACAATAAATCAATGTGTTTTATTCTTATAAAACTACAAATTTTCTTAAATTTTCATGTAAATTTTTTTATTTAACTATTTAACGATTGAACATTAAAGATTTAAACTTGACCTACAAATTTATTAATCTTTAGACAGCGAAGATTTTTCAATGTTGGAAAGTTGTACTTTGTGAATTTTTTCCATTGTAAAATTTCTGAAAGGTCAAATGGTAAGAGACGGTAATTATTTAGACCCGTTTGAGGCCAGGTTTACAGGTTAAATAATAGTTTTTAAACTATGTTAGAATGGTGTATTTGAAGTTCTTTACAATTTCCAATAAATAAAAAACAATTTTTAACTGCACCAGCTCTAGAAGATGATATTGTCAAAAATGATTTCTTAACGCAAGAAGCAATTGATACCCACTAAAATAGAGTAAAAAGTATTTTTTTACTTAGTTTATTTATTTTTAGTAACATATTTTTGTCCGAGTCCCGAATAAAATTTACTTCTTTTCGAATGTTCTTATCAATAGTAGAAAAGTACTTTTCTTCGTATTTATTTCATAGGGGTTTATTGTTCTCAAGAAAATTTTTACCGAAGTATTTAATAATGTATCTCCGCTAGAAAAAAATTTAAAGATATATACCACGGTATGGTACGCTCGTCAACATCACATCAGAAGACAGAGACAGGTGAAGAGATAAAGTCTGATATAAAAGGAAAAATTTGATAAGTGAACGAGTCTGCGGATGAGTCAATGGATTGATGGATTATATTATTCGTTTTACCAATTTTTGTTGTGCGTCTGTCTCTGTTTCTATTTCTATCTTTTGACATGATGCTGATATTAAATTCTCTGAGAGTATATATCATTATTTTTTTCATAAAGTTTTTTATAAAAAAAATATAGGTAAAAGACGATTTATTAAGAATTAACCCTTTAATGACACTGGGGGTCAAAAAGACCCTAGACTAAAAAATGTCAATTTTTTTATTATTTCTATGATTTTTATTTTTTCGATCATCATTTAAACAATGTCTTAAAGAATATGTCAAAAACTTTTTTAATGAAAATATTAATAAATAAATTTTGACATGACAGTTAAGGGTTAAAATAACATTGAGGAAAAAAATGGGTAAACGATTAAAACAAAAAGAAAATAAATGTAAAAGTTTAAAAATGTCTTATAACGTAGATGGCGAAAACTTTTTTATAAAAGTAGAAGTGATAGCAACTCTAGAAGACCTGACGCTTAAAAATTTTGATCCTCCTTATTGATCCTCCTTAAATGAATGTATTCGATACACTAATTAAAGGATTAATATCTAACAAATTAAAATAAGATTATTTTTTATTTTGTGTTTCAGAGCCTTGTGTTCATTTCAGTAGTACAAGTGGTGTCGGTTATAACAATATCGTTATACAGCCACTCAAACATGGTCACTTGAACGTTCATCTGGGATTTCTACAAATATATCATAGGTCAGTATTATTTTTATTATATTTATATATATTTTGAATTTTATTTAACGTCGCTGTATTCATGCTATTATTGCGATGCTAATTAGCGACGAAGGTTTTGAGAGTGTTTGTTGAAAAAAGCACATGTAACGTACAGTGGTACTTGTATCAATAGGCTGAAACCGGCAATCGATCTTGGGTCCGCGAGATTATGAATCCGTTGTTCTATCGAGGAGCCCCTGAAATTCCTTTATTATATTTTTTGTGATTAATACTGAAATGGAAATTTGAATAAATTTAGGACTTAAGAATTTGATAATAAGTGTGCTTTGCCTTTAATTTTGTCTTTTTAAAAACATTTAAAACTAGACGAATTTGGAAAACTAAAATTAATATGATATTCAGTTTATAAATAAATTATTGAATCATTTGTAAAATTGAAATATAAATATTTGTTCAATGATAAATATTTTAAGTCATATTAAGTCTTATTACCCAACTAAAATCTAACAATTTAAACACTTAAGTTAGCTATATACACTAACGATCACGTTAAACCCAACGTTATATACTTTTATCATAACAAATATTTCATCTGCTTATGTTTCTAAGTTATTTTCCAAATCATCTATGCTCCTTTACAATAGTTTAAAAAACATTAACGTAATTTAGTTTATATTATTCAATTTTTCTATTTTGATAATAACCACAAGACATGTGACGCAAGTAATTTAGTCGAATACATGATTACCCTAAATAAAATAATTCATGATTTCAACAACCTTGAGCTCACGATGATCATTTACTTTGTGTAATTTGAATAGAATAAAAAAGAGAATCGTGAAAACAGCATGGGTCAAATTATATTTAATAAAATTTTATTGATGCTCATCAAAATTTCCGTTATTGGAAAATTCCAAATTTAATTTTCATTAAAATAAATCAATGTTTACTTTTGTTTTTTGCTCGACGCATTGTTTTTTTAAAAATTATAATAAATAAAGCAGCGTTGAAAATAAGAAGATTATTGTTACGACTTAAAATGGTATTATGCAACGGAATAATGTTTAAATAATGTGCAGAAAATTAAGTTTGACAATAATTGGATAGACTGGTGTATTTTTAATTTGTCCATTTACGCAATAACAATTTTCATCAAAGATAAGAAATTATTGTTGAGTAATATCGTTGAATAATGAATTTTTCAACTTTTTACGTTGAAAGACATTGGAAAAATTGACTAAATGCTAGCTTTATACGTGTATACATGGACATTATGAAATTAACGAAATTGAATTACAGCATGAGAAAAAATCAATGTATTACAATTATGCAACTTGTATGAAAGAAAAAATATATAAAATAGCTTGAATAAAAAAAAATGAAAGAAAAAAATTTTTCTGAAGATGATAAAAAATTTTTTCCTACATTTTCTTATATGAATAATTATTACGAATGTAAGTGATAGTCAACATAATGTATCATTTAAAGTTTAAATTATTTATTATTTTTTTATTTTTATATTTTTGATAAAAAATATGAAAAAAAAATAGTACATTATGCAGCTGTTTTGTAAAAATTTCAGTATCTTATTTATGTATATAAATTTATAATTTAGTGAGAATGAAGTACTTTATTCCCGCTAAATTTTAAAAGTCTGTAATGTCTAATTTTCGGTTCACTTTTCGAGTTAATAAAGTGGTCATTATTGTTAAGACAGAAATAAATTATATACATGTTTAATCATACGTTTATTCATCTACTACTATAAATTTAATAAAATCATAATTAAATATTCTAAAAAATTAAATAATTTTTATTGTAATTATAATTGTAGTTAATTTGATTCATTGCAGATATCACATAGAATTCACAATACCATGGTTCACGTGTGTCCTTCATACGGAAGGAGCACCACCAGAGCCAGCGATGCTCGCAAGCGAGCCAAATCCACATTGTCTAGTCATCGATTTTACACAGAAAGACAAAGATAATCTAAGGTTATTAAAATTATAAATTAATTAAAATAGGAAAATATATTGATTCATAAATAAATAATCAAATTAACAGTAACTCTATTATTTAATGTTAAAGTTGAATTTTTTTTTTTCAAATTCAATTATTGTGATATAGTATAATTATAAAATGTTTTTAAAAAACTTTTAATTTATTGGCTTGCGAGAAAAAATATTAAAAAAGTGTGCTAATTTTATTTAAATACAATAAACAAAAATTTATGAAAATTATTTTTTTTTGTTACTGATAATCATAAAAGTAATAAAATAAGTAAAAAATTGATGTTTATTTTTTGTAATTGAATTCATTCACTTAAAATCGTACTCATTGTTTTATAGTAAAAATATTATTATTTCATAAATTTGATAAATTTAAAATAAAACATTAACTTTGAAAAATTTTGCTAAAACATCATTTGGCTAAGTTGAAAAATCAAATTAATCATATTATGAAAAATAAATCTATTAATTTTTTATTCACAGGTTAAAAATTGAATTACTAGCAGCCAAAGAAAGATTTCTAAAAGAAATATTTCAAATAAAGTGTTGTGAAACTGGTGCACCATTGACAATCTATTTGAATGCCCGTGTATTTGGTAAAGATCAGGGTACGCCTCTTTTACGTAATGGCATACGCAGTATTGCCATTGAGGATGACCATAGCAAAGACGAGGACGACGAGGAGGATGATGATGACGAGGATGATGATACAACGCTTGATCAAGAAAATCCTCAAAAAATGCCTATAGAAAAATAATTCCTAATAATTTTAATAATCATAGAAATCTTATCCTTGGTAGAAAAAACAATTTATGAATGTAAAGATTCTTTTTTCTTTTTTACTAATAATTTATTATTTATTGTAAATTGGCCATTTTAAGAATAGAAAATAATCGTTAGTTTACATGTATCTAATATCAAATCAAAAATTTCTACCAGGAATAATAATACACGTTTTTAGACTTAGGGACGAATGAACAAATCTTATTTTCGTTGAAAAATTTTATTAAATTAATATTTTAATGTTTTTAGAGGCCTATTTGAAAAATAAACATCTATTTTTCAGTTTGCTGTCCTGAATTTCGAATATTTAAAATTAAAGGCCTGACTGTTGATTGTCTTTTAATCCTAATATTATTTGTAAAAATGTATATTAATTATCATTAACTTAAAAAATTATAAATTGTTAAATGAAGTAAGTTAGACGTTTATGCTTGCGTAAAAATAATTAAAGTAACGTTAATTATTTATCGTTAATCAAATATATTTTAGATTAGATGTAAAACTTTATAATGATGAAATAATAGGATAGTTAAGGCCAGTCAAACGACATCTTTCTAATAAAAAGATGCAAATTACATTCTATTGAATGAGCAAAACTCACGTAAAAGTTATTGAAAAAATAAATAAAACAACGCAACAATAAGAATTTTACGTGATATCATTTGTATGATTCAATAATCAATGCCTTTAAAATCAGCTTTGGACCAGATTTGTAAATTTAAATGTTGTAATGAAAAGCCGCAAAACACCAGTTTTAAAGATAATGCATTTTTCCTGCATTTAGCTAAATACTTTTTTTCGCACTCTAACTAAACTTTTTCTCCTTTCTTTCATTTATTACACAATATTAAGAATCATTCTGATTATATAATTTGTTAAAAGTGTGCTCATCTTTAAATAATCGTTGAATCTCATTACTAAAAAATTAGTTAAATAAACAGCAATAAATTTATTATTACCAATGCCATAAGTTTTGTTTATTGCCAAATTTTACTGTAAATATATAATGATAAATGAAACTAATTAACAGAGTCGAAAAAAAATGCAGAGTGCGAATTAAAGCTTAAGACCAAAAAATGTTCAATTTTAAAATCAATCAAGAAGTAATTTTCGAAAACATAAGATGTAAAACTGTATTTAATATTAACTTAGATTCAAATCCTTTATGCAATAATCATCCCTTATTCGAATGCCTTGAAGAATGTACTATACGATCCTTGAAATAAAGTTTTTTTATATTCAATACTCAATTGAAGTTTTGAATAATTACCAAGCGATTAAAAAATTTTAAATATCTTGTAGTTCAGGTTTTATTCTACTCGCGCATTTATCACGAATAAATATATAAAATATTTAGAAAAATGTACTTCGTATTAAATAAAATAAAAAGTAGAAAGCTATCGAGAATCATAATAAAAATGGACCCCGAAGGATGTAATAAAATCCTTGCTATAAATTCGATATATCTATATTAATGAACGATTAAAATTTTAAAAATATATTTAATAATTTAGTACGTGGATAACGGAAACTTCATTAATCAATTTTGTGATTAAATTTAAATCACATTAGGTCAGTACAAATGGATTTAAAGAAATTAATAAGAAGAGAATGCGTATGTATTTATTTTCGAGCGAGAGTGAAAAAATGAATTTGTAGATAAAAATATAATGTCAAAAACACACTGTTAATTTCGAATTGAAAATGTAACTAATTTTTTCTCAAAATAAAAAAAAAACTATTGGAATTCATTCTGGATAGTTAATAATACAATATGCAATATTTATAACTAAATTACTGATTGATGAAAAAAAAAAAATGAAGAAAACATTAGTTCCATTTTCACTGCGAAAACTTAAAAAAAAAATATTGTAGAAATCTAAAAATGCCTGCTAACCGTAATCTATGTTAAAATAAAAAATTTTAACACACGGCTGTAATAACTGCGAATTACGAGAATGTATTTTTATTATAACGTTTTACATCGAAAATGCAATCACACAAAGAAAAAAAAAAACGTCTTGTAATAATGCACGTATGAAAAAAAAAAAGTATTTTACCTGTAATATATAGCGATGCAACTTGTACTGTTGAGCTTACGAGCAATAATTGACATTTCTTTATCCTTACTGATATTATAAAAAAAAAAGAGAGAAACAAATAAACGGATGGATTATTGATTACATGGAATGTTTATTTTATAAAAAAAATATTTTTATTTCTCATTCTTTATATATATATATATATATATATATATATATATATTTATTTATTTATTTATTTATTTAACAATTTTATTTTTTGCCTTTTAATAATCATCAGTCTTTTTTTGTGCTTATACAAAATTACAATCTTACAAGTTATGAACAACAACAAAAGTATTCAAAATTTTAATGATTCTGAATAAATTAATGAGTTGACATATACTCAAAACTAAAAAATAATTATTAAAAAACATGTTACAATAATAAAATACAAAACATTAATTTTAAAAAAAATGCACATGATAATACTTTTGTTAGATAATTATTTTGGAATCATTATAAATAATATAAACATTGTGAAGATTTTCAAATTTTATACCATTCGAAAAATGTCAATTTTTCATAGTCGATAAACTCCATAAAAATTGATTTCTTACTGTAACTATCTATAATACTAAATTTACTCATTAGTTATTATTGCCTTAAATTTACTATATTTTTATAAAGATTGAATTATACGTTTATTGCACAAAAATAATATTTTTTAGATATTATTACTAATATAATGACGTTTTAAAAAGAAATAGAAAAAATTTTTTTAATAAATAATTTAATATCGTGATTATTTAATTGATTTAGCAAATTTCAAAGCAATTTTGATTATTTGTTCTCGTGTTTTTATTTGAAATTTCACGGAAAAAGCATTCAATACATATAACTCCTTCTGTAAATATCCGTCTGGATAAAACGACCTAGATACAACTTAAATTAAACTTGAAGCTTGTCACTAACTATTTTACATAATATTTTTTTTATTTTATCACATCTAGTCTACTCGTTCACTGTACAAGACGATAAGCAAATAAGCAAACAAAGCGTATATGATCTGCTAAAATTTTTTAGAAACTCAATGTTTGTTTTAACAAGTATGTCAAAGTGGGGAAATGATAACAGGTGTTAAAAGTGATAATTTTTGAAAAGAGATTTAAAAAACTTTGTGATTTACTTTATATTGTTTACTGTTTATTATTTTTTTTTAAATTTTTATATATAAAAATATTTTTTTTTACAATTTTGTTAAAATTTTGTTAGACATTTTTTAATATTGTAAATACAATACTGACAATTTAAAAAATATCTTTGTAAAATGATCTTTCAAATTAAAATGTACGATTATGATCTTATACGTTATTATTTAAATTAATATATCAATATGATTTTTCTGAAACTATTCATAAATATAGAAAAATAATGAATACTTTTTTTAAAATCTAGTTGTATCAATACTTTTACAATTCAATAATCTTTATGCTTTCCTGAAATTTTTTCAAGTTTCCACTTTTTTAACCTTTCAAAATTAAATAAGATACGAATAAAAAAAAAAGAATAAGTTAACATCTATAATTTTTTTTGTATATATCAGTAGATCTTTAAATAACTTTTTTAGCATCAAAACCAAATTTCGAAACTTTTTTTATTTAGCGTCGCTGTATTTCAGCTATCATTGCAATGCTAATTAGCGACGAAGGCCGTATCAGTGTGTTTGTGAACTTCAGCACATGTACCTTATACAGTGGTGCTTGTATCAATCGGCTGCCGTCAGCGAGATTCGAACTCGAGACCTCGAGAATACGAATCCACCGAACTATTGACTGAGCCACTGACGACCTATAATACGCATCTTATATATGAATTTCACAATTCAAACACCGTTAAATTTTCATCATCATTTTAAAATTTTATAATATATTCACGTAATATTGTCTTTTTAGAACGTATTACGTAAATATACCCTTAAAAGTTTAAAGTTCTTAAAAATGACGATTTAGCTGACGTTGTTAATTAATACGTTGAACTAAGTACGCGAAATATTATTGATAATTTATTGGGATATAATGATTGAGTGATTTAAAATAAAAACGATTTAACAAACATTAAAACTTTTTACATTCATATTCGCACTTTATTTCTGATTTCATGAAATTTAATATTGGATTTTATATTGCGTATAATAAAATAATCAATTTTAAAAATAAGTTTTAATAATATCATAAAGAAAAGTTTTTCAATATTCCATTATAAAAAAGACATTTTTTTTTATTTTTAAAGTATCGATATCAGTTTGACGTTTCACTTAGAAAATTTCCAAGCTCGTTTTATTTTTTTCAAAATTCACATGACGTCAAAAGTTTCGTATCGAATAATAAAAAGACAAGTTGATTGTTCAAAACGAGTATGATAAACTCAGTTTTCGTTCCGCTCAAACTTTTATAAATTTTCAAAAAAATATCAACTTTTGAAGTGCTGTCGTTTGAAATAAAAATTTCGCATGAAACATTTTTAACAATTTCATTTATATTTTTCTTTTAAGTTGCAACTATATTTTTTTTCTTATATTTGCAAAGTAAATTTACATCTTTTTTCTCAAGCGTATACCGTCAACATTTTTTGAAATATTTACTTAGGCAGTACACTTTGCTTTTGCACAATAAGCTGGAGGCTCTTTTAGATATTTTTGAGTACAAGGTTACATCGTTTATTCTTTTTTTTTAAGGAAACCTTTTTTTATTGTCTTAGAATTCTAACAAAATTTCAAAGTGAAACAAATTTTGAAACGAAACTTTTGTTTTTGAAATTTTATTAAAACTTATGTGCAAGAAAAATACTAAAAAATATTCAAACTTTCAAAATTTGAAACTCTTTGAAAACTCTTTGAGTCGTATTGAAAATCTACGCATTGAATGGGTATTGAAAAAGAATTTTCAAATCTCTTTTAAATTTGACATATAAGGCAAAATTTTTTTTTATTAAACCTTTTATAAAAGTCAAAAAAATATAAAATGAAAAATTATCTTATAGCACGAAAGCATATCAAAAGGAGCTTTATAAAAGTTCATTCATTTTTCATCTTTAGAAAAAAAATCATACTGAATTTTCAGCTTAAACGAACTATAAATAAAAATTTCCCTCCTAATCTCTAACATCATCTCAGTATATACATTAAACATTTCCGAAAAGTAAATAGAAAAACTTTGATTTTTCACGAAAATAAAATAATATAAAAAAAATAATTTAACTGCCTGCCAAACAGTCACAGCGACCCTTAAACGTCACTCAACCCTTACTCTTTAAAAGGATAAAAAGGAAAAAAAGACTCAACGTCGCGACTTCTTGAATCGAGCTTAAGAATAAAAAAAGAAAAAAGTGAAAAAAAACGTACACGCTCATTTCCATAATCGTCAAGGACTTGAAAAAAAAGAAAAGAAATAAAGTATTCAAGACTTTTAAAACATAATCGACGTATGAAATATACAGCCGAAAAGTGTCAACCTTCCTTCTTCCCTCGCATACTAAAACATGTATGTGTAGAGAGCTTCATAACCGAGCAACATTACTTGAACGTATCTTATATATAAAAGAGACGTGCTTTTATCGAAGAATTTTCTAGCAGTAGCAATAGCGATCCTTGAGGGTCTTTCTTGTTGTTTAAATTTCATATATGATGTTCCATGAGTTCATGGTAAACGTAACTATAATGAAAGTTAATGAAAAAACTGAGGCGATATTAAAGTAAGCTAAAGAAAAATTCAAAGATATAAAAATTAATATTATTAGGAATTATTGGGAGCTTCGCTTACTTTTTCAAATAAAAATCATAATTAAGCGTTCAAAATTTTGAGTTAACGTATATATTAGTGTACGCAAGTTAATTATGGTTATGATTGAAAATAAAAGTAATTGAAGTCTATCGTTATAGAATATTACATATTTTTGCAACAATTATCTTTTTATCGATAAGGGAAAAACTTTGAAATTGAAAATAATAATATAATAATTGAAAATAAAAGTTTAATACCCAGTGGTTACAAAATGAATTAACCATAAATGATTATAATTTTTTTTAAATTTACTTGACATCACTGTATTTATGATATCGTTTCGATACTAATTAGTGAAGAAGATCATTTCATTGTGTTTGTGAAGAAAGCGCATGTAACGTACATTGGTGCTTGTGTCGATCGGCCACCGAGAGCGGGATTCGAACTCAGGATCTCGAGATTACGAGTCCATCGCTCTACCGACCGAGCCACTGATGAACTCAATTATTTATTAATTTAAAAATAGTTAACGTTATTTTATACAATAGGTGCGTGTCATTTATAATAAAAAATTTAATTAATTTTGGATATTAAGAAATATTTGGTGATTTATTGATTAAGGCATTAAAAGCCAAGTTATTATTCCTTTGATTAGCTTTTATAATAATAGAAATATGAAATCGATTTTGAATAGATTAAATAAAACCTTGAATAGAAATTTGGATGAACGAATAAAAATTTTTTAATGCATAAAAATGCAAAAATAGAAATTCCGTTCAAGTGAAAATCAATCATGAAAGCAATTTGAATTTAATATTTAAATTTTTAAGGTGCAATAATTTAAATAATATTACAACTCTATATTTTGTAAATCTGATTCTGTAATGAATTTAAATAAAATGCTAAATAAAAGTATCGTAAAATCACTATTGAATAAAAATCCATAAAACAGTCCATACATAAATCAAACCACTAAAAACTAAATAATTTTTCATTAATTTTCTTTCTTTGAAAAATAACTTGAAATATATTGTTATTAATTTTTCTAATCATTCAGTCGTTCCAAAAAAATGATCCTCCAAAACATTTGATCTATTTTAAAAATTTTTTTTATTTTTCTTCAACGTCGCTGTATTTCAGCTATAATTGCGATGCTAATTAGCGACGGAGGTTTCCCAGTGTGCTTGTGAACTTCAGCACATGTAACATACTGTGGTGCTTGTACCAATGGACCGTCGAGTGTGGAATTCGAACTCGAGACCTCGAGATTATGAATCCATTGCTCTACCGAATGAGCCACTGACGATCTCTATTTGATTAAGGGAATGTAAAATGGACACTACACCTGTACTCATAAATATTCACTATCTTAATATTTTATTGCAAAATTTTCAATAAAAAAATGCATTAGCTTGTAGTATGTATACCATGAACATTATTCGGTTAAATTTTTAACTAAATTCATTCATTAGTTATTGAGGATTTTGGGTTCAAAAATTATTTATTAAAATTTTTCAATTTTGTACAGGAATCCAAATATCTTAAAAACTAATGAATGAATTGATTTTAAAATTTATCTAAATAATCATCATGGTACATACTACAAGCTAATGCATTTCTTTTCTGGAAATTCAGCAATAAAATAGAAAGGAAGCTAATATCTATAAGTACAGGTGTAGTGTCCGTTTTACATCTCCTTAAATTAAAATGTAAGCAATAAACTTTAAAATACAAACTAATATTTTCCCAATTTTCGACATGACTTCCATATTCTTTAAGTCTACCAAAATTAACACCAGCAATGCTTGGTATTGGTCGACTATCCGGAAAACTAAGATCATTTGATAGACAAACAGATTTTCCTTCGCTGAACGGATAAAATATTCAATACGTATGGAAATGTAATGTTGGTTGTTGTTGCTACTGTTGTTGTTGACTTTGTTTATTAATATAAAAGGATGGTTTTGATTATAGTTTAAATTTAAGACGTTTGCACTCATCAAAACTTTAGGATTTTGATGTTCTTGATTTATTTTAAATCGATGACATATCTAATGTTGGCCGACTACGTGAATATCTTCTTGATCATGTTGTCGATGGTAAAAAGTCTATTGTAAAATCATTGCTTTCGATGCTACCTAAAGTTTTATAAAAATCAAATAGTAAAATTTTATAAAGTTTTTTCAATATTAAAATTTTTTATAAAATATTGTTGATATCTTAAATTAAATCGATGAGTTTATAGTAGTACACTATTTCATACCACGAGAAAAATGTAAATGTGCAATTTAAAAGTGATCTTTATTAAGATAAATACAAGATTAATTTTTTTTAAATTTTTAATTTATTTTCTCATGATCTATTAATTTTTATATCATTACTATCAAAACATTAAAATATTCAACTCGTATTCTGACGTATAGTTAAATAATGAATTAGAAATCTTTGAAGGCAAAATCTCCAAGATTAATAGCTAAAAATTAAAAATTCTTCATCCATATAAAAGTATATTTTAAATAAAATTTTGGCATGATCACAAAAACTAAGTGAATTGATTGAATTCTAAACAAAAAGAAAGATCGACTTAAAAATTTTCATCATTATTTTCACCTTTTAAGGAATATATCGAAAGTACAACGTATATCTAAATTTACCCCAGCGGAAAAAAATGTCCCAATTCTTCTAAAAATTTTCAAAACGTCTCAATTTTTTTCAGTTTGTTTCAGTTTGTCTCGTTTTTTTTTCAGATTCTTGCAATAACTTTTAGAATGAGTTAAAATGTTTTATTTAAGTATTTGGACAAAACACTCAGAGTATTTCGGTTTGTTTCATTTTCTCTCATTTCTTTCTGAACAAAAAACGATAGAAACCGAAAGAAACTGAAACAAACAGAAATAATCTGAAAAAAAGTGAAAGAAATTGAAACAATTTGAGAGAAATCAAAACAGATTAAGACAAACTGAAATAAACTAAAAATTTCATAATATTACTGATTTCTTTTTTCGTCAGTTAGAAAATGAAAGAAAATGAAACATACTGAAAATTTCCGATAATTCCTGAAACAGTTTAAAATTTACTATTTGTTTCGTCCCAATTTTCACAAGAACTTTCCGTTCATTTCAGTTTCTTTCAGAAATTTTCAATTACTCTCGTTTATTTTTTCCGCTGGGGTACAAGGAAAAAAGAGAAAAAAAAATCTATATTATCATGGGGAAAAAAGCAAATTTCTAAATAAGTTAACGATTTATCCTGGATTATAATCAAGAGTTTTAATTATAGGCTAAATATGCTTCTATGGAATGAATTTATAAGTGTTTAGTTCGAAACTTTGTTATCCCTTTTGTTTTTTAACTTCTTAAGGGGATGTAAAATGGACACTACACCTGTACTCATAAATATTTACTATCTTTACATTTCATAGCAAAATTTTCAATAAAAAAATGCATTAAGTTGTAGTATGTACCATGAAAATTATTCAGTTAAATTTTTAAATTCATTCATTCATTAGTTATTGAGAATTTTGGGTCCCAAAATTATTTATTAAAATTTTTCAATTTTGTACAGGAATCCAAATATCTTAAAAGCTAATGAATGAATTTATTTGAAAACTTATCAAAATAATCATCATGGTACATACTACAAGCTAATGCATTTCTTTTCTGGAAAATCGGCAATAAAATAGAAAGGAAGCTAATATCTATAAGTACAGGTGTAGTGTCCGTTTTACATCTCCTTAATTAAACTTCCTCAATATGTACTTTTTGGCCTTGAGATTTCTGGGTTGAAAGTTATATATTGTATGTAATGGAATTTTGAACGATCTATAAAGTTTAAATAATTAACTCGGCTGACGTTTTAACGACATTTAAGGTATATGGGCCATTATGTGCATTGTATATACAATTTTGTTTTAACATGAAACGTATAGGCATTGATACTTTTCTAATCATTTTTCTTAATTTATTTAATATGATAATTTATTAATAAAATATGATTTTATAAAAAATTCCAGCAACTTATTTTTTTTATGTTTACAAGTAATGTTTGAGTGGGATGTGAGTTAAAATATTTTACAGATTTATGATTTTTACTATTGATAATTTTCAATCAAACGATGCAAGGACATAATTTTAAAAAACAAATCCATCCTACTTTGTTTTTTATTATTTATTTGCATATTATTAACTAAATTGCAACGAGGTTGTCAGTGGCTCATTCGGTATAGAGTGATGTATTCGCTATCTCGGGGTTTTGAGTGCAGATCTCGCGATACAAGCGCCACTGTACTTTACATGTTCTTTCGTTCACAAACACGCTGGTGATCTCGGTTGCAAATTAGAATCGCAATGATAGCATAAATATAAAGATGTTAAATTAGAAAAAAATGCTCTTATGGAAGTTAGGTAATATACAAAAAAATATAATTCGAAAAAAAACCCATAAAAACAACAAAAATTTGAGAAAGTTTAATTTTTTGTTGAATTAATGATAATGAAAATAATATATATAGTACAGTATATATCTACGCGTACGAAAATCGATTCCGATCCTTTCATTTTTTTGCGTTTACTCTATACACTGAGGGAGTATTGAGATGGCAGATGTATTCTTGAGGTACAACCGCTGCATCGTCTATTTCATGCAGCAGCGCCAAAAAATTTTGGGTAGCAGACTTCTCAAATGGATTGCCACATCAGTTAAGTTGCTTTAGTCGTACACCAGAGGCGCTTTTTGTATATCATAGACGCAAAAGATAGACAAATGTTGCGCTGTTTGGGGTGGCAGCATAACAAAATCAAGGGAAAAATCGTTGCTTGCGTTTGGGGGCTCGGTTGTGCTGTACTACGCATTTATACTAGTATTCTCTCAGTGTTTTGTTGAATAAGTTTAATCTATTAGTAGAAAAGTAAAAAAAAAAACAGAAAGCAGATTAGCAGCTAGTATATCGGCAATAATTACTATAATTTAATATATATATGGACGAAAATTCTATAGACTATTTATATAGTAAACACTTTGTAACCCATATGGAAATGATTTTTGTGAGAACTTACATAATAACTTCAATAAACTAGCATAACTTAATAACAATCAATAACAGTTGACAGTAAATGATTGTTATAAACAGTTAATAATAGTTTATAATAGCTATAAACAGTTAATAACAACTACTAACTGTAAGTAATAATTATACTTGTCTACATTTTACAGTAATAATTACAGTTGCCATTAACACTTATTTACGTTAAAAAAATTTTTTAATTTTTAACTATTAAAAACTTATTAAATTTATAATATATTCACAGTTATATATATTTACTTACAGTGATTTACATTTATTAACAGTTTCTTACAGTTATTTACAATTATTAACATTTATTTACAGTTATTAACATTTTAAAAAAATTTCATATTTATATATATAAATTATTTTTGTGAACATTTTCGTAAATGTGAATAATTGATAACTGAGCGTTAAGTTAGCTCAACCCCTTTTTTCACTTATCAAAGAAATGAAATCTACAGACAATAACTCATCTTTTATTGAAAAAATACAGGCTGATTAAACAAAAGGTATTCTTATTTCGTATGATGTTTAGTGATTATAATAAAATTATTTTTGTATATTTTCACATTACTTCTTGTGTACTTTCATTAAAAATTCAAACGATAATCGAAATAAGGGATCGACTCGATTTTTTCAATAATCGATAATTATTTACTAATACGTCGAATTAACTGCAATTATTGTTAAGTTTGTTTTATTTATTTAATTTTTCAAAGCTCATAAAGTTTTATCAAAATTTTTCGAGTTAGCATTAAGTTATTAAGTTTTTTTTTTATTATTTAAAAATTGAAGTTTTCGATTTAACCCCTCATTCCGAACAGCCCCTCAACTTTTAATAACTGTGAATAATTCTAAATAAATATGAATAACTGTGAATAACCTCGCCTTCGGCTCGGGTGACAATTCACAGACGACTTAAGACAGTTTTTATTTTTCCTCCCTAGATGAAAAATATATTACTTTTAGGTCTGAATAAGATCAATTGAGGACCATCGTTGTTGCACTACTCAGTTTACATGATTGAATACGAAGTCGCGTGCGACAAACAAAACTCGCCGACTATGGAGGATACAGGTAATAGTGATTTTATAAATCTATATATATTTTTTTATATTTTGTATAAATTATATAAAAAGGGTTGTTCAAGTCAAATGTTGCATTGTAAACGAAATTTTCAAAATGTGGAATATTACGTTTCGTTAATATAGTAGATTTAATCTGAAATAAAAAAATGGGCTAATTTAAAATAATTAGTGAAAATACATGTAACGTACAGATATACTTGAGATTATGAATTCCTCACTCCCGAATGAGCCACTGAAACCTTTAAAGGGTTTAAAACCTTTGAAGGTAAACCTTTCATTCTTTGTTTAAAGTGATAGTAACTTTAAGAGACTTGGTACTTAACAATTGACCCTCCTTAAATGGGCGTATTTGTTACACTAATGAAAGGTTAAAATCTAAAAATTTTAATGAGATTATTTTGTATTTTATGTTTCAGAGCCTCGTGTTCATTACAGTAACACAAGTGGTATCAATAATAACGATATCACCGTAGAGCCAATGAGACATGGCCACTTGAAAGTTCATCTGGGATTTTTAAAAATACATCGAACGTCAGTAATATTTTTATTATATATTTTTAAAAATCTAATTTAACGTCGTTGCGATGGTAATTAGCGACGGCGGTTTTCAATATGTTCATTAACAAAGTATATATAACGGACAGAGGCGCTTGTAATAAGCCGAGACCGAAAATATTAAAATTTTAGAAATCTTCAAAACATCGATTTTTATTAAAATTTTCTCATTATTTTAATAAAATATTAATATTTTATACGAATTTCAGTAGTTTATTTAACTTTATGAGCTTATAATTTAGCGTGGATAAAGTACTTCATTCCTGCTAAATTTTAGAAGTCAATAATATCTTACTTTCGGACCGTTTTTCTAGTTAATAAAGTGATCATTATTATTAAGACAGAAATAAATTTTATACATACTTAATACTACGTTTATTCATCCTCTACTTTAATTTTAATAAAATCATGATAAATAATTTTTCATGTAATTTTATCTATGAAACATTTGATTTATTATAGATATCGCATAGAATTCACAATACCATGGTTCACATGTGTCCTTCATACGGAAGGAGCACCAGCTGAGCCAGCAATGCTTCATGACGAACCAAATCCACATTGCCAAGTCATCGATTTTATACGAAAAGATCAAGATACATTAAGGTTATTAAAATTAAAATTTAAATAAAATTTTGAACAATAATTTTTTTTAATTAAATTATGATCAATTTTTTAAATTTAATAATGATATTGTATAAATTGTAAAATGGGCTTGAAAAGCTTTAGATTTATAGGCTTGTTAGAAAAAAAATATTTAAAATGTGATAATTTTATTTAGGTACACCAAACAATGATTTATGGAATGAATGAATATAATGTTTATTTTATTACCAATTTATTGTTTTTTTTTAATTTCACTGTGTTTATTCTATCATTAAAATGCTAATTAACGATGGAGGTCATTTCACTGTGTTTGTGAACAAAACACATGTAATGTGCAGTGGTGCTTGTATCAATCAGCCGCTGAGATCGGCTACATAAATTTCATAAATTTCATAAATTAAAAATATATATTACATAAATTTCATAAATTAAAAAAAAAACATTAATTTTGAAAAATTTCGTTAAGGGGATGTAAAATGGACACTACACCTGTACTCATAAATATTCACTATCTTTACATTTTATAGCAAAATTTTCATTAAAAAAATGCATTAAGTTGTAGTATGTACCATGAAGATTATTTGGTTAAATTTTTAAATAAATTCATTCATTAGTTATTGAGAATTTCGGGTTCCAAAATTATTTATTAAAATTTTTTAATTTTGTACAGGAATCCTAATACCTTATAAGCTAATGAATGAATTTATTTGAAAACTTATCAGAATAATCATCATGGTACACACTACAAGCTAATGCATTTCTTTTCTGGAAATTCAGCAATAAAATAGAAAGGAAGCTAATATCTATAAGTACAGGTGTAGTGTCCGTT
Organism: Anastatus disparis; assembly: GCA_017163975.1. Lineage (NCBI taxonomy): Eukaryota > Metazoa > Arthropoda > Insecta > Hymenoptera > Eupelmidae > Anastatus > Anastatus disparis. The sequence continues at coordinate 856,992 of JAFFSR010000218.1, read as the reverse complement.
TTACATCTCCTTAAAACATTATGTATACATAATTTTAAGAAATCCTAATTTCTCATTATTTTTTTCATTTACAGTTTAAAAATTGAGTTAGAAGTAGGCAAAGAAAAATTTTTGAATCAACCATTTCAAATAAAGTGTTGTGAAACTGGTGCACCGTTGACGATCCATTTGAATGCCCGTGTATATGCTGAAAATGAGGGTAGGCCTTATTTACGTAATGGCATTGAAAGTCTTACCATTGAGATTGACCAGAGCGAAGACGACGACGTGGATGATAACGACAAGGATGATAATGACGAGGATGATAATTACGAGGATGATAAGTACGAGGATGATAATGACAAGGATGATAATGACGATGATGTTAATGACGCCGATGATGGTGACAATAATGATGGTGACAATAATGATGATGACGATGATTATTTAACGCCTATTGAAGAAAAATCACAAGAATCACCTATAGAGAAATAATTCATAAAACTTTAAACATTTATTTTTCGCGCAATTTACTATTTTCTTCTTCGTTTTTTTATTTGGCCATTAGACATTTACGTCCATTACGCCGTTACCAAGTATTCTTTTTTCACGTGTGTTTTTCCCTCGTAGTTGTAGATCCCTCGATGTTGGTAAAGATGTTCTCTGTAATTTACTCGTCCCAAATGTATTTTTTAAAATTATAATAATTAAAATTTGCCCGAGTGGAATTTTTTATTTTATTTTTTTAGTGATCTCCAAATTCTATTTCCCGCAGAAAATTTGGAAAATCTTTTTCTTAAATTTTACCGGGGAACTGAACTTCGGTCCACTAGAGCGTGCGCCAAGCGCCTTAGCCAGAAGACTATTTTGAATTCCAAAGAATTAAAATTAGATGTAAAACTTTATAATGATAAAAGATAGGATATTTAAGGCCAGTTAAATCATATCTTTATAATTAAAAGATGCAAATTATATTTTATTGAATGAGCAAAATTCATGCAAAAAATAATTTAAAAAATAAAACGCAAAAATAAGAATTTTACGTGATATTATTTGTGTGATTCAATAAGCAATGCCTTTGAAATCAGCTTTGGACCACATTTGTAAATTTCAATGTTATAATGAAAAGCCGCAAAATACTAGTTTTTCCAAAAAACCATTATTTTCTGCATTTAGCTAAATACTTTTTTTCGCACTCTAACTATTCTTTTTTCCTTTCTTTTGTTTATTCACACAATGTTAACCCTTACTGTGCAACATCTTATTCAGCAGCTTATCCGTTTAAAGTCGAGTATAAATCTCTTACATAAATCAGCCGAGAGTGGCTCAGGATCTTGAGATTACGAATTCATCACTCTACTGACTGAGCCACTGATGAGACCTCATATTCTCCAGTACTTAATGTTAACCAAGAGGAACATAATTTAGATTAAGTATTTAACTATTTTTAAAATAAAAACATTAACTTTAAAATTATTGAATGACATTATGAAAAATAAATATATATTTTTTTTACAGAATAATAGCAGAAATTAATGTGGTTGAAAAATTTTTTATGAAGAAAGATATTTCAATGCGGTGAAATAGGCTAAAGATTGACTTTAAGAGCTCCTGTAGTCGAATATAATTTATCATTCATTGCGCAAAAATATTACACGTATTACAAATGAGTATTAAAGATGAAAATTATAGTAGAAATGGATAAAAAAAATAAAAGATTGCGTATCAATTTTTTAGTGAGTCAATCACTTGAACAAAAAAAACGTTTGCCATAAAAAAAAACATTTTACCTGATTTGTATGATAATTGTCTTTGTCCTTCCTAATATTATGAAGAAAAAGAAGAAAAACAAATAATGTATGAAAAAAAATGGATGACATAAATAAATAATGAATAAAAAAACAAACAAATTGATTAAATAAAATATTTATTGTATAAAAAAAATTTTCATTTCTTATTAAATATATTTATATTTACTTGAAAATAATAAATAATTATTAAAAAATATAATACATAGTCGATAAAACACATTAGACTCAATAACAAATTTTCTTAAATTTACCATGTATTTTATAACAATTAAATCATAACGTTTATATGACACAAGAAAAATATTCTTTCCTATACATACGACCTAGATACATCTTAAATTAAACTTTATATTTAATTAAACATTAATTAGCTTATTAATTAACTAATTAATTAAATGTAATTAAACTTTAATCAAACATTATATTTTTTTAAATTTTATCACATCTACTGTACTCGTTTATTATACAATAAGCAAACAAAGGGTATGATCTGTTAAAATTTTTAGAAACTTAATATTTGTTTTAACAAAATGATTAAAAATTTCATAACAAGACTAAAATTTTTAAAAATATTTATTACAATAAATTTTGTGATTTAATATTTCTATGATTTTTTTTACTAATTTTTGTATTAAAAAAATTTTTTCTTACAATTTTACTAGAATCTTATTGGACATTTTCTAATATTTTATGAATATAATACTGACAATTTTAAAAATATCTTTCTAAAATGATTTTTTTTTTCAAATTGGAATTTACAAATCTTAATCATCATTATTATTTAAATTAATATATCAATCTAGTCTTTGTAAAATTATTCATAAATGTAGATAAATGAAAGTGACATTTTCAAATCTAGTATCACTACTTTTACAATTTGAATAACCTTTTCATAAAATAACAAAAACAATAAGTTAACATCTGAAATTCATTTTTTTCATAGGTATACCAGTAGGTCCATCGACAAATTCACAAATGTTAAATCCTAATTTAGCCAACGGATGGCAATTACTTTTAGGATTACCCCATTTACCATTAAAAGTCATCCAATCGGGCATAACACTTTTATTTTGTACATTTAATAATTCGACATACTTCCAGGTTGGCCAAGCAACGCCAAAGCCACTTTCATCGTACAATCTTGGTAATCTAACGAACTTGTGTTTACCCGGTGCTGTCCATAAACCATGCGAGCCACGGGCGCTAAATAATATTGGATGCGAACCATCGGATGTGTAAACGCGTTCAGGAAATATTGGCTTTTGAAATATACCTTTACGCGTCTCTTGAGATTCGTATATAAATGTACCACTTCGCTCCTCGTAACGATAAAATGCGCCAGCATCGTGGGCTGATACGTACATTGCTAATGGGTAATCTTTACCCTAAAAAGAGAGTAAATTTTTTTTTTTTTTTTTCATTTTATTGTTGTTGTTAGGTATGTTATATATGAAAACTGCAATTTTAATACTGTTAAATTTTTATAATGGTTTCAAAATTTTATAAAAATATTTTTGTATAGTTTTTGGAAAAAATGTCGCAGCAGGCGGCCGAAGAAACCTTTGCGATCAACATAAACTAATTTTTAATTTTATATTTTTTCTAATAAAATAATATTATGCAACTAAACTGTTAACTTTCTGTTGATTTTTTTATTATATTTTGTATTGTTTGATTACAGAATTTTTGGTTAATTTATTGGCAATTTTGTGTCGAAAGCTTAAGCATTTAAATGTAAAATAATAATTTTTTTATAAAAGCTTTTTTTTCCCATTCAATATTCTTTTTTAATCGTTTTAATATCATTATTTGTCTTAAAGACATGATTCTCTCTTTGTATGACGAATTCATTATCACCATTCATTTTGCTAACATTTTTAGTCATTCAAAAAAAAGATCCTTCCATCACATTTTATATAATAAAAATCAATATGACTGACCTTAAAGTACAAACTGACATGTTCCCAATCTCCAACGTGACTTCCATATTCTTTGAGTCTACCTAAACAAACACCAGCAATACTCGGTATTGGCCAACTACCTAAAAAACCAAGATCAAGTACACAAACAGCTTTTCCTTCGCTGAACGGATAAAACATCCAGTATGTAACGTGAAAATGTAATGCTGGTTGTTGCTGTTGTTGGCTTTGTTTTTTAACATAAAATGATGGCTTTGATTGTAGTTTAAGTTTCAGACGTTTATGTTCATCAAAATCGTAGGGTTTCGATGTCCTTGATTTTATTTCCATGGATGACATATCTAGTATTGGCCGACTGCGTGAATATCTTCGTGATTGTGTTGCCAATGGCAAGGAGTCTATTGTAAAATCATTGCTTTCGATGCTACCTAAAGTTTCATCAAAATAAAATGGTAAAATTTTTTTAAATTTTATTCTCAATTAGCATTAAATTTTTTTTGCCATTCTAATTTCAAAATCGCAACTTCGTTACTCTTTTTTGGCTCTCATGGCAAAAAATACGGTTCACAACTGGTATGAAATGTACTATTATGAAATATGATTGATAATATCTTAAATTAAATCGAGTTTATAATACACTCTTTTATCGGATATCAAAAGAAAATATTAAATATACAGTTTAAAATGGATTTTCATTAAGATAAATTGAAATCTGATTTTTTTTAAATTTATAATACATTTTCTCATGGCCTGTTAATTTTTATTCAATTATTATCAAAATATCGAACTTCGCATGTTACTTTAAAGTTAAATACTAAATTAGAAATCTTTGAAGGTAAATTTTAAACGAGAATAACAAGATTATTCGTCTACACGCGTATATATTAAATAAATTTTTGATATAATCACAAAAACAAAAGTAAATTGATTGAATTCTAAACAAAAATAAAAATCGACTTAGCATTCCCATCATTATTTTCACCATTTAAGGAACACATAGAAAGTACAAGATATTTCTAAATTTACAAGAAAATAAGAGAAAAAAAATCTATATTATCATGGGAAAAAGTCTAATTTCTAAATAAGTTAACGATTTATCCTGAATTACAATCAAGAGTTTTAGTTATAGGCTAAATATGGCACTGCAGAGTGAATTTATAAGTGTTTGGTTCGAAACTTTGTTATCCCTTTTGTTTTTTTAACTTCTTAATTGAACTCTCTCAATATGTACTTTTTGGTCTCGAGATTTCTAGATTAAAATTTATATATGTATATCTAATTGAATTTCGAATGATCCATAAAGTTTAGATAATTAGCTCGACGAACGTTTTAACGACATTTAAGGTATATTGGCCATTATATACGTTGTATATAGAATTTTAAGTTTAACACGAAACTTATATAGGCGTTGAATAAAATTTATAGTTTGTTAAATAAATGTGAGATAGAAAAGTACCTGCAAAGGAAAATTCTAAATAATTTTTTTAATTTTTTATTTAAAATGTTTAAAGTTTATTTAATTTTTGCATTTTTTTAATGTTTTGTAAAATAATTACTTATTTATGTATTTCATATTTAAATAATGAAAAAATATGAACCAATCGTAAGTATTAAAGAAGAATACATTTCATACTTAAACTGATTTATTATATAATGTTTCTAAAATTTATTATAATTTAAAAAAAATTCTATAAAAATCAAATCTAAGATTGTTTTTTAATTAAATGTGCGTAACAATGAAAATTGTCACTCAAAAAATGTAGATTGTAAAAAATATTGAAATTTGAAGCGTGTACTTTAATTTTCAACCGAATTCGCACCTTAATATATTTAATGTGTTTTGACAGTTAAAAAGATATTAAAGTATGATACGCATGAAAATTAATGTTTTTCAACATAAATTTGATTCTGATGTGCATAATAGTTAATACATTTGACTGTAATTTTATAGTAGAATTAATTTTGTAATTTTACAGAAGGATTATAAATTAGTTGAATATATAAATTCTCATGCAAATCAGAATTGAATATATACATTAATTTCGTTAAAAATTAAAATGTCTTTTTTATCAGTGTACATTTATGACTTGAATTATTTTTCTAAAATAATTTTCATTTACCAATTTCAAAACCCAAAATTAAATTTAAAAAATTCTCACCTGGTACATTATTAGTTTCAATAGGCTTGAGAGCAAGTTCTTCAATTAACAAATTGCCAGGCAGCACGGATTTGGCAATATCGTCTTTAACACTTTTCTCAGTAGTCGTCGTTATTGTTTCGCTAATCAGGCAATTTTTAACTAAAGCATAAATCGGAACATTGCTAGCTGGCTTGCGCCCGTGTAAAAACGACGATCTGTTCTGTAATAAAGTATCTGGAAAAAGACAAAACGACAAGAAATAAAATTAAATTAAATTTAAAATATAAGGTATTTTAATATTTTTTTTCAATATAACGTTACAATTGATCGATAAAAACAATAGAAAGAAAAGAACTTATGTACGCAAAAGTCCAAAAAATAAAATTTATTCAGCACGAAAACTTTGATGGTTACAGAGTAAAGGAAACGATCAGCATTGAGAGATGTATTTTCAAAAATTAAAAAACTTTAAACGTCGATGTTTTTACCCTATCATTATATACTTTTATCAAAAGAAATATTTGGTCTGCCTATGTTTCCAAATTATTTTCCAAGTAGTCTATCCTCCTTTACAATAATTTAAAAAAAATTAAAATAATTTAATTTATATATTTTTTAAAATTTTATTTAACAGAAGTGTTCAAGATTAAAAAATCTAATTAATCATGCTATAAAAAATAAAAGTTTTCTTCATTCTGTCTTTGATAAAGATCAGCACCAAATTTCACAAAACACGGAATCAACAGGATTTTTTAAAATTTTATTTAATGTCGCTGTGTTTATGCTATCATTGCAATGTTAATTAGCGACGGAGGTTTTCAGTGAGTTTATTAATAAAGCACATGTAAAGTACAGAGGTGCTTGTATGAATTGGCCGAGAGCGGGAATCGAACTCGAACCCTCGGGTTAGAAGTCCATCGCTCTGCCGAGTGAGCCACTGAATACCTCAGTTAAAATAGGTTATCAAACATCTTTTATAATGTAACATTGAACTTTCAAAATAAAAAAAAAACAACAAAATTTTCTAAGATTGATGAACAATAGATATTAATAAAAAAATATTTTCACAAAAATAAAAAAAAAATAATTTTTACAAAGACACAATCTTTTATTTTTTTTCTTCGATAAATCTTACTCTTCCAGCACCCAAACTACTGCTCATGTCTTCTTTCCTTATGTACATCTGGTAAAAAGGTCAGTATGTGTTACAAAGCTAAAAAGCCAATCATCAGGTCGCGAGAGAGAAAGAAGAAACATTACCCATAAGTTTTCCTCATATACTCATTTCTAAGTAGAACGCGCATGATGTGTATATGTATACACCGCAAACGTTAATATCAATGATGGCTTTAATTGGAATTTAGCGAATCTTTTTATTTTTTAATTGATTGTATGGCTTTAATTGATCACCTAACTAATAAAAAGGACATTTGACTTGTAACCAGAGGCCCAAATGAATTCTTCATTAAGTTTTGATGGCAGATAATTGATTACGAGAGAAATTATATGGTTAAAGCTTTATTGTAATTTAATCTAATAGGCGATGGGTTTTATGACGCGATGGCAAATTTACGATAAGAGTTTTAATGATGGAAAAAGATGGTATACGGGTTCGATTAATTATTAAAGATTGTGATTTAAAGTTTAATTAGAATAGAAATTTTAATTATCTGGTAATATTGATTCAAAACTATTTTGAAAAAATTTTTTCTATTGAATTAAAACTAATAACTTGCATCACTTATTTTTATATTTTTAAAAGTAAATTGGATTTCAAAATTTTCATTACGTTCGAATTCAATATAATCAATATTGATTTTTAGGTGGTACTTAGGCTGTATCTCAAATAGAGCTCCTTTGAGTTTGCAAGTTATAATCAATTTTGTTATTAAAAAAATATATATAATTTACGTTTACTAACATACAACTAATATAAATTTCAATCAAATTTAAAAATTTTTTTGTTATTTCATTGATGATATAAAGTTTTTTAGAAGATGGAAATATTAAAAAAAAAATCTACAACTTTATCTTTACTTTGAAAAAAAAGCTATCTTTTCAACACCAAATTATAAATAACTAAGCTATTTATTCCATAAAAGACCGTGTCAAATTTTTAATTTGCTCGGTGGGACTTCACATTTTTAAAGCATCTGCAAAAAGCTTTAAATGCATACCCTTTTTAAAACTTTTAAAGAATTTTCTTTTCATAAGCAGAAGTCAAAGTTGCCTAAAGTAAAAATTGTAACATTAAAAAAAGGTTCGATAAAATTTACTTCCACGCGCTCATTCTTCGACAAGTAAAAAAAATTAGATGATTCAAGGCACGATTTATCAGCGGCATAAAATCGAAACCAGTTCTTCTCTTATCATCAATTCAAAGATTTTTCCTTTCTTGTTAAAGGATATCTTCATTTGATTGAAGATATGAAAGTTGAAATTGAAGTTTCACCTTTAAGAAAGTACGAACTTTTTATTTTTTTCATAAAAATCATCGATTATTTCGACGTGCAAAATTTATCATAAGTGAATTTGGTTTCATTAAAGTGAAATTCTTTTTTCTTAGATATTACATTTACCGTGTATTTTCATTTATTTAGCCGGAAATGTAAATAAATAGTTGATAATACTTTAATTAAAACGTAAAAAATTGAAAATTTCAATTTAATTCATCGAAACAGCCAATACATTTTCTCTTTTAATTTGAAGTGAAAATTTCCAAAAATATTATATAAATTTAACTCTCTATATTCTATAAGATCCAATTAGGATCATATAAAATTTTTTAAATTTCATAGAAAATTAATATGTTATTTTATGTAATTAACATGTTAATTTATATTTTTGATAATTACAAACGAACATAAAAAAAATTAGCTTCGGATGTGTCATTCGTACTTTGTCTTATTAGCGATGTCCAGTAAAGGATTGATAATTGCCAGGTGTAATACGTTACTTTAGTATTTTACGTTTCAAACTCACTTCGGTGACATAAAAATAATCATGAAAATAAGTAACCTCGAAACCTCAATCGAGCCCGTGCATGTAATAAAATAAATTTAATAAAAAAAGAAATAGCTTATTTAGCCGGTATAATTAACTCGTTATTTAAATAAACGTTAAATTATACATCGATTAATAAATATCATTCCGCGTTTACTTTTAAACTTTCGAATTAAAATTTATTTAACACTGGGCTGTTTTGCATATGTCAATGTTTGCTAGAATGCAATGTTAAATAATGTGAAGAAAAATTTAATATTTTAATTTACAAGGAAGGAAATGTGGAAGTATTGCAGTATCGAGAATTTCTTATTATTGTGGTAATTTTTTTAGTGCAATAATATACAAAATATAGCTTTTGTTCGATTTTTCACGCTATAATACAATGCTATGTACGAAAAATGTTCTAAAAAAAAGTTGATTTTATTATAATTTTTAAAATTAGATTTTCTAACAAAAATTATGGGAATAATAAAAAATTTCACAACTCATAGACCAATTTATTAAACATAATTTTTTTTTAACATTTAACGTCGCTGTATTTATGTTATCATTGCGATGCTAATTAGCGACGGATGTCGTCAATGTATTTGTGAAGAAAGCAAACGTAATCTACAGTGGTGCTTGTATCAATCGGCCACCGTGAGTGGGATTCGAACTCGAGTCCTCGAGATTACGAATCTATCGCTCTACCGAGTGAGCTACTGACGACCTCATTCGTATTATAATCTTATGAAGTTTTATACGTGAATAACCAAATTTTGTGATTTAAAAAATATTTTAATTATTAAATATTTAAAAATAAATGTAAAATTTGTTTAAAATTTCATTTTAAAATAACTATGATCAATATACAACAAAACCAATTAAAATTTTTTTTTTAATTTTATCATTAACATTTAATTTTTAAAAATTTTGACTTTACTGAATAATAATAATAAATAAGAAGAAGAATAATAATAAACTTACGTAAACTTAAACGTGTACGAAGATAATTATCATCAGCTTGCATATTATCTAAAAATTCAGGTACCCCAAGGGGAAGGAAGCGCTCGCCTGGTGCTAACCAAACTAGTGGTGCCCAATCTCGTATTAATCCGTTTACTGAAAATAATAATACATACATATTTCATTGGATTATGATGATTAAAATTTATTTATATTTATCGATTACATGATTAATTGGTATTTAACATACACTTTCGAAAGGGACAGTGCGTGTAATTTAATTTTCAATGAAATTTTCACATGGAAATTAATATATTTTGGCCATGATTTTAAAGTATAATACGCAAGGAAATTAGTTAATTATAATTGTATAAAAATTAATATATTTTACTGTTAAATTACATGAAATTTACTTCTGAGTACATGAAACTTTATACGTGTATTAAAAGCAAATTTCACACAATTTTCGCATTAAATTTCACACAATTTTCGCATTAAATTTTACACAATTTTCGCATTAAATTTCATGCGATTTTGCCGTAAAATTACAATTACCAATTCACATAAAAATATATTAATTTTTCTTTAAATCAGCATTAAATGTGTCTTAATAATTAATTATGTCTATTACATTTTAATATCACTTTAATGATCGAAACACAATAAATTTCATGTGCAAATTTCATTAAAAACTGCATTGAATTTCATGTGCAAATTTAATTGAAAACCGCATTAAATTTCATGTACTTTTATGTCATTATTTAACAGGGTATAATTAAAATTAATTCTAAATTGATTTAGCACCTCTAATCCAATAGTAAATGTCCATTATTTACTTATATTCATACGCAAATATATTTGATTATTTATTGATTTCTTTGAAAAAGATTATAATCTTCGCGTAAATCAAATCCATAGATATGTTGATACTGACAATTCAATAAGTTAGTTTTCAAGTGTCTATACATATACATGCATCGTTAAAGAAACTTTCGATGTACTATAAATTTTGCAATTTCTGTACTACTTGTCAATAACTAGATTCTCAAAACGAGAGCTTCCTCAGGATGACGTGACAGAAATGTACTATTGGAGTTAAGTTTTATTTCTATCCCAAGATGCTATACATCTCGATACGAGTTGTAATTATGAAATTATTTATTTATAAAGAATGAAAAAAAAAATTTTTTTATATACTTAAAAAATGAAATTTTTTCTGATTTTTCTTTTGATATTTTGCATTATTGTATGAGTTATTTATTAGTTTTGTGTAAAATGTTAAGCTTTCATTCTCACAGACTATAGGAATTTATAAAGTACAAAAAAAAACTCTATGATATATTACTACTTGAATTATTACAGCCAAATCAATATAAACTTTCAACACGAACAATTCGACGATAAGCGCTTTGGGTAAATATCTCAATAAACAAAACTAAAATCATAAAGCATAATTACACGTTAAATACATTGGCATTTCGAAAGTCATCATATATTTCAACGAAAAATCAAGTTTAAAGCCTACACCGTGCACACACACGTACACGTGCCCACATACGTTTAATAAATGTATATGACACACGTATACACGTATAAAACCAGAGGATATGTTTTTCTGAAAAGGAGGACACGCGCACAAGTTATTAGAACACTGTCGCTATAACCATCGTGCATGCATGTATGTATGTGTATAAAAGAGAAAGAGAGACGAACGAGAGAGTGAGCTCGATTGCCAAATAATAAAAATGTTTGGTCGTTACAGTTACTTTTTTAAATTTAAGTAACTCGACGACTCTCTTTTATATGGTAATTTTTAAGAATTCTTCTTCTTTTTTTTTCTTTAATAACAATTGTTACACTTTTTATTTTTTGGTGTTGTCATTAAAGTTGTGAACTTGAAATTTTTGTGTGACTTGCATAACGAGTTTTGGGATTTCGTTGGTATGCGATGAAAGTTCTTTTTTTTCTTTCTTTCTTGTTCTTACTTGATGGGTGTGACACATATAGTATTGATCGAATTTTTGGGTTTCGCCTTACTTATTTCGCAAGGACATTGATTATGTGTATCTAATTCTAAAAAGAAGTTTTAGAATGTTTAACGTTGGATTGAAAAATTTAATTTTTTTTATTTTATTAAATGTTAGTATTAAATTATTTAATTATTTACGATTATAACTTTTAATGTTGAGAAAATTTATCTTTATTCTAAGAAGTTAATTTGACCTTTATGAAAATTAAATGTTTTGAACACTAAATGTCTGCATGAAACTATAAAATAATTTTTAAATGGTTGAAATCTGTTGAATAAATTACATAATATTAGTTAAAAATTATTTTATGGTCAGATAAAAATAAGCCTCAATAATTAGATAATTAAAATTTTTCAATTAAAAATTACAAATAAAGATATCTATTAAAAACAATTAATGAATTTTCTTATAATATCTTCATTTCATAAAATTCCCGAATTTCCGAAAAAATGTTACTTTGTTCCTGTGAAAAAATAACCGGTTATGATTAAAGAAAAAAAAAGTAGAAAATATGTACTTAGAACTGAATTTTCAACTGCATAATCATTCGCAGCAGTGCGAAATTAAAAAATCATTTTTTTTCGTTCCACGAAAAAGCAAATTTTATGCAGAGGCTATTAAAAAATTCAACAAAACAAAATTATATACTGTTTATAAGGTGTACATTAATCATAGTTTTAACAGTAGCAATTTCCACCTTTCAGTTCAAGTAGCATCAATCAAGTAAAACGAGCATCTTGTATAACTTTAAATAACTTCTAGGATATGCAAAATGAAAGTACGTTAGCTTTTAATTTTATTTGTCTTTGTTTAAAGATAGATATTTATTTTCAAAATAATTCTTTGGATTTTAAATAAAAACATATTCATATTGTAAACATTATAATATTTGATCATAACATTTTCTTATAATATTCGACAATGTTGATATCATAAAAATATAACGACAAATTATTAAAAGTAGTTAAAAGTTGTTGAATTTTCTGAAAAATTATACATAATTTTCATAAATGGAATAACTTTTTTCATTAAAATAATAAAAGTTTATAGTTACATGAAATTTAATAGGAAGTTAAAGAAAATTTTTCTTTCATACAGACATAACTTAATTAAAATAATTGTTACTTTGTAATAATTTCAATATTTATCTATGATAATTAGACCTGAAACTACACTCAAAAGCCAAAAGTAGAAAATCTGGAAGTAAAAAGTTTAAAACCTGTATTTTAAGCTTTATAAAAGTTTAAAAAACGCATTTTAATCCTTAAAAAGATTAATTGGCTGTCTTTGAACTTTACGTAACTTAATTGCATTAATTTGACTTTTTTTTAAAGATTAAAATGCACGTTTCAATTTTTACTAAAAGTCGTGTAAACGCAATTGAATCACGTAATGTTTAAAAACTATCAATTAATCTCTTTAAGAACTAAGATTTGCCTTTTACACTTTTGAAAAGTTTAAAATGTAACTCTTAAACGCTTTTCTTTCAGAATTTATGCTTTTGTATTTAGTGCGTACCGCGTTTATCAATATGACTATACAAAACTAATAATTTATCATAACAAAACAAACAATTTGAAATTAGGTCAATAATTCAGCAATCAACAAATTTTTCACTCAATCTGTAAATTAAAAAAACTACAAATACACAATAAATAAATAATAATGTTAATGCATTTCACGGCTCATAAATTGATTGTTATCAAAATGTACTTAATGGCGCACTATGAATATATATTAGTTGGTCTGCATAATTAGATGGTTTACAAGTGTGCTGTTGTACGAATGTTACATGATTGCCATAGTCTGATAAACATGGTTTTTAGAGTACGCGATTCGCCTTCTTTTTTTTTTTTTTTGTTTAGAGATCAAGTTTTTTCGTTCCTTTTTGTTACGAAGTGTTAAATGATCCTTGTCGAAGTGCTTGTTTGTCGAGATACTGATATAAATGGATTATTTAAGTATTCTTTTAATAACATATTAAATATGAAAATTAAGAAAATTTTTTTTAATTTAGAAAAATTTTGAGGAAGAGAACGTTCTGTTTTTAATTTCTTAATTATTGTGACTTTAAGTGAAAGTGGTTAATTTTAATGATTAAAACAATAATTTTAAAAGGCTCAATTACTAGAACGTTTAAAAAAAGATGAATTGTAAAAACGAACGAAACTTTTTTATCATTCGCGATAAAGTACATTAAACTCTCGTCAAAAGTGCATCGAGACATCAAAAATGAGGTCTGCTTGTATAAAAATGCACGCGAAAAAAACTTGATATACAGCGAAGCCTCGATTGTAAGATTTTGGTTCAGTAGTTCACTGGTACGCGAATCGAACGATTTAAAAAAAAAGGAGAAGAAGAAGAAGAAGCATGATGAATCTATAGAAAAAGTGGATCTGATAAAAAAAGGAAAAGAAACAAAAATGATTTTTCTAAATACTAACCTCGTGCGTCCTCGGTTGCATCGCTCTGTGTTGAGAGCATAAGGACGTACATCAAGAGCAGCCTTAGCATCCTCGTTTAGCTTATTTTCCAGCATCTTGATTATAATGAACATGCACCCAATGCTTCTTCTGCATGCAATTCTTAATTTATTTCGATTATCATTTTGATTCTTATCGTGTGTGTGTTTTTTTTTCTTTTAACGTTACTCGATAAACTTTTGCTGGTACGATTGATTATCTAAATTGGTAAAATTATAATAGAAACTATTAAAACGAAAATTAAACAATATTTAGATTTTTAATTAAACAAATACTTCGTATTTTCATTAACTGGGTTACTCACAAAATTTGTTTACATAAAATAAAATAAAAATAAAAATTTTATAGCAGATAGGGTAACTGTTTTTTTTTTAATAATCGGAAGCATTATTACAGCGTGTAATTATTTCGGTTGATTGAAATAATTGATACTTTAATTCAGTGATTTTCAACGGGAAAAAAACCACACGTGTATAGTCGGAGAAATTATTAACTGAAATATGGTTTACAAATATCTTCATATTAATTTAACTTATTTTAAACATTTATAATAATTATTTCGTAAAATAATTTTAATTTACAACAAAAATATTCTGTTAATCGTTTGTACGAAACATAAATCACTAATCAATTGATTAAAATAATGAAAATTAATTTCCATGTCCTTTTTATTAAGAATCGTAATATTTAAAAGTAATAAATCATCGACTGAATGTAACGTTAAACGATTTTTCCACTATAATTTAACGCAAATATTCAAGCTAAAACTAATAGGAAATAGTAAACGTGATTTATAATAAAAGTCTTTCAACTTAGCATCAATCAAAATTTCGATTCTCGCAATTATGTACCCAGCATTCGGAAGTAACATCAATCAAAATCAGCAATTTATTCATGATTACAGACTCTCAATCCATGAAATTAAGAAAAAATTTATCTCCTAATGCATCGAGTATGAGAAAAATTGTAGTGATTATAAAATTTTTAATTTGCACGTAAATACATAAATTATGAAAAATTAAAAAAAAAAAAATAATTGAAATTTGAAAAGTACAAAATTTTTTTAATTAATTTGGCTAGTTTGGATTTTTCGTAAATGATCAAAACATCACAAAAAAGACTAGAGATTCTGACCTTCTAAAAAGTTACTTAATTGCTTAATTACTGCAATAATCGTTAAATACTCTCATTTACAAAAAAAAAATCTCTGAATATGATTAACTCACATCTGCATAATAACTTCTTACTGAATATAAAACCATGACATAACGCAAAATACTTTCTTTAATACATTCATCACAATTTCACGTGCACGTATAATTGCAGATGTAAAATGAAGAAAAAAAGAGTTTTATGTTTTCATTACTCGAGTGATAAAAAAATCTCAAGATTATATAATTTTTTTATGGTCCACATCTTGCGTGCCTTTTAATATCATTTGTGATATTTGAAATTTATGAATCGTACATTATACTTTTTATAGTGTGCAAAGAAAAAATACTTTCGACCAATCCAACGCCCCTATTATTATTATAGATTTTCATTTAAAAATTTAAGTAGAACAGGTAAAATAAAAAAACAATCAATTACCACATTTAAAATAAAAAAAAAATAATAATCCAATCCTTCACAACACTTGAAAAATTCACTAAATCAATTCCAAACACAATCGCATCATTTAAAAATTAAACAAAATACACTGATAAAAAATGGAAAAAAATTTTGTTTCAATTAAAGTAAAAACAAAAAAACCAAAGAGAGCTTCCTACAATGTACGTCAACACGCGTGTATTCCGAGGCACAGACTGGTCTTATTGAAGAAAAAGTAAGGGGCCTCAAGAAGTCAAGTTTTATAGTTATATATATATACACATTGGGGCCCAGTTTTTCCTACCTCCTTCAAACACGTACAGGCATGTGTATACTCTACTCCCGCTTCCGTGTGTATATATGTAACTTTTGCACATACACACACATGTGTCTGTCTTATACACGTGACTAACGTACCGTATATTCGTATGTGTTAACGTATACGTGTGTGTAAATAGTATATGTGATATATTAGAGTTTACGTGTGTATGGTTGGGTTAAATAAAAGTAACGTAAAATATAAAGTTATCTAAAAGATCTGTTTCGAGAAATTTATAATTTTCGGATTAAAATGGCACATTTTGGCATTTCAAAAGTTTCTTTTACAAAGAATAATGCAATCGTTAGATTTTATTATGATATTATGGGTTTGCATGATTTTATAATATTGTTGGATTTATATTTCATTATTTGTTTTTAAAATGTGAATACACTATTGTACAGATGTATTACCTGTAAATTATACTATCTTTTTTGTTATATGAGCATATCTCCACAACTTTTAATTTTTTTATAATGTTTTTGAAAAGTCATTTTACTGCTGTTACTGGGTAGCGAATAATGCACACTATTCAAACTAGGTTTACATCTTTTGTACAATCTTGTTCCTCTATTTTTTATGTATATGGTGAATGTGCCACCAATGCTCCAGTAGATATTTCTATAAAACGAAAATTTTTACATGGATAAAATTTCCGAACTTTTATCCATGTAAAAATTTACGTTTTATAGAAATATCTACTGGAGCATTGGTGGCACATTCACTATATACATAAAAAATAGAGGAACAAGATTGTACAAAAGGTGTGAACCTAGTTTGAATAGTGTGCATCATTCGCTACCCAGTGACAGCTGTAAAATGACATATCACCAAAAGATTAAAAGTTGTGGAGATATGATCATATCACTTTTTAAAAGCGTAGTTACATCGGCTGTTTAATTTATACATAAATTTTGATTTATTTAAATAAAATGATTTATTTTCATTTAATTTTATTTAATAATTTTTAAAATTTATATTTTTCTAAACGTCTTGTAAAAATTTTCTGAATATACTTGTCATCCACGTATAGTATTTTCATGATATTAAATTGTCAAATAAATCTTTAAATATTAAAATTCAAACATATAATTTGAATAAAGACGGTTAATACATTAAAAATTAACACACCAATGATGATAATAAAAAAAAAAAAATATCCTTCAAAATCTACCGTTACCAACAGGTTATAATCACAAGTGCCCGGCGAAGTGTCTAAATTTAGGTATACACACAAAAACATTTGGGACATTGACTCACTTACCGAGATTCTCTTTTATTTCGTATCATCGATGGTCCATTAGTTTTTCTTTATTTTTTTTCTATATAATTGTCGACGTTATTTAACAAAACGAAGTCGAACGGATCGTCGCGCTTGAGATGTTGCTCGATGACTTCAGAATTATTTTTTCAAACAAGGTGTAATACTACGGACTTTTATTATGAATAAAAATTTTTAATTGTTATTGTAGCGGAACCGGAAAGTATTAAAGCGAATTGATATTACGTTCATGGTTGTAAATTTTGTGTGTTAATGTTATATATTGGGATTTTTAGATTTTATGATGGTTTTTTAAAACTGTTATGGAACAAGGTTTATGGTTATTTACAAGTTCAATGGTAATTTTATAGTCGATTTATCGAATGGTATTATTATTTATAAAGAGATTAGAAATTATTAGTTATTTAACTACTCATTTGAAGTAAAAAAGAAAAGTAATGGTTTTAAAGTACTTTTTATGCAAATTGTTAATTAATACATTTTTTAATTAAAAATGTTTTAATTAATTCTTTAATATTGTATAAAATATAAGTAAATTAAAAAAAAAAATTTATCACCAAATCTGAAAAATGTAACTTTTACGAATTTGCATGAAAAAACCGCTTTCGAAAAAAAATCGAACATCTAATGCCCCACTGTGACATTTCTTTTTATAAAAGAATTGTCTGCTCTCAAAAAACCCAAAACTTTTCAATTAATGAATATAGTGAAATCAATGATTCGAAGAAAACTGATTCGTCATTTTTTTGATAGAGAAAAGAGAGGTCCCTTGCATAATAAAGAACGAGCCTACGACTTTTTTTTAAGGATTAACATAACATCATTCTCTTTTTTTTTCATAAAATTTGTTATAGTACATTGAACAAATTTTTACTGTAAAATTTATTTTTAAAATATAGAAAAATCGATTGCATTCCTAAAAAAATTGATAATTTTTCTTCATAATTAAATTCTGTTCTATAAGTAAATTTTACTTAAAAAATATTTAATTTTATTATATCATTTTTACCGATAAAATTTAGTTTCATGAACTCAGTCATTTGAATAGAAGACATAAGATTTATTGAACTAAAATATATTTTAACCGATAGCGAAGGCTTTCACAAAATCTGGTAGCCTAATCATAAGGTAAAGATCTTTAAATCTTTACTTTATAATTAATTTAATTATTCAAATTTTTAAAATTATAATTTACAGAACTTTTCGCATTTATATATATTTTTGAAATAAATTATTGAATAATATTTCTCAATTTAATCATTTTAAATAATATAGGAAAAGACTTTTTTACTAAAAGAATTCGAAATTTAATTAACTATTATTATAATCAATTAATTCGCTACCGTAGCAGCAAAACCACTTTTGATAATAATTGATTATAATAAATTTAAAACTAATAAGAAAATTTTGAAAAAATTCAAACAGTTTTCATGCGATACAGAGTACCGTGAAGGACGTAATTTCTGATCACCTAAGAGGTATTTCTGATCACATATTTACATGTGAAAAAGTAAAAGTATATGGTCAATGTCCCAATTGCTACTCGCTGTTAGAAATGAACCTATTACTAACCGCTCAATGTTATTTAGATACAAAAAAAAATTTTTAACAATGAACGGCTAGTAATAGGTTCGTGAGTAGCAATTGGGACATTGACCATATTTCTTTTTCACACAAACGAAGCATTTCTTACGCTCAATCTATTTTTCCTCATAAATTAAAAAAAGGTTTTTCCTACTAAAATCTTAAAGATTACGATTTATAATAAATAATGATCAGAAATTACGCCCTGATCAGAAACTACGTCCTTTACGGTATATTTTTACTGGAAAATTTTTTTTTTTTTCGTATCATTTATAACCTTAAAATATAAAAAAAGTAATAAATTAAAAATTTTTTTTACCTTAGAATTTTTTAAAAAAACAATTTTTCATTATAAATTTTAGCTTAAGATGTTTATTAATAAAGTTACAGTGTACGGAATAATAGTTGAATAACAGAATAATATTTTTAATAGACCCAATAATACATTACATTTTACGACATTGAATAAGTGAAATCAACGGCAAAGAAGATCATATGCTTTGTAGATAGTTACAGAGAAATTCTATTGCAAAATAGTGAAACGTTTGTCTTTCCTAATCAAATTTCGCTCCAATTTACTTGGTACAAATTAAATTATTATACGTTTGCTACTTCCTCCATTGACACTCAAACCACAAAGTTAAATATGCTTAATTAAGTGAAATTCGAACAAAGAAATCTTTTTTTTTTTCGTGAAACATTTTTTTAAAAGCATCTGAAATGAAATTCTAAAATTACTTAAAGTTTCAGTAAAATTATTTAACTGATGTTTTTCTTCTGTTTTTTATTTATGTTTTAAATCTTACGCACTAGATGAGCCCAATTAATTTGTATACGAACGAGCGGAAGCAAATTGTGTAACGCGTGTATATGTATAGCCGCGCACAACAGTTGAGAAATTATGAGAAATATTCTCATACTAATTCACACCTTTGTACTCCGTTAGGTACGTTGACATTTTAACAAACGTCTTGTAATTTTATTTTAATCATATTTTAATTAATATGACATATATTGGGATTATTAAAAATTAACATTTTATACGAATTATTAATTAGTCGAATTTGAATGATGCGGTATATCTTTAAAAAAGTTTTTAAATAAATCATTTGTTCGTGAATAAAAAAATTCTACAAATTTTTAGTATTTTTTTAATAGAACATTTGTGAAATCGAGATTTTTTATTTAAAAATTTAGCTGGCGCGAATAGAATATCACTTCCGCTTGGCGCCTGAATAAAAGATTCTATTGTAAACAAGTAGCGGCGGGAGCTCGAAGGATTCATTGCTGCAGTTTTTATGTGATGTGTGTGTTTGTAACATGAAAATAACTACTAACTAGACTTTGTATAGACAGTAAAAGGCATTTGCATGTTTGATTGTGATTTCTTATGTTTATTGTTTAGTTTTTCTTTTAAAGTATGACATAACCTTATGCTCATGTATACATCGTTTGGAGATCTCGATGCACCGATAAAGTTTGTAACTAATTAAATTTTTTATTTCGAAAAAAATGTCTAATCAAAACTGCCTTGTGTTTACAAAATAATATAGAAGAATATGTCTATGTTGTTTGACCAACATACTTTTATTTTAAAACTTTTTATTGGAAAAAAATTTCTGAATCGTACCGATTACCATAATTTCTAATATGTTATATATTTTTATTTTGATAAATGCATATAACTGCAAGCATATCAAAACATTTATTACAAAATTGTTGAAAATACAGCCATACTTTTCGTGCATACATATACAAAACATGTTTTTGTTCAATGTTTACTAAATTTCAAGTAAAACGTGCTAATTCAAGTGTTAATCCACTCGCACATAATTTTATACCGTCGAGACCTCCTTTAAAAAGAAGGACAGAAAATTTCACTCAAGTTCTATAGTGTATAACATATAAAACAATATATAGTTATACATCGATAACAATCTCTACACTGTACACGGACCAAATAGCGCCGGCTGCACCTATTCATACGAAGAGATTCTTCTAATTGGGAATGATTGCATAAAAGAAAAAAAAAAGAGAGAGAGAAGCCTCATTAATGCAATATAACCGAGTAAATAGTTGAAAATTTTAACGATTGCATCTTAGTCACGATCTCAATATTTTTTTATTTTCTTCTTTCGTAGTACTCTCAATGTGTCTCACGGAGTGCTGCGCGCGCAAATCCGGAAGCGGATGACCCAAGAAGCAAGAAATGGAAAGTGGTATGGCGTGTGCTCAAAAAGAAGGTAAATGTGTGGATATATGTATATGAGACCCCCAACAAAACCGGCAACGCAATTAAACTCAATAGATTTATCATGCACATGTAATTGTCATTAAATGTTTAATATATAATACAGGTATGTATGTGTACGAGTGAAATTTTTAGTCTATTAATGCCTTTTGTCGTCTGCTAAGGACAGCTGATTGTCGTCTGCTAGTTAAGGATTTGATATATGGATTAGTTCAACGTTTGTTTAAAGGAAAAAAAAAGCTTCCGGTTTAAATGGAATAAGAGTATTTTTGGTTAATAAGTACAGATCGGAATGCGCTTTTACTTTTAATAACGAATTATGTAGCTCGGGTTGAATGAATTTTTAAGTGTTATGCTGATTGGGTAAGAGTTGTAAGTAGTATATGCAAATTTCACGAGTAAGCGTTTGCCAATTAGGTGCAAGTTTGATTTTAATTTGTTTCACGAATGTCATTATCAGGTTTACATTTGGAATTTCGATAAAAAAATTTTCTTTTAATCATCTTTGTGATGAATGAATCTCAAAATTCCAAAATATGTTATAACAAGGATGAAATTTTAAAATATTTTCATAGGTTTTTAAAATTTATAAAAATTATTAAAAGTATTTTTGAGAAAACTAACGTTGTTGTGAAATAAGATGAAACTTTTTTGAAATTTTTTTTCTGACAAACTTTACGATTGTCATCTCCCGCACGCAAACGTATATGTATTGTCGAATAACCAAAATTTCGTCACTCATTTTCGTAGAATACTTATTGTTAGTCCAATTTCACAGTTATGAAATAAGAAATTTCTTCGCAATTAGAACTGTCAACGGTTTATCAATCAAAACAGTTTTTTTCGCTTCTGAATTACAAAAGTGTATCAAACAATATTAATTTTTCATTTAAACATACTTAACATTCGTGATTTTCGAAATCTTCAGTGAAACAAAATTGAATAATTTATCTCCAAATGTACTCATTCGAATTAGTTATTTCTTCACGTAAAATCATGCATCTAAAAAAACATGACACAATATTATGACGTTATCCTTACATGAATATCATGCAATATATTTTCAAAACTTTTACGATTCGTATCTCCAAGATAAAATCTATTGCTTAAAAACAAACCAAAATAACTTTTATTCATTCAAAAATTAAATTTTCATTTATTAATGATAAAACAGTATATTTCATCAAATGATTCGTTTCCACGTATACGTATCACATAAGGTTATAACTTTAATTACGTGTTACCAATTTCTCTCGTTATTTATATACTTTCTCAATGTGAGTAAGATTTGTGTTTCTGGAATTTACAACAAATGAGCTGGAACAATTTTTTTTTGCCTCGCATGAAAGTACACGTAAATACATGCATTAAAATTTCAAAAATTTTATTTCAAATTTATTTTAAATAATAATTATTTTATTTAACGTGTGTCTAGAAGCGAACGCAGTGCGGATTGTTATTAAAAATATAAATGTATATATCGTTCACGTATCTATTTACGCTTAGAGAGATATCAGTAAATATAATAAATTGGCGAAATCTTATATAAATATCACTTAAAAGTAATGGCACGTTTTCAAGTACATAAGAACCGAACTTGCCGTGGAGGCACTATTGCGCCTCTTGATAAATCATAATAATGACGCCAAAGTAAGCGTTGAAAAGCGTTAAAATTTTAATCATCGCTCGCCGACTACGAAATGCAATATTGCATATTAAACTTGATTAAAAAACATACTTTCAAAACTGACTAAAATTTCAAAGTTTTGTAATAAAATATTAGATACGAACTTAAAAAAAAAAAAAAAAAAAATAAATAATTTTCTCAACAACATTTTCCCTGAAATCATAATCTCGTACAAGCTTTCTTAATCCACACATATATACCACTTAATTTAATCTTCTCTCGTGTATGTACAGCCAACAATATTATATCAAAGGAAAAAAAAAATGTATATACAAGCGACCACGTACATCATTTTCTCATTGTTGCGCTATATACGCTGCGCGTGATTTCCGGTATCTTATATTATAGCGTATATAAGGAAAAAGCGGGATATGTATCTTGCGCGCATAGGTGCGCTATTGCACTTTGTGTTGTAAGGATAAAAGATTTAGGAAGTCATTGTACTCTCTTTGCGAGCGGCGGCAGCGAGATTTTAACAAGCGCGTGTATATATATCTACCGTGGAATACGTTGTGTAATATCGAGATAATGTGTGTACGGCGAGAGAGTGAGTGCGTGTGTACCTGAAAGTTTTTACATATACGTATACAGGTGTGAGTGTATTTGTAAGCGAATATACGTTTTAAATAGAGGACAGGGTCGAGACTCTTTTCACCTTTTTTTTTTTTTTTTTTTAAGAATAGCTTTTTTTACTCTCGTTGGAATGCGGCGCTCTGGCATGAATATGTAAATCCATTGTTTTTACATATGGTCACTTGGCAAATAAGATTTTAACAAAGCTAATATCAGTAGAATTTTTCAGTTTTTTCACAAATTAACAGCTTGTTAAAACAATTGATTATTTCTTTTTGTCAAAAAAAATTCTATTCTATTCTAGTTGACATTTGAAAATAAAGTGTTTTAATTATGAAATCCTTGTTTCATGTTAAATTAAAATTTCAATGTTAGTCTATCATTAATTAACAACATTCATTAATTTTGTAACACAGGATAAAAAATACTAATCAATATTCTCATTAAATATATCCTAAGATTGTCAAGAATATACAGAAAAAAGAAGAAATTTTCTCCGATCCGTGTTAACCGGAAGATGAGAGTTTTTTTTCATATATAGGAAGAGAAAAGATTGTTGCGAATCATACACACACGACATCGGACAATCAGACACGAAGAAAATCTTGATTTTATTTTTTTATATAACATATATATATATAATCAGCGTATTCCACGCGCAGAAAAGAAAGAAAAAAATTATTCCTCACCGTGACGATTAAATGAAAAAGAGAGAGAAGAAAAAAAGATTCTAATGGTTTAACAGCACGAAAGTTGAAACATTTCGATAAAAATAGATCTTTATTTTCAGTGTCTCGATGTATTTCAGATATCGCTGTAACAGTCAATAGAAATTTTATACGAGTTTCTACGTATATGTAGAAAAGCTTTTTTTTTTTCAAAAATCGAAATTTCATGCAAATGCACGATCAATCTTTTCTCCTAAATAGACGTCTTTGAATATAAACGAGCTTCAAAAGGCTTACAATTAAAGTAAAAACTGTATTTCTAGGAAATCACTTTATGCTACTACGTATATTTACACTTGGTTTATTCCACTTTATTTTCAATACAGTTTAATTACGTAATTGCATTTTATTATTATTTTATTTTTTACGCATATATAAATGTATATGTGGTGCAATTAATTAACGTTTCGTTGTTTGCTTGTGGACCAAAATCTTCGATCTAACAACTTTACAAGCGTAATATTAATAATATTGTGAAAGTTTAAATTTATCATACCACGTGTTTTTATGCATTGCATTTTGTGTTTGATTAAAAATGAAAATTTATATTTACTGCTATATACCCAGTAATCGAGTTTACAACTTTGATTCGGCTAATAATTTTGAAAATTATCAGTTAATTGAATATTGTTGTGCTCAGCGAAAAATTTGTTTTACAACTTGTGTTATATAATTTTTTATCAAACTGATTTATTAATGGTTAAATTATAATGTTTCGCCTTACCACCCAATCTCAACATTTTATTGTTTTAATTAGTCAAATAAGTAGAAAAAAAATATTTTAGTATTTAATTTTATAATTACTGCATATAAGTACATAACTAATTAAAATCTGAAATAATTGTTAGATAAAGCATTTTTAAATTTGAAACTTAATATGTCATAATATGGATATGGATCTATCTATATTAGTTTACACGTTCATAATATTGTAAATAATAAATTTACAATTGTAAATTTACAATTGTAATTTAATATTGTAAATAATAAATTTACAATATAAAAAAATTAATTAATAAAACAGTGCTCATAAGTATTGATTTTCTACACTTTTTTATATTTTTAATCAATATTTCTATATAAAGTTTGAAAAAAAAAAGATTCTTTAATTCAAAATAAATATCAACAACGTTTTCTTGAAGAAATTTAATTTAATCAAATTGCTGAAGAATTTCATTACGTTTGAAAAAAAAAAATTCAATTTTCACTTTCATTAATCATCCAACATATAAATTTTTCGTATTTACAAAACTTCATTTTTAACATTCTGCTAAAACTATTATTTCAACTCTTATTAAATTACATTCCATCTCGATCGTCTCTGGGAATTTAAATTTATTTTTCTCGTATAATCAATTTTCTTATAATTTCAAATATTTATTAAATATACTTGAAACAATTAAAAAAATTTCTTATAAAAATATTAAAAATATTAAAAAATTTCAGTTTGAAATTATTTTTTGAAAAATAATTAAAAATATAAATATATCATTAAAAACATAACGATCGAACAATCTCTCAGCAATACAAAAGAATTCGCAATATTAGGTCCACGTATATATAGGTACGTTAACCGAAAACAAAAAAAAAAGCCGGGCGAAAGTGAAACCCATTATATATAGACGAAGGTATATATATGTTCACATTGACCTGAGCGCGTTCACTGTGAAAGTTACATATCATCACGACCTTCGTGAGTAATATGAATCTCTAGGGAAGTAAAAAAAAAGAATATAAAAAAAAGGCGCATATGAGAAAAGGTATATATATATATACGTACTCTCTTTATGATTTGGGGGAAGAGAGACGTTATAGTGCAATAACCATTTTTTTTTATTCCTTTTCTGGCGGTGCATAAGAGGCTAAATCTTTTTTTCTTTTTCTTTTTTTTCATAATCCTTCGAACGATTTCGCTTCGAGTGTTATATTAAAGGACGAGATGGGAAATCAATAATTCAGGATTAATAATATTCTCTTACGTGATCAAATATTAAGGGAAAGATTTATTTTTATTTAAATATTTTTCATCTAAATATTTATTTGTTTTAATTATTATGAATAAGTGATGCATACAACTTAAATAAATGAAGAATCTAGGAAAAAAGGAGAATTGTAAAAATTTTATTTTTAAAAAAATATATATTTATTTTAATCTTTTCTTATCTAATACAAACAAATTTTGAAATGAAAAGCTCTATAAAATAGAAAAACAAATTTTTTTAGCAGAATAAGATGGTTAAATTGATTTACGAATCTAACAATATATGAATCAGTATTAAACTCAAAATTGTCAGACTATTTAATAATATTTTATTGAAAAAATTTAAATTGTTTATATTATAAAAAAATTTGATTGCAAAACAAATCTTAATTGAAATTCAGGTCATAGAATAATAATCAATAATTTAGAATATTTTGTTTAAAAATTTGGAGTTATAAAAATTATAATATAATTTTAGTTTGAAAATAATATTTTCTTTTTTTTTAATTTAACGTCGTAGGTATTTATGCTATCATTAAAAAGCTAATTAGCGACGGAGATCGTGAGTGTGTTTGTAAACAAAGCACTTGTAACTACAGTGGTGCTTGTATCAATCAGCCGTCGAGAGCGGGACTCGAACTCACAACCCCGAGATTATGAATCCATCGCTCTACCGACTGAGCCACTGACGATCTCGATTGTACAGTTTAAAATAAAAATTCTTGATCATATATAAAAATAATTTGAGACAAAATTAATTTATCGGTTAAAGAAGGATAAGGAAGTAGAATGTACTTAAAACAAAGCTTGCAATACAATATAATTTGTCATAAAAAAGTTTATTCATTGAAAACAAACTAGTATTTTTTATAAATATCTTATTCCAAACGCAAATTACTGTTTATAATCACACAAAATTAATAATTCTTAACTTAAATACAAAAAGAAATTTCACGTAAATAATCGGCGCAAGCTTGATTTATCGCTAGAAATAAAAAAAAAGAAAAAAACATAGTCATACCAACAAATATATATGTATATATATGTATGTATAAGACTCTGATAACCATAAAAACACGAGTAAATTGTAAAAAAAATCAAATATACTTTCAAAGCTTTAGCAATCAAGGCAGTTTCGAGCTTTGTACAACAAAAGCTTGGATATTTTTTCACAAGTACATCGCGATATAATTATCTTTTTCTTTTCTTTTTGTACATATTTATTATTGTAATTATAATGATAATTATTGCAATAAGTTACTCAACGAATCCTTACAATTAAAGAAAAAAATCAAATAATTAAATAACATCGTTCGTTGTTAGCTTATATATTCTACCATTATAAGAAGCCTAAAAAAACCATCGCGCAACTAACTTCCATTTCTTTTATATTTTTCTTTTGTTACCATCGCCTCTTTCAATCATAAGTATACAAAAGCTAAATTGTAATTCGTAACGCGTACAAAGGGAATCATTATTTATTCTTCATTTTTTTTTCTCCTTTTTTGTTCACAACGCATTATAAATAATTATACTTATAGTTATTAAGTTATCGAGTATTACGAATTCCGCCGCTATAACATTCAATCGCTAACTATATAGTCACAGCAAATGTAAAAAAGAATAATAGGATTCAACAAAATTGACAAAAGAAAAATAAACGCTTTATTGCTTTACTAAGAAAATATTCTTTCTAATCTTGAACTCTTTTTTTCGCTTTCCATAATCTCTTTTTTTTAAAGATGTCTTAACGACACTTAGGTACTCAATGCCGAACGCCATTTTCTTTTTTCTTTCATTTCATACATTAATTATATTGTTTACATATCTTTTGGATTTTTGTTTTAAATTCACAACTAAAGTTATACAAGGTTGCTAAGTTAACAAAAAAATTGATCGAAAAAAGCTAGTCTTTAACAATTGTGTATATAAGTTTCGTGTGCGTACTTCTCGTGGCGTAATAAATAGTTTTTGAGGATTTTACTAATAATAATAACATATTGTTTTTTTTTTTAAACTATGTATAAAGTGGCGTTAACACATAAATCTATTAATTAATGCCAATGAAACATCATAAAATTGTTATTTGTCTAAACATTTATCATCTTGCTAACGAAACATTAAAGCTACTACACTATTCTGTTTTTATTTATATAAAAAATTTGTTTATATCGTTAAATTGATATATGAACTTTATACAAAATTTAATTATAAAAACCAAAAGAAAAAATTTTTTTTTCGTCTTGTTTGACTTCAACAAATTTTCATCAACGAATTACGAACGGACAAATCGAAAGAAATTTAATGCTTAAAATTAAGAAGATAATGTAGAAAATGAAATTAGCTGCTTTTTCTCTCGTCAATTATGGTACACTTTTTATCACATTTGCTCCAAATCTACTATTTTGTCTCTGCATATTGGACACAATTGACGTGCCTCCTGTAACGAAAATTAATCTTTTCAATATCATTCAATATTAGTCATTTGTTTACTATGAAACAATTTATTCATTTTGAAGAATTTTTAATTTTCAAATTATTTTTTTAAATATCAATTAAAATATTAAGTTAAAATTAATAAATTACCCCAGCTCCATTTATTCTCCATTCTTCAATGCAAATCTTGTGGAAGACATGCAAACATGGAACTAATCGTACTGCATTTTCGAGTTTTTCTTTGTCCGAATCCTCTAGACAAATCATACAATTTTGGTCTTGCCTTCGGTTGCGTCGTCTAAAATTCAAAGAAACAAAATAAATTATCACTGAAACTAATGGTTCATAAAATTATTTGATGTTCGCAGATTAAAATATGATCACTAAAAAAATTAATTTTTTTTATTTTCACATATTAATGTTTATTATTTGTCTTTCGGAACGTATACATACATATGCTACCGGATTCTTATTTTGTAAACATATCGTGACTCATATTTTTAAAACCGTCACGGTTATTTTGTTAATTAAATATTCGAGTTTCATTTTGCCCAGCAACTTTTAAATTAAAATTCTGGATTTTTGATTTAACAATTTTCTGCTCTCAAATTTTATTAAAGAGAATATCGTACTTTATTTTTTTCGAATCGAGCTTTTTTAACAGATCAAAATTTATATTTATAATGAAAAACAAAAATCTATTTGCTGGTTACAAGCGAAATAAGTCAAATTTCTGACTGCTAAGTAAACATTTTGATGTATGGTCTTGAAGAAAACTTGGAGATTCCAAAATAGTTGCTTATAAATCTATCCCTCTATATTGATTTTTCGTTATTTCAAGTTTATTTAAAAACTATGCGCCAAAACCTTATGTTATGAACATAAATTCTACTTATTTAGACATATTTCTTTATTTTTTATGGTGATTAATAATTTTAAAATAAATAATGAAATATTTTATTAAAAAATAATAGAAAATGCGACATCCCCTTAAAAAGTAAACCGATATAAATTTTAAGTTGAAAGAAAAGTTTAAAAACAATCATTAAATAAACAATAATTATTGATTACTAAATAAACATTTTTTTTCTCAACAGCAGTTTACATTTATTTTTGTAATAGAAAATATAAAACGTCGTTTTTGTAATATATATATATAAAATTTAAAGACAGTATCTCAAATACTTAAAATTTGCTAATGGCTTTAATGCTTACGCAGAGTAAAACGCGTTGCACTCATTAGCGAGAAAGCTCATATACCATATCGACATTAATGATGAGTTACTAAAATTTTTAAATCCAACGTTAACACTCGACTTAATCGCATTTTTATTTGACTTTTTTTCAGCGCATACTTAGATCGTAACTTTTAAATGATTACGATTTCATCAATCATAATCGTGAATTTTCTACGAGGAAGAAAATGCTTAATCGATTTGTGGCTGGAAAAAAAGTGTTGAAATTTTATCGAACACTTTATCGATCGTAATTCGTAATTTAGAATACGGAAAAATTTAAAAAAAATAGTTAAACTTGATAATTCTTTTTCAATCAAATTTATCTTATAATGATTAAATAAAATGCAAAAAAATATAAAATTTAAAAAAATTGTATAAATTATATAAAAATGAAAACAAAAGAAATTATACTACTCATTATCATTCATTGAAATTGAAACGATATTTATTGTTGTCACAAAAGCTACACCATTTGAACCTTTGTTTTTACCGATAAAGTCAATTTCTACTCTTCGAAACACTGATCCCCAATCAATCGTATTACACTTCCCCACCCTGATATCTCGAACAATGATTATTAATAGTCTCACGTAGTGAAAAGCAAACGTTCAAGGCTACAATTATTTTTAGTTGGTTTAACGGTGATGAAAAACAAATAAAAAAAATAGAATTTGTAACTCGTCCAACTCGTATACGTAATGTAACGATAGATTAAAGTTTAAATCTTTGCAACTGCTTGAGTAACTGCATTGATGTTTTTTTTTTGTTCGTCGCATTAGGTCATGAGCTGTAATTTATTATTTTGGAATTACGATGTTAAATAATCATAGCTGAAATGTTGATTAAGATTTATCAGCGTGAATGGGATTGGACGTAAAATTTTTGAGAAAATTTAACCAGTAGTATACGCGAAATTTATTTTATGACGACAGCATTGCAATATTTTTAGAACTCTTACTCACTTCATTCATAAATATTTTTATTTCATTTATGAATTCAAAAGGACGTGATCTATGAACTTTGCAGTTTTTCAAGTTTTCCAATTTCGTTTTAAAAATTTTAAATACTACAGTTTACATTTTATCTATGGAAAGTATAAAAAATTTTTAATATCTTGTAACAAAATTTGAAAACTTGGAAAACTACATTTCTGGTAATAATAAATAAATCATATGATATCTCCTTTCAAAATCTAAACATAATACTAGCGGAAATGAATTCAAAATATTGTTTTTCTATTTAAAAATATTTTTTTTTAATTTTGACATTTAAATATGAATTAATAAATTTTAAATATTTTCTAAATCACCGCTAACTATTTTTAGCTACTGTGTTAGTTAGACCACTTTTAACAATGATTGATTATAATCAAAAATTAATTATAGGAAATTTAAAATAAAATTTAAAGATAATTTTTATTGAGAAAATTTTTTTAAATGTCGTTTGTAACTCTAAAAACAAAAAAAAATGATAAATTTTCAAATTATTAAAAAATATTTTTTTTATTTTTAGAATTTTATAAAAAAAAACAATTTATTAAAAATTTTAGTTTAAGATGCTTACAAAAAAAGTTGTGGTCTAAAAATCTAAAAAAAATAAAATAATATATACTTACGAAGCAGGCGACGTCGTTGATGGCCTGTAAGTACAGCTAGTCCGATTTGGCTCTGTATGATTACGTGGCCGCCTGTTGCTGTTACCGCTACTGTATCCCGGTTGTTCAGGTGTGCTCGCAAAAAAATAATAAAGAACAGCGCCAAGACCAACGCCGACTACTAACATTACAGCTAATCCTGGATGTGTCATGTTTTTTTTTGTTGTCCCTTTAAATTGACTTTTATTTTTCTCTTTTTTTTTCTTTAGATCATCAAAAAGTTATTGATTATCTTTAAGATACCCTCCGTCTTCTTAATTTTTGGTGGATCTGTAAAGGGAAACATCAAGTTATTTTTATTTTGTAGATGAAATGGATTATTCCAAAGTTGTAAATATTACATAGACCCGAGCATAGACCCAGTTAAAATTTAGTATCACTTTATTTATTTTCGAAATTTCCAATTAAAAAGTTATTAAAATAACGTAAATTTAAAACAATTCAAGTTTTAAAGCATGTAAATAAAACAATATTGTTAAATTTAATAATTTGTCTTTAGAAACATTTGTATAATTTAATCTTGCATTCAAATGAGAATGATTTATCAGTCCAACTGATATCAATGAGCTCTTGAAAATTGTTGTTATTGTTATAATAATTATTATTATTATATTCTTTGTTAAAATTTATAAGCTTCGTTATTAAAACATTAGTTAACAACAAGAAATTACTTATTCAAAAACATAAAATTTAAAATGAAAATCCATTAAATTTGTTTCCATTGTCATTAATTACTTTTGTTTTGACACTGAAAACTCTTGGAATGAAAATTCACAGATAGCAAAATTTTTACAATGCAAAAATATTTATCGTATCGTTTTCGCATAATTTCATATTGTTTAGTGTTTGATTAATGTCTCGCTCGCAAATTAATATTAAAACTAGATAACAAAACTTCGATCGAATGTCACATCTTTATCATTGATCTTTAAACAAATAAGTCAGATTTAAAAAAAAATTCAAATTAAAAATGTTTTACGAATATATTTTGTTTTCTAATCAAGTCTGTAAATTTTCGAGACGATTTACGAAAATTTTTCGTGCTTGTAAATAACGCGAGGAGCGATTGCATTTTTCAAAAGTTTGAACTGTTGCCAAGCTGCTAATTAAGTATTCACACCATAAAACGTGAATTTTACACCAACATTTAATCTATATGGAATTAAACTTTAACAGTATCCCTTTAAACTTAATTTTTTTCATCGCGTACCTCCAAATTCATTATTTAACAACAATGACAGTCCCGCGAAACAACCAAAATATATTTCATCCACTTTTCAAACACACTTTCACGGCAACAAGCGAGAAAAAAAAAACAAATACACATAGAAAAACAGAGCGAGAGAGATAGAGAGAAAAGCAAGCGACGAGGCCAATGCCACTAAGCGTGCTCGCAGAAATCTATAAACCGACGCGTTTACATCGTGCCCAGTATACACTGAATTTTACATGGGACATAAGATATTACAACCACGACACTTACATGCTCCGCTACCAATACACGCGTACATCCTCGTACTTCAATCGTTCGACGTATCTTCGTAAAAGAAAAATAATAAAGAGACACCCACACGCGCACAACGACGTCGTTGTTATGATTATGGTACAATTGCGTATTTAAATTTTAAAGATGCTACGTTGTTTTTTTTTTATTAATGTTATTTACTCACGAGGGAATGCATTGGTGTCGCAGTGTTTTTTTTTCTGTCTTGTTTCTTCTTGCAGTAGCTTCGAAGAGTCGACTTTTAAAACACGCTATTTTTAACTATGCACTTATTCTTACTTTTCGGTACAAACTATACAAGCCACTAAAGAACACAACACTTATTTTTTTTTATATAATAACGATTGACAAAAAAAAATTTATTATTGTTCCAGTTAACAAAAACGACGGGTAAACTCTTGATCGAGCACCCGACGTTCATTTAAAAATGAACTATCGCACTGACATTACAATCTTTTCGTTATTCGTTGCCATTGTGCATTAAGTGCATATAAGCAAGAGAGCCACGAAGTAGAGAAAAAAAAATAATACATATAAATTCTACTATACACGAGAAGGGAAGAGAGAGGAACGAGCCGAGGAGAAGAGAGAGCGGCACTTTAACACGGAAAACAACAACAGCTGCGCAGCGATATATCGGCGCAGCTGAGAGAGAGCAGCTCGCCGCTTGTTGTATACCCTAAAACGTGAATTTGTTGTTTTTTTATATATAAATGTGACCGGTCACGTTACGAGTAGTCGTGATATTTTGGAGCAATTTTTGTCGCGGAAAGTTGGCAATGGGGTTGGTTGGTAGCAGTGTATTCTGTCCAATTTCTTTGGTTGTGGATTTGAAATAACGCGAGTTGATTAGCTGGTTCCGTTGGTTCGCTTATTTTGATTGGAGAATTTTTAAATCGCAACAAGAGATTCGGAGCAGAATACATTATTATCGACTGTATATATTTTTATTAGAAAAAATAAAAGAATTTAAATGGATAAATTTTCTATTCACGTCAGTATAAGATATTAAATTTATCGTACTCATTTTATGATTATTTTAAGATGTTTAGAAAAAAATATTCAACTTTCAGAAAGAATCAGTCCTAAACCTTTTTTGTTTGCTTCCAATAAACTTTTTTAAATAGTTTTATTCTATTTAATTTATTGAAAATGCTAGATAAAAAATATTTAATAATTAATGCTAAAAATTATTAATTCTAAATATAAAATCACTATGAAATATTTGGTTCGATAAGTCAGAAATGGCTCTTATCAATGTATATCGACAGTTGGATTACAGTTTATTTTAGTCGACAAGATAATTTATCAATAAAAATACATGATTTTTTATAATTAAAAAATATTTGTAATTCAGATTAATATTAACTTTATACCATGGATTGACATTCAATCAAATATGAAATTCCAAATAAGATATAAACCGTAAAATTATAACGAATGAAGTAAAAAACGCATCCTAACGTAATTATATGCTTATTCAATAGAAATACTTAGCAAATATATTACATATTTTTGTATATTTTTTTAAACATAAATTTAAAATAAATAATAACTAATATTAAATTTGTAATTCAGAAATTTTTTACCTGCTGGGATTAAACGTCTTCTGATACTTTTGTATTTGGGACTATCGATTTAATATTTCTCTAAATTTATTTTATTAATTTTATTTCTTGATTGATAAATGTTAAGACAGTTTTCTTGGTTTTTATAGTATATTTACCGCGTGTATTGTAACTATTTTATGATTAATGTTTTGGTATTCGTTTTACACATAATATTTTCATAATAATTTGATTATTTGTTTATTATTGCTTTACACGCCTTTTTTATCTCTATCCAACAAACATAATTAAAAGATAAGGATTATTAGAGAAAAGTAAGACAATTGAATTTTAGTGGTGTATAAATAATTTATTTCGTTAACAACAATGCGTCAGGATTTATTTACAATACTATAACATTACGATTTTCCTCTTGTTTTACATCGATTTAAATAATATTTATAAATTTGCAACGTGTATTTTTTTAAGTTACTCGGTAATTAAACTATTTGTCCATAATTAATTGACCACTTTCAATTAATTATGCGCACGTGACAAAGTGATTTTTTATTAATCTCAATATGAATCACTCGTGTACTTTTTTTTTTCTTATTGCACTTAAATTTTGTGACGGAAAATATCATTAGTTGTTATTACAATTATGCAGTATACAATAGTTTATAACTATGTTAACAAGATAAAATGAAAATTTGATCTTCTTAGAAGATAATTGATCACACCAAAGGCACTTTCGCATATCGGACGGAAAATAATATTGTACTTATACATTTTTTGTTAAAGCACACATTCAACTTAATTATGCCAACTAAATAACTAGATTTCTTATTATATTAAATATTAACGTAACATAAATTAAAAACATCACAGCTGGATAAAATAAAAAATTGACTAGTCTTTATGATTAAATTACACTGAAAATATTGTTGGTAGCCACCAATAATGATTAATCATAAGTAGAATCTTGAATTTTTTTTAAATAAATTTTTACCTTTATACTTTTATTTATTTAAATAACGGAGCTCTATATTATTTTAAACGAATTGATGAATTTTTAATTGTTCTTGATAAAAAATAAAATATTAACTTTGCATATTTATAGACGAACAAAAATCTTCCTTAAATGAAACTAGGGGTCAAAAAGACCCCAACGAGTTTAAAAAATATGTTATAAATTACTAATTCGCAAAATAACAATACACATGAACAACATGCATAAATAAACGATAAACATACTTTGTTCATAACATAAAAAATGTCATCTTAATCTCAAAACATTTAAAACTAATTTGTGAAAAGAGAACTAGTAATCATTTCTATCAGACTTGGCATGATAAGGTAGAAGCATTTGAATTATTTGGGGTCAACGTAACCGAGGATGTAATAGAGCTGTCGGTAAGCTGATCAGTTGACTGCATAATAGGCATCCGTTGCTTTATCAGCATTTGTCTAAGTGACTGGCATTCTTCACGTAACGTTACTACTTGGGCACGTAGTATTGCATTCTCGTGCTCCAGCATTGTTGCTCGCAAGGCAATCTTTGAAAAATAAAGGATTTTATTTAGTAACAAATTTATTTTCTTGATTTTTAAATTTAAACAATTAAAGTATAATAAATAATAAATTAGTTGTTAATATAAGATATAATTAAAAAAAGCATTTTGATATACTGCTCTGAAGTGAATGTTGCTGATTATTATTTTGAAACATTACGAATTTATATTTAACCCTTAATTGACACTAGGGGTCAAACCCCACATTGTTTTTGAAAAAACATGTTAATTTGTATTTTTTCTCTAAATTTTATTTTTTTCGGTGTTTAAATAATTAAATTTAACTTTATTATAGTCTATTATTCTTTGAAAAAGATCTTAAAGAATATGTAAGAAAATAATGAAATGAAAATATTAATTGAATTTTTAGGGGTCATTTAAGGGTCAAACATTACTTTGAATGAAATCAAACATTCTTACATGATCTTCTCTTATTTTTCTAGCATCTCGTGATTTTTTCGCAGCTTGATTATTACGCTTTCGTCTTTCATAATATTTATCATCTTTCTGTTCATCGGGAATTGGTTTCTTTTCACTTCTTGGCCTTCTAGTTTGATGCATACTTGATATAACAGCATTTTCAATGATACTCCGACTCACTGCTGCAGCTGAAATAAATAATTTTTAAACAATAATCATTGATTGGGTAGTAGAACATAAATTTAGAGGACTTTAGATGAATTTGATGGCAATTCAAAAACTTAAGAGTAAAAAATTAATTTTTTTTTTTCAAAATATTATGTTTAGATTTGTTTAATAAAAATTTTTGCTAAAAATTGCAAAAAATATGCCCCGGGTGAGGATCGAACTCACGACCTTAAGATTATGAGACTTACGCGCTGCCTACTGCGCTACCGAGGCCGGTGGCGATGTGCCACTTTATTTGTTATTTAACGAGAAACATAGATGGCGCTTGAAAGACGAAAAATCAAGTATTGAAGCATTCATCAGGGGCACATTGAAACATGAATATCATAATAAGAAGATTATCAGATGTTATTTTCACTCTGTTATGGAGTATAAATTTGAAAAAAAAAAGAATAATTATGATTGTACAATCATTATAGCCTTAAAATTAATGTTTTTAACTCTTTCAGACTTGAATTTTTGTTTTTATAGAAGTTCTAATCATAATTTTTGAAAATTTTTTTTTTTGGTTTTTTCCTTAGGTTTATAGTTAAAGATCTAAAAATATTCTATTTAAACTAATCCATATATTTATCTAAAATTTGCAAATTATATTTATACAATTTAAAAAAAAAATGAAAAATTTCTTAATTATTTTCTTTTTTAAGTCAAAAACAAAGGAATATATATTTATAACGAAGTATAATTTGAATTTTTATATTATTTGAAAGTTCCATTGAACATTGAAGGGTTGAGTTATAGTTATATATTTAATTATGTTAAAAATTTGAATAAGTGGATAAAACCGATTGCTGTCAGACAAATATTCAGATATTTTAAAATTTGTTAACTTTCATAAGAAGTATTATCGTTGTATTAAATAAAATTTAATGAAAATAAAAGGATTAACTTAAATTGTTCTGATTCAAGATACTTTGCCTTGTTATACAATTCATTTATTTCTTATTTAATAAATGATGACTTTTTTCCAGATTACATGCTGAAAGATATACCGGAACAATTTACTTCATAACACAATATAATTGCAAATGATAATGACTGACCTGCGCTGGCATTGGAGAAAGGATGTGAAATACCGACAGGTTGTACTAAAGGTGGCACAGCAGCAAGTAAGGGTGGTTGTAGTAAACCACTTAGCGAAAAGGGCGCATGAGCTACGGGAGCT
This sequence comes from Anastatus disparis, assembly GCA_017163975.1. Classification (NCBI taxonomy): domain Eukaryota; kingdom Metazoa; phylum Arthropoda; class Insecta; order Hymenoptera; family Eupelmidae; genus Anastatus; species Anastatus disparis. The sequence goes on along the minus strand of JAFFSR010000218.1, from coordinate 818,920 downwards.
AATGGCGACAAAGGTCCCGTTATCATGGCGTTTGATGTTGTCACACTGTTGCGTAATGCTAATGCTTCTGACTCTTGACGCTGGTAAGCGTTGTAATGGCAATTGTTTTCTGGTTTCAAAAAGAGATGGATTTGATTAGTTTGTAAATATGATGGAAGAAAAAAAATCATCGGCTTTTATTTTTCATGATAAAAGTTAAACAATATTTCTAGGATAGTACATATAAACGTCAGTTTTTATATTTGGCATCCCAAATTAAATTGTGGGTGGACTTATACATATTATTTTTTTTTATGTACCCTGAATTTTAATTAAGAAACTAATAGTAATATTTAATCAATTAAATTTTTAGCTTATTTTTCAATTTTCTCGTTTTTTATGTTTGATTTTTTGTTTTAGTTTCATCAGACTTTCTAATGACATAAGTCAGGAAATTTTGTTTTACTTGCATCGAGTTTTCACATGACATAAATCAAGAAAGACTTATCGTGGATTGTTAAATACATGTAAGTATTATAAAAACTAGGGATTGAGCTAAATATGACTACTAACATGATCAACCAGGAACTTATTGATTCAAAATTAAACGCTTTTATATAATGAACTTAAAAACTAAAATGCAAAATGTTAAATAAATACGTTTTATATATGTAATGTGCATATATAAAACTATTCATTAAACATTTATTATTTAAAATTACTTTTCATTTTCTTACAATTTTGACAGATGCGAAATTATATAAATCACGAATAGAAACTAAAATTAAGTTGGTGTAACAAATGCAAACTTTGTAATCATATCCTATGTTGTGTGTATCGTCACGAAAATAGCTTAAGAAGTTCAAAAACAAACTTGGTAACATGAAGAGGAGCGTTATAGGAAAAATTAAGCTCGTAAACTTAAAGTGATGCACGCTCTGACGAAACTACGATAAAAGAAACAGCGCACGCGAAATATAAAAAAAAAAATATAAAATGAGAATATGTTACGGCCTCTTTTTTCGCGTGGGAAATTGACATAAGTTTTGCATGAAGAATGTTTACTCATATCACAGTCACGAAGAGATTTGCCGCGAAAAAAATTTATGCATATTTTTTTTTAAACGTTCAAAGTTAAAACTTTGGAGATAAAGTTAATGCCAACTTCGAAGTTTCATCTTTAAAACGACTTTTTTTCATTTTCAAAATGTCGGTATGAGTTTTATCAACATTAATATCGACTATTTAATTTTAATTTTTTGTAAAATATAATAAGTTTAAAGATTTTACAAAAATTATTTAAATAATTACTTGATATAGAATACAACTCGATTAAAATTTTGATAATTTCAATTATTTTCTTTATCAATTTCGCCAAATAATGTGATGAAATTTAGTTTCACCCATATACAAATAATAAAATAAAAATTAAACTTTTTATTATAGTCATTTTACTCTTTATCAAAATACAATGTAATAGACAAACAGCAATCAATCATGAAATAATTTTTATGAACTATTCATTACTCAAATGTAAGAAACAACAATAAGTCGCTAATTTGCTAACTTCTTAGTACGTAAACACAACACATCTTTCGTGTAAAAGTTAAAATAAATTAGCTAGCTTATAGCGTGCAAGCTTCGTCGCTTAAATGTCGCAAAATGTGAGCATAAACTATATACAAGGGACAAAACAGTTTAAGCATGAGCTTAATAACCAAACTTGTAACGATTCGTAAAATACATTGCGCGATCATTCGTACGCCATTATTTATTTTTCCATTGTCTTTACTCGTGAAACGCGTATGTAAAACAAGGTCTGACTTTGCGTTATAATTTACTTTTTTATTATGATGCTGTTATAAATTAACGATTATTTTGTATTTTATTGAAGCTTCAAACATTCATGGATAAGTTTGCGTATCAAAGATATAATACAATGACGGTCGGGTTAATGATAATGGAAAGTCTTTAAAATTGACCAATATTACAATATATATATTTACATTTATTTCCTAATTAGCTGTTTAGAAATTAAGTAAATGTCTTTAGAGACCATTTATTATAACAATTCCAAGTCTAAACTAAAAAAGTTACCTATTTAAAAATAAACGTGGCTGTACCGAAAGTAAATTTTTAAATGTATGGAAATCGCATTTATTATGAGTGCAACATATAACAATATTAATATTTGTCATAAAATAATAATGTCTATTTAATTTTATATAAAATACTAAAACTGGCTAAAAATTTAAGATTTTTGAATGGAAAAATATATAAAAATTTATGTAAAAACAATTTAATGCTCCAATTATTAACAGCTCGAGCAAATTATTTATTAGAATTGAATATTACAAAAAAAAAATATTTATCTCATCAAAAGCTTTAAATTTTATCATCATTAAGACTTTTTTGTTTTACTATCGCTACATTTTCACACGGAAGCTATTTCTAGTCAACTAAAAATATCACGATGATCTACAAATTATGTCCGAACTAGAAATACTTAAAATTTTTCAAAAACATTTTCCTTCTTAATTCAGATATTAAAAAAAAATTTTTTTTTAAAGTTTTAAAGCTATAGATACCGCGATTCTATTAAAACTCTTTAATAACTACATCAATTTGTTATTGATTATTACTAAAATCCATCACTTAATTATTATAAACTATTCATAATTTTTCTATAATTATAAGCAAATAAAAGTTATTATTACTTATATATTAATACATAGAATTCTTTCACTTATGCAAATTTTAACAACTTTCATATCAATAATAATAATTATTTGATAGAAAAAATAAATATAAGATTAATAAATAGAATGATTATAAATTATTTTTATCTTCCTACATTGTTTGCAAATAATATAAGTATACAATTTTTTTATAAATATCATTATCTATAAAATAATCAATAAATTATGACATAGTTAATCATTATTAAATTCTGGAAAAATATAATGGGAAAAATTTTTTTATAATAAATTATAATGCTAACAAGGTAATAAAATTATTAATTGAATATTGATAAATTTTCTCATTTGGAATTCTTCACCATTTATTTCTTTTTATGTTTATATCCAACTTAAGTGACTCAGTATCATGAATACGTAATTTTATTGATAATTCTATCACATCTGCTTAAAACCACTTATATATTACACATCCCAAGGCATTATGATATAAAATTGAAATATTGTCGATTTCATTGCCAAAAAATTAATTTTTATATTATCCTATAAAATATTTATTTAAAAAAATATTTATTACAAAATGATTATGAAAAATTGTAAATATTGATATACAATATTATAAAAATACATGCGTCTAAATTCAAAAAGATACGTTTAATTTACTGAAAAAATTATAATCATATCAAAGTATAACAAAATACCTTTTACAATCACATAAATTTGCAAAGATAACTCTGCATAAACTCAAGTATCTCTAAAAAAATAAAAAAAAAAACCTCCGCCGTGACAATGTGCATTACACATTGCCGTGACCAGGATTCGAACCTGGGTTACTACGGCCACAACGTAGGGTCCTAACCACTAGACGATCACGGCTATCGGAGGACTTGAAATTCAGCGCTCCAGTGTGCAACATCGAGCTAGCCAGTGCTCGACTTGTTCACTGATGCGTGACAGGTACCAATTTTTATTTGAAAATAAGTGCATTGGTTAAGCCTTTTACTCGAATTATCAGAAAAAACTTAATCACTACTTTTAAAGATTGTTTGGTGGTAAGGTAGACCTCTGCGGTTATTTTGCCGACGGCTTACTGATAACGTTCGAAGATTTGAATTATGAAATTATCAGTTTTCCTAAAGTTACTACTAAGTTCGTACGAAATGTTAACTAATTTTTCTATTATTTATTGTAAAAATCAGGTCAAGAATTCAGAATTTATTTAAAAATACTCTTTAAAATTTAAATATATTAATTCCAATGCCTAATTTTTTAATTTAGTTTTCGAAAAAAAAACGATAAGTTATGATTTTTTTTCAATTAAAAATAATATTAATTCAATAAATTTATTGAATAGTTTAACCATTATTATCCAAATCAATATAATGTTAAACAAAAGCATCTTAGTCGCCAGAAATTGTAATAGTAAGATAAACTCAACATATTACATAAGCAAATATTCAAAAAATTTTTTTCTTTCATAATTAAATCTTATTATAAATAATGTATAACATGTTTATTTAAAATATATTCTTAAAATTACACATTTGTGTTATGGATATCCTATGCATTCTTAAATTTCTATACATGAAAAATGAAAATAATTTAGCAGTTCCAAATAACGGAGTAAACAAAAAGTATTACTTTTTAATATATTTTAAAATTACAGAAAAGTGCTTTTCGTACATTCAACAATATTTGTTTACTGTTTATTTCGAAATAAATTCTAATATAAGCTATTTCATGGGGCAAGGACAAACAAGCAATTTATTCCAACTTGAATTTTTAGTTGAAAAAAATTTTTTTTTTACTTTTAATATTCATATAATTTGCACTTATTTTTATAATACTCTAAATTATTGCTCAAAAAAGCAGAATTATTCCTAGTATTAATAAAGCAAATGATTCTATATTTAACAATTAACTATTAAATTCAAAACTCCTATATTTTTATGAATTCTATATTTAGTTTAAAACGCAGATATTGATTAAAAATAAATTAAAAATTGTAATTATTGCTATTTGACTACTTAATGAATGTGATTGAATTTAAAAAATTATCCACGTACCCGAGTTAGGTGCAATAAGGCTATTATAACTTCTCAGCAAATGTAATGCGGAGAAAGCATCAGTAAAACTACCCTCCTGAATAGTTCTGTTGTTGGTGTGAGATCCCATAAGGGTCACTTCTTCCGTGGCTTTTCAAGTTACATCAAAATGATTCTTCCTTAAAAAAATAATTAATTTCTAACATCTTGGGTATAAAATTATAAAAGTTACATTTTTAAAAATTGATTCGAATAAAAGATTAAAAATAATTTTTGATAAAATATATATAGAGTACGTATGTGACTGAGACTGAGAGATGTGATAAAAAGTATTATATACAAAAGTAGCAAAGGACACTACATGTATTTTCTATTTAGTTTGTAAGATTTTAGGTAAGATAGTTTCAAGAACTTGAAGTCCATACCAGAACTGTGATCAGGCATTAAATTGCCTTTGCAGGATCAAAATGTAATTAACTGGTTAAATAAATAAATAAATAAATAAACATTTAAAACATTTCACCGTATTAAATCAATTAATGTCTTCTTTAATTTTCAAATTAATATCATCTTTATGCAAACATAATATACATATTTCATAAAATTATACTATATAACCGACGTTATTGACTAAATATTTGAAAAAATTGATAATGAAGAAACTGCAATTGCAAACGCATAGATAAACGCATTTATTGTAATATTAATTAAACAAAAATTGCTGGCTATGTTTAAGCTGGCTATGATGGCTAAGTTTATAATTTTTTTACAAAAATTATTCTTATCTATTGTTGATTTATATCTCAGATATTTTAGAGAAAACAGCAGATAAAAGTATTTCCAATCTTCACAGATATTTTATGAGAATTTAAATATTCAATAATAAGAGCATTTTAATAAAAGATTAGATTTTAAATGATAAGACGTTAAATAATACGACTTGAAAAAAAAAATGAAAAAAAAAACCTCCACCGTGACAATGTACATTTTGTACATTGCCGTGACCAGGATTCGAACCTGGGTTACTACGGCCACAACGTAGGGTCCTAACCACTAGACGATCACGGCTGTTGGAGGAATTGAAATTTTTTAAACACGAATTCGAATAAAAATTCTGTAAAAAATTCCATTCACTACAACGTCAGTCTGTAAGCCCCACTTTTATGAGTAACAAGTGCCGTCGGTATTTATACTTTAGTAATGTCTTTTTGACTTATTAGATTTTTGTATAAATAATTTTAAAATGAATAAACTTATATCTAATATAAATAATATAAGTAATAAGTAATAAAACTTTTGTTTGGATGCCAGAACTACAAAATATTATCAGCATTTATATTTATTTTTGTCAATTAAAAAGGTTTCAGTATGTTTCTACGTATTTTTATAGTTATGTAATTAATCATTGTTATCTAATTTTATTTAATTCGGGTTTAATCGTTTTTGTAAAAGAATCGTTCTATAGACGGGATCAAAATCATGGAATTAATAAATTTTACCGTAAAATTAATTTGTTATCTAGTTAATTTTGATAATTGTAATAATGATAATAAATTATATAAACATTACTACGAATGGATCCTAGTTTTTTAAATATGAAATATTTTAATAAATTTTTCATTATTAATAATTAAAAAAATTGATGAACGTATACAAAAACTATTTTTTATTTGTAGAAATAGTTTAAATTTCGTAAAAATTTATAACGTTCTAAATATGACAAAATTTAAGCACTAATTAACAAAAAGTGTTTCACTGCAAACTAAAAGTACGTAAAGGCGAAATTTCGTGTAAACTTTACCGTACGTGCAAACTTTAGCCCATTGAAATGATGAATGAATTTTCAACCTACCAAAATCAAAAACTCGAACTTCTGGAGTCAAAGGCCAGATGTGTTCACGTGTGAAATTCCATGAGAAACGGGGGATGATAAGGCACGTGCACAGACACCGTGGACTAAAATACTATTTCCTTGGATTGCGTCCATTCGAAAGGGTAGCTTGGTACTAAAATCATATACTTTTTGCCTCCGCCTACTTGTGCATGCGCACTTGAATACGATCCGCCTCTTTGACAAGAAAAAATAGCACCAAGTATATACAAGTTCTAAGCCACCCCCTTTAGAATTTCTAACAATTCATGTACAGTTCTAATAGAAAAGGGTATTACTGGTATGGTTATAGAATATCTTCGTTTAAGTTGCAAAAGAAAGTCTTGTTCGTGTGCTATAATATTTTATATTACGTTTCAAATTATATTCAATTCTTAGATAAAAATTTTTACTAACAAAAAATCATAATAGATTAACAATTAAATATTTACCGATTTTAATTTAATTAGGAAAGGGATAATATCTGCAATTTTCTATAAATGCTGAAGTTTTTTTTTAAATTAAATATACATTAATACATTAAACTTTTAAATTACAATAAATTTTATAATAATTATAATATTTTGATCTGCCTTATACTTTTTAAAACAAATTTTATTTTTTAATAATGAATATGAATTCATTGGCACATTATTTAAAAAAAACGTTATTGTTATAATTTTTTACAACTTTTTGATCAGGTTTTTAGAATTTTTTTCAAGTGTTGTAGGCAAGACATCATATTTTTAATTAGTGAATAAAATTTTTAACATTATTTTGTATATTCCAAACGATGCTTACAATTTACGTTTAAAAATAAGGGGTGTAAAAAGACAATCGAAATATTGTTAAAAATTGTAATAATAAAGATTGCTTTTGACAATAAATTTAGATTTATTATTCAAATATTCTCTTTCATTAGTTTTAATTTAATAATTTGAATTTTTAACATTTTTTAATTTGCATTAATAATTAGAAAAATTCTTTTCAATATTTTAACTAAATTTACCATCTCTAAAATTTTATACAATTAATCATATACTAGGACAAAAATAAAGTTAAAAAACTCTTGTAATAATTTTTAAAAAATTAAGAACTAAGGGTTGTTTCATAAATAAAAAAATAAAAAAAACCTCCACCGTGACAATGTGCATTACACATTGCCGTGACCAGGATTCGAACCTGGGTTACTACGGCCACAACGTAGGGTCCTAACCACTAGACGATCACGGCTGTTGGAGGAATTGAAAGTTTTTAACAAGAAATCATATAAAAATCTTATCACTTTCACGTGAATATAACAAGTTACGTTAAAAAAGTCCGCTTACACGCTCAGCGCATTATCACGTATGCAAATATTCAAAAGAAATTCAGCATATGCTGCCATTGTTCTTTTGCGTTATTTTCAATCTTTTTTTGAATTTTATGAATAATATAACTGAGATTTATAGAAAACATTTTAAGAATTTTAGTGTGTTTTACTAAACTTGGTCTTTTCTACTAGATTTCTATAGAAAAGTTTCGATTTAATATAGTATTTTAATGAATGCAATAGTTAAAGATTAATATAAATTTTAATCTCTCTTTCTTAGCAAATTTTTTTTATTTCATAATGCATTTTTGTCCAGATTTTTAACGTAATAAAATGTTTAAAGTAATTCAAGAAATTGTCATTTTTTTCGAAAAACAATACACATATAGAAAGATTTTAGTTGAATATCTATTTAATAATTAAAGAATAAGAAAAATGATTTATGATAAAAATTATATGCTTAAACTTTTTCCAGCGCTAGTTTCAGTGCATAAAGTCAATGAACTCAAGTCCGTTCACCAATTCGAACTCAAATCATCCCATCAAACTCAAAGCTCATCTATCATCAAATAAAATAATATTTTAATAAAATAATATTAAAAATAATTTTAAACAATAACTTAGGTAAAAAATTTTTCATAATTTAATTTTTTTCATTGATATTGTTTTAAGATTTTTCATAAATATTCACAGATTAAATTTTTATAAACATTTTTCTATTTCTTCAAAATTTTTGTTTTATAATAAACTCCAAAAACAATGATAAAATCTTAGAATATGGGTGTAACGGGTTAACTGTATAACAAGAGGAAATCAACGGGCGTGCACCATTCCAACCTTTCACGTAACGTTTTCCAAATAACTTTCTACAGCTGCGTTATAAGTAGCTCAACTCAAATACTTGAGAGATTGATTACGACATTTTATCAACGTATTCTGTTTACTTTTCTTACGCAAAGAAAGAATTGATGTAGAACAATATTTTTGCATAATTATAAAGAGAATTGAGCATTAATCTTTTTTCTAAACTCTATTTACATGTGAATTAATATTAAACTATTTTAAGATTTTAAATATGTTACATATTTGATTGGTGAAACAAGAGTAATTTGCAAATCGTCAATGTTTTATTTTTTTTTTTAAATTATAATATCATTCTAAATAAACAGATAATTAATATGATAACGTGCTTGCTTCTAAAAACAAATTCGCTTTGCTGGTTTCAAGCTGTGACCTCTTTTTTTACAAATATTTTGGAGTTGAATGAAATTTCATTTGAGACTATAACTAACAAAATAATGTTTGTGTATTAATTTGATCTAAAAGCCTGAGTTCTTTAGAAATTTAATGATCAAATGACGGTATTTCACCTATTCTTTAAAATACTTTTTACAATGTGCGATAAAAATAAAGAACATTGGAAAAAGATTATGATTTTTTTTTTATATTTTATTTAACGTCGCTGTATTTTTGCTATTATTGAGATGCTAATTAACGACGGAGGTCGTCAGTGTGTTTGTACAAAGCACATGTAACGTACAGTGGTACTTGTATACTCGGACGCCGAGAGCGGTATTCGAACTCAGAACCTGGAGATTATGAATCCATCGCTCTACCGACTGAGCTACTGACAACCTCTATATAGAAAAATTAAATATTCATTTTATTCATAATTTATTAATATTTTCTATCATATATTGAGAAATATATTTCCAATATATGGGTGTATCATTGCGATTGATTAACATTATATTCCTAAGATATTGACAGTATTATTCAATTTTTTGCTTGGTTACAATTTCCACGTGGAAAGATATTCGATTTTTTAAAATAATTTTATTGTGTAAATATTTATAAATAACAAAATCTTTAATAAATTAGTATCAATTTTAAAAAATTAATGTGAAAAATCATATAATTCACAGCAATTTAAAAATTTTTAACTTTTTATACAGAAAAAGTTTTCAGTTACTAATGTAAATTTAAAAAAAAATTTAAATTATTGAATCACAGCAAATTTTATAGTTTTAATACTATTTTTTATCTCTAATCATTCTAAAATAAAAATAAATAATCAACTACAATTCAATGTTTTGCTAAAATTTGCAGATATAATCGTGATTGATTATTTTAACAATTATTTTGAACTTTAAAATTTTAAACTATTTAGAAATAAGAAAGCTCAAACATTATTTGTTATGCTGCTGCAATTTTTATATTAAAGTCGTACAGGAAAAATACTTTAATTGTGGAACCAAAAGTTATTAGTTATAATAATAAAATATTTTGTTCCTAAAATCAAAGTGAATTGTAATTTAAAAAATATAAGAATTTTCTTATGATTATAGCCACCAACATTTTTCTTGTTATAACCAAAATCTGCTCGATTTTAGTGGTTACTATATCAACTCGCAAGGAGAGTATCATGATATTGTCTCAGACTTTTTTTCAATTTTTGGATATATTTTCTTATAAAAGTGACAGATGGTGAAATTCATTGAATCTTCTTAATACTATTTTGCAATCGTTGCATTTATTTTATATAATACGAGTTCAATATTTTATTAGAATCCTGCAAATGCCAATATTAGGATTAAAGTTTTCCAGGTATAAAATTTTTCAAATTATTGTAAATAAATTGTTTGTGATCGATTATTTCGACCAGAAACACTTGGCCAACCATTACTACATTTAATTTTCATTTTTGTATCGTACTGTACAAAAGCAATTGTCACAGCACATATATAATCGGTAAGCTTACACATGCGCGTCGCGCAATCAGCCATAGCCGTATACACTATAATCGTTCATCCGTGCGTGCTCGAAAAAAGGGGGTTGGAACGATTGTTAATGATAAGCACAAAAAAAAAAAAAAAGAAAAGAAAAAGTATGCAAGCTACTCGCAATCCATTGCGAAGGCGCTGATATGACATCTCTACCGCTAAACTATAATTCTGATTTTTTTTTTTAATTTTGTACATGAGGGATGACACAGTCAAGTTTTGTATTAGAGTGAAAGCAATTTTGATAAGGTCGACGTGACAGAATTAAAGATGGAATTAGATTTCTATGGTTTTATTAAAATTTATGGAATTCTGAATGAGTGTGACAAAATACAAAAAAAGGAACTTGAATGCAATTTATATTTATAATAATAAGATTAAATATTAATTTTATTAATATATTTTTATAATCAAATTTTTTTAACATTTTAATAAAAACTTGTTTAATCTGTATTCTTTATATAGTGACAAACAAAATAACTTATTTACAAACAAATTTTTATTTAAGTATTGAAAAAAATCGCATGAATTTTACTGTTATAACTTTTCAATAATAGCAAAAATTTCTTAATTTTTGAAAACTGAAATCAATATTGAAATGATCCTTCTTCAAGCTTTAACAGAAGTTCTTTTATATCTATGCAGCTTATTAAAATGACAAACAAAGTATTACAAAGTAATTTACAACAACAACAGTCAGGGATCTTCAGTGGCTCACTCGGTAGAATCATGGATTCGTAATCGAGGTCCCGAGTTCAAATCCCAGTCCCGGCCTGTTGATACATGTACCACTGTATAAGTTGCATGTGCTTTATACTGAAAACCTTCGTCGCTAATTAGCATCGCAGTAATAGCATACATACATCGATGTCAAAGAAAATTTAAAAAAAAAATAATAATATTGATGAATCAAATGATTGATAAATAGATAGATAGATAAATATTATTTTTATTTGTATCAAAGTACAAAAAGTGTGTAATATATAAAAATAAATATAGCACTTAAAGTTTTATATAATATATAAATATAAATATTGCACAGTTGATATCACAGTCGATCACTAAACCTAATACTGATCCTAATAATGATCGTTTAGATCATGATAGCTTCTCGACGATTTATATAAGGCAGCATTTCCTTCACAATCAGCTGCATTAATATTATAGCCTCATTCTAATATAAGTTTGAGAATCATTTCCTCCTACTAATGATAAACTCTATTAATTTAATGTACAATGTAATTATCAATTAGAAAAGTAATAAAGTTATAATATTTATATGGTAACTTTCATTACAATTTTTAAAATAACGTACATCAATGAATTTTTTAACGAACGAACGATAGACGATATATTTAGATAGGAATAGAATAATAATAGAAATATTTAATTAGTGAATGTCTTAGCTGGTGCGTGATTTAACGAGAATCATTATAAACAAATTAATATTTCGGCTTATTAGAATTTCAATTATATTATACATTCATAAGAAAAAATTTGATCCATACATGATCATTATAATATATATTTTTTGAGATTATTTTAATAGTATTTATTTAAAATTTTTAATTCATATAAAGTAAAAATTTTTTACAATCACCATAATTATTAATTCGTTTTAACTACCTCGATTACAAAAATGCTAAATTCCTAAAAATCATCACGATAAAATTTTATTTATTTCCAAACAAAAAAAAGGGATAAATATTTAAGCACTTCGCGATCGTTATCCAAGATGAGTTACAAAAAATAGACCATAATTTCAACCTCTTAATTTCAACAAACAAATCACAAACTGAGCCTCGATGGTCAAATAAAAAGCTCGTGCCGATATAGCTGATTTCTCGTTCGTCTTAATTATTCATCGAGGTGTACGGGGGAGTGAAATAATATCTTCACCTTAAATCGGTAATACTTTAGTACACCTGGTGCAATGACGACAACAATTTGACGTGTACGTAGTTGGAAGATTCGTAATATACATAAAAATTTTTATTACTGTGTACACGTGATCGGTTAAACTCCCCCATAGGAATATTTAATTGTGATACTTAGAGGCACACGTGTGTGTTGACCAGGATAATGTTGGGTAAGCGATGTTTAATGACGAACCTTTGTGAGGTAAAAAGTATAAGTAAAAAACTAACAGATATTTTTCAAATGTAAATTTGAGCTGTAAATATGAGCCACGTGTCTTTGATTAAATTAAATGGATAGGTAAATTTGATTACAGACGATGAAATCTTACAGAGATGAAGGAATTTAATTTATTTGAAAAAAAGTAAATTTAAAAATTTTTTTAAATTAATTTCATCATGCAAAATTATGGTATTTAAAAAAAAATACCGATCGGTTTTTGATTCTTTAAAAGAGAGTATTAAGAAAAAATTGGACAATACATGAAATATGGATAATGATGAATAAGTTACTTAATGATTAATATTAAGAAATAAATTCAAAATTTTTCTGCTATATACTGACAGATGTAAAAGGTTAAAGTTATAAAGATTTAGCATATTTAATACAATTATGGAAGTATTTTCTTGATCCGTTCGTGAGTGCGTAACGTATAACAAAGTGATAATGCACTTTATTGCATACTTTGTTTCGCGAGAAATTATGGATATAAATTATACATTGTTTTTTATAATAATTATAAACTTTTATCATACATTTTACAAAACAGAAACTGTTTATTAAGAAGTGGTAAAATCATATACTATACTTCTATATATACGTGTATATATAACGTGCTACACATAAAACTGGACCACAAAATGTGAAAGTAGCTTGATAAGGAGAAATGAAAGAATTGTTTGAATTTATATTAAGAACTTTCAATTCCTCCAGTAGCCGTGATCGTCTAGTGGTTAGGACCCTACGTTGTGGCCGTAGTAACCCAGGTTCGAATCCTGGTCACGGCAATGTGTAAAGCACATTGTCACGGTGGAGGTTTTTTTTTATTTTTTTTTTTTTCTTTCAAGTGATATTTTTCAATATTTTATTATTTGAAATCTTACATATATTTTATCAAAGTGCTTTTAATAATAATTAATCGAATCATCATTAATTATCTGTAAATATTTGAAGTACTCTTGAGACTCTATATTTTTATGATGAATATCTGAAGACAAAAGTATCGATAAGAGCATAGATAAAGACAGTTTTTGTCAAAAGAGATAAGTCTATCTATTTTTTTCAGTAATCATATATTAATACATGTTTACGATTGTAATCGTTTAATTATCAATGTTTAATTTTTTTTATAAATAAAGTCTATTTATCAAAGATAATTTGAAAAAATAAAGATTGTATAAGTATACAGATGAAAGCTGTTAAAAAAAAAATGAAATAAATTTCTAATTAATATGAAACAAAGTATTTTCATATACTTATCATTGATAATACTAATCATTATAATCTTGTGGAGTCAAAGTTGAGCAGATAATTTTGAATTTAATCATCCTAATAGTAAACCAAGAATGATGATGATTTAGAATTAATTTACAGCTTAGTTAATTTCTACATACTAAAAAAAAAGAATTCATAAAAATATATAACAGAGTTTTATGTTTTCATGTACAGTTAATGCCTAGATAATAAATGTTGAAATTGCAAATGCTCAACTATAGAACCCATCATATATTGATTTCAATAATAGTTTCCTTTTCTTCGAGCAATAGTTTCACAATATTATTAAAACATGTGCAAAGTATCAATAGATTTTACTTGAAATACAAAGACATAAATATAATTATTATTTATTTGAAAATAATTTAACAATAATTTCAAAACAATCTAAATGACTTATTTTCTTTTGATCTATGATATAATTATCTATATAGCATAGTTGTTTGAAATAAAGTAAATTAATGTTTTTAATTTGTAAATTTTATTTATGCAGAAAATTTTTAAAGCGCACAGTAAAGAATTCAATCATATTCATTTTTTTAATTTTAAAAATACATGGTAAATTGATATTATGTTATAGATTTCAATTAATCAATTGTTAATATTAAGTTAAATATCTAATCATTAAAATATTTTATGGTTCAAAATCGTCGTTTATCGGCATTTATTTAAAATTTTAAAACATGATTTTTTTGAAAATTTTGTTATTAAACTATAATTTTTGTATAAAAACTGAGGGTTGTTAATAGTGATGTAATAGTTTTAAAGTCTACACTGTTAAAAAATACATGAAATTTTCTTCCAGTACATGCATTAAATTTTTTGAAAATACATTAAAATTACGATAAAATGTATTAATTTTCATGCAAATCAGTATTAAATTTCATCTTAATAAATAAAATTTAATGATGATTTGCATGAAAATTAATACATTTTACCGTAATTTTAACGTATTTTTAGAAAATTAATGCTTGTACCGGAAGCAAATTTCAAGCATTTTTTAACAGTATACTTTAATTAGAATTTTGAATTTTTAAGCCACAAGGTAGAACTTTTGTTATGTATGATAATACGCAAGAAAATAAAGCAACTGTTCAATGTCTCATGTCTCGTATACGTCAGTAAACAAATTTTACCATAATTCAAAAAATCATAGCTTAAATCTTAAAAAATTTTTAATAACCCGTCGGCAAAATAACCGTAGAGGTCTACCTTACCACCAAACAATCTTAAAAATAAATGATTAAATTTTATGATTTGAGAGAAAAAGGCAAGGCAATGCATTTATACTCTCGAATATAAAAAACGGTACCTGTCGCGCATCAGTGAATAAGTCGGGCTTTCGCCAGCTCGATCTTTAAAACTAAAGCATTTATTTTCAAGTACCTCCAATAGCCGTGATCGTCTAGTGGTTAGGACCCTACGTTGTGGCCGTAGTAACCCAGGTTCGAATCCTGGTCACGGCAATGTACAGTGCACATTGTCACGGTGGAGGTTTTTTTTTATTTTTTATTTTTTAAAATCAAAATTTTAATTTTATTGCTTACTGTTTCGATTCATTAAATAATTTCTTACAAAAATGTTTATCTCAAAAAACACTACGGAAAATATTAAAAGCCATACTACTATGACATAAAACTTAAAAACGTTCTCTCACTTAAAAGAGTTATTTTATAAATAATTTTTTAAAAGTTGTTATATTAATTTTAATAATATCCGAGTACAATACGTATAAGAAATATAAACTTGAATAAAACAAATCTATTTGTTGTTTAATAAATTAAGGGTATAGTTGCTCCGCTATGATTAATTGGAAAAACATTAATTTTTTTTCTCTAAATTTTTTTCAATTTGATTTTAATTAAACAAGACTCATTTGGGTCACTAAGAAATTTTAAAAGCAGTATCCATGGAAAAATTGTAAATAAATTTTTTAATACCATTCATTAACTGAATTTATCTTTATTTACTTTTAAACAAATTCATACAGTTGATTGTATTCAAAATTTTTTATTAATTCTGAAATTTCTTAGTGATGTTTTTTTTTTTGTTAATTACTTAAGAGCAAATATGGTCTTAATTTAATGAACAAATGGTTTTGTCCTCTTATTAAGTATTTTGTATTTCGTAAAACAGCTTGATATATTTCTGATGAAACTTTTAAAAACAATTCATTGTAACATATTATACGATAATTACAAAAAATCAAATATTAAATTTAAATATAAAAAAAAATAGTAACATCCTCGCGTATGTATATACCCAGCCTTAACTTATTGTCACGCCCACTAATGTTCATCCTTATTCAGTCTTATTGTTACAACCCCACGTGTATATACATCGAAACATATATATCGAACACGCAATACAGGAAACATACAACGTGCAGCGATAATTATTATGAAGCGAATTACTCGGTCGCGTGCAATTAGAGGGTTGCCTTGTCCTCATAAATGCTGCAAAATATTCATGTACGTATAGAGCCATACGCATCATCCTTATATTCTCTACATATACGACTAGATAATTACTCACAAGCTAAGTCGCGTCAACTTCAAGACGATTGATAGCAAAAGCGTGTGTAGAACTTTTGTTTTCTTGACTCGAAAAACTTTGCGTCCTTGCGTTCATTGTTACAAGCTTTATATTATTATCTTATCTGTCGTGATGTGTGCGTTATATACATACACGTTCTGAGATATATACCATCGTTCGGTATTGTAAACTTAGAAATGGAATTGCGTGACAGCGAGGTTATACTGAAAGTTTGGCTTTTCAAGTTTAATTTGCTTAGGTGTAATCTTACGTACGAAAGGGTATGCGTGATATTAATAATTTTTTTTTCGTAAGCTGAAAATTGATAGAGACTTATTTGGGTAACCAAATATTTGATCGGGACGCGTAACTGATTATTGATGATGTTTGCTCGGAAAATTATTGAGATTCATGAAATATGAATTAATAATGTAGTAAAAAAGGAAGAAAAAGATTGTAAACAGATTGATTTCAATGTTATTTTAATTTTATTGAATAATTTTATTAAACTTTTCAAATTACTCCTCTGAATGTATTAATACTATACAATGTACTAATGTACTAATCTTACTATAAAATGACAATTTTTTTCTAATCCTTTTTTTATAACCAAATTTTAGTAATTTAAAAAAAATTCTTAAACTTGTTAATCTCTTTATAATATACAAATACTTTTCATTAGGACAATTATTGCATTCATCGCTTAAAAAGCATTTTCCTAAATTTTCAAAAAAAAAAAACATTTACACTACCCTATTTAAATCCCTTATCACCTGTTTTCGCAATAATAATATCGTATATACAACTAAACGATGAAAACAAAATGCCCATTCACCCAGAATAAAGCTTCTTCCCTTTACCCCATAAATACGCATAACCAAGCAGGTGTTGTTCGCGTGTCAGGAATACAAAACTGTCGGCACTGATCGTATTTAGGTTTATAAATAATTTCAATTCGACCCCAAAAAAAAAAGAAGGACTGGTTAGAGAAGAAGGCCTCGTTCTCCGAGTTTTGTAACAGCCACTTGCTCTTCGCGTGGGTGCGAATAAATTTAATGCAACCTGCGCGTGGCATCGAAACTTTCGTACATTATTGGATTCTTATGTAGGAAGACGAATGCAAAAGGGTTGAAATATAATTAATCATTATTGATCTGAAAATATTAATGATACGAGTTATAGAAATAAAATTTTAATCTTCAATTCAAAATACCCGTGTGGTAATTTATTATGGATCATTTTAAATATTTATCACTCGCGTTATTGATTTTGTATTAATTCGTTTTCAAAATTAAATGGATCAATGATTTACATAAAATATAATACTCGAATACACAGTACTAGCTGTCAGTACAATAAGCGCAAAGTAGATCGGTTTGAAAAACACACAGTCTTTAATTAAGAAATTTAATATTTAATAATAATATTAAGGGGTGATTATAAGTCCATACGCTGCGGGCTTATCGTTAGGAGTTAAACCTATAATTTGCAGAATATGCGGAAACATCTTTACGTTTTATACTGTAATTAGATTTTGATCGAAAAATTAGATGTATATTTAATCGTGAAATTACATGCGCGCTACATAAATTTTATTGTTTTCAAAATATTTGTATTTTGTACTCTCAAAGTCAAATTTAATTATTTAGACATCGAAAAAAAATAGAATTCACCGAAAAAATGGACATTTTTTCAAAAACGTTCTGGGTATTTTTGACCCACAGTATCGTTTAAAAACTATTTTATTTCTAATATTCAAATCAGTTATCCTTAAAAACTGTATCATCGTATATCATGTTCTAACAGTGCATCGAAGTCTCCTTCATGCCGATTATTGGTTGAAATTACGTAAACTCGCCCTTATGGGCAAACATTGAAATGAAATCTTTCGTTTAACGGTAAAGACTAATCGACATGCACCTGTCGACACGTGTCTAATAATTGAGTATGCTTTAGTAATCAAAAGATTATGAAATGATCAATTCTTTTGCTAAATAATATTGTATCTAATTTTTTTCTATTAAATTCTAAATTTAAATATAATTTTTCAAAGTTTTAAATTTGAATTTTAAAATACTTGAAAAAATAGAATTTAAAATATAACTAAATAACCAATTAATATACAAAATAACAAATGAAAAACTTTCCACTGCTCTTCTTTCTTTAAAAGTAATAGCTAATCAGACTCTATTAGAAAATTGCCTCTGTCCATAAACTTAATAAGCGACACAAGCAAGCAGTGCAAAATTCATTCGTTCACAATGTAACAAACATTTTAAAATTAACAACAGTGTACGTGTGCTGGTACACGTACACATGAAAAAGCCCTTTTTAACACACAAATTGCCTAACATGGTGTAAAACCCCAACGTATAATGTAACTGTCCAGTGTACACATGGAGCAAATTGAACGCCAGGGGGATAATCGCTGGCTTAATCGATGCTCACAAAAAAAAGGGGGAAGATAAAGCTAACGTTAAAATGGACAGCGTGCGTTGCTCTTTCACCTCATCGTTTAAGCTTCGGTAGAATATTTTTATATTTTAAAGAATAATTAGGATGAATCATTTTTTTTTACCACGGAAATTTATTTTTCAAATTATGATTTGAGATTTTTTATACTGTTAAATTAATTTTTTATTGAAGACTGCTTTATGTGCCATAAATTATTTCTTACAACTGTACATAATATACGGACTTTTCCAGAAACGAAAAAAAATAATAATTCAAATACTAATCGATGTTTCTTTTCATTAAATTCTTTTTTTTTTAATTTTATTTAATGTCGCTGTATTTCAGTTATCATTGCGATGCTAATTAGCGACGGAGCTCGTCAGTGTGTTTGTGAAGAAAGCACATGTAACGTACAGTGGTGCTTGAATCAATCGGCTGAGAGCGGGATTCGAACTCGGGACCTCGAGATTACGAATCCATCGCTTTTACCGAATGAGCCACTGACGACCTCTTGCGAAATTTTATTCCAAAAAAGACTTTGTAAAGTATTGTGCTCTGAGAGAAATTTCGATCGAAAGTGAAAAATAAAACTATGATTCATTTAAATAATTAATCCACATAATATTTATTTTTCAAATGCAATTGATTTTGCCTCTACATTATCGAAGTATTTTAAAAGATTTTATTTATATTAACTTTGATTTGATAATTTATAATAATAAAAGATTAATTTTAATTTATTAAAAAAAATCATGATGCGTTCATAATGAAGACATAACATTCCAAATATGTATTGACTAAATTTTTCAAAATTCGGGATTTGGTTATGGTAATAATGAAATGAAAAATGATCATTAAAAAGACAATTTTTTTCTTTGAATTTTATAGTAAACGTAAATTTATTTTATGTTTTTTTTTTTTTTTAATAATACATGAGATTCTTAAGGTTTAGTCGGTGAGTTGTCAAATAAAAATGAGTATTTTTTAAAAAAATGCAGCATCAGACACATTTTAGGCACCTCGGTTGGCCATCAAACAAGCGGCCATCCTGCATTTGTCATCTTTAACTGAAATTCAAACGAGAATACAATATTAGTGTCAATAGTCAATTGTAAGAAATGATTTTTATTTTTCAAATAACAAAAAAAAAAAAGAAATTTTGATCCTTTAATCAAATTAATCAAAAAAATGTAGCGATGAAATATTTTTAATATTAAAAATCATTAAATTTTCTGCTACAATAAAAAATGAAAAAAACACTATTTACCTAGAGTTTTGCAGGTGTTGACAGCCTTGTTCAATGTTTCCAGATTCATGTTGAATTTGGTCTTGAGGTTTTCCTCGTTGAGAGATCCATCTGGCTTCATCTGAAAATCAGAAAGTTTCATTTTGATACTTTGCTTAGAATTTTGCAAAATTTATCGAGAACACTGAAATTTTTACTAACCAAGTTCATCTTCTTCATCATGCAAGCGTAGTAGCACTCTTTCTTTTGCTCCATATCCTTGGGTACCTCGACATTTCTCAAGCCAGTTGGGTATTGAGCTTAAAGTAGAAAAATTTATTATGTTAGCGATTGAAGAAAGATTATTCTAAAATACTAAATTTAACGAAATTGTTTGTTTTTTTAATATTCCTTTAAAATTTACTAAGAAACAAAGTTAATGTTATACAAAATTGTTTTAGTATTCTGTAAGAAGGTTTTTAAAAACGTAATTTTTGCGTTTTGTATAAGTTAATCAATCTTCAAATAAATTGGAGATTTTTTTATCAATACAGTCGTCTTTGTATGAAAATATATATAAAAAAACTTATAAAACCGTAATACGATTTTATCAATATTTTTTAATTTTATATATTATTTTGAATGATAATTTCTTATTTACCTGGATCAAATCCATTTTCAGTTAGACAAGCCTTGACCCACTCCTTGTTAACATCCTTGATTGGATCGTCCTATTGAGAAAAAACAATATAGTAACAAATTCTCAAGATTTTTCACATAAATTTACTTGTATACGAACTAGCTTAAAATTTTTGCTGTACATTCTAACATTGTATCATTCAGTATTCATACATCACCTTAAATTAAAATGTACAACATATCTTTGAAATTATCTACTCGAGCATAGAAACGACATTGACAATTTATCATGTAAAAATATATAAATTAGCTAAGCTAATAATATATACTAATTGCTGATGATATACTAATGTAGCAATGAAACTTTGATGTACTAAAGAAAAAGCTAAACCTAAGCTAAAGAAAAAAAAAGACTAAGACGTTTTTTTTTTAAAAAAAAAGCACTACACGATGGAAATGCTTATTACATTTATAATACCTAACTGCAACATATTCGGGCGTGTCGCAAAGATAGAGTAAGTCTGTTTCGTTATTGTTTTCAATATCGTAATCTATATCGTATTCACTCTCATTTTGAGTGGCCGAATTATCTCGCTAAAAGAAACGAAAATAATACAGTACTTGAAAAATTTATTAGGAATACTAGATTTTCGACTACCGATTTTTCGAAACTGTCTTTTAAAATTTTAACAAACTATTTTTCAATTTTGAAATACTTTTTGCCCAAAGCATTTCAAAATAATAAGTTGAAAAAAAAAAAATGTCTACTTTTTTCTACCCAAGTTAAAACTATATAAAATAACATTCGACAAAATAAAAAAAAAAAAAAATTTGAATTCAAAATACTTACAGCAACGACTACTGCAACGAGGCAGATGGCGAAAATAACGAAGGCTTTCATTGTTGATATTTTGGTATAAACTTTTTTTTTCACTCTCAAAAAACGAACACGAACGTTGTAGACTGAATGATGCTTGGTCCCCGTAGAGCCGATGCTTTTATACATGACCAGAGATAATCGTTAGCCGCTCTCTTTCTCTGTCTTTCTCCCTGTAAAGCTTTAATGTTTTTCAATTGATAAATTGTAGTGTTGACCTGAAAGTGAACTCATCATTGCTCTCTATACTTTAAAAAAAAAGCCCTCATTTAAAGTACCTTGCACACATTGCCCATGCGATAAAAAGCATACGCGGATGATAAAAGCTCTCGCTATTACTTGACAAACAAAAACGTATGTATATCATTCTCTCTCTTATTTTTTCGTTGTACGCTCATACGCGTATACGTGACTTTTAAAAAGGTGTTGGAGAGAGCTAAAAGTTTCCGTAAGCTACCCTTTTATTCGTAGAACGTATCTTGTACATGTGAGTTTGTAAACTTTTATTTCATTATTAATTCAATGATTAATTGGTGGAATTGATGAAACGTCTTACTAAGTGTTTATCACCTTGTTTTACAATCAGCGTGATTTATTGGCACTTCGAGATTAATTTTACTACTTTCACGAAAACTTACGCTTTCGATTATTTTCTTCAAAATTGCTATGACTACTGTATTGTACATAGCATCAAGATTAATTTTTACAAGATAGTTTTTAAAATAAACATATTTAACAATTAATTTTTTTTTAATAGTAAAAAAAATCTGACGTAAAATGGATAAATTTTTCTTTTGACAATATCGTATGTCATTTATATCAAACATCGGCCTTTTTGCAATGTTAAACTTCAGAACGGAAAAAATTGATTGTTTATAGTAATGAACGACTTTGTTATTTAAAATTTTTTATTTAATTTTTTTTTTTACATTTTATTTGTTCGATAAACTTATAATTAAAAATAAAAGTTATCCTTCATTCAAATCTTATGGAGAAATTGTTACTCCAAAATAAAAATTAGTATTAATTATCAATGTAACTAAATATTTATTTGTTTCAGATTTTATCTGCTCATTGAACTTATAAAATTAATTCTTAAACCAAAATCTTATGGAAAAATTATATTTCCAAAATAATAGTTCAACTAAATATTTGTAGGCTTGAAAAAAAAATCACGTAGGGCCTATTATCACTTAAATTCATCTTAGACAATGAATCCAAGGTTGCTTTTTTTATTAAATCTTATTTTGTAAGTTATTATAATAATAAAACTACTTTTCGTAAGTTCAAACCAGTTCAAAAGCAGTACTTATATATCACTTTATCACAGAGGCGTGATACAATAAAATAGGGTTAGTGTGTATTAAAGAAATGATTACGTCCTTAATAAAAATGTTTACTATATAGAATATAAAAGATACTTTTTTAGTTACGTTTATTGTTTGATCATTAATTCCATTTGTGTGAATCTCGTTATAAAATTATAAAAATTTTTTTAAAAATGTATTAAATAGCTCTATTTTTTTTGGAGTAATCGATAAATAAAAATTAAAAAATATATTTGGTATTAATTTAAATTAAATTAAAACTAATATAGCTTATAGTTTTATTAAATATATTAAAAAATTGCTGTCGCTAGATTCATAATAATAAAAAGAAAAATTTTTTCAAAAAAATCTTTCAAAAATTAATTTATATCAAAAATATTTTCATGAATTTTTGATTTTGCATCCATTGATATTATCGTTGTTCATCGATGTTTCAAGAAGATTTTTAATTTACTTCCTTAGTACAGAGCTGTGACTAATAATGTGAACCCTGCATATATTTTTAGAATACAACGAAAAATTCCATGTGATTCGAAATAAAAATTGCTATAAACCAAACAATCGAAAAAAATCACAAAAGTTTTTCATATTTCGAATATAATGTGATAAATAAACTAAAGTATAAAAGGATAGATAAAAAGTTATTTTCCATATATAAACAAATAAATAAACGTGATTCATATAACTAATTTAAAATAAAACAGCGCCTCGAACCACGAGACATAATTCGCACGGTTAAATTAGATCATGAGACCAGGAACATTCAAGTTTTAAGTAGTAAGCACTCAAAGTATCATTTTGCTCTATGGGGCCTTTGCTGATTGTTAGTAAGTCAAATCTCAAGCGCTTTTATATGATATAATTTATGTTACCGCTGGATTTAATCTCTTTCCGGCCGAATTATTTTTTTTTCAACATCTAGAACTATGTTTCGAGAAATTTCTTCGGTAATTTATTTAAAAATTTTATTATTATGATAAATTATTTTTAAAATGAGACAAGAATTTTTAAAAATTAAAAATTTATATATTCAGGAATTGAAGTTTCAAACAATTTCGTTATAACTATTCTTACACAAACAAATCCAAATAATTTAAACAATTTCGTAAGTAAATTATAACATATCTGATTTTTAATGTAATTTATAAATGAAAAGTTTATATATATTTCTAAATTTCTATTGATTTTGCCATAGTAATGCATTTTACGAATAATTTAAACCACCTGTAAATTAAAAAAAGAAGCATCGAACCACTTTTTACAAAATTAATCTGGCCCTGTACGTAAAGAAAATCGTTTTATTTTAACGAACCTACAGTGGAAAATTCAGCATCAATTAAGATTGTTTTTAATTAAAATATGTAAACATGGATAAAATATACATTTCGTAATAAATCAAAAACAATCGATAAAGTTAAATCATTCGTAATTGCTTCTTAAAAAATGATTGAATTTTTATTGAAAACCACGCGTTCTGGAAAATTCATGTGTCAATATTATAGTTTTAAAATAAGTAACATAGTAAGAATCGTTTTAAGTTTATGGCAATAATAAAAAATATAAATTTAGAGAAAAATTTATGATAAATAAAAATAATGGCGTTTTAAAGAGGACGTCACATAATTCACTTTTTTTCTAATCCAGAATTTTACTATTTGCAAAGACGAATAACTGCAGCAAAAAAGAGCCGCATCTTGTATCATAAAAAGAAATATTTTCTCTGATAAGAAAAAATTAATTGTATCGCTTTGTTTCTAAGAAAAGCTTAAAAAACTTTAAAAATATAAGTTAACAGTTATTAGTTTTTATAAAAAATATAAACTCTTCGAACAGAAAAAAACTGAGATAAGCAAATTCCTCTTAAAATTTCTTTTTGATGTATACACTAAAAATGTAAAATTTTAAATAATAAAAAAATAATTATGATTGGTTCAATCTAATTAATATTCTTAATTAATATTAAAAATTTTTTTCAAAAAAGAAAAATTTAAAATCATATAAATAAACGTCTTTGATATGATTCTTAGCAAACAAATCAAAATTACCCTTTAACGGGTATACAAACAAAACCTTTCCATTCCCTCACTTACAATCACGTGGCTCTTATCGTTGCGACTATAAAAAGTTTGACTAAACTCCTCCCTTACTGTACAAACAAACAGAAAAAAAAGCTAACAGCAAAAATCAAAAGGATTATATCCTCTTTTTTTTCAACGGAGAAACAAACTTTTGTCCAAAATTTGACGACTTGATGAGATAACTTATTGTACACCCCTAAAAGTTATTTTCCGTGACTTTTGTAATGCAAACACTAAAGGCGTCGGGACTTGGCACGCGACAATAAGTCGCGTGCTTATGTTTTACATACACCTGTAAAAAAATTTTTTGTTATAGACAAAGTTTCGCTTTGTAATTACAAAGTACCTGCACGTGTCTCTTGACGCGATGGAATTTCGCACCTTCGAATTTCCCCATCTATTTCTTTTTTTTTAAACTCATGTATTTTTTCATAAGCATCTCAAACTAAAATTTTTTATAAAAAAGTTTTTTTTTTAAATTCTAAGACAAAAAATATTTGAAAATTTCTCACTTTTTTATTTTTTGCAAAATTTTACTAACACAACATCCAACAAAAATACGATTCTCGTGCTAAATAAATGTGTATTTTACACTAGAATCGAGAAAATTATTTCTTTTTTTTTTAGCATCCATTTAATAAGATTTTAATGAAGTACAATATTAGGTTCAGAAAATTATTTCATTGTTCACCTCGTTTATTACGTTTTTAAAAACGTAATCAAGTATACGAAACATTTCATCATTTCCTCAGAAATGTTTCTCCAACAGAATAAATTATTATTATTAATAACTACTTATCCTATCTATCAGGGTTGTGTATGTCGGCGAACCCTTTTTTCCCCTTTATATACTTGGTGTACCAACCCCTCATTAATCTAACTCAATGTTAAATTAATAATCAAATTTTCTATCCGTTAAAACCCCTTTTCTCGCATTTCAATGTTATTATTACTTTACATCTTTCTAACTAAACTCTTATATACACTTTCTTTCTTTCCACGTAAACTAAACAATAAAAAAATAAGCTGTAAAATTTTAACGATCAGAAAAAAAATCATATCCCTCGTTTACTTATTAGTACGTATATGCATGAACGTGTATAAATTTCTCGAGATTCTATACGTAGGTGTACGTGCGAGAGCGCTACGTTTAAAAAATAGTAAATCGATGAGAGCACATCGCACGAAGTATATAGCCCCATCGTAACGACACATCATCCATTATGTACTCGTGTGACCAACCAATTGTTACCTTGCGTTGTTATTTTACTCTTTTTTTCTCCTTCCTTTTTTACCGCGAAGCTCGGAGCTTTGACGATTACGGCTCTCTCGCGATCTTGATAAGAGCTAATACGCGTTCGGAAAAAAAAAAGCAGTAGTAAAATGTTTGTGTACAAGAGAAAGTAGAACTTTTTTCAAGTTTTGCAGCTGACAAAAGAACGAGCTTTTAATTTATTTCGAGTGCTTTTATTTTAACTTGTTTCTTTTTTTTAAGTATTTAGGAATTTTAAAAGCTTTCTCTTAATACGATCAATTTTTATTTTATTCAATGAATATTAACTTGGATTATGGTTATAAAATGTATGACAATTCTATAACTAATGTTTAAAAGAAAACAATTATTTATTAATATGAATGAAATTTGTATTTTTCTAATAAAATTATTATTCACTTAAATTCTGTATAAAATTCAAAGTTAAAACTTATTTTTTTTAATAACGCTTACTAATCAGGTGTGCTAATATAAAAAAGTAAGTACTTTATACGACATAATAATCAACGTATCTGTAATGGATTACTAATAAATATGTTATAAAAATTTTATTCATATTAAAAATTTTCAATTTTCATCTGATATAATAATTTTGAAAGATAAGACATTCTAAAAAAATAGTACGTCAATGCATGATTTGATGAAAAAATTTCTAACATAAAAGAGTATTCAAAGTCACTTAAGTGATCGATAGCTTGAAATACAGAAAAACGGTATAAGTAGTTTATAAGCAAGGCTATTAAAGTAATTTACAAGTACAATTATTAAGTTTAATCATTTTTCATAAAGCTAAGGTATGACAAAGTTGACAAGTAGAAAGACTAAAGTATTAATTTATATTATGCATTCATAGATATAATTGCGATGATAGAAAGTGTTTATTACTACTTAAATTCACATAATTTACAAAAGCTTTTCACTGTTCATTGTTGTGTAAATGGATTAGCATAACAATGAATAGCGCTACTTAATATGTAATAATATTAAATTAAAAAAAATTTTTATTGTTAAACTCCCAAATGATATTATACCAACTTCAGATCAAACGTTTTTCAATGCTAACCAAATTTTTATTAATCAAAATTTTTCTTTGAATAAGTTGTAACAATTCGATACCAAATGGTTTGAAAAAATAAATAAATTAATCACTAAATTATTAAAATAAAATGCAATGTGACGATAAAAATAGCGTGACGGAAGAAGAGATCAACGCAACGATTGATTGTATGTTGGCGGAAGACGAACGCGAAAGGTTAGGTAAATAATATGAACTGAGTGTCCGAAATTTAAGAATTATCAGATGTATAATTAAAGAAAAAATTATTTTTTTATTATTTTTCAACTAATTTTATTCAATTTCATTTGAACTATTAATCCGTAATTGATTGGTATTGGTTAAAGGTTATAATCAGTGACTTAGAATAAAAATAATTTTAACGTTAATTTGGTAAATTAGTGATAATTAGTCCACACTTTAGTCAATACTTTATACGTATTTTTTTAACAATATTGTGTAAAACAACAAAGTTTTAAAAATCATTTCATAATTTATGATTTGAATTACATTACTTCGAAATTAATCAATTCAATGTTTTGTTTATAAAAAATACATAATACTTTGAAAATAATATGATTTTAAAAATTAAAAGATTTAATTAATACGTTTTGATTTCTTATGTTGTAATATGTAAAATTAATTCTGAATAATTCAAATTTCATGCAAAAAACACTGTTATGCACATATGTCTTCAAACCAAAAATTTTTCCATTAAATTCAAACTATAAGTTTATCTAACTGTTCAATAATTTAAGTGGTTGTACGATGAAAAAAAAATTAAAATAACAATTTTCAGCGCAGCATAACAATCGAGGAAATTTTTCATTAAGATGTCCGTGTCGCAAAAGCACTTGTGTTGAGAACTTCAAAAGATTTTCAATTTGCGTGATGGAAGCGATGCAAGAGCTAAATCGCCAACGACAAATAAAATCAAAATCGCCGTCACTGTGCTCGACAACTTGTGAAATCGTTAATTATATTATCAAAAATTTTATTCACGAAGGCGATGTCGATGCTCAAGTTCGCGCTACTCTGAGAGAGCTTTGTTGTCAAGGGTAAATATTACAATATTATTTTTTGATTCAAGAGTAATTATTTAATTATTTGTAAAAATGTTTAAAAGTTAAAAAAAAAACTTTCTTAGTTTTATACTCGAAAGTTTGTATCACAAATTATTTAAAATTTACATAGATATTATTTAAATTAAAATGAGACTAACACTTTGTTGCTAAATACTTTTAAATAACTATACATATTGTATTTTACTGTAGTAGCAGTAATTTTTAGAGAACTTTTCTGTGAATTTCGCGAAATTTAATCGTTATAATTAAAAAGAAATGTTACTGTAATTTTTATGCGGAATTTATTTATAAATTTTATAGGAAAATCTTGCCCGTGCATCAATTGAACATATTTCTAACGATAACTTATTCTCAATTTTGAAGTTTCGTAAAAAAGGAGGGATCAGATTTGTATCGTCTAATAGGGCCAAACGCTTGTCGAATATTGAAAACAGAATGTAAAATAAACAGATCGTCACCTGCATTAACAAATCCCTGGAAACCAAAAAGACTGAAAAAACCAAGATCCGTAAGATCGCGTAAATCCAAACGCAATTCGTCGCCATGTAAACGCAGTAACCAACGTCAAAGAGATCGCTCGAATAATGTAAATATTAAAAGAAATATTATTGTATTAAATTTTGTCAATTACAAATGAAGAAAAAAATTTAGATGCACAGTCGACGGAAACATATCCTATGATAGCTCTTTTTCTAAAATTTAAAAATTAACCAAAAATATAAACGCTTAATATTTAAAATAAATTTTTTTTAAATTTTATTTAACGTCACTGTATTTATAGTATCAATTTGATGCTAATTAGCGACAAAGATCGTCAGTGTATTTGTGAATAAAGCACATGTAACGTACAGCGGTGCTTGTACAAATTGGCCGAGACTAAGATTCGAACTCGGAACCTCGAGATTACGAATCCTGAGCTCTACCGACTGAGCCACTGACGGTCTCTTCAAGTTATTTTAAAATAACAGAAAAAGAACTATTGTAGAATACGTTTCCGTCGACTGTACATTGAATTTTGATTTGATATTTTGAAATTTTAGTTATTTTATGAATTATAATTATCTTTAATTTTTTATTTTGAAACCTTTATAGTTTACACTGATCAAATTCATTTGACTACAATAAAAATATTTTTTGACGAAAAAATATAAATAAAATAAGCTTTTGAATTTCACTTAAAAATATATAAAGTAGTATATAATTTATAATCAATCTTGATTGAATTTCCAAACGATTTTTCTTGCATTTAATTAGAGCTCCGATATGGACCTATCGCTACCATCAAACCTTGAAATGGAAGTACAGAAAAGTCCATCGAACAATAGCATTAACGAAATTAAAATTGTCGAAGATCATTTTGACAATGCCAGTAATAATTCAACAGCGTATGAAACCGCAAGAAGCGAGCATAGCAATGATGAAAGGCAAAGAGCTGGAGGCAGTCAACAAGGGCTGTATAATTTTGACAGAAACATGGATGAATCAAGATCGAATAGGTATGCGATTAATGTTAGTATTATTAGAAATTTTTTATTTTTCATAAGTTAAATTTAATGAAAATATTATCCAATAATCAATTAATAAATTAACATAGCTAATTTTTTAAGATGAAAACTTTCTTATGTTTGTATTAGATTTTCATAGTATCTTTTGCTACTTTAGAATAATCATTTGACTACTGCCCAAAATGTTCATTAACGTTTTAAATTTTGATAACGCCATGTAATGTTTAATGAAAACATTCAACAAAAGATTATTTTGTACACGTTATACAAAGTAATCTTTTGTTTTTTTTTTTCTCTCATTGTAATCAACAACATTGTAATCTTTAACAAAATTTTTAATCACATTTTAATCTATATCAGTTCAGCAAACAACGAAAATCCAAACGATGTTATCGGCGCCATAGAAAATCCAATCCGCAGTCTAAACATCGAGCCGGAATTCAACGACACGGGAAGCGACATTGAAATAATCATACCCGATGAATCGGATTTGGATAAATTTAACAACAAAAATTACAAAGAATCGGACGACGAGACCGACGATAACGACTGTAATTCGGACGACAGTGTTTTACAAGATATCAAAAATAATAATAGTAGCAACACTCACGACGAAAGCCATGATCTTGAGCTTAAACGGTGGATTAAAAATTGCAGACGCGAATACGCTCAACGTAACATGGTCGGTGATCTTACGGATGACGAATAATTAGCAAGTAAAATTGTACTGGTATATACTTGACAAAAAAAATTGTAAAAATTTGTATTATATGAATGGTTGCTATTGAAAAAGACAAAATAAAAATTGTATTGTAAACTTAAACTGTAAAATTTATGAAAAATCATTATTTTGGTAGATAGTAATTATAATAAATTTGAAAAATAAATTTCATTATTTCATAAAATTTTTTCAATCATAATTTATTTTATATTGAAAAAAAAATCTTTTTACAATAGATGAAATATTAATACTGGAAGAATTAAATTTTGAATACAATGAAAATGAAAACAGAAACATTTTTATGAAAATCCATTTTTTTATTAAAATAACATAAAATTTCTAAAAATCTAGAGTCACAACATCAAACGATGCATTCACAAAAAGACAAATACATGATTTTCACAGTAATCACCATAAACAAAGAAAAACAATCCGATCGACAGCAAATCGTTTGAAGTTTACACGCGCACATATTAGTTTTAAAAAAAACATACACATTTTATCAATCGACGCACAAAATAATTCGTATCAGCATCGCCGTTTCGGTGGAATAATATCTTCTTCGAGCACCGGCGCTTTTCTTTTACGTTCGATGCGACGTAAGTCATCTTTGTTGAACAATTTTATGTCCGATGCTACGCGGAATGTCATGCCCTTTTCATCGGCCGGCACTAAAAGACCAAGTGCTGTAGCAAATGTTAATACTTCGAATATACATTTTTCTATGTTTATATTACCTGTAAAAATGTTTGGAAAAATTTTAATCAATTCAATTTTGTATATCTTTAATTTACTTTTTATATTAAAATCTTTGTTTCATTATTGAATTTTTATGGAAAAATTTTTGTAACTTTTTTTTTATAATTAATAGGACAATTAAAAAAAATCAAAATAAAAAAATATTGTTGAATAATTTTGCAATACTTCAAGAGAATACTAAACATGTACATTTTTTAAACATATTTTTAACAGTTTTGCAAAAATATTTTCTGACTGCATTATTAAAAGAATTCGAAGAAAATATTTAACTTTAAAATTAAATAAGTTTACATTAACAAAAAGAAACTGAAGAATGGAATTGCGAATTTATTATTTTTTTTACGTCATTAAACGTCACTGTATTCAAGATTTAAAAATTATTTTAGAAACACTGGGTTCAGCGACGTCAATAAAAAAATTGAAATATTAAAGGAAAGATATAAACAGGTTTATTTTATTTAACGTTGCTTTATTTCAGCTATCATTGCGATGCTAATTAGCGACGGAGATCGTCAGTGTGTTTGTGAACAAAGCACATGTAAGGTACAGTGGTGCTTGTATCAATGGACCGTCGAGTGTGGGATTCGAACTCGGGACCTCGAGATTATGAATCCGTCGCTCTACCGACTAAGCCACTGGCGACGACCTTAGTGTCTATGATTTAATTTTTAAAACCTATTTCATAAGCTTACCTTCTGTTTTCGGCCTCGCAATGAAAGGCAAATCGCATGAGCCCTCAAAATAGTCATCGTTTTCAATAATATCATCATTATTTATTGTTTGTTCCTGCGACAAATCATCGGGTTTTATTTTTTTGTACAGTCTGCGCCTCTGCAATTTGCGAAACTGATTTGGCGCGTTGGTCTTTTGATTACGCGCTACATTACGATTTGATGCACGCTCGAGATACTGGTAAACTAATTCCGATACAGATGGACGATGCGTGCGCACTCGGTCCGGAAATCGAGTTTTCAATGCTGCACGACGTGATGATTTATGGATTCTACTACGAGATAGTCGACTCTATTTATTTGGAGTGGAAAAGTTGAATTATTAAGAAAATTTTATGTAATAAATCATTCTTTTTTTTATATGTAAATTACTTATTCTACATATGCGGTATCAGCATCAATATATTTTGTAATAAAAATGTGAAGGAAAGATTTTTTCGCATAATTTTGTGTCCAAAATAAAAATATTATTTTTTGTAATGTTACACACAAAGTTTGGCGTGTTAGTATTGCTTATTCGTACTCAAAATAGCAGTTTACGCATAAAAATAAATTTCCGGCGTAAAATTTACGTACATAATTACAAAAAATAAAATTTTTTACAATTGTAGTGATTCACACTATCGTCTGATTAAAGACGAAAATTGGTATATTCGAAATTTAATCAAAATACTTGTAATGAAAAAAATTGTTTTTAATATAACTTATAAAAATTTAATATTAAATTCTGAATATTTGAAATTTTAATATCAATCAATAACAAAAGTTTTTGTAAAATTTATATTCACATAAATTATAAAATACAAAGTAAACGAGAATATTCAATCGTCACTATTAGCAAGAATAATTTTCAAAAATTCTCTCATACAGTATACTAAAGAACATTATATTATGATAGTTCAATTATAATAATTCATTATTCAATAGTACTACCCTGCTTGATTCATTCAGCATACAATAAGAATACCGATTATAAGTAGAAGATTAGCCTAGCTATTTTTACAACAAACGTCAAATTTTGAAGCTAGTAATTTCTACATGTTAAAATAAACGAAAAAAACCGATATACCTTTGATTTTTTTCTGTTATAACTTGAATTTCTGTTTTCAATGTAACGCGCCTGATGACCAGCTTGAATCCTCACACGTTTCTTTATTCGATTATTTGCAACCATTATTTATGTATTTTTTAAAGTTTTTTAATATAAAAGTAAGCTTAATTCTTATTGTCTTCTTAAAATTACTTAAAAACGTAAAAATTACCCCCGGATAATTTATTAATTATAAAAGTTAGCCTTTTATACTTTGAAATTTTGACGTAACATTTTTAGGGTAAAAGTGAAAAAACAAACGTGAAGTTTGCTTTGGGCCTGAAAGTAGTAATGTCAAATTATAATTATTTTGTTTTTCTTTTTTTTAATTCTTTAAAAATTTACTATAATTTGCTAGAGCAAAGCTCTCAAGCTAAGATTTATCGATTAATTTACAGTTGAACTGACTGTGGATAAGTTTGATAGGAAAGATAACGTAGCGGCAAGGAAGATAAATTTTTAAATTTAAAATGAATAAACAAGAAAACTACAAATTTCTAATCTCTCTTTAAATATATGCATTTGATTGGTATTATCAAATGTATGCGAATTGATTGTTTATATCTTTTATTTTCTTAGCTTTACTTCAGAGAAAACGTGTTTGGCTGTGGAAAAATGCCCTTATAAAAATAAAATATACAATTTTTAAGATAAATTATGATATCGAAAGTCAAAATAAGAAATGTCAAATTTTGAAAATTTTTTTCTTGCTACAAGAAGTATATTGAACGTTTGTTTCGTATTCTTTCGAAAGCGAGAAAATATATATGATCTAAAACTAGGACACAAATCGAGTGACATTTTATGTTTGATAAAAAGCAATGGGATGCTAATTTATTTTATTTTAATTCTAATTATTATAAATTTATAATGTTAAACTTGAAGTATGAGCATTTTGAAAATTTTCATAAGCTCTTCGTCGACAATAGGTTAAAAAAATATTTTTAATAATTTTAAATATTTATTTAGGTAACGAACATATTTAGAATGAATTTGAAAAAAATAAAAATTATATAGACATTAATCTAAAGACGGATTCAGAAACGTTTTAATCAAATTACATCGCATAAGTAGTTAGTCATGTCCATAACTTTAAATCGATAATTCCAACAATAGGTAAACCTAGTAATTTGCATATACTATACTATAACTTAAAATACGTAATAAAAAAGGAGAGGAATAAATAAATAAAAACAAATTCATTATTTAATAAAAAATATTAATTAAAAATTTGATTTTATTCAAAATATTTTCAATTAAATATTTTAAAATTTTTGTATTAATTATTTTGATTTAGTAAATTATAAAATAAATTTTCAATTAAACATTTTTAATATTTATTATTACGAATCTGATCTTGAAGAATGCATCAGTAAATCATCAATTATTGAAAAACCTGAGCATGAGACATTAAGATATTGTTAGAATATTAGAATTTTATTGTTTAAAATATAATTAATAAATTTTTATTATTCATTTGTAGAAAACGACTATCGAAAGTACTAAGCTTTTTATTACCCTGGTAGAAATCGTCACCATTTTTTGGCCAACCGTGGACTATTAGTTAAAAACACAGCCATAACCTATAAAGGTAACAAACGAGTAGCAGATACAGCATTTTTATTGGTGAAATTTCTACCAGGGTAGTGTGTGATGATATGAAAACACACTTTTTTTACTTTTTATCGGATTTGAATACTTCAGTCAGAATAAAAATTTTAAATACAGAAATTTTAATACTAATAATAATTGTGATATTAAATTTATAACTAAACAATACATTAGCATTGAGCTAAAAATAAAATTTTTTATTATCAATGAAGAAATTTACTAATCAATTTTTTTTATCAAATTTTATAACACTGGGACTCGCTTTATGTCTAAATAATAAATATATTAGCAATCGTCATATACAGTGCCGTTAAAAGCTCATATTTTTCGGCTCCACTTTATAACAACAAGCGTGCGATCGTGTAATTATTATTTTTCAGGGCTAAATGTAACAAGTCAATTTTTTTATCATATATAAATTTGTAAATTAATGTCAACGCGCGGGGTCGACGTACACGCATATTTACTCATAGCGATACAGTGCAGTTTATTAAAAAAAATGACCTATCATCCTTAATGCATCGCGCATCACGTGTTTTATATTTATATTATGTTTAAAATTCTTATTCAAAAAGCCATTATAAAATTGATTTTTAAAATATTTAATTTAAAGTTTTCTATGAAAGCTTTAATTGGTCAACAGAATGGTAATAACTTAAAAAAATTTATTATTTTAAAACCAGCTCAATTTATCTCACTTGCTGATGCTCGCTCAGTTTATTTTTTTGCATCTACAAAATCCTGAAGTAAATTTTTTAATTCCTAAATGATTTTCATTAACGAGTTGGCAAGCTAAAAATTTAATTTAAACAATATTAACTCAAAATTGTTTAATAAAAATTTAATAATTGTAAAATTCTATAATAATTAAACGAATGAGTTTTATAAAACTTGAAAATTTTTATTTAATCATGATAAATAGTAATAAAGCTAAGATCTTGGAGATGAAAATTAAATCTTGAAATTCATTTTTTCTAATAATTTTATTTTAAACCAATTTAGTCTTGCCGAGTGATAAATAAATTTATGTTCGATGTTCATTATTGTAATTTATTTTTTGAAGTAACAAAACATGATTTGTATACATAGTTACCGACATTGCAGTTTCCCGAATTTTTTATTTTTTAAAATTTCGGATGAAGAATAAAAAATTTGATAAACTGTAATGTCGGTAATTTATCTTCCTTTAAATTGAAAATTTTCAGAATAAAATTAACTTCTCAAAGATAATTGTATATAAAATAAAATATTTCAACTTTTTTCGGCTATTGTTTTTTATTAGTTAATGTTCGCTTGAAGTAGGCACAAAAATAAAATTTTCATTTCTTTAAATGTCTATTTGTGATAAATAAATTTAAGTTGCATAATCTAAAAATTCATATCATAAAATTGAACAATATTTTTATTTTGTAATCGCATTTATGATTTCCCATGCTATACATAATTTCTCCCGTAGAACATTTTGATACTTGGATATTTAAAAATTTATTTTTATTATTCTCAGCCGCTAAATGATTACGAATACGGAAATGTTAATATAATCAATGAAATTGTATAATTTGAGATGGAATCGGTTTAATAGAAAAGGCCAAGAAGAAATTATCTAAACATCGCACAAAAAAAATTCTATCAAATTATTGTAGAAATAATGCATAAAATTTTTCATATTTATATTAATTATATAACACTTGATATACACTTTTGTTATTTAAAAGAAAAGTGTATAATACAGTTTAGACTTGGTTTATATCTTATTTTCTTTTTTAAAAATGACCAGCTGGAGTTCATAAAAATTTTATTCGAAATGTGATTAATTCACCCCGATCATGTGGTTTGAATTAGATCCTGGTAAATAATAAAAAAATTTTTAAATATTTAAGTAAATAATTTATTCTACTGCTAAATCAAAGTTGATTATGAACGTCACAATAAAAAGTTCAATAAAGGCATCAAATTTACTGTCAAGTCTCCAACGTATTATGTTTTTTAGTGATAGAAATAAATATGCTTTAAATTTTCAAACTATAAGGGTAATTTAATTTTAAATAAAATTACCAACGCGTACGCATTCAGAAACGTTTTAATCGAATTACATCGCATGAATGTAAGTGGTTAGTCATGTCCATAACTTTAAATCGATAATTCTAACAATAGGTAAACCTACCAATTTGCATATACTATAACTTAAAATACGTAAAAAAACGAAATGAATCGTTCGAAACTTATCGTCGTATAGCTTGTTCTTTAAATGTCGCTAGTGTAGCTTATCGTCTTGTCTGCTTCTGTCATCGTGTCGTCTGTTGTGTTATGTTTTTTTAAATTCCATCTTAATTTCTTCTGCTGCAGCGTCATGGCGTCCCTCACGACTATCAAAACAAAACAATTAAGAGCATAATGTCGAGTAAAGTACGTATGAAATTATTTTTGCAATTTAAATTTATCAGAATTTTAATTTTAGCTTTTTATACTTTTTAAAGAAATTTTTAGGTTAGAACGTCACGCGAGTAATGTTTGATTTTTATCATTGAGTAGTAACCTACTTTATATTTAATCAATGATTGCTCATAGTCATGAAATTATAAATGTTTTAATATTTTTTCAAAAATATCTATTTAAAAATATTTTTATGGATTTTAGGGAGCAATAAAGAAGAGAACAGATGCTGAAAGTGTATCAAAAAGTCACACGTCACATAAGGTTAAATCCAGAATAACTAATGAATTGGAGGATAAGCTAGATAGAAAGGATAAAAGAAGAGAACCACAAATAATTGATGCTAGAGCATCTGGGGATAAGAGACTAAATAAAACTAGCAAACAAAGTTTAGTTAGTAAGAACGTTTTGCCAGACAAGAATCCAGTAAAACTTAAACAAGTAAGACAAAATAATGTTCCATCGACATCAAAAACAAATACTGAACAATCTTCACGTTATTCAAGTACGGTAAAGAAAACAGAGCCTTCTAGAACTAAATCAGAAAGTTCTAGAGTAAGATCTGATAACGCTGTCAAAACAAGTAGATCTGAAAGTAATGTTAAGTCAAATGTCACGGATAAAACGAGAAACAATGTCAGGAAGAGCACCAAAGAAAAAGTACAAGCACATTATAATGAAAAAAGAGGTGTAAGTACTATTTACATGCCCAAAGATGCAGCTAGTAAATTAAAAAGTAGTTTATCACAGTCGTCAAACACAAGAAGATCAAGAGAAAAACCTTCAGCAACAGTAAGTTCAGAAAAATCACTGCCAAAGGACAGACGCTCATCAAGAGAACGTAGAAGATCTCGAACTTTAAGTCCAAGTGAAGTTAAAGTTTTACA
Source organism: Anastatus disparis (assembly GCA_017163975.1). NCBI lineage: Eukaryota > Metazoa > Arthropoda > Insecta > Hymenoptera > Eupelmidae > Anastatus > Anastatus disparis. The sequence goes on along the minus strand of JAFFSR010000218.1, from coordinate 780,539 downwards.
TGCTGGTACTAAAATTAATTCAAAAGGTCTCAAGAAAAAGCATGAAGAATCTGAAAATGAAATTGAAGATGAAATAGATGAAGATTGTAACTATCAAGATGACTCTGAGGTATCTATCTATATAATATTAGTGAATTTATAAATTATTATAAATTATTTACTTTAGTGTAGTAAATTATGTATACGATTAGTGTAAATAAATTTTTAATAGCTGTATGGCTATAAAATAAAATATTTTTAATGTTTAGGATTACGAATCTGATCTTGAAGATTACATCAGTGAATCACCAATCAGTGAAGAATCTGAACATGAAACATCAAGTTTGGAGTTGGAACCTATTGAATTACATACTGAGAAAAAGGTAGGATTAGATATTGTTAGAATATTAGAATTTTATTGTTTGAAATATAATTAATAAATTTGTATTATTCATTTGTAGAAAACGACTATCGACAGTGCTGAAGTAAGTCGAAAACCCGAAGAAGAAATGTTAGATTCTGGGCATTACGAATTATTAGCTGAAGCAAAGAAAAGAGCAGCAATGGTTGAGTCATTAATGGCGAATCGATTAAGTACACCACCTTCTTCAGCAGGGCGTAAAGACACAGTTAATCAATCTTATAGGTTGGTAACAGTTAACATATATTTTCAAAATGGATAAAATAATTTGTACATTCTTTTTGGAATCATTTCATAACAAAATTAAGTTTTTATTAATTAAAATTTATACTTTTTTAATCATCAGGGAAGAAAGGCAAGCTGAAACTAAATCTTTACCTTCATCAACTGATGAAGGTTTTGAAGATTCACGTTCTGGTGATTTTGCAAAAACTTCACCTACATCTCAAATTTCTGTTAATTATGAAAAATCAAAGCCAGACAGAAGAAAAAAGGAAAAGGTAATGAAACGTTTTAATGATATTAAAAATTTCAAATTATTAATTTGATAAATGTATTAAATTTTTTAACCAGTTTTATTTATTACAATTAACTGTTTAAATTTTTTAAACATAGAAACCAAAGAAAATTCTCACCAGAGGTCAAATTTTAATGAATATGGTCAAATTAGATACAGTCGAATTGTCATTATATGAAACAACACCAATATCGTATGATGAATTCATTCGAAGCTATGGAAAACTAAATACTTTACAGGTACATAAATTAATTTATTATTAATTTAACAAGAAATATAATAAAACACTAATATTTAAAATATTATTCAGGTTTCCACCCAAACAAACGAAGATAATCTTGATGTAGAAATTCAGACTGACATAAGTGAATACGATAATAAATGGACACAATTTCCAGTAAAATGCAGAAGTAATTTAGATACTATTGAAGATGTAAGACTGTTTAAAATGGAACATCTTGGAGTCGGCGGAGATCAATTAGATAGTGTTCCAGTAACTAAACTATCTTATGATCTATTAAATCTCAATGAATTTTTAAGCAGAGCAGGAAAAGTTGTATTAGCTTTATTAGAAGAAAAACAATTAGGAGGCACTGTACTTCAAAACGAAACACACGAATTTCCATTTAGCGAAGGTTACATTAAACTTTCAGTCAACTCATTATCTTTTTTATGTGGAAGACCAGTTACAATGTTGCATTATTCGGAAATTAATAATAAAATTCTCCTGAGTATACACGCTTGCTCTAATGAGGTAAAAAAATAACTTATTGTATATGTGTATATTTTTTTTAATCAAAAAAATATATTTTTACATTTTTTTATTAAAAATTGCAGAAAATTGAGCATACAAAGAAACAAGAATACATAATGGATTGTTGTATGGGTTGTGTTTGGAATGTAAACCAACCATCAAGACCAATAAAACTATTTTATGCACAAAGTCCAATAAGAGCTTGTTGTTTTCACTGTACAAATAACAACATTATATTTGCAGGACTTCAGGATGGGTATATATTTTTTAATTTTATTTAAAGTCCACTTTGAAAAATTCTTTTTTTTAATGAACTTGATTTTCTTTTAGTTCCATTTGTCTTTGGGATTTGAGAGAAGAAGAAACATGGCATCAAAAAATAGTAGATAAAATAAATGAAATGGATTGGGTTGTTCGAAGTCCAACTTACACAACAGCAGGAAATTGGGAAACTGAACTACACATGTCTCCTATAGTAGCTATACGAATTCTTTCAAAAATGGGACAAGATGAAGCAGAAAATTTCAGCGACAAATTCGTATCAATTCAAATTTGCAGTTTAGACGAAGAAGGACGTTTAATCATATGGAGTGTTTTACGTAATTTTAGTTCTAATACTGGTGATTTGGGTTTAACGCAATGGGGAAAGGTTAAACTAGTCAAAAGTCAAGAAGTGCCTTTACTTGTAAAAAAGAATAAATTAAATAATGTGAAGAAAGAATTTGTAGATTTGAATGTTGATAACGTTGACAGCAATAATTTATACATAGCCACAAACGATACTAATATTTTATACACTAATTGCATTGGAGGTAGAAGTAATGTACCTTACTATAAAATTAATGAAATGGGTAATTATGATTTCTTTTATTTTATTGTATTAATATTTTAATGAACATTTATAAACTAATATCATTTATACGTTTTGCAGATTCTTGTGGTAGCACAACGTGTATAGAAGTTTGTCCCTTCAATCAATCCTTCTTTTTTGTAAGTTCAAGTATTAACTATTAACAGACGTAAAACTTTATTTATTTTTAATAGTTAGTAACATTTCAAATTATTTTCTAGGCTGGTTGTAATGATGGAAGTATCAGATTACATTCCTTAAACATTGAGATTCCTTTATTAAAACTAAAAGACGAAAATAGCTCTGCAGGTATAAAAAATATTCAATGGTCTAAGTCAAAGCCATTGACTATTTACATCTTAGATGATCATTCCAGGTTCGTAAGACTTTAAATAAATTAACATAACGTACAATTCATACATAATTAAAAATTAAATTACCATTTTAGAATCGTTGTGTGGAATTTGAGTATAAGCGATATACATCCAATGCATACGGTATCAACTAAAAGTTGGGGAAACGTCAAATGCATGAAACTATCGCCTTGCAATACAAATCGTGATAAATTAAATCAATACTTGGTAAATGATATTTTAATATGATTTTAAATAATTATGTTAATCGTAATAATAATAAATATTAAACTTAATTTTTAGGCTCTTGGAACTGATACGGGCAACGTTGAAGTTCACAAGCTAAAGAAAGATTTCTATTATTCACAGCAGGATGATTTTCTGCAAGAAATGAACACGTTCTTAAGATACGTTTCAATTTTGTAATTTTTTTTCGAATTGAGCAATTGTTATTTCCTTTTTGTAGTTCATCGACAATCCGATTTCAAGAGCACGACATTGACTTGTTGCTTAAAATATTTGCCTATTGATTCTCTGTCAACAAAGTTTTTTTTGTTCACTTAGCAAAGTTAAGTTTTCATTATAACTTTTGTAAAAAAAATGTAATGTTCTTTTTACTTTAGATTCTTAAGTATTTCATAATTTATATAGAGTAGAATATTTTTTCGTTTTATTAAACACTACATTGATTTTTTCAATAACAAACGCGAACAAATTGTAATATCAATAAGCAAATAAATTATTCATTAAGTCAATGCCGTCCTCTCATTTATAGATTTTGAATAGAAGAGTTTTTTCACATAAATTTTTTAACGCAACATATAAGATTTTAAAATATCTCTTTGATAAATAATAATTGTAACAAACTTTAGAAAAGTACTTTTATTCTAGAAAGTGAAAATATTTACGTAATATTTAGTACACGAATATGTTAGATTGATAGTGAATGGCCAAAGATTACTTACGAGCGCCGTGATTTGTAAATTATAATGAAACATACTATGAAAGTCTAGTCCACTTTTAAGAAATTAATTCCGTCCAGAATTGTACCTTGAACATAGTATTGTTAGTTATAATAATTATTTGAATTACATAATCGTTGAAAGAAATAATCGAAGTTCTCATTTCTTTTTCCTTGCTCATCCCTAAAATATAAATTAACGATTCTAAAAATTTTTTAAATTAGAAAAAATTATTTGTTTCCAGAGTTATATATAACAATTGCAGCCCATTACTCAGTAGTTTTATTACTTAATAAAATACTCGAACGCTGCAATGCTGCAGAGAAAATTATTTTTGTTAATTAATAAGTTTATTTATTCCCACTGAAACAAGTTAGATAAGATCTCATCTGACTTTTTTAGAAGGGATCATATTAAGTTTAGAAAGAAAATTTGTTCTCGTGTTTTTAAAAAATTTTTATGTTTTATAAGTGATATTTTAATTTAGTCGATAATCTTTCACATGTCCACGCAATAGAATTATATCAATTTTTAAATTACATATTTTCATGATGTAATATATTTAGTACATAGAAATCTAATTTATATATTGAAAAATTTTGCGTCATCGCATGGAAATCTCGGTTAATCGGTATAATAAAAATGCTTAAAAGTTTCATAATAACCTTTTGGTCGTCAATGTGTTTATGAACTGCAGCACATGTAACGTACAGTGGCGCTTGTATAAATTAGCCGAGAGCGGGATTCGAACTCAAAACCTCGAGATTACGAATCCATCGTTCAACCGGACGAGACACTGACGACCTCTAATTGAGTAAATTCATGAATAAGTTATGTTGAATTAAGTAAATTCATTGATTCCTATTCGATTCACAGCTTTTAAAATTCTACATAAAATTAGACTTTCGCCACATTTTCATAATAGGTGCGTTTCAAATTTTTATGCAATAATTTATTTTAGTATTTCGATTTCAGTCATTAAAATGATTTTCATTAATATTTGATATATTATTTTAAAGGTTTATTCTAAATTACAAAAGAATGAAAAATTATAGTTTTTTTTTTAATAAAAATATCAAACGATCATAAAAGTACGCGCAAGGAAAGCATCCAAAATCTTGATAGTTCAGTCCCAATAATAGAGAAAGGGGAAAAACTCCTTTAGTAAAAAGTTGATCGATAAAAAATTAAAAATATAATAAAAACGTAATCAATAACATTAATTATCAAAACTATGGAAGAAAAAGCTAAAATCCAACCTAAAAAACGTTACCCCTGGGAAGACATACCCGACAACTCATTTCTGGAATCGCTTCTGTGCAAAGCGAAAATCGAGCTTTTGCGTATCGAAGAATCAAAGCCACCTCCAACACCACCGCGACCGATATTGATTATCCATGCGGGTGCCGAAGACGAATGCGCAATCGATAGGCTAAACGATATTAAAATCGTAAGATCATCGGCGATTGAAGGTTATAAATTGCTTAGAAAAGGTGCCGATGCTGTTGATGTTGTGGAATTTGTTTTGAGGAAATTGGAATCGTATTACTTTCAAAAATGCAATAAAAATGATATTTCGGATTTCGAAACTGATGCCGCTATATTAGAGGTAAATTTTATCGAACTTTGAATTTAAACTTTTTACTAGTTTTAACATATTCTATTTAGAATTATTAATTAGGATAAAATGATTCTAGATATATTTATTAGGAAAATTGTATTAAAGTCAGTTATACTTTTTAAAAAAGAAAGTTATAGGATTATGGAACACACGGATTTTTATGTGATTTTGATAAATTTTTAAAATATTATAAGACATTTTGTTCGATTTTAAATAATTCATGAAAAAATCATTTGTAAATAATAAATATTAATCTCCAAAGAGAAAAATTATTTTACAGCCTCCTCGTAAGTCCTTTCAATTGACAAAAAAAAGTCCCGCAATCAAATCAAAATTGATGACCTCAATCCCTGATACTTCCTCTCAAAGTATTTGATAATAATTAATATTTTCAAACGGAATTTTAAAACTGTAAAATTACTTATCCAGGATGACAATTTCAAACTCGGTTGCATCGGTGCCATTGGAAATTACAAGCATCCAATAAGCCTGGCCAAGCACGTTATGCAAAATACCGATCACGCTTTAATTATTGGAAGCGGAGCTGATATACTTGCCGATGAAATAAAAGACAAAGTCGATCGATTCGACGACGACGATTCGTTTATATTCGACGATGAAAAGAGCGAACAAGATTCTCTTAAGGGAAAAAGTGATAGCAAGAAAAATATCAAAAGTCAAGTATCGATTGAAGGACAAAAGATTGATGAATATAAGGTAATTTAATTATTAATGGTATACTAAAATGAAGTTCGATTTTTACAATGATGGAATTTCATTTTATTTTAACGAAATTTTATATCTGTCAGAGTAACAATTTACTCACATGTGGCTTCAGAATCATAATATTTTAAAATTGTAATTTTAATGATATTTATTATGTGAAATAAAAATTTCAAAGTTTCACATCTAACTTTTGAAACCGCTGGATGTAATAAAATTTTAACTACTTATTTGTGAAATCATATTGTAGTTGTGAAACAAATTTTGAAGTATTTTATAATAAACAGTTTTTTTATTATGTAAGGGGTAAACAACTACCTTAAAAAAATACTCAATCTATGATATAAACTAAAAGTTATTAATATTTCCAATATTTTAGTTATATTGGTATAACTGAAATTTTAAAAATATATAAGAATTATTCATAAAAAGTCGAAAATATCCATCAATTCATTTAAATCCCAGATAAAAACATTCGGTGCCTGCGTATACGACTCGAGCAAACATTTCTCCAGCGGCACAGTGGTATATCGCACCGAGTCTAAAGATTTCGGTCGTCTAAGTGCAACGGGTACCCTGGCTGGTTGTGGAATCGCAAGTAAACCATCATGCGGCTGTGTGAGCGTATCCGGCGCAGACAAGCTCTTATACACAAACGTGCCGGCTCGCAATATCATTGAAAAAATGGAAACGTACGACGATATGAAAAATTGCTTGAAATGTGAAATCAACGAACTTAAAGAGTCGACAAGAGAGCGAAATTTCGGTGCCATTGCCATCGACAAAGACGGCATGCCGTTTGTTTATTTTACAGCCGAAAGCTTTCCGTGGGCTTACTGCGCTGCCAATGACATTTTATTTTACGGCGCTGAGAAGAAGGAGTACAAGTGCGAAAAAATTTATTTGACCGAAACTGGTTATTGTGAAAAATTAGGAGAGATACAGGATACTATGGAGTCGAGGAAATTTTGCATGAGTACCCTTGAGGAACAAGAAATTGAAAGTAATGATTGAAAAGTGTATATGCGGTTGACTTTTGTGAAATTGTTATATTTATTTTTTATACTTAAATATATTTTTATACAATATATGACTTAAGTATTTTACTTATTAATTAAATGCAATCAATTAATCAAATATTAACCCTTAAATGATACGCGTTGAAATGTAATTATTAATATTATTATTTAAAAGTTTTTTCAAATCATTCAAAGAATGATATAATATATTAAAGTCAAATTTAATTGGTTAAACACCAAAAATAAAATAAAATTCAGAGAAAAAATTAAAAATATTTTTTCAAAAACATTCCGAGATCATTTAATGGTTAATTTAATTAAAACAAAATCATCAACTTATCAAGATAATTTTATATTTTAACTCATATTTATGAGTTGCTCTTTAAACTAAAAATTTATTTTCTTTATTAAATTATTTGATAAGAATAATGTTACTAAAAATCTATTGTTCAATCTTGTAAATCTAAACTAAAAAAAGTTGATCTATTTACTATCAATGATTTATATTGTTCCCAAAAAATAGAAACACCAAGGTCTATTGACATTAAAACAAGTGTTATTTAAACTGAAGTTAAAACCCATTCAAAATTATGAGCTTTAATTACATAAGATTTTAGGAGCGATAAAAAATTAAACGAAACAAAACTTAATTATATTCTAATTTTATTAAAATTACAATTTTTATTTTCTTATAAAAGTAAATTTACGTTTCAATGTCATATTTTTTTTTATTCATTCATTCAAATTCAAATTTCCCAATTCGATTAACATCTGTTTGTGAAAAAAAAAGAAACATTAATTTGTCGATTATTTCAATTTTCATAAATTATTTATTCTTTTCGTGATAAATCAAAAAGAATATTCTGTACAATCACAATTAACATAAAACAATTAAATTTTTTATTACAATTCAACTCGATAAAAATTAATACAACAAACGCTTCCAAGCATTCCGTAGTCAATATTTAAAAAAAAAATAAACTGTATTTACTAAAAGTCTTACAAAGTATTATAAATTACAACGCAATCGTCAAAAAATTATATAAAACAGGAAAATTCTTATTTTTTTTTTTTGTTTAAGAGTCTTTTCTTTGTAAAAAAAAAACCAAACATCACCAGCAGTGATGATAATTAAATGACTAGGCAAACAATGTCCATAAAACATTAAGAATCACAGATGTTAAAGCGAGCGTTACACTATTTGTCAAAAATGACGCACTCGATGAACCAACGCCGCACTCGACTTTGTCTTGGAGGCTTTCTAAAATTTCTTCATACGTTCTGCCGTGCCGTACGTCGTTTATGTGCTTTTGTAGATGCTGGGTTTTATCCTAAAATATAAAGAAATATTAATTAATATATTACTTTTTATTCGATTTTACAATAATTTGATCATCGAAAATTTGTTAGAATAAAATTTCTCCCGTCTCTTAGAGTCAAATAAAAATTATTCTATTGGAATGAATGTTTTACTCTAAAAAAATGAAAAATGAAAAATTTATATAGAAGAGTAAAAATTGAAAACTTCAATAAAGTAAAATTTTACTGTATTTTATTTACAGAGAGATCCAAGTAATTTTTTTTCTTTACTGTACTTGTAACGCGTATAATTTTACAATTTGTTTAACCTAAAGATCATGTCACTAGAGGTCTTTAGTGGTTCACTCGGTAGAGCGATGGATTCATAATCTCGAGGTCTCGAGTTCGAATCCCGCTCTCGGCTAATTTATACAAGCACCACTGTACGTTACATGTGCTTTGTTCACAAACACACTGAAACGACCTTCGTCGCTAATTAGCATCCTAATGATAGCGTAAATACAGCGACGTTAAAAAATTAAAAAAAAAAAAAAATAGCCTCGATACGTAGAATAATAATCTTACTGGGAAAATAACATCGGATTGTCCTTCAAAAGGTCCATACAACGAGAACATTGCAGTCTCACGATCGTACGTCCTTCCGAAGAATCGATCGAGAGATAACAGAGTTAAATATATCTCTTCCTTCCTCACTTGTGTAATATTTTTATTTGCCAAGACCTTTTGAAAAAAAAAAAACAATAAAAATTCATCATTGCGAGATTTATTTTTTTGAAAATTTTTATATTAAACGTAAAAGAAGCATATCCATACCGATCCCAATGTTGTTTCTGCTAAGAAACAAGATTCTCTGCCTTGATACGATTCATCTTGGCACAACTGTTTGAAGTTCATGTGAAATATCGAGAAACCTATTTGCAATACAAATCGTGTAATTTGTTTGTAATTGTGATTAATGCGCGTTTATATGTTAAATGAATAACAAAGTATTTATTAAGATTAATCTAGAAATGAGCTTGTAATAAGATTTTTTAAAAAAAAATTGATATATTTAGTTTATTTTTATGATAGTTTGCTTGACGAAAGTGAAGTTTTACATTTTTATATTAAACCCGTAAATGACACACTTAAAAATTTAAATATTTTTATTTCAATTTATTCACACGTTTGTTAAGATCTTTTTGAAAGGAAGATATAGTGTATTAAAATCAAATTTCATTATTTAAACACCAATAAAATAAAATACAAAGAAAAAAATGAGACATTTTTTCAAAAACACTCTAGAATTTTTTTACCCTTGGTATTATTTAAGGGTTAATTCAATCAATTAATTATCATCGAAAATTTTTTCATCAATGACAGAGATCAGAATTACTAATATAAAAATACCCATAAACAATGTATTTAAAAAAGAACCAAGTATTTTAAAATCTAGCATTAAATCTGAGCTTAAAATAAAAAATCATTTATATCCATCCTCACCTGAATAAAACTTCTTAGCAGCGCTAATATTAACAAAGGCAACATCGCCTCCGTTCATCAAACATTTAAACGTATTTTCTTCAGCCCCTAGCTTGTGATCGAATTTCGTTCGATTGCACAACGAGTAAAGATTATGCGGCACCGATGTATTTTTATCGTTTAACCCGTAAACGCAACTCTCGCTGAAGAATTCGGAAATTGCCTTGCGGTCTTCGCAGTCCCAGTGGTTTGAGCTGTTTCTTAGTATGGAGAAAAATGCATTCCAGCCTTAAATGGTAAAATTATATTATTTTTCCTTTTTTTATTCTGAGTTTGAAAAAAAAAGCTTTATTTTTGGTGAAAACATTGAAAAAATTAAGAATGGAAGAATATTTCTGAATTAATGTCATAAAATGGTTTAAGTTATAAAAGACTTATGTGTTTGAAAAAATTAAGTTACTATTCAAATTAATGTTAAAAATTTCTAAATATTAATTAAAATTAATATTTTTTTCATTCAAAGCTATTGAATAATAACCGTAAAAAAATCTTGGGATTTCGGCAATTCATTATTGCGTAAAAGTTTATTTAGATTATGAAACATTTTAACAGCCGGAATTTGCTTATCATAATCACGTTTTAGTGTTTTATGATTTTTATACTAATAATGCCAACAAACATCAAATAAAGAATTGTTTGAACGACAAGTATATACATTTGAAAAAAAAAATTTTTTTGTTCATACCTACGCTTTTGTAGCCAGTAAAGCAAGCCTTTGAGCCTTTCAAGTCGTTGAAATTCCTAAATTTGGCATCTTTCCTAACGATAGCAGCAAACCGACTGGCTTCTAAATTATGATTTGAAATTATATGCGCGACTGGGCTCAAATTCATACTAAATAGAAAAATAAACATAAAAATCACAATCAATATAATTAATTAATCAAAAAACAAAAAAAAATTAAAAAATTGTTATTAACTTTCTAGCGTGCAACTCCTCGTCGGGTTTAGCAACAAAAATATCACAGCGATCGTCTCTGACAGCTTTAAGTGCTGATGCTCTGTCTTTCTGCTGAATGCATGAAATTCTCGGCTGTATGTCAACGGCCGCAGCAGCAGCTTGCATCCAATCGCACTTTATCGCCTCGATATTCGTCGTAACGCACCAGCGTATAGTTCGATCCGGCTGACAATTGTGCTGAATTTTCGAGCTCGGGAATCCTTGGACTTTAATAAAAGAGAAAAAAAGAATAATTTTTTTTTTATCATAATGAAAATAATAAATAAAAATCATATTGAAAAAAATAAGCTTTGCGCGTAGGGTCAGAAATTTTAGTTGCAAAAGAGAGGGTGCTTAAAATCATTTCAAATATTGAGCGCTTGCGTTAAAAAAAGAAAAACGGGAAAAAACAGTAAATCTTTAATTATGTATTGTTAGCATCATTAAAACTTTGTCAAACACTCGCTATTCTGTAAATAAGCTAATAATTTTTATCTTTTTTTAAATTTTAATATCCTTTTTAACTGTTTGGCGAGCTATAATTTTTGTTCACTGAAACTTATTACTATTTTTTTTTCTAAATTGTTTTATTTTAAAACTTTGAGTAATCCTACTTCTAAATTGTACACGTAAATTGAAATTTTCACACCATTAAATTTTCCATAAAATATTTCTTATATTGTCAAGTTTAATAAATAAAAATTTTATCAAACCATTTAGTTTCTTTAATTTAGTGCAAGGCCAATTTTTAACAATCATTAAAATTCATATTTGAAATAATTTTTATAATAATTTCAATAGTTAAAAAAACAAATCTTACATCGTCTCATGTACTCATCGGGAGTTATGAAAGGTACGATATTAGCTAAATGCGAAAATTTGTAAGACGCATGAATGACCGGATGGAATTTTTGATTGGTGCGAGCCATCTCTGTCAAAGTTTGCGCTACTTTTTCAACAACCTCGCTGAAATCATCAAAAATAATGAATTTATTATTTTTACATGAAGAAATATTTATTATCGTCCTATAAAATATATCGTAAAATTAAATTTGTTAAAAAAATAACATATTGTTTTACCTTCTTGCTGCAACGACAGCTCGTGGCTCGGCAATCCACGTGCAAGTTTTGTTAACCGAAAGCGGGAAAAACTGGCCGTCTGGACAAAGCAGACTAAATCCTTCCGTTGATAATTCCTATAAAAAAATATTTTTTTATAATTTAATTAAAATATATAATCTTTCAAATGAATAGCAAATTTATTTGTTGAATTGTAAACAAATTATGAATTGAAAACTTTAGAATTTTTATTAATTTTTTCATTAAAATACTCAATATTAAAATTCACCTCAATTTTGTACTCAATTTCAACTCTGGTTTACTTAACATGTATAAACATCTTACAACTACTTAAAAGAAAAATTTACCGAAAAGTATGGCAGGGCATCGGTTCTGCTGACCCAGGCAACATCGCCGACGTTTTCGCGCAAACATAATAACGCGCCTTGCATTCCATAATATTTGTCACCTTCGTAACATCCAACTGGGTTACCGCAAAGTGCGCACAAATTCTTGTACTTTGATTCTGTCGAAAACAAAATGATAATACATTTTTTACGTTATATGGTACTGTGTTAAGCAGACTGTTAAATAAGATATGAAATTTAATGTACCTTAATTTTCAGAAAAATTTTCTCATGAATGTTTCGATTATCAAAGTACTTTAAGCTATACGCATATTAATGTTTAATAGAATGAAATTTAATGCATAAAAATTAATATATTTCACCGTAATTTTTATGTAAAATTTAAAATAAAAATCATAAAAAATCAATGTATTTACAATATTTGTTTTTAATGCACTGTAATAAAATTTGCATTAAATTTCATATAATTTTACCGTAAATTATAATTAAATGTACTAATTTTTTTTGCAAATCAACTTTAAAATCATATTTATGAACATTAATTTTCAAGTTATATACTTTTTCATCACTTTAATGATCAAAATGCATTCATTTTCATTTCGTTAAAAATTTTATTAAATTTCGTGTCTACTTTCAACAGTGAGGATATAAAACGAATTTTGTATAAATTTAAATTTACTTAAAATCCCATCATAAGCAGCATCGAGTGACCAGGGCCCAGCGATGCAAGCCGATCCAAAATGATGCGAAAGATCGGCAATACGATTTTCCAATAAAGTTTTCTTAGTATCGCAGTCCTTGCTTACTAGCCATCTTTCAAAGTACTATAAAAAATTAAAATGACAAAAAACATCATAACGATAAAAAAAATTGTTTTATTTAGTTTTTTTTTGTTTATTCAAATATTTGTTAATACTTGCAGATGTGTAATGATAATTATAGTTCGGAGTATAGCCCATTTCGAATCCAAGATAACAAAGTCTTTTGTCCTTTGTAATCCACATATTGTCAAACTTATTTTTAACTAAAGCAATCATTTCAACGCCAAACTGAGGTTTAGCTGAAAATTCAATATTTGATAAGCAAATTATTGTTTAGTTAATAAAACTTTAATTTTTCTTAAAATTTATTAAAAAGCTAATAATGATTGTTATTTCGGTAATGTTCAAACTCATCAAAAAATAATGAAAATTATGGAATTTTATTTTTAAATTTAACGATAATAATCTTGCTTTTAATCATTACAAAATTAATGTATTTATTGATTTTATTAGATAATCTCCATTAAAAAATGTTTTTAAAATTTCTTTAAAATTTCAATTGAGTCAATATAAAAAATAAGCTTTGAAATCCATGTAACACATTATTTAATAATTTACGCAAACAAAAAATAAAGATAAATAAAATATTAATAAGTAGAAAAAGAAAACTAACTTTCAGCAAAAAGTTTTAGCTCATGCGTTATTTGAACATTAATGTTATCAATGACGTTCATCGTTGCGACCGACAGATCTTCAGGTTCTAAAACGGTAAAATCAGCCTGTCCAGTTGATAACATGCGGAGGCATGACATGCTGTAAAATAAAAATAACAAAATTATTGTTACGCTTTTCTTTTATTGCACGAGCACTAACGATAAAAAAAAAAGAAAAAAAATGAGGAACCGTTGAATGAGTCACTGGTAAATAAATGTTTGAAATAATGAAAATAATAAAATAATGTTTACCGATCGTCAGTGATTATACAATTGATTTCATCTGACTTTTCTTTCAGTTCCCTGCACGAACGTTTCAAGGCGTCGTTGGTTCTTGATAATTTTTTGTCTGTCGCGCAGAATTTTACTGTATTAACAGAAAAAATAATTTTTTATTTCATTATTATTACAAATTTTTGCGTATCTTCGTTAAAATATTTTTATGAAGCATAAAATTAATATTTTTTAAAAATATGTTTAGTTTTATGAATCCTAATAAACATTTTCAAGAAATCTTCAGGAAAAATCTTCAATTTCCTGGTTTTATAAAATATATTGTTATCGATTCAAATAATTTATTTTAAAAAAAGTACTTGTTTTATAAAATACGCATAAAACAATAATAAGTAAAAGATTGGAAATCCATGATATTTGTGAAATAAATTATTGTACATTCAAACAAAATAATAATAACAATAATTATAATAGCATTACACTAAACCTAGAAAAAAATCAAATGTTATCAAAATCGAATTAAAATTTTGAACAGTGACTTTTAATGCAAAGATTTAGAGTAAATTAGTATCCATCATAAAATAATAAATCATATTACATAATTTTACTTAAAAAAATCAACAACCACTCATTATCTTCATTCTATTAAATAATCAACTTTTATTGGTCTTAATTACCATGACAATCTTTTTGTTACTCTGTATCATACGCACTGTCTATTTAAATTACGCTGAAAAATATCATTGACTACGTAATAATGCTCCGATTAACATTTTCCGAGCGTATAATCATACACCGATACGTAATTTCATTACGAATGACGAATGTTATTTCTTGCGGAGAAAGTTCACTAGTTAGATTTCAATTAGCTTTTATTTTTAAAATTATTTACAGTTATGAGATTAATAAATATAGAATTGGATTTATGCATATCTAAATAACGCTCGTTAATTTGTTTTCAAAAAAAAAAGGAAAACATCTTTGCTTTGACAATTTATCTTGTAAAGCAGAAGTTTTTGTTTTTTCAAAATAATTGTACCACTTGTATTTTTATAATATTTCATATCGTGTTATTAAAAATCATTGAAATATGCGCTAAAAGACCGTTAATCATTAAATAATAATGTTGTTATTGAATTTTGAAAATCAAGAATAAATCAATCAAATGATTGATAGAACACGCATCCATTTAAAAAATTTATTTTCAATTTGTATATATTCTAATATTTTCCTTAAGAATTGATTCACCATTGTAGATAAAGGATATTTCGCAGGACTGAAAGTCACGCGCTATTTGGACTTATAAAATTTTTGTTATTTAATAGAACAATTTAACTTTTTCCAATAACTAATGGCTAATTGTTCTTAAGATTGTAAATAAAAAGATTAACATTTTTATACAAATAAATAAATTTAAAAACGGTAAAACTATTAATAGAAAAACGTATCTATTTGATAATCCAAAGACAACAATATATAAAACAAAAAAAGCAAACAAGGAAATTGTTTAACAAGAAAACGAATATTTTTTCCTCAAAGAATTATAAATAGTAGTACATCCAACAACAACATAAAGTTCGTCGACACATAAAGAAGAAAAAAGAAAAATTAAATTCGCTAGCCTTGATATCTTACACATAAAAAAAAAAAAACTTATTCTCGCTCAAACAAAGTCAAGAGGTACGAGGATGATTTGAATCGTCGAAAAGTTTAAAAACAAGCAATAAAAAAAATAATCTCATCCATCAGGATCGTAAAAAAAACTAAGTAGCGATCTGTCATTATTTAATTAACGATTCTTCGAAACCGAAAAAAATAAATATGTAAAGCAATTGTAAACTACATTACGCGATCCTGTGATTCCCCGGTCGTTTATTAACCAACATTTATACATCATAAAAATACGTGTAAATGCAACGCACACACGTGCCGACAAAAGAGCCTCGAAAATCCAGTTTTTAATCTTCTCCGAAGAGTTGCAAAATAACAAAAATAATATTGAAGAAAAAAATTGTGTAAATGTGTTTTAGCCATAAGCTCAGGCCAGTCGAGAGAAGAGCATGGTACTGTCAAGGCTAAGGAAGAGGAAAAGCAAAAGTTGACTCATTTTACTGTGCGCGCTGGCGAGTATTGAAGATTCACTTTTTACGCATACTTCGTGTCCCTTTAATTTTTCTATTATTTTATTTGCTTGATTTAATTTTTGTTTTCCAGGAAAGTTCCTAATTTAGTTTACAAAAAATTTAACAATAGCAACATGGAATTTTTATCGGGCTTTTGATGCTCATACAAAAAATTTGAATTTAAGAGTGTATTGACACAAGTGATTTTGTACTATCGTACATGAAAATGAAGTTATTATCTTTGCCATAGCCTTGAGCAAAGTAAGATGTTACCTAGTAATTTACGACGTTTAAACAAGGTTGTTTATTTGGGAATTTTGATTTTAAGGTGAAAGTTGTGGTTAACATTTAATTAAACTTTGATTTGTTAATCATACGAATTATTGCGTTTTTTGTTTGATCAATCAAAAAAATAAATAAATCAGTTCCAATAACGTCAATCCTTAATTTTTTGTACGAGCGGAATTAAAATGAAAAAAGTTTAATCTTCGATGAAATTGAAATTCATGCTGTTTCAAAATGTTGTGTGTACGATCATGGTCATCATTAGAGTTTTTTTTATTCTCAACATAAAAAACTTCAAAATTTCTTAGAATTAATCAATCATATTTTTATTGGGATTTCCAATTCTTTAAATTTACGTAGAACGTCTGCTCACCTGTGTTTGTGGGTATGAATTCAAAGTGATTTTTTAAACTTATAAAATTATAATTTTAATATATATAATTATTAATTACATAATTATCATTTTAATATATAAATTATTAAATATAAAGTACTCTTAATTTTCATTAATTTTTAAATTTTTATAGATTAATAAACTCGAACCTGTTATTACCTGTGCTCAAAATTTTTTTACTTTTTTTTAAATTTACCAATAATTTAACCTTCAATAGATCTTATATCAATTAAAAAATAATTAGAAAATTTCTTATAATTTTTAAATATTCTTAAATTTTTCAAATAAATTCAATTAATTATATTATATCGATAATATAATTAGCTAATGTTTATTTAATTTATAATTTAATTTTAAAACCATTAAATAAGACAGAAGCAAACTTATTATTTTTTAATAACTACTAAAACGGTAATGGCAATAATAAAAACATAAAACATTGAGTTTTTTTTAAACGTAGAGTAAAAAAAGATAATAATTTTATGAACAACTACTTTATTCATAAATAATCTAATAATAAGTAAAAAATTTATACGTACGTGGAGTAGCTTGAACAGCATGTTGCAAGATCACCAAATTTAAAAGTGCAACGATCGACCACAAATATTTACTATCCATAATCATTATTTATAATTATTAAATTAAACTTACTTTTATGATTAAGATAGATTAAAATTAAATTAAATTAATATAATTCGCGGAAGAAAGTTTATTTACACGTGAAAATGTTCTTCCTCTACTTATACACTTTCACTTTCATTTCTATTACTCAATAAATAGACTTTTTCCTATTACAAAAACATTTCGTTTATTTTGTTTTTTCAAAAAAACGAAAAACAAATTTTTAAAGTAGAAAACTTAATTTATTACTTAAAGTAAAAATCAAATTTGAAAAATACTGCGTCAGTTTTTGAATGTGGACGGTAAGCGACTAACTTGAGGATCGTGTCTATATAAAGTTTCCCCGGTGTACTAATATTTAAAAAAGAGAAGCGCGCACATAGAGAGAACCGTGCAAGTGGCTATATACCGCACTGCAAAAAACTAACACTAACGCCGCTCGCATAACCAATATTATATACATATCGGCTATATCAATTTACTTTCTAGTGGGGAGAAGAGAACTTAAAAAATATGAATTTCTGAGTAGTTTTAAAGCTTTTTTTTTTCTTCTCTGCTGGAAATTAGTTTCGATTAAGCGTAGATGTACGCTGATATCAGAAATTATATCCGTATAATGAAGAATATGCATGGATATATGTGAAAATTGTGTGTAACGAAGGCATTTGTACAATACAGCTGTTGACACCTGTTGTTTTTATGTAGCTCTTTTATTTCACTTATTGGAAAGAAAAAAAAATTTTAACTCACACACTGCAACTTTTTTATAAGCATTATAAGCTAATATTTATAATAAAAAGTTGTTTCTTATAAAATTTTAAAATAAAAAAATTTGAAAATTTATTTATTTATTTTTTGAGTTACAAGTTATATTTAAAAATTTCATTTTTCCAGCGAGAATATATTCTCTAGTATATAAAAAATTATGTTTGAATTTTTTTTAATTTTACGATCAATTTAAAATTAATTATAATCAATTATTAAAAGTGGTTTGGCTACTACAGTGGCTAATAAGTGTAATTAGCAGAGGTCTTCAGTGGCTCAGTCGGTAGAGCGATGTATTCTTAATCTCGAGGTTTCGAGTTCGAATCCCGCTCTCAGCGGCCGATTTATATAAGCACCACTGTAAATTGCATGTGCTTTCTTCACAAACTTACTGATGACCTCCGTCGCCAATCAGCAATGATACCTGAAATGCAGTGACGTTAAATAAAAAAAATTACAAAAGTTTATAATGTGACCGATAAAACTGCGAAATTTATTTTGTACAAATTAAAAATTAGTTTTGATTAAATTGGTAATGAACTTAATATTTACTTTCTTCAAACAGTTAATCAAATAAGTGTTTAATGAAATAAAATTTGGTGGACATAAAAAAAATTTTTAAATTTTTGCTTCAACTTTCAAAACATTGGTATAGAAGTATATTTACACAAATATGATTTGAAATTTGAACAAATATAATTCTTTATAAAATGCAATTTTACATCAACTTCAATACAAATATCCATATCCTCCCATTTGATTTTGCTTATAAAAGTACTTTAATGATTTTAATGAGATAACAGGAGAATCCAAAGACGTAATCCAAAAAAATGAACAATACATATATTCTACATATACTTGTACAGCCAGATTTTATTTATTATTTTTTAATTCAAGATTAAAAAATGCCAGACGAAGATGGAAATTGAATTTGAAATCTTTTGCTCAATTTTATTCCAAGGAGAAAATAATTGTAAAGACAAGCCATCGATCACTTTTTATTATATTGTATTGAAAACGTGTAATTGATGTGACGTTGAGTAGTAAAAATAAATGTGACTTTTTATTTATTCAGTGTATTCAATTTTTCTTTTAGCCAGGTAAACTTGTGTACCAGGCGATACAGCTCTATGCTGATTGCGTAAAAAAATATATGCGTTGTTAATATAAATAAATTAATATAATTTTATTATTTTTACATATTCATCGATGTAGCATTATATAGATATTTAATAAACTGCAATATTCACAGTTCCAAAATCGATTGGTAATGATTTTCGATAAATTCTAAACCAAAAAATCATGCTGAATAATTCAAATAAAATTATTGTTCAAAACAGTATTATTCATATACTGTTTAAATAAAACGTTCGATTGAGATTATTACGAACATCACAGGATAAAGAAAAGCCCATGCTCTAAATTTATAAAACGTGTATTATTTTTAACTAATAAAAAAATAATCAAAATATCATTACCGTAAAGGACGTAGTTCCTGATCAGGGCGTAATTTCTGATCATTATTTATTATAAATCATAATCTATAAGATTTTAGTAGGAAAAACTTTTTTTTAATTTATGAGAAAAAATAGATTGAGCGTAAGAAATGCTTCGTTTGTGTGAAAAAGAAATATACTTTTACTTTTTTACATGTAAATATGTGATCAGAAATACTTCCTAAGTGATTAGAAATTACGTCCTTCACGGTATTTATAAAATAATTAAAAATACCAATACTTTGGTATCCAGCGAAATGGGCACTAGAATCCTTCAAACCCGCAGATATTTTGAAAGTGAAATTCTTATTAATCGCTGCGGAAACTGTATTAGCCTCATTTTTTTATTCACCGTTAATTTTATAATCGATTTAATTCCTAATCTATGCATAAACAAATTTAATGTTAATTTTTAATATACGCTTATGGAAATTTATTTCCATATTAAAGCATTTCATAATGAATTAAATTATTTAATAAGATTTATATAAAGCTTTTATTTATTTGATAGAAAGATATATTTATAAATAAAATATTGATCAATTCATCATTACATCAAATTAAGCGTCAAAATTTTACTAATTTTTAATTGTCTTATTTTGTTTTTAATTAAACTGCGTTGTGTCAAATCCAAGAGTCAGTGTCACTACACCACCTTCCTCTACTATTATTATATTCAAATAAATACCCTGTGCAAATAATAAAAATACAATGTTGTAGTCAATGAAAATACAATGATAGTGAAAATTGCTTGTCCATCATTGGCCCTATTGTTTAAAACTCGACAAGATATTTTTGAAAATTCAATATTTTCTTTATACTTATTATACTGAATGCCGAATTCCGTTCTTTCCAATTTCATTGTTGTAGCCTTCACGTAAAATAACAATATTTTAATTATTAACATTTAATAAGATAAAGATTGTTAATCACAACAAAGGTAATTCGATTGATTATTAAAGTTTACTCACAGGAAAAATGACATCAAGTTGGCCTTCGTATGATCCGTACATCTGAAACATTGGCGTTTCTCTGTCATAAGTTCTGCCAAAATAATGATTTAATGATAAAAACATTAAATACATATCGTCCTCTCTGACTTTGGTTACATTTTTATGTACTACAATCTGGAAAATTCATAAATTTATATAAAAAGAATATTAGTCCGTGTATAAGCAGTCAATCTTACCGAGCCTAAAGAAACTTTTGTTAAATAACGTGAATGATTCGTTGAGCTTAATATTTTATACTTCATGTTAAAAACACTTCTATCTAGAAAAAACGTATGTATCTATATAGTTTAATTAAAAGTTAGATTAAAAAATAAGAATAAAAATTTTTTAATATTTTTACTTGACAAGTAAGCCTTTGCTGCGCTCACGTTCACAAATGCAACATCTGCACCGTCCATTAAACATTTAAAAGTTTTTTCTTCAAATCCTAGTTTCGTTCCTACATAATAAACGTAATATAGTTACGTATATTATTTTTTAAAAAATAAAATTTAATTACCATTATTATTACTGCATAACGAGTGTAAATTTTTTGGAAATTTGTAATCCTTTGGATTAAGACCTAAAACACAACTATTTTTGAAAAAATTTGAAATAACACTTATATCTGAACAATTCCATTTAGCGGATTCATTTCTTAATATTGCGAGGAAAGAATTCCATCCTAAAAGTAAAAAAAGTATGTTATTCTATATTATTCATAGATAGAATTCAAAGTAATACAATTTTATTTTATTAAATATTTAAACATACCGATACTTTGATAGCCGGTAAAACAAGCATTGGAGCCCTTTAAATCAGCAAAGGTCTTAAATGTGGAATTCTTATTAACTATTGCAGCAACATGATTGGCCTCACTTTTTTTATTAGCCATTAATTCTATGATCGATTTAACCCCTAATCTAAATTAAATAAATTATTTTCATTCAATTATAGATTAATCATTATCTAAATGAATAATACCGAAATATTTCTATTTTATTAGAGTCTAAATAGATATCTAAACATTAATTATTTCAAAAATTACATTATATGTATTAAGATTATATGTACACATAGAATATAATAATAATATTGTAATTGGGGAAGACGTTTTTTTTATAATTATGATTCTTTACCATGATCCTTACATTTCCTCATGATCCTATATAATCCTTACATTCTCCGTGTACATAATGTACACGGAGAAAATTTTTCCATCAAAATTACGGTGACGACTACTAACATCGAGTGTCATCGTAAAATATTATGAAAAATTATGAGACATCGACGTCACAGTAAAAATTATTAAAATTCTGTATAATTTTTACGGTAACGTCTACTAATTTTGAAAATGATGTGAAAAAAACTTACATTTGGTCCGCTTATCAAGTTAATAAAGTGACCATTATTATTTAGGATACAATTTTTAAAAAACTAATCCTGTCAATAGTCTTATTAATTGAAATATTTTCGATACATAATATCGGAATTTCAAACAATAAATATTCTTACTTTTCAATCCCATAAGCTTCGTTAGGTTGAGTTACAAAGACATCACATATTCCTGTACTGATTGCCCGAATACATTCTGTTCTATTTGGCTTTTTTATACAAGAAAAAGTCGGTTTTAGTTTTAAAGCATCCGATGCTTTTTGAAGAGATTTACATTTTCGTTCTTCCAAAGCAGATGAGACACACCATCTGATGTTTCTATCTGTACGACAGGTAGACCGCGCTTTTATTGATGCGCTATAATAACCTGGAACTTTTTTGTGGGCTATGATTTTAATGTGAATTTATTTTTTTTAATTTATATTAATTGGGTTAAATAATTTGCATTTACTTTATTAATTTAGTTATTAATTTTTCTCTAATTTTTCTAAGTATTTTTATTTTACTTTTTAGAAATATGTAAGCTTTTGCTTGATGCACACATGACCTAATCAATACTAAATAAAATTAATTAAATTTAAATAAAAAAATTCTTTATGCTAATATTTAATCCAATTAATAACTAATTTGAATTATTTGAGATCTTAAAGTATGTTTTTACAATTTAAAAGATAATCCTTTATATTCGATTTTCGTTCGACTTTTTCCAGATATGAAAATTTATAAGAGGAGTGTATAACTTTATGGAAATCAACACCTTCTGCATCTTTATCAGTCACCTTGTCATAAACAATATCAGCAATGTTTCTAGAAAAATTTTAACATAAATCTTGAATTCTTGCAAAAGCATATAGTTTTGTCATTTTTTAAAAATTAAAACGTACTTGTTAGCAACTATAACAGGACGTGGATCTGTTATCCAAGTACAAGTTTTGTTTGTGTTAGCGTCCGTTAAACTTTTGAATGTTCCATCGGGACATAGAAGGGTGTAACCAGAAGATGCTAGTTTCTGTACATAAGATAATGCGAGAATCAGATTACTAAAAATATCAAGAGGTTTCTTTAGCCAATTTATTATAAATTAAAATTAGCATTGCTATTATATGACAGTAATAACAAATTAATATCATTAGATAATTTGATAATCAAAGTTTGCAAATGCTATAAGTTTTGAAAATATAATTCGAACGTACAGAAAAATACTTCATTGCGTCAGATCTACTGAGCCAAGCTACATCTCCTATTCCACGACTCAAACATTCTAAGGCTCCATTGATACCGTAATATCGGTCAGTTTCACTGCAAACTGGAGGATCGCTACATAGCGCGCAAAGATTTTTATACTTTGTTTCTGAAAATCAATCAGTTTTTAATGTAATAAATATGCATAGTACAGAATGTTTTATGAAAGATTTAAAAATTAGATTGTGTTTTGATAAATTATGTAAAAATACATTTTATCGTGTGTTACCAGTAATTATTAATGGTCTTTCTAAAATTTGGATACACTATTAAAAAAACAGTAATAATTTAATGCATTATTAGCATAAAAATTAATAATTTTACTGTAAGTTTACTGTACAATTGTATAAAATAAGTAAAAATAGAAATTTCAATAATGCAGAATTTAATTTTTTTAACAGTGTACACATTGCTTATAATACATTTTTTTAAGTTTAACAAAATTTCTTTCATATATCTCAACGTATAGACTGCAAACCTATATTAAAAATACAAGGGGTTAAAGTACTCAATATAAATTATATATAGGATTGTAATATTATACGAGATAACAACATGGACTTGTATTAGTCTGGTAATGATGTTAGGAATAAAGAGTCAGGAAATTGATATTACTATGCGTGCGTTTATGTTTCGCGTGTAAAATAAAGAAAAATGTATATACTAACTTAATTCAGCGTCAATTTTACGATCTAGCGACCACAAACCAGCAATACATGCTGATTCGAAATTTTCAGCTAAGCTCGATATTCGATTTTCCAAATAAGTCATTTTCGAATTACAATTTTGAGGAAATAACCAACTTTCGAAATACTGTAATAATTTCTTACATTAATCATATTATATTAAACTTTCATGTTATATTATGGTTTTTTTTTTTATATATTTGTTATGATACTCACGGATGTATAATGGTAATCGAAACGTGCGGCAGAATTAAATTCAAATCCTGCATAACAAAGTTTTTTTCCTTTTATTGTCCAAGAATTGTTGAAATTACTTTTTACAATTGCTACCATTTCAATATCTCGCTGCGGCAATGCTGTAATAGAATTTTAAATTTTAATATTCCATAAAGGAAAAATATATTAATCAAGAGAATGTGAAGTGACAAATTGTATTATTAAAAGATAGTTGTCGATACTGCAGTTTTTTAAGTTAATATTTCAAAATTTCTCAAAGTAAGAGTTGTGGTATACTTCTTTTAAGGTAAGATTTAAATATTTAAAAAAATGTTGCATCGATATCGTATCTTTTTAAGGTATATACTATGAAACTCTAAATAATTCCTATCTTATCAGTATAACATTTTTGAAGGAGAGATAAAGTTCAATAAAATTTCTACCTTACCCACTAACAAATTTAGTATAACGATTTTAGAAGAAAAAAACTCTATGATACATTTATTGTATTGCTTATAAATATTATTTTATTAAATTTTCAGAAGAATTTTCATTGACAAATATTTTTTATTTTTGTTTAAATAAATGAAAATATGATACCAATGACAATAAAATAATGTAAGTATAAGTAAATAAAATTACCAACATTTATCAAACTTTTTAAGTTGATGAGTTACGATTAAGTTTGTCTCATTAAAAGCTTTAAAATCTTCTGGTTCAGCAACCATGAAGTCAACTTTTCCTGTTGTCAATAATTCAAAACAACCAAATCTAAAACAGAAAGAACAAATTTTTCCGATGCATTTTAAATAAATTTTTAATCATTGACTAAGCAGATACATGAAAATTTTACAGATTCATTGAATTTATTAAAAAATTCCATAGTTAATCTCTAGTAAAAATGCCGTTTTTTTTTGGGTTATAACCATTTCATATGGATAAATTTCTAACGAGGAATAAAATGATTAATTACCTGTCTGTTGCTGTGACACACTGTATGGCATGATGTTTAGTGTATAAATTAGCACATGCATGACCAAGTCCTGTGGTACCATTTATTGTCTTATGCGGTACGCAATATCTTACTTAAAAATTTAAAAAAAAAATAAAACAAATTTATATCTATACATAAAAGTGATACAGTTACATAAATAATTTATTTACGTGTACTAGCTTCCGTCAAACACAATACCCAGAAAATTTTACAAAAAAATAGAAAATAATCCTTTGTTTTCCACATTTTTTAAAAATTTATTTAAAAATATAGAATCACTTTAAAACGCATGAATTTTCTTCACTAAATATATTGATGGCAAAATTTTTAGCTCAGCATTTGAAAAATAAGAATTATTATCATTTTCTAATAAAATTTTAACATTAACTATGAATAAATAGAATTAATAGTTTACTTGTCACGTTTTCATGTATCATACATGAACGAAAAAAGTTTAACCAATTCTGATTTTTACACTCTAAAAAGAAGGTACACAATCAAATATTTAGTTAAAATTAATGAAAAAAATGAAATTAAAATAAAATAAAATAAATTATAAATTCAAATGAACTAAAAATTTTTTGTAAAATTATGATGGATAAATTTTAGTGTAAAATCATTATCGAATCTTTTTCGGTGTGATATTTATAAATTTATTTCATATTTGCGATACTTACACTTTTTACATTTAAAATTAAATTCCATAAGTTTCATGAGAAAACTTTGAATGTTGGTTTGGCTAATTTTTTCAAGCAATTACTAGTTAATTTAATTTAATTTATTGTAATGTTTATATATAAGCATATTTAGCTAAAAATTATTTTATAAACCTAAAACCCATCGACAATAAAATTTTCGCTTGGGATACAAAATAAATTAAAAAACCTGAAAGGTGCAAGGGCGCTTGACACAAAAATAGCAGGTAATTCGTAATAAATCCGCTTTGACCTGCATGTTGTAAAATAATAAAGAACCAGCTTAAAACGTTTTCTGATCTACAGGGACCAAATCGTTCTTTTGTATCCTAACGTAAACGTATGCATAATTATTCAGGTAACTTAAACCATAAACTGTACAGTATTCAGGTATTTTTAGCATAGAAAAATAAATGGACAAGTACACTGTTTTCTTTTTGCCTCGTCTTATTGAAATTTACAAATAAATTTGTAAAGATTTTATAATAAAACTTTCAACACAAAAATTTATGAATATGTAAATTTAATATAATATGTAAATTTTACGAATTAATGTGTTAAATTAAAAAATTTTATTTTCATATACCAAATATTGTCGAATGTTCATAAAAAAAATTTTTTTGACAAATCGTGCAAAATTTTTTAAAGTATTGTAAATTTGAATAAGTTTTAAGATGAATTCAAGATAAATTGTACGTGTCCGTATTAAACGTACTGTTAATAAAGCTTGTTATGAAAATTTCACATATACGAATAATTGTATTAATGTGTGATTGTTTGTATTAGCTATACTTCTATTTATTTTTTGCATACATGGCGCACCATTAATCACTGGCAAAATTATAGCACAAAAAATAATTGTCATTTTACGTTGAAGAAACACAGAAAAAAGATTCTCCAGATATTAGATTACAGCAAATAAAAAAATTTTGTTAAATTTTGGACAAGTAAAATTTTTACCTTGGGCCAATAAATTAGCAGACTTTTGTTATATGTCCACCAAAACTTTGGTCGCTACCCCCTTGTCGAAATCATTCTAATTAGCGCCTATATTTAATGTCTTGTAAAAATGAATTTTATGTTAATTATTAGCTTATAACAATTTTAAATGGGTAAAATTCTACAATATAGTTGTAGCTGTAAAAAAATTTCGATTTATTTTCAAATGATTAATCCACTTTGGTTGTAGTAAAAAAATATTTTGTTGCTATACCGTCAAAGCTAAAGTATTTTTTTCGTTCAAAGCAAGTACTTGAGATTCTGGAACCATATTATTTGGTTTATCAATTGCGATATAAAATACTCATAATTAGAAGAAAATTTTTTATGAAACTCCAACGCAACCAAATCAGTTTAAAAGAGATTGGCTAAAATCAGTTATTCATCAAATAACATTGAGTTCTACGGTGGATCAGTAGGTGGAGCAATGGATTCATAATCCTACGGTTCTTTTCAATGAATAATTTTGCAAATCCGCAAATGTAGGAAAATCTTTAAAGTCAGGTAAATTTACCACAAAGCTCTACAATACCTTTGCTTTACCTAGAGCAAAGAAAATAAAATTGACCGATCGGAATCGTCTAAGATGGCATTTTTCAATACCTTGTCATGAATTTGGAAAAGGTAAGTGCAGGTAAAAATTGTTAGACCGCTCGATAGACCTGCAGTTTTCAATTTAATATTCATACTGCAAAGTCTGTCAGTCTGAACAGAACGTCCGACCAGAAAAGTTCTTGGTGCTGGTTACTTCAATAATATCAGTCCATCTCAGTATATTTTTTGGAAGATTCAAACAGTCATCGTAGCGTTCAATCGCATAACACTCATAAGATTTTAGGAAACTCGATTCTATAACGAAATCAAACATGTACGTTCGAAATTTGGATAACATACACGCTTTAATAGATCTACATGAAAAGCATCTTAAAGATGTCACAGATATGCTGATAAAAGCGGTGCAAATCATCGATGAATTGCAAACTGATTTGAACAACGATGAGGCTCGATTGCGACAATTAAAACAGCTGGAAGAAACTTTACGAATCGAACGTGAAGCCACAGCTCCGCCAACATCTCCGCCAACATCTGCAGAGGAAAAAGTTCATGCTACTAACGTTTAGAACTTGCAATAGAAGTGCTTTTATATTCGTGTATATTTTTAAGTTTCCTATTTTTTTTTGTGAAATTTTAAAAATGTTGTGTCTAACTGACACATAATTTAATATTAAATTTTAAAAATAAATTATATATTTGATTTTTAAAAAATTATTTTTATGCAAAGATAAATTAATTTTATGAAGATTACGAAATTGCTACTGGAAATGTAAATTCTGCACAAAAAATTTTTTCCATACAAATATAACTTATTTCTAAAAGATGCGCTAACAGTAAATAAGTATATAACTGATTTTAACGTTTAATAAATGGACCTAAATTAACGAATTTTTTGTCAATGAGTTTTAAAATTTTATTCATAAAAAACACTATAGTTTTCAACCAAATATATTATTAACAGCGATTTTTAAAAATTTCAAATAAATTTTACAATGAGTAAATGATGAACCGATCACCATTTAATTTTTCAATTTCAATTTTTGTAATTAGACATTTTTATGTCAAAAACTTTTGTATTAAAATTTTACAGATATAAGTACGTAATATTAACATAAAATTTTCTATAAAATTTTTATATATTGTTAAACACCGATAATTTTTGTCAAATTTGCATGCAATAATTATTTATAAATTTTGAACTTTGCGTCTTATCTAAAATACTTTTGTGTGTCAAAATAAAAAAAATTTTTTATTATATATATATAAGTTTAATAAATTTTATTATTATTATACAAAACTTTAAACATTAAATATTTGTAACCAAATTCATTCTTAATATATCAATAAACTAAAATAAATATAAAAAATCATAAATTTTTCATTTCTACCATATTCATTATTTATCACATCTCACGCTAATCCAAATCCATTACATAAAAATCCAACAATAAAAACTTAAAATCCTAAACAAAACATCATAATCCAACGCATATAAAAGATGAATAAAATCGAATCAAAGCCGACCGCCTAACATATTCCCATCCATCAAAGCGTACGCTGAATACAACAATCATACTTTTTACAGCGTACACGCATATGCGTTTATTCGAGCCTTTTAATACTATATATCTAAAAATATATACAAAGAGCAGCCGGTACTTTTTGATCGTTCGGCTTGTCTCGTCATCGGTCGGTCATGTTCGTGCCAAAGCGTGGGTTTCCTGGTGTGGCTATTTTATATGTACATGCTCTCTCTTCTATTAGTCTTAATTCTTGCATGTATAAGACAACTAGTTTTTAGCGTTGCAAAATGTTTTAGCGGAGACTAGATGTCATACTACTTAATGTCTCTGGCTTATTGTGATCGTTTAATTGTTCGAAGGTTTTGTTAATAAGTTATACAGTGTAATTTTTTTTCCGGTGAGTTGGGCTTTTTGAATTTTTAATGATTTTCTTTCTGCTTTTTCAATAAAAAATGCAGGTTGAATAAATGAGATTAATTGAAAAAAATTTTTGGACTGAGAAAGATATCATTAAAAGTTTTGGATGTGATGTGACGAATGATTTAATCGGTTTTTAGGGAGGGAAATGTGAACGAAAGAATACTAAAGGTTTGCTCGAACGTAGTGGTATACTTATGCTGCACAAAAAAAATAAATTTTGATATACAAAATAATCAGCTGATTAGTTTTTTTTTTCTCGTGTAAAGTTAATCTTGTATAAAATTTAATCTTGAAAAATATTTAATATTTATTAACAAAATATTTTATTTTAACGATAAGTATTTAAAATTATATTTTATCGTGAATTTATAATTATTTAATATTATTTATTTTTAATTTTTGGATAACTAAAAGTAAATTACAAATTTTACTTATATTAACATTTCATTAAAAAATTATTCCATCAACTCAATATTGCTGCAATACTTTGGATATTTTTATGAATAAGGAGCAATTTAAAGGAAAACCAGTAGGTTTTTATTTTTTTCTTATACACTTTTATATTTCTTATTGCAATTTGAAATGAGGCCACGCTTAAAAAAAAAAGAAGTAACGGTTTAAAGACAAGTTATTAAAGTTACAAAGCTCCTTATTACAGTAAATACGACTGATACATGTGAATTAACTTTTGATCATTTGAATTTCAAATTTCCTTCAGTTTTATAACGTCTGCAACTGGTAGTATGATTCATGCTCTTCTATTTTTTTGTCATTTAATTTTAGATTTTTTCTGTTATAAACTTTTTTTTGTAATCGTTTATCAATTGAAAGAGTATGAGAAAATGTAAATGGTGATAAATGAATGATATAAAACTGCACAATATGCTATTCGTAGTTAAAAACGAACAATTTATTAAATAAATAGTGTATTTAAATAAAATACATTAATAATTGAAGAAAAAAAATTTCTTTTAGTTACTTTTCATTTATATAAACAATAACCTTTTAATAAAATATTTTTTTTAAACATTTCAACGAGACGACGAGAAGTCGCATATAAAGATTTCCCATTGTCTTTAAATAATTAAAAATTTCTAACAACAAAGTTTTTCGTCAAATATTTGGCAAAAATCCAAGTTAGCGTGTATAACGATATCTCTATTTTTACATGATAAAACGTCAACGCTTAGATGCTGCGTTATCGAAAAATTATCAATGAATTCCTTTTTTTAAGTTTTGAAAATTATATTTGCATGAATATGCCGATTTTACGATCAATATATGAAATAAAATATCGATAAATTATATTTAAATAAGCTTTAAAAGTATTGTACATAAATAAATCTTCAAATTAAAAATTAGTCAAGCAGTAAAGTTGAAAGATTACTTTCACACATGAAGAGATAAAAATCCTTTAGTTAAGAATAGCGAAACTAATTAACATTTCCATAATACACAGTTGAATTACTTAAGTATTATTTTTTGTTGAAAAGATTTTTTTTAATGACATTTTAAACGAGCTTTTCTTGCGCAACATTTTCTTTTTTTTTTTAAATTATTTAAATTCATCGAGTATTTTTTAAGTTTCACTTAAAACGAATTGAAAAAATGTGTTGCAGACGCGAGTTAACCAGACGTTTGTTTGCCAACTGCGCAAAAGATAACGTTTAGTATTATAATCTGAAAATTTTCTTATCATCGCAAGTCCTTAGAGATCAAACCGGCTATGATCATCGACAAAAACGAAGCTAGTTTAAGGTAAGTGCTTTTGTTGAAATTCAATTAACCAATCTCAATATGATTTTTTCTTTTATATTTAAGAATGATATTAAATTAATAATTTAATGATAAATGATGAGTAAAATTTTATAAATATACCACTTATTGATCAATTTAAATAGTTAAATCATTCATAAATATTTTATAAATAGATTTTTTCTTTATTAGTTCATATATTGTCAGTATAGTATTACTCTGTTTGTTTAAAAATTTTTTCCTCATTCACTTATCAATTTCAACTATGTATTATTTTAGTCTAATAAATATTAAGTACAAGGACATAATTTATAATTTCAAACAAACAAAAATAACAATTTAATCAAAATTGTATTTTAAGCAATGCAAAAAATAGTGCTAAATCATTGTTATCTTTAACACTTTCAGTTTTAATTGCCAAAGATAATAATCATATCAGATATTACATTATCGATCGATAAAATAAGCCGAAATAAATTAAATTTATCTTTTTCACATATCCCACACAGTAATATTAATTAAAAAATATTATGAAACAAAAAAAGAAAAAATTCAAATTATTATGGCCATTATTTAATAAAAATTAAATTTTAATTTCAATCAACCTTTAATTCTGGCATTCAAACGACTTTCCACAACTAAAACAATAATCGTTATCTATAAGCCCGGTTTATAATTTTATTGATATATGTAAACATTGATTAAAATATAATAGCTTTATCTTTGAATTTTTATTGATAATAGAGACATGTCAAGACGAAATGCACAAGGTACTATTATTCATGTGGTTTTATATTTTTAAAATTTCAGGTTCAGGCGTGAAACGAACACCGTTAAGCGAATGCTGCAAAAAAGCTGATACATAGGAACTTGATTTAGTTTTTTTTTTATCTGTGAAAATTTGAAAGTGCCAGTGGAAAAGAGAAAAATGGGGAGAATTAAAATTAATCAACAACAGCTACCTGTCAAGGCTCATTTCTTCTTTTTCATGGCTGGTGAGTCAATGATTTTAAAGTCATTTATCGATATTCTATAAAATAAAAAAAGGAATAGTGATTTTTAAAATAACGTTTAGAGATATAGAGGAGAACAGGACTTATGAAATAAGATATCAATGATTTTGAGTAGTGCATTTAAAGTAAGAAATATTTATCAATATATTTAATGACAAATAAATTTCTCGGATTTTAAAATTAATCATGTAATCTAAAATAATATTATAACACTTCACGCCGGAATTAAAACTAAAATCAAAATTCTGTAAAATAATAAAATTTTTTTAAAACTGACTTTCGCAAACTTTTGACAAATCGCGCATGAATTGAATTTTCCAAATAGTTCTGTGAAAAATGTTCAAATAAAGCATATCTTCACCACCTTTTTTCCAATTAAAAAGATACTAAATAATTTTAAAATTTTTCCATGAGATTATTTGTTCCGTTTAAAATATATTATACAGAAGCATCGACTTTATTAATAGAAGCTATTTGATGGCACTTATACATTAATTGATTATAATTATTCGGAACATGTTTTATTACACAAATTTATTGGAATAATACAATCCATATCTTTGTGTACATATAAATTCTTCATTGTTTAAAAACAATTGATAATAAAAATATTCTTCTTTTTACGATTGCATATATAAATATTGTCAAGTAACTTAATCAATTTTTTACCATTTGCTTGAAATTTATTTTCGTTAAAAACCATCAGTTAAATTTTTATTGAATCGATTATAAATGAAGAACAATGATTTGATTTTCATTTAATTGATCGCGAATGAACGTTATACTAATTAATAACAATAATCGTAGCTGTTAGAAATTAAGCATAGTAATTTATAACACTCGGGGCGTAAAATAGTATATGCACCGCGTGCGCAATGTACTTTCGCACTCGTGCGAGCTTCGCTCGCTCTCGCCGCGAAAGTACATTTTACGCACTTGGTGCATAAGGTACTATTATATACAAATGATTATGAGTATGCCATCATCAATAGAATCATAATAAAAAGAATGAAAATTCAAATATAGTCTTCTTTATATCTTTTATTATCATAAATAATGAAATTTTCAATAACAAATAGTATATTATTGACCTAGGGAGTAAAAACGAAAAATGTCTTAAATCGTATGTTAAATGTCACCCGAGCCGAAGGCGAGGGTGACAAACATACGATTTAAGGGATTTTTCATTTACTCCCGTGGAGAATATACGATTTTTTTACACAGGCAGCGTACAGTGGGTACCTTACTTTTCGCTGGGAGGGAGTAAAGTACCCACTGTACGTGCCCTGTGTAAAAAAAAAACATTAAATACCGGATAATTAAAAATATAAAAATGAAAAATATTTGTTTATAGCAATGGGTCCAATATTACCATTCCTGCCGGTTTACGGTAAACAGCTTGGCGTGTCAGCGGTGGTGATGGGCAGCATAACCGCGCTTTTACCAATATTCTTTTTAATAGCCAAACCGCTATTCGGTTTACTGGTGGACCATTTTTACGTTTGGCGACGTACCATATTCGTTGGTTTGCTCAGTACCACCAGTGGCTGTTTTATACTCATGTACTTTTTGCCGAGCTTACCTGCACCGGTACTCCCTGACTCTAGTTTCGTTAATGTGTCGTGTAATGCTGGATTGGAGAGCTGTCGTTATATGGTAAATTTATATGATTACTTATTATTTTGTTTTAATGTTATAAAAATTACATGATATTGTTATAAGCAATCTTTAAAAATCCCGAGTCTCAGCTTTTAAAATATATTTGGATAAAACATTGATGAATTGAAAATTATTTTTTTGCACATAGGGCTGCCTGTGTAAAACAGAAAAACTCATAAATGCAAAAAATCAATATACGTAAATAAAATTTCATTAGCTTCATCACAGAAAATTTGCTCGAAAAATCCCAACTTAAAGTCCAATCCAAAATCCTTAAAATTTCCTCGAGCGTTTAAAAATTTTTTAAAGACTAATTGTTTATCCAGAAAATCAATGTAACAGATTCCTGCACGGATGACGGAAGATCAAGCTACTGCACCTGGCGCTGTCCAGAATCCGGCAATTTTTCCACGTCAATTTATTTCCATTCAACTCGCGAAGCTGAATTGTCAGTCAACACGTCGTGTCTCGTGAATACCAATTCCAGTAAATTAAGTAACGATTGCGCGGAAGATGATTTTTGTGATATAACTTGTGATGATACGGAGCACGAAAGCTCTTGCGTTTATGGATCAATGACGTTTTGGGGATTCGTTTTATTGATGTCGTTGGGAACTATTGGATTCAATGTGAGCAATTGCATTAGCGATTCCATTTGCTTCGATGTATTAGGTAATTTGATTTCTTTAGTTTGTTTTAATACATTTTAAGGTGATCATAAGATTTATTAATGAAGAATTTGCGATATAATACGGAGAGAAATTTCTAATTGAATTTTATCATACTTTACGATTATAGAGAGACGAACTTGCAGTATCATAAAAATTACAATACTAAATAGTAAAATTTAATTAAACATTTCTTTCTATGTAATATAACAAATTTTAGTATATTTATTAATAAAATAATAAATTTTTATATTTTTATTATTTTTATTAACATCATTATTTAAAAGTATAATAACTTTTTCTGTATGATTTTTCTCAATATGCGCAAATATCGACTTATCATGATATCGAAACTTTATTCTAATAAATATATTTACAAATAAAATATTTTCAATTTAAATTTCAAGGCGAAGGAGGACAAATGAGTTACGGACGGCAAAGGGTATGGGGTTCGATTGGTTTTGGAATAACGGCATTTATGGCTGGTTATGCAATGGATTGGTGGTCCGGCGATCACGTTGTTAAGTCATACACACCGGCATTCATACTTATTGGCACGTTCATGATAATCGATCTTCTTTGCTGTTCTAAATTGCAGGTGAAATTTTAATTTTTTCATTCTTACGGTTTTACCTACACTGTTAAAAAAAATTGAATTTTGCTTCCAGTACATTTATGAAATTTATATTTTTACTTTAAATTTCATGCACATTTACATTAAAATTACGGTAAAATTATTAAATTTCATGCACATGCTTGAAGCAAGCTTCCAGTTTTGCATTAAATTTTCATGTTTTTTTTAACAGTGTGCTTCAAGCATGTACATGAAAATTAATAATTTTACCGTAATTTTAATGTAAATGTGCATGAAATTTAAAGTAAAAATATAAATTTCATAAATGTACTGGAAGCAAAATTCAATTTTTTTAACAGTGTAGGATTAAACATTATATAGTTTCATTCTTAAATATCTTAACAATAAATTTAATTTTGTTAAAGAAATTTTTTTCAAAATTATTTTTTATACCAGTTTTTTCGAGAATAAAATTTAGTATTGGAAATAATCTGTAAATGAAAGAATTAATATGTAAAAATCGATTAAATGAGGTAAATAATATACAAATAATAACTCTGATTTTATGTCTAATAAAAAATATATTCTTTTTAAAAGCGTTGAGTTGTTTGGTTATAAATAAAACCTTGACGATTGAACTTTAGTGTGAGAGCGGTCTTGCTCGACAAACTGGTCATTTGAAAACCCTTATAATCTTTTTCTATTTCTTCTTTATGTGATCCACATGTCGGCCACTCTTTCTTTTTGACTCTCACGTCACCTTTTCTTAATTTTCTTTAACCATAATACTTTATCTACAAAGACTGCCATTGTATGATTGTTTATGAGTATCGCCAGACCCTTTTTTATTTAGATTGTGATTGTTTTACGATACTCTTGTTGAACCTAAATGCATAGGCTCTTTCTACAAACTACAACAGCTTTCAAATACTTCAAAAGGAAATCAGAAAAAAAACAAATAGTAATTTTTTAATGATTTAACGTTAAGAATTTTGTCTTGATTTTAACATAAGACTTTTATAACAAAAATTTTTCTACTGCAATATATTGATTTTAAAATATGTTTAATTTTAAAAGTCTCGATAAAATTTTAACGCGCTTACTAATAAACAATGAATTTCAGTTACCGCATATATCTGGCACGGAAAATATCATAAAAGACGTTTACAAATTGATTAGAATAAAACCAATAGCTATTTTTCTCGTTTTCGCAACCATTGCCGGAATTCTCGACAGTTTCATCGTATACTTTTTATTCTGGTAAATACTTTTTGCAATGCTTTTTAAAATAAATTTAAAAAATATCAATTAGATAATAACTTTTCTTCTTCTCAAAGGTATTTGGAAGATCTTGCAAAAGCTACTGGATACATGCACGAGATTAAATTAATCGAAGGATTAACAGTTTTCGCCGAAACCCTAGGTGGTGAAGTTATATTTTTTAGCTTATCAGGTAATATATTTATTTATCATCTAAACTATAAAATTAATGGTAAAATAAATTATTTTAATTATTATACATTTCAATATATTTTCTAAAATTTTTTAGGTAAAATTTTGAAAAAAATTGGCTACGGTTATACCTTTGTCTTTTGTTTCGTAAATTACGCTTTACGACTGGGTTTAATATCACTGGCAGCAACACCGCGTTGGGTAGTGCTCGTTGAATTTTTCATGCAAGGCCCATCTTATGCACTTTGTTATACGACAATTGTCGCTTATGCGAGTGCAGTTGCACCACCCGGTGCTTCGGCAACTGTTCAAGGTATTGTTGCTGGTATGGATGACGGTTTAGGTAAGTCGGAAAACCTTTTTTTAGCTAACGGATATTTATTTGTATTTGAGAAAAATTTTTCAAATACAGCTGTAAAAACTACCGGTTTTACAGTCTTTTTCCCTTGAGCACGTTTCAGTGTTATCCTCGCTTTGACATGTTATATGTATTTAATTTATCGGATAAATTTAATATTTATTAAAGAAGATAAATTATTGAAATAGTCAATATTTTCTTTAGATTAATCCAATCTAAAAAGTGTAGTAATTTTCAATTGCATTAGAGTTATCTTCGATTGATTTAATATAGGATTTTTTTTTATCGTCACATGATTCTTTTATCTTAAAAGTAGTGAAAGATCACATAATCATTTTATACACTTCAACAGACAATATGTAAAATAAAATTTAAACTTATGCTTTTTACGGAAAATAGTAAATATTTATTAAAAATGTTCTTTTTCGCATTTCTATTATAATAAAAATTATTATAGTAAAAAATTTCATGCAAATTATGAAAAATAAAATTAAAAAAAAAGCACGCTTAATTTTCTTTCAAATATTCAAATCAATATATATACGAAAAAAGCTCAAAAAAAATCTTTTAAACTAAAATAAATAATAAAATGAAATTTCAGGTTTCGCCATCGGCAGTTTAATAGGCGGTATTTTATTGAAAGAATTCGGTGGAGCTACGACATTAAGGATCTACTCGTCGCTGGCAGCGTTGACTGCGTTTGTGTATTTGATAATGCACGTGACTTACTTGAAACATGTGATGCCCGAGACTGGTAAATAATAAATAATCATATCGTTCGCTCGTTCGAACAGACATTTTTATTGCATTCCATGTTTATTAAACGATAAAATCGTTAATTTTTAGATACAAAAAAGAAAGCCGAGTGGAAGAATCCGGAGGAGGCAGCCAAAGCGTGTACCGATGCAAGTGAAAGATGAACTTAAATTTGTTTACTAGTTTATTTGTTTTTGAGGAGATTATGTAAATACGTTGTTTTTAGCAAAAAGAAAATATGTGCCTTATTTTACAATCTAATAAGTTCGGAGGTCTTTCGACTATTTGTATTGCAAAAAAAAATCAAATATTTTATTAGAAATTATTATATCGTTAGATGATACGACGAACAAAGATATTAGTATGAAAACTATGCAGAAGTGATAATTTTTTACATGAATGATTGTATTACTGATGAAAGAGTGTCTATTAATGAGTGCAAATGAACTTTTAAAAGTAATGTTACACGAATACGTGTGTTTTATAAATTTAATATTCGATTATAATTATATTATATATTTTATTTACTGTTTTACGCTACAGTATTGCAAGTCACTGTGAAAGAAAATTTTTCATTTTCATCGTTTACCAAGATGATTTTTATATGTATTAAGTAAATAATATAATAGATTTTCAATTTTTATTAAATACTTTTGTATTTTATTTTTTATAAAATATATGTATGTAAAAAATGAAATTATTGTTGATTATATCTATCACTTTTATTTTTATTTACGTAGATAACTAACATATTTTGCATAGGCAAATTATGTAATGTTGATTCGATTGAAGTGTTTAGCTCAAGTTTTTTTGCCAATGAATAAAAAATTATTTGTTTTTAAACAGTTATATATTATGAAAATCGTTATTAATTTTTTAATACTAAAAATACTCTTATTATTAATTTGGAACTTTATACTTTTTTTAAAATTTATTTTCATCTTAATTTTATATTGTATAATACATTACTTTACTCAATCCTATTATGATATAATCTTAAATAATAAAATTTATCCTTCAAATTCATAATCAATAATACTGTCAAATCACAACATTCATCTTCTTTTTACATATTGAATTGAAGCTTTGCAAATTTAAATTTTCCCGCCAGATCGGTCCAGAACTTTCGAGACACCTATAGTGCAAAATCATGTGGCGCCTCTGTTCAGCGCGCCATCATCAGAACCAGCAACAGCGCCGACGCGCGCAGAGCCTCACCATCGAAGGAAACAGACGCTAGCGCCCCGCACCTTCTTCGAGTAACAAGAGCTTGAACGCTCCTTCCTTCTTCTTGGTCGAGCGCTCAAGCTATCAACATCGATCACGGAACACCGTGCGAACAGCCATTTTGTGACTTCAATTCTATCTAACATAAGTGAAATTCCAATCCATTGATTACGCCCACACTAGTGGCGAATCATTTGTGAACATTTAAGTTAAATAAAGCTCAACGCTTTTCACTTTTGTGAATCGTAATATTTACAGTGTTATTTCATTGTGTTAACCTTAATCTGCACTTTACACGAGGCCACGCGTTAGAGTGCCTAGCTAACAAAACGCGTGTGTTAAATTCCATTCGACCAAATTCACTTGTTTAAGCAATTATCTTAGAACACGCAATCTAACAACGCAACCTTCTGCATTACCCTTTAAAATGGTGACCACCGTCGTTCAAGTGAATTTTGTGCTTCGAAGTGACTACAACAAAAAAACTCACAAAGAAAAAGTGTAAAGTAAGAAACAATAAAAAAAAAAAACAATCGTGTACGCATATTCGTAAGAAACAAAAAAAAAACATTTTAACAAAAAAAGCGCGCAGTGAATCGCAAGCATGGTGTGCACAAAATGGCAGAGTCTCTCCCGCCACATGGCCCGATTACTTCTACGCCATTAAGAGCGTCAAGCGAAAAACGGTCAGGCACATCGGCGAATTTAACTGAATTAGATGACACATCAGACTTAAACGCTACTATCAAAGCGTCACCAAATCTCTTCGACAACGACAACGTTTCCATAAATAGCACACAAAGCTCTCACCTCGTCGCTACTGACAGGTGAAAACGAACAGCTTAACTCACTAAGCAACATGCCAGACACAGTAAACGCCATGTCACAAGTCAAATTGCCTCCTTTCTGGCGCGAACGTCCTCAATTGTGGTTTAACCAGATCGAATCGGCATTTCAAGTTCACCGAGTTACGTCAGATACGTCTAAATTTCACTTAACAATTACAGCGCTCGACCCAACTGTTCTGCCAGAAATTGCAGACATTCTCGAAACGCCTCCAGAAGCAGATGCTTATAAAGCTCTCAAAACTCGCATCATTGAGCGTTTTGCTGATTCTCCAGACAAAAAGCTAACAAAAATGCTTAATCAACTTCAATTAGGAGATAAAAAACCATCGCAACTCTATCGGCAAATAAAAGAATATGCAGGAGACAATGCATCGCAAGAATTACTCCGCGTCAAATGGATTGACTTAATGCCCGCACAAATCCAAGGACTACTAAAAATCTTCAAAACAGAAGAAACAGAAAAATTATTACGCATAGCAGATGAACTTGCAGAAAGCCCATTCGTGCCTCATGTTCACTCTGTTAGTCACGACGCAGTGCTCGCTGTACAAAATAGAGCATCAGATTTAGCAGAGATAAAACTGCTCTTAAATCAACTAATTTCTGTCACTAGAGAAACTTCAAACCAAATGAGTCAATTATTGACAAACGCTAATACCTCTCACTCTTTCAGAGCATCTAGATCTGACACCAGGCAGCAGTCCAGAGACAGGTCCAACTCAAGGAACAGGCCTCACTTTAATGGCATTTGCCATTACCATTTCAAATTTGGCAATGCCGCTAGAACCTGCTTGCCTCCGTGCGCCTTCAACTCAGCGAAGCCAAGCATCCAGGGAAACTAACACCGCTGCTGTCGAGCAACCCATCAGGCAGCAGCTCCAATCTCGCCTCGGCTTCTCCAAAACACACATGGTCAGAAAATCGGCTACACGTCACAGACTACAACTCAGGCACACGCTTTCTGGTCGACAGCGGTTCAATCGTATCTCTACTGCCGGTCAATGGTAAAACCCCAAAGAGGAACCTCAGCAATCATTTTTAGCTGCAGCCAATGGCTCACCCATCCTCACATACGGTCGAAAAACCATGCATCTCAACATCGGTTTACGTAGAGTTTTCACTTGGTCTTTCTTTTTAGCTGACATAAATGCTCCAATTTTAGGCGCAGATTTTCTAGCTCACTTCAGCCTACTACCAGACCTCAAACGTGCTCGCCTCATCGATGAAATGACGTCATGCTCAGTCTGTTGCGAATTGCTAAGCACGCAGACTCACTCCATCTCAATGCTCTCTCCGCCTTCACATATATTCGGCGACAAGAGTGTACAAGACTTGGTCACAGAGTACATGAAACGCTTTCTCAAGGATCAAAAGGGAATCTCAGGTCCCTCTGCTTCAGTTCAACACCACATAGTAACAACTGGTCCACCTGTCTTTGCTAGACCTCGACAACTCATAGGTGAAAAGCTAGCAGCAGCCAAGGAAGAATACCAGTCACTACAGCTTAATGGCATCATTAGGCCTTCTAATAGCCAGTACGCCAGTCCGCTGCACATGGTAAAAACCAAATCAGGCAAATTTCGCCCCACAGGCGACTACAGAGCTCTCAATGCTCAAACGGTACCAGACAGGTACCCTCTCCCACGCATCATCGATCAGCTGCTCCAGCTCAGTGGTAAAAGCTATTTCTCTACGCTCGACCTATCAAGAGCTTTCTTTCAAATTCCTGTAGCTGAAGAAGATGTCCCCAAGACAGCTATTACGACTCCTTTTGGGCTCTTCGAATTCTTAGGAATGCCACTAGGTTTACGCAACGCAACTCAGACCTTCCAACGTTTCATGCACAGCATCTTAGGTCATCTGAGCTTCGTAACCATTTACCTGGACGATCTATTAATCGCCTCACCTTCACTAGAGCAGCACATAGAGAATCTACGTACTGTCTTTGACGTACTTTTACTCAACAAACTCAAGATAAACTGGGATAAATGCAACTTTGCAAAATCAGAAGTAATCTTTTTAGGATTCAAGGTAAACGCAACCGGCTTTTCTGCACCTCCTGAAAAGGTAGAAGCCATTGCTAACTATCCGCGTCCGGAAACAATATGGGATCTCAGACGCTTCTTAGGAATCATGAACTATTACAGAACGCTGATCCCTCATGCAGCTCACACACAAGCTGTTCTTAACAGTCTCATCAAAGGATCAAAAAAGCGAGACAAGACGAAAATCACATGGGAACCACATCTCATAACAGCTTTTGAAGACACTAAAAAAGCTCTTATCAACGCTACAACGTCTAGCTTTCTAGACCACAACTCCAAGATCATCCTCACAGCAGATGCTTCCTCGACTGCAATTGGAGGTTCTTTAGAACAATTAGTCGACGGAGTATGCAAACCTTTAGGCTTCTTCTCTCGCAAGCTCTCTGCGGCAGAAAAAAATTACAGTCCGTACGACCGAGAACTACTAGCCGCCTTCGCATCACTGAAATTCTTCGCTCACATACTCGAAGGGCGTGAATTTATTATCAGAACGGATCATAAACCACTCGTTAAAGCTTTTCAGCAACGTCCAGAGAAAGCTTCTCCACGGCAACTACACCAGCTGGACTTCATAAGTCAATTCAGCACCACATTTGTTCACATAGCTGGCGATGACAACGTCGTAGCAGATGCTCTATCTAGAGTATTTTCAATCAACATGCCTACCAAGCTGGATGCCGTAACCATAAGCGAAGCTCAACAACAAGAAGGAATTGCACCAACATCTGGCTCAGCTTCCTCTCTCCAGCTTCAACCTCTTAACATAGACAACGTTCGCATTCATTGTGACATCTCGTCAGGAACGGTTCGTCCTTACCTTCCACCTTCACTGAGAAAAACGGCTTTTGATGTCGTACATGGTTCAGCCCATCCAAGCGGCCGCATCACATCAAAACTGCTGAAAGAAAAATTCATCTGGCCAGGAATAAGGAAAGATGCTCTCACATGGTCTAGAGAATGCATCCCATGTCAACGCGCCAAGATTCATCGGCACACAAGGACAGAACCTCACCACATCCCTGTGCCAGAAGCAAGATTCAATCACGTGCACCTCGATCTCGTCACAATGCCACTGATTGGAGAATACAGGTATTGCCTCACAATCATTGACAGATTCACCAGATGGCCACAGGCTATCCCTCTCAAGGACATGTTAGCTGAGACGGTAGCCGCTGCTTTCTTCTCTGGTTGGATTGCATTTTTTGGAACGCCACTTACCATTACCACAGATCAAGGTACTCAATTCGAGTCAAACCTCTTCACTGCTCTTGCCAAAGCAATGGGATCTAAGAAAATACACACCACACCGTACCATCCGCAAGCCAATGGTTTAATTGAGCGATGGCATCGTACTCTCAAAGCTGCCCTCATGTGCAGCCCTCAAATCCCATGGACAGAAAGACTACCAGTAGTGTTACTGGGTCTCAGAACGGCCTACAAGGAAGACATTAAAGCTTCTCCTTCAGAGCTTCTTTTTGGCACAACTTTAAGAGTGCCAGGAGAATTTTTTGTAACTCAGGACTCACCCATAGACTCCACATCATTTTTGGATAAGCTACGTTTGCATTTTGCCTCACTCAAGCCTACACCCACTTCACATCATACAGTACCAAGGCAATTTGTACATCCAGAGCTTAAAAAATGCTCTCATGTTTTCAAG
The DNA here is from genome assembly GCA_017163975.1 of Anastatus disparis. Lineage (NCBI taxonomy): Eukaryota > Metazoa > Arthropoda > Insecta > Hymenoptera > Eupelmidae > Anastatus > Anastatus disparis. The sequence continues at coordinate 737,009 of JAFFSR010000218.1, read as the reverse complement.
CTCGTAACAGCAGTCAAACCTCCATTAACTCCCCCACGTACAGGACCTCATAAGGTCATTAGGAGAGTTAATGAGAAGAATTACATCATCGACGTAGATGGCACTCCAAAAACAGTCTCCACGGACCATCTCTATCCTGCATTCATCGCAGTAGATGAGCCTTCAATGGCACAGCAGACTACAAAAACACAACAACGAAGAGTAACTTTCAACATACAGGATCCAACACCATCTTCTTCTGAGACACCTTCTGATCAGGTGCCTTCTAGGGGAGGAGTGGTTGTGGCGCCTCTGTTCAGCGCGCCATCATCAGAACCAGCAACAGCGCCGACGCGCGCAGAGCCTCACCATCGAAGGAAACAGACGCTAGCGCCCCGCACCTTCTTCGAGTAACAAGAGCTTGAACGCTCCTTCCTTCTTCTTGGTCGAGCGCTCAAGCTATCAACATCGATCACGGAACACCGTGCGAACAGCCATTTTGTGACTTCAATTCTATCTAACATAAGTGAAATTCCAATCCATTGATTACGCCCACACTAGTGGCGAATCATTTGTGAACATTTAAGTTAAATAAAGCTCAACGCTTTTCACTTTTGTGAATCGTAATATTTACAGTGTTATTTCATTGTGTTAACCTTAATCTGCACTTTACACGAGGCCACGCGTTAGAGTGCCTAGCTAACAAAACGCGTGTGTTAAATTCCATTCGACCAAATTCACTTGTTTAAGCAATTATCTTAGAACACGCAATCTAACCACGCAACCTTCTGCATTAACCTTTAAAATCATAGCTAACTTCATGCTTCTTTTAAAAAGAAGACGTAATTTCTGATCAATTATAAGCTGAATCCAGTCAGTATTAAATAATCATCTCATTCACCTGTCTTCCCGCTCTCGTAAAAGCGAGAGGGGAAGATTGATTTTCTTTTTTTTCTCCCTATTGTCAAACGAGAAAGGAATAAAAAAAAGAGACTAACACCGTTTATCGAAAGCAAATCAAATTTCGTGCCGAAATTCGTCATGTTCGCTGAATGGAAGAGTCGTATTCTAACTGGATTTCAGCGCCTCGCGAAGCGTCTGGCTTAACTAAACATGAGCTTGTAACACAGTTGGTAAAAAACTTTATTAAAATAAAGAATTTAAATATTTTTATTAAACATTTAGATATTAAATAAAACATGTTATCCTTTGACAATTTTAGTATCAGGCGCCTACACGCCGAAAATGTGTGTTTTACCAGTTGAAAGCAAGAAACTATCTAACTTTAGTTATTGAATCGGCGCGCGTATAGGGAACGATTGTTCTATCCAGCGAACATGTTAAATATCAACAGAAAATTCAGCTCACTTTTTGCTTGCTCGCGAGCCGCCACGGATATAGAATTAAATCTCCCTCTCCCCTGCGTCAAGAGCTGGTAGTTCTATACCAACGAATTTAGACGTTATATTCGTTGGTCGTACGACGACACTAATTTGTGATTCGTGAGTGCAATGTAGAAGTGTATTTTATAATATTTATTTATAATGGACGCGTGAATAGCAATAAAAATTTTTCTTACGAATAAACAATGAATTTGTCAAAATTAATAGTATCGAGGAGGTGAAAGTTAAAGAAAAGTATAAATTTTATACGAATAATTAAGTGATGAATTGTAAATAAAAAAAAAAATCGAAAAAATGAAGAGTGATCAAGTAGTGTTAGAAGAAGGAAGAGCATTCCGACTCGACGATTTGCCAAACGAATTGTTATTTCAAATTTTTGATTACTGTCATGCATTCGATCTGGTTAGATTGCGCGAGGTCTGCAAAAAATTCTACGCCATCGCCAGTGCTGATTTATTGTGGTCGAGGAGACAGGATAAAACTCTCGTCACCAATCAAGTTTCCAATCGGTTTGCATTAAGGTTAATATTATTTAATATTTTATCTTTGCTTTTTTTACGATTATTTGATTTAACAGTTGTTAATCAATCCTGAAAATGTTTTGAACCGTTTTAAAAGAGGTTTTTGCGTTTTGGTTGTTATTAATAAGTTTTTCAATAATGTTTTATTTGCTGGCGAATTGTGGTAGCGTATGGAACGTTAAAAAATACGTTCTCCATAATTATCGTTACATTTAAAGATTATTTTTATGACAAGTTTTCGTAAGGATAACACACATCGTATTTTTATTAAAATTGTCTAATTCAATCGATTGTTTTCATGTTTACTTTCTATTATACAAAGGAAAATAACGGTTTATTTGAATACGCATTTAATTATTAACGATCATAATATTTCTCAAACTCTATATTTTTCGGAGCATGAACTTAAAGGTTATAATAATGTCTTGTTATTGACATTGAACGATTATTATTGTGAAATAAATGCTAATCTTTCTACATACTTTTCTCTTTGTAATATAAAATAAGAATATATACGGAATATGTAAAGAAAGGAGATGATACTCCGTTTTTGGCAGTGCAGACGACTTATATTAATCAATGCATGCATAGATATATATATAGATATAGATCAATATTATGAAAGTAACGTTCCGTGTAAGAAAGGTTATGTCACTTTGTTTCTTATTATGGTTAACAGCTGTTTTGTTTAAATCATCTGTTGTAACAATTAGATTTTTTTTTAAGTTAAAGATTAAATGAAAATTAATTTAATATTAATTATGACAGTTTAAAAAATGAATACTAGGAAAAATTTATCGCTTTTTCTCAAGGTTATCGTCACCTTTAACTATTCTATATTTACGCAGTTCCGCGATAAACAAAGTTGGAGATTATTTTAAATCGTGTTTAAAATTAAATTTTGAAAAAAATTTTAAACTTGATTTTAAAATTTTATTATTACTAGAATATATTTATTGAATGTTGGAAATTTTAATTGTTTAATCCTATTTATGGTTATTAATATATCACCTAATATTTTTTTATTTCTATTCTAATGATGAATGAGTATCGTGGCGTTAGTATTGTAATTAAACTTGAACAACAAACAAAAGTAAAAATCATATTGGTAATAAGTTATATAAAATAATAAATAATGAACTCAACGATTTTTTAAAATTATTAACTTTTTCTTTTTCAAAAATAAATAAATGTATTTTCATCTTTTTGAAGGAGAAATCTTAATTGAATTGTCATTATTATGAAACTTCACATGATATATTTGGTTCATTAATTTTGTTATTTTCAAATTGTCTACAATATTTTAAAAATTAAATTTTAATGACATAAATTATTTGTATTGACTGAATGAAATAAAACTTAAAATATTTAATCTGATATATATTTTTAAATTATCCATTTCATAGTTTTACATAATGTTTATTTTAAAATATACATTAAAAAATTAACTGATTCATATTATTTTCTTTCAATTATTAATTTAATACTATTTTTAATAGGTGTAATCCACTTTTGAGTCCCCGACTAAAATGGCAAGTAACGCACAACTGGGAATTTGGTCATTATCAAAAAAATATTCTGTTTTCACAAAGAATCAAATTGATGCCATGGATTCAATTAACAAATGACATGTTATGGTGGAGTGGTGGAAATCAGTTACGTGGTTATTACAGAAATAATCCATTTAATTCACGCAATCAAATTTTTCATGAAGAAGCTCGTAGTGATATATGCAAATTTGTGATACGTGATGACTACATTGTTAGTGGACATAGGTAAACATCAATTATCTTTATAAAATTTTTCAAAATGAAAAATATAAAATAAAACTTATGATTCAATGAAATATTATAATTTAATAGAGATGGTAGCATTCTTTTCTGGTGGAAGCCAGAGTACGTTAATTTAAATATTAAAAATTCATTGTATGATCGGTATGATGTGGAAAGCCACTTTTACTGCAGTATTGAAAGAGCACATTCCAGAGATATTAACGCTATTGATGAAACTAACGATATAGTTATTTCGGGTTCTGCAGATGGAACTGTTAGATCATGGACACCCCCAAACAGTCAAGATCAATTATCAAATTTCCCGTTAAGCACTGTTAGTATAAATGATAGAATTTGGTCATTATCAACTGATCCTACAGGCACAAAAGTTGCAGTTGGTTCATCAGGAACTAATAGTCCACCTCTTCACATATATGACACTAACAAGTTAGTATTTTTATTATTAAATATAAATTCAAAGTTATGTAAAACAGCATAACTAATAAGTAAATAATACATTTTTTTAGTTTCCATGAGTCAAACATAATAACCTACCCTTGGAGACTAGGTGCTGGAATTTTAGATATGGTATGGGATAATCCTCAAACATTACTTACTTGCGGTTATGACACATGTATTAGAAAATGGGATATGAGGTAAATATAGAAAATTAATTCATTTTAAGAAATATCCATATGTATATTACGGTATTAAACATCTCATTTTAATTATTGCAGAACTGGAAGATGCGTTAGTCATTGGTCAGATCCAACAGATGCAACAATTTATTGTATATCATCTGATTATAATTATACAATGGTTACTGGAACGCAGTTTAATTGTAAAGCTGTATTGTGGGATCAACGTAAACCACAATATGTACAGGTAAAAATCTGCAAAATAATTTGATTAAATAAAACCTTATTTACTACATTGTATAAATATAAAATGATAAATTTTTATATTATGATTTATTTTTCAGCTTTACTTTATGAATCTTCGTCGGATGTCTAGCCCAATTTATAGCTTATCATTTGATAGTAGTCATCTATATGGAGCTACTGATCAGAGTGTAGTTGAAATGAAGTTTTCGGGACGACCTTTAGTAAAGAAAAATTATCGAGAAATCATGAAATATGATAGATTTATATCATTTGAAAGATAAAATTAGTGGAATAATAAGGTCGAAATTTAACTATGACAATGATATTAATTTATTTACTACAAAAATTTGAAAATTCAATTAGAAAAAAGCCTTATTGACTTAATAATTGAATATTATAAAGAATAGAATTATTCATATTGAATCTGTATTCTCAAATACAATTTTTATTTAAGAACTTTTGATATTTCTAATAAGCAATGATTATTCACAGTGAGATGTAATATGTTAATTGACAACACTTTAATTAGTATGAGTAGTTAAAATCACTTTACATAGGTAACAATTTATGTTACAGTTTCTGCATATGTATCTATTGTGAATTGTCGAAATAAAGAATACAAAAAAATTATAATAATTTTTTTCTTTTCTTTGATTGATTGCTTATAAGAAATATTTAAAAATCAACTTGCTTGTGATAGTTCATTGTACATGAAGAAGAGATAAGAAATGCAAATGCTGTACACAACTGGAAACATTTCAAAATCCTGAAAATATAATTACGATACAAAATAACGATAAGAAAGTCATTTAAAGCTTGTTTACGTGAAATATTTGTTTTTTATTATAATATATAAATATAAAGTAATAAAAATATTAACAATTTTCTCAGATATTGATTACAAAAATGCATAGCTTTATTATAAAAATTATATTTACATTTTAACTTTAAAATAAAAATAATTATGTCAAAAACATTTGATCCAAAATTAATGCAATAAACAATTATTAGAGACTGGAAATTAAAAGAATTCAATAATAAATTTTAGTAGATTTATATTTGCTTGAAAGATTGTAAATAAATGATAGTTATGATATCAATTATAATGTTTCCAACATTTAAAAAAAATAAATGTACAGCATATTATTGAAAAATGCATAAAGTATGTATTTGTTATGTATATAAAAATATTTTTTTAGAAAATGTCTATAATCATTATAATTTAATTAACACCTTTGATTTTCATTTATTATATTTATCATAACAGAGGTCTCAGCGGCTTACTCGGTAGAGTGATGGATTCATAATCTCGAGGTCCCGAGTTCGAATCCTGCTCTTGGCCGATCGATACAAGTACCACTGTATACGCTATATGTGCTTTGTTCACAAACACATTGACGAACTCCGTTGCTAATTAGCATGGCAATGATAGCATAAATACAGCAACGTTCAATAGAAAAAAAAAATTTTGAATTTTTAAAATTGATAGATATATTGTTCGATGGTATAGTGATAAAAGGAGACAAAATAAAAATTAAAAGTTTGTAAAAGTTTCGTTAACAATTTATTGTGAACAGCATATTAATACATATGCAGAATAATTATGATTACAATATATGTATAAAATATCTTTTTTTTTGTAAAATATAAAAATATGAATTAATAATGCATTGGCATTTTTAGACAATATCAGGAAATACCGATAACTAAAAATACCAGTAATTTTATAACAAAAGAATAATCTACATACACTAGAGTCTTTTTGAAGTCTCATAATTTTTTTCCATTTGCGCTTTACATTGAGCTAAGAGATCTTTTAATTAAGACCTTTCTCAATTTACCAAACCTGAAGCTAAGCTTTAAGTAACCACTCAATTCTCTAAACATTTGGTCTATTTGATTAGGGAAAGAAATTATATAACATAATACACACGATCAAACATTTGCATATTATAAATTGAACTGCATGTTAAAAAAATACATGGAACATATTTCTAAGAGCATAAAATAGTTTTTAACTTTATAATGATGTTCAATTTTATTAAACGAATCATATTAAAAGCACTTTAACTTACAATTTTAAAATAATTTTGTGTGGGATATAATATATAATGATAAAATGGAATTTGAGAATTAAAATACTATATATAAAAATATAATATTATTACAGTACTTCTGGAGACTGTAAGAATATTAATACAATAATTATATTATTTTAACTAGTATTATGAAATCGAAGTTTGTACTTTATTAAAAACAAAAGTCCGCTGACTAATCTTACAAAATATTAATAAAATTATATAAAAACGCTTACAAAATAAAGTCTTTGATTACTCAAATTCCATGTCTTATCATTGTGTATATTCACTTCCTTATTGCTATTTTTTGACAACCTTGAACAAATGTTTATAAATTATATACAATTTTTTCCCTTTAGACCTAAATTTTTATGTTCCTCAAATCATACTTCTGATCATGTATTGAAGAATCCCACCATTTTTAAAGTAAGTCAAGTCTACTTCTGTATCGAACCTCACAATAACTTCGAAATTATGACCTTTATCTGTTTTTACTTTGATCTTTTGACCTGGTTGAATATTTTGTGGAATGTCAATGTCGAAAAGTTCGTAACCTGTAAGTCCAAGACTTTCGGTATTTTGGCCAGGAAGATATTGTAAGGGTACAATACCCATTCCAACAAGATTTGAGCGGTGAATGCGCTCATAAGATTCAGCGATGACTGCTCGAATACCAAGTAAAAATGGACCTTTAGCTGCCCAATCTCGCGATGAACCTGAACCATACTCTTTACCTACTAATGCAATCAATGTTGCACCATCATTCATATATTTTTCTGCTGCGTCAAACACGTCCATCTAGAAATTAAATAATTTCAAAATTATTTTCAATTAAAACAAAATTTATACACTTTGTAATTAAATAAGATTTTAATTTATTCTGAACAAACCTCTTCGTTTGTTGGAATGTAAATTGTTCGAGGACCAGGTTTGCCTATGAATTTATTTAATAATCGAATGTTTGCGAAAGTACCTCGAGCCATAACTGCATCATTTCCTCGTCGAGAGCCGTAGGAATTAAAGTCTTTTGGATTTAGTCTAAAATTAATAAACGATTTAGTAAAAAAAACCTGTACCATTTAATTATTAAAACTTTTCACAATGAAATAATCGTTTACCCTCTCTTTGATAAATATCTAGCTGCAGGAGAATTACGTGCTATGCTACCAGCGGGACTAATATGGTCCGTGGTAACCGAATCTCCAAGATTGAGAAGTACACGAGCTTTCTGAATTGGCTTGATTGTTGGCAGTTCCTGCAGACAAAAATTAATCAAATTATCATCAAGTATGCAACATTTATAAATTGAAATATTTTTTGACTAATTTAATATTTTCAAAAAATCATAATAAATTTTCTGCTGTATTATAATAAAATATCAACTGCTAAATATCAAATAAAATTATCCAAAAATTTTCATGCAATCAATTAAATTTTAAAAAATTATTGAATTAATTATTTTTTATTGTGATTTTTATAAAATTCTTACCCTCTGTAAACCCTCAAAATACGGTGGATTTTTAATGTAGGTGGAATTAAGGTCCCAAGGGTAAAGTTTACCACTTGGTGCGGCAAGATTGGCCCAGTTATTGCTACCTCGCTCAATTTTACTGTAAACTTCTTTAAACATTGCTGGAATAACGTGTTTTTGTTCTACTGCTTGAATTTCTGCACGAGTTGGCCAAATGTCATGCAGGAAAATTTCTTTACCATCTGCTCTACGACCTGTTGAAAAATATGAATATTATGATTAATTAAAGGAATTTAACTTTGTTAAAAAAAAAACATTAATTTATAAAATAATTAAAATATTTACTGAAATTATGAAATCATATAATTAAAATATAAAATGATTAAATTACCTAAAGGTTCTGTTTCAAAGTTGATATCAACAGTTCCAGCGATAGCATAAGCAATAACCAAAAGTGGAGAAGCTAAATAATTGGCTCTGGTATTAGGATGAATTCTTCCCTCGAAATTCCGATTGCCAGAAAGTACACCACAACAAACTAATTCATTCTATAAAAATTAAAAAATTATATTAGATTTTTTAAAATAATTATTTTATAAACTTCATTGATTATTTAAATAAATTAAGATATCTTTGAAAATTTGCTTCTAATCTCATACTTAAAAAACTTTTTTTTTAAATGAGATTTTAATTGCAGAAATGACAGTTATTTTTTTTTTACAAAGACGTCATATATGACGCACTATAATATTTGAAAAATGATTGCGGTATTAGAAATAGGATTTTTCCTTAAATGAATCAAAAACAAATTCAATAAATTAATTCAACAATATCATTTCTGGTTTGCTGTACTATCAGTAACAGCTTTTTGACTCTTTAGCTATATCGAGACTAATAATTTTACATGATATTTTTATATAAAAATCTTTAGATAACTCTAATAAATTATTCAATTATAAAAACAAACCTTTTCAATAGCTTCAACCATTGAATCAGGTAAGGGGCCGCTATTACCAATACAAGTCATACATCCATAACCAACGATATCAAAACCGAGCTGCTCAAGTGCTGGGCAAACACCGCTTTCTTTAAGGTAATAAGTTACAACACCGGAACCCGGCGACAATGATGTTTTAATATAAGGCGCAACGGTCAATCCAGCTTCTACAGCTTTCTTCGCTAATATACCTGAAAAATATTTATGATTTTATGTAAATTGTAGGTTTGCTTTGGAAAATAATTTTAAAAATTTAGTTAATAAGAATTTTTAAATAATTTAGTAAAATTAATATTTTATCATATGTATGATAAACACTATGAAGAGATATCAGAGGCTCAGTCGGTAGAGCGATTCATAATCTCGGGGTCGCTAATTAGCAACGCAATGATAGCGTAAATACAGCGACGTTAAATAAAATTTTTAAAAAAATCAAATAATATGAAAACATGTGTTGAAAATATGAAATTTTATACTTTCAAAAATTTTCTACATACACTTTTCATAGTACTTAATTTTTCTTTTTTTTTTAAAGAAAATTGAAGAAAAATGTAGTTATGAAAATCAAAAAAATTATCCAAGTTTGTAACTTTTAGATATTTTTCAATAAACCGAATATAAACTTATGAATTTTTTTATTTAAATTTTAATCAGTTGAAGAATACCGTCTATAAAATGAAACATTTAAAAAATTGACTAAGATTGATTCTAAAAAGACATAGTAAACATAATTAAAATCAAACACGTTAATAAATTATTAACATATTTTACAAAAATTATTTAAATGATAAAAAAGATTTTGTTTTCTTTTGTAACTTAAACTATATATACAGTCTTGAACTCTCTAAACACCTTAAATTATATTGAAGTGACGTTAAATTTGAAATAATTTTTAAATATAAATCGTAAATATTCGTTTTGTTTATATACCATAAATTAAAATCCCGCACCTATTCCAACATTTTTGAACATAAACAGCTTAACGGTACCTTGCAATTTCAAAACAAAATTTAAATTCCGTCAAAATGAATTCATTCAATAAACCGATAAAATTTTTAAAAAATCTCTCAATACTATAAAAAATAGACAAAATAATAAATAAAAATACATTTTTTTTCATACCTGCACCAAGCATAACGCTGGGATTGCTCGTATTGGTACAGCTAGTAATTGCAGCAATGACAACCGAACCATGTTTTAGGGTATAATCTTTGCCCTCGAATTGAAAAATGCCCTCGGATTTTACCTTCTCTGGAGTTAGACCGTAACCTTTGAAGCCTACCTGTAAACAATGGTTAAATTTATAAGTACTTCAAAATGTCTATTTAACGCTACCTTGTCAAAAATCTTTTTCTTTTGTATTATGAGAAAACGAATTTGAAATTTAAGAAAATAAAATCTCGATAATAACAAACTTATATATAATTAACATTTATTATTAAATTGTCCAAACAACAAAAATATCAAATAAATAGAAAAAAAGTCATTGACAAAAGCCATAGAAAAAAGAACATAATAATCATCCTATAAAGAAAAAAAGAAATTAACAATAGTCGAGTGTTTCTAAAAGCGATCGATTTTCAATTAGCAAACACTTAAAACATCTATATCAGATTTCCCGGTAAGCCGTTAGGATGATAGAAATTAAAGCTTTTGAAAAATAACTTAAGGATTGCAATTTTGCTCACTTCCTTTGTTTCTTTATTAAATTGTCATTTTCTTTCTTTTTTTTTCCAAACATCTTTTGTAAGGAGAGAACGTTTCGTATGATGAAGCGTTATTGTTTGTATTATTTGACATTGGCTCTAAGCTTTTATTTTTATAGTCTAAGTTTTGAGGATATTTATTTGAAATAAATTCAAATAATTATAATGTTGATATTTAACTGACGTATGAATTGATAAGTTTTGAAATCTGTTGATTAAAAAATCAAGTTTTTTCAATAGAAATAATTATTGTGAATTTCGATGAACTCTAAATTTTTATTAAAAATATAGACGAATATTTTATCATTTGTGTAAATGATATTTCAATGATTTGTTTTTAGAAATACAATTTTTAACATTTTGTGATAAATAAAAGCTATGAAAAGGTTCTTGTAACAAGCTGATAAAGTAAACTTACAATTTAAACTATAAATATCATACACGATTCAACGAAAATTTACCATGAAATTATTGTTAAAATTTTTCAATCTTATAACAATTTGATAAATAGTCCCCATAACTCATTAGTCCCACTGATAAAATTGTAGTTTACATTTGCCCAATTCACTGAAATTCAAAAGGAAAAAATATCTTTTATCCTGGGTGAAAGTGCATTAACTGGAAAAATTTTTTTCCAAAATATAAATACGTACTTAAAAATCAATTTGTCTGCGTCAAAGACGCAGTTATTCATTTCGACAATTAGTACAATATTAGAATTATAAAACAATATAAGATTGTATATCGCTATTTGTTGAAATCTCTTTTGTTTTCAATACCTTAACGTGATGAGGAAAAATGTATTAGTACATTAGTAATACATTAGATGCAGAAAATAATTACAAGTTTTAAGAATGTACTTAAGATAATGATTTTCTGTTGGAATTATTAACTCTGATGGATTTTTAAGTTTAAGTGGTGATGATCTTTGTTAACAATTTTTTTTCTGTTTAGCCATGTAAATTTAAAGTATTTTCATTATAATTTTCATAAAATCAAAAAGATTTTGATATTATTTTAATTTTAAAATTTTGATTAAATTTTATATAGAAACAATAAAGGCTCCATCAATATAAATTTAGCATTAGAATTTAGACAAAATTTATTAACAAGTTCATTATATTTTTTGAAAATAATACTATTTAATTAAAATATATACAGTAAAAAATCGTAAAAATAATAAAACCTTTCGTTAAATTTATCGAGCTGAATTAAAAGCTTAAAATCGGATATTATTTTATCGTGATCACGAGAAATAAAATTGCTGATGATGCTTCGTATCACTTTTCGTTATTCATAGTCCTATTCATATATTATTTCGGTTGTATATCGAACGACTCAAATGTTTCTTTGGACTTGTGCAATTTGTGTTGAAATTCATACGCGGAATTAGTTTTGAAAGAAAATTCTTTGATTTTTTTTTTAATTAGTGAATTAGCGTCTTTGAATTTTGTACGCCCATGACTCATTTGTGTTTTATTTTTCTTTTCAGTAAATTTTAAAATTTTAATCTCAAAAATTATCTATTTTTTAATAATATTATTGGTTAATTTTACAAAATAAAATTAATTTAAATTATAATTTTTGTTATTCAATAAAACTGGTTATATAACATATCTAAATTATAAGAATTTAATCATGAAATATTTACTAACATTGTTTTTTTATTTTAAAAGTTGAATAAATTCGATATTCGCGTTTGAATTCGATGGCCAATAATGTTCGATCTCATTATTTATAGTGAATAACTTTAAAAAAATGATATTTAATTTAAAAGAAAGAAATTTTATTAAAAAGAAACAATTTATGTATTATTTTAAATGAAAAATATCAAACAAACTGGTGTAAACAAACATTTAATTAAAGTAAGCGTTACTTTTATTTACGTTATATTAAAATTTAAAAGAATCTTTTCGACAGTCATGTAAACAAACATAATATATAATTTTTGAAATTAGAATTTGTTTTATAAATCTGAAAACAATTTCTTTTTTAACAAAATTTACTTAACAAAAAGTAAATATATTTAAGAAAAAAATATTGACAATTTAAAACATAAATACAATTTTCGACTATTTAACAATAATTATTCAAATGGTCGTTAAAATTGTATAGGCTTACAATATTAAGCCTCGAATAAAGAAAAAAAGACTAAATTTTATAAATCGTACATTAGTTTCAATAAAAGGCATCAGACCAAAGTCTATAGCTCGTCGAAATTTAAGCAAACCGTCCTCGTCATGAAATAACATTTTAGTCAAAAGGTTCATCAACCGATCGTCCGTCAGCAGAAAAACGATATTCTTACAAAGCTGAACTTTTCATTAGAAGTTAAGGAAATAAAAGTTAAAAAGAAAAGGATAGAAGAAATAAAAACGAAATTGCATTATAAAAAAAGATCCAATGAGTTTGATGACTTTTAATCTTGTAGGTTAAACGTATACGTGCACGGATCACGTATATACGAGCACCTGTACACAATATATAAATTTTATTGAATTCAAACTCGCTAACGTAGGCGAATAGTTGTTTAGTACATTGCACTTGAATTTCATTACGTTCGTTTTAAGCTTTATCCTTCTTTTGTAAGAAAGGAATGTTTTCGAGACACACTTGCTTTTAGCAAACTGTCATTTTTATACCTTTTGAATAAATTTCGTTATTTAGCTATAGGATTAATTTTTTTATGTAAAGGTTCGAAAGAAAAAGATTTTGATGAAAAGTAAAATATAGAAATACTATAATCTATTTTGTTTTAAAAAATAAAGATAATAAATTAGTCAAATTTAAAATAATTTTTTTTCAATTGAAAAATCATTGTAAATATATTTGATGAAAGGTGATACAGTTTGATAAAACCGTCTCGTTTATTAAATTGGTTATTAATTTAATTCTTAAAATTGAGTAATCATAATTTTTATTAATTAATTATTATTAATTATTATTAATGAATAAAATTTAATATAAAATAAAGAAAAAGCAAATAAAAAATGTATATTTAAACGTTATTTGAAAACTTTCTTTTAACTGGCATTGATTTAAAGCAAATTTTGTAAATACAAAATAACAGACGAATTTTAAATCTATGAAAACATTAGATTTAATAATGTAAACATGTAACGTATGAGAATGAAAATAAAAATAATATTTTGAAAAGTAAATATTTATTCTAATAGAATGATTTATTGGTAGCAGTTATCTTTTTTTCAAAATTTTCAACAACAAAAAATCGATTTTATTACAAAAATAAAAGTAATCTGTACATTAACAAAAAAAGCTAGTTAACGAAAATTTCTAAAATAAAAATTTCCAAAATTTCCTTTAATAGCCCAAATAAAAATTAACTATGCTTTCAAAATATTTCTACCTTTAACCACCATAAATCTAACGACATTTTCGCTTTTCAAGAAAAAAGAAAGAAAAATCCCTTCCAACAAAATAGTCAAGTGAAAATGACCGTGTACAGTTAAAAGCAAAAGTGTAAGCGATGCCCAATAGCGTCGAGGGGGTGTATTTAACAAAACGAATTCCCATATACACAAATCATAAAATACAAAAGAATGAAATATAGAAAAAAGAAAGAGAGAGAGAGAGAGGGGATGGGAAAACGATATAGATTGCAAGTATAAATGAGGCCTGCTAAGCATTGACAATCGTCAGTCTTATAGTTAAAGACACCGTGTTTAAGTTTGAAAAAAAAAATAAAGTTATAATATACTTTTGTATATAAGGTAATAAAAGTTTTTAATTTTTTGGATTAACGTACTGTAGTTTGTGATAAAAGTTTTCGATGATATATACGTTAACGTGATTTTACAAAATAAAGTGTTTATTTGTGAGGATGTTATTATGGTAGAGGATATAAGTTTGTTATGATTTACGGTACATTTGTTGATTTTCCGTTAAGTTTTTATTTGATAAACTTTGATTTTTTAAATTATCTGTTTTTAATTTTTTTAACTATATGTAGAAATTTTACAACGTGTCTACGTATATTAAAAACAATAATTCAAATAAATATTATTAAAGTAAAAAAAAATTTTAATTTAAACGTAGTTTGATTTTTAAAATAATTTAAAAGAAATAAATATTTTTGAGACTTCTATAAAATTGAATTTTTAATGAAAAATTATTTGCTAGCTAACTCATCAAAGTATTTTGTTACATTCGGCAACATTTGTGGAATTTATTAATGTCTCATTCATTCTTCGTGTATCAAAAGTTTATAAATTTTTTTTATACGTAAAAGGATTTTTTATTTTAGTAATGTCAGCTAAATTTTATCGCGTTTTATTCAAGTCATTAAAACTTTACTCTATTATTATTGTATTTTATTTTTAAAAAATTGTAAAGTTAGATAATTTAAGAAAAATTTTAGCGTTCATATTTTAGTGTTCCTTATATTGAAATATTTTGTATTAAAATACTAATGATTTTAAAATTAAATTATCTAACTATTAAAGTAATAACTGTAATTTAAGTAATAAGCGAAACTGGAGAACGAGAAAAAGATTGATGTCGGGTGAAATCTGTCCTGGTCAGGGTGTTATTAAAAAACCTCACCGGGTAGGATTCATCCTATGTCTGCCTCTATACATCAGATACATCAATAATCTAACATAGAATAATATAAAATTAGAAAAAAGAACATGTAAATAAATAAAATATCATCTCCACGTTAGGGACGTAGTATCGGTCTAGTGACACGTGGATAGTTATAATTCGTGACTAGATCGAAATACTCGTCCCTGACTTTGAGAATCAACAACGAAGTTTATTTATTTGTCAATCAACATGGAAGATTTTTATGAATACATTACGAAGAACAGAAGAAAGAAAAGAAATTTATTTTAACGTCCCGTATATTTTTCTTTGGTGATCTAACTGTATGGTGATTTGAAAGATCATAAAGCTAGATCAGCAAGGCAAAATGTACGCGGACATAGCCTCGAAGAAAACTCTCATAAACAATTAGCGATGGATTTTAAAAATCAAAATTTTCATTGGAATTTTAAATATTAAAAAATAATTTAACTCAAAGTGATTTTAAAAGAAGAAATTTCAGATGAACAATTTAAAGGAAAAAAACTTATTTGATGGCGGAATTTGGAGGAACTTCTGCCGTGACTTGTGGTATAAAATTTACATATCACAGCAGTAGTTACTTAATATTCTGCCATTCAAAATCATCAAATTTACTATTTGAAAACTATTTCAATAATCGTTATTTTAAACAAAAGGAAAAGGAGTAATAAAGTACGACATGAGATAAACGTGATCCTGGTTGGCGATAAAATTAACACGTCACTGGGTTATGTTTGTCCCATATAAGTACTTTTCTATCATCATATATATCAGATATAAGTACTTTTCTATCATCAACATCAATATCAGATTCCATTATTATTAACTTTTAAAAAAGTTGTTACAATGGATTAATGAAAAATAATTCATTTTATACCATCTGTACGTAAGTATACTAATATAATAAATCAGAAAATTTTAAAAGATAGCTTAATGAATATTCTAATATGAATTTCTAAGATGAATTTCTATAGAAATCATATACAGAATATTCAAAACTAAATATAATAAGTTAGAAATGATTTATTTTTAATTATTGAAAAAAAATTTTTTCAAACACTTACTTTGTTTGTGAGACAAGCATTAAAGTCCTTCTTCATATCAACTACAGAAACTCGATCGTGAGGTCGTTTTGGTCCGCTAACACTTGAAACTACTGTTGCGAGATTCAATGTAACAACTTCAGAAAATACGGGATCTTGTTTTGGATCATCATAATTTCTAATCATACGCACTGCTTTAAGATATTTTTCAATTCTTTCGATATGCTCCTCAGATCGACCTAAAAATTTAACGGTATTTTTTATATATACGTTGATTAATAATTTATAAAAAAAAATTTATAATATACTAACTAGTTTGACGCAGATATGCCAAACTCTGATGGTCAACAGGGAAGAAACCTACTGTTGCACCGTATTCAGGACACATATTAGAAATAGTGGCTCGATCAGCAATGCTTAATTGAGCCACACCAGGACCAAAGAATTCGACGAATTTTCCTACAACTCCAAGTTGTCTTAAATTCTAAAAAATAAAATAATTTATTTTTTAAATATAAATCGAAGTCCTTTCTCTGTAATTTTAATATCTTTTTTTTTATTCAAACATAAGTATTCTTTAAAAACAAATTGGAAACCATATATTTACTTTATTGTTTCTAAATTATTTTTAAAATTATTTTTAAAACAAATCTTTATTTGATTGAAAATTTTAGCGTTAAAGTTATTATGTTTAATGGTTTACCTTTGTTATTGTGAGTACAAGATCAGTAGAGGTAACATATTGATTCAATTCTCCAACTAATTTATAACCAACAACTTTTGGAATAAGCATAGATATGGCTTGTCCAAGCATAACAGCTTCGGCTTCAATACCTCCAACACCCCAACCAAGAACACCAAGACCGTTAATCATTGTAGTATGAGAATCTGTTCCGACAACGCTATCAGGGAACAAATAATCATTCATATCGAATACAACTCTGGCTAAATATTCCAAATTAACTTGATGAACGATACCACTGCCAGGTGGAACAATTAACATATTTTCAAAAGCTTTGGCACCCCATTTTAAAAACATAAATCTTTCCTTGTTCCTGACAAATTCCATTTCTTCATTCTTTTTGCCAGCATCTTCGCTATAAAATTTATATAATACATAAAATATATATAAAATATAGAAAATTATTAAACTTTTTATTTAATTAATATTTTAAAAAAAAACATTAAAAAAGAAATAATTTATTATCTAAATTTGCTAGTGATAATTTAAATGGTGATAATTAAAATAAATTTTTAAATAATAAATAATTTTCAAAATAAATACCTTCTTGTAAAATCAACTTGTATAGAATGATCAATGACTAGATCAGATGGACAAACGGGATTAATTTTGTTTGGATCACCATTAAGCCTTTTAACAGCATCTCTCATAGCAGCAAAATCAACAACTGCTGGAACTCCAGTAAAATCCTATATAAAAAAAAAAAAATTGATGATAATTTTATTAATTATATGTAGTATTTATACTTCTAATAACACTAATTAAATAATATTAAGTCGCAATACTGAAATCTTTTTTTAAACTTATTTATACTTTTTAACTGATTTTTTTTTAAATACAGAAAAACTGATTTTTTAATAACTAATTAGTAATATTTATATAAATAATATTTAATTAATGTTTTTATAATTTCAAAGGAAATTGCAAAAGACGATTGCATAATAGAAATACATTCTAAATGTTTTTAGTTACATTGAAACTCATAAATAACATTGATATGATTCAATCTGCCTAAGGTGATAGTAAAAGTAAACAGTATTTATCTAGTTTCACGTTCAAGTGTTTCTGATAGTAAAATTTGTGTTTGATATATATATTTTGACATAGTTATTAAGTGAATATAAATAAATATTATCATTATTGATTAATCAATAAAATGTTTGCTAATATATTTTGCTAATATTTTTATCTTAACTTATCAATGTTTTGATGTGATAAATCCATGCTTAAATTCCAAAAGAAATCGATAATTTTAATTTAGGCTTTATCATATGTTATTTCACTATATTGCAACTAAATTAAAAAAAAAAGAAATCCTTTGTTTAAATAATTTTTTTAATTATTATTTACCTGAAGGATTACTCTGGCAGATTTGAATGCCACTTCCACGCCTTCTTCCACAGCTTGATTTTTTTCCCAGTCCAAAATTTTCTCGACATCACTTTTTTTAACTTGGAACTCATCACAATTTCTCACAGCACTTTCAAGTAATACTCTCACCGAAAACGGCAACCTATCTGTAAATTAAAATAAAATATAAAAATTATAAACTTTTTGTATGATGTATTAAAAAATTAATATTTTCTTATAATTTACACACTATGATAATATTGCATCATAATACACAAATCACAGTAACATGTTACCTAATTATTATTAGTATGTAAAAATAAATTTGTTTTTTTCAAACTTACCATATTTATCACCAAAAGCAGTAATATTAAAGAATTTCTTCTCCTTGCCTGCTACATCAACAGACTGCAGCAAATTCTTAAAAGGATTTTCCGCTATAATATAAAAATTTGATGTATTAATTGCATTAAATTTGGCAAAATTCAACGATATTCTACGGAAAAAGATTCTGTATAAATTATGAAAAATTTGCATTTTAAATCAGAAAACTCTAGAAAATGCAAGTTCATCATGGAAAACAATTTTTAAAATTTAATGCCTATAATTTCAATAAATTCGGCAACATAACCACGATTTTAATTTTTCGTTTTTCATCAATTAATTTACTTTCTTTTTTATTTCAACATTCCTTTATTTTTCAACAATAAAAATCGAACGTTCTAAAATAACAAGACACTGTTATATAGAATGATTTTAAAACTTGCCGATACACTAAAATATGATCGAATTTAACACAAATTCATACCCGTCATCGCGAATAATCAGCGAAATTTCAATATAGAGCATAGAAAAAATTTTTTAGTTAAATATTTCACAGAAAAATATTGAAAATAATGAAGAGAGGTCAAATTTGCGAAGCGATACTTACCAGCCATGGCTATTACTGTGGAAGTCACGTCGTCCACTTTCACGTAAACACTAACTGGTATACTATATATGCGGCTGCTACAACGTAAATATATCTATACACACTAATGTGCTTTGATTATATATACAAGCCCTATCCAGGTATTGCAAAAAGAAAAAATTGAGGTTATGTCTTGTAAAGGTCGATATACTTTCAAATGAATATCATATACGCACTCTCTTTCACATATGTTCGAAAGAAAAAGATTAATTAAAGAAGAAATTAATTTTAATTAATGAAAGGAAGCTCGGTGAAGCTAATATATTAATTATGTTATAATTTTTAAGGTGGTATAAGTTAATTAACGTTGAAAAAAACTTAGCTAATTTTGCTGTTTATATTCGTCAAATATTGAAAAATTTTATTTGTTTTTTAAAAAATTTACTTTTTATCAATAAATTATTTTTTTTCTATAATATTTTGAAACATAAATTTATTTAACGTTATTTATCGTTTATATTATTTCAAATAAATCTAATAAAAATAAAAAGTATATAGCTCACCTTGACGTTCATAAATGTGTATATTTTTATAGTATTTTTATTATATTTTCAAGGCTGGATTAAATATTCTAGAGAATTTATAATGACCGCCGGTAATTTAATTCTATAAATTAGATGTCGCCAGCTTACAAAAGCGCGAGAATTTAAAATCAAAAGTCACTGCGATTACTTGTTGCATCGAATGGTACACCACTAGTTAAAGAACATAACTATAAATTGTTTAATTTATTTCGAGATTTAATTTTATCGTTTGAATGTTTAGTTTGATAATTTATTTGGTCAAATGGCTATGTTTCAATTCAGATAAAACATTTTAGCGCAATTTTGTACCTTTACTGCAAAGAGATAACAACAAAAATCAAAACGTGTAAAAATAAAATGACAAACTTTGGTAATTTTTACCTCGATGTTATGTTAAAACTCTAATAGAAATTTTTTCTTAAATGGAAACGCTGAGACCTCGAATAGTATTATATTTTGTAAAAAAAATTTGTCTTTTTTTCATAAGGTTGTAGAATTTTAATTAACAAGCCATAATTTTTACTTTCAAAACTGATTATATTAAAATTTTATCCATATAATATGAATAATCTTATTATAATTTTATTTTATTCATGTGCGATGTTTTTCATATTGAAATAAGCTCAACGAGGCTGTAAGAACTTCACTTTTTCATTGATCGTTCTGAAAAAAAAATTTTCACTAACAATAAATGCTTATTTACTTTAGTAATTATAATAAAGCCCAATTTTTTTCAAGCTCATAATCATTATCAAGTTCAAAATACAATATAGCGAAGAATTGCTTTTTAAAAAAATAGCCTTGCTAAATTAATATTAATTTTGGTTGATTATAAAATCAATATTCTTATCAAATATCATCTAGATCTTCTTACATAATTTGCTGGAGTTAACCATTGCGATGTGAACTAAAAATTCTCGTATACAGAATCGAAGACACAGAAATTCGTAAGGGAGTTCATTTGAAATCATACGTTTTGTATTTTATCGCTTTCCCTATAGCTACTCTTTAAAAAGTCTACTGATTTTATGCCGCTCTATAATGATTATTTTCTACTTTACTTTTCAATCAGGTATTTTAGTATGTATATTAATATAATTCAAACTATTGAAGATTCTCATTATTTTCTAAATCAAGACTAACACTTATATATTATATAACTTTAACAAAAATATGGATCTATTCATTCGAATGCGATTTGAAATTTTCTGTAAAAACAAGAGATGTAACAACAAACTGTCACTAATTCAATTCCAACCTCAAGTTTTGGCCAAATCAAACAAAATTCTTGTTTAATTAAAATAAATTCAAAATTTTACGTAAGTGTTAAATTATTATTATTTAGAATAATTAGATTAAAATTTACGTATTTTAAGAATGTAGCTATATCGGATTATTGCTAGTTTGGTTTAGTTATCGTTAAGTTATTATATGAGTGGCTTTATTTTGGTTAACCATAAAATTACCCTGATAAAACTCTAGATTAGTTTTATTATTAAGATGAACTAATAAAATATTAAACATTTATCTTTCATTTTGTTAAATTCTTGTATTAAAATTATAAATATTTTACAATATAATGATTACTGTAAAATATAAACAAACTATATCAAATATTTTAAAAATTCATCATGAGAAACTCCAGTTAATTTCTAATTGGTAATTTATAATTTTCTTACATATTTAAATTAGAAATTAAATAATAAGCTTGCTTTTAATAATAAAATTACTTAGCATTTATAGTCAACAATTTTTCCATAAATTCAAATGTCAACAAGTAAATTTTAAAAAAATTCTATTTTCCATAAATAGATTCTAAAGTAAAAAATGTGGCTTGAAAAATTATTTAAGTCTTCATTTCTATAATCAATAACACGAATTTTAAAAAGAAAAAAAAAATTAACAATAATCCATTAAACCCATACTTATAATTAAATGTACAATTAGAAATTTTTATCAAAAACTTTTTAATTGAATTTCCAGAGTAATAAATCAGCCTCATCGCTCGCAAAAATCTAAGAGCGAGCGATGAGCAAGGCACAATAATGGATCGTTAATAAGGAAACCAAACTACAAAAATCTAAATTAACCAAGTTACCGCATGCATCAAAGAAAATTTTCGCGTAAACGTAAGAAAAAGTAACAAAAAAAAAACAGAAAAAAAATGCGTCGCACTACAAGATCAACAACACCGGCCGGCAGACCTCCTTCGGGGGGTACTGCCACAGTTGGTCCACCATGTCCTCGTAAGTATTTTCGTTTCTTTTTTTTACAAGGATTGTATTATAGATTGCAAATATTTCATGAGATTTTTTTAATTTAGGTATTTTTATAAATATACTTATTTTTTTTAACATATTTTACATAGAAAATCTCGAACAGGATTAGTAAAAGTTTATCAGTACAAAAAAACCAAATTTTAAAACTACATTCGTAAAAACCTATAAGCTTGATATTTTTAATTTACTAATATTTTTCATCATGAACAACGTCTATAACACAATTGATTTTCAAACAAGACCAAACAAAATTGTATTTAACTTTTATTTGACAACGAAAAAAAAAACTAATTACGAACTATTTTACTTATGAAGGTCGGTCAAAACCAGCGGCTAAATCGACAATACCAAAATGTGGTCCGCCACCAGGACCACCGAAAAAGATTGATTATAAAAGGCCAGGAATGACAAAAGCCATGGAACAGCGACTGAAACACACGCAAAAATTACAAGAAGAAATGGAACGCAAAGAGCGCGAAAAACGCGAAGCAGCACAAACTCGTAGGCCTAAAAGGTGCGCAGCACCTCCAGGTGGTGATGCGAGAATGACACGAAGACCTGCTACTGCTGGAGAGGTAAAAAATTTTTATTCTTTATTTATAACTGTTTATATAGATTAAAAACACGTTCTACAAAACCTATTAATTGTTCACTATAAAATGATTTTGCAAATATGAGGCTTTTTCGTTTTTCTGTAATCACATCTTTTTCCAATTCTTCTTGTTATAGTTTATAAAATTTGCAATTGTGAAAACGATAAATTGATAATGTAGGTATCGTCGATATTTGACGTCACCTTAATATAAAATATTACATTTTCATAATTTTTTCGAAACAGCGAGGTGGTCCATGTAGACCAGGTTCATCCCGTGAGCCACCACCATGTCCAGCAAGAGAACCACCGCCTTGTCCAGCGGAACCTGAACCATGTCCGGCACCATGTCCAAAACGTGGAGCGCGTAAATCAAAAGAACCCGCAATACCAGCGCGTACGAAAAATCTTGCCAAATCAATGAACGCCGATATTGTTCAAGCTGAACCGTTAGAAAATGGACCAATTGAAAATCTTATAATACCACCTGGTGCTATTAATGCTGAAAAAACAACGATCGTCAGTATACCACAACCAGCGCCTGAACCAGTTCCAACTGCACAATCAACTATGCATCAGGCTTCGACTTCTCTTAATAAAAGCGCTGCTGCCATTTCGGAAACATTGGACGAACAAGTAATTTTAGGAAATCGTTGTAAATTAGCTGTCAAGGAAAATAATATATTTAATAGATTTACAAAATTTTTAAGTTACATAAATGATGCCTTATTTATGAGTTTAATTATGCACTTTGTCACGAGTATCTGTTTAACTTTTATTAAGACTAAATGTATTCTTTTTGGTTCAATAACGAGCGACTGTCCAATGAAAAAATTTAATTCCAATTTTTCGTTATATGATTTTGATTTTTAAAGAAAATTAATACTTTAATTTACGGTTTTTCAGTCTTATGTTTAAATTTTTTAAATTTCCGTTTATTGTCGATCATTTTAATGTCATATGTCTATTAAGAATATTGCAGCATAAAATAATGATGTATTTAATAACCCGTACAATGTTTTTGTAATTATTATGAGCTTTGAGTTTTAATAAAATGTATAACATTCGATCTGATTAACTTATAAATTTTTTTAATAACTGATCCATCAATTTTTTTCTTTAAATTCCTATTTAATGATTATAAATTATTTTTAAATTAACTTTTTAGTATTTCTTTGTTAGATTTTTTAAAAAATTTTTTAAACTAATCTATACATCATTAAAAATTTATTATAAAGTATTAAAAGTATATATCCACATAATTAGGATGCCACCGAACAATGCATTGTCAATTCAAAATTGCAAGAACTTCAACAGGCACGCCGTGACTTTGTAATGGCTGCTGCTAACCTCGGTGGAAATTCTCTTTTACAGGTAATTTTTATACTATTATAATAATTATTCATTTTATTTGAAAAAACTCATCAACTTTCATACTTAATAAAATTAATTAATATTGTACTGAAAATAAATTTAATGAACATTTCTTGATGCATATCACAAACTTTTTTTAAATTTTATTTAATGTCACTGTATTTATGCTACCATTGCGATGTTCATTAGCAACGGAGGTTATATCAATGTATTTGTGAGCAGAGTACATGTAACTTACAGTGCTGCTTGTATCAATCGGCTAAGAGCGGGATTCGAACTCGGGATCTCGAGATTATGAATCCATCACTTTACCGACTGAGCCACTGAGGCCTTTATAATAAACTTTATAATATAATATAATATTACTTTTTATTATTAGATAAAATTAAAATTGTATAAATATTTGACTGTTTGCACTGATAAACTTCCGATGCATCTACATTTTTTTTCTTACCAATTTTTCTATTATTAAAAAGAAAATTTTATTATATTTAACTGTAAAAATCTAAAATTAAAATATAATCCCTAAAAAATGCATGGATCCTATAAGTAACCATCCTTGATCATTATATCCAAATTCCCTAATTTCTATATCCTTTTCCTATACATTTCCTAAAGGACGAAGAATTTCCAAATTTGGATGTAACTCCTATCCAAGATATAACACCACCAATGATGGAATCTCCCGAATCACCGCAACCAGAACTTATAGCTTGTCCATCCTTAGATGATCCATCATTACAAATTGAATATGGACGTTATCATCCAACAGTTCAATTAGCTCGCGAATATTTACGTTCACGTAGAGTACCGCGTAGACTTGACGATGAATTCCGACGTGTAGAATACCAACCGATGGATAGAATAGAGGATATTGAAGAACCTTATGATTTTGATCCTTGCCCAGGTGCCACTGCACAATTACAACGTCCTCTTATCGATTATGGCGATGATGCTGGTGCTTGTGAACCTCTCATACAATGGGGCGGTCAAATGATACCAAGGTAGTGGATTGAAAATTTTTCTTTATTGAACGAAAATTCTATCACGCTTTAAAAAAAAAATTTTATTTATCCTACTTTTAACCTAAAAATCACAACCTCGTTGCTCTTTTTTGGCTCTCGGAGCAAAATTTCACTAAACTACTAGTGTGTAAAGGCGTTTTTTTCAAAACTCGTTACAGCTCTTGCCTTTGACTCGAGTCGTAAACTTATCGTTTCGGAAACAAAGCCTTTCCTCACTCGTTGTAAAATGTATTATTTTATATTGTTTACAAAAGAAATAAGTGAAAATTATTTATTGATTTTAAAATATTTCCAGAGCGGCCGATGCGTATTATTATCCACCATTCCAAGAAGATCGTTTAGAAAAATTCTTAAATCCACAAAGATATCCAGAACCAGAACGTCGGCCATCACCACGTAGACCACCACCTGGACGTGAATGTTTGCCAGAAGATTTATGGGATATTGACGATCCATTTTATCATGAACCACCATGCCCTGATTTAATCGACTTTCGGAGTAAGTCGGTAGTGCGTCAAGCTGTTTTACAACGGCGTGTCGCTATCTACAAGTGAAAAAACAAAAAAATATATATAATTATTCCACTTTTGCCGTTTGGAAATGAAAACGGTAAAATAACCCTTGTGGATCGCGATTTATGATAGT
Source organism: Anastatus disparis (assembly GCA_017163975.1). Lineage (NCBI taxonomy): Eukaryota > Metazoa > Arthropoda > Insecta > Hymenoptera > Eupelmidae > Anastatus > Anastatus disparis. The sequence goes on along the minus strand of JAFFSR010000218.1, from coordinate 711,070 downwards.
TTGACTAAAATTTAATTGATTTAAAAATTCATTTGAATTTATGACATTTTAGTTGAACTTTTTTAAATTAAAGCTTTTTTCGATAATTTTTAAAATTAAATTAAGTATATGATCTAAGAGATAAAAGAAAATTTAAGGATTTAAATTTTGAATTCTGATAAATATAAATTTATATCATATAATTTAGTAGTCGATTACAGTTGATCACTTCAATTCAACAAATATGATTTTAACAAATGTTAAATAATTTTTATAAAAAAATAAAAATTTCGATTTTTCTATATTGACTGTAATATTTTCATATTATAAAAATTATGATAATTTTAATGTTTGAAAAAATTGTAATGATACTCTTGATTTTTAAATTCATTGAATAAAAAAATATATTATACTTAATTTATTCAAAGATATTTGCTAAAAATTTTAAAATATATTATTATAAATATATTTGAAAAGCTATTTAATTTCTTCCAATTAAAAACGAATTCAAAATCATATTTCCTTATAATAAAACGTTATTTAAAACATTTTTTAAACTTTACCTTTGCAAAATTATTAAATTCATGATAAATATATAATAAAAGATATTAATAACATGAGGGGTCGTCAGTAGCTCAGTCGGTAGAACGATGGATTCATAATCTCGAGAGCTCGAGTTCGAATCCCGATCTCGGCGGTTAATTGATACAAGCACCACTGTATGTTGCATGTGCTTTGTTTACGAACATAATGAAAACCTCCGTCGTTAATTAATATCGTAACGATAGCATAAATACAACGACGTTAAATAAAATTTTAAAAATATGCACATATTAGTTAACATATTCTAATTTAATTTATTTTTTTTAGACTGTTGATAATTTTGAAAGAACGTCAAAAATCAAGAGTGGAAATAAATGTGTTTGTTGTAGATCTGGCTCGTCATGGAAATCGTTAAAGAAAACTTTATTACAATCATTTTTTAAACATTTGGATGTGATACTCATATACTCATATTTTATGATGTTATTATATAAAGTAACAACTTCGTCTAGAACAAATTCGTAAAAATAATTTCATAAAAAATATCGATGCATGCGATAATAAAAAAAGTGTAAAATGTGCTTTAATGTATTGAACGCAAATGAAAATATATCAAATTTTATATATTTTTTTCTTAAATTGTTTCTTGTCATTGAAAATTATTTGAATCATTATGTTAAAATTATTATTCTTAAGGTATCTAAACCAGAGAGCGCGGTGGCGTAATGGATAGAGCTCTTGCCTTCAACGCGGAGGGCATGGGTTCGAATCCTGGCCAGGTACCTCTAACTTTTTTTCGAAAGAAAAATAGTGTATGTGCCATTTATATCGCGACTCTTAAAAAATCCGACCACATTGGATATCGGTTGATTATTGGTCACAAAAGTGGCTGTTTAGTTTTCGGTATGATGGGTCTGACAGTCAAGCCTGATGTAATGTGTTAAACGGTACCGGGCGGGGGACTCCCTCGACTTCACCATGGAAAAAGGTTAATCATATAGAGGACAATATTCGTTATATGTTAATCTTTTTTTTTTTTTAAAAAAAAATAAAAAAGCAAGGTATCTAAACCACAACTTACACGGTTGAAATCCGAAAAAAAAATCTTACAACAATGTCTATTATTATTATTACTTAATATTTTAATTTGAAAACTCAGATCCAATTGTTATTATGCTATAATTTTGGGAAAAAAATAATATTAAACACACATTAACTAATTTCCAAAGGATATATGGTCAGCTTTCATTTAAAAAAAGTTTCAAGCTTCTAACTACCAATGCTAAAGAGCTGTAAGTGTTTGAAAATCTAATAACTTTTCTAGTGATTTTCTTTGATTGTCTGTAACTAGAGAAATATCGAATGTTTGTGATTATAACTTTAGCTTTTTCCATATTTTGTCATTTTAAAACTTATTCCAAATTTTAAGCAAAACCCATGTTCCGGGGGTCTGATACTCTTCTCTCTTAGTAAGCTGCATGACCCTAGGTACAGGTAAAAATATTGCTTATATACTTCTACCTGAAATATCATGGATTTTTGAAAGCTATTGTGTTGATGAAAAATTCATAACCTGTAGGAGATAAATTCTTATTATTGGTCAGTATAACGAAGGTAAGAAAGTTAAATTTATTTCCAGACCATTGAAATTTTCATTTCAATTCATTTTTATTTCGTTTTAGATGCCGAACATATCTCCTGACAACGCGACTATATCCATCAAAAGATTCGGTAAGTTAGAAGATTTCAATGTTTGCATTTGCAAATTCCAAATATTATGTTAAAATGTCTTAAAAGTTATAAACAATTCAAAACTTGTAAATGTTATTAATTATTATAACTTTTGTATAAAAATTGTTTATAATAAATTTATTTAAATGTTGAAAAATTTATGAAAATTTGACAAAATATAAGAATGAATAAATATTATAATATAATTAAAAAATACGAGTAACAGTTTTATAAAAAAATGACTAAATGGAAACAGTTCACTATATCATAAATTAAATAATCTTACCTACGTAGGAGTTAAAATCCGCATATAAATCGAAAATGGTATTATTTTAACACTAACATTTGTTTGTGATGCTTTTCTTATTATCAAAAATCTTAAATCATTAAATAATTATCAATCAATTAAAAATACAATATATATATATATATATAGAAATAGGTATATTCATTAATTTATTTACATATCTTTGTTATCAAAGTATGTATCAATATTTAAGTAATTTTGTTTCAGAAATGGATTCCTACACGCTGGTAAATTCTCTAGTTACTGTAGGTGATAAAGTATCTTGGACGACTAGTGATTTCCTAAAAGAGGATAGAAACTCAAAAAAATTTTTTACCGATAAGGATTATTTATGGAAACTAAGAAGTTCTCGAAGACAAGAACGTAATAAAATCTTTTTGTATCTCTTACTTCTCAAGTGCAAATACGATGAAATTACAGTCACATGTGACGTAAACGTTCGTGATCGTTTCGAAAGTTTATGTCGCGTAAATAGAAAATATTCAGATTTCCGTGCAGGATGTGGAAAAACATTATGTGACATTGATATACCATTTTATGAATTTCATGATACTTACACAATAATATGTGAAATCAAAGTAGAAAGAGCAGGAAAAAATATGATGTCAAAAGAACAAAAGTTTGCGTCTATAATTAGCACATTAACAGAAAAAGTATCAGAGAGTAAAGCTTTGATATCAAAACATTTTGAAGCTCTATTATATAATTCAAAATTTAGCGACGTGAAGTTTGAAGTTGCTGGAACAACAATTCACGCCCATAGAAACATTATAACAGCTCGTTCCGAGGTTTTTGCCGCAATGTTTGATAATGAAATGAAAGAAAGTAAGAGCGGCGTTGTTCCAATTGAAGATACTACTGCTAACATAATCAAAGAAATGTTGAGATTTATTTACACAGGTAGGGTTGAAAATTTAAAAGAAAATGCCAAAGATTTGCTTGTTGTAGCCAATAAATATACACTTAATGATTTAAAACTCATTTGTGAAAGTTCTCTTTATGAAGATGTAACTGCTGATAATGCCATTAAAATGCTCAAATTTTCTTATCTGCATAATGCCGATCAGCTTAAAAATTTGATTATCGATTTTTTTCATAATAAACAATCATTATTAGCGACAAAAGATTTTGCTTCATTACTACAATCGAATCCAGATATTGCAAATGAAATACTTCAATCATTTGGCGAACCATCGACACCTGATACTAATGGCGCAACGAACTTCAATGGTCATAACCAAAATAAAAGGCGAAGAATCAGCGAGTCCTAAGATAAAACGTAAATTTTACCAAAATAAAGATTCATATGCATTTTTTTATTGTGATTCCGGCATAAAAATTTTCATAGCACTGAGTGCCAGAAATCCTTAATTATGCTTTGTTATATAGTCTTATTTCACACCTATCTGTGGTATGACTGCTTATGCCACTTTGTTAATACAATCGAATTCAGAAATTGCAATTAATTAGTACTTAAAATATTTAACGAAACCGAAAATAAAAAGTAAATTTTATTAAAATAACAATTCGTGTGCATGTATTTATTGTTTTTAAGTTAATAAAAACTTTTAAAACTGACGACAAAGTTAGTCTTTCATTTAAACATTATCCCCGAAACATTTCAGGTTTGCCGACTGTCTTTTCGTCTTTTTGACTGGGGCTAAAAGTAAGAGGGGAAAGAATTAACAGTCAATTTTAACGAGGTAGTTCTTTTTGTACTAAGTTATCCGATGTTGCACATGACTATACTTAGTTTTAAATTTTTTGTTTTCTAATTAAAGAAATAGTCTTATAGTATTTTTTAAGACTGTTTGTGCATCATAATATGAATTCTATACAACTTAAAAAGTTTTGCTCTTTTTTATATTATTTAAGCAAAACCCGTAATTTTTCGTAAGAAAATTTAATACTTTTGAAGAATTATTGAAGGCGCCGTTTAGTATAGCTCAACAAAAAAGGACAGTTGTTTTCTTAGATTCGAAATGAACAATTCAAGACCAGATAGAGGTGTGTAAATTTAAATTTAAGAGAATAGAGACTAATAAAAAATTATTTGAAAAAATTACATTCAAATCTAAAAGTTTTTATTCTCGTATGAGATTTCGTAATAATAAAATAATTTATTATGATAATAAATTATTTTTTAATATAAATCATTATGTTATTGATAATCATGTGTACCTATTATTTAAAATTTTACTAAATATAATCTATCAAATTATAATAAGTTTAAATAAATCACTTTTGAAATTGATAAACCTTAAAATTGAAAAACAGTTATCGGGACCCCTTGATATAGGTTACTATAGGTATGACAGCAAACGTATAAGAAGTCTTAATTAATATTTTTTTTCTATTAAAGCGTATAAATTATTGATTCTAAAAATAAAAATATATATTAGTTTATAACAAACATATAATAAGGCTAAAAATATGAGATTTGAATCAACCATTAAAAAATAAGTTTTTTGAACTACGCAATTGATATAATTTTTGTTGAAACCTGCTGATGCAGTTGCAAAGAGGGATGCCCATGTAATAATTTGTAAAATCTTAATATAAAACAACTTCATCATCAGAAAATTTATGAAGTTTTACAAAATTTAAAATAAAGTAATCAAGTCTATATTGCTTAGAACGAAAAAACATTTGATTATTCCACTATTTGTTCCAAACAGATGACAAAATCTTGATTTTTTCACTTATTTTTGCAAATTTCATCGTTTTTATTCTCACATTTCCTTTTATCTTCTCAAATTTATTCCTTTTTTTAATATTCACATTTTCATTAAATATAAATAGTAATAGCAATTTCGTGCGTTACTCTTCGTTACTTTAGTTGTTCTGCGTTCGTGAGCATCCTCCTTTTTTTAACCCAAATGGAAAATACTCTTTATTTTATTTTTACAAATAAATTGTAAAGAGTTATTGTCATTTTGGCATTTTTTCCCAATGGATTTTTTGTGTTTATTACTTATCCTCATTTTAATCGTAACGATATATTATATTGGGTTTTAACTAAAACTTATTGGCAAAAACAAGATAAACCATATGCATCAAATCCAATACCCGGCTTTGGCCATATATGAAAAATATAAATCTTAAAGAAGATTCATCAATATTCGCTGACAGATTATGCAAATCAACTGATGCTAGTGTAGTTGGTTTTTATTATTTATGTAAGTCAGATATCATCGTACGTCATCCAGAATTGATAAATTCAATTTTACAAATTTCAGTAGTAACCCATATGAAAATAATTTTTGTGAGAAATTGTGAATAACTGTTAATAACTATAATAAACTATCGCAATTGAGACATTAATAAGAATTAATAACAGTAAAAAACAGTTAATAACAATTAATAATAGTTAATAATAGTTATGAACGCTAAATAACAATTATTAACTATAAGTCATGATTATTAATAATTATTTATAGTTATTCACATTTATTAACATTTATACACATTTATACACATTTATTAACAGTTACTCACATTTTCCAAAATTTTAGAATTGGTGAATAATTTATTATTATTTATACTTATTTATAATTATTTATATTTATTTGCAATTAGTTACAGTGAATTATAGTTATTAACACTTTTTTACAGATATTTACAGTTTTTCACATTTATTAACAGTTATTAACAGTTTTTCACATTTACAAAATTTTTCGCCTATATATAAAAAAAAAGATTATACGTGTGAAAATTGTTGAAAGTGTGAAAAAGTGTTAATAACTGTTAATAATGTGAATAAATGTGAAAAATTATAAATATTTGTAAATAACTATAAATAACAGTAAATTATTATTATTTACAGTTAATCATTATTATTATCTATTCGTAACAATTATTAACTGTTATCAACTGTTATTTACTGTTATTAATGTCTCAATTGCGGTAGTTTATTATAGTTATTAACTGTTATTCACATTTTTTCACATTTTTACACAGTTATTAATAGTTATTCACAGAAATTATTTCCATATGGGAATCTCATATGTCACGAATTTTATTTTATTATTAAGCTATATAGTTGAGTTTATAATTAAATTTAAAAAAAATCTAAAAAATATGTTTAAAAAATTAATTTTATTATTATTAATTAATATTTTATTTAGAAAACTCAGATCCAATTGTTATTATGCTATAATTTTGGGGAAAAAATAATATTTAACACACATTAACTAATTTCCAAAGGATTTATGCTCAGCTTTCATTTAAAAAAAGTTTCAAGCTTCTAACTACCAATGCTAAAGAGCTGTAAGTGTTTGAAAATCTAATAACTTTTCTAGTGATTTTCTTTGATTGCCTGTAACTAGAGAAATATCGAGTGTTTGTGATTATAACTTTAGCTTTTTCCATATTTGTCATTTTAAAACTTATTCCAAATTTTAAGCAAAACCCATGTTCCGAGGGTCTGATACTCTCCTCTCCTAGTAAGCTGCATGGCCCTAGGTACAGGTAAAAATATTGCTTATATACTTCTACCTGAAATATCAAGAAATTTTCAAAGCTATTGTGTTGATGAAAAATTCATGACCTGTAGGAGATAAACTTTCATCATTGGTCAGTATAACGAAGGTAAGAAAGTAAAATTTATTTTCAGACCATTGAAATTGTCATTTCAATTCATTTTCATTTCGTTTTAGTTTCCGAGCACATCTCCTGACAACGAGACCATGTCCATCAAAAACTTAGGTAAGTTAGAAAATTTCAATGTTTGTATTTGCAATTTCAAAAATTATGTTAAAAAGTGTTTAAAGTTATGAACAAGTTAAAACTTGTACACGTTATTAATTATTAAAACTTTTGTATGAAAATATAAAAAATTTATTCAAACTCTGAAAAGTTTATGAAAATTTGACAAAATTTAAGAATGAATAAATATTATAATATAATTAAAAAATATTAGTAACAATTTTATAAAAAAATGTTAACGTTCTAAATGAGTGCTACAATCATTATGTTGATGCGATAATTATTGTTGTGGATTATTTATTCATTCAATGACTAAATGGAAACAGTTCACTATATCATAAATTAAATAATCTTAACTACGTAGGAGTTAAGGGTATGGTTTCACGCTACTTTACCAATCGAAAATTATAATTTTATAAAATTACAATTTTCGAAAAAACTATACATCGGAATGAGTTTTCCTTTTATAGATCACTTCATTTAATTTCGATGAAGGGCGGAAACTCTAAAAATTAGCGGAAAAAAGCGTTAATCGAAGATAATTAGAAAAACAAATTTCTCAGTTCGAAAAAATCAAATTTCTCAAAAACCGTGTTTTGTAGGGAAATTTCCTATTCAGGATCATTTTATTTTTGAAAAATGAAGGGCGGAAACTTGGTTTGATAAATCATATCGCAAAAAAGCAAAATTACATTTTTCTAAAAAGATGCGATCAGCTGTAAGAATACAATGGCCGTGCAAGAAGCCATGTTTCATAGTTGGCATCAATGCTAATGTATAGTTTGGTACGCGCCAACTTCAAATTCGAATTTTAAATGTAAATTGAATTTGTTTTATATGTACAATTTCTACAAATAAACACTTTTTGAACATAAAACTGTTTTATTTTATTTAAAACATAAATACCCTGGTGGAAATTGAAACGTTTTTTTTACCATTTTTTGGCCAGTAGAAATGAAAACGCTTTTTTTAGCATTTATTGGCCATTTCTTTGGCATTATTATTACTAATAACCTCAAATTTTTATACACACCATTTTTAATGCTCACATTTCTACCAGGGTATGTAAAAAATTTAATATTAAAAATAGTTTACATCATTTGCGAACTCATTATTTTTTTTTAAATTTTCATTATAGCAAAATAAGTAATCTATTCGTTTCTTTGCTTGAAACAAAATATTTTTTGAATGACTTTATTGAATTAACGAAACTTTGGCATATCCTAACCTTTTTAGAATGAAAATATCCTCTTTTAAAAAAACGATGGCCGGATGTTGTGAAACATTTTATACTAAGAACGTGATTGGTGCGTTGAATAGAATCATATGATTGGCGAAAAACGAGATTTGATTTACTATAATATGCTTAAATAAAATCATCGATTTAGAATTTAATAATAAAAATCATTGATAAAATAATTAAATTATAATTATTTTGTTATAGTTTGATTTTTTAAATAAAATTATTAGTATAATCATTGCTAACTTCCGCTCACAAAAATTATTTTTGTGTGAAGTTGTCGAGAGTGCGAAGTACCGCTCTATATTCATTTGTCATTGTATATTTCAAATTAGAACATGGTAACAATTCTATGCCATTTACTTCTGAATTCTCTTTTTAAAAATTGTACTATAAAATTATATTAAGCAATAAATTTAGAAAATAGACAGATGTCATGAACTTTTTAGCTTATAACAATATCATAAAATATTTATCTATGAGCCTGGCAAGTAATTTGGTAAATTTAAAATAAGATTTAAAATATTTCGGAATATTTTAAAATGAATAATAAAAAAACCGATAAGTAATACAATTTCGATGATATAATTTAGTGTATAAAATATTTCTAGATTGACAGCTTAAAAATTTTTTTTCAAAAATATAGTATATTTGCCTAAGATGTACTATTTTTAAAAGTTTGTTTATTTAATTTCAAAATTCAAATTGAATCACGCTTAGAATAAACAGTTTCTCGGGAAAATAAAATAAAAAATCTTTTGTTTGAAAGAATGATATAATTACTATAATTAAGAAAATATAAATTAGAATTTTCATTTTTATTTGTATTTTAAAAATAGGAACGATATACATATCGTTAAGAATTGATTTGAACTATTTCATTTTTTATATATTTTATGGATTTCATATTGTTGGAAATATTAATTTTTAAATAACTTCATTCATTAGTTATTGAGAATTTAGGATTACAATATTACATATTAAAATTTTTCCGGTACTAGAAATTAAAAATTTATAAATGCTAATGAATAAATTTATTTAAAAATTTATACCATCTAATACATTTCTTTTCCTGAAATTTTGCATTAAAATGTGGAGATAGTCAATATTTATGAGTGTAAGTGTAGTGTCCGTTTTATGTCTCCTTAAAATATGAAATTTTAAGTGATGATAAAACTGGAAAAGTCGTTTTTATAAACCACATTACATTGTATTAAAACAGATGTTTTTAATCATGGATAATTTTACATGAGTATGTCCAGAGATCGATTTTGGAATTCTCTTAAGATATATCTTGAAATTCAAATACATTAGATTGATATTAAAAATTATGTGTATGAAAAGTTATATATTTGTAAAACAACTTTTGACTTTGTAATAATTTACGTTATTTAAATTTTGAAAGATTACCTCCTCCGGCTTTGAGGAGGTACTTACTCGACCTCGAGTGATCTTAATTTTAAGTATTTTAATTTTATGTTAATTTATTTTGTTTTGTCTTATATATAGATTTAAGGTGTGAATGTATTTATTAGCGCGAATGATGGTTGAATGAATGCAGAAAGAATGAGTGATTCTGTTTCTTTTTATTAATAGTTATGACATCTTCGGTATCAAGTTTTTATTCTTTGAATTTTATTATTATATTATTTTTTTATTATTTATTGTTGCATTGTTTTGTCCAATTTTATTTTTATTTGATGTCATGACTATGCTTTATGCTTTATCTTTTAAATTGTGTTATTTGATTTTAATTTGATTTTAATTTCATGACTGATAGATATTTAAGACTGTTTTCATTGTAATTTATGTTTTCATACTTTCTGCGTGTATTTAGAGTAGTCTGTGATATCGCTTTTACATAGTGACTTACTGATACAGTATTATATATTAATTTTAATATTTGACTGTGATATCTTATCATATTATGTGCAATACTTTATACAGAATTATTATTTATTGCTTGATGTATTACATGCCTTTTTGTACTCTTTTACAAAATAAATTGATATCTATCTATCTATCTATCTATCTAAAGATTTAAGAAATATCTAAAAAATAATTTAAAAGTTTACTATTTCTTCAATTTTTTAAAATGATGATAAGAAAATGAATATAGTGATAATATATCTTTTAAATGGGATTTATTTTTCTCGAAGTTTTCCGTGTCTATAAATTCACTGATGCTGCGTATATAACATCAATTCCTTTACTGATGCTGATATTAGTAGATATGAAATTATTATTATTTAATAATGAACAGAAAATAATAACACTATATTAACAGTCAATCATTAAAAATTTATATACATTTAGATTAGATATAGGGCGCGCTTGCGCGCAGGGATTTTCTAGTGTTTTGAAAAGCGAATTATATATAGATTTATCAATCAAACATAAATATAAAAAGAATAGAAAAGATTTTGAAATATATTTTTTTTGACAAAATTTTTTTAAAGATAAATGAACAAGACTCTCCGTAAAACACAAACTGCAAAAAAACTTTCTTTTATTTGACAAAGAATTCAATTTGCTAGAAATGAATGATTAGTTTTTGAATTTTGTAAATAAATTAAATCATAAATAAATGTACATGTTGAACCTTAAAACTTCAATTTTATTTATGCATTATAATACTTATCATTTTAACTAAATGTTATTTTTTCAAAAAACTGTAAAAAACTATGAAAAAATATAAATAATCGTAAATAAATGTGAATAATTGTAAAAAAAATAAATAAATGTAAATAACTGTAAATAAATATAAACAACTGTATATTTATAGTTATTTACAGTTATTTACAGTTAGTAAGACTTATTTACAATTATTTCCAGAAATTTTTTCCATAGGGGCTTATCTTAATAAAATTATTTACAACTGTTTATTTTTAAAGAACGATAATATAAAATAATATTTGATGAGATTATATTATATAATAAAATTATATTAGCAATAAAATTAAGTAATCCTTATCATTCGCTTTTCAAAACATATTTTCATTCTAAAAAGGTTAGGATATGCCAAAGTTTCGCTAATTCAATAAAGTCATTCAAAAAATATTTTGTTTCAAGCAAAGAAACGAATAGATTACTTATTTTGCTATAATGAAAATTTAAAAAAAAATAATGAGTTCGCAAATGATGTAAACTATTTTTAATATTAAATTTTTTACATATTTATGTTTTAAATAAAATAAAACAGTTTTATGTTCAAAAAGTGTTTATTTGTAGAAATTGTACATATAAAACAAATTCAATTTACATTTAAAATTCGAATTTGAAGTTGGCGCGTACCAAACTATACATTACCCTGGTAGCACAACTTTTTCAATTCTTGTGCAATTCTGCTGCAATTTCTCTGTCTGTCAGTCAAACTACAGCAGATCTTAACTAACATGCTTCCCATTTCAACTATATTTCTGCGCTAAGATGATTGCACCCGGCTCTAAGCATCATAATTACGTTAGACTTGCGCAAGCTTTAGTGCACTTACAAGAGGGTTTCCAAATGCACTGGGACTTTCAGCAGGAATGCGATGAAATTGCATTCGAGCACGTACGTCAGACACTGAGCAGCATAATTACATTGTCTTGTGCAATTAAGCGTGCTTAATCTGAATGATTTGATCACGAGCTCGGGCGTCATAATTGCAGCAGCTTTGTGCATGGCATTTTTAGCAGATTAATTGCGACATACTTGCATCAGACTTGCAGCGGCTTTAGTGCACTTACACAAGGATTTTTAACTGCACGGGGACTTTCAGCAGAATTGCGATGAAATTGCATTCGAACACGTACGTCAGACACTGAGCAGCAGAATTTGATTGTCTTGTGCAATTAAGGGTGCTTAATCTGAATGATTTGATCACGAGCTCGGGCGTCATAATTGCAGCAGCTTTGTGCATGGCATCTTTAGCAGATTAATTGCGACATACTTGCATCAGACTTGCAGCAGCTTTAGTGCAGTTACACAAGGATTTTTAACTGCACGGGGACTTTCAGCAGAATTGCGATGAAATTGCATTCGAACACGTACGTCAGACACTGAGCAGCAGAATTAGATTGTCTTGTGCAATTAAGGGTGCTTAATCTGAATGATTTGATCACGAGCTCGGGCGTCATAATTGCAGCAGCTTTGTGCATGGCATCTTTAGCATTACATGAGACTCTTAGGGTGCACTTTATCTGCTGTAAGTATGGCGCACATCTGCTGCAAAGTGTCTACTGCACGTGACCTTTATAAGTATGATGCAAGTCTGCTGCGAAGATCCGTGCATCCCATGACACTCTTAGGGTGCACTTTATCTGCTGCAAGTATGGCGCACATCTGCTGCAAAGTGTCTGCTGCACGTGACCTTTATAAGTATGATGCAAGTCTGCTGCGAAGATCCGTGCATCCCATGAGACACTTAGGGTGCACTTTATCTGCTGTAAGTATGATGCAAATCTGCTGCAAGTATCTGATGCAATGTTCTGACTGCAGAACTCTTATTGATTTGGGAAGCATGTTATATAAGATCTGCGCACTGATACTTGCGTCAGATTGTGCTACCAGGGTAGCATTGATGCCAACTATGAAACATGGCTTCTTGCACGGCTATTGTATTCTTACAGCTGATCGCATCTTTTTAGAAAAATGTAATTTTGCTTTTTTGCGATATGATTTATCAAACCAAGTTTCCGCCCTTCATTTTTCAAAAATAAAATGATCCTGAATAGGAAATTTCCCTACAAAACACGGTTTTTGAGAAATTTGATTTTTTCGAACTGAGAAATTTGTTTTTCTAATTATCTTCGATTAACGCTTTTTTCCGCTAATTTTTAGAGTTTCCGCCCTTCATCGAAATTAAATGAAGTGATCTATAAAAGGAAAATTCATTCCGATGTATAGTTTTTTCAAAAATTGTAATTTTATAAAATTATAATTTTCGATCGGTAAAGTAGCGTGAAACCATACCCTTAAAATCCACAAATAAATCGATAATGGTATTATTTTAACACTAACATTTGTTTGTGATGCTTTTGTTATTATAAAAAATCTTAAAGCATTAAATAATTATCAATTAATTCAAAATACAATATATATATATATATATATATATATATATATATATATATATATATATATATATATATACATATAGACATAGGTATATTCATTAATTTATTTACATATCTTTGTTATCAAAGTATGTATCAATATTCAAGTAATTTTGTTTCAGAAATCGATTACAAGAAGATAAATTCTCTAGCTACTGTAGGTGATAAAGTATCTTGGACGACTAGTAATTTCCTAAAGGAGGATAGAATCTCAAAAACATTTTGTACCGATAACGATAAGGGTTGTTTATGGAAACTAAGAAGTTATCGAGATTTTAAGAAAGTCTATTTGTCTCTTTTACTCCTTAAGTCCAAATACGATGAAATTACAGTCACATGTGACGTAAACGTTCGTGATCCTTTCGAAAGTTTATATCACGTAAATAGAAAATATTCAGGTTTCCGTGCAGCACAGAATATAGATTTATGTGACATTGATGTACCATTTTATGAATTTAATGATACTTACACGATAATTTGTGAAATTAAAGTAGAAAGAGCAGGAAAAAATATGATTTCAAAAGAACAAAAGTCTGCGTCTATAATTAGCACATTAACAGAAAAAGTATCAGAGAGTAAAGCTTTGATATCAAAACATTTTGAAGCTCTATTATATAATTCAAAATTTAGCGACGTCAAGTTTGAAGTTGCTGGAACAACGATTCATGCCCATAAAACCATTTTAACAGCTCGTTCCTCGGTTTTTGATGCAATGTTTGATAATGATATGAAAGAAAGTAAGAGCGGCGTTGTTCCAATAGAAGATACTACTGCTAACATAATCAAAGAAATGTTGAGATTTATTTACACAGGTAAAGTTGAAAATTTAAAAGAAAACGCCAAAGATTTGCTTGTTGTAGCCAACAAGTACGCACTTGATGATTTAAAACTCATTTGTGAAAATTCTCTTTACGAAAATGTAACTGCTGATAATGCCATTGAAATGCTCAAATTTTCTTATCTGCATAATGCCGATGATCTTAAAAATTCGATCATTGATTTTTTTAATAATAAAAAATCATTGGTAGCGAGAAAAGATTTCGCTTCATTAATACAATCGAATTCAGATATGGCAATTGAAGTACTTCAATCATTTAGCGAAACACCGACACCTGATACTAATGGTGCAACGAATTAATTAGTACTTAAAATATTTAAAGAAACCGAGAATGAAAAGTAAATTTTATTAAAATAACAATTCATGTGCATGTTTTTATTGTTTTTAAGCTAATAAAAACTTTTGAAACTGCCAACAAAGTGAGTCTTTCATTTAAACATTATCCCCGAAAAATTTCAGGTTTGCCGACTGTCTTTTCGTCTTTTTATTACTAGTAGAGAAGACTGGGGCTAAAAGTAAGAGGGGTAAGAATTGACAGTCAATTTTAACGACGTAGTTCTTTTTGTACTAAGTTATTCGATGTTGTACATGACTATACTTAGGTTTAAATTTTTTGTTTTCTAATTAAAGAAATAGTCTTATAGTTTTTTGAAGATTATTTATGCATCATAATATAAATTCTATACAACTTAAAAAATTTTGCTCTTTTTTATATTATTTAAGCAAACCCCGTAATTTTTCGCAAGAAAATTTAATACCTTGGAGAATTATTGAAGGCGCCGTTCAGTATAACAAAAAAGAACAATCGCTTTCTTAGATTCGAAATGAACAATTCAAGGCCAGATAGAGGTGTGTGCATTTAAATTTAAGAGAATAAAAACTAATAAAAAATTATTTGAAAAAATTACATTCAAATCTAAAAGTTTTTATGCTCATTTCATTTGAATTATATTTAATTTGTTTCATTGATTAAATAATAAAACTATTTATTTTAATAATAAATTATTTTTTAATAATAAATCATTATGTTATTAATAATTATGTGTACCTTTTATTTAAAATTTTACTAAATATAATCTATCAAATTATAATAAATCACTTTTGAAATTGATAAACCTGAAAATTGAAAAACAATTATCGGGATCCCTTGATATAGAGGTACGATAGCAAATAAGAAGCCTTAATTAATATTTTTTTTCTATTAAAGCGTATAAATTATTGATTCTAAAAATAAAAATAAATATTAGTTCATAACAAACATATAATAAGGCTAAAAATATGAGATTTGAAACAACCATTAAAAAATAAGTCTTTTGAACTGCGCAATTGATATAATTTTTGTTGAACTATCATCATTATCTTATCATTCTTAGTTGTGAAACCTGCTGATGCAGTTGCTTAGCACTCTGCCTACGCGCGGCGAGTAAAGAGGAATGCCCATGAAATAATTTCTTAAATCTTAATATAAAACAACTTTATCATCAGAAAATTTATGAAGTTTTACAAAATATAAAATAAATTAGTCAAGTTTATATTGGTTAGAACGAAAAAACGTTTGATTATTCCACTACTTGTTCCAAATGGATGACAAAATCTTGATTTTTTTCACTTATTTTTGCAAATTTCATCGTTTTTATTCTCACATTTCCTTTTGTTTTCTCAAATTGATTCCTTTTTTTATTATTCAGATTCTCATTAAATGTAAATAGTAATAGCAATTTCGTGCGTTACTCTTCGTTACTTTAGTTGTTCTGCGTTCGTGAGCATCCTCCTTTTTTTACCCCAAATGGAAAATACTCTTTATTTTATTTTTACAAATCAATTGTAGAGAGTTATTGTCATTTTGACATTTTTTCCCAATGGATTTCTTGTGTTCATTATGTATACTCATTTTAATCTTAACGATATATTATGTTGGTTTTTAACTAAAACTTATTGGCAAAAACAAGATATACCATATGCACCAAATCCAATACCCGGCTTTGGCCATATATGAAAAATATAAATCTTAAAGAAGATTCATCAATATTCGCTGACAGATTATGCAAATAAACTGACGCTAGTGTAGTTGGTTTTTATTATTTATGTAAGTCAGGTATCATCGTACGTCATCCAGAATTGACAAATTCAATTTTACAAGTGTTTCTGGGTCCCGGTGAAATTTGATAATAGTATGACCAAATTGTAGCTTATTTTTTTCTGAACATAAGTCTCCATGGGCTCAAATCCCGAAAATGCACAGATTTTAAGTAAATAATGATTAAAGTCGTTGATTTCTGGAAAGGTTAGAGAGACCAAAGGCGTAACTTCAATTGTTTGATATGCTCATTATATAGTTGTTATTTCAATAATTAATTCAAATAATTTTATGTTAAATAAACTTAGAATATATAAAATATAATTTTTTAAAATAATTTTAAAAAAACTTGGAACATAGAATTATTACACTATTATTATATACAATAAATAAATTATTTTTCAAATATTTTATATTAAGAAAAAATATCATTTGATGTGTTTATGGTTCATGGGTTTATAATTTTTTGGTTTATGGGTTTATGGTTCATGGTTTATGGGTTTATGGTTTATGGGTTTATGGTTTATGGGTATATGGTTTATGGGTTTATGGTTTATGGGTTTATGGATTATAGGTTTATCGTTTATGGGTTCATGGGTTTATGGTTTATGGAATTATGGGTTTATGGCTTTACAATTTATGGGTTTATTATTTATGGTTTTATGGTTTATGGGTTTAGGGTTTATGGGTTTATCCATTTATGAGTTTACGATTTATTGGTTTATGGTTTTATGGTATATGGGTTTATGGTTCATAGTTTATGGGTTTATGGTTTATGGTTTTAAGGTTTATGGGTTTATGGGTATATGGTTTATCGTTTATGGTTCATAGTTTATGGGTTCATGGTTTATGGTTTGAAGGTTTATGGGTTTATGGTTTATGGGTTTATGGTTTATGGGTTTACGGTTTATGGGTTTAAGGTTTATGGGTTTACGGTTTATGGGTTGATGATTTGTGGGTTTATGGGTTTATGCTTTAAGGGTCTATGGGTTTATGGTTTATGGTTTATGGGTTTATAGTTTACGGGTTTATGGTTTATGGTTTATGGGTTTATGCGTTTATGGTTTATGGTTTTATTGTTTATGGGTTTATGATTTATGGGTTTATGAGTTGATGGTTTATGGTTCTTGGATTTGGGTTTATGAGTTGATGGTTTATGGTTCTTGGATTTGGGTTTATGAGTTGATGGTTTATGGTTCTTGGATTTGGGTTTATGAGTTGATGGTTTATGGTTCTTGGATTTGGGTTTATGGTTTATGGGTTTATGGTTCTTGGATTTGGGTTTATGGTTTATGGGTTTATAGTTTATGGGTTTATGGTTTATGGGTTCATGGTTTATGGTTTTATGGGTTCATGTGTTTATGGTTTATGGGTTTATGCATTTATGGGTTTACGATTTATGGTTTTATGGCATATGAGTTTATAGTTCATGGTTTATGGGTTTATAGGTTTATGGTTTATGGGTTTATGGTTTATGAGTTAATGGTTTATGGGTTTATGATTTAAGGGTATTAGGGTTTATGGTTCTTGGATTTGGGTTTACGGGTTTATGGTTTATGGGTTTATGGTTTATGGTTTATGGGTTTGTGGTTTATGGGTTTATGGTTTATGGGTTTAGGGGTTAATGATTTATGGTTCTTGGATTTGGGTTTATTGTTTATGGGTTTATGGTTCTTAGATTTGGGTTTATGGTTTATGGGTTTATAGTTTACGGGTTTATGGTTTATGGGTTCATAGTTTATGGTTTTATGGGTTTATGTGTTTATGGTTTATGGGTTTATGCATTTATGGGTTTACGATTTATAGGTTTATGGTTTTATGGCATATGGGTTTGTAGCTTATGGTTTATGGGTTTAAAGGTTTATGGTTTATGGGTTTATGGTTTATGAGTTAATGGTTTATGGGTTTATGGGTTTATGCTATAAGGGTATATGGGTTTATGGTTCTTGGATTTGGGTTCACGGGTTTATGGTTTATGGGTTTATGGTTTATGGGTTATGGGTTTATGATTTATGGGTTAATGGTTTATGGTTCTTGGATTTGGGTTTATGGTTTATGGGTTTATAGTTTATGGGTTTATGTGTTTATGGTTTATGGGTTTATGCATTTATAGGTTTACAATTTATGGGTTTATGGTTTTATGGCATATGGGTTTGTAGCTCATGGTTTATGGGTTTAAAGGTTTATGGTTTATGGGTTTATGGTTTATGGTTTATGAGTTAATGGTTTATGGGTTTATGCTTTAAGGGTATATGGGTTTATGGTTCTTGGATTTGGGTTTACGGGTTTATGGTTTATGGGTTTATGGTTTATGGTTCTTGGATTTGGGTTTATGGGTTTATGGTTTATGGGTTTATGGTTTATGGGTTATGGGTTTATGATTTATGGGTTAATGGTTTATGGTTCTTGGATTTGGGTTTATGGTTTATGGGTTTATAGTTTATGGGTTTATGGTTTAATGGTTTATAACTTTACGAGTTATTGGTTTATAAGTTTACGGTTTATTAAATTACGCTCTATGGGTTTATTAATAGTTTTATTGTTTATGGGCTTATGGTTTATGCGTAAAATAAATGTAATAATTATGAGTGTGTGTATTCGATTTTATGAACAACTCAAATAAATCAGTCGACTCTACGAGTTCGTGTCTGAAATAGATTGAGTTGCTCGAAAAAATATGAATAACTTGAATTGTTCATAAAAATATGAGCTGCTCAGAGTACTCGAATGAATCGAATTATTCAAAGAAATATGAATTACTCTAATAACTCAAGTTACTCAAAAATATAGGTGCTTTTTTTATTAATATTTTTTGTAGAAACTAGTTTATCTTTTATTTATTTTTCGGAGCGGGGGCTTCCCCTTCACGCCAACTCCGGTAGGTGCTTTGCCACATTTTTATTTTCATGTTATCATATATTAATACCGCTACTTCACGTATTATCAACAAATATATACTCGATGCGGCTGAATATGACGCCCGTCGTGTATGAAACAGTAATATATTAACCACGGAAGCGAAGGTGTATTTGACCTCGTCTTTATTGTCGCGTCTCGAGCATAAATCACCTATTTTACTCCCTTGGTTAACAATGTAATATTCTCCTTTTTCCTTAACATCGACATTTCTTTTGATTCGGAAAATATTTTGCTAATATAAGTTGTTTAAGATTGTACAGTTTAACGATTCAATTATAATTATTACTTCGTAACTATATGACTGTAATGACATATAATCATCACAACAGTTTTACATTAATAATAGTTATTACTACGTAACAATAGTAATGACTATAATCACGTATAATCATCATTACAGTTTTATAATCAATCATAGTTATTATACGTAACTATAGTATTGACTATAATCACCAATAATCATCACCACAGTTTTATAATTAATTGTAGTTATTACCACGAAACTATAGTAATGACTATAGTCACCTATAATCATCACTACAATTATAATATCAATTAGTGATTATAATTAATGATTATATTCACCTATAATCATTACAACAGTTTTATAATCAATTATAGTTATTACCACAAAATTATAGTTAAGACTATAATCACCTACGATCATCACTACAGTCATACATTCATTTTTAGTTATTGCTACGTAACTATAGTAATGACTATAATCACGTATAATCATCAATACAGTTTTATAATCAATCATAGTTATTACTACGTAACTATAGTGTTGACTATAATCAATAATCAACAATAATCATCACCACAGTTTTATAATAAATTGTAGTTATTACCACGAAACTATAGTAATGACTATAATCACCTATAATCATCACTACAATTATATAATCAATTAGAGTTATTATTATTACCAAAAAATTATAGTAATGATTATATTTACCTATAATCATTACAACAGTTTTATAATCAATTATAGTTATTACCACAAAATTATAGTTAAGACTATAATCACCAAAAATCATCACTACAGTCTTACATTCATTTTTAGTTATTGCTACGTAACTATAGTAATTACTATAGTCACGTATAATCATCATTACAGTTTTATAATCAATCATAGTTATTATTACATAACTATAGTATTGACTATAATCACCAATAATCATCACCACAGTTCGTGCGCTTCTTTTAGCATACGCTATATTTAGCACATGCTAATTTTTCAATTTCGTGCTAGATTTAGCATACACTTATTTTAGCAGAATCTAGTCTTAGCGCACGCTGGATTTGGCAAATGCTCATTTCAGCAGACGCTAATTTCGGAAGATGCTATATTTAGCACCGGCTAATATTGCTAGTTATTGCTAGATTTAGCGCACGCTAATATTCTCATTTCACGCTAGATTTAGCGAACGTTAATTTTAGCTAACGCTAATTTCAGAAAATGCTATACTTAGCACTAGCTAATATTGCTCGTGACCGCTAGATTAAGCGCACCCTAATTTTAGCAGTCTCAAGTATTAGCACACGCTAATTCTGCTGAAAAAATCTAAATTTAGCGCACGCTAGTATTAGTTGACTCTAGTTTTAGCACATGCTAACATCGCAAGCTTACGCTAGTTTTAGCGTGTGCTTCTTTTAGCATACGCTATATTCAGCACATGCTAATTTTTCCATTTTGCGCTAGATTTAGCACACGCTAATTTTGCTAATGTCTGCTAAATTTAGCGCACGCTAGTTCTAGCAGACTCTCGTTTTTGAGCACGCTAAAATTGCAAGCCTACTCTGGTTTTAGCGTGCGCTTCTTTTAGCATACGCTATATTTAGCACACGCTAATTTTTCCATTAAATGCTAGATTAAGCACACGCTAATTTTATCAGAATCCAGCCTTAGCGTCCGCTTGATTTAGCGAACGCTAATTTCAGAAAATGATATATTTAGCATCGGCTAATATTGCTAGTTATTGCTAGATTTAGCGCACGCTATTATTCTTGTTTCATGCTAGATTCAGCGATCGTGAATTAAAGCAGACTCAAGCTTAACGCACGTTATTTTCGCAAATAAATGCTAGTTTAAGCACACGCTAACATTGCAACCTTACGCTAGTCTTAGCGTGTGCTTATTTTTGCATACGCTATATTGAGCACACGATAATATTTCATTTCACGCTAGATTTAGCACACGCTAATTTTGCTGATTAGTGCTAGATTTTGCGTCTGCTCAAATTGACGTTCGCTAAATCCAGCGGGCGCTAAGGCTGGATACTGCTAAAATTAGCGTGTGCTATATCTAGCATGTAATGGAAAAATTGGCGTGTGCTGAATATAGCGTATGTTGAAAGAAGCGCACGCTAAAACCAGCGTAGGCTTGCAATGTTAGCGTGCGCAAAAACAGGAGTCTGCTACAACTAGCGTGTGCTAAATCTAGCACACATTAGCAAAATTAGCGTGTTCTGAATATAGCGTGAAATGGAAAAATTAGCGTGTACTGAATATAGCGTATGCTAAAAGAAGCACACGCTAAAACTAGCGTAAGCTTGCGATGTTACCGTGTGCTAAAACTAGCATTTATTTGCGAAAATAACGTGCACTCAGCTTGAGTCCGCTTTAATTTATGATCGCTAAATCCAGCGTGAAATGAAAATATTAGCGTGCGCTAAATCTAGCAATAAGTAGCAATATTAGCCGGTGCTAAATATAGCATCTTCTGAAATTAGCGTCTGCTGAAATTAGCATTTGCTAAATCCAGCATGCGTTAAGGATGGATTCCGCTAAAATTAGCGTGTGCTAAATCTAGCATGTAATGGAAAAATTAGCGTGTGCTGAATATAGCGTATGCTTAAAGAAGCGCACGCTAAAACCAGCTTAGGCTTGCAATGTTAGCGTGCGCAAAAACAAGAGTCTGCTAGAACTAGCGTGCGCTGAATCTTGCACACAGTAGCGAAATTAGCGTGTTCTAAATCTAGCGTGAAATGGAAAAATTAGCGTGTGCTGAATATAGCGTATGCTAAAAGAAGCACACGCTAAAACTAGCGTAAGCTTGCGATGTTAGCGTGTGCTAAAACTAGCATTTATTTACGAAAATAATGTGCGCTAAGCTTGAGTCCGCTTTAATTCACGATCGCTGAATCCAGCATGCAATAAGAATATTAGCGTGCGCTAAATCTAGCAGTAACTAGCAATATTAGCTGGTGCTAAATATGGCATCTTCTGAAATTAGCGTTCGCTAAATCCAGCGGGCGCTAAGGCTGGATTCTGCTAAAATTAGCGTGTGCTAAATCTAGCATGTAATGGAAAAATTAGCGTGTGCTGAATATAGCATATGCTAAAAGAAGCGCACGCTAAAACCAGCGTAGGCTTGCAATGTTAGCGTGCGCAAAAACGAAAGTCTGCTAGAACTAGCGTGCGCTAAATCTAGCACATATTAGCAAAATTAGCGTGTGCAAAATCTAGCGTTAAATGGAAAAATTAGCGTGTGTTGAATATAGCGTATGCTAAAAAAAGCACACGCTAAAACTAGCGTAAGCTTGCGATGTTGACGTGTGCTAAAACTAGCATTCATTTGCGAAAATAACGTGCGCTAAGCTTGAGTCCACTTTAATTCACGATCGCTGAATCCAGCATGAAATAAGAATATTAGCGTGCGCTAAATCTAGCAATAACTAGCAATATTAGCCGGTGCTAAATATAGCATCTTCTGAAATGAGCGTCTGCTGAAATTAGCGTTCGCTAAATCCAGTGAGCATTAAGGCTGGATTCTGCTAAAATTGGCGTGTTCTATTACTGTTTCATACACGAGGGGCGTCATATTCAGCCGCATTGAGTATACATTTGTTGATAATACGTGAAGTAGCGGCATTAATATATGATAACATGAAAATAAAAATGTGGCAAAGCACCTACCGGAGTTGGCGTGAAGGGGAAGCCCCCGCTCCGAAAAATAAATAAAAGATAAACTAGTTTCTACAAAGAATATTAATAAAAAAAGCACCCATATTTTTGAGTAACTTGAGTTATTAGAGTAATTCATATTTCTTTGAATAATTCGATTCATTCAAGTACTCTAAGCAGCTCATATTTTTACGAACAATTCAAGTTATTCATATTTTTTTCGAGTAACTCGATCAATTTCCGACACTAACTCCTAGCGTTGAGTGATTTATTTGAGTTTTTGATAGAATCGAATACTCGCACTCATAATTATTACATTTATTTTACGCATAAACCATGAACCCATAAACTCTAAACTCATAAACAATAAAACCATCAATAATAAACCCATAAAGAGTAAAGTAATAAACCTATAAACTATGAACCCATAAACCGTAAACTTATCAACCCATAACTCGTAAAGTTATAAACAATAAACGCATAAACTATAGACCCATAAACCATAAACCCAAATCCAAGAACCATAAACCATTAACCCATTAACCCATAAATCATAAACCCATAAACCATAAACCCATTAACCCATAAACGATAAACCTTCAACCCATAAACCATAAACCCGTAAACCTAAATCCAAGGACCATATACCCATAAACCCTTAAAGCATAAACCCATAAATCATTAACCTATAAACCATAAACCCATAAACCCTAAACTCATAAACCATAAAACCATCAATAATAAACCCATAAAGAGTAAAGTAATAAACCTATAGACTATGAACCCATAAACCGTAAACTTATAAACCCATAACTCGTAAAGTTATAAACCATAAACCCATGAGCTATATACCCATAAACCATAAACCCAAATCCAAGAACCATAAACCATTAACCCATTAACCCATAAATCATAAACCCATAAACCATAAACCCATTAACCCATAAACGATAAACCTTCAACCCATAAACCATAAACCCATAAACCCGTAAACCCGTAAACCTAAATCCAAGGACCATATACCCATAATCCCTTAAAGCATAAACCCATAAACCATAAACCCATAGACCCATAAACCATAAACCCATAAACCGTGAACCCATAAACCATAAAACCATAAACCTTAAAACCATAAACCATGAACCCATAAACCCATAAACTATGAACTATAAACCCATATACAATAAACCCATAAACTATGAACCATAAACCCATATACCATAAAACCATAAACCAATAAATCGTAAACTCATAAATGGATAAACCCATAAACCCTAAACCCATAAACAATAAAACCATAAATAATAAACCCATAAATTGTAAAGCTATAAACCCATAAACTATGAACCCATAAACCGTAAACCCATAAATCATGAACTCATAAACCATAAACCCATAAACCATAAACCCATAAACCCATAAACCATACACCCATAAACCATGAACCCGTAAACCCATAAACTATGAACCATAAACCCATATACTATAAAACCATAAACCAATAAATCGTAAACTCATAAATGGATAAACCGATAAACCCTTAACCCATAAACAATAAAACCATAAATAATAAACCCATAAATTGTAAAGCTATAAACCTATAAACTATGAACCCATAAACCGTAAACCCATAAACCATAAACGCATAAACACATAAACCATAAGCCCATAAACCATAAACCCGTAAACTATAAACCCATAAACCATAAACCCATAGACCCTTAAAGCATAAACCCATAAACCCACAAACCATCAACCCATAAACCGTAAACCCATAAACCTTAAACCCATAAACCGTAAACCCATAAACCATAAAACCATAAACCATAAACCCATAAACCTTCAAACCATAAACCATGAACCCATAAACTATGAACCATAAACCCATATACCATAAAACCATAAACCAATAAATCGTAAACTCATAAATGGATAAACCCATAAACCCTAATCCCATAAACAATAAAACCATAAATAATAAACCCATAAATTGTAAAGCCATGAACCCATAAACCGGAAACTTCTAAAGCCATGAACCCATAAACCGGAAACTTATAAACCCATAAATCGTAAAGCTATGAACCCATAAACCATAAACCCATAAACCCATAAACCATATACCCATAAACCATAAACCCATAAACCATGAACTATAAACCCATAAACCATAAACCCATAAACCATAAACCCATAAACCCATAAACCATAAACCCATAAACCATAAACCCATAAACCATAAACCCATAAACCATGAACCATAAACCCATAAACCATGAACCATAAACCCATAAACCAAAAAATTATAAACCCATGAACCATAAACACATCAAATGATATTTATTCTTATTATAAAATATTTGAAAAATAATTATTTTATTGTATAGAATAATTGTGTAATAATTCTATGTTCCAAGTTTTTTAAAAATTATTTTAAAAAATTATATTTTATATAATTCTAAGTTTATTAAACATCAAATTATTTTAATTAATTATTCAAATAACAACTATATAATGAGCATATCGAACAATTGAAATTACGCCTTCGGTCACTCTAACCTTTCCAGAAATCAACGACTTTAATCATTATTTACTTAAAATCTGTGCATTTTCGGGACTTAAGCCCATGGTGACTTATGTCCAGAAAAAAATAAGCTACAATTTGGTCATACTATTATCAAATTTCACTGTTTCAGTAGTAATCTCATATGTCACGAATTTTATTTTATTATTAAGCTATATAGTTGAGTTTATAATTAAATTATAAAAAATTATAAAAAATATGTTTAAAAAATTAATTTTATTAGTATTAATTAATATTTTATTTAGAAAACTCAGATCCAATTGTTATTATGCTATAATTTTGGGGAAAAAATAATATTTGACACACATTAACTAATTTCCAAAGGATTTATGCTCAGCTTTCATTTAAAAAAAGTTTCAAGCTTCTAACTACCAATGCTAAAGAGCTGTAAGTGTTTGAAAATCTAATAACTTTTCTAGTGATTTTCTTTGATTGCCTGTAACTAGAGAAATATTGAGTGTTTGTAATTATAACTTTAGCTTTTTCCATATTTTGTCATTTTAAAACTTATTCCAAATTTTAAGCAAAACCCATGTTCCGGGGGTCTGATACTCTTCTCTCCTAGTAAGCTGCATGACCCTAGGGACAGGTAAAAATATTGCTTATATTCTTCTACCTGAAATATCATGGATTTTTGAAAGCTATTGTGTTGATGAAAAATTCATGACCTGTAGGAGATAAACTTTCATCATTGGTCAGTTTAACGAAGGTAAGAAAGTAAAATTTATTTCCAGACCATTGAAATAGTCATTTCAATTCATTTTCATTTCGTTTTAGTTACCGAGCACATCTCCTGACAACACGACTATATCCATCAAAAGATTCGGTAAGTTAGAAGATTTCAATGTTTGCATTTGCAAATTCCAAATATTATGTTAAAATGTCTTCAAAGTTATAAACATTTCAAAACTTGTAAATGTTATTAATTATTATAACTTTTGTATAAAAATTGTTTATAATAAATTTATTTAAATGTTGAAAAATTTATGAAAATTTGACAAAATTTAAGAATGAATAAATATTATAATATAATTAAAAAATATGAGTAACAATTTTATAAAAAAATGTTAACGTTCTAAATGAGTGCTACAATCATTATGTTGATGCGATGATAATTGTTGTGGATTATTTATTCATTCAATGACTAAATGGAAACAGTTCACTCTATCATAAATTAAATAATCTTAACTACGTAGGAGTTAAAATCCACAAATAAATCGAAAATGGTACTATTTTAACACTAACATTTGTTTGTGATGCTTTTGTTATTATAAAAAATCTTAAAGCATTAAATAAATCTCAATTAATTAGAAATACAATATATATATATATATATATATATATATATATATATATATATATATATATATATATATATATATATAGACATAGGTATATTCATTAATTTATTTACATATCTTTGTTATCAAAGTATGTATCAATATTTAAGTAATTTTGTTTCAGAAATGGATTACAAGAAGATAAATTCTGTAGCTACTATAGGTGATAAAGTATCTTGGACGATTAGTGATTTCCTAAAGGACGATAGAATCTCAAAAACATTTTGTACCGATAACGATAAGGATTGTTTATGGAAACTAAGAAGTTTTCGAAATGATAAGAAAGTCTTATTGTCTCTTTTACTCCTTAAGTCCAAATACGATGAAATTACTGTCACATGTGACGTAAACGTTCGTGATCCTTTCGAAAGTGTATATCGCGTAAATAGAAAATACTCAGATATCCACGAGAATATCCGTGCATTATATTATACAATATTATGTGAGATTGATATACCATTTCATGAATTTAATGATACTTACACGATAATTTGTGAAATTAAAGTAGAAAAAGCAGGAAAAAATATGATTTCAAAAGAACAAAAGTCTGCGTCTATAATTAGTACATTAACAGAAAAAGTATCAGAGAGTAAAGCTTTGATATCAAAACATTTTGAAGCTCTATTATATAATTCAAAATTTAGCGACGTGAAATTTGAAGTTGCTGGAACAACGATTCATGCCCATAAAACCATTTTAACAGCTCGTTCCTCGGTTTTTCATGCAATGTTTGATAATGATATGAAAGAAAGTAAGAGCGGCGTTGTTCCAATAGAAGATACTACTGCTAACATAATCAAAGAAATGTTGAGATTTATTTACACAGGTAAAGTTGAAAATTTAAAAGAAAACGCCAAAGATTTGCTGGTTGTAGCCAACAAGTACGCACTTGATGATTTAAAACTCATTTGTGAAAATTCTCTTTACGAAAATGTAACTGCTGATAATGCCATTGAAATGCTTAAATTTTCTTATCTGCATAATGCCGATGATCTTAAAAATTCGATCATTGATTTTTTTAATAATAAAAAATCATTGGTAGCGAGAAAAGATTTCGCTTCTTTAATACAATCAAATTCAGATATGGCAATTGAAGTACTTCAATCATTTAGCGAAACACCGACACCTGGTACTAATGGCACAAAGAATTAATTAGTACTTAAAATATTTAAAGAAACCGAAAATGAAAAGTAAATTGTATTAAAATAACAATTCATGTGCATGTATTTATTGTTTTTAAGCTAATAAAAACTTTTGAAACTGCCAACAAAGTGAGTCTTTCATTTAAACATTATCCCCGAAAAATTTCAGGTTTGGCGACTGTCTTTTCGTCTTTTTGACTAGGGCTAAAAGTAAGAGGGGTAATAATTAACAGTCAATTTTAACGACGTAGTTCTTTTTGTACTAACTAGGAGAGTGTCACACCTCCGGATCACGGATTTTGCTCAAACTTCGCGATAAGTTTTCAGATGATAAAATATGGAAAAAGCTAAAGTTATAGTCATAAATACTCAATATTTCCCTAGTTACAGGCAATTAAAGAAAATCACTAAAAAAGTTACTAGATTTTTAAACGCATATAGTTCTTTAGCGTCGATAGCTACAAGCTTAAATCTTTTTTAAATTTAAGCTGAGCTCAAATCCTTTCGAAATAGTAGTTAAAGCATATCAAAATATTATTTTTCCCCAAAGTTGGAGCGTGATAAGGATTGGACGTAATTTCAGCTTTTATTATTAATTAATGTTTTTAAAAGGAAAATCAAGTGCAATGGTTATCACGCTCTAACTTTGGGGAAAAATAATATTTTGATATGCTGTAACTACTATTTCGAAAGGATTTGAGCTCAGCTTTAATTTAAAAAAAGTTTCAAGCTTGTAGCTATCAATGCTAAAGAACTATATGCGTTTAAAAATCTAGTAACTTTTTTAGTGATTTTCTTTAATTGCCTGCAACTAGGGAAATATTGAGTATTTATGACTATAACTTCAGCTTTTTCCATATTTTATCATCTGAAAATTTATCCCGAAGTTTGAGCAAAATCCGTGATCCGGAGGTGTGACACTCTCCTAGTAAGTTATTCGATGTTGCACATGACCTTGCTTAGGTTTAAATTTTTTGTTTTCTAATTAAAGAAATAGTCTTATAGTTATTTTCAAGATTATTTGTGCATCATAATATGAATTCTATACAACTTGAAAAGTTTTGCTCTTTGTTATATTATTTAAGCAAAACCCGTAATTTTTCGCAAGAAAATTTAATACTTTTGAAGAATTATTGAAGGCGCCGTATAGCTCAATAGAAAAGAACAATTGCTTTCTTAGATTCCAAATGAACAATTGAAGGCCAGATAGAGGTGTGTGCATTTAAATTATAAGAGAATAGTAACCAATCAAAAATTATTTGAAAAAATTATATTCAAATCTAAAAGTTATTATTATCATTTCGTTTGAATTATATTTAATTTGTTTCATTGGTTAGATAATAAAATTATTTATTTTGATAATAAATTATTTTTTAATAATAAATCATTATGTTATTAATAATTATGTGTACCTTTTATTTAAAATTTTAATAAATATAATCTATCAAATTATAATAAGTTTAAATAAATCACTTTTGAAATTGATAAACCTTAAAATTGAAAAACAGTTATCGGGACCCCTTGATATAGGTTACTATAGGTATGACAGCAAACGTATAAGAAGTCTTAATTAATATTTTTTTTCTATTAAAGCGTATAAATTATTGATTCTAAAAATAAAAATATATATTAGTTTATAACAAACATATAATAAGGCTAAAAATATGAGATTTGAATCAACCATTAAAAAATAAGTCTTTTGAACTACGCAATTGATATAATTTTTGTTGAAACCTGCTGATGCAGTTGCTTAGCACTCTGCCTACGTGCGGCAAGTAAAGAGGGATGCCCATGTAATAATTTGTAAAATCTTAATATAAAACAACTTCATCATCAGAAAATTTATGAAGTTTTACAAAATTTAAAATAAAGTAATCAAGTCTATATTGGTTAGAACGAAAAAACATTTGATTATTCCACTATTTGTTCCAAATGGATGACAAAATCTTGATTTTTTTCACTTATTTTTGCAAATTTCATCGTTTTTATTCTCACATTTCCTTTTGTTTTCTCAAATTGATTCCTTTTTTTAATATTCACATTCTCATTAAATGTAAATAGTAATAACAATTTCGTGCGTTACTCTTCGTTACTTTAGTTGTTCTGCGTTCGTGAGCATCCTCCTTTTTTTACCCCAAATGGAAAATACTCTTTATTTTATTTTTACAAATAAATTGTAAAGAGTTATTGTCATTTTGGCATTTTTTCCCAATGGATTTTTTGTGTTCATTACTTATCCTCATTTTAATCGTAACGATATATTATATTGGTTTTTAACTAAAACTTATTGGCAAAAACAAAATATACCACATGCACCAAATCCAAAACCCGGCTTTGGCCATATATGAAAAATATATTTCTTAAATAAGATTCATCAATATTCGCTGACAGATTATGCAAATCAACTGACGCTAGTGTAGTTGGTTTTTATTATTTATGTAAGTCAGGTATCATCGTACGTCATCCAGAATTGATAAATTTAATTTTACAAATTTCAGTAGTAATCTCATATGTCACGAATTTTATTTTATTATTAAGCTATATAGTTGAGTTTATAATTAAATTATAAAAAATTATAAAAAATATGTTTAAAAAATTAATTTTATTATTATTAATTAATATTTTATTTAGAAAACTCAGATCCAATTGTTATTATGCTATAATTTTGGGGAAAAAATAATATTTAACACACATTAACTAATTTCCAAAGGATTTATGCTCAGCTTTCATTTAAAAAAAGTTTCAAGCTTCTAACTACCAATGC
The DNA here is from genome assembly GCA_017163975.1 of Anastatus disparis. Classification (NCBI taxonomy): domain Eukaryota; kingdom Metazoa; phylum Arthropoda; class Insecta; order Hymenoptera; family Eupelmidae; genus Anastatus; species Anastatus disparis. The sequence goes on along the minus strand of JAFFSR010000218.1, from coordinate 679,894 downwards.
TAAAGAGCTGTAAGTGTTTGAAAATCTAATAACTTTTCTAGTGATTTTCTTTGATTGCCTGTAACTAGAGAAATATCGAGTGTTTGTGATTATAACTTTAGCTTTTTCCATATTTTGTCATTTTAAAACTTATTCCAAATTTTAAGCAAAACCCATGTTCCGGGGATCTGATACTCTTCTCTCCTAGTAAGCTGCATGACCCTAGGGACAGGTAAAAATATTGCTTATATTCTTCTACCTGAAATATCATGGATTTTTGAAAGCTATTGTGTTGATGAAAAATTCATGACCTGTAGGAGATAAACTTTCATCATTGGTCAGTATAACGAAGGTAAGAAAGTAATATTTATTTCCAGACCATTGAAATTGTCATTTCAATTCATTTTCATTTCGTTTTAGTTACCGAGCACATCTCCTGACAACGAAACCATGTCCATCAAGCACTTAGGTAAGTTAGAATATTTTAATGTTTGCATTTGCAAATTCCAAATATTATGTTAAAAAGTGTTTAAAGTTATGAACAAGTCAAAGCTTGTACACGTTATTAATTATTATTAAATTTTTGTATGAAAATATAACAAATTTATTCAAACTCTGAAAAGTTTATGAAAATTTGACAAAATTTAGGAATAAATAAATATTATAATATAATTAAAAAATATGAGTAACAATTTTATAAAAAAATGTTAACGTTCTAAATAATAAATAAAAACTAGTGCTGTCAGATTTTGATGAGTGCTATACAATCATTATGTTGATGCGATAATAATTGTTGTAGATTATTTATTCATTCAATGACTAAATGGAAACAGTTCACTATATCATAAATTAAATAATCTTAACTACGTAGGAGTTAAAATCCACAAATAAATCAATAATGGTATTATTTTAACACTAACATTTGTTTGTGATGCTTTTGTTATTATAAAAAATCTTAAAGCATTAAATAATTATCAATTAATTCAAAATACAATATATAGATATATATATATATATATATATATATATATATATATATATATATATTGTAACGGTAATTTACTACACGTTGCAAAAAAGAATTAGCTTTTATTTAAATTTTACTTTAGCTAAGATTATGAATTTTACTATATACGGAGTTGCAGAAAATTATACTAAATATTTTAAATATTATGCAACAAACTCCGATAGAGCTAGTTAGTATATTAGATTGATATGCGACGGAGTATTTTTCCGTCAGCTCGTTGCCGCGCGTCTCTCTCTCTCTCTCTCTCTCTCTTACCTGATCGAGAGACGCGATGCCGGTAGTTCAGCTTTCCTTATTTTACAAAAACATATATATTATATAATATATTAAAAATAAGGACCGCGGAGGCGTCGGGGTAAGCAAATTGATACAGGTCTTTAAGCTTAATACAGATTTATTAAATATGTAAATAAAGTAATACAATAAAATGAATTTAAATAAGAAACAAGAATAAGAGTTACTAATGATAATTCTAAGGGGACGCGACGCGAACTAAATTATTGTAAGGTATTACAATGAACGCGCGCACTCTCTACGCTAAGATTTCCTCGAGGAAAGAAATCTTAGCCAAGTAGATAAAATCTGACAAACTTACGAATACGCGTAGAAGCTTCTATGACAACCTAAATACGTACGCTAGAAATGTCCCGTCGTTGGCCAACAAAAGACGCGATACGCCGCAACCTGTTCGCTGAGGCTCGTAGAAGACAGCCAAGACCAGCACGTACAACCAGGAGGTGATGACGATCTTCTAGCAACGATCTTCCTTTATCCTTTTCTCCAAAACTATATGCGGCACTACACCAACGCGTTTATTAAGTTAAGACTTAAATAAGAGCCGAAAGCTATGGCGATGATGCGTGCTTGTAGGCCGCTAAAACCATGTCTCTCGCACAAGGCAGGAATATATATATGCCGACGTGTGCGCTTATGAACAGCCGGAAATGTTCTGTCTTGCCTCGTGGCTTTCTTGCTCCTCGCGCGCGCGCTGCTCATCGAGTTACGTGCTTCTTGACGTAACTTATACGAGGTATCTGACTGAGCGCGTGTCAGTTGATCTTACCTAAGCGCGCAAGATTCGAACACGGTAGAATACCGTGACACCCCTCCGCCAGACGCAGCATAACCGGGTTCTGCTGCTCTGCTTGGCGCGCGGAAGGTGTGCAGCTAATGCTTTAAGCAAGTTTAATGCGCTTTTTATTTTATCACTGTGTATTTATTCGTTGCGCACGCGTTTTTCTCGGTGAAAAGTCGGTTACGTTTTCGCTATTCTTTACATTTGTAGAACCTTTTGGCCTATCACGCCTACGCCTGATCGGTTCGGGCTCAGCTTGACGCATATGCTTTACTGTTCGTGTTACAACGATCGCTGTTTTACGCGGACGACCACGCTTCCTATTCGGTTTATCGAGTTTGGGAGTATTACCGCTCGCAGGCGGCCGCACGTAACCTGAGCCCGAATCTCCGTCGGCACACGGAGTCGCATCGCTCGCAGGAGACGGGTCGCTCATCGTCTCATTCGCGCGTGTTTCGTCCAACAGTGGTTGAGATGGTGTTTCGTCTTCTCGCCTTGCTATGTATGGTTTTAATTGCTCTACATGAACAGGGCCGTACGCATTACTATCTTGATCTATCAGTCTGTATATGTTGGAGCCACATTTTGCTGTGATTACATATGGGCCTACAAACTTCGGCGCAAGCTTACTTGTAATGCCTTGAGCCGCTGAAGAGAGTATTTTATTCCTTTTCCACACTAAATCTCCAATGTCATATTCTACTTCTCTTCGACGAATATCATATGCAGCAGCCTGCTTTTGTTGCGCAGACTGTGCACGATCTACCACCTGTTCGTGTAGCAAAGGTAATTTGCTTACACGCCTTTGCCAGTTCGTTACTTCTTGTAACCTTTCGTTTTCTCGAGCAGCTTTGTCTTCTTTCCTTTTCAGTGAGCTCGGAGGTACTGGCTGTCTACCATAATTTAACATTGCAGGACTTGTACCAGTCGTACTCTGTTTTGCGGTGTTATATGCAAACATAATCTCTGGTAGCTTTTCGTCCCATGAACGGTGATTTTCATCAATAAATGCAGTAATCATGGTTTTGACTGTCCGGTTTATCCTTTCGACCGGATTTGCCTGCGGGTGGTACGTTGGAGTAGTATTATGACAAATACCTGCTTCATTTAGATATTTATCTATTACTTGATTCCTGAACTCTGATCCATTATCAGATAAGAAAATCTCAGGTGCACCGAACCTTAGAATAATCCTTTCTCTTAGTGCTTTTAAGATCGTGGGTGCATTTGCTTTTCTAATAGGTATGCACTCCACCCATTTTGTAAATACGTCCTCAAAAATTAAAGCATATTCGTAACCATGTTTACTCCTTGGAAAAGGACCTGTTACGTCACCGGCAACGACTTTCCATGGGCCTGTAACTTCTCTTTTACCCATTAAGCCTGCAGGTAATTTTTGCTCTACCTTGCATTGTTGGCAGATCTCGCAACTCTTAACGTACTGTGCCACCGTTTTCTCTATGTATGGCCAGTAATAATATAGTTTTACGCGAGCTATTGTTTTATCACGACCTAAGTGGCCAGCTGTCGGCTCGTCATGACATTCATGCAATACTTCTGCTCGGTTTTCACTGGGGACAACAAGTTTCCATGAGTTATCATCTCCCATTGTTGCTTCAGGGAACCTGTCCGGTACATAGCGGTACAATTGACCTCCAACTATTTTCCATCTTGGATAGTCCTCAGGATTACTCATAACCTGTTGAAGCAGAGACTTATACCACACATCATTGGTTTGCGACGCCCAACTTAGTGCACTTAAATGAGTGTCGCAGTCCATTGAATTTTCATGCATGCGTGATAGTGCATCAGGCACATAATTCAATGCACCTTTTCTGTGTTCAACAGTGTAAGAGTAACCCTGCAGCTCCAGCGCCCATCGCGCTAGCCTGCCCGTTGGATTATGTAAATTACATAACCAACGTAGACTACTATGATCGGTTATGACTTTAAAGTCATAACCTTCAATGTAGCAGCGAAACTTTTTGACAGCCCATATAACAGCTAGACATTCTCTTTCTGTTACGCTGTAGTTTCGCTCTGCACTGGACATTGTACGGCTAGCGAATTCCAATACTCGCTCTTCGTCGTTGACTATTTGCAGAAGTACCGCTCCTAGGCCTGAGTCGCTAGCATCTGTCTGTATAACGAATTGCAAATCGAACTGCGGTCGATGTAATAACGGAGCTGATGCGATTAAAGCTTTTATTTGATCGAAAGCGATTTCCTGATCGCTTGACCATACGTATTTGCAGTCTTTTCTAGTAAGCCTCGTCAATGGCTCTGCTAATGTGGCGAAATTTTTCAAGAATTTCCTGTACCACGAGGCCATACCCATGAAACGCCTCAGCTGTTTTAAATTCTTAGGAGCTGGGTAGTCAATGATGGGTTTTATCTTTTCTGGGTCTGGCTTAAACCCATCTCTATTCACCAGAACACCCAGATATTTGACCTCTTCTCTGCAGAATATGCTTTTTTCGTGACTGATCGTGAGACCTGCTGCCTTTATGCGGAGTAATACCTTCTTCAACCATTTCATGTGTTCAGCAAAAGTCTCGGTTACTACGATTATATCATCCAGGTATGAGAATGCATATGGCTCGAGTTCTGGGCCTATAACCTTGTCGATCAATCGCTGGAAGGTGGCGCCAGCGTGGCTCAGGCCGTACGGCATACGTTTAAACTGGAAGAGACCCATGCCAGGCACTGTAAATGCCGTTTGAGCACGTGAATTTTCTTTCATCCTAATTTGATGGTACGCACTGCTCAAGTCCATTGTAGAGATGTATCTTGCTTTCTGCAGTTTACGCAAGATATCATCCATTCTTGGCAATGGATATGCATCAGGTTTTGTGACCGCATTAACTTTCCTAAAGTCAATACAAAATCTGAACTTGCCATTGGGTTTCTTAACACGAACCACCGGGCTTGACCAACCGCTCGTTGAAGGTTCAATAATGTCTGCTGTAAGCATTTCATTGACCTGTTCGTGCATCCACTCTTCGACCTTCTTAGACACGGGGTAATACTTCTGTTTAATTGGCCGAGCAGGTCCTGTATCGATTTCATGTTCGATCCAGTCCGTACAGCCAATAGAAGTGTCATCTTCTCCTAATATTTCTGTAACTAGTCTTTTTACCTGAGCGCGATCGGCCGCTGATACGTCAGCCAAACCGACTGAGCCTAATTTAGCAACATATAATTGCCTGAGCGCAGCGATTTCTAAATTTACTTTCACATTTGTGCCTTTGAAAGAAAGTTTATTTTCGCATGGATCGAAGATAGCCTTAAATGCTCGTATAAAATTGCCACCTAGATAACATTCTTCGTCTAGACTAGGCATAATTGCAGAACGGATCGTTTTTGTAACTCCGCCTACAGTAAACGGTAAGTCAACATAACCTACTAGTGAGCATGATCTACCATCTGCTACTTTAGCGAATCTGCCCGTAGCTGGTATCAAAGGCACATTACATGCAGCTGCCAACTGCAAACCTATAGAATTCATCACCGTGCGTGATGCACCTGGGTCATACAAGGCTCTTATACGGTAATCTCCGATCACTACCGTGAGCCACCATCGAGCTTCATCATCAATATCTGATTGCGGATGTTCTTCCTGATCACTTGTCTCTGCCTGACAAGTGCGAGACTTGCTCTGCTCTGCTCTGCTACTAGGGTTTCCGGTGACTTTCCTTCGACCATCTTTCTAGTAGAGAGTTCTGAGGTCTCGTAATCCTCGTTAGGAACAGTAGGTACCTCGTCTACTTGTTCCCTTGCCCTTTTCCCGCACATTGTGGGCAAGACCATTGTGTGTAGCCGGGTAGCCCACAACGGTAACAATTGAGGTTAGGATTTCGGTTTTTGTACCACCTTGTTTCCCTCCATTGGTTTTACCATTACTTGAGTTTTCTGTCTCATTTTCTTTTTGGCCTTGGCTTTGTTGCTCGGAGTTACCATGCCCTAGATTGGGTTTACGAGGTGGTCTATTAAAATTTTGCCGTCTCTTAGGAGAATTTCCTCGCGATGCGTTAGGCAGCATAGATTTTTGTGCGTTATCCTCGTTGGGTTTTGCTGCTTTCCAAAAGTCTCCCTAAGTTCACGCATTTCTTTCGCTAATTGGGTTAGTACCTTCCCAAGATTTAACTGCTCAGCAAATACTTGCTTATCAGATACGGCAGCTACTTGTGGCTTACTGTCTCTCGGCTTGCTCGTTGGCCGGTAAGCCACATCAGGTAATAAGGACTGTTCAGGCGGAGGCGGTGGTCTGTAGACCCTTTCTGCCTCAAGCGTCAGTTCAGCTTCTGCAGCTTTTTCCAATAATGATTCGATGTCTACTATTTCATCCCTTCTTACCATTCTCTGAATTTCCGGTAATAGGTTACGATGTAGTAGATCGAGCTGTTGGTTTATATCTGGCAAAGGCACTTGCTTTAAGACTATAGACTGCAGGCAAGTAATATAGTCTCGCACAGGCTCGTGTTTGCCTTGCGTGCGTGCGTTAGCTTCTGCTAACAACCTTTGTTGAAAGCGTCTGCTGTGGCCATACCAACGTAATGCTGCTTCTTTAAACTGAGCCCATGTTTGCCACGAGTGTCTATTATTCCTGTACCAAGTAGCAGCAACTCTTGTTAGCAGTTCGGAGAGCGAGGATAGTAAGTCGCTCTCACTGAGTTTAGCAAGTGCTCTGCACTCTTCGACTCTCGTTAAGAAGAGGTCTATGCTTTGGCCTCGTTCACCCGAGAATGTAACGTTCCAGCGGCGCACTATATGACCTACGTCTGTGGTTTTATTTGCGTTTACTGTTCGATCACTGTGCCTGCTCTGATCAACGTTAACCGTCGCACTGTTTGCAGTGTGAGGGGTCCCTCCCCCCTCGACTGTACGTGCACCTGTAGTACCAGTTGATAAATTATTGCGGCGTCCATAGCTTAGTGCATTTGCGCTTGCATTGTTATTTTCTTGGTTATTTAATGGGCTGCTACTGTTAGCGTAATGTACGCTAAATGTATCACGAAAGTTGACACGCTGTTCGGTACTTTTATTTCCTTGGAGGTTTTCCCGTCCAGGTGTTACCTCATCTGTAGCCTGATCGAACAGCTGTGTGCTCGAAGATTTAGGCTGTGATAGCACTTCCACTTTTAGTGATAGCGAATCCACTGTAGTTGCCATTCCTTTTACCTTAGACGACACATCTTTTACTTGGTTATGTATTGTAGTAAGGTAGTCTAGTAATTCCTTCGGTATATTCGAGACATTTACGGCTATTTCTTGTCCTTGTTGTTCTTGGCGAGTTTCCAGTGGTACCTGATCGTTGCGCATTTCGCTTTGCGTAACGTTACTCAACGTAGTATTTAAATTTCTCACCACCGTTTCATCATTACGTAATACAGTGAGTGGATGCTCCTCGTTTGGGTCTGTGTTTTCGTCCAAGATCGTAGACCCTGTCTTTTCGAATATTGCCTTTTCTATGAAATCTTGCCTGACCGAAAGGCGGTGTTGTCGTGTCGCCATTTCGTTTTCTGCAGAGCTTGATTCCTCAAAGTCTACTGCTGTATAATTACCTAGCAGCCATCGTACTATTCGATGTGACTGTTCGTAATATAACCCTTCTTGCTTTAGTTCCAATGCTTGAAGAGATTCTAACAAGTCATCTTCAGATAGACATGCTGCCCATTTATGGACTTTTAAAGCGGTAGCTTTGTGATTTTCGTCGACTGACTTTTGTTGCGTAGCCATCTTGGATCGGTTTATCTTCTTTCTTGAAATATACTATATCTTGAAGTTGATCGCACGCAAGTACGCTATTAAACGCTTGCAGTGTGTGTGTATTCGCTATATGTATAATAAATAATGTTTGAGTTCGTATGTGTGTGGTTAGAATCTAAGCCGCGCACATACGATGCAAAGAAAAACGAAAAAATATATGTATATATAATTTTTTTTTTCGGAACAGTATATTTTTATGTTTTGGTTTTTGGATTAAATTATTAAACGCGATAACTAATAATATTTTAGTCAACTGACCGATATAAAAAAATTTCAACTTTGTTATTTTAATTTTTACTACGAAAAAAAATCAGTTAAAACTATTAAAATCTTCAAAATACGCGGCTAAATCCAAAAGCCTGTGCGTTTTTAAACTTTAGTTAAAAGCGCACACCTAACTGTGTGAGGACAATTTTTTTCTTTATTATACATTTGTATTTAATGTGTAGTGTAAAAAGGTGAAAAAAAATTTTAAAGTGTTAACTTTGAGAAATTTTTAACTTTTTTCTACAACACACACTGCACTGGTCGATTGCCACGCTACGGGTTGGCAATTTTTGATGAGAGAGAATTTAGAATTTGTAACCAAAATTACAACTTTTAAATTCTATTAAATCATGCACACACGAAAGAAAGAGAAGCAAAAAATTTTCTGACCCTTTAATATATATCTATAAAAATATATTTTGACTTTTATTTAATTCAAGTTTGTATTAAATATATATAAAAAAAAATTTATATTTTATGCTCTTAGTGAGGTTAGATTCTTTTATATTAAAGGGCAGTTACTAACTAATCTAATTTCAACTTCCTCGACAGTTGAAATCAATATTTCTCTCTCACCATTAAAGTCAAGCAACTACGACTAACGACCTAATCGGCAATATGGTTATATACCTAACGCACGTTTTTATTTTAAATAAATTCAAATGCTTGTTCGCTTTTTCACTTAAAGCGAACAAAAGCATGCAGAGTTTTTATTTCTTGAACTCTGTGTCTTACCAACGTCGACAATATTTGCGCGTTATCTAGAGAGAAAAAGAAAATTTTTGCTGGGACACGTGGGGACGCAATTTAATTTTTAAAGAAAATTTTGTACTATATTTCCGAAAAAAAATCACAAAAAGGAAAGAGAAACAAGAATTTTTCAATTTTAAATTCGATAAATTTTCTGTAATAATAATTTCGTTTTACGAAAAAAATTTTATTCAACACGTTTTGTACTTAATTTTTGTTGTAGGCAAACGCCATCTTTAATACAAAGAATTTTAAAGCAACGCGAAGCCTGTTCACTTCGACGCCGGCTACTTGCTCGACGCCATTTGAAAATTTTGCTTTATTATATCACGCGCAAAGACCTGATCCCGTTGACGCATCTATACATTGGGCGCCATTTTGTAACGGTAATTTACTACACGTTGCAAAAAAGAATTAGCTTTTATTTAAATTTTACTTTAGCTAAGATTATGAATTTTACTATATACGGAGTTGCAGAAAATTATACTAAATATTTTAAATATTATGCAACAAACTCCGATAGAGCTAGTTAGTATATTAGATTGATATGCGACGGAGTATTTTTCCGTCAGCTCGTTGCCGCGCGTCTCTCTCTCTCTCTCTCTCTCTCTTACCTGATCGAGAGACGCGATGCCGGTAGTTCAGCTTTCCTTATTTTACAAAAACATATATATTATATAATATATTAAAAATAAGGACCGCGGAGGCGTCGGGGTAAGCAAATTGATACAGGTCTTTAAGCTTAATACAGATTTATTAAATATGTAAATAAAGTAATACAATAAAATGAATTTAAATAAGAAACAAGAATAAGAGTTACTAATGATAATTCTAAGGGGGGACGCGACGCGAACTAAATTATTGTAAGGTATTACAATGAACGCGCGCACTCTCTACGCTAAGATTTCCTCGAGGAAAGAAATCTTAGCCAAGTAGATAAAATCTGACAAACTTACGAATACGCGTAGAAGCTTCTATGACAACCTAAATACGTACGCTAGAAATGTCCCGTCGTTGGCCAACAAAAGACGCGATACGCCGCAACCTGTTCGCTGAGGCTCGTAGAAGACAGCCAAGACCAGCACGTACAACCAGGAGGTGATGACGATCTTCTAGCAACGATCTTCCTTTATCCTTTTCTCCAAAACTATATGCGGCACTACACCAACGCGTTTATTAAGTTAAGACTTAAATAAGAGCCGAAAGCTATGGCGATGATGCGTGCTTGTAGGCCGCTAAAACCATGTCTCTCGCACAAGGCAGGAATATATATATGCCGACGTGTGCGCTTATGAACAGCCGGAAATGTTCTGTCTTGCCTCGTGGCTTTCTTGCTCCTCGCGCGCGCGCTGCTCATCGAGTTACGTGCTTCTTGACGTAACTTATACGAGGTATCTGACTGAGCGCGTGTCAGTTGATCTTACCTAAGCGCGCAAGATTCGAACACGGTAGAATACCGTGACAATATATAGACATAGGTATATGCATTAATTTATTTACACATCTTTGTTATTAAAGTATGTATTAATATTTAAGTAATTTTGTTTCAGAAATGGATTACAAGAAGATGAATTCTGTAGCTACTATAGGTGATAAAGTATCTTGGACGATTAGTAATTTCCTAAAGGACGATAGAATCTCAAAAACATTTTGTACCGATAACGATAAGGATTGTTTATGGAAACTAAGAAGTTGTCGAAATGATAAGAAAGTCTTTTTGTCTCTTTTACTCCTTAAGTCCAAATACGATAAAATTACTGTCACATGTGACGTAAACGTTCGTGATCCTTTCGGAAGTGTATATCGCGTAAATAGAAAATACTCAGATATCCACGTGGATATCCATGCATTATGTGAAAGATTATTATGTGACATTGATAGACCATTTCATGAATTTAATGATACTTACACGATAATTTGTGAAATTAAAGTAGAAAGAGCAGGAAAAAATATGATTTCAAAAGAACAAAAGTCTGCGTCTATAATTAGCACATTAACAGAAAAAGTATCAGAGAGTAAAGCTTTGATATCAAAACATTTTGAAGCTCTATTATATAATTCAAAATTTAGCGACGTGAAATTTGAAGTTGCTGGAACAACGATTCATGCCCATAAAACCATTTTAACAGCTCGTTCCTCGGTTTTTGATGCAATGTTTGATAATGATATGAAAGAAAGTAAGAGCGGCGTTGTTCCAATAGAAGATACCACTGCTAACATAATCAAAGAAATGTTGAGATTTATTTACACAGGTAAAGTTGAAAATTTAAAAGAAAACGCCAAAGATTTGCTTGTTGTAGCCAACAAGTACGCACTTGATGATTTAAAACTCATTTGTGAAAATTCTCTTTACGAAAATGTAACTGCTGATAATGCCATTGAAATGCTCAAATTTTCTTATCTGCATAATGCCGATGATCTTAAAAATTCGATCATTGATTTTTTTAATAATAAAAAATCATTGGTAGCGAGAAAAGATTTCGCTTCATTAATACAATCGAATTCAGATATGGCAATTGAAGTACTTCAATCATTTGGCGAACCATCGACACCTGATAATGGCGCTACGAATTAATTAGTACTTAAAATATTTAAAGAAACCAAAAATGAAAAGTAAATTTTATTAAAATAACAATTCGTGTGCATGTTTTTAATGTTTTTAAGTTAATAAAAACTTTTGAAACTGCTGACAAAGAGAGTCTTTCATTTAAACATTATCCCCGAAAAATTTCAGGTTTGCCGACTGTCTTTTCGTCTTTTTGACTGGAGCCAAAAGTAAGAGGGGTAAGAATTAACAGTCAATTTTAACGACGTAGTTCTTTTTGTACTAAATTATTCGATGTTGCACATGACTATAATGAGGTTCAAATTTTTTGTTTTCTAATAAAAGAAATAGTCTTTTTTGAAGATTATTTATGCATCATAATATAAATTCTATACAACTTAAAAAGTTTTGCTCTTTTTTATATTATTTAAGCAAAACCCGCAAGAAAATTTAATACTTTGGAGAATTATTGAAGGCGCCGTTCAGTATAACAAAAAAGAACAATTGAGGGCCTGGAAACGAAAAGAGCTTTTAGCCCATTTAAATAGCATTGACTATAAGCCCTTTTCGTTTCCACGCCCTCAATTGCTTTCTTAGATTCGAAATGAACAATTGAAGGCCAGATAGAGGTGTGTGCATTTAAATTTAAGAGAATAAAAACTAATAAAAAATTATTTGAAAAAATCACATTCAAATCTAAAAGTTTGTATGCTCATTTCATTTGAATTATATTTAATTTGTTTCATTGATTAAATAATAAAACTGTTTATTTTGATAATAAATTATTTTTTAATAATAAATCATTATGTTATTAATAATTATGTGTATTTTATATTTAAAATTTTAATAAATATAATCTATCAAATTATAATAAGATTAAATAAATCACTTTTGAAATTGATAAACCTGAAAATTGAAAAACAATTATCGGGACCCCTTGATATAGGTTACTATAGGTACGACAGCAAACGTAAAAGAAATCTTAATTAATATTTTTTTTGTATTTAAGTGTATAAATTATTGATTTTAAAAATAAAAATATAATTAAAAAAATTTTTTTGGTGGCTTCCACGTACGCCGGTAATTGGCTTCTACGTATTCCCCACACCTTTATTTATTCCAATTCCAAATTTTCCCCCCTTCCCACCCCATTCCGCATTTGCCCGGGGTAATGCCCGTGAAGAAGGAAAAACCCTGTAGCCAAACCCAGTGGGATAAAATGCTTAGGGAAAACCTTCTCCGGAATGGGTCGGTGTATATAGCGAATTCGGTATTAGGTGACCCTTGTACAAGGGCACCTACACCGTATTTGCCACACCTTCCGCTCGCATTGTCATGTGGCCAGCACACCCAAGCGACCGTCACACAAAGAAAGTCAGAAAAGGCCGCTCGGGGTTCTTTGGAGCGGTCACCCATCCAAGTACTAACCGTGGCCAATGCTGCTTAACTTTGCAGATCGCCTGGCGCGCGCCGAACCACTCGGCCAATGCGTCGGTAAATAAAAATATATATTAGTTTATAACAAACATATGATAAGGCTAAAAATGTGAGATTTGAATTAACCACTAAAAAATAAGTCTTCTGAACTGCGCAATTGATATAATTTTTGTTGAACTATCATCATTATCTTATCATTCTTAGTTGTGAAACCTGCTGATGCAGTTGCTTCGTAATCTTCGTACATAGTACTACATATGTGAGCGAATTTTCTATCCAATATTTAAAATACTTTTTATTTTAATCTACAAATTAATTGTGAAAAGTTATCGTCACTCTTTTCAAAATGGATTTCTCGTCTTTATTACTCGTGCTAATTTTAATCGTAACCATATTATACTGGTTTTTAACAAAAACGTATAATCACTGGCAAAAACAAAATATACCGTGTGCACCAAATCCAATACCCGGTTTTGGCCACATGAAAGATATAATATTCCTTAAAGAAAATTCAGCAATCTTAGCTGATCGATTATACAAATCAACAGACGCTAGTCTAATTGGTTTTTATTTTTTACGAAGACCGGGTATCGTCGTACGTGATCCAGAATTGATAAAATCAATTTTACAAACTAATTTTACAAGTTTTAGTAGTAATCTTTTACATTTCAACGAGAATCTAGATCCTATAGTAGCAAAACATCCATCATTCACATCCGATCTTCATTTATGGAAATTAACAAGATCAAGGACGGCCAATACTTTAACAGGTAAAAAGCTTAGAAGCATTTTTATCATTGCTCAAGATGTGTGTGATAAAAAAATGAATATTTACATTGAAAGAAAAATTCAAGATAATATTGGATCTTACGAATGTGAGCTTAAAAATTTTTTTTCCAAATACACCGGTGAAATCGTAGCGAATGCTGCGTTTGCTATTGAAGGTCAATGCTTCGATGATAATCCAGATGAACGGGCATTCGTTAACATTGTTAAAAATGTGTTCACGCCATCGTTTTTTAATGGTTTGAAATTAGCTTTATTAACGTACTTACCAGAACTGGCAAATTTATTAAGATTGAAATTTTTTGAAGAAAAAACAGAAAAGCAATTGAAATACATAATAAAAGATATTTTGAATCGTAGGAAAGATATGGCTAATCCACCAGAAGATTATTTTCAATTTTGTGTTGATGTTAATTCAATCGATGACATCGATACCATCATCGCAGATATTATTATATTTTATGGTGACGTTTACGAAACTTCCAGTTTAAGTCTATCGCTTGTGTTTTATTACCTTTCTAAAAATGAAAAAATTCAAGAAAAACTTCGTATTTACGTAAATTCAGTTTTAAGTGAAAATAATGGTGAAATATCGTTTGATTCATTGAAGAATATGAATTATTTAGACCAAGTGATACAAGAAACAATGAGAATGACAGCACCAGCAGGTACCGTAATGAAACTTTGTACCAAAGAAATTACGCTCGAAGGTTCTGATGGTTTAAAATGTCGTTTGCATCCAAACGATGTTATTTTTATACCAATTATGGGCTTGCATAATGACAGAAAATATTGGCCGAATCCAGAAATTTTTGATCCTGATAGATTTAGTCCAGAAAATCAAACGAATCGTCATAAGTACGTTCACATACCCTTTAGCGAAGGTCCAAGGATGTGCGTTGGCATGAGACTTGGATTAATATTAATCAAACTTGCCACTGTAAAATTGTTAACAGAATTTAAGATTGAACGTTCGACGAAGACTAAAGAACCATTTGAATTTGATCCTCATTCAATAATCACAAATGTCAAAGGTGGATTGTGGGCGAAATTTGAAAAACTTAATTAAAATAGTAAGTTGACACAATATCAAGTGATAAATTAAATGTAAATACTTTTTATATGGAAAACTTCAAACACACGGAGTTATTATCTACTGAAAATTTAATTTATTACATTTTATACTGTTGTATTTCATAAATAAACTGTATACGATTCAAAATGAAATCCGAGTTATATATTAAATAAAAATAAAATTTTATTCGAGAACTATACATTTTTATATAAAAAAGTATCAATGACGGCAATTAATAAGAATTCATATATATTCATATGTATACAACTACAGCTAACTATAGTTACAAATATATATTGATTCCTCGCAATATTCTTAGTGCTAAATACTAGATCTAAAAATATAAAAACTTTATTTTATTTTATTTAAAGGCGTATTTATGCTATCATTACGATGCTAATTAACGGCGGAGGTCTCCAGCATGTTTGCGGTCAAAGTACATGTAACGTACAATGGTGCTTGTAACAATCAGCCGAGAGCGAGATTCGAGCTCGGGACTCAGAGATTACAAATCCATATTGCTCTACCGAGTGAGCCACTAAAGATCTTATGTTAAGAGATAGATGTACAATGAAATAAATAAGTTTTCATAATCATGTTTTTCTGTATTTTTTTTTATTCTCGAAGATATTTATATCGGAGATATTTTAGCATGACAAAAATGAATCGTAATAAGATTTTTTAAAACTAATTGAATGAATGTGCTTATAACAGTTATCAAGTATATTAGAAAATTTATTTTTAAAATTAATATGCTTTTTTTAAATTAAAAGAAATAATATTAGTTTATGTTCAACCAAAATATAACTATGTGTTCCTAATTTTTGGTACTAAGCTGTATAATTCTAGGTACAGGTAGAAATAATACAGGTAATTCCCTTAATACTTTTACCTGAACTATCAGACATATGCCTCTGTATGAAATTTTGACCTTTATATATATATGGAATCGAAGGTAAGAAAGTAAGGTTTAGTTTCAGGTCATCAAAATTTTCTGTTAATCACACTTCATTTTCATTTCTTTCAAATTACCATAGCACATTCCCTGACAAATTACTAATTCAAATACTACTTTTTCACTGTTTAATTTTTAAAATTACGTTACAGCGTGTTCAAATTCATAAATATTATACAATCATGTTAAGGTTATTAATTATTATAACTTTTGTATAAAAATTATCTATAATAAGTTTATTTACATGGTGAAAAATTTATGAATTGATAATCCAGTTTCTAGACGAGTGGTTCACTCCTAAAATAACGCTTAGAAATACAATTTACCGACTAACTTCTTTTTTTACATTTCTAATGCACCAAATCTTTTTAATTTGGTTTTGTGTATTTTTCCGAGTACAAATATATTTTTTAAATTATTTTTGAATGGGCCCGTAATTATTATAAACAGACTATGAGTCATTTTCTGGCACAGTGAGGTTAAGCGCTCTCGCTACGCTCGAGCGCTTACGCCGTGCCGGGAAATGGCACATGGGACACGTGTATCGAACACTATTTTCTAGTACGTGTATGGTGAATCCACCACACGAAATCTATACCCTTAAAAAACAATACTAAACAAAAACTACGCACTCCACGAATGATAATTCAAATAAAAAAAACGAATCACATATGTATCAGTAAAACTGGCGATAAATAAAAAAAAAGAAACCAAAACAATTTTAAAAATATACTGTGAAATTGTACTCAATAATTATTTATACAATATACACAAACTGAAAAACTGAAAAACTTGCTAGTTATTTAGAAACATACACACCCATATGTATATTTATGTCGTGACAGGCCGTATTTGCTGAAATACCTGTAGACCATGCTAAATTTGTATATGCATTGCATACGTTCATGCTAATAACTATACCCTGCCAGAAAATGCAACATTAGACTCGGAACAGGGGGCGCTTCAAGCGGATTTAACGCACGCAGTACTGTAAATATATTTATGCTTTGTGGAATATCAGTGTCTATTTGAAACGGCGCCTTTCAGGTATATGTCAATTTTTATATCTGAATCTATTCTTGTCCGTATATTTAATTCTTAAGACCTTTTGCAAATTTTAAAGAATGTAAGGGAGGGGTAAAGTTTTTCCATAATGCTTACCCCGTACTAAAATAATGACCTGAAGGAAACGTTAGTTATATTTTGAATTTTGGATGAAAATCATTGTTTAAAGAATTTTCAAATCTTTTCATATTTAATAATTTCATCAATATGGTAGGTTATTATCATTTTCTATTTGAATAATTTTGAATAAGAATGCAAGTAATGATTTGATTTCTTATTCGAATAACATTTTATTAAATTTAAATAGCTTATCTTCCGTGAAATTGCTGATTCAAGAAAAGATAATGCCATTTTAAAAAATATGTCAAAAGTTTTGTCATTTTAAATGAAGTTTAGAGAAAGACATTGTTTCAAAATATATTTTCGTTCTAAAATGGCATTTTTTGAAAACTTAACTTTTTCTCTTCTTTTATTCAAACATTTATATATTTGTGTTTAAAAAAATTTGTCGTTTAAAAGTTAATTCTGAAATAGCACATATTGCTACTTCCGTGAAATATGATACGATTTCCGGCATCAGTGTTCAATCAGCGTCTATTTCGGCATTTTACTTCAAAAAGTAAAATGCCAATTTGAGAAAATTAAATTTCAAGACCAATATCGCCAATTTAACGAAGTTATGATGGTTTTAAATTAATACAAAATTAAAATTTCATTAAAATTACAACGAAAGATAAAAAAACAACTTAATTAATGATAGAAAAAATCATGAATTCATTTATCTTTATTTATTTGTTTATTAAATAGTTGGACAAGCTTATAATTTTAAACACCATTCGAGGTGATCTACCAGTACTTCGTAGACTTTTGGAAAAGGAAATTGGTAACAATTTAGACCTTACTGCTCAAGATTGCGCAGATTTGAACAAGCCTAATGTAATCGAACTTCTTTACTGTGCTGGAGTATTTGAAGATGATCGCTTACAGGAAACTTTATTACACGTTGCCGTAGCTACTAAGAATATTGAATGTGTAAAATTATTAGTGGAAATTGGTTGTGATGTCAATTCTTATAATAATAGAAACGAATCAGTACTTCATTTTGCTGTTGCCAATGAATTTATCGAAATTGTTGAATTGCTCGTTGAAAAAGGTGCTAATATTAATGAACAACGTCCCAAGGAAAGGTATGTCGCATTTTGTATATTTATAAAAAATAATCCAATATTAGAAATGAAAAAAATAAGGATGCATTTAATGTTGATATTCTTATTTCTTCGTAAGAAAGGCTTTGTGATGATAAAAAAAATGTTATTCAAAACAAGATTATTGAAATAATCTTGATCGCGAATCTAATGTTTTAATTGCTTTACGTATTCAATTAATTACTTATTGTTTTTAATGTAGTCACTTTCTAAATAGATCATTTCATTGACTTTTTAAAATTTTAAATAATATTTTGTAAAAACAACAATTAATAATAATGTTAATTTAAAAATCAATTTGTTTATATAATAAACATAAAGGTAGTTTGATTTCATTAATCAAAATATCAATATAATCATAAAATTTTAATAATTTCAGTGGCTTGAGCTGTGCTATTAGAATCGAAAACGAGCCAATAACAAAATTTTTATTGGATCATGAAGCAGATGTTCATAACGAAAATGATGATGGAACAAGTCCATTAATTTACGCTGCAAAATGTCACAATCCACTAATCACTATTATGATCTTATCAAAAGCTGATGTAACCAATATTCGTATGATTACTAAATCATTCAAAATTGCTTTATATTCTTCCAATTGCTCATTCTTCTTATCTTTTTTTATTCGGACTAAAAATATTATAAATGGCTCAACTCTTGGCGGCAACAGTCATGACAATATTAAATATTTAATGGAAAGAGAAGCAAAATGTCCCCAGAGTAAATTCGTCAAAACACGAGCATTACATTACGCTTTGGAAACTGGCGATTGTCGTATAATTAAGTTTTTATTAGATTCTGGAGCTGAAATAATAAGTGATCCACGTAATTATACAGTGTTACATTTCACCGCTAAGAATCTACATTTTGATGAAGTTACTGAATATTTTCTTGATTCCGGTGTTGATATTAATGCTGGAGATTCCGATAATGTTACACCGTTACATTGTGCAGTATCATGCGGAAATTATAAAGTATGCAAACTCCTACTTACTAGAGGTGCTAATGTGAACGTTATGAATAAATGGGGAAGGACACCATTATATTACGCTATATTGAAAAAACATTTTTTTATAGTTAAACTTCTTTTAGAATATGGAGCTGAAGTCTTTTCAGAATGTCTGTCCAATTTTATTTTTATGAGCTTTGGTGCGTATGGAAATGAAATAAGCAATCTTTTAATAGAACGTGTAGCCAAATTAGTATCCGTAAATTCTTGGGATGATGAGGAAGTGCTTGCAACTATTGAAAAAAATGATCAAATGAAATTTTATTATAAAAATTGTATAGAAGAGTTAGAAAAGATGAAAATTTGGACAGTTTATGAGGATGTATGTTTGTTTGATATCTTAATGAAGAGAGGTATGACATCTGTATACGCAAGAAATGAAAATATAATTGATGCATTAGATAATACAGCGAATCAACTCATTCGTGAGTTTCCAATTTATTATTCAGTGTTAAAAAAAGATTTTAACAAGGAAATAGAAAAACAAAGACTAATCAAAGAAGCAGCAATAGTTTTAAACGAAATTTTTAATTTTCACGATCCATTTCATTTTGCTAATTTGAACATTCTTAGTTATTTGAATAAGGAAGATTTAATTAGGATTAACGAAAGTGAATGAAAATAATTCTATTGATTGCTTTTAAGTAATATGTTTGTTACCGTAAATATTTTTAATTAAAATTATCTTTATAAAAAAAAAAATATTTCTTTTGGAATTACTTCAATAAAATAAAATGATTAGAACTATATAGTTCCGTATTTTTATTTCTTATAAAATTGTTCATATATTTTAATATTTTACTTATACACGGAGAGAATTTTCCTATAAAAATTATGTTGACCGTCCTTACTATCGGGGAAAATTATATACTTTTAGATTATTTTATAGATACGTTTCCTAACTATATTGTAGAACACATGGATTAAATTTCAAGTTTTTCAAATAATATTTGAAAAACTTGAAATTTAATTCTTTTGTGAATTTTATTGAAAAATTCTCTCTGTGCGAAATAATAAATTGTCCAAAGATAATTTAAGTCAGAAAATGATCCAGCAATTCAAATATTTGTAAGTAATAAAATAAAGAAAGTTATTGTATTGTTGGACACATAAAATAATTAAACAAAACTTGGAATATATTTGCCTGCGAATTTTCTTGCGAATACTGTTTTAATTTAAGCATATATATTTTTTTCAACACTTCTTAAAATTTGCTTATGATATATTTGATTTTATTCTAAATTCAATAAAATAAATACTTCTTTTTAATTTTAGTAATAAACTATTTTAAAAATATTTTTGCTTATATTATGCTTTATTGCTTTTCAATCGGTGTTCTTGTGCAAACATATACATTAACCGCTGAATTTGAACCTATTCAAAATAAATTTATTAGATACGCAGTATTGAAGACTATTGAAACTTTGAATAGATTTTTGTTATTAAGTGGTAATAATCACAAAATAAACGTTCAAATTCTACAATATATTAGAGGGTCTAGAAATTAAAACATTTATGTATTTTCAAAAATATTTAATTGAATCAAGTGCAGTATAGTGAAATAAGAAAAACTTTGTTTAATTTTATATGGACATTTGTACGGCTGAACCAATTAAAATTCGGCTGAGACATCACTTAAGATAAAAACAAACTTACTTCAAAATTTCAGAATATTCTGGATTAGTCGAGTTTTGGCTTAAATTAATGCAAAATAATTTCAATAAAATTTCAATACGTAAAAAATGCTGTGAAGTATATTTTATCATTAATCCTCAAACTGCACCAAATACCTATGTGCTCCAGCGTTGCACATACTATTTTCTCGCGCGAAGAGCGCTAAAAATCTTATTTTTTATATCATATAATACATGATACTAATAATACATATACATGTAGTACTAAAGAAAAGATAAATGATATTTTTATGGGATAAAATTTTCCATTTTATTTAAATGCAGAGAAAGTAAAAAAATAAAAATCGATGAAATTCTGAAAAATTATTTTTTTGTTACCCAAAATATGTAAAAAAATTTTCAATGATCTAGATTATATTGTCTTACCAGGAGAGGAGTGTCTGAGTTGCGGGTCACAGATCTTGATGAAACTTTGAGATAAGTATTTAGGTACCAAAATATGATTAAAGCCACAGCGGTACGGTCTAATGCTTCGAAAAACTGAAGTTATGGACGATTATAGTCTTATTTTCGGAAAAATATGAAAAAAGAACTCCTAATTGAAGTGTAAATAATTCTGTCTAGAAATGTCTTTAATAAATCCACAATAATTAAAATGAAAGCAGAGAAAGCAAGCTTTAATTTGCTAGTTTCCGAATTAAAAAATAATAATTAGAACTAAAGTTATACTTACTTAAAGTTAAGCATCAAAAGAGTACTAAAAATCATCATCCTTCAAAATTTAGACTATTTTTGATACTCTCTTACTGCTCAACTTCAAACAAGCATAACTTTAGTTCTAATTATTATTTTTTAATTCGGAAACTAGCAAATTAAAGCTTGCTTGCTCTGCTTTCATTTTAATTATTGTGGATTTATTAAAGACATTTCTAGAGAGAATTATTTACACTTCAATTAGGAGTTCTTTTTTCATATTTTTCCGAAAATAAGACTATAATCGTCCATAACTTCAGTTTTTCGAAGCATTAGACCGTACCGCTGTGGCTTTAATCATATTTTGGTACCTAAATACTTATCCCAAAGTTTCATCAAGATCTGTGACCCGCAACTCAGACACTCTCCTGGTTAGTAAATTGTAAATCTGCCCTGGTAGAAAATAAGCCAATAGAAATGGTTGGTTAAGTAACTCTTGGGCAGTACGTTTAGCCAACGGTTAGAAGAAGAATTAGCCAGTGGTTAACCAACGGTTGGTCAAAGGAATTAAATACAAGATTTGGGAGGTTATGTCAATATGCACGTGCTGATGGATATTTTGTCTTCTTCTTCTATAGTTTTACTGACATTTGGCTAAATATATATATATATCCTTTGTGCCATTACCCGGTAGTTCTCACTTTTTCGAGCCCGTGAAGGCTTCGTGTTTTTATTTTATTTCAAGTTAGTTTGACCAGTAGGACTTTTCTAAAAGGTTTTTCGTGGTCTCCGGGTTCTACTCCTCGCAGAGAAAATAGAAAAAATTTTCCGAATTTTTCACGAGGAATCGAACTCCGGTCCTCTAGAGCGTGAGCCAAGAGCCTTAGCCCCTGTGCTACCGCCCTTCTTGCTGATGGGTGTGTATGTGTACATGTACAATACGGCTATACCCTATAATAGCTGTATACATAGCTACGTATTATAAAAAAAAATATATAAGTAAATATTTTTTATTCATTAATTTATATTGCCAATATTTTTATAGTTATAAAATGTTAACATTTATACAGTTTAAATAGTTACTTCTTTTATTAATTTAAAAAATTAGGGATCTGTTGGCTAACAAACTTACTAAATTATTAACCAACGCTTGGGCTAACCGTTGGCTAACAAACCCATCTTTTTGTGACGAAATTAGCAGTAATTTTTAGCAAAAGTTGGTTAAACTGTTGGCCAAGTAGTCGCGATTTGACAAACTGATCGCTAAAAGTTGGTTAACATTTCTACCAGGGTGTGTATTGGGAACTCACACGAAGGCGTAACCTATATATATAGTATACTAACATGGCGACTGAATTCCCCAGTACAAGCTGGGCTTAAATGTAATGACATTAGTTTTTTAGTCTAAACATCATCACCGTGAAAAATATTTGTAAATACGCTAACACCAATCGTGCACAACGTAAATTTATACAAGGAGAAATGGTTTATCAGACCCAATTCGAAATAAAATGTGAAATTAATAAGAAATATACATTCAACGGTGAGGTTAACGGTGTGCTTATTGCTTGCAGACGTCTACTTGTCCACGCTTCATACAAATCTATCTTCGCAGAGTTGTCAAATATATTCTGCTTGTTTACATAACCTCGATTTGTTCTCGGGAAGAGATGAAAACTAACATTTAAATTCTTGACTGCTTAAATTTCACGACCCCTTACTACACAATAATCTCTGTTGGAATTTTTTTCACGCTTTTTGAACTCTTTTTATGACATTGTAATTAGTTTTCAATTAAAAACTAAAAATTAAACACCAATTGCTATGCTACTCAATGCAAAGTTGTGTATTAGATTATTTCACAGCCTTGCCACGAGAGGTCATCGCAAGTGTGTGAGTTCCCAATAAAAAATATATTATACCACGATAGCCGAATAATCATATTAAAATTATGATTGAGGTTAGAGTGGAATAAAAACTACTTCCATCACCTTTTAATTATCGATTTTAAATAATCAATTTGAGTTGTCATTTTCCATTAAATGTCACTATGGAAATGTGTGCCAAAGCATTGAAACTTTTAGTAATTTTTTTTCTTTATTTTTTCTTGTATTCTTTTTTGTGCAGTAGTTGAATTGTATAATGGGGTACGAGTAGACAGAATCGAAAAACTTGCGAAAAGGTCTTGTATTTCTGTGAGGTGGAGTGTCACGTTTCTCGTTATCTCATATAGACATCATTGATGCATTCTTCAGTTTCGTCAGTGACGTCAAAAGATGGGATATCGTTATCGGGATTCAAATAAATGTATTTTATTGAGCTTCCGTTTATTTCATGTTTCGATTCTTAGCTTTGGCACACTCTTGTATACATCCGTCAACAGTACATGGTCATCTTCAATGTAGATTTATGTTTCATTTATTTTTCCTCCATTAAATGCTTTTAAATGAATTTCCTACAAAAATTTAATACAATAATTTTGCTTTGTGATGCAAGTCATATTAGACGCAGTCTATATCTTATTTAGAAGCGCATTACAAAACTTTTATATCACATTTTTATTAACTACTTTTTGAAATTGACGTATTACTGATAAAAATATCATTACATGGTTTTATCGATCTTGTTAATAAAAAATGCAGATAAGCACTATTAGCTTTAACAATCTTTATAAACGACTATAATCCATTTCAGTACATTAACTATATTGTTCGTGCATTTTGATGATCAATTAAATAAATGATAATATATTAAAAGTGCACTTTTTATAAGTCTTTATTGTTTATAATATTATTTAAAGAATTTTCATAAAACTTTATTTCTCAATCCATAAAAATAATTTAAAAATATAAAAGAGTTTTGTTATTTTTCACATTAACAAGTTTAATATTAAATGGCTGCCTTGACTGTAATTTATCATAAAGGATCTTTAAAAAACTTTTATCTGAAATATGCACATTAAATTAGTTTCATTTCTATAATCATTTTTAATTATTCTAGTACAATTTGATTTGCACAGAGGCTTTTTCATATAAAAACAAAAGTATATTCAATTCATAGACATTTGTCAAGGGTAGGGTTAAATTTTTCGAAAGAATGTTATTTTTTTGGACTTGACGTATAATCTTAAAATTTAGAATATAACATTCATTTAAATTGTATAGAAATTCCGTTTTCAATTCATGGCTGTAACCCTGGCAGAAAATTGATCATAATTATAAGCATAATTGATGGTCAACGGATGTTAAAATGACACTTATCTAGAAATTTTTTTTAAAGTATTTCTAGAATTTTCAGATAAGTGTCATTTTAACATTCGTTGACCATCAATTATGCTTATAATTATGATCAATTTTCTGCCAGGGAATCGAAATGCATTTATTCAAATAAATTGTTATTGATATTTAGAATTTCAAACTATATATTTTCATTTTTTGTTAATATTTAATGTAGTATAATATATATTTCTAATAAATTTTGCATAATTAAAGGCGGTTGCCAGATATATAATTATTATTAATAAAGGAAAACTACTTTTTTTTTTTTTTTAAATGTCATCAAATTACTTTAAAATATTTGAAAATTGATCTTGCTTAATAATTCGTTGAATAAATTAATAAATAATAATAGAGTTAAAATTATTATTTATGTTCTTAAATCACGTCTCTTAAGTATAAAAATGAATGAGAAATGTGATTTTAACGCAGATACATTTATATACTACTCTTTGTGTAAAAAATTTAACGTTGCATAAAAAAGTTTCATGATTATATTTTACTTCCAAATGATATCTAGAATGTACACCCGATGGAAACAATATTTTTCCGAATATTTAACGCGAATTACAACTTTATACATTTTACGACAAGTATAAGAAACTTCAAATCATGTCTCCATCAGTTTCACTTCATTTTTATTTCACTGATATAAGTTTATTCTTTCAAAAATAAAAAAATTGAAATTACCAATATAATTTATAAAAATATCTTAAATTCAATATAATTATTAAATTAACAGATGAAACTACACAAAAAGGTTTTAGTAAAAATTACAATTTTATTATAAAATATTGTAACTTGCACTTTATCATTTCTCTGCATGTGAAAAAATTTTTACTAAAATTTGATTTCTTAATTTGCTAAATATTATATTTAAAGTTTCTTATTTATGTATGTAAATGTAACAATTTATAAAAGTAAAAATTATACAGTTAATGGATATGAAGAAAGTCCGATATGGGATAAAATAAAAAATTGACTTTAATTCACATACATTTATTGAATTTTAAGGTTTTTCTAGTTTTTCATAATATTAATGCTAAATATAGTGCAAATAATTTACAATTATGTTTTTATGTATAACATTATATTTTCTTTGATTAAATATTTTAATTTAATAATGCATTACGTAACTGTGAAATAAATTCGAAGATATATTTTCAACCTGCTATATATTTTTTGGTAAGCATTTAAGTGAAAAAAAAAAAGAATATTTAAATCAATATTTCCCTAAATACAGGCAATGAAAGAAAATCACTAAAAAAGTTACTAGGTTTTCAAACACTTATGGTTCTTAAGCATCGATAGCTAGAAGCTTGAAACTTTTTTAAATTAAAGCTGAGCTCAAATCCTTTTGAAACAGTAGTTACAGCATATCAAAATATTATTTTTTCCCAAAGTTATAGCGTAATAAAAATTGTGCTTGAATTTTCTTTTTAAAACATTAATTAATAATGAAAGCTGAAATTAAGTACAATCTTTATTACGCTATAACTTTAGGAAAAAATAATATTTCAATATACCATGAGTGTTATTTCGAAAGGATTTGAGCTCCAGCTTTAATTTAAAAAGAGTTTCAAGCTTTTAGCTATTGATGTTTAGAGTTATAAGTGTTTGAAAATCTAGTATTTAGAAAAAAATATAATAAAATAAAATCTAGTATGAATGGTTTTTTATAAATTAGATAATATTTTGGAAAATTTTTTTAGAAAAAAAAAAATGATAAATTAATGTTAATTAAAAAAAAACATTTAAATATTAAAATAAAGAAAAAATGATGAAATTTTTTTAAAAATTAAGAATAGGAAATATTTCTACGCTTTTACAGAAAAAAGGAAGGAAATTTCTTGGTTGGGTTTCAATAAATAAATTTAATATGAATTTCAAAAGTTAAAATATTTATTTTTTAAATTAAAGTAATTTTTCCAAAAATATTTTATAAAAATTTAAAAGAATATTTTTATTTATGAGCTTATACATTTGTTACAGCTCTATACCCAGTCGAGCCCAGTTGAGCCGGTCTGTGGCTCAATCGGTAGAGCATTGGATTCGTAATCTCGAGGTTTCGAGTTCGAATCCCGCTCTCGGCCGAATCGTGCAAGCACCACTGTACGTTACATGTGCTTTGTTAACCGACACACTTACGAGCTCCGTCGCTGATTAGCATTTAAAAAATAGCATAATTATAGCGACGTTAAAAAAGATAAAAAAAAAAAAAAGCTCTATACCCAATTAACATCAAAAGCTGTGGTGGTAATTCGAGGTTTTCAATATTTGCGATTTCAATTCCTATAAGCAGTCCGTGATCGATTTTTTTTTTAATTTTTTTGTTGTACATTGGGAAAATAGCCCTCAAATCGAAACTGGTTATATTTTCTACAGCATTTTGTTCTCGCAATATCCAGCCGAGGAACATAACATGTTGTCTCATGACTTGTTCAAATGTATGATTTTCGTAGTATTCCAACTTTAAACATCTGAATTCGTTTTGAATATTATTATAAATCCTTTTCAAAATGACATTATTCATGATTACATTCATATCGCTGTCTGATAAAACTTCTATTCCTTCGTTAAATATTCGAGGCTCAAATATTTTGGCCATTATAGGAGTAAAAATTTGTTGAGCGTATTCTTTTTGGATATGGTTAAATACGTCAATTTTTTGACACATTAAGTCAACTATTGTTTGTCCAAGATTATTTTTCATTGAAAAGTCAAGGTTGTCTATTAGCAACGGCTTTAGTATCACGTCTGTGTGAAAGCTGACGCTCATAACCTGTAACACAAAATGAAAAAAAAAATTTTATATAAAAAGAATTTATTTGATAGAATTTTTAGTCTTTGTTCATAGTTACTCTACAGTCAAAGTTTATTGACTTATTAATTATTAAGTACTTTACTCTCGCTAAAATTTTTAAAAAATACGAAATTATAACCTTTATGTCAAAGCCAAAAGTTCAACCTAGGGACTTTTGAGAAAAAAAGTACTAATTAAAAAATTTTGTATCTCAACAAATAAGGGTCGTACAGAACTCTACGACTACTCATTTTAAACGTATTTCTAAGGACTTTTTAATGGTGTATTGGCAATTTAATTTTGAGTACTTATCTGGGAAATATTAAGACTTACAAATAGAAAAAAAAAATTTTTTTATTCGCCTCTGTTTAAATTTGAATCATTTTTTCGGAAAATGATGGTAGTAAGTAAAGTAGAAGAAGGTAGTAATAGTAGAAGGTAGTAAGTAAAATCTCGGTCAATTTTGAACCTAGAAAAAAAAACCAAAATATAAATTTCAAAAGCAAAATACCTTTAAAATTAGCCGTGTAAAATTTTTCTACCATCATTTTCCGAAAAATAATTCAAATTTAAACACAGGCGAATAAAAAAATTTATTTTTTCTTTTTTTAAGTCGTAATATTTTCCAGACAAGTACTCAAAATTAAATTGCCAATACATCATTAAAAAGTACTTACAAATACGTTTAAAATGAGTGATCGTAGAGTTCTGTACGACCCTTATTTGTTGAGATACAAAATTTTTTAATTAGTACTTTTTTTTTCAAGGGTGGCTCTTTTTTATTCGACCCCACTGTATATAAATGAAAAATTAATAATTACAAAATTAATTAATTACAATTAAAATAATTACACTTAATAATGTAAATAAATACGTTCATTGAAATTATTTAGTAAGATGATTATTTAAACGTAAAATATTACTATTAACATTGTAAATAAAATAAACTCGATTACTCTTATTATTTTTTTTTCAATAAGGCAGTATAATTCATTAACATTTATTTAACTCTGCTATAGCAATAAACAGAATATTAAATTTATCTTTAAAACGCGTTTCACCGCAAACTTTTTTCCGCGCATGTATTTCAAACTGACAAGAAATAAAAAAAAGCTACACACAGAGAACAACACTCAGTCAAAAATTGAAATTGTGATAAAAATACGAAAAAAAAGGAAAAAAAGAAAGGACGTAAAAAGAATCAATAAAGAACATAAAATAAATGTATTTAAAAATATTGATATTTTAAGTTATTAAAAATTTAGAAAGTAAAACGAAAAGAAAAATAAAACCAGGAAAAAATATGAGAAAAATGTAAAAAAAAAAGTAAAAAAAAATAAGATGATAAAACGAAAAGAGAAAAAAAACAGGGTAAAAGAAAAGGAGCATAAAAAAAGTAAAAAATAAATACAAATAATTGAAATTTTAAATAGATATATAAAATACTTTTACACTTTCTGGAGTAAATTCAATTAAACTATCATCAATGCCGTTAAAAGAAGCCATAATAATAGAAAATAAAATTTAATTAAACATCATTAAATTAAATGAAAAAATATAAGCAAGTATATTATACGCAATTATACGCAAAAAAAAGAGCTTATATAAACCTATTAAAATTTTTAAAAACTGAAATAATCAAATTATAAAAAAAAAGAAAACCATGATTAGAAGTTGGCTAAAAATTTATAAAATAACTATACAAAATAAAAAACGAAAAATCCCTAGAAAAGAAAATCTGTCGTGCAAATAGCATCAGCGAAAAATATATATTTCAATAAAAATTGATATACATTGAAAAATTTATGAAATTTTAAGGGAAATGTTAAACTTACGTTTTGTATTAATTTAACAATTTGTACTAAAATTGAAAACCAAGTTAAAGACAATTTCTTTTTAAACAAGAATAAGAGATACGAATAAAATTTTTTTTTAATATCAAACCAATGGGTTTTAAAAGAATTTTTATATAAAATTAAAAAAAATTTCTACACGGAAAAAAAAATATAAATAAATTAATAATAAATTGTACTTACGTCGTCAGCTGAAACGTCCATTATGGCTAAGTGGAGTAACGTGTTACCCTCAGCGTCCAAAATGTAGATGATTTCCTCCATCACGATGTTTGATTTTGAATATATGGAACATAGCAAATAAACCCTTTTATCGCTATATCCTTACTTGCGCGTTTGTCGCAAATAAATAGTTTGGACATTCAATTTATTTTGTAGGATTGCTTACAAAAAGAAAATACCTCTAGCGGAGAAAATTTTCTTAGCGAAAATATAAAATTTTAGTTATATTATATATACATAGCAATACACATGTATTGCAGTTGAATAAATGATTGGTATCTATATATATATATATATATATATATATATATATATATATATATATATTATAACAGCTCAGAAAGATATAGGTTCATAAAAATTGTAGTTCTTGGCTCTTTTTGAGTATCAATTATATACGTGAGGAGGAATTAGTTTATTGGAATCAAAAAATTGGAAATTATTTTATTGGAATCAAAGATAATTTATTTAATTATAAATAATTCCTATAAAATCTAAATAAACTTTGTATAATAACAGTTTAATACGTAGAATGCAGTCTATGCTACGTTAGCTTAATGGCACAGTTCTTGCTTCTCACGCGGAAGGCGGAGGTTCAAATCCACCTTTTAACTGGAAAATTTTTTTAATTGTATTTCTGCTTTTTTTATAGTTAAATAAATTTAACTAAATTAAATAAATAATTTTATATTTAAAAATTTTCAATAAACAAATTATTTATTAATTATTAATAATTAAAAAATACAAATTTTAAAGATAAAATTCAAATAGCGCCAAAGCAAAGCAGTTATCTAAGTGTGAGCAATATACGCATGTATAGGTGTATTGGTTTCAATATGATAAATGGTTTAATTTTCACTTAGGAAATTTCCATTCAAATTTAAATCAAATTTGAAAGTAAATTCAAAGTGAATTTACAATCAATATAACTCAATAAAAAGTTGTATAGGATTATAAGAGGGGATTTCTTTTTATTTTATTTTTTATAATTAAAATAAAATTATATAGGAACGAAGAATATCAAAATAATATTATTCATAATTCCTTTTACTAAATTAATTTCTTCATTAAATTAAATTGCATTTTGATTTAAATTTCATTAAATTTATTTTACGCTGCGAACCTTAAATTTTCGTGTTCTGGACACTTTAGCGGACGCTAGATAAGCTATTATTGGACTGTACAAAATTATTGGACTACACAAGTATTGTGAGAAATTCTTCACTTTTTTACACTGTTTAAAAAAGTATTTATATTGAAATTTCATATAGCACAAATAGTTTTAAACATTTTTAACGCGTAATAATACGTGAAATGTCACACAAAATTGCTTTGGTTGTATAAGTAACGGTGGTGGTAGGACCTTTTTTCATATTTTGTAACTAATTTCAATATCTTAAAAACTTTTTTTAATATTTTTTAACAATGTCTAATGTAGTAAAGAAAAGCTTAAAATATTTTTATATCAAGTTAGTTTCTCTGACCTCTTCATTAATCTACCTGACCAACCATTTTGACTGAACAAGAACTTTCTTTTTCTAAGTACTTAAAATATTTTAAAGTCCTCAAATTATATTTTATAAAACAAACTAAAAAAAATGTGGCAGTCATGGAACTGTCCGACAAAAGCTATGCTTTCAGTGTATATACAGTGTATATACAGAAACTAAGAAGTGTGGCGTTTGCAAAAATGAGAATTATTTTTTTTTAATTAAAATTAGTTATTTTTAATTCTATCTATTATTAATTTAAACAAAAATAGTAATATAATTACATGCTAATAAAAATAATATTAATTATTGTAAAAATATATTTAGGAAAACGTGATTAAGATTGTAAACAAAGTTTACAGCACCCAAAGAAATACAGACAGATATATGGGCAATTTTCAAAAACTTTTTCATTTTCGTAACTCGATTTTTAACAATTCAAAAGTCTGTAATACAAGTTTCTGGGGTGGCACACACTTCAGTAAATTAAACTGGCTTAAATTACTAGTTTCTTATAGTAGAATATGTAATTAAATAAGTAATTAAATAAGTGTAATTTTTACCTAAAAATTTTTAGGTGAAAATTACACTTAAATTAAAAATAGTCAAACAGCTTTATAAAGAAGGGCACATGTACCAGGATAGGCTTAAACTTTAGTTTTTACCGTATTTATTATGCTCTGAAAATTTGAGAATGATCGAAAGCATGCACCTTTTTTATAGCTCAAGAAACACACGTAGAAAAATATAAAAAAAGTATAATTTTTAAAAAGTATAAGTCAGAAAATGATCCAGCAATTCAAATATTTGTAAGTAATAAAATAAAGAAAGTTATTGTATTGTTGGACCCATAAAATAATTAAACAAAACTTGGAATATATTTGCCTGCGAATTTTCTTGCGAATACTGTTTTAATTTAAGCATATATATTTTTTTCAACACTTTTTAAAATTTGCTTATAATATATTTGATTTTGTTCTAAATTCAATAAAATAAATACTTCTTTTTTATTTTAGCAATAAACTATTTTAAAATTATTTTTGCTTATATTATACTTTATTGCTTTTCAATCGGTGTTCTTGTGCAAACATATACATTAACCGCTAAATTTGAACCTATTCAAAATAAATTTATTAGATTTACGCAGTATTGAAGGCTATTGAAACTATGAATAGACTTTTGTTAGTGGTAATATCACAAATTAAAAGTTCAATTCCTACAATATATTAGAGGGTCTAGAAATAAAAAGGTTTATGCACTGTCAAAAATATTTAATTGAATCAAGTGCACTATAGTGAAATAAGCAAACTTTGTTTAACTTTATATTGACATTTGTATGGCTAAACCAATTGAAATTCGGCTGAGACATCACTTAAGGTAAAAACAAACTTACCTCAAAATTTCAGAATATTCTGGATTAGTTGAGTTTTGGCTTAAATTACCTTAATGCAAAATAATTTAAATAAAATTTCAATACGCAAAAAATGCTGTGAAGTGTATCTTATCATTAATCTTCAAATACCTTAATACATATCCGGACGTAAAATTTTCCGCTCTTTTCAATTCCGCTATAAAAAGTAGGGGTTCCCGTTTAAAAAAATGAGGTTGACCTCAAAATAACCTCAAAAATGAGGTTCAAGGTCAAATCCAAGGTCATCATCGGATACCTCGTAAAAAGTTACTTTAAGAACGATCTTCACCTGATTGAAAAAATTATCAACTTTGGAAATTTCTTAGGTGTATCGTTACTTTTTGGACTCGCTGTATATTGATTCCTCGCAGTATTCTTAGTGCTAAATACTAGATCTAAGAATACTTAAATTATAAAAATTTTATTTTATTTTATTTAAAGCTGTATTTATGCTATCATTACGATGCTAGTTAACAACGGAGATCTCCAGCATGTTTGTGGTCAAAGCACATGTAAAATACAATGGTGCTTGTATTAATCAGCCGAGAGCGGGATTCGAGCTCGGGACTCCGAGATTACAAATCCATATTGCTCTACCGAGTGAGCCACTGAAGACCTCATGTTAGGAGATAGATGTACAATGAAATAAATAAGTTTTCATAATCATGTTTTTCTGTATTTTTTTTTAATTCTCGAAGATATTTATAACGGAGATATTTTAGCATGACAAAAATGAATCGTAATAAGATTTTTTAAAATTAATTGAATGAATGTGCTTATAACATTTATCAAGTATATTAGAAAATTTATTTTTAAAATTAATATGCTTTTTTTAAATTAAAAGAAATAATATTCGTTTGCTTAACCAAAATATAACTATGCGTCCCTAATTTTTGGTACTAAGCTGTATAACCCTAGGTGCAGGTAGAAATAGTACAGGTAATTCCTTTAATACTTTTACCTGAACTATCATTTGAAATTTTGACCTTTTTAAATATATGAAATCGAAGGTAAGAAGGTAAGGTTTAGTTCCAGGTCATCAAAATTTTCTGTTAATTTCACTTCATTTTCATTTCTTTCAAGTTACCAAGCACAGTCCCTGAGAAGCTACTAATTCACATACTACTTTCTCACTGTTTACAAGACTATTCTTCAAAGGATTCGGTAAGTCAGAAGATTTTATATTTGCAAATTTTTAAAATTATGTTACAGCGTGTTCAAATTTATAAATATTATTCAAACATGTTAAGGTTATTAATTATTATAACTTTTGTATAAAAATCATCTATAATTAGTTTATTTACATGGTGAAAAATTTATGAATTGATAATCCAATTCGCAGGCGAGCGGTTCACCTTTAAAATAACGCTTAGAAATGCAATTTACCGATTAACTTTTTTTTTGCATTTCTAATGCACCAAACCTTTTTAATTTGGTTTTGTATATTTTCCCGATTAGAAATATATTTTTTTAATTATTTTCCAATTGTGCCAGTAATTATTATAAACAAAAAACTTTTTTAAAAAAAAATTCATGAAATTGATTGGGACAAAGTTTTTTTTAAATTGTATTTCATTAAAATAAGCACTTTTTGCCAAGGGGAGTATACCTAAAAAATGCTTCCTTTCCGAGTTATTTGCAATTTAATGGCGTAAAAATTGCAATTTTACCGACAGCAATATAATCTTCAAGATTTCAATTGTAAGTGTAAATTTTATGACGACAACAAATAAGTTCATCTATGCCCAAAATGAATTTCGAAATGTCTCTCTCGAGTCGTGCAGCTCAGAGCGTTTATGGTTGAGACTATGCAGGGACACGCATCGCGTGCGTATCTTTCATAATTTTCTTTATAAGCGTATTTAATTATAAAATTTGCACTTGGAGTTGAAATTTTGAAGATTATAATGCTGTCGGTAAAATTGCAGCTTTTACGCCGTAAAATGGCAAATAACTCGGAAAGGAAGTATTTTTAAGGTATACTCTCCTTAACAAAAAGTGTTTATTTTAATGAAATACAATTAAAAAATCTTTGAATCAATTTCATGAATTTTAATTTTTTTGCAAGTTTTTGAAGCTATGCTTCTTATGCGAGGTGTACTTTGTTTACAATCGTAACCACCTATACCTAAATATGTTTTTTCAATAATTAGAATTATTATTAGTATATAATTATATTACTGTTTCTTTTTAAAATTAATAATAAATCAAATTAAAAATAACTAAATTCTAATTTAAAAAATACTTATAATTTTCGCAAACTCCAAAAAAAAATAAACATGATTTTTGCAAGTGCCACACTAGTTTCTAATATATTCTGGAAGCATAGCTTCTGTCGGCCAGTCCCACAACTGTCACTTAAAAAATATATAATTTATAGAGAAAAACTTACAGAGAAAGTTAGATTATAAATAAACTTATTTTGTTTCAGAAATCACAATGAACGCCTTCATTACACGTTCTTTAACTACTTCGGGTAATAAAGTAGCTTGGGAAGTGGATTGTCATGATATCGAAGTTGGCCAGAGTGGAAATTCAGAAGAATTTTCTTTTGTTGACAATAAAGATTGCACATGGAAACTAATATTATTGAAAAACAGAGAACATGAGAGTTCTTTGTATCTTTCACTTATAAAGTGCGAATATGATGAAATTAAAGTCACATGTAACTACAAAATTAAAAATGAATCCGGAAAATTATCTAAGGGTGAAAAAGGTTTAGATTTTCGTGTAGGAGAAAAAAAAAGGTTAAGTCGCTTTTTTATGTCAGAAGCCGATCTTTATGCTCATTTTCATATTGAAGAATCTTTCACGATAATATGTGAAATTAAAATGATTTCAAAAGAACAAAAGTCTGCGTCTAAAATTAGCACATTAACAGAAAAAGTATCAGAGAGTAAAGATTTGATATTAAAACATTATGAAGCTCTATTATATAATTCAAAATTTAGCGACGTGAAATTTGAAGTTGCTGGAACAACGATTCATGCCCATAAAACCATTTTAACAGCTCGTTCCTCGGTTTTTGATGCAATGTTTGATAATGATATGAAAGAAAGTAAGAGCGGCGTTGTTCCAATAGAAGATACTACTGCTAACATAATCAAAGAAATGTTGAGATTTATTTACACAGGTAAAGTTGAAAATTTAAAAGAAAACGCCAAAGATTTGCTTGTTGTAGCCAACAAGTACGCACTTGATGATTTAAAACTCGTTTGTGAAAATTCTCTTTACGAAGATGTAACTGCTGATAATGCCATTGAAATGCTCAAATTTTCTCATCTGCATAATGCCAATGATCTTAAAAATTCGATCATTGATTTTTTTAATAATAAAAAATCATTGGTAGCGAGAAAAGATTTCGCTTCATTAATACAATCGAATTCAGATATGGCAATTGAAGTACTTCAATCATTTAGCGAGACACCGACACCTGATACTAATGGCGCAACGGACTTCAAGGGTCATGACCAAATTAAAAAGAAGAGGAAGATTTAGCGGACCCAAAAATAAAACATTAATTTTATCAAAATACAAATTTTTATGTTTTTTTTACTGTTATTTCGACATGAAAATTTGAAAAATTTTGTATAAAACTGTAATAAATATAACTCTTTTTAAACAATGAGCAAAAAAATATCAACAGACTTTCTTCATTTACCTACTGTGTACGACATTTACAAAGAAAGAATGAGATAATTTCCTAATTATTCGAAAAAATTATTCTTAAATACTTTTATTTTAGCTACATATTTAGCTAATACTTTTATAGAATGTTTCAATAATTATTCAATGGTATTAAGTTATTGTATAACTCCCTGGAAGAAAATTGACCATATCTTAAGCATAATTGTTGGTTAACGCATGTTAAAATGACACTTATCTAGAAATTTTTTAAAAATAATTTCTAGAATTTCTAGATAAGTGCCATTTTAACATTTGTTGATCAGCAATTATGCCTACAATATGGTCAATTTTCTTCCAGGGATATGTAAGAAATTAATATTGAATTATAAAATTCCACTATTTAGTGAAAATAATAAAAAAATTTGTTTTAGTTTTAATTAAAGTTAACCCTGTCTCAGGAATATTTTTTATTCGGGTGGGTTTTTTTAAATTACTCCTGTTTTATTATAGTTTGTTTTAAAGGAAAAAAATAAAATATACTGGAAATGAAAGGATTAAGAAAATGTTAAAGATAAATGTACAAATTGTTTATTTTTTTTTCGTCGCTTATTTATGCTATTTGTTATGCTAATCAGCGACGGAGTTCGTAAGTGTGTTAATTCTGAACAAAGCACATGTATAAAATAAAATAACACATATATGCATAAAATATCACATATATGCATAAAATCTTATTTTAAAACTCCAACATTTAAAATTTTGTCAATAAATAATAAGATTTTAACTCGTTGTTTTCAAATTCCGGCATTTAAATTTTTGTAAATAAATAAACAATGAGATTTTGATTAATTGTTTACTTCTGATCCCTTGTTGCAGAGTAATAAGTTATATAGTGCCCTCTTTATTCAGTACATTGATTTCATATCTTCTATCCTTGTGATATGCAGCTGGCTGCAGCAACAGTTTGGAAAAGTTTTCATTCGCATAGAAAGTGTGTGCGTGCTACGGGCGAAGGCGAAACAGCGCAAGCGTAGTCTGCTGCCTATACGTTTGGTTTTGGTACCACACGTGCACGTGTGTATTCAGTATCGGCGGTGTCTTCTTAATTTTCAATAATTAACAAAATAATTAGAAATGTAATAATAAAAATAATTAAAGTTAATTAAATAAAATTAAAATCATTTTATTTTTGAAGAATACGTAAGTGATCAATCATTTTTAATTGAATAAATCAATTTTTTTTAATATTAAAGGTTATGTTCTTTTTAATATTAGTTTTTTTAAAAACATTTATTACTTTCTTATAGAGTTAATACTTAATATCAACGACCAAAATGAAGGTTAAAAATAAAAAATCAAATCTTTCGGACTCTTATGCCAAAAGGAGAAAGCAACAAATGCAAAAGAAATCAATAACACCATTTGAAGTGCACATAAACAGAGACAAACAAAATGTATTGGGCAGAAAAAGTAAAGCTGACAAAGGTTTGCCTGGAATCGCAAGAACTAAAGCCATAGCTAAACGAAAAAATACATTATTGCTTGAATATAAAGTGAAGGATAAGGATAACATTTTTTTGGATCGTCGAATAGGAGAAAAAAATTCAAAAATGTCACAAGAAGATAAAGCAATGGCAAGGTTCGCTGCTGAAAGGGTAAAATCTCATAGTAAAAAGAATATTTTTAATTTGAACGACGACGAAGTTCTAACACATAGAGGACAATCATTAATTGACATTGAAAAATATGATGATCCACGTAGTGATGAAGAAAGTGACGGTGAAACAAATAAGTCAGGAAAGTTAAATAAAAATTTTGTGGAAGATGCACATTTCGGTGGTGGTGTATTATCTAAACCAGATTCTGAAATGTCTCGTAAAGATGTGATAGAACAGTTAATAGCTGACTCAAAAAAACGAAAAGCTGAAAGGCAAAAGATAAGAGAAGAAACTATTGATTTGACTGAAAAGTTGGATACTGAATGGCGTGATTTGTTACCAATAGTAGCATGTTCAAACAAAGCTTTGGAAAAAGCTATGGAAGAAGAAAAACCAATAGAAAAGCCAAAAATTGATGATTATGATTTAGCAATGAGGCAATTAAAATTCGAACCAAGGGGAGGAATGCCTAGTGATAAATTAAAATCTGAAGAAGAAATTGCTAAAGGAGAAAAGGCTAAATTGGAAAAATTAGAAGAAGATCGATTAGCAAGAATGAAAGGATTTACAGATGACGCTC
This sequence comes from Anastatus disparis, assembly GCA_017163975.1. NCBI lineage: Eukaryota > Metazoa > Arthropoda > Insecta > Hymenoptera > Eupelmidae > Anastatus > Anastatus disparis. The sequence continues at coordinate 641,701 of JAFFSR010000218.1, read as the reverse complement.
AAACTCCAAAACATAGATCAGCTGATGATTTAGACAATTTTCATATAGAACAAATTGTAGAAGAATCATCAGATGATGAAAGTCATGAAAAGAAAGGAATTCTTATTAACGGAGAATTAAATAAAATAGAAAAAAATGATTTAAAAGATAAAAAAGTAGATGATAAAAATGTGAAAGAAGACGAAGAAAATGATGAAGATGATGAAGAAGACGATGAAGAGGAAAATGAAGAAGATGATGAAGAGGAAGATGAAGAAGAGGATGAGGATAGTGAATCAAGTGAAGAGTCACAGGATGATTTATCTGATTTAAAAGCTTCAGAATCAGAAAGTGAAATGGAAGATGAAAAAAATGAAGTTACTATAAAAAATCAAAAAGAACTTGTAGAAGAAGAAGAAAAAGAACAGGAAGAAGAAGAAGATGAAGAAGAGGAAGAAGAGGAAGAAGAAGAAAAAGAAAAAGTTGTATATAAAAAGACTGAAATTTCAAAAGAAAATACTTTTAAAGAAAAAATAGTTCTAGAAAAGTCATTAAAAAATTCTGTTATTGTTGAAGCGAAAAAGACAAATAATTCAGAAAAATCTAATGAAATTTCTGAAATTGTAAATGATGTAAATATTAAAGAAAAAGAAGCAATCATGGAGAAAGCACGTAAAGAATTACCATACACTTATGAAGCACCAGAAACATTTGAACAATTAAAAAATCTATTTAAAAATCAAAATCCAGAGTATCAATCAGTTATTACAGAAAGGATTATTAAATGCAATCATTGGAAACTGTTAGAAAAGAATAAAGAAAAATTATTAAACTTATTTTCATATCTGTTACAGTATTTAGATGAATGTGCATCTATAAACAGTGTGAAAGATTCAGTTAAATTTTTTCAAACTTTTAGTAGACTTTGTCCACATTTGTATGACTTGGCTCATGGAAATCCACTTGGTACAAAAATTTGTTTACAAGAAATTTTGAAAAAGAAACACGAAGAATTTCAAAGTAATATAAAAGTTTACCCTGGATTAGATACGGTAAGAAAAAAGTGATATTTTAATTAATAATTTTATAATTTATTAAACTTCTTGTATTACATTTAATTTAAATAATATATCGTCATTTTTTGTTTAGCTATTTTTATTCAAGCTAGTATCAATTCTATATCCAACATCAGATTTTAGGCATCCCATTGTTACTCCATGTTTAGTTTTTATGTCACAAATTTTATTAAGATGTAAGATAAAAGGAAAACATGATATATCTAAGGGCCTTTTTGTAGTTACACTTATTTTAGAGGTGAGTTTTGAAATTTTTAAATTTATTAATTATGTACCAAAAAATTTAATATTTTTTAAAACACTATTTAATAAATATTTTATTATATTTCAGTATACAGTATTAAGTAAAAGATGGTCACCAACAGTAATAAATTTCCTTCGCGGTGTGATATATGTTTCTTTACCAAAACCATTCACAAAAGTTATCAAAGCAATCTCTCCGTTTAAAACAGTTGGTGAATTTAGTAACATATTGGTACTTGAAAAAAATCACAAAAAAGAAGATATCGATCCGGCAACTGTTAAAATGCACGGAGAAGATTTTATCAAAGAAGATATGGATGATGATTATAGAATTAGGACTTTTGTCACAGCATTGAATTTATTGAATGAATTCACAAAACAGTGCAGTGAATTAGAAGCTGTGTATTCGTTATTTTCACCAATTTCAAGTTTATTAAAATGTGGTTCCGTAAAAAGGTATCCTGAAAAAATTCGAGAACATGTGAAAAATTTAATTAACAGCATAGAAAAGTTTAATGAAAAAGAATTGGAATATTTACAATTTGCTAAAAAGAAACCAAAAGCATTAAGAATGTATGAGCCACGAATTGAAGTTGTGTAAGTAGTTTCAAATTTTTAAAAATATTCGTACATAAATAATTTTAAAAAAGAAAATTCTTTTTTAATAAACATATTTACTTTGTTACAGACATGACGGAAAGAGACATAAGCCTATGTCAAAGGAAAGAGCCGAAAGAGAGAAATTACTTCATAAACTGAAGAGAGAAACAAAGAGTGCTATTCGAGAAGTAAGAAGAGATTCAGCCTTCATAAGTAAAGTTAAAATAAAACAACAAATTGCAAGCGACGCTGAACGTAAACGAAAAGTCAAAGAAATTTTTGGCGATGCTGCGATGCAGCAGCACGAATTGAAGAAATTCAAGAAAAAATAAGATCATTGTTATTATTATTTAAAAGCCATGTAAAGTTTATAAATATATAAATTTAATAATTTTATTTTGATATCAATTTAATTAATTTATATAAATAATATACAGTCCTAAATAAGAAAAAAATTTTGTATCAAAAATCATTTTATTAAATTAAACATTTGAAATTTCAAGTACAGTATATTATTATTAAAATAAACTTAATGTAAATAATTTTTTTATATTTTATTTAACGTCGCTGTATTTGTTATTATTTCGATACTAATTAGCGACGAAGATCGTCAGTGTACTTGTGAGCAAAGCACATGTAATGTACAGTGGTACTTATATCAATCAGCCGAGAGCGGGATTTGAACTCGAGACTTCAAGATTACGAATCCATCACTCTACCGCGTGAGCCACTGAGACCTCAACTTAATGTAAATATCAGTAAGATGAAAATTTACAAGTGAGTTTTTTAAAAATTCTCTTACTAGGAGAGTATCACATCTCCGGATCACGGATTTTGCTCTAACTATGAGATAGATTTTCAGATGTCAAAATATGGAAAAAGCCAGAGTTATAGACCCCAACGCTCAATATTTCTCTAGTTGCAGGCAATTAAAGAAAAGCACTAAAAAAGTTACTAGATTTTCAAACGCTTATAATTCTTTAGCATTAATAGATAGACGCTTGCAACTGTTTTTAAATGAAAGCTACGTTCAAATCCTTTCGAAAAAGCACCTATAGCATATCAAAATATTATTTTTTCCCAAAGTTACAGCGTTATAAGTATTTGAGCTGAATTTCCTTTTAAAAATATTAATTAATGATAAATGTTAAAATGTAGTACAATTTTCATAACGCTGTAACTTTGGGAAAAAATAATATTTTGATATGCTATAGGTGCTTTTTCGAAAGGATTTGAACGTAGCTTTCATTTATTAACAGTTGCAAGCATCTAGCTATTAATTCTAAAGAATTATAAGCATTTGAAAATCTAGTAACTTTTTTAGTGATTTTCTTTAATTGCCTGCAACTAGAGAAATATTGAGCGTTGGGGTTTATAACTCTGGCTTTTTCCATATTTTGATATCTGAAAACCTATCTCAAAGTTAGAGCAAAATCCGTGATCCGGAGATGTGATACTCTCCTAGTTAGTAGATCGATGGTCTGAATTAAAATATTCGTTTCTAATTAGCATCGCAAAAGTAGCATAAATAAAACGATGTTAAACTAAAATTTGAAAAAATAATGAATTTATAAAGAATACGCTCAGCAGTTATAATAAATTTCTTTTGTGTTGTGATATATTTCTCTTTCAAAACCATATTCAAAAGTGTTTTTTTCACGCTTTATTTATGCAGTTTTATTGCTACGCTAATTAAAGACGGAGATTTTCAGCTCGTTTATGAACAAAGCACATGCAAGATACAGAGGTGCTTGTATCCATCGGGTGAGAGCAGGATTCGAACTCAGGACCTCGAGATTATGAATCCATTGCTCTACCGTCTGAGCCACTAAAGATCTCATATTTTATATTAATTTTAAATTACTTTATTGATTTTAAGTATACAAAATGATTGATGTAAAATATAAAAGAATTTTCCAGTAGTGACAACGGTAGATATGCAATTTCCTCACAATTTACGCACGTTTCATTAGATTTTAATTTGTCAATTAATGTTGATTATAATTTGATTGTATTATGTAAGATTTTCTGAATAATTGAGAAATGCAAAGCAACATTAAAATTCTTATCTTTATTGAAGAGGAAAATATGACAAAAAAACCTTTCGAAACGTCAACAATGTGAGCACCTTTAAATAGTAGAATAAAAAAGAAAATTTATTAGTGTCAATTAACTCAGTCAATCTAGTTTAAAAAAACTTTTCAGGCATATCAGTATGAATACATGTAAATTAAAATCATCCTTGGTCGATTTTCTTTTAACGTTTGAATTTTTTTTTTGCTCATATAATTATTCAAGATTTCGCGTTTACTTTTTTTATTTGATTCTCTAGCTTCAAAGCTCACCTTAACAAGGAAGGAGAGTTATTGGATATTTAGTTTTTCTTTATCGTCATTTTTTAAATTAATCGTTATAAAAGGATCATAAATATTTCGATGGATAAAAATTTATTTAAAAAGCTCAAACTGTTCAAAAGCTGCTTAGAAACAAAAATTTACAGCTCAATTTTCACATTATTTTTAATTCTTCATATCTTTTGAAAAATTTGTGCTTCTTTAATAAATTTTCGTTTTGTAGTCGATACGTTTTGATCCCAATTTCATTGTTTCCTAGTGAAAATCAAGTATGATTAGATAAAAAATAAACAGTTATAAGGCAATGAAATTGTTTTTAATGCCCGCTGAGTCAAATAGAACTATAGTTATAAGCTTGAAAAAATCGAGCATTAAATTAAGTAGACGTTTTTTTTTTAAATTTATGTATGAAAAATATTCGACATTAGAAGAAAATCTAAAGCTCAAGTGCAATTCAATCTTTTTCCTATGTAACAAAGTTATATATACGCCTGAAGGATGTTCAAATTAATATTCAATACACAAATCTCCAGCGACTCACTCAGTGCAAGAGGTGAATTTTTAACTCGAGAACTTAAGTCCATTAGATATTTGTTTAAAAATACGTTGGAAATTTTTTAGCTAATTTATCATGAATACAAAATTTTAAAAAAGTTAATATCCAGTCGATATTGAAAAAATTTCACAAATGAAACGAGATGCCACGAAACGCAAGCGTAGTAGTTTTTTTTCATGTCTATTACATTGAAATTACTCATTTTCATAAATTGTTAAGCTTTCTATTTGCACATAAAAATCACACGATCTTATATTTGATAATTTTGCTGTTTCGCTCATTTTCATTGAGAAACCAAAAAAAAAAAATTTAATGCGAATCAAATGACCATCAGAACTAGTATTTCAAGAATTACAATGATTTAAAAAAACAACGGAAAGACATTAATGTTACGTAAAGTCGCTATTCCTACTTCTATAATACATGTTTGTTTCGCAAAGACTTTTACGAAGACCACTATTTAGTCTACGCTCGCGAGCGTTCCAGTCATGTCTTCTTAACGTATTTCGATTCGAACTGACAATAAAAACGTTAGTGCAAATATTTCGGGACATTAACTTTTGGTGAAAGCTTTAAAAAAAGTAAGTTTAAACGATGTCTGATTATTCAGGCTCGCAAAATGAAGTTTTTCGTTATTTCGCGTGGTGGTCCGCTGCGCTGACCGTGAAAATGCTGTGCATGATGCCGCTTATCGGTCGGCAGAGATTCCGAAAGAAGGTGATTACGTAATAATTATTTACGTTGTAACATCATAACATTTAATTTTTTATAATGATAAATCATAAATTCAATACAATTGTAGTTTTAGATTTTGATTTTTCTTGTTTTTCAATTATTTGCGTTAGTTTTTAATCAGATACGTACAGTTATACTTTAAAAATATGTTTAAATTTAGATAGGCGGATTAGTTAAAAGTTATAAATACAGTTATAAAACATTTAGAAATTATAGTTTTACATGATTGAAAGACTTTTTTTAATAAAATTATAGGGTATCCTAACATTTTTCTATAATTGTGCAAAACAATTTTAGATTACAAAATTTTATATAGATGTTTATAATTGATTGTATGTTTAAATAAATATAAGCATACATAAACAAATTTAAGCATTTATATTTGTAAACGTTTATATTCATTTGTAACTAATGGATGAGTCTCGGTTGAAAAGTTTTTAAATAATTATAACCAGTTTATTTACGAAATCAATTTTTACTATAATTTAAATTGGTAAAAAAAACCAAAAATGAAAAAGAATCATTGATAATTTAAATTAATTACCATTATAATACATGAAAAATAATGCGTTACGTATGTTAAATATTTCTTAGATTTTTATGACACCAGAGGATTGCACGTTCATTGGGAAAAACTCAAAAGTATCCTTCGACGATCCAGACATCGAACGTCCACGTCGTGCATTTCTCAACGACCTTGAGAACATTTTGCCTTGGTTTATCTGCACGACCGTTTATCTGACGACTGGACCTCAACCGTCGTTCGCCATCAATCTTATTCGAGCTTTCGGTTTGAGCAGGATCGCTCATACTATTGTTTATGCCGTTGTACCGATACCACAACCTGCACGAGTTGTTGCTTATGGTATTGGATATGCCATCACCGCTTATCAAGCTTATCTTACTCTTTTATTTTATTCTTAAGGATTTTTTTTAAATATAATTTTTTGTAAAGTTGTTTTTTTCTTAATTTTTTCATCTGTTTTTTTTTTCTTTACATCAAATCCATAATATTGTAGTAGTAAAATATAATGTATTGTTATAATCATTCTAAATTGTAAAAAAATTTGCGAACTTATATTAAAATTGTTTTATTTTACTATTCGTATATGTAATAGTTTTATAAATACTTGTGAAAAATTTTAAATGAAGTTTTTATGTTAAAATTATTATAAAAAAATTTTTACACTATTCCATCGCCAACTTTGAATTTTTTAATTTTTGTAAAGTATTCTTACTTCCACTAAATCATAATTTAACATTCTCATGTGAGTCGGTCTGTGGCTCATTCGGTAGAGCGTTGGATTCGTAATCTCGAGGTTCCGAGTTCGAATCCCGCTTTCGGCCGAATGATACAAGCACCACTGTACGTTACATGTACTTTGTTCACCAACACACTTACGAGCTCCGTCGCTGATTAGCATAGCAATAATAGCATAGCATAAATATAGCGACGTTAAAAAAAAAAAAAAAACATTCTCATGTGAATCATACCAATTATTATCAGTATGTATGACATTTTATTTTGTTTCTTTGTAATATTCCGATACTTTTTATTGTTTGTAATATGCGTATAATTATATTTTTTAATGCTATAAAGGTTTGAAATACTTTTAGGTAATAATTTTTATAATAATGATAAAATAATATTTTAGATCAATACATACATACAACTTGCAAAAAAATCAGAGTATAGTATTTAGGAAAAAAAATTTCAAACTATTTAATTTAACTGTTTAAATTCTCATGCTACCGAAATCGCAAAAGCAGTTAGTATTAGTATTAAAATTAGTTAGTATTAGTTTTTATTGAGTACAAATAGGTATATCAATGCAAGAATAATACTATCTTATTTTTTTTCAAAATTTAATTAATTTAAAAAAGTTTATATACATTGTTGTACTTTAGGCAAATCACAAAATTCGAGATTAAATAATCCAGAATTTCCTACTTATCAAATGGTGAATCGATGTTTTATTTTTCATCTCCTTCTAATTCCAGCTTGCAGCATCCTATTTTCAACATCCTTTTCACGTTCACTTAAAATGTTATTTACATTATCTTGTATTTGTTATTAAGGATTTTTATGTAAATAATTTAATAAATGTCTACAATAATATGCCATCGAGACGCGACCGCGCCTCTTGATCTATGAAAACAAGTAAAAAATTTTATAATTAGTTCTATTGAAAAATTTATAACGACGAACAAGTTATTAAAAATAGTTTGATTTTAAATTGAATGAAAAGTTTAATAAATTTCAAAACATCTATAAACATACACAAAAAAATTTACATTAATGTACTTTAAGAGACTTTTTGCGCTAATTGATTTAATTATTCATTAACTAAAGGATATGATCAATTTAAATGTAATATTATTGATTTTTCATAAAATTGTTATAAAAAGGATACTTAATTCGGCGGTAAGCTCAGACATTAACTCCATTTGTTGCTTATTATATTTCTGCAACGCTCGTATCTACAACAAAATAATATTGAACATTTTTACAATTCTTGCAATATCGTATAAAATAAGTTGTAGTGATGAAAACGGAGATATAATAAGAATGATTTACTATTTATGAAAAAAAAAAAAAAAATACACGCAAAGAATTTTGGAAATAGCGATCTTCTAGTGCTAATATCGCATTAGCTATAAAACCTGTCATAAAAGTTTTGAAAAATCTACGATTTTAATTTTTTTAAAGAACATGTCATTTGACTATATATTTTGATGAATCGACGGTTCGAATGGAGCCCTTGTAAAAGAACCTTAATTTTGAACCATCACATTCATTCAATTAGTTTTCGATTGAAAAAAAAACGTTACCAATTGCTCCAGTATTATGCTATCTCATAGATATTTAAATTTAAAAAAATTTAATCTAGATATTTAATTTCAAAAATATAAAAAACCAATCAAGTGAATAAGATTGGTAAGAATCAAACTTTTAAGAATTTTATTTAAATAGTCGACTTATTAAAGCACAAGCGAAATGGCAGATTTTTAAAACGAAATTGAAATAGCAGATTTTTTAAAACTTTTTTTTTTGAAACGGCACAAGTTTAATCTAAATTAAAAAATGTATTTGAATTTATTAATTTTAAAATTTATGTAAATTTAATAATTAGATAATTTAAATCTTTTTTAAGCGTTACGATTAAAATCATGATCAACCCTGATAATCCTAGCCAGGATACTTCGAGTTTCAGTCCTATCAAATTACTATTCGCTTTAGAGCCTATATAATATTATCTAGTGCCAAGATGTCACACAAAAAATTGACAATCAAGCATGGCTCATGTAAATTTTAATAAGTTTCTGTCTATTAAATTGACGAACACTTGCGCCGATGCACATAATGAATATTTTTTCCAAACAAATTAGACTATAAATAGAATATATTTTTACTTAATTAATTTAAAAATATTGTTTTTAAATGAGAAATTCTAACAAATGATTAGAAATCAATTTATTTAGGACAACAAGTGATATAATAACCAAAGAGAAGAAAAAAAAATTTTAAGTTGCAAAAAAAAGTGCAATTTATTTTTTAATTCCGTTTTATATTTACATTTAATCAAATTGAGTGTTTCATAAAATTTATTAATCTATATTTTAATATAATAAATTATCAAAAAATTTTTTAAATGTAATTTCAAATGCATCTAAATTAAAACATGAATAAAGAAACTTTGGACATTATTGAAACACGAAATAAGATGAATATTTACTATGAAAATGACAAATTGAATAGATAACAAAATTGATTAAATAAATAAATAAATTAATTAAAAATTAAATAATTATATAAGCACTTTTTTATTAGCGTAGAAATAAATAAATAAGCTCTTAAATAAGCGTTAGAAAATCAATTAACTTTTCTATTTTTCACCATTGTTGGGCGCGATTTGTTTTCTTTTTCGATCAGACAATAATAAGTCCTGCGACTGCACTATATATATATATATATATATATATATATATATATATATATATATATATTAGGTCTTTTAAAACACAAGCCAAAATTCCGAACCTGATAGATTTATTGTTATGAAAAATTCTACTATTATAAATAGTTTAATAAATCATTGATAAAAAAAAAGAATATCATAAAAGTATTTCAAAATTTTGCTAAATTTTATTTACGTTTTTTTGTTAGAGCTTTTAGAATCGTTTAATAATACAGACCAAGGATTAAACATAAAAATTTATAATTTCGAAACTTACGTATTGTTTTAATTCTGGAACGGTTTCGGGAATATAATCGTCGTCTATTTTATCAATCGTGTATTCTTTCGGCTTATTTTCTGCCATTCTGTAAACGAAACACACACACACACACAATAATAAAAAAAAGTCATTACAAAACATAAATCTTTGTTATTAAAACAAAATAACCAAAATTTTTTCTTTCAACTTACATTATAATATTTAAATTTATGATAGAATGTACTTAAGTACTTAAAAAAACCGGTATCTATAAGACTCGGTACTGAGAAAAACAACAATGGCGTCCTTAGCGCACGACGACGGCCTAGCATAAGACTGAGCACATGTAGATGTGTTTATACTTGTAGAAACTTGCGCGAGGTGCTTATACAGAAGTGATGAATAAGTACTAGACTGACTACCCTTCCCCCACCATTAAAAATATTTGACACTTATTGAAGTTAGATTTCTCAGTCGAGTACATTTCGGCTATACTTGGTATAAAGTTAAGTGAATCCGCATGTGTTTAGTCTTCAATTAATGTAATCTTTATCGTATGTCTCCTGAAAAATCGTCATTGTTGTTTTCCTTAATATCGAGTCTTGAGAGGCGCCGGTTTAAAGTACTTATATTCTGTAATAAATTTTAATATTAACGTAAGTTAAAAGATATTCTTTTCGTTCGTTGTTTTACTTCGATAACAAAGCTTTGTATTTCATAATAATGACGTTTTCATTCATAACGTGCGTTTTGTTTACAGAATGGAAGAGAAGAAACCAGAAGAACTAAAAATTGAAGATACAGATGTTGATTCATTGCCCGATGATGTTGATGAATTAAAGTTACACGTAAGTTTCGAAATTTAATTTTATAAATTTTTATTTATTTTTATACGTATTTGTTTAATTATTGCCCGATCGGAAAAGAAAACAGAGTATCGGTTATCATTAAAGGCACTCACGCTCAAAACGAGGAAAAATTATTCTTCGATGTGATAGGACTTTAATATTCAGAAAATAAATTCGTAAAATTATAGTATCGTAAAACTCATCTCGTTACGTCTTTTTTAAATTTACAATATTTTCATTTAATTTTAACTTCTCAAGTAAGGCGGTAAATACAAAAAAATTTTTGGCATTAAAATTCAATACATTTTTAAAAATAAATTTTGCGTTTCCATAAAATATCCTGATTATGCAATTAAGTATTATAACAAATAAATTAATAGATTTTAAAGTATAAAAATAATTTGCTTTATATCAATTATTTTAAAAATTAAATTTTTTTATCTACCCAAAATTTAAAGCACGATACTCGAGACAGGTTTAGTTATATGACCGAATGTCTTACAGTCCCCAATGATATAATACAATACATACATTTTAATAACTAAAATTTTATTAATTCTATACTATTTAATATTATAAGGAAATGCAGTGTAATGTCACGGAAATACTCAATTTTTTTTTACAAATGTAATTCGAATGTTCAAAGCTCTAACAATGTCGCAAGCTTTAAGCAAACAACAGTATTTTGAAAAATATCTTAGCCATCGTTCTTTATGAGTAAATATACGGATTTTCATTATTTTGAGATTTAAAAAAAATTAATTAAAATCAGAAATGTATAATTCATTTTTTGTAAAGAGTCGGTGGTAATACGATCTCGGCTAATATACGCCTTGCTGACATCTGACATAGCATCGTTTAAGAAATTTTCTATTTTAAACAATTTTAATAGTTTTTTTTCGTTATAACGAGCCAATAGTAAGGAAAAAGTAGATTTTAAGATTCGCTTTTTCAAAGTCAAAAAAAATTAATAATACAATTAAATTTAAATTTGTACGTATGAGGTCGTCAATGGCTTACTCGGTAGAGTGATGGATTCGTAATCTCGAGGTCTCGAGTTCGAATCTCGCTCTCGGCAGGCGAATGATACAAACACCACTGTACCTTACATGTACCTTAAATACTCTGAAAATCTCTGCCGCAAATCAGCATCGCAATGATAGCTAAAATACAGCGACGTTAAATAAAATTAAAAAATAATAAATTTGTCTAATTTCGAATTATCTGTTTATATACTTTTTGAATAAAATTTCTGTTAAATAAAATCTGTAAATTTCCCCTTATCTATGCAATCCAGTGAAATAGAACGAAAAAATTTAATAAGAATGTATTATTTCATGCTTCCAACCTTGTATAGCAGCTTTGATTAATGGTTAGTGTGTGCGTTTTTTATTCTTGTCGTCCTTAGGTTCACATCCTAACATAATTGCTTTTGCATCAATCTTATATATATATTTCAGAGTATTCCATAAATTATTTTTTATATAAAAAAATTAATTTTTTTATGTTAAACACTGATAATCTAAAATAATATTTAATTAACTACAATCAAGTTTTACTTAATGATAAATTTATCATACCTAACTGCAATTTTCAAATTTCTGTGACACTTATTTTTTAAGTTAAACTTAAATATAGCCACAAAACTTTATGCTTAACCAAGATTCTAGAAGGTCTTGTGCATCATCTTTACCATATAACCAGAATATTCTGATTGGGTGCAATAAATTAGACACAAAGTATCGAATATGTAGTGAATATAAAAAGTTAATGTTTATATTTTGATTATTGTAAATATTTTTAAAAGTTCATTATCATTTTTTAGATCAAAACGTACTTGGAAAAAATGCTAGTAACGTTCCAGGCAAAGACTCATGAACTCCTGAATTCACATATCCTTTTTATAACAAAATTATGAAAAATAAATAACATTAAATTTAAATTATCACGTCATCTTTAATTTTTAATAAATATTTAATTTTAATTTTGTTTTGTAGTTCGATTAGGTTAAAAATATTTAAATATTTATTATGTAAATTTGACAATTAATTTAATTAATACACGTAAATATTCAATGATTTATTCAGATATTTATTGTAAAAGAACTTCTTTATAACAATTTCTAATTCTGGAATACCACTTCAAAGATAGCCACGGGTAAAATCGAGAATTAACATGGACTATCTATTGGGTTGGCTATTTTCTTAACATGGTCAAAGATCGGGACGTTTACCTTACGTTAATGGTGAATTCTTAGTATAAATTCTTTTATGTATATGCTTACAGATATATTTAAATTCTTTAAATTTTTCATTAAAATTTGGGTAAAAAAATTATTGTCATTATCTTTAAAGATTTTTATACAGTAGTTACAAAGAATTCTTATTGTTTTCCTTATATATGATTAAAAACATTAATGTGTGCTAATAAAATTATTCACATAAAAATCCTTAATAACAAATACTAAATGATATAAGAAACAGACTATATAATTTACAAGAGAATGTGCAGAGGTTGGATCGAGTTGGAATAGATGGAGGTTAAAAATAAACCATCAATTTATCATTGGATAGTTATCAAATTCTTGATTACTGGATCTCCAATTTATGATCAGCACCAAGTATAACAATTTAATTTAAATTTAAGAATCTATTTTTGTATTTTTTAGCTTGTAATATTATTGAAATGTATAAACTTTTGTAAACTAATTAAATTTAAAAAAAAAATAAACAGTATTATCTTTACGTTCATTCTTAATTCATAATTTTATTTCTAACTATGATAGTAAGATTCTTTAGATTCATCAGGGTTTTTTTCATTATTATATTTGTGTATCATTCAGTCTTCAAAACCTAAAAATATTATTTATTAAATAAATTTTAAAATAAAAAAATTAATAGATAAACTTCGATAAATTTTAATAAGAATGATTTTGTACTATGAATTTTTTAAAAATTGATTAATTTTAAATCCGAATTATACCGCCATTAAAACGCGATATCGTAAAAATTTAAAGTGAAAATGTTGCTATTTCTTCGTGCGAATTATATATTTATTCTTTACACTATACTACAATATTTAAATAAACTTTAACAGAAGCGAAAATAATATCACTTTTGAAAGAAAAATATTTAACAAAGTATGAAGAATTTAAAATTGGAAAAATAATTGTAGATAAAATTGTATATAATGAATTTCGTTTTATACATGCACGCACAAGTAAAAAATATTTTTACTCGATTTATGCCTTTAAAATAAGTAAAATAATGTAATTAATTTTTTTGAATATGATTTAATTATTCTACATTTTTTGTTGATCAACATCATAAAAAATTATTTATTTGCTATTCACTTTTTCAATAACACAATTTTCATAATATTTTTATTATATTAAAGTTAATATTTAAATAAATTTACTTAAAATAGAACTTATAAGATTTCGCAGTATACTAATAATATATGCTAAAGTTTAAAAAAAAAAAATTAATTTAATGGTTATTAACATTTTTATATTAAATAAACTCAATAAATTTGCAAAGTTGCGCATCTCTTTTATTTCTTTTATCATATGTTATATAATACATTTTAATAGAGTACATATAATTTCGTAGTTGGCGAGTTCCTACATATATTCTAATACATACATATATACAGAAAAATTATTTTCGTAAGTCTTTTTTTTAATTTAAATTTAAGTAGCATAAGTCTTCTTTTTTAAATAAATTCGTTATTTGTAATCAAACACTAACATTTTCATAATTACAGAATTTAAAACCTTTCCTTAAACTTATAAGGCAAAACTTCTACGTGATTGTATACGTAAAAAATTTATTTTTACATACTTAAAAAATATTAATTCACGTGTGTTATGAAGTACATTAAATTATAAAAAAATTTTAATTAAAAATCTTTATGTTTCAATAAAGAATGTAATGACTAATTATTAATTCATTTGATCTATTTTATTTTATATATTTTTTTTTGTCATTCGATCTTTATTTTAAATATTCTTTGATTTAGTTCATAATATGAAAAAAAAAAAAACATTTTAATGACTAAACATGAAATAGATAATATCTTAAGTAATAAATTCAAATTATTAGTTTTCCATTTTGAATAGCAGTTTTCTTTCTTGCCTACATTCTCTCTACACTCTGAAAATATAAATTTTATTATATTTTAAGTTAATTAATTATATAAAAATTTAAATATAAATTTAAATAAATGAAAATTTGAATATACCATTTTTCATTGGGTACCTCCAGGAAATATCACTCCATACATTGATGAAGGCAAATTTTCTTGATAGTTAAAATTGTTAAAGTTAAAAGTGTTATAGTTATAATTGTTTATTACACCTTGCTCAGCTGAAATACAATGATAATCATTTATACTAGAAATTTTGATTTAATTAATTTGAAAAATTGTTTACTAAAAAGAAGAGATCTCCGCCTCTAGGAAACGGATTTGTCTAAAATTCCACGATATGATTCTTTGATAAAAAAATAAACCCGTGTTTTTTCACGGGTTTCAATTTAGCGCAATATAAGCTTTTTTAATGTAATAAGGATTAAATTAAAGTATTTTTTTTATAATTCATACATTTTTCTGTAAGAGTTTTAGCTGCTTGGTCATTTAATTTTTTATAAATGCTGCTTTTCACCATATTTTTAAAAAAGTCTCTATATCTTTGTCCTTGTAAGCTATTGAATAAAAAAAAACCCAGATTCATTTTTTTTCATCAAAGAATCATATTATGCAGTTTTAACTAAATCCATTTTCTGTATATCTGGACCTCTTTTTGTGAATGTAAAAAAAAGTTATTTAATCTCAAAATATTTAATTGCATCAGTAATGATTTAAATCATATGAAAATTGTTAGTGTATTTATACATATTTTTAATTAAAAATACATACTGTTATATTGAGCAACAGGGATCCATTGATTTTGATTAATATGTGATTGCACGGTTCCATCCTGAAAAAAATTCAATTGAAATTATTATTTTCATATTTATTGAAGCATATAATGATCATAAAAATAAATCATAAAATAATGAATTTTTTTGTATTAATAATGTTTGATGATATTAAAATTTTTGTTATAATTACAAACTAAAAAAAAAAATACTTACCATAATAAAATGATTCAATTCACTATTTTTCTCAAGAACTGGAATATCAACTTCTTGGTCTGGATTATCAGCTTCTTCATCTAGATTATCAGTTTCTTCATTTGGATTATCAGCTTCTTCATCTGGTTTATCAGTTTCTTCCCCTGATTTATCATCTTTCAATACAGTTGAACTACGCACAAAAGCATGTCCTGTATAGAGTTCTGGTTCAGAAAGATTTAAAAATTTAGCTATTTCTTTTGGTATTTGCGCAATTGTATTTATCCCGACATGCTGTAAATAATAATTTTCTATTTTAGGTAAATTTAACATTTAAAGAATTCAATATAAATTCAAATCAATGGAAGTCTATAAAGATACCTGTCGTATGCACTTTTTGTTGCGTATTTTTAGAAAGAATCGCTTCATACCTTCAGGACGTAGTTTCACATATTTAGAAATTATCGCAGAAGCTTCTTCATTTAAAGTGATTGATTCTTCTGTATTATTATCAGATTTTCTTTTATGCTTTAATATTGTTTTTCTCTTCATCGTTTTCTTTGCAGGTAATAAAATTTGGTATAAATTACCTTGCGGTTTTATGCTATCTGCATTCATTTTTACTAAATCTACTTTACGAAGGCGCCCATATAGGCCAATAATTAAAACTACCTGTTTATATGAAAAATTTTATTTTGTAAGTGTTATTTGAAATAAATTATGTATTTTATTGTATTGAGACTAACCTTATGAAATAGGAATTCATTATCTGGGGCAGTTTGTAAAAATGTGGAAACTTCTTCTTTTGTAAAAACTTTCGTTGTTTTAGTAGTGTGCTGTTCACTTTTTTCTTTTATAAAACTTTGTAGTTCTGAATATTTACTTATGTCTATATTTTCTTTTGATAAAAGCATGCATTTCAATCTACAGTATATTGCTAATAAAGTAGTTGCTTTAAAACTTAGTGATAATGTTCGAAAATAAGTTAATAGAATTGTTTCATTGATTTCTTTTACTTTCCATTGTTTACACCAATCTTTAAATTTTCTATATTGTTGTTCATATAAACTCTTTGTAGAAGTTGAGATAAATGAAGTGCCAGTTGTCAATATTTCGGGTTCCTCTGTATCTATGGAGTTGGTAGAGTTTGAAATCAAACTACTTGTATTAATTTCATTTTGGATGGGTTCATTAATATCTTCCTGTGCAACTGTATTATTATGACATTCACCACTTTTTTCAAGAGCTGATATATCAGCTTCTTCATCTGGTTTATCAGCTTCTTTATCTGGTTTATCAGCTTCTTCATCTGGTTTATCAGCTTCTTTGTCTGGTTTATCAGCTAACAATATAGTTGAATCACGTAAAAATGAATTTCCTCTATAAAGTTCAGGATCAGAAAGGTTTAAAAATTTAGCTATATCTATTGGTATGTTGCGCATTGTTCCTTTTCCTATATTCTATGAATATTAATTTTATATTTTAGATTAGATTATTATTAAAAAATTTCGATATACATTAAAATCAATTAAAAATACTTATACATACCTGACGAGTGCACTTATTGTTTTGACATAGCAGAAAAAATCGCTTCATACCTTTAGGACGTAGTTGCATATATTTAATAATTATTGCAGAAGCTTCTTCATTAATAATGATTGATTTTTTATCATTCGTTTTTGATTTAGGTAACGATACGTGACATAAATTACCTTCTTGTTTTATGTTCTTTTTTTTCATTTTTATTAGTTGTTCTCGGCGGAGACCGCCATGTAGACCTATGATTAAAACTACCTGTTGAAATAAAAATTTTTTATGTGAAAGAAATAAAATTAAAATTAATAAATATTATTTGAAATGAATCATGTAATTTATTGTATTTAAACTAGCCTTGTGTAATAGAAATTTGTCGTCTGGTGCAGTTTTTAAAAATGTGGAAATTTCTTCTTTCGTAAAACTTTTTGATTTATAGGGAGTGCGCTTTTTTCTTTTTCTTTTTAAAAAACGTTGCAGTTCTGAATATGTACTTATATCTATACTTTCTTTCAATAAAATCATAGATCTTAGTCTACTGTATATAGACAATAAAGACGATATTTTAAATTTTTGAGATAATTCTTTGAAATACACTAATATCAAATTTTCATCTGTTTTGGGTGCTTTTTTTTTTGCACGCCAATATCTATATTTTATATATTGTTTTGTGTACATAACTTTTGAATTATCTGGAATTACGAAATTCACATCACTTGATGGTGTTATGGATTTCTTTGGTAAGCGAATCTTATTCTTCTTCTCTTCAATTTTATTACTTCCGCATTCACTATGTTTAGGATTTAATATATCATCTCCATCAGCTAGCAATTTAACTCCAGTACGCCTAAAAGTAAATCCTGTATAGAGTTCAGGATCAGAAAGATTTAAGAATTTAGCTATTTCTTTTGGTATGTTGCTAAATACATTTTTTCCAACATTCTGTAAACATTAATTTTATATTTCAAGTTGGTTTATTATTAAAGATTTTAATATTAATCCAAATAAATAAAAATATATAAATATACCTGACGTGTGCACTTGTTGTTGCGTATCTGTAGGAAGAATCGCTTCATACCTTCAGGACGTAGTTTCACATATTTAGAAATTATTGCAGAAGCTTCTTTACTTAAAATAAATGATTTTTCTCTACTCGTTTCTGCTGTAGGTACTTCTACATGGTATAATCCATCTTGTTCTTTTATGTCATTTGTTTCCATATCTGTTAATTGCTTAATTCGAAGGCATCCATAGAGGCCAATGATTAAGGCTACCTATTAAAATAAATATTGTTATTTTATAAAAGTGTTATTTGAAATAAATCATGTATTTTTTTGTATTCAAACTAACCTTATGTAAAAGGTATTCATCATCTGGTGCAGTTTTCAAAAATTTGGAAACTTCTTCTTTCGTAAAATTTTTTGCTGTTTTGGTAGTGCGTTGATCGTTTTTCGCTTGTTCTTTAAGAAGACGTAGTAATTTTTTATGTTTAGTTATGTTTATACTTTCTTTTATTAAAAGCATAAGTTTCATTCTACTATATACTGCCTCTAAACTTCTTGTTTTAAAATTTCTTGTTAGTAAATTTTCAAAATAATCTAATATTACTTTTTTGTCTGTCTTAGTTATTTCCCTTTGTGAACACCATTCTTTGTATCTATCATATTGTTGTTCATATAAAATCTTTGATTTAACTGGGATAATAATTGATTTTATTTGTTCTTCTGAATAATTTACTTCAATTTCACCACCACTATCATCATCGTCTACATCACTATTGCTATTATTACTATCGCTGTCTACATCATTATCAAGATTTGTATCATCGGTATTTGATTTTGCTTGTTCTACCCTATTATTTGTTACATTTTCTTCAACACTACCACTGTCTCTATCACTATTAAGATTCGTATTTTCAACATTTGATTTTACTTGTTCTACCTTATTATTTATTAGATTTTCGGTAACGCTACCACTGTCTACATCATTATTAAGAATCGTATTATCAATATTTAATTTTACTTTTTTTATCTTTTTATTTATTACACTTTCACTAACGCTACCTCTGTTTACATCATTATTAAGATTCGTATCATCAATATTTAGTTTTGCTTTTTTTACCTTTTTCTTTGCTACAATATCATCATCACTACTACTGTCTGTATCACTATCGCTGGCATTGTCTGTATCACCGTCAA
This sequence comes from Anastatus disparis, assembly GCA_017163975.1. NCBI lineage: Eukaryota > Metazoa > Arthropoda > Insecta > Hymenoptera > Eupelmidae > Anastatus > Anastatus disparis. The sequence goes on along the minus strand of JAFFSR010000218.1, from coordinate 622,247 downwards.
GATCCGTAAAATCACTATCAGAATTCATACTATCACTATCAAAATTAGTATAATCAGGATCAGATTCATCAGAATAAAAATCCTCCATTTTTTTATATTTCTTCCTCATATTTTATAACTTTCTTTTGTTTATATATGTGTAACAGATCAGATGGGCCGCATCGCATGCAATGATGTGCACGAAATACCATAAGTGTAGAATTTACACTGACTGTCATTTATTTCAACATGGTACTGGCATCCAACATATATATTGCTGATGCCGCAGTAACACAAGTGACAAGCACGCTATAATTTTTAGCGGTTTATTTGAATCAACAAATTTGTTTAAAAATTCAATTTATAAAATTTAATTATGTTATTATAATAGAATTATAAAAAAATGTTATTGTTTAATTAGATTATAAATTATTATTATTTTTTTATTTTTATTTTAGAATTTAATTTATAATGAGCTGTTAGCTGTTCAGTTACATCAGTAGAGCATATTGCATATAGAAATCAGCTGATTACTTGGGTTGATGATCAAATTGAAAAGAATTTGTTAATAATCAATCATAATATAGGATAATGCAATTAAATTTTATTAATTAAATTTTTTTACCGCTAAAATTTATTGCCTCGTTGCTACTCGTGTTGCCAGTATGTCAGCAATTTCGGGACAGACTCTTAGAAATGTTTGCAAAGATCTTTGCGGGAATCAGAATCTTTATTGAAAAGACATGAAATTTAATGTATTGTCAATTTAAGTGATTTAAAATATTCAATTCATACAATTGTTTTTAAAAATTTTTTATCGATATACAATAATGTGCCAAAAAAAACTTTATTTTTCTTTTAAACAAATGTTGGATACATTCTTCAGATTTTGGTAATAATTTAGCTAAAAGCGGCAGATTCATATATTTAATAATTTTTCAAAGCTACCTTTAAATAAAGAATAAGCAAATAATTATAAATATTTTTTTATATATAACCAAACGGGAATTCTTTTTATTTTTTCTACACGTAGTTTACAATATGTATTTACAGAAATTAACTTTATAGAGGAAATTCACTTCAATACCAGGGACATTTTTCAAACTTCATTTTCCTGATACTATGAAGCTAAATTATCATAAAGAATAATTTTTAGATTAATTGGATTTTCATATCAACTAAGAAAAAATTACGACCCTGTATACTACAAATAAACTCATAATCTATTTAGAATTAGAAACATATTCATGTTGGTTTGAATTTTATTGTAAAAGATACCATTAAATTTTTATTTAATATTCAGCACGATTAAAGTCGATTCCTTTCAATTGAATTTTGAAGCTGCTTGAAAATTAAAAAATCAATAACTCTACGATTGAATTCGACACTTATATATTTATTAATTATATTTTAGTTGATAAGTTATTTATCGATAGGAACCTATTAACGTCGATTCAAGTGCGTTATAAAAAATAACATTTTATGAGGTCTCATGAGGATTCATGATCTCGAGCTTCCGAGTTCGAATCTCGCTCTCGGCCGATTGATATAAGCACTGTATGATACACGTGCTTTGTTCATAATCACACTGTCGACCTCCGTTGTTAATTAGCATCACAATGGTAGCATAATTACAGCGACTTTAAATAAAAGAAAGATGAAAAAATAACATGTATACAATACCATATAAAGTATTCTTTACTACAGAAGTCGATTTATAAGGAGTTTGCATTTTAGTCTGAATTTTATTTTAGTTTTTGCCCATTTATAACTTTTGCTTTTTGAATAATTCTTTTTAATCTCAATTTTAAAATATTCCTTGTAAAAACCTTATAGGATTACTAGTTCAGAAACAACTACAAATAAGATGCAAATTTTTAGAAAAAGTCTAATGATTCAAACAAAATTTTTTTCATAAATTTTAAAATATTAATTGTTGGATAATATTAAATATTTTATAATTGAAAATAAAAGAAAATTTATAATTCAACCTATTTCATTTTAATGAATATAAATAAATAACACTCAATTTTTTCAACATCATAAAAAATTATTTATTTGTTATTACACTTTTTCAATAACACATTTTCTACACTACTTTTATTACATTAAAGTTAATATTTAACAGACCTCTTTTATTTTTTTATAATATGTTTTTAATACATTTTTATAAAGTATATAATCATAGTATTTAATTATATATAAAGAATATAATTTTTATACTAATTATATTTTCACACGAAAATTATTTACAGCAGTCTAAGTCTTTTTTAAAAATAAATTTGTAATTTGTAACCAAATACTGACGATTTATTTGATACAAAATTTAAAACTTTTTCTTAAACTAATAAAACAGAACTTCCACTTGATTTTTTGTAAAATATTTATTTTTATATAGTGAAAAAAAAATTAATTCATGCGCGTTGAGAAATATATTGAATTATAAGAAAAATTTTAATTTTAAATTTCTTCGACACAGCGTATACGTAAAATTGTATTTCATGCAACGCAACCAAATACGCTCTTAGTGTAAAAAAATATTATTCGATACAAGTGGATTGAATTGTAAATACTCGTGCGATTATAATAACACTCGGATTGTCTTCGCCAACCCTTATGTGCATGAAGACTAAATTACTAATTATCAATTTGTTTGCTTCATTTTATTTTACATATTTTCTTTTGTTATTCGATCTTTGTTTTTCATATTCTTTGATTTAGTCCATAATACGAAAAAAGAAACATTTTAATAATCAAAGATGAAAGAGATATTATCTTAAGTAATCAATTCGAATTATCGGTTTTCCATTTTGAATAGAAGTCTTATTCTTGCCTACATTCTTTAAATAAAAATTTTTTCATATTTTAATTTAACTGATTACTTAAAAATTTTAATATAAATTGAAATAAATGAAAATATAAGTATACCGTTTTTCATTGTGTACTTCCAGGAAACATCGCTCCATAGATTGATGAAGGTAAATTCTCTTGGTAGTTATAATTGTTATAATTATAAGTATTATAGTTATAATTGTTTACCACACCTTCATCTGCAATCAAACGCAATAATAATCATTCATACTAATAACTCTAATTTAATTAATTTTAAATAAATTACACTAAAATTGTTTTTTAAATAGGAGAGATCTCCCGCCTCCAGGAAACAGATTTGTCTAAAGCTGCAAGATTGATTCATTGATAAAAAAACAATAAGTCCGTATTAATTCTCTTTTTACCTAACACGCTCCAAAGACAAAAATATAGAAATTTTTTCTAAAATATAATGAAAAGAAGCACTTATAAGTACATGAATAGCCGTAATACTAAAATTCTTGAAAAAGATTGTATAAAAGATTAAAGATAAAATAAGTTAAATATTTTAATTTAAGCCTTATTGCATCAAAAAAGTTTAGCTGGCTTAAAAATTACAGGCGATCAAAATAAGTTAATGAAATAGAGTAGAACGTTATCATATGTTACCATGCTAAAAATATTAATAAATAGTGATTTTCAATTAAGCACAAACATAAGCTTTTTTAATGTAATAAGGCTTAAATTAAAGTATTTAACTCGTACTTTTTTTATACTTCATACATTTTTCTGTAAGAGTTTTTGGTTATTCAATTTTTCATAAACGCTACTTTTTACTATATTTTTAAAAAAGTGTTTAAATCTTTGTCTCTGTAAATTATTGAATAAGAAAAACATCTATTCATTTTTTTCCACTCAAGAATCATATCATGCGGTTTCAGCTAAATCCACTTTCTGAATATCCAGATCTCTTCTTGTAAATGTAAAAACAAAAGTTATTTCATGTTAAAATATTTAATTACATCAGTGATAATTAAAATCATACAAAAATTTTTAGTGTATTTATACATATTTTTAATTAAAAATACATACTGTTATATTGAGCAGCAGGGACCCATTGATTTTGATTAAAATGTGATTGCATGGTTCCACCCTGAAAAAAATTTAATTGGAATTATTATTTTCATATTTACTAAATCATATAAATAATTTAATATGAAAATTTCCAATGAAATTCTTACAGAAATAAGTTTGTAGGCATTAATAATTAAATTGATTAAAATAATTGGTTTAGAAACAATGTTATATTTAAGTTTATTTTATGATTTTTAAATAATAAAATAAACTTAAAATCATATAGTATTGTTTATAAACCAATTATTTTAATTAATTTAATTATTAATGTCTATAAGCTTATTTCTGTAAGAATTTCATTGAAAATTTTCATATTAAATTATTTATATGCTTTAATAAATATGAAAATAATAATTTCAATTAAAAAAATATACCATACTAAAATGATTCAATTCACTATTTTTCTCAAGAGCTGGCATATCTGCTTCTTCATCTGGTTTATCAGCTTCTTCATCTAGATCATCAGTTTCTTCATCTGGTTTATCAGTTTCTTCGTCTGATTTATCATCTTTCAACATAGTTGAACTACGAATAAAAGCATGTCCTGTATAGAGTTCAGGATCAGAAAGATTTAAAAATTTAGCTATTTCTTTTGGTATGGAACTGAATGTATGTTTTCCGACACCCTGTAAACATTAATCTTATATTTTAAGTTGGTTTGTTACTAAAGATCTCAATATTAATCAAAATAAATGAAAATGTATAAATATACCTGACGTGTGCATTTGTTATTGCGTATCTGTAGAAAGAATCGCTTTATACCTTCAGGACGAAGTTTTACGTATTTAGAAATTATCTCAGAAGCTTCTTCATTTAAAATGATTGATTCTTCTGTAATGTTTTCAGACTTTCTTTTATGCTTTAATATTGCTTTTCTCTGTGATCTTTTTTTTGCAGGTATTAATATTTGATATAAATTACCTTGCTGTTTTATGCTATCTGCATTCATTTTTACTAAATCTACTTTGCGGAAATGCCCATATAAGCTAATAATTAAAACCACCTATTGAAATAAAAAATTTTATTTTTTAAAACTGTTATTTGAAATGTATCATATATTTTATTGTATTTAGACAAACCTTATGTAATAGAAATTCATTATCTGAGGCAGTTTTTAAAAATTTAGAAATTTCTTCTTTCGTAAAAACTTTTGTTGTTTTGACAGTGTGCTGTTCAGTTTTTTCTTTTATAAAACTTTGCAGTTCTGGATATTTACTTATGTCTATACTTTCTTTTGATAAAAGCATAGGTTTCAATCTACAGTATACTGCCAATAAAGTAGTTGCTTTAAAACTAAGTGATAATGTTCGAAAATAAGTTAATAGAATTTTTTCATTTATTTCTTTTGCTTTCCATTGTTTACACCAATCTTTAAATTTTCCATATTGTTGTTCATATAAACTCTTTGTAGTAGTTGACATAAGTAAAGTACTGTTTGTTGATATTTCGGGCTCTTCTGTATCCATGGAGTTGGTAGAGTTTGAAATCAAACTACTTGTATTAATTTCATTTTGGATGGATTCATTAACATCATCCTGTGCAACTGTATTATTTTGACATTCACCACGTTTTTCAAGATCTGGTATATCAGCTTCTTTGTCTGGTTTATCAGCTTCTTCATGTGGTTTATCAGCTTCTTTGTCAGGTCTATTAGCTAACAATATAGTTGAACTACGAATAAAAGAATGTCCTCTATAGAGTTTGGGATCAGAAAGATTTAAAAATTTAGCTATATCTCTTGCTATGCAGGTTATTTTTCCTTTCCCTAAATTCTGTAAATATTAATTTTATATTTGAGATTAGTTAGTTATTAAAAGATTTTAATATAAATTAAAGTCAATGGAAAGACAGAAAAATACCTGACGAGTGCACCTATTATTTTGAAATAGCTGAAAAAATCGCGTCATACCTTCAGGACGTAGTTTCATATATTTAATAATCATTGCAGAACCTTCTTCGTTTATAATAAATGATTTTTCTTTATTAGTTTTTGTATCAGGTAATGATACATGACATAAATTACCTTCTTGTTTTATGTTATTTATTTCCATTTTTATTATTTCTTCTTGGCGGAGACATCCATATAGACCTATGATTAAAACTACCTGTTCTAATGAAAATTTCTATTATTAAGATTTTATAAAAAAAATTATGTGATTCATTTTTTTAAAACTAGCCTTGTGCAATAGGAATTTTTCATCTGGTGCAGTTTTTAAAAAGGTAGAAATTTCTTCTTTCGTAAAACTTTTGGATTTAATGGGAGTGTGTTTTTCTTTTTTCTTTTTAAGAAAACGTTGTAGTTTTAAATATGTACTTATATCTATACTTTCTTTCAATAAAATCATTGATCTTAGCTTACTATATATTGACCATAAAGAAGTTGCTTGAAATTTTTTAGATAATTCTTTGAAATAATCTAATATCAGTATTTCATTTGTTTCCGGTGCTTTCTTTTTTACACGCCAATATCTATATTTTATATATTGTTTTGTGTACAAAATTTTTGATTTATCTGGGATTACTAAATCCATATCACTTGTTGGTGTTATGGATTTCTTTGTCAAGCGAATCGTATTAGTTTTGTTTTTAATAGGTTGATTAATATCTTCCTCTTCATCTGTATTACTTTCAGATTCATTATGTTTTTTAGAACTTAATGTTTCAGCTTCTCCATCAGCTAGCAATGTCACTCCAGTACGTCTAAAAGTATGTCCTGTATAAAGTTCAGGATCAGAAAGATTTAAATATTTAGCTATTTCTTTTGGTACAGAACTAAATGTATGTTTTCCAACATTCTGTAAACATTAATTTTATAATTAAAATTGGTTTATTATTAAAGCTTTCATTATTAATTTAAATAAATGATAGCATATACATATACCTGACGTGTACATTTGTTGTTGCGTATCTGCAGAAAGAATCGTTCCATACCTTCAGGACGTAGTTTCACATATTTAGAAATTATCCCAGAAGCTTCTTCATTCAAAACAAATGACTTTTCTCTATTTGTTTCTGTGGTAGGTATTGCTACGCGGTATAATCCATCTTGTTCTTTTATGTCAGTTGTTTTCATATTTGTTAATTGGGTAACTCGGAGGCATCCATATAGGCCAATATTTAAGGCTACCTATTAAAATAAATATTGTTATTTTGTAAAAGTGTTATTTCAAAAAAAATCATATATTTCATTGTATTCAAACTAACCTTATGTAAAAGGTATTCATCATCTGGTGCAGTTTTTAAAAATTTGGAAATTTCTTTTTTTGTAAAAACTCGTGTTTCGACAGTGTGCGGTTCATTTTTCAATTTTTCTCTCAGAAAACATAGTAGTTCTTTATGTTTGCTTATGTCTACACTTTCTTTCATCAAAAGCATAGGTTTTAATCTACTATATCTTGACCACAAAGTGTTCCCTTTCATATTTTTTGATAAATCTTCAAAATAATCTAATATTACTTTTTTATCTATTTTAGTTACTTCCCTTTGTAAACAAAAATTTTTGAATCTATCATATTGTTGTTCATATAAAATCTTTGATTTAACTGGGATAATAATTGATTTTATTTGTTCTTCTGAATAATTTACTTCAATTTCACCACCACTATCATCATCGTCTACATCACTATTGCTATTATCACTATCGCTGTCTACATCATTATCAAGATTGGTATCATTGGTATTTGATTTTGCTTGTTCTACCTTATTATTTTTTACATTTTCTTCAACACGACCACTGTCTCTATCACTATTAAGATTCGTATTATCAACATTTGATTTTACTGGTTCTGCTTTATTATTTATTACATTTTGGGTAACGCTACCACTATCTACATCATTATTAAGAATCGTACTATCAATATTTGGTTTTGCTTTTTTTACCTTTTTATTTATTACACTTTTCTTATTATCAATACTTAGTTTTACTTTTTCTACCTTTTTATTTATTACACTTTTCGTATTATCAATACTTAGTTTTGCTTTTTTTACCTTTTTCTTTATTACAATTTCATCATCACTACTACTGTCTGTATCGCTATCGCTAGCATTGTTTGTATCACCATCAAGATCCATATAATCACTATCAGAATTTATACTATCGCTATTAAAATTAGTATAATCAGGATCAGATTCATCAGAATAAATATCCTCCATTTTTTTATATTTCTTCCTCATATTTTATAACTTTCTTTTGTATACTTGTAAAAGATCAGCTGCGGGACTTAAGCGTAATCACGATATATTTACACTATTGTTTTTTGTGTACCCATCGCACATGTTGTAGGCGCATGCGCAGTAGCAATGTTTTTGGAAATCTTAATAATTGTATTTAAATATTTAAAAATATAGATAATGATCAATTAAAAAAATTTAGTTTTCAATAGTTTATAAATAGCAATTAAACAATAAATAACAATCTAATCATTATGATATTATTTGAAATTTTTTTAAAATTTTAAATTTATTTAAAATGTTTAATTTAATATTATTTCATTCAGTTATGTATTTGTTAGTTTAAGAAGAGCAATTACTTAAAAAACCTTATATTCATAACACGGTGAAACAATAATTGCTATAAAAAAGCAATTCTTATCATAATAAAGAATATTATTAATTAATATCTTTTATTGCTATAAAGATCTAATAAAGCAACTAAAAATCAAAAAATAAAGTATAAAAAAAATTCATTTTTTTTAAATAGATAAAAATTAAAAGTAAATATTATTTTTCTTAATATTATTAGAAAAAGGGCATTTATTTGCTTTCCACTCTATACTTTATAAAGTAAAAGATTATTTTGTCTGTATTTTGAAGATTTTCAATTGATATTGATACCTTTTGATTGAGCAGAAATATTTTTTTAAATCTCATAACTATCACGGGATATAACTTAAAAATTTTTGCAACAACCTTTACACGAATCAGTACCTTTATTAAAAAGACATGAAATTTAATGAATCGGCCATTTACGTGATTTAAAATATACAATTCGTATAATTGAGACATGACTAACAATCAGTAAGAGTTAAACATTTTGATGATGATGCTGATAAGTTCGATAAAGCTAAACAAGTTGAAACTCGAGCAAATTCTATTCCTATTATTCAAAAATATCTTTAATTTTTCATTATTATAAATTTATTTTGATAACGCGATAATTGTAAATTTAATACTTACTATGCCTCGTTAGATCAAAATAAACAGAGTCTTTATTGCTTAAATAAATAACATGTCTTTTATTTTAATTATTTTATTGGGCAGCTTTTACTATTGCTGCGTGTAAAACGCTGTTTACATATAAGTTTGATTGATAGACTGATGAATTATAATCGTGTGAAATGTAATCGTTTTTATTTACAAAGATACTTTGATAAAAAAAATAGGCCCCTCTCTTTATTTTGTTGGAATAAGCCACAGAGACTAAGATATACAGTTATTTTTTCAAAATTAGTAAAAGTTAAAACTTTATAATGTAAACCTTATAATAAAGCTTAATTGGTTAAGCTTAAGTGGTTCAAAAGTTATGCATGATTGAAAATTATTACATATTTGTTAATATTTTTGACATACAACATAAGCTGAATTTTCCGTACTATTTCACCAGCATTTTAAATCACCTGTAACTTTTGAACTAGCTAAGCTTTTTTGATGCAATAGAGTTTAAATTAACCTTGACTTCTGTCGCTAATTAGTATCGTAATGATAGCATAAATACAATGACGTTAAATAAATTTTAAAAAAATTCAATGCATATAAATTTTTACATATGTTTTAGCTGATAATAAGTTATTTATTGATAGGAACACATTAATGTTGATTTGAATTCGCAATAAAAAGGCCTCAGTAGCTCATAACATAAAATATTTTATAATTGAAAATAAAAATAAGTTTCTCATTCAATCCATTTTATTTTATTAAATACAAATGAATCACTCTAAATTTTTTGCTAATCAGCATTATAAAAAATTATTTATTTACTATTATACTTTTTCAAATACACATTTTTCATACTACTTTTGTTACATTCAAGTTAATATTTTAATAAATTTACTTAAAATAAGACTTAAAAGTTCTCGCCGTATACTAATAATATGTACAAAATTTTTATGAGATCTCAGTGGTTCAGTCGGTAGAACGATGAATTCGTAATCTTGAAGTCCCGAGTTCGAAGCCCGCTCTCGGTTGATTGATACAAGCACCACTGTTCGTTACATATACTTTGTTCAGATGTACACACTAACAACCTCCGTCGCTAATTAGCATCACAATAGCATAAATACAGCGACGTTAAATAAAAAAAAATAATTTGCCAGTTCCTAAATATTTTAAAATATATACATATATACATGAAAATTATTTACAGTAGCATAAGTCTTTTTTTATGAATTTGTAATTGTAATCAAATACTGATATTTTCATTGTTACAAAATAAAAAAATTTTTTTTAAACTAATAAGGCAGATCTTCTATTTGATTATTTGTAAAATATTTATTTTTCAAGTTAAAAATAAAATTAATTGATGCGTCCTGAGAAATATATTAACTTATAAGAAAAATTTTAATTAAAAATCTTTCTGACACAGCATACATAAAATTGCAATTTAAAAAACGTGACCGAATCCTAGAAGGGCAGTTTTACGTACTTAGTGCCAAAAAATATTATTCGATACAAGTGGATAAATTATAAATACTCGTGAGATTCGGGCTGGCTTCGTTGAACCTCATGCATAGCAATCGAATGACTACTTATAATCTAACGCACTAGTATCGAAAAGTATTATTCTGCTTCATTGAAGAATGTAATTACTAATTATTAATTTGTTCGCTCCATTTTATTTTACATATTTTTTTTATTTGATTTTTTTTCGTATTTCTTAATTTCGTCCATAATACGAAAAAAGAAACATTTTAACGACTTAAAATGAAATAGATGTAAGTAATCAATTAGAATTATCAGTTTTCTTCCATTTTTAACAGAGGTCTTATTCGTTACTATATTCTGTAAATATAAATATTTTTAGTTTAAGTTAATTAATTACTTTTTTTAAATTTTAATATAAATTTAAATAAACGAAAATATAAATATACCATTTTTTATTGTGCAGCTCCAGAAAGCATCGCTCCTTGGTGAAGCTAAATTCTCTTGATCATTATAGTTGTTGTAGTTATAATTGTTTATACCTTGATCTGCAATCAAACGCAATGATGATCAATACTAATAATTCTGATTGAATTAATTTGAAATAAATTTGACCAAAATTGTTTGTTAAAAGAAAGTGATAGCCGCCTCCAGGAAACGGGTTTGGCTAAAACTATAGAATATAATTCTTTGATCAAAAGAGATAAGCCTGTGTTTTTTCTCTTTCCACCCAATTCGCTCCAGAGACAAAAAATACACATTTTTTCCGAAATATAATGTAAAGAAGCACTTATAAAAACCTACATGAGCTAAAACTTATGAAAAATTGTATAAAAGATGAAAGATATTCCAAATTAAATACTTTAATTTAAGCCTTATTGCATCAAAAAAGTTTAGGTGGTTTAAAGTTTAGGTGGTTTTTTACAGATGATCAAGATAAGTTAATGAAATGGAAAATTTATCATGTTATATGCTAAAAATATCAACGAATAATTTCCCTGGAAACTACAGGATGAAAAGAATAAAGATTAATTTTTTTTTATCAAAGAATCGTATTATGCGGTTTCAGCGAAATCCACTTTCTGGATATCCAGACCTCTTCTTGTAAACGTAAAAAAAAGTTATTTTATGTTAAAATATTTAATTACACCAGTGACGATTTAAAATATACAAAAATTGTTAATGTATTGATACATATATTAATTAAAAATACATACTGTTATACTGAACAGCAGGGATCCATTGATTTTGATTAATATGTGATTGCATGGTTCCATCCTGGAAAAAATTCAATTAAAATTATCATTTTCATACTTACTTAAGCATATAAATAATTTAATATAAAAATTTTCAATGAAATTCTTACAAAAATAAACTAATAGACATTGATTATTTAATTAGTCAGAATTAATGGTTTATAAACAATATTGTATAAGTTGAAATTTTGTTAATGATTTAAACAATCATAAAAAAACGAATTTTTTTTACATTAAAAATGTATGATGATATCAAAATTTGTATTATTGTTACAAACTAAAAAATATATTTACCATAAGAAAAGAATTCGATTCACCATTTTCCTCAAGAGCTGGTATATCAACTTCTTCTTCTAGTTTGTAAGCTTCTTTATCTGATTTATCAGCTTGCAACATAGTTGAACAACGCATAATAGCATGTCCTGTGTAGAGTTCAGGATCAGAAAGATTTAAAAATTTAGCTATGTCTTTTGGTAAGGAGCTAAATAAATTTTTTCCCACATGCTATAAATATTAATTTTATATTATAAGTTGATTTAGTAATAACGATCTCAATATTAATTGAAATAAATAAAAATATACCTGACGTATGCACTTTCTGTTGCGCATCTGTAGAAAAAATTGCTTCATACCTTTAGGACGCAGCTTTACATATTTAGAAATTATCGCAGAAGCTTCTTCATTTAAAATGATTAATTTTTCATTACCTGTTTGTTTGATAGGTATTGATATGACGTATAAATTACCTTGTGGTTTTACATTATTTGCATTCATTTTTAATAAATCTACTATGGGGAGGTGCCCATATAGACCAATGATTAAAACTACCTGTTGAAATAAAAAATTTTATTTTGTACAACTGTTATTTGAAATGAATCATGTATTTTATTGTATTTAGACGAACCTTATGTAATAGGAATTTATCATCTGGGGCAGTTTTTAAAAATGTGGAAACTTCTTCTTTTGTAAAAACTTTTGTTGTTTTGACTGTATGCTGTTTGCTTTTTTCTTTTAGAAAACTTTGTAGTTCTAAATATTTACTTATATCTATACTTTCTTTTGATAAAAGCATGGGTTTCAATCTAGTGTATATTGATAATAAAGTAGTTGCTTTAAAACTTATTGATAATGTACGAAAATAAGTTAATAGAATATTTTCATCTATCTCTTTTGCTTGCCATTGTTTACACCACTCTTTAAATTTTTCATATTGTTGTTCATATAAACTCTTTGTACAAGTTGAGATTGATGAAGTAATGCTTGCCGATATTTCGGGTTCTTCTGTATCCATAGAATTTATGGAGTTTGGAATTAAACTATTTGTGTCAATTTCATTTTGGAGGGGATCATTAATATCTTCCTGTGGAGCAGTATTACTTTGACATTCACATTGTTTTCTAAGAGCTTGTATATCAGCTTCTTTTTCAACTAACAACATAGTTGAACTACGTATGAAAGTATGTCCTGTATAGAGTTCAGGATCAGGAAGATTTAAAAATTTAGCTATTTCTTTTGGTATAGAGCACAGTTTCAGTTTTCCCAAATTCTGTAAAAATTAATTTTATATTTAAGATAAATTTAACATTTGAAGAATACAGTGTTAATTTAAAATCAATGGGGATTCATAAAGATACCTGACGAATGCACTTTTTATTGTGATATAATTGAAAGAATCGCTTCACACCTTCAATACGTAGTTGCATGTATTTAATAATTATTGCAGAAGCTTCTTCATTGATAATGAATGACTTTTCTTTATTAGTTTTTGTATCAGGTAATGATACATGACATAAATTACCTTCTTGTTTTATGTTATCTATATTCATTTTTAAGAGTTCTACTTGGCGGAGACATCCATATAGACCTATGATTAAAACTACCTGTTTCAATAAAAAATTTTATTTCGATAAGTTATTATGTGAAATAAATCATGCATAATTTATTGTATTCAAACTAGCCTTATGTAATAGGAATTCGTTGTCTGGTGCCGTTTTTAAAAATGTGAAAACTTCTTCTTTTGTAAAAATTTTGGATTGTTTGGGAATATGCTTTTGTTTTTGTTTTTTTAGATAATGATGCAGTTCCAAATATGTACTTATATCTATGCTTTCTTCAATCAAAATCATAGCTCTTAGTCTACTATATATTGCCCATAAAGAAGTTGCTTTGAAATTTTTAGATAATTCTTTGAAATAAACTAATATCAGTTCTTCATTCATTTCGGTTTCTTTTCTTTTTACACACCAATCTTTAAATTTTTTGTATTGTCTTTTGTATACAGGTTTTGAATGATCTGGGATTAATAGATCCATATTACTTGTTGGTGTTATGGATTTCTTTGTCATGCGAATTATATTAGTTTTGTTTTTAATAAGTTGATTAATATCTTCCTCTTCAACTGCATTACTTTCACATTCACTATTATTCTTAGAACCTAATGTTTCATCTCCTCCATCAGCTAGCAATGAGACTCCCGTACGTCTAAAAATATATCCTGTATAAAGTTCAGGTTCAGAAAGATTTAAAAATTCTGCTATTTCTATTGGTAAGGAGCTAAGAGTAGGTTTTCCAACATTCTGTAAACATTAATTTTATATTCTAAGTTGGTTTAATATTTAAATAACTCAATATTAATTCAAATTAATAAAAATATATAAATATACCTGACGTATACACTTGTTGTTACGCATAAGTAGAAAGAATCGCTCCATACCTTCAGGACGTACTTTTACATATTTAGAAACTATCCCTGAAGCTTCTTCATTCAAAACAAATGACTTTTCTCTACTTGTTTCTGTTGTAGGTATTGTTACTTGGTATAATCCATCTTGTTCTTTTATGTCATTTGTTTCAAGATTTGATAATTCTATAACTCGAAGGCATCCATATACGCCAATAACTAAAGCTACCTATTAAAATAAATATTGATATTTTGTAAAATTGTTATTTAAAATATATCATATATTTTATTGTATTCAAACTAACCTTATGTAAAAGGTATTCATCATCTGGTGCAGTTTTTAAAAATTTGGAAACTTCTTCTTTTGTAAAAACTTTTGTTGTTTTGCTAGTAAGTTGTTCAGTTTTGACTTTTTCTTTCAGAAAACATAGTAGTTCTTCATATTTGCTTATGTCTATACTTTCTTTTATTAAAAGCATAGGTTTTAGTCTATTATATACTGCCCATAAAGTATTTGCTCTAGAATTTTCTGATAAATTTTTAAAATAATCTAATATTACTTTTTCATCTGTTTTAGTTGTTTGCCTTTGTAAACACCAATCTTTTAATTTGGCATATCGAATTTCATATAACCTCTTTGATTTGACTGGGATAATATTCGATTTCTCTTGTTCTTCTGAATTATTTATTTCATTTTCATTATCACTATTATTGTCTATATCACTATGACTGTCACAGTTTGCATCAACATCAAAATTTGTATTATCAATACTTGATTTAGCTTGTTTTATTAAATTATTTATTTCATCTTCACTAGCACTGTCTAAAATACTATCGCTATCATAGTCTTCATAATCAAGATTTATATCACTATCAAGAGTGCTATCATTATCAGATTTATCAGTATTTATATCCTCCATTTTTTAATATTTATTATTCATTTTTTATTAACTTTCTTTTGATTTTTTCCAATAAGACAATGCGCACGAAGTCTCATACAAACGTGTACTGTTTATAAATAAACAGTAGACAGTAGACATACTGTTGTGAAGTAAGCACAAGAAAGTAAAATTGAAATAAGAGGGCGCAATCAGTACCTCCGATTTCCGATGATCGAGTATCGCTATTTCGTTTGATTCTTAAAAAAATAAACAATGCAACATTATCAAGTTTGTAAAAAGAAATATATACTAAATAAAGATAATATTAAAAGATGAGATAACAAAAACGAATTTATTTATTGAAAAAGCGTGTAAGATAAATTTAAAAAATATTTTAAATACAAATTTTTATAACAGCTATTTATTTACTTAAAAATGATAATGAGTTGGAAACAAAAAACAGCTGTAATAAATAAAAACAATTTCGTGTTTAAATTACAAACATAATAATATAATACTATCAAATAAAAATGATACTCGTGGATAATTAATTAACTTTCAAATAATAATGATTAGGTTTTTGAAAAAAAAATATAATTAAAAGTTAATTAACATAAAAGCTTTATCTTCTGAAATATAATATTAAGATTTAAAGTTATCAATTAATATTATTGAAATCTTGTAATGTTAATGCAAAAAAATAATCCCTTGGAATTTTAATTTTAAATGATAAAAATAAAGTTCCATAAAAATATACCTGAGGAATGTAAAATATCTTATTTACATAATTGTAAACTTTGAAATTGTTAGCATTGCATATTGGATAATGCATGATTATATTGTATTATTGTATATTATGGAATCAAGAGATCAAGAGTGCCATAGCAATATCATTTTGCAGCAGTTAGCAGAAAATACATATATAACAACGCCACACGCTTACGCTTATACTCACTATGTGTATAAGTGTGCGGTGCGCAAGACTGTTGTTATGTTAGTGAACGGCTGCTGATGCGCGAGAATCTTTTGGAGTATAGACGTTTTTATTACATTCGCAGTTGTGGCTCTGTTATACTTCAGTAGTGATTTTGTAAATAATCAACATAGTATCTGTAAGGGAAAAAAATATATATTCTAACCTCTTTTAGAATTTTTTTTTACGAACATTGTGTGTGAATTTTTTATTAATTGCGAATTATATTAATAAGGTAAAGAATTTCTTTATTTTTTTACCTTGTTTTTCTTCCGATTTGCAACTTTTTTTCTTGTTGCTTGAAGTGTTTGCAAATGATATTGCGAGACGCTCCATCCATTGTCAAGTATCCTTTCTTTTTTTTTTTTCACGTATTTACATTTTGCAAGTGGATTTTTCATACAGCAGTTCGTAAAAGGTTTTACTTTGGCAGTGAATAAAAGTGAATACACATATTCTTTTGAATCGATTATAACGTAAGAGTGACCGTCGAAACGATTTAGTTTTCTGTATATTTTTTTTTTTGCAGATGTTTGGTTGATTTTATTCGCAAATTTTAGGTCACTGGTTGAGTTTCATTTTCGCAAATCAACAAAGATTTTTTTCTTTTTAAAATGAATTATTGCTTTTTATGAAATTTTTCACCTTTACTATAAGGAGCAGCCAAGTAATTCAATTTTGTCATTTCTACATATTTTTGCATCACTTAGCATTTTTATTAAGCAATGTATAACGTTTCCAAATTGTATTATGATTATTTCCATATTTATCATTGTGCAAATAATTATTATTACAACTACACATGTATAACTATAAAGTATATATATATACGTATATATGTATATACATATTTAACAATTCTAATTAATTTTTATTCTAAATTTGGAACAATTCTTATTTCATCAGAAAATCACAATATATATATTACAATGTACTTGTATTATTAGACACTTTTAATACTTTCACATTTATAACCTTGTGTTCAATATATAATAATTATAGTATGTAATATTGACTTCTTATATTACAATGATAAAAGTACTTTATTTAATTTAATATATTCATATATTAAATTATATATTTTTTATTTAAATGTCATTGGCTAAACCTGCTGTTATGAAGATTATGCATAAGTGTGATACAGTGTATTTAATAAAATATGTGTTATTCTTATAAGTTCATAAAAACAGCTCGTTATAATTCAGGCTTTTTTTTTAATGAATATATGAAACTTGTTTTTATTTTATATTTTTTTCATATTTTCCTTGATTTTGATGTTATTAATATATTTATTTTATTTGCTTTATTGAATACAAACATTTCTTTATATTGTAAAACATAATGTGTGATTCTGCTTTTTTATTTTTAGTGGATGATGATTTAGTAATCAAACACACAGAAAGATGTCGAACAATGGTGTACCAGATGCCTCATATGGCTTAGATCAACAAGGAAGACTTATACGAATAGATGCTGAACCTTCACAATCAAATCTTAACCATTTAGTAAGACTTGAAGGAACTATTAGAAGGCTAAGCAGTTTGAGACAAGAAGATGGAATTTCCCTACTTGATTCTTCTAATCCTGGTAATAATAATTCATTTTTTGCAAAAACTTTAAGTTATATTTATATCCACAATTTTTCAAATTAATTTCATAAACAAATTTCTTTCTAAGATTCATTCCTTTTAGACGACTACACTAGAAATTCTTTATCCGATGAAGGAGATCTTAGTCCTTTATCATCGGATGATATAACAGATGGAGCATCACCACCTGCACTTAGAGATAGTCTTCCACCTTCTCCCATTGATGAGTAATTATCATATATTAAAAAATTTTTGTAAAGATTATATGCTGATAAATTTGATATGAAATAAATTTTTATTTTAGTAAAAGGTATTGCTGGGTATGCTTTGCAACAGATGAAGATGATGCAACAGCTTCTTGGGTAAAACCTTGTCATTGTCGTGGGACAGCCAAATGGGTTCATCAGCGTTGTATTCAGCGTTGGGTAGATGAAAAGCAAAAAGGTCGTGCTAATGCCCATGTTTCATGTCCTCAATGCAACACAGAATATATTATTGTGTATCCTAATATGGGTAATGAACATTTTTTATTATTAATTAATGTTATTATTTTATCAGAATTACTCCGTTTTCTGATATTAAAATATTATTTAAAAAATAGAAATTCATTATATAAGTTTTAAAGATATCATAAAAATTTTAAGTTTTAGTTTTTATTTAAAGTAATATATTAATATCTATTACTGGTTCTTTTTGTTATTTGTGACGCATGTTATGAGTTAATGATGATAATAATATCATTTATCTATTATGTACAGCCATTAAATCGTGCAAATGACATAATTCTGGAACTTTAAACTATATAAAAATTTGCAAAACTCTGAAAATTTTATAAGTTTTATGAAAATTTGTGTCAAATTCATCAATTTCAGATATAATACAATTTTTTTCAATCTATTTTTTATTCATAATTTTTTAAAATTAAATATGAATAGCTGAAATCAATAAATTTTAAATTGACTATGAATTTATTTTTTAGGTCCTTTGGTAATAATACTCGATACAATTGATGGCCTGATATTCCGAGTATGTCCACTGATAGCAGCGGGTATTGTAGTTGGCTGTGTATATTGGACAGCTGTGACTTATGGTGCGGTTACAGTTATGCAAGTTATTGGCCACAAAGATGGTTTATCTATGATGGAACAAGCTGATCCACTTGTTTTACTTGTTGGTTTACCAACTATTCCTATTATGCTTGTCCTTGGCAAAATGTTAGATTGGGAAGATCAAGCCCTCAGTCTATTTAGAAGACATGCCTGTAAAGTACCAATTTTGAAAAGATTTCTCAAATGCAAGTACGTTAAATAAATATTATTTTTAAATTTAAAAAAAAAAGTTTATTTGTATTAATTAATTTAATATTTTGCTTTTTCAGTTGCTCTGAAGATGATGTAGCGCGAACTCAAGATGTTCCACCAATGTCTGATCCAATTTCTGCTACAAGAGTTTTATGTGGAGCTCTTTTATTACCTACTATTGCAACCATTTGTGGAAGAATATTTTTTTATAGCATAAACTCAAATTTTCAGAGAACAATACTTGTAAGTATCTAAATAATGTAGGATCAAACTTTCTATCATACGCTAATAATGTTAAATATTGATAATTTTAGGGTGGTGTAGCATTCATTACAATTAAAGGAGCATTCAAGATTTATTATAAACAGCAGCAGTATATAAGACAACGTCAAAGGCGTATTATGGACTATACAGAAGCCAATAAGGCATTGTACAGAAGACATAGGAATCGAGATAATAATCGATCGAATTAAATATTTGAAAAGCCGTAAATCTAATAAAATAGCTAAAAAATGTTATACTGTACAAACTTCCTAGCATGAAAAGTAAAAATATTCTTTCGATTAATTTTTAATTAGGAAATAACTAAATTTTAATTGTTAAAATGTGTCTTAGCAGTAAAAAAATAATTTTGGTAATCTTTTATTTTGCTTTGAAGCTTGTACAGAATCATTAAAAATAACGCATAATTTTTTCCTGAAATATGCTATTTCAAAGTGTTCTCTCGAATAGTGCACATAATTAGTTTAAATATAAGTTGTAAAAGATTTGAAGTCAAAGAATCGAGAAAATGTGTTAAGAGTAAAAATTTATTTTTCATCTTAAGCTCGTTTTATATCTTTTTTTTTTAATAAAATGCTTGAATTTTTAATTCTGTATACAATATATAATTTATTATGTAACATTAAAATTTTTATTTATAAAGGAGGAAATTAATTGATGTACGAATATGGAATTGTGGTGACTATGGTCTTGTATATCTAAAAACTGTCTTTTTAAAAGTAAAACTATTTTATTATCAATTAGTATTAACTTTAATTTCATTTTTTTGCAATTTTTTTTATAAATAGATTTATTAAAATGTACTAATAAATTCTACTTTAACTTTGTTGCTCAATGATTTATATAAATCCTAATATTTTTAAGTTTGTAAAAGTTCTAAACAAAAATTACACTAAAATTTAAACATTGTACATATTCGTATAACAGTAAAAAAAATAGCATGTTTATATAATTATATCAATACAGAGAACAAAAATAAATTTGTCATAGGTTCATGTATAATAATTACACTACTATTATAAGCAAAAATTGCATTATTTCATTTTCACCTCTGATTTACCCTTCAAACAGTAAAATTATTATTGATTGAATAATATCAGTAGAAAAAAAAATTTCAATTCAAATTTTCTCTGCATATTAATTTTTGATGGACATTAATGTTAATTTGGATTTTAATATTTTTTGAATAAAAACCATAGTTTTTGTTACATTTTATTTCTGTATCGTAAGTAAATTAAAGTTTTTTAAGAAACTCCTTTAAGTTTCACTTTATTGAAATAAATTCATAAATCAGTATTTAAAAAAAAAATTTTGATAAGAATTATAAATTCTCACTTTTTTTTACAGAGAAGTAACTTACCCACTGAGAAACTGAGTTATCACTACACTATTTATATATGTAACTTTATATAGCAAGTGCAGAGATAAGGTGAAGATATAAAGAACGATAAGGTTGAAAGAATATATTAAAAGTTTGTTATAAAAAGTTGTTTATTGCCAAAGAATGATGAAAAAAATACTTTTGTATTTACAGTTTCATATTTTTTGTTGAGTAAGTAAAAAAATTCATAATAATATTTTAAATATACATAAAATTCAGAAAAAAAACATTCTTTTAGGTTATGTTTATTGTTTACGAAATTCAGCTGCTGATAAAGGATTTTAAATATTTGTGTACTTGATTTAACTTGTTTATTTTTATCAATTCAGTTTTTAAAATTTCATTTTATAAATACGTTATGTAAATACAAATAAAATAAGTAATAATTAGTCAACCATTTAAATTTAAGTATTTAAAAATAAATTTAATTACATTTTTCAGGATCTATTGAAGTTTATTATGAATACTGAAGAACGTTTTCGAACGCTTCTTGCAGATTTAGGAAAAGCAACTTTAAGGGGCGTTAAAAAATGTCCTAAATGTGGAACTTATAATGGATCACGAGGAGCTTGTTGTAAAAATAAGCTTTGCGATGCAGTATTTAAAGAACCTGGTGAAAAAAGAAAATTGTCAGCAGAAGCTTGTAAATTAATGACTGGATCAACAGCTCAAGTATTTTCTGTAAGAGTAAGAGATAAAGGTCCTGATCATCGTGGTTTTGTACAATTGTCAACTATAAATTTAAACGGATCAAGTAATTTGGCAACTTCAATATCACAAGGTTCTGCTCTTTGTCTTGTTGACAATTGTGAAAAAAGTTTTAGTAATAATGTTTTGCAATGTCATGTAAGTTTTGATATTTTACATGATAATTATTATATTTTTTAAAATTCATATTTAATATCAATAATCTTTTTTTTGATCTAGGAAAAAGATGCATCGGAAACATCAACATCTACATGTATACATGTTCAAGCTGCATTACGTTGTTATGCAGAAGCACAGCCTCTTACTTTAAGACATTCAATTTTATCTTCATTGAATGTAAACACTGAAATAAAACAAGAAATCTGGTTTCTTGCAACTGAGACTTCGGGTCCCTTGGTACAAAGGGTATCAAAAAATATTATGGCTGTAAAATGTAAAACTTCTCCAAAGCATCCTTTAGGTTATCTACATTTTTCTTTTTTTATGACAAAATTAAAAGAAAGGACTGAGTATAAATTTTTCTGTAGTTGTTATTCCAAGGTAAATTAAAAAATTTTTATTAAAAATAATTTTTTTTTAGTAAAAGAATTAAAATATATTGTTTAATAATTTAGACACTTTCAAAAGCAAATGAAGAGAAAAATGATTCTATCACTGCCAGACGATGTGTTCATTTTTATGCATGTATATGTGCGTTTGCAAGTGACCCTAAATTAGCAGAAGAATTTCAATATTACATCAATCTTGATCAAGCTGATTTGACTATACAAGAATCACTTGATTTTGAATTCAATGCTAATGAAGCAGATAATTTTATTGAAATGGGTAAATTATCTCTTTTTAGAATGTCATTATATCCAATAATATTTTTATTTGCTATGCCAACAATCATATTATCATTTTTCAGATTTAGACAGTTTGACTGATGATACACATCTGTTAATATTTCGCGATGATTCTTTGGCAGTCCAGAATTTACAAAGTGATAGATTAGATATTGACAATTTAAATATAGATCCATCATTATTAACAGCTAATATTGTTGATAATATAAAAGATCAAGATCACAATTTATTGGATACTAGTATAATACCTGAGGTAAGTTACAATTCTGTGAATTCTTTTATCAAAGTAGATTTTCATTTACTTTTTTTCAATAGTGATTTGTTACATCCTTTTGTAAATTACTTCACAGGTTCACAATTTAGAGGTAATAGATCAAAATGCAGTTTTTGATGGTAGTACAATAAAAATAATTCGAGATCCTGTAATGGTAAACAATGATATAGATAATCTTCCTCTTTTAGATGAAAGTTTAAAATCTGTTGATGGTACAACCATAAAAATTCTTAATCATAACTTGGTGCTAGATTCTAATAATTTTAAATTTCTTGAATCAAATATAGTCCCTATTGAAAATAGCAATATTAATTCAACTGTTATTAAAATGCCTGTTGAACGTAAAAAGACTACAACAGCTAAAAGAAAACACGAAGAAAGTAAAAATCTTTCTACCATTACAAATTTAAATACTATTGAACCTAGAAAAACAAAGACGAAATCATCACAGTCTGTTAAAAAATATCTCAATACTTGTGAAAACGTTGACGAATCCAATACTAGTCTTTCTTTTATCCGATGGTTTGTAGATCTTATATTTTTAATATATCTATTGTGAAGTAGTAAAGTTCAAATAATATTATAATAAAATTTATTATATGCAGGTTGTCTTCTATAACGGAGCGTATAAACCAAACAATGCACTTTCAATTTGATGGCAAACCCGAACCCTTAGTGTTTCATGTGCCACAAGCATTTTTTGAATGTCTGCGTGAACGTATTTCATGTGGTGCTAAAAAAAAGCGTTTACCTAATTCGACGACGGCATTTGTCAGAAAGGATGGCGTACCTCTTGGTACTTTTACCAAATATACGTGGAATATTACAAATATATTGCATGTTAAGAGTATTTTTGAAACACCTATTATACCTTTGGAAATAACGAGAAGTTTTATTCAAAACGTAGATGGAACGTATGAACTTTATAAAAGAGAAGAGACCGAGATCGATCGGTATAAAAAGACTAGTAATAATCCACTAATTCAGCCATCTGAACTCAAAACGTTTTTGAAAGTTGGTAAGTTTAATGATTGAGATTTATCCATGTAAATTTTTAAAAAATTGTCAATTTAAAAAAAAGAGGCATTTAATAATTTATTAACTACCATTTTGTTTTTATTTTGTAGGAAATACGTCACCCAATCAAGTACAACCAACTCCGTTTTTAATTGAATGGATACCTGACATTTTGCCAATATCGAAAATTGGCGAGCTTAGAATAAGATTTGAATTTGGTCATATAAAAAATGAATCTCCACCAAGATGGAAAAAATTACCGTTATCTAAAAATTATTAGATTTTATAAAGAAAATATCTCTCGAATATTTGTAAATTTTTAATTTTATAAATTATCTGTCTGGTCTTTACAACTATTTTTAATTATAAATTATCTATTGATAGCGGCAACAGATCTATGTTCTGTACAAAGATTTTTACTCTAAGAGTGAAATGTTTTATTTTTGTTTATTTTACGTTTTTTGACTTTCTGAATTGTTAGATGCCCATGTCTATTTCAATTCTCGTTTTTTTTTTTACATTTTTATGATAAACGCAAGAGTTTTTAAAATAAATTAGCGGGTCAATTAAAATAATTGTTATAGATCTTATAGTGAAGTTATAAACCATCCTGTATTTAGTAAAAATTGTAAAAACTTAAGAAATATTTCATTATATTAAATAAAAAGAGATTTATTATTAATTTCAGCATTATTGTTCAACAATTAAGGGCATTGAAAGGTTGATTTAAATTTCAAAAGTATATTTTATTTATAAATGAAAAAAATGTAATTATGTCTTTTTAATAAAAAAATACTTTTTTAAACATTTTAAGTTGATTGTAATAAAAGAAAATTTTCAAATGTTATCTATTATAAAATATTATTTATAAAAAATAAAAACATTAAAAAGATTATTTATGTAATTTTCATTTATTTTTTTTAAATTTTATTTAACGTCGCTAATATTTGTGCTATCATTGTGTCGGCCGCCGAGAGCGGGATTCGAACTCGAGATTATGAATCCGTCACTCTATCCGAGTGAGCCACTGACGACCTCAAATTTTCATTCATTAATCATTAAAGTTAATTCTCGCGTGTGGGAATGGATTTTACATATATTTGATTAACAAGTTTTTTATTTTACTAAATTTTATTAAAAATATTAAATTTTAGTTTTTTAATAAAATTTATTTTAAATGAATCAAGGGGCTTATAATTCATTTACTTATAAACTTTTACAGTAATAAATCATTTAATTTAATCCATAAAATTTTTTATAATTTTTAAAATAAATAAAAGTTTCTGAAAATTTTAAAAATATTGAACTTGAAAAATAATTAGCCCTCTACTTACGCTCAAATATCTAAATATTGTGATTGTCTTTAATGATGATTTAGTCAGATTTGATGTACACTTAATTGCTTAATTAGAATAAGTATGTGCAGCTTTCACATTAAATAATGAAAAAAAGTAAATAAGGGATAATGAAAAAACATTAAATATAGATTATATATTAATATTTATATTTTTTATATACTTATACATTATGACAGAAGAAATCTTAAATGAGTATCTATCCAATTTAAGAAAAAAATAACACAAACTTACATTTTTTTTTATAAATAAAAACTAGAATAACTCGTAATTCTATTTTAATACCTATCTCACTTATAAAATCTGCTATGTACCGTTAAAAATCAACATTAATCATAAAAATAAAGCAATTATTACAATATTATGTAACTTAATGAAAGACATTGCATTAAGTACTTTAATTATACATATTTATGTATGTATGTATTATATGAACTACAATATTAACTTAGTAGGTAAGGCGCTTGTTTATAATTAATAAAATTTATTAACAACGATTTTGAGTTTGTATGTCCATTTAATTATTTTTTAATAAGAAAAAAAAATTGAAACCAAGGTAATGATCTAGAATGAAAATTTTTTCAATGTTTATAGTGCCAAATTTAGTTTTGATCAATAAAAGTAAAAATTTAATAATTAATAATAATTGAAAATAATAACGTAAAATTTTTTTAATTTTTACAAATGAAACTATAAATGTAAAATAATTTTAAATGCAGATTACAACCTTGATAGAACGTACAAAGACTGGTTGATAAATTAACATGAAAACAGAAAGAAAACTTTGTTTTGGGTATAATTGAAAAATTTGTTTAACTACAGAAATGAAGCAAAATAATTAAAAATTTTTCTATGCAAAAATTTATTTTATAATACTAATCTAAAACATCTTTGAAAATTATATATTAGTAGTAAATGCAGATCTAGTAATACAGAATTTTATTTTTCCAAACCATCCTTGCATCAAATCAAAGTATGAGAATTTTTTCCAATTATAATTTTTTTAATTTACTGAATGTTTTATATATATTTTTTGCATTGTTTGCATTGCCTAAATAACATTTCAGAATATAATTCTGTTTTTTTTTTTTTTTATGATGTATGATACATTAATTAATGCAGTCTTTGCATAATCAGGTATTTTTTTCTTTTTTATTCTTTATTTAATAAAGCTAAATGTTTTATTTAATGTACTCAATAAATTACTTAAATCTCGTATTATATTTTTTAAACTTTGTAAATATAACTTAAAAAATGGTGAAATAAAAGTAATATTCAAATTTAACTTAAATTTATAACTAAACAAAAAAAAAATTTTTTCATAATCAACGATAGTTAATCTCTTTTTTTAATTTCATATATATTTTTCTTTATAAAATTTGTTTTTTGTACTTTTGATGCTATAATCAATTTGTTTTTAGAAATTCATATCAATAATGTACAAATCCATAAATAAATTATTATAAATTAGATTATTAAAATTTATAATTCTTTAAAATATTTTTTCAAAAAGATTTGTATTTTATTAATTTTTAATCTAAAAAATGTTAGCTATTTGAAATGATTAACTGACTTTTGGAACAGAAAAAGTAAGCTGATTCAAATAAAATTTATAAAATCCAATTAACAACAATTAAAGTAATCCCAAGTAAAAAGAGATTGTTTCGACCTAAAATAAAGTGACTTCTTTAAAAATTTCTAATTATGTTTTATAAATAATTTCACAATTATGAATATATATCATATATATTACTAATACATATTATGCATATTACTAATATATATAATATATTAATTATTAAAATTTATCAATTTATTTGATCACCTTAAAGGTGGACCCAAATATTTTATACTTGTAGAATAAAATGTTGGAGGAGTTTCCGTAACTTCTAATTGAACATTATCAGAATTTTCACTTGTCGATATAACTTTGAAAAATGTACATGGTCTTTTGCCTTCATCAAAATCACCTGTATCGTAAGGTGGACTTAAAATATCTAAAAATGCAGCTGGTCCTTCTAAACACGTTATTTCATGTAGATTTCTTTTTAACGGTGTTAATACACATGCAGGATCTGTAGATCTTACAACGACTGAGGGATGTTTTATTGCTGGTATTCTATCTTCTTCTAAAATTTTATCTATACTTGATTCAATGGAATAGCTATCTATTTTGACACAACCAGTGATAACCTAAACATTAATATTAACGTTAATGATATTTTAATTCATCAGATATTTTGAAATCCAAATATACTTTACCTTTAAAAGTCCATGCATCTCAGGATGATTATGCATTGGTAATGTGACACCAGTTTTCAAAATAAATATTGCTATTGTGATATCTTGATTTTCAAACACATCAATTACGCACATTGGTGCAGGTTCAATATGAACGTAATCAAGAACTTTTCTATCAACATAAACATCTTCAGCTTTCAATTCATTAATGAGACTTCTTAATTTTTCAAAATTTTTTAAACATAACTTATAATTAGGATTATTGCGTCCAGCAAAAGTTTTTAAAGCTTGCTTCCACAGTACTTCTATTCTAGTTGCCATCAGGCAATATATAGTTGATGTTTTTTTTTTAACTTTAAATGTAATTTATTACTTTTTAAAAAGTTACAAAAACAAAATTCTATAAAATATTTCAATGCATGAATGTAAAACACAATAATAAATAATAAAATTTTGAGTTCTTCAAGGGCAGCTGCAAATAATAAATAAACATTGTCAATAAGTGTAATGATAAATAAGAGCAGTAGACAAGATAAATAAAGAAAAAAAAATGTAAATACCTTAATGTTTTCTTATCTCATTTGAATTGGTCCTCCATCAAATTTTCCAAATATATTTAAAGTATTTCCCAAACACTTGTTAAAATATTCTAATCAATATTATTTACCTTTTATCTTATCTTATTATGACGTTACAAAATCGTTTGTGAAACCATTAAAAATCCATCAACATATATAAAAATGCAAAACAATAAATAATCAACACAATCCACGGCTCATACAAATCGAAAAGATCGGAAACGTGATAGTAAAAATAAAAGTACGTGGCAGCGCTGTATTACATATTAATTGCATTTTTTAAACGTGTAAAATAATTATTTATTGATAAATAAAGTGTAACACTAATAAAACATTTTACTAATTTTAATTATTGTAACGAAGATGATTATTTTTTGTTCAATTAAATAGTTTAAAAAATAATTAAAGTAATTCAAATAACGCGCTTCGACGTGACGTTTATTTTCTTGAATGAAAATTTTTACTTATGTCAGTCGCTTATCATGCAAGATTTGTGAAATTATTACTTCTAAAAATAATACAGTCGCACATTAAGATAAGAAAAATATACCTATATACGTTTATTAATCCTCCTTTTTCAAAAAAAAGTGACGCATCTGGCTTTTCTTATTATATACAATAAAATTTTTCGTGGAAAATTGAAAATATGTGCATCATCTGTTGTAAAAGTTTCATTCATATTGTGAGGTAAATTGTAAAAAGAGGTTTCAAGTGTTAGCTTTTAACTCAAATAAGAGAGAGCAAGAGAGTGGAAAAAAAAGAAAGAGTTTTAAAAAGAAAACATATTGCTACCGCTATGCAGATTTACGTGAGGATAATAAAGAAGAAAGAGATTAGGTTAGAGAGCGTCGTTAACGGAAGCTGTTGCTGCTGATGAATATGGTATGTATTTTAACATTTTTGTTTATTTAATAATTTTTCATTATTTAAGAAATGATAAAAAATTTTTTTTTATTTTTTGTAAGTATTTTTTTATAAATTGTTAACAGGTTAGGATTTTCTACAATTTTTATTCATCTGATTTTATTTCAAATTAATGATATATACGAGCAATTTTCCCTTTTTTAGAAGCTAAAAATGAACCCAATTTTTAATATATTATTTTACGTGTTGTCAGTTCGCGAAAGTCTGTGAAAATATATTAGTTGAAAATTTTTTTATTTGTTAACTAAAAATGACTATTTTTATAAGTATTATTTGGGTTATATTTACTTCATGATGAGTTATTTTATCAATGAAAGGCCTGTTTTCTTTGATTATCAAATATGAAGAAATAACTGTAATTTTATCAATCAAAAATGGAACTCAGAAAAACACTTAAGAATATTTGATGACTTTATCACTGAATAATTGTCTACTTTTATTTAAGAGACTATTTTTGTTAATAAATAACAATTTACTTTTATTAAGATATCGTTATTACAATTTAAATTTTAACCTTGAACATAATTAGATTCATGTGACTTGTGTATTTAAATCTGAAAAAATAGGTTTTATAGATTTTTTTTGTGATATGAAAATATTTTAATGCAAAGAAAAATAAAAAATTAATTTAACATTTTGTACATTTATTTAAAATGTTTTTAATAATTTTGTTATTATTTCAGTTATAGTATTAAATTAAGTGGCTTTTAAAAGAATCCATCAAAATGAACGGAATAATTCCTGAAATGGAGCAGATCATCAGTCAGCTTGAAAGAGGGACTGTGGTCACTAAATTTTTTCCAAGAAAAAGACCAGAGAAAAAGACTTTAATGATACGTCGAGAAACTAGACAAATTGTTTGGGCAAGAAGCACTACATCTCGTCCTTTCGATGGTTCAGGTAATATTTAGTTGATTATTTAAAAATTTCTATAAATTCTTTAATTACTTAACTGTAATTTTGAAATGTTATTTAATTTTTACAGTGGATATCCGCGAAGTAAAAGAGATAAGAATGGGAAAGAATTCAAAAGATTTTGAAAAATGGCCTGAAGATGCTAAAAGAATTGATAATTTAAGATGTTTTGTTGTTTATTATGGTTCAGAATTTAGACTTAAAACTCTATCAATATCAGGTAATATAATAAAATTTTGTTTATGAATTTCATTTTAATGTTTTTCAGTTTCAACCAAATTTTTTATTTTAGCTTTAAGTGAAAAAGAATGTGAGTTATGGGTTAAAGGACTTAGGCACTTAGTTCAAGATACTATATATGCTCCATATCCTTTACAAGTTGAACGATGGCTCAGAAAAGAATTTTATGCTATGGAAAATACAAGAGAAATGTATGTTCATTTTTAAAATCAACACTTTCATTTATATATTATTTTTTAAAACATTTTTAATTTTCAGGGTTACTTTAAAGGATGTCAAAGCATTTCTTCCTAGAGTCAATTGTAAAATACCAACAAATAAATTAAGAGAAGTTTTTCAAGAAGTAGATACAAAAAATAGGGCTGAGTTGGGATTTGATGATTTTGTAACACTTTATCATAAACTCATGTTTGATTCAAATGTAAAATACCAAATTTTAATTATTTTTCAATAATTTTTTTATATTATTAAATAGAAATTAATTACATTTTTCTTATTATAGAATTTGACAGATTGGACAAAATTATTAAGCTATTCAAATTCTTCAATGGTTGTTACATTGCAAGAGTTTCAAAATTTTCTACTTGCAGAGCAACAAGATAATTTAGGAAATAATGAATCAGAAGTTTCACGTTTCATTCGTGATTATCTTGAGGATCCACAACGAGATATACAAGAGCCATATTTTAATTTTTCGGAATTTATAGATTTTTTATTTTCAAAACAAAATAAAATTTGGGATGGTCAATATGATCAAGTCTTCCACGATATGACGCGGCCAATGTCTCATTATTGGATCGCTTCATCACACAATACGTAAAATTACTTTTTCATTATTTCAATTTAAAATTGTTTAAAATCAATAATAAATTTTATTTTTCTTCTTTTTTTAGTTATTTGATGGGTGATCAAATAAGCAGTGAAAGTAGTTGTCAAGCATATGTCAGAGCTTTAAGAACTGGATGTAGATGTATAGAGTTAGATTGTTGGGATGGACCTGATGGAATGCCTTTTATATTTCATGGACACACTTTGACAACGAAAATAAAATTTTTGGACGTTATTAAAACAATTAAAGAACACGCTTTTACTACCTCTGAGTAAGCTAATTTTATTTATAATTCTTCTATAAAGTCTACATAATTTAAAATTATTGATTGATCATTTATAAAATTCATTTTCAAACTATTTTAGGTATCCCGTTATTTTATCCATAGAGGACAACTGTACGCTGCCGCAACAACGTAAAATGGCTGCGGCTATGCAGGAAGTATTTGGCGACATGTTGCTGGTTCAACCAATCGACAAAAATGAATCCTGCTTGCCATCACCTTATTCCCTCCGCAGAAAGATACTGCTAAAACACAAAAAACTGCCTGATGGAGTTGATGAAAGCTCCTTTGTTATAAGAAATGACGAAAGTAGACAAGAAATGGATTTAAGGAACACAGTTAAAAATGGAATTTTATATTTAGAAGATCCTGTTGACAGAGAATGGAATCCACATTTTTTTGTGTTAACGCAACAAAAATTGTTTTATACAGATACATTTTCGAGAACACAAGAACAAGAGCCAGATGAAGATGATGAGGCTCTTGTTAGATCTCCAACAGATGTAAGTACAGTTTATTTTATGGTAGCTTTTTATCTGTGCAACAATTGTTTTCGTCAATATTATAAACTTTTAATTCTTTAATATTAGGGAGTGCCAAATGATGAATTACATTTTGGAGAAATGTGGTTTCACGGTAAACTAGCCAGAGGAAGAGAAGAAGCTGAAGAACTTTTGAGAAGATATTCACATTTGGGTGATGGAACTTTTTTAGTTAGACAATGCGTAACTTTCGTTGGTGATTATTGTTTATCTTTTTGGAGGAAAGGAAAAGTTAATCATTGTCGTATAAAATTAAAACAAGAAATGGGACAAACGCAATTTTATTTAATAGACACTCATTGTTTTGATAGTTTATACAGCCTCATTACGTATTATCGTAATCATCCTTTAAGAAGCCAGGTAAAATATAAAATTTCATTTTCTTTATTATCTGTTAATTATAATTTAATGACTAGATAATAAAAACTTGCAAAGTAGTATAGTGCTGCTTTTTTATACTAATTAAAAGTTACAATGATTTAATATCTATGTAAGCTTTCAATGTACAAATACAAGATTTTGCATGTACATAAAATGACATTTTCAAAAATAATATTATATTTTTACAAAAAATATATAATTATACATACAAAAACACGTATAACAGTACAACATTAATTTGTTTCAAAAATTACACACTGAAGAATAACGACAATCGAAGGGTACAAGGTAAATAAGAATGTTTTGATTGGGTGTTCAGTAGTTTCTTTTTACATTATCAAAATCTTATTTACCCTTTGTAAATTTTTTATTATTATTCATTCTTTTACATTTTTCAGCAAACCACAAAAAATCTCTTTTTACTCATCTTCACGCGTATTTTATGCACTCACAAAATAATACGTTATTATAAAAGTTCAAAATCTTTTTTATTAGTTACTTTATTTGAATTTAATAAAAAAGAATCTTTTTAGGATTTAATTAAAAATTTTTATTTTCACATTTTGCACATGGCTTTTTTAATTAAAATATAAATAATAAAATAATAATGATAATATTAGTATTTTTTTTTTATCAAAATTATAATTATTTTGCTTTTGTTTTCCAAATTGCGTATTATTCACGTAATAAATATTTAATTTCAGTAATATGCTCAAAAATTTGAACTCGGTAAAGGTTAATAATTATTTATAGACTCGTTACAAATCACGCTTTAATTCGTGAAATGCAATAATTTTAGTTAAAGGTTGAATTTAAAAATTATAATCTTAGTTGTTTTTTGGAAATTATTTTTTTCGTTTTCTTCACGCTTTATGTACTTTTTATTAAAAATGATCTTTTACTTATTATTTGAATTTCTTTAACAACATACGATTATACAACAAACGTCGTTAATTTTAAAAAAATAATTTTTTTTTTATTTTCATGGTTTTTGGATTGTCTTATTGTTGTTTTTCGTAATTTTGTGTTTCTGCACTTGTGAATTTGTCAGTTGTAAATTTGCAGTTTAAATGTTTTATAGCACTAACCTTCTGACAGCCGTCATTTTTCCTACTGAAAAAGTGTAACTTTCTCGAAATTTTCTATATAAATGTTCCTTAAGTAATAGTATATGTGGGCCGATCATAGATTATCCGAGCTGTCAGAAGGTTAATAAATAAAAAATTATTTCATTTTATTTATAAAAAAATGATTTATTTCTCAATAGCGATTCCAATATAAAATTAATAAAAAATTTTTTTATCATCAGGAATTTCTTATAACACTTCAAGAACCAGTACCGCAGCCAAGTAAACATGAAGAAAAAGAATGGTGGCACGCCGAATGTTCAAGAACACTTGCTGAAGAAATGTTAAAACGTGTACCTATGGACGGAGCATTTTTAGTAAGACCAAGTGAAAAGGAGAATAATTCTTATGCGATTTCATTTAGGTATGAAATTAAAAAATATTTATACTAAATAATAATGTTTTTTTAATTTTAATCCCTTAATATTCTTCTTCTTTGTTATAGAGCAGAGAACAAAATAAAACATTGCCGAATAAAACTTGAAGGACGATTGTATACTATTGGTACTGTACAATTTGAAAGTCTAGTTGAATTAGTCAATTATTATGAACGGCATCCGTTGTATAAAAAAATTAAATTAAGTTATCCAGTCAATCAAGAGATCGTAAGACAAAGAGGCTTGGTAAATTTAGATCTAAAATAAAATTTAATGATTCTTAATTAAATTAATAATTAGTCATAAGCTTTTGTTAATATGAAAATATTTTTAGGATGTTGATGATGGTTCTGTATACGGTATACCTGGTTACATGGATCCAACTACTTTTGTTTCTAAAGTTACTGTTAAAGCTATATATGATTATAAAGCAAGAAGAGATGATGAATTGACTTTAGTAAAGCATGCTATTATTACTAATGTAAATAAACAAAATGGTGGTTGGTGGAGAGGTGATTATGGTGGTAAAAAGCAACATTGGTTCCCTGCAAATTATGTTGAAGAAATTGAACAAGATAATCAGACTGACGTGAGTTATATTTTTATGCTAATTTTTTAATTATGAATAATATTTAATTTTTTTCAAATATTTGTTTTCTTGCAGTCATCAGATTCAATGTTACTTGGAAATTTACAAAAAGGTTCATTAGATATCGTAGGCGCAGTTGTTGAACTGGTAATGTCTGATAGATCTAGTCTTGAGTGGATTCTTCGAATACAAAATTCAAGTATGTCAGTTTTTGAAGCTGCTGCACCATCAAGAGACATAGCGCTTGAATGGGTACAGAAAATTCACGAGACTGGTCAAAATGCCAGTGTTAGGGTAAATTATCTTATCCCGAGATATTTCTTCTTTTTTCTTTTTTTTAATAATTTACTAATAAAATTTTAATTTTCATCATCAATTAGGAAAATCAACACAAAGAAATGGAAAGAGCTTGGAGGATAGCAAAAGAGATGTCGAATTTAATAGTTTATTTTAGATCTGTGGCTTTTAATGTAGAACGACTACGAGCTAAAGGCTTCATTTACAATGAAATGAGCAGTTTTCCAGAAACGAAAGCTGAAAAGCTTATGTGTCAACAAGAAAATAAATTCTTTTTACGTTATCACCAAGTTCAATTTAGTCGAGTATATCCCAAAGGTCAGCGTATAGATTCATCTAATTACAATCCAGTACCAATGTGGAATTCTGGCTGTCAAATGGTTGCTTTGAATTATCAAACTGGCGACAAGCCTATGCAATTAAATCAAGCAAAGTTTCGCGAGAATGGCAATTGCGGTTATCTATTGAAACCGGATTTCATGTTTCATGAAGATTTTAGTCCGTATGATAAAAGTTCGTTGACCGGAGTTGATACTTTAAAAATCACATTACACGTGATTGGAGCTAGACATTTGAGCAAAGTTGGTAGAGGCACTGCGAGTCCATTTGTTCAGATTGAAATCGTAGGGGCGGAATTTGATAGCGGCGTTAAATTAACTACAAAAACTATAAGTGCGTAAAAAATTAATTCAATGACTTGAAAAATTGGGAAATATATTTTAAAATTTAATTTCATGTTAATTTATTTTTTCAGCTGATAATGGATTCAATCCCATGTGGAATGAATCTTGTGAGTTCCTAGTGGTAAATCCACATTTAGCACTGCTTCGATTTGTTGTGCAAGATGAAGATATGTTTGGGGACAGTAATTTTATTGGTCAAGCAACTTATCCTGTAAATATTGTTTATTCATTTAATAATCAGTTTTTTATTTATAAATTGCGAAAAATAAAAGTAGTTAATTTGTTATTTTCTACAATGTATTCGATTTTAGTGAAACATAGTTTAATCAAATTATCTCTTTTTGCTATTTATATTTTATTTATCTCTATTTTGACAATCCACATAATAAAATAATTTATTTCAGATTCGATGCTTAAGAACTGGTTATAGAAGTGTTCCCCTTAAAAACAGCTACAGTGAAGATCTTGAATTAGCATCACTTTTAGTACATGTCAAAATCATTAGCTCAGGTGTAAGTAAGTATCACGAATTAAAAGAATCATACAAACATTTCTAGGTCATATTTAACGGTATATTTGCTTTTTTACAGGGGTCAACGCGTAATAATACTCAAAAACACGATACTCGATTCAGTCTTTTAAATTCTTGGAGAAGGGACAAAGATTCGCTAACTGTTGGAAGATTACACGTTTAGCGAATGCCTTTTAGTGCAATTTGTTTTATTTTTGTTTTTAGTACACCCGCGGGTATAC
The DNA here is from genome assembly GCA_017163975.1 of Anastatus disparis. Taxonomy (NCBI): domain Eukaryota; kingdom Metazoa; phylum Arthropoda; class Insecta; order Hymenoptera; family Eupelmidae; genus Anastatus; species Anastatus disparis. The sequence continues at coordinate 586,386 of JAFFSR010000218.1, read as the reverse complement.
TAACGCGCAATTACAGAAAAGTATAGAGTAATGTATGGAGAAAGATTGTTTTATGTAACAATACAAGCTTCTCTTTAGAGAATTTTAAACTTTTAGAGATAATATAATATATCTCTAATTGCTTTGGTTAAGAATATTTATATATAGAGCTTTATGGCTATTAGAATGTTTTTAAAAAATTTTTAAATACAAATTTAAGAAAAAAATATTTTAAAAGAAATTTAATTTAAGGCTATGTAGTGATATAGAGAGAAATACTGATCGGACAAAAAAGGATATTTGTTTTTTAAATTTTCATAATCAAAAGTTGAAATACTATTTTTCATACACAATTATGTTATACATATTTTTATACAGAAAAAAATATTTTATACTGAAATTCGTCTATTTTACTAATTATCAGAAAATCGCACAAAAAAAAAGATAACTATTGATATTATTCGAAAAAAATATAAACACAATAATTATGTATTTTTATATAATATCTATTTTTATCATATTTTACTAATTTAGAATTTTATAAAATCAATTTTATTGTAATTGATTTTTTAAAAAGTTTGTTATATTTTTTAATTAGAGATTTTCGTCAATTGTATAGTCTCATTTTTAATCTTTTTCTAATTTATCCAAAACTTTGAGGAGCATTAATACTAATACTATAATTTAAAGTATTAGTAATAATTATTTCTACTGTAGTTTCTTTATTTAATCAGACTTGGTCTGTTATGTAGGAGAACCTCTTCTTTGGAAGAAAGTTACACCAGAAACAGCTCCTTATGTCTTCTTCCATATATATATTTAGTCATTGAGTTTGTATTTAAAATTTAGATTGAGATTATATTTTGTTCGTTGAATAGGAATTGTACTGCTTGAATGTTTTATACTGCATATTTATTATTTTATTAATCTACCAAATTTCATTTTAAAACAATATACAATCTAAATTTAATTTTAATTAAGAACGTATCCTTTTATTTTGTAACTGAAAGGAAAAAGTGTCTTTGGTATTTTATTTAAAAATGATATTAATATAGATGAACTTGAAATTGTTGATTATATTATTTTACAGCAAATAAATTTTTTAATAAAAATAATTTATTATTTATTTCGACCTCCCTTTCATGGCATAAAATAATATTATACTAACGCGAATGAAAATTTTTAGTATAGAATGAGCAAAATATATGAGCTGTAGTGCTTGAGGCTTGTTAAAAAAAATTATATTGAAAAATATTAATTTTTCAGAATAAAAAATATTTCATTATATAAATTTTGAAAATTTAAGAAAAAATCAAAATTAAATGATTTAAACAATGTTACACCTTAACTGACGGTCAAATAACTTCTGCTATTTTTCCAGAATATCTCGCGGTATTCTGACCGTCAAATTAAACACTCCGTTATATCAGTTTATTATATACATATAGTAACATTACATATACGTTCGTTCGCGGAGAGGTGCGATTACGAATATTTTTCCCCTTCCCCACTGTCTATATACATCTGAAAAAGGGAAAAAAAAGAAGTACACGCGCACCGAATCGCGGCGCGAGAGGAATAAGCCTACAGTGGGTTGACAGTAGTAGTCGTTCGTTTATCCCAGCGCGACGAACAACTCTTTCATATTATTCGCTCGCTCGTTAATATCTCATTTTGTATCTGTAAAAACATTCGCGATATTCAAATGTATTAAAGTAATAATTCATGAATTTTGTTCATTAATATCGCGAGATATTAAACAGTGCGGGGAGTGGCAAGGTGCTTATTGCAACGATTAATGGCAAATTTAATTCTTTTAACGAAGTAACGTATATAAAGTGTCACAGCTGGAGTTAAGAAACTGTTATATATATGTATAACGTTTGTGGATTTCTAGTATATTGTATACGCGTCAGGTGTCTACTTTAGCATTAAAAAAATTATGATTGGAATATAATCTTTTCCAAGTGTCCATGTGTGATATTGAAAAATAAAGGAGAAACAACTGTTTTTTTTAAACTACCATCCTAAGTTTACCATCGTTTGCTGTTGGGAAAGACAAGAGAGAGAGAAAAAAGGTGAGTGACCCGAAAAAAAAGGAAAACGCTCTGCTAAGCTCTTTTGCTGGCTGCTGCTGCTGTTGCCTGCTACTATACAACATATTACTACTCGAGTGGTGGGCGTCTGCTCACTCTTGATTCTTATATAGCTGAATTCTAAAACGGAATGCCGCGTTACACGTCAACTTTTATATTGTATATGATTCTTCTTCTTTTCTTTCTTTTTTTATTTTCATTGAAGTGCACATATGCCTTTTATTTTCGTTGATAAAATATAAAAGGTTGTGCGTGCCTCGATGATGCTTTTTTTGTTGGTTGGTTTATTTTCAGATGAAAGGTATATATCAGAGAGGAATGATATTTTTTTTTTTTTGTGATAAAGGAGATGACGAGATTCGGATGTTTCTCACTTCTGACATGTTGTGGGTGGATAATATATGTGTGTGAATGTATGCATAAACAGTTTTTCATTGGGATGAATCTTATTAGCATTAATTTTTGGTGAATTTAAATATTGCTCAATGGTTAGTGTTTCTTGTTTTAGTTTAAAAGTTTATTATTGTGGCTTAGATATTTTTGTTGATAATTTAAACATGTTTTTATGATAAATGATTACTTGGTTTTGCATATTTTTAAATAAGAATTTCATTATCATATTAATTAAAACAGATATCATGAAATTCACTTATGCAATAAGTAAAAGTTAATTTGGTCTAATTAATTTAAATAGCTTTAATGATTAGCAAAATTATTTTTGACCACTATCCCAATAGCCTACAAAAGTAACCACTTATTGAATATTTGATTTAACTAGAGAAGTAAAATTTTTTCTTTAAATATTTTATTAAATTTTGCAGAAGTACAAGAGTGCATTGCTCTATAAAAGCATGAGAATGTGTTTCTCTGTATGTAAGTGTTGAATATCTTTCCTTTTTTTTGTTGATGTGATGCATCATTAAATTAAGCATGTGTATAGTATGATACTAAATTACTTTAAGAGTTAATTATATGCATACTCGGTAATAATTGTGTAACTAAATTAAAATTTCAATTCACAATAAAATTCTATGATTTAGTATTTAATTATATCATTTAATTATGATAATTGTTAAAATTAAAGTACATATTTTGCTTCCTTATGGATAGGCACTGGAACCTTTTTCTTTTTGTAATATTTGATTCTTTGAATTTATTAAAATATAAATATCTTTTGCCATCTTAATAATTATAAATAAAAATTTCCTTTTAAAATAATTTTAAAAATACTGGAATATACAAAAAATAATTTTTTAAATTTACAATAATTTTAGCTTGAAATATGATGTTAACTTGAATAATTGTTATTTCTATGCGCTATCTCTCAGAGGGAAAGCTTTTTAATGAATTAAAAGTGTCTGTTTTATTGCGAGCATGAGTCACGAGTTGAAGTTTAATTTTGATAAAACATTGTAAGAGACAAAAATATTAAATTGATATAAACTGCAACAATTTCTCATTTAATAATTTATCAAACTTTTCAATTGATACTGTTAATCAATATATAAAATAAAATATCATTTCAACATTAAAAATATAAAATTTCATCAAACATTAGTAAAAAAAAAATTGTCATTCTCAGACTATGCTTTTAAATAATATATTTATGCAAATACGAATTGTAAAAGCAAAAGAATTTATGAGATGTCTATAACCCACTGTACTCTTTGAATATATTCCCAGTACGTACAGCAAAAATCCAGTATGAAAGTATGTCTTGATAAATACAAGAACAAGTTTCAGCTGTAATGATATATCTAAAGGAAAAAGTTCTTTTCTATTAAGATTAATGAAAGCTAATTGAAAAGTTTTTATTTATGAGTTTATAAAAGAATCATAAATAATGAAAAAAACTGCATATGTTTCAGAAAAATTTTTCTTTTCAATTACATATATACATTTGGAACTTTGTTTTAATATGCATTTAACTACGTATTTTTTTAAATTTAATATAATAAAAATTGTATGAATAGAAAAATTTTTTTTTCATTGGAATCATTTCAAATATTTGAAATAAAAATGTATTTAATTTTAGTATTACTAAAAATGTGTAATATATATTCTGGTGTAGTTAACAATTTAAGTCTATTGTGTAATATTTTTTGTTTTCCAATATTAAGATATGGCTATTGCAAATTATGTAAGTTACTGCATAAAATAAAATTTTATTGCAAACTTCAGTTTCATAACAGTACTGATATTTTCAAAGTTTCAAATGTTTTTTTTTATTTAACGTCGCTGTATTTATGCTAATTAGCGACGAAGGTTTTTAGTGTGTTTGTGAACAAAGCACATGTAAAGTACAGTGGTGCTTGTATAAATAGGCCGAGATTGGGATTCGAACTCGGAACCTCGAGATTAAGAATCCATCTTTCTACCAAAATGAGTCTCTGAGTCCTCAGTTTCAAATGTGTTATATTTCATAATTATTTTATAATTGTAATATCACATATGAAAATTGAATTAAAAATTTTTTTTATTTGTTTTTATTTTTAAACTAAACTTAATTAAATATCATAAACTTTCACCGATATTTTTTATAATAAATTTTTAACATATTTTATGTCTATATGAATATTATTTACTTACTCTACTTAAACTCTCATTTTTTCTGTTATTAGAGCTGAAAGATATTACATTCTAGAAAGAAAAAAAAAGTATCCACTGCGTACAGAAAGATCTCTTAATGATGCAAATTCTTATGACGACTACTAACATTTTATTTTCTTCCGGAGCATAAAATGATAATCTTGGTTTTGCTGCAATGCAAGTTTACCAAGTGCTATTATTCTACTTCTATATCTTGCTCCGAAAGCAAATTTGGTAGTAAAAGAGAGAGAGAGGGGGAAAAAATACATTCTTTTATCATGTGGGAGATCTTTTTACATAATCTTGAATAAGAAGCTACTAACTTATAACTAGCTTCTATTACTTGAATATATAAGGAAATCTAAGTCCTGTTACGTAGAGAATGGCTTGTGTTATTATTTTTCTTTTTTTTTTATAACATCTCACTGAATTGAAAATTAATTCAATGTATTATTATTATTATAAAAGTTCTATTTTAATTCTTAAGAAGCTTCATTGCTGTAATCATTCTAAATCTTTCAGTTAATATTTATATGTTTTGTTTATGCATGTATGCATTAGATACAGTCTTATTTTTTTTACTTCCTATGTACACTCAATTTAACTACAATGTTTGTTTCATTATTAAAATTTGTAATTTTCTACTAATAGAAGTTTTTAATTAATATTAAAATAATTATGTTGATTGTAAGTAAATATGTTTTCTTATTTTCTTATATAAAGATTTTATTAATTTTTTGCATAACTTTAAATTTTTTCACTAATTTTTTTGTAATTTTGATAAATTACAAAAAATGAGTAAACAGTCTTAAATCAATGTTATTTTTAATTATTTTTACGTAAAAAAATTATTTTGTTTTAAAAATCATTTAAAAATAACATTCCGTTTAAGATTTTTTATTTAACGTCGCTGTGTTTATGCTCTCATCGCAATAGCGACGGAGGTTTCTCAATGTGTTTGTGAGCATGTGACGTACAGTGGTTCTTGTATAAAACGGCCGAGAGCGGGATTCGAACTCGAAGTGCGCTACTGACGAGCTCATAGCATTCCGTCTAGATAAAATATAATTAAAGTGCAAAATAATCCGCATGCTTAAACAGAAAAAATTCCAAACCAACTGGCGAGCTAAACAATTTTACAATCGCGTAATAAAAAATAAAAATTTAATCATCTGTTCAACCCGAGCAACAGTGTAATGCCACGACGTATCGTCTGCAAAAAAAAAAATAAATCCACCGTTAAAAAAAAAGAACGAGGAATTAAAAACAATGTAAATTCAACGTGTGGCGTAGGCGAAAAAAATGGGAAAGAAAGAAAGAAAAAAAAGGAATAAAGAGAGAGAGAAAAGCATCCGCTATGGTTGATTATCATACATTGAATACATGTGATACACAAACATACGCGCTAATGTATACGTGTGTTTACGGTCGAAAAGCTTCGCATACTAGAACTTTTGAATAAACGGGAAGCGTCTGTAGTATTGTATGGGTATATATACGTACCTAATGTGTCCTGATGTGTATGTATATATTGCGAAACGCGTTGGAGCATTAATTAACTGACGATGAACACCTGCATACATATATATACATTGATTTAAGGAAGGATGTGATGTGTTTATATATATACTGTTCTATTGCGTAAAGGAGTGGACGATTTTTTTTGTTTTAGTGGGCGGTTGAGCAATTGATTTTTTTTTTTTTTGGAAAGTGAACAATCTTTTATAAAATGTGTAGTTTTTTTTTAGATTTAATCAGAAATTATTGTTGGGCTCGTTCAAAAATTTTTTAATATCGATAAAATGTTGTTGAAGATATTTTTGGTTCATAAAATGAGAGTATGTTGTAATTTAATAGATGCGTTTTAGAGGTTTAATTTTTATTGTTTATTTTGGTGTGGCATAATTATGGATAGTTTGCTATGTAATATATCATGTATCTAGTATGATTGATTATAAATATTCTAAAAATAATAATTTTCAACTAATGTTTCATTACATTAATAAATTTGCTTTAATAATTTAATATTTCAAATAATATTACGTTTCATATCTCATATAAAAGAAAATAAAATGATATATATTTTAAAAAATGTAAAAAAACACTTTGTTGTACACATAAAGCTTTTAAAGTATAAATTTTTTGCTTTTCCTTTGATATCATGTTTCGTATCTACATTTCATATATGTCAATATCGTTTCTTTCTTAAAGATATTGATTTTATCTTTGAGAATTTTTTTCCTTTTCTTTTTCAAACAGAAAGAAAAAAGAAATTCGTTTATTTACGGAAATATGGATCACATCAAGATTAAGACTTTCCTTTTAAAAGTGGCACTCAAAGTACGCGAAAGTCGATCAGATACTTTTCCAGATGGTTTGGCCTGGAAAAACTTGAAAAACCAGACGAGAAAATGTATATGAAATTTTTCATTTGGAAATAGAAAGTCTTCGTATTATACTTGCTCTTTGAAAATTTTGATAAAAGTTTGTTTTTTATTTTTAATATTGAAAATGCATCCAAAGTATATAAATTCTTTTAATGAACTAGTTTAATCTAATATAAGTAATAAGTTTTCTATAACCAACACATAACTTGAAAATAATCGAATAAATTTTTTTCACATTAATTATAATAACAAATAAGCTCACCTTCACTGAACAAATATTGAAATTAAAAAAATAAGGATCTGAGTTTAAAAGCTTATTCAATTCGATGAATACATTAGATGTGATATAAAAAATAATAAAGTCGCTGAATATAAATAATATGTAAAAAAAATGATATCTATAGACATACAGCGTCAAATAAAAATGTAATGTATGTCACCAAGATGCCTTGACCATTAAGAAAAAAAAAAGTATAATTTCTTCACATTTCATTATGTTTCTTGGAACTATATTTATTGTTTAAATATTTATTAATTTTATTTTAACGCAATGTTTGCGTTTGTAATCTAATCTATTGAATCGTGTACATCGTGAATTATTTTTCCAAAAATTAAATTTATAAAATCCGCTTTTAAAATTACAAAATACATAGATGATTCAAAAGTTATCAAGGATGTTCGTGTCCAATTCCCAAATTCATTTACGAGAAACATCTTTTTCAAGGTTTCCATAAAAGCAAATATGTGTATTCATCATAATTTAATTAAAAAATTCTTTCTAAAAAAAAAGAGCATCTAATCGTTATATTGATTTTTGTATAAAAAAAGATACGATACAAAAGGGGAAAAAAGTTTGAGAGAACAAAACCAAAAAGTAGGAAAAAAAAATCTAAAATTCTTCCCAAGTCACTTTCTTTCATAAGATGAAACAAACGCCGTTATCAATCATCGAATCGCATTATTTGCTGTTCACGTTTTTTTTTATCGTGCGGTAGAAGAAAAAAAAAAGAGTCAATTTTCGATAAAAGGTCGACAACAATTTCGTGTAATAGTTTCGCCGGGGATGGCTAATATCGAAAGAGGTCAAACTCGCGAAAATATTTCCAATTAGGAGGAAGCATTATTTTTCAGGATATTGAATTTTCGACATTTTTTTCACGAACAATAAAGCTTTTCGAAATTACTATCGATGATGATATTAAGAACATTGTTAAATCTGACCTTATTCGATATTTTATGTTGGGATGATATTAGTACGTAATTTATTAAATCTGATTTTACAAAAATTTTTTATTCCTCACTTTGCTTTACAATTAAAACTGTATTTTTACGTGATTTCAATTTTTTGCTTTAAAAATATCTAAGCACGTAATCTGCTTTAACAAAAGTTTTGAAATAAAAGAATACTTTCTGATTTTTTTTCTTACATAAGGCTTAGCCTTAAACGCTATTTCGTAATATGTAAAAATATTCTCTAATTATTGGAAAATTTTAGTAATAATCATATTAAACCTTATCGATGTGAGTGCCTCGTAAAAGACAATATTAGCCGCACCTTTAATGGAAGGGTTACAAATAAGATCGGTAAATATCAAGTTTCTTTTTTTCACTAATACATCATACGCTTTATCTATCCAATCTTGATGTTAAACATAAAGTGAGGCCTTATTTTATGAAATTAATCAACAAATATACTTTGCTTCCTCGCACTCCTTGTACAAGCGAAACTTTATGGTATAGTGAAAAAACAGCTTTCAAAATAATATATTGAAATACATTTTGACATGGAAAGAATCCTAAATGCATTATTTCCAAAGGTCTGCGTGTGTGTTTTAGTTTTTATAAATGAAATAAATGATCTTCCGAATTCTTTTGTTAAGTATAAAAAAATTTTTCTATACCTATAATTTTTTTTTATTTTCAAGGATAATTTAATAAAATTATAATGAATTATTGAGGAAAATAAGTAATTTATTTCATGAAATTTTGAAACTTTTACTTAAAATCATTTTCGATTGATTTTATTACTTGTATAAAAAATTTGTATAAATTAAATCGAAATATTTTTATTTATCATTATATTTAAAAGACTATCATTTATTATTCATAAAATTGTCTTTTTCAATAAATTTTTTATTAGTAATGCAAAAGATCAGCTCGAAAATGTAACTTAAAAAAAGAAACATTTTTCTTCTTTATTATTCAATAAATATTGTCATGAAACCCAAATAATTTAAAATATTTTTCATATCTATTTTAGATGTTTTAAGAATTTAGTAACTTCTTTTTAAGGAAGTCCAAGATATTGGCAACATATTTTTCATCAGAAACTTGCTAAGCGTTTAAAATAATAAAGAAATAAAAATTACTTTGACTATTTAAAATTTTTTATACAGCATATGATTCATATTTTCATTATTCTAAAAGTTATACTAAAAATATTTAAAAAATGGGCTACAAAAAATAATATTTTTCTGCAAAAAACTCTTATAAGCCCCGTCCATTTTAATTTGAACAAAATGTTCAGTTTTCACGCAAAAACAGTATTACATAAATTACATCATTCATCTTTCATTATTCAACCGGTGTATTAAATCAAGTTATTTTGAAAAAAAAAGAAGAAAAAAAGCGCCGATAATCTTTTGTCTATTACGAGCTCCAGCGAGATTAGTAATTACGTTACACGGTTACTCATTTGATCTTCTACGATTATTTATTGCAAATTAGTTTATTCCTTCAATTTTTTTTTCCTTCTTCATTCATGAAATCTTTTGCGTCATGTATATTTATTTCCTTTTTTCTGGTCGATGATATTTTTAAGCTTTACGTTTGTACAAAATTTATGCATCGGGTGAGTGTTCTCGTGAATGAATAAATGACGGTATTTCTAATTTTGTAATTTTTGCCGTTATAACTATGTTGGTTAAGGTGAATAAAGTCATCGTATTAAAAATAGTAATAATAATAATAATTATAATAAAAAGTAAACAGAAATAATTGACTTAACCATGTAAGCAATAATAATAATTATACATTTGATAAACAAAACAATTGTTAAAAACAGTATAAAAATACCGTCATTTTCCCATAATCACGAAGGTATCATAATAACAACTTGAAAAAATAAATTTTTTTAAAATAAACAGCTTAATTTAAAATTAAACTTATTGTGGCATGATATAATTAAAAATCATAAAACCTCTTATATGCAGTACAAAAATGCTGTATTTGATCAATATATTTGATAAATAAATTTTAATGTATAAATTTAATTCAAAATTACTCAAAAAAGATGTTTTAGAAAATTTTTAATAATAAAAAAATTTTATGACAATTTCACGCATCGAACATTAAAAACAGCATTTAAAAATAAATTATCTTCGCTATATCATTCTGACATATTTGTGACATATTTGTAAACAATAAAAAAGAAAAAAAAATAATAAAATTGTATGTGGCATTCATATTATTTCACTTTAATTTCATTCCAAATGGCTTCAATAGAAAGGCATTGGAATTTATTAAATGCCACAATTATTGTTGTAATCAAGTTAATTGCATGGGATTATCCATTAAGTTAATTAACCATGAAAACTACCGAAAACTTTATTTTTCTAATTTTTTTAAAAATATATATATTTTTCTAATTCCTACATTAAACAATTAATCCATTTATTAAATTTCCATTAAAACCCAGTAATTAACGATATTGTTTACCACAAACGCAAAACAATTATTCTTTAAAATCTAGCATATTCTTCTTCCTCGCAATCCATGTTCTTGATTCCAAACAGACTACAATATACGCTTGCTCAAAGTTGCATATATGTATACAGATAAACGTCCGGATGCGTGGGAGTGAAAGCCACATAGCAGTGCCGTGGTGCCGACAACAACAGAAAAACGTTATAGCTCGCTGTTCTCCTCGCATTTCCCAGTTTACATATACTTTCAACCTACATATATGCCTGCCGTGTGTGTACATATACGTATAGACGTATGATAAATGTATATTTTACCATCACCTTTATGTATTCTTACGTACGTATATACGCGTGCTTCTCAAGGCAAGCGGCCCAGTTACTGACCAAGAAAGCAATTGACCTACACTTACACACTAGCACATCAACCTGTAGAACGTTTTTTTATGTTTTTCTGTAAAGCGATCTATATTGATATGCATTTTCTAAGGAAAGAAACGAGAAGGATCGTAACTTTCTTTCAAATAAATGAAGTCAAGTGTAAGATGGCTCACTTAGACATTAATAATTTTCTGAAATTTTCAAAGAATTTGCTTGTACAGTGTTGAAAAATTGCTGTGAAAAGTTATTTTTTTTTCCTTTTTTGAAGAAAATAAAAGAACGAAAGAAGGCTTTCTTCTTATGGGAACCGGAGAATCATTAATAATTTTAGTACTCGTGAGAATTGTGGAGTTACACTTTTAGTTTGAAAGTCGAGAGTATAGACGTTGGCTTGGATGAAAATTGAAAAATATTATTTTGGTTTTTCTTTTATATTTACGCAGAATGATGTAAAATTATCTGACAGCTTCTACTGATTTCCTATGGGAGATCAAAACTTATAAATTTTTTGGTATAAATATCTGAAGAAATTTTTCGTACACCTGTTTCTTCAACGTATAAATGATCTTACGCGTTTGATAAAATTATAAAATTTCTTATGATCCTCAAATTGAGTTTCCGAAAAGCTTCTTAAATGCCATAACTTTATTAAATCTTAATGAAATTATAAAATCCTTAAGATCAGTACTTGGTTCATTAAAACTTATAAATAAATCAAGCATGGAAAACTTTAAACTTTGAAATCGAGTAACTTTTTTTTAATTAACTTTCGGCTTAAATAAAAAATAAAGGAGAAATGAAAAAGAGCATCTTGCAAAGTTTTCAAATTTGAAAAAGAAGTTATATTTAGAACAACAAATAAAAAAAAATTGCAAATAAACGTTTAAAATCAATAATAGTTATAATTTAAAATAAAAAAAAACTATATTTTTATATAGGTCAATCTTTTTGTCAATCCATACTCCAAATATAATGATTGATTTTACAATAAAAAATGTAATTTTTTATCTAATGTAAACTTATGACTAACTCAACGTTTTAATATGCAATGGCTACAATAAAAGCTTATACCCGTAAGTAAAACATTCGAACAAGTGAAAATAGATTAAAAATACTAGATAACACATGGACGCGAGCGCACATGCACATGTGGCTGAATACATATTTGCGTCAAGCAGGTTTTTTTTTCCATGCAGACATCAAAGTGGCATATAAAACTATACAGTAAACTCGTATTGAACCGCAGGTATAAAGGATGAATCATCAAAAGGTTTAAAGTTAAAAAAAAAACGCAGAAGAAAAATATTTCAATGAGAAAATACAGACACGTGTGTATATACGTGAAATACAAGTTCTTTTTTTTTTTTTTTAACTTTGCGCTTCTCGATCATCCGGCTCCTTCTTTTTTTCTTTTTCATCGGCGATGATTTATCAACGGAAGAATGTCCCGAAGAGTTGTTATTAGTTCAAGCATTATTGTTGCAGTGGAGATAAAAAAAAGAGGAATTAATTGTTTTTTTGTTTGGGTATACTGGTTTATTGTAGGGCGAGGTTATTGTTGCTTTTTTTTTATTTTTATTGTTTATCGCAAACTCTTTTATGTTTTTTTATATTGAAATAAAAGTGAAAGAAGTTTTATTTGCTTTTGTTTTTTATGGATTTTAAAGAGGATTTTGTTGTTTGAATTTGAAAAAAAAAAATTTTATTTCAATTTTTGTAACTTTTATCTTTCCAGCAATACTTTGCCAAATATGAAACATTTAATGTTCAAGAAAATCACAACTCCAATTTATCCTCGACGTTTCGAGCAGTGAAAATTAGCCCACATTTTAAGGAATTAGACAAAGTAGAGCATCTTTATCATTGGGAAAAAATTTAAAACTTTAACATATTTTAACTTTCTCTGTATAACAGATGCCTTTTTTTACAGCTCAAAGAAGAAGCTTATCATAAATCTTTACGAATACAAAGTGACTTGTCATTATTAAAAGAAAGAATATAAATCTCAATATGATTGAACTTTCTCTCTATAATTCTATAATGTATCAGTATTTCGTTCTTTTATTTTTACAAAAATCAAAGAACTTTGTCGTCAATTTTAAAATTGAATACAAAAACGAGAGAGAAAAAAATAGAAAACACGCAAATAATTGCCGACTGCATAAAAAAAAAGTATATAGTTGACGAGGTGTATCATTAGACAATTTCTGAGCTTATTTGAAAAAAAGAGAAAAACGAAAGTGGCATTCTATTAAAATGTATATTTAAAAGAGAGAAAAAAAGGGTAAATTAACCGATCCACGATGAATAACTATACTTTTTCTATTCTCTCTTATGTAACGTATACCCAATTACTGGCACTCTGATGATTCATCAATAATATAGCGTTTTATACACTTTGCGATCGGAAAAGTGAAAGGATATCACGCACAGGTCATAGATGAATTTACTTTGATTCTTCATTATTTATCGCTGAAACAATGAATAAATAAATCGTTCGATGCGATTGATTTAAAATTGATTAAAAATTGAATTACAATTTTTAATAAACAAAAAGGTTTTAATTAAACGATCAGCCGTGCCAAAACGAATCGATACGACTATAAAAGAAATTTAATGTTTATTTGACATAACGTGGCTGTGAGTCACCGAAGCTAAACACGTTTTAAAAGGTGTTTCGAAATGAATAAGAAATAGAGATATATAAAGAGAAGAAAGATATGCTGGCATGTGTACATGGCTCGTATGTTCGATTGGGGAAACAGGTTTTTGAGTACACAATGATAATTCAGGCATGGATATAGAAAAGAAAGTAATACATCTCTTTTTTTTAATTTTGTTTTTACTCTATGTAGAACAGACTGATGTTATTTTTTATTATTTTATTAAATTTAGATTAAAATTTTAATGATAAGATAAAAACTTAAATTAATAATTCAATAATAAATATTAAATTATTGATTTTTTATTGTTTAAGCTCGATAATTTAATTAGTAGAATAAATTTCTTAATTAGTAAATAATTGTACATTTGAGTATAAAGAAAATTTGAAATTCACTTTGTAAATGACATGATAATTTGAATTTAGAAAGTGTCCCCATAAATATGGATTTGGAGCGTTAACCAGAACACATAATGCGATGTTAATAGAAGATTAAAATGTAGTAAAACCAATTAGTAATTGGAATAATTTAACGTTTATTGAAAATTAATTTAACCCAGTAAAAATATGATTATTCAGTTCTACTGAATATATTAGCTTTAATTGAATCTAATAAATACATTTTCAGTTCGTTAAATTATTTCATTGTTTGAGAAAATGGGAATATTTTTGCTTTATTTACAATTTCATTGTTTGAAAGCTCTTTAAAAACTCCAACGCTATTATGCATTATTACAGAGGTGCATGTCATTTTAGAATATGTATAAGAATTTGTTTTAAATATATTAAATTTAATATACACGTGGAATGGCATTTGCGATGAGTATAGAAATAAAAGTAATAATTTTTTTTTAATTATATAGAAATATTTTATGTGCATAATAAATTAAGCATAGTGAAAATTGACCCTAATTTTAGAGTACACCAAAAAGTTCCTAGTGAAATCATTATTCCTTATTAGATTAAAAAGTTTTATCCTAATGGATTTAGTACTTGATTTCACTTTAATATTGTAATGAATTTTCAATCTAATTTAACCCAACGCTAACTGAATGTATTGCGTAAAAGAAGTAGAAAAATTAGTTTATAATTTTAGCAAAACACAAAACATTTTCAACCGCGTAACATATTAAATAAAAAAAAAGCTTAACTTTAAACCTTTAATACCAATCACCGTTATACAATTACAAAACGTCAATTCTTCAATACATTAAAAACGATTGAAAAAAAAATGACAAATTGAAAAGACACCGAATGCAAATATAAGTATATGTCCCATTATTACATTGGTTAAAGGCTTTAAAAGTTTTTTTCTTTTTCTTATTATCGTCAAATAGTCGGTGTATGCATGTATAACTGATAAGAAAATGTTACACGCACGCACACATCGATACTCCAAACGTCATTTTATATTTTTCCTTCGGCTTGCGAGACTTTATAATGTCAATTTTTTTTTGCAAACGACAGGCGTGTATAGCTAGTGTGTATTTGACTCAACAACAGCTGTTGATAAAAGAATAAACGTAATGTAATATTCAATAAAAATAATCGAATTTTTAATGTCAGAAATTTAATATTAAAAAATAATGTTTGTGAATAACCAAGTCTCATGTGCTACAGTTTACATTTAATTTAAACTTTTTTAAATATTGAAAAGAAATTAAATGGTAATTATTATCAATGAATGTGTCTTTCTTTTTTTTGGTTCTTTTTATTTTTGATTCTTTTTTTTTTATTGTGGTACGAATATAGAGTGAAGTGGTTTCCGTATGTTATATTACAAGTGATTTAAAAGCGTTTTGATTGTCGGATGTATTCTTTAATTAGGATGTCGATAATCTATAAGAGTCAATGGGACTGTTTTATAGATAATTGAATGTATGTATATACAGTTATTACGATGTTATCTGAACCGTCGTGAATGAATGTGTTTCTTTGCCTTTTAATGTATCTTTTTTAAGATATGGTAGTATGTATGCGTTTATTGATTTAGCGTGGTTGAGTTTGTTAATCAAAGATTGTTAGTAAAATTATTTTTTGAACAATTTTAAAATTATATTATTTGCGTTACTGAATTTGGTATTAAAATTATAAATTTTGTTATAATTTTTTTCAACATGGTATAAGGTTTAATTTATATTTCGTTTATTTACCCTCATATGTTTTTTTATGTAAATTTGATCAGAACAAATTATCAATATTTGTTGTGAAAAAATTTTTTTTACTCGAATAATGAATTAAATTGAAGGAATTATTATATTTTACATTCTGATTTTTATTTTAAATTGTAATTGTTAATTTTTGATGAAAAATATTTATATGTATTCTTTTTAAATTTTTTTTTAAATTGAAAAAATAACTAAAAGTATAAATAAGTTAAAGTTCATAATGTAGGAATTATTACATCAGAAATTATAAGAACTTTTAATTAACTTTTTTATTGATAAATCAATGAATTTAATCTTCAAAAAGTAAAATTTCAATTAATTTACGTATATCTTTAATTTTCAGATACTGACACGAAAAAGCCAAAAGACTATAATCTGCCTAGCAACAAACTCCCACTGCGTGAATTAAAAATAAAAAAAAAAAAAAAACGAAGAAGTAAAAAGAAATTTTGAATGCCAGTCCATGGAATGGACTATAGGTGATGAGCGTGGTATGTTTAAAAACGAGCTCCCATCACGAAGAAGGTTGTATACTTAACGGCGAGCCAAGCTCGCTTAATTATACAGATACAACAATAACCGAGGATATACAACAGCAGCAACAAATTAATCCTAAAAAAGCTATATCCACCGACGAACTGGCTTTATTAGCTAAACTGGAAGAGGCCAATAGGTGAGAAGTCTCTGTGCTTAATACAAAAAATTACAAAAATTAACACAACAAACTTTTTAAGCACTCAACAAAATTACTACCAATGGATTTAGCTTTACATTTTGCTCGGTAGGAATTTTTATTTTCGAGAAAGTATATCAAAATTATTATATATTACTCGTTTTTTGGGTTACTTAGTTTAAATGGTGGAGTTGGTATAGTTTAATGTTTATAGTATTCTCATCTATTTTTTTTTCTTTTAATATATTTTTCAATGCTTTATCTTCTTTTGTCGCTTTTCATTTGTGAACGTTTTTAATTTTAAGAAAATCTACTTTATTCAATTTTTTTCAAATTAAAAGTTTTATTCAATGAATATTTTGAAATACAAATTATCTTTTCATGTTCATACATTTTTAATTTATATAATTTTTCATACTTTTATTCAAAAACTTAGAATAAGTAAAAGTAATTTTTAAAACTTTTTAATAAAAAGTTTCGGCATCAATTTTTTTAAGAAATTTATTTCCATAAAAATTAACGTGCGCAAATTTACTTTATAGTCAAAACACAACGTTAATGACAATAACAAATTTTTATGCAATACCCGATAGTAGTTAAATCAAACAGTGACTTTACAAACATGAAACAAGCAATAAATACAGAAATGAATGCGGAAAGGCTGTTGTGTGTACGTAAAAAAGTAAGCAAAAAATAAAAGAGCTAATAATGCTTGTTTCATTTTTTTTTTAACCGATGTCTTCCTTATACTTTAAGTAAATCTAATGTTACGGTTAAATTCTTCTTTGCTTTTTATTCGCCTCCCCCCCTCTCAGGCAATTTAATTTCATTGTTTCTCTACCGTGTGCTACATTCCAAACTTCTTTTTTATTTTGCGAGTTTCAAAGAAACTTCAGATTTATTTTTATTCGATTTGTTTAACGTTTGCTATTTTTTTTTTTGGCATAAAATCGAAGAAATTTAATTTATATACATTTTTATTCTACTAAATGAAAAAAAAGAATAGTAAGAAAACTCGCAAAATTAATTCGTTTGTGAAAGTCTGAAATTTTATTTCTTGTGTATGCTGGTAATTTAGAAATAAAATAAAAAGAATAAAATTACATAAAAAATATAACGTCATCAATTCAATCATTGATCAATTAGGTTTAGTCGTTGATCATTGAACTCTTGGCGACATACATAAAAACTGTATTTTTTTTCCTAAGTTTCTTGGAAAGAAAAGTCTAAGCTGCAATTAACTTTAACTTAAATTAAAACATTTGGACTTTTTTAATTTATGAAAAGAATGAACATTTAATTTATTTTTATTATCATTTAAAAAGAGATGAGATTTTCAATTTTACGCTGTTCGTTAAAATAGAATAAAATTTTTATTTAAAAATGATTTATATCTGCTATGAATAATAGCATTCTTTTAGCAATCTTAACTTTTGAATAACTCGTGTCAAGATTTAATTATTAATATTTTCAATAAAAAAATTTTTCACATATTCTTTAAGATTTTTTTGAAAGAACGCTATAGTATATCAAAGTTAAATTTGATTATTTGGATACCGAAAAAAATGAAATTCAATTTAAAAATTACGATATGGTCACTTTGACCCCTAACGTTATTTAAGGGTTAAAATACAAAGTAATTTTTTCCTTCTAAGAAACATAAATATTCATCCGCATCAATATTGTCAATCTCTAAAAAAAAATTTCAATTAATCGTTTACTTTCCTTTTCACTTGAATTTAATTATTTACTTTCCAATTATTAGGCTAATCGAGTCAGATGCTAAGTCACTGAGCTCGTTACAAAGTAATCATAGCCGCAAAGGTTCTGACACATCGCAAGTATCATTACAGTCGGGCTGCAGCACTAATGGCGCTAATGATGCGTCTAATAATGCTGCTGCAGCCCGACGTAGCAATTCATCATCCGGCGCATCTAATACAACGAATAACGATAACAATGATGGAGAAGAAAACACGTGGACATTGTGGGGCAATATCGTTGCCGATTGGGAAAATCAATGGAAAAAGAGAAAAGATTTTGTTAAGGAACTCGTTCGACAAGGCATACCCCATCATTTTAGGTATGAATTCATAATAGAATTTTTTGATATTTTGTTTTTAAATTATATATTTTGTTTGATTGTTCTTTTATGTTTCTTTTGAACACGTTTAATTTAACCCCTTGTTTGTATTTGATTACTGTAGTAGTTAAACCACTTTCAACAATAATCGATTATATTTAATTTGAATCTAATTAGAAAATTATGAAAAAAGCAAACATAATTTTCATATGAAAAATTTTTATAGAGGTCATTTATGATCCTAAAAAGCAAAAAAATCGTCAATTTAAAAATTTTTTTGCATAGTGTATTTTTCATTCTGATAGTGAGAATTTTCACTCTATTTTAACGAAATTTTATCGGTCACTCCAAGATTAGAGTAAAATTTCATTTTACTTAATCTAACGCGTAAAGAAAATTCATCGAGTTAAAATAATTTTTACCGTTACATAATATTACCTTAATTAAGATTTAATGACATCGTAATTTAACTTTAAGTACTTTTAATTCGTTGACCTTACTTTATTGAATACAGTTTTGACTTAGTAAATAAGGAAGAAAAATTTTTACCTATTACAATCAGCGTAGAACCGCTGACAATAAAAATAATAAAAAAAGGAGAGAGAGAGACCTATTAAGTAAGACGTTATGGATTGCGGTATCTTGGGATTTAAATATAAAAAAAGAGACTTAACTTTTATCGTTCATGAAAATCATCTTGCTTTTATCAACGTTAAAATATATTTTTTTTAAATTTTATTTAACGTCACTGAATTTATGCTATCATGGCGATGCTATAATTAGCGACGGAGGTTATCAGTGTATTTGTGAACAAAGCACTTGTAATGTACAGTCGTACTTGAATCAATCGACTGAGAGCGGGATTCGAACTCGGGTCCTCGAGATTACGAATCCATCGCTCTACCACATGAGCCACAGACGACCTCATTTTAAAAATACATATATTAGTGATATGTATTCAATTCTTAAAGAAAAATCAAATTTTATAAAAAAAATTATTGTTCCATCGGGAACAACTAATTTTATGAACTATTGTCATATTCTTGAACGAATGAAATGGCATAAGTGAATATTATAAAATAAGATATCGATCACTAGAAAAGTGGGTCGACTTTATATACTAACAATTTTTATATATAGCGCAAATAATTATATTAAATAATTTAGAAAGAAAAAATTGTACATAATTTCGCATAAATTATTCGTTTAAAATTATCATATTTTAATAAATTTATATTTATAAACAAAGTTCAAGTTGAAACATGATGCATTGACATATGATCTTAATAAGGACAAACCTTGATCAAGGTTGCACACTTTCTTGATAGATTGATCTTAAATATCTTCAATAAAGTGATTTATAAATCTTTATTTAAAACTTATGTCTTTACAGTGTAATAATTTAAAAAATAGTATTACAAATGTATATTTAATCCGTACACTGAAACATTTTTAATAAGCAAAGCTAGAATTCATAGTAAAAAGTTATTTTTAATAAAATTTTAAGACGAAAAAAACAAAAATATTTTGGAAATTTATGTTTTTGATTTTCAGGATTAAAAATAATGATTAAAAATTCTTTATCGGCAAAAATATATTTTCCATCATATATGAAAATCGTTTAATTTAAAAAAAATGTTCTGATTGAATTAATTGCAATAAATTATTTCTAAAAGTGATTTGGCGACTACAGTAACCAAACACAGTGAACGACTTGATAAATATTGTTTATCATAAAAAAAATTAAATTCATATTAAACTCACACGTGTTGATAAAATAGACATGAATTTTAAAATTTGATAAAAACTTATCTTGAGTATAAGTCTCAAATTCGATATGAAAAGAGATTAACCTTTTGTTGTTATTTAGATTACTGGCCTGTGTACCTCAATTGATTAATTTCAAAGTTTGCATGCAATGAATTCATGTGATTTAGAGTTAATAAATTACAAGAAACGTTGACCACTGGTCAACAAGATAAAAGAACCAAAACCTTTATCTTTATTTAATTTTAATAATTATAATAAAAAAAACTTATTTTCCAGGGGTATAGTCTGGCAGCTGCTGTGCGGCGCTCACGAGTCACCTGTAAAAAAACAATTTGCCGAATACATTAAATGTACGTCGGCATGCGAGCGCATAATACGCCGGGATATCGCTCGCACATATCCTGAGCATGATTTTTTCAAAGAAAAAGATGGTCTTGGCCAGGAGAGTTTATTTAACGTTATGAAAGCATACAGTCTTTATGATCGAGAAGTTGGTTATTGCCAAGGTTCTGGCTTTATAGTTGGTCTTTTACTCATGCAGGTTAGTACGTTGGAAGAGTTATTGATACTATACGTACGTCATTCATGATTTTTTCAATGATACTCAATGTATATCGACAGTTTTTTTAATGGCATTTCTAGAGCCTAGTATTTTAAGATGCGAAGGATGGTTTATAGCTTAGGCTATTTTTAAGGTCGGAGAACAAAAATTAATGATGATACATGAAAAGTTATAACTTACTTTTTTTTTAATTTTATGTTCTGTTTAATAATTTTGTAAAACTGAAAATTATTTAACTTTTAAATTTTGACAAATGAAAAAGTTCAAAGTGTATTTTATATTTTATGTAATACTGTACTTTTTGAAATAAGTTGAAAACACATTCAAACTTTTATATAAATAAATTTTGCACTGTTAGCTCAGGCAGTTTACTTTACAGTGAAATATCAAATTGCGCGACGAAGCTTTTACTGTGACGAAGGGCAAAATTATTTTAGTCGAAAAATTTTATTAAAGTTTGAAAAATACTTCTTATACTATATGCTCATATTAGTTAATTAAATATTTCAAAATATCGCTGTTACTTTTAATAACTTTTTAAAACTAGAATATCTATAATTAAAAATTTTTAAAAAGGTTTTTTCGAAATATATTTACACAAAAGTTTGAATGGCTTTTATATTTTTATTTAAAAATAAGATTCGTTAAAAAAATTAGGTCTTATTAATTAGAAAATGAATTTCAAAAAAAAATTTTGAATTAATTTTATAAAATAAAATTTAAACATTAAATAAATTTCTATATTTGTTTTTTTTTTAATTATACATACTAGTAATTAAACAGAACTTGAAACAGAATTCACTAAACTAGGTAACAAAATAATTAAAATTAAAAACTTTTTTTTTGTTATTTTATACATTTTTTAAACGTTATAATAACGTTATAATAACGTTATTTTATACAATTATAAAAAGTTCATTTAATTAAAAAAAAATAAAACTTTGACTTTCTAATTTAAAGTAATTATAAATATACATTTAAAAACTCAACTGTTTTACATATTTTGTTGTTTGCAAAATCAGTGTAAACACGATTTTTGGTATATTATTTAACGCAATGTCAATTGAAGTCAAAGCCAGTAATTGAGCACAAGAATAAAACAGCCACGTTGATAAATTACGACTCTTGATTCTCAGCTAGCCAAACCATCAAGCTCTACTTACTCAACGTTAAATTGTTATAAAATTCTAAATTTAATTTTTCAGCAAATGCCCGAGGAAGAAGCATTCGCAGTATTGGTTGCCCTTATGCAAGATTACAGGTTACGCGATATGTTCAAGCCAAGCATGGCAGAGCTCGGTGTATGCATGTATCAGCTCGAGCATCTTGTATCCGACACACATCCAGAATTGTACGCTCATTTTACAGCACAAGGTTTTCATACGTCGATGTATGCATCATCGTGGTTCCTCACGTTATTCACCACTGCCCTTAGTTTACCATTGGCTTGTCGTATTTTCGATGTCTTCCTCTCTGAAAGTATGGAAATTATATTTAAAGTTGCACTGGCGATGTTGCAATTAGGCAAAGAGGATTTGCTTAGTTTGGATATGGAAGGGATGTTGAAGGTAAGGATTCTTTTTTTTTTTTGATTGAATAATTCAAAATTTGTAATCATATAAATGGTAATATTAGAAACTTTTTGCTCATCTTTATAAAATAATAAAACAAATAAATATTCGGAAAATCATTATTATAAAAATAAAAACTTATTGAGATTAAATTACGAAGTTTTTAGGCACATTGTGTCTCGGAAGATATTATCATTACTTCAAAAAGGGTTCCTTTACGAAAAAGACACTCAACTTCGGTGTTATTTCGTCCACCGAATGAATTTTTCGTGTTATTGGAAGTATTATAGCGGTCAAAAATAGGGTTCGGTAATAGGGTTTTCTTACTAAATAATAAATTTTCTTCGTGAATCATTGACACACCTTCAATAATTGAAGTGCATTTTATTTGTCTCGTCCAATATAATAGAATGTTATCAATTAGAGCTAAATTTAATAGATTGTGTATATATTCATTAAATACTTTAATAGATGTTTAATAGAAACAATAATGAAATCAGTAAATTTATTTATGCGTTTAATTAACTCAATAACTCAAATATTTGTTCATTTTTTTAAAATCGAAGTAAAAAATGTTTGTTTTATTATAAAAAGTAAATGGTTTTATAATAAGCAAATTTCATTAACAAGTTTTAAATATAAGTGTTTAAAAAAGACTAAAGTCGATTATTTATTTTTGAAAAATGTGTAACTAAAATTGAAAAAAGACGTTTTTTATACATTTGCGATCAGAATTTTCCACTTAATAAATAAAATATCGGAAAAATACCTGGTGAAATATTTGTTTTATTTTACAAATAATATTTTTTATTTAAAAAATGATTATTTAAATAATGTTAAAATATTGAAAAACAGTTACAAAATCTTTATAAAAAACTAACGTTTCTATAAAAAGAAAAATCTTTTTCATAGTTTCGATGTAACGGTACATTGCAACTAAACGACGTGGAAGTTATTTTCGTTGAATATTTGCATATGCACACACTCATCTATTTGCTTAAAAAGCAGCATGAAATTTCCGTAAAATTCTGATAAAAAATGTTAAAAATAATAAAAAATTTATTTAAAACTCTTTCTCTTGGTATGAAATATTTAATCAATAGTTTAAAAATATGGCGCATTAAACAAACTATATTAAACTAGCCGTCGTGACTGAAATGCAAAAGCGTAGCGTTTTGCATAAATCAAACCGGACGGCGAAGGGTAGAGTAATGTAAACAATTTGCTCATTTATTCATCCTGTGTTTTAGTTCTTCCAAAAGGAATTACCAGGACGAGCCGAGGCAGATCCGGATCGTTTGATGAACATTGCTTATAGTATAAAAATAAATCCTAAGAGAATGAAAAAACTCGAAAAGGATTACACGGTTTTAAAAATGAAAGAACAAGAAGAGATGATCGAACTTAGAAGACTTAGGGCAGAGAATAGGCTACTCAGACAACGAACTGAACTACTCGAAGCTGAATCTGCTGAATTAGGTAATTAAATTTCTTCACAATAATTCAAATTTTATATAAACATTTTAAACATTGTGTAAAAAGTTAATTTAATTCTTGAATGGTAGAAAAGTATTTCCTGTTTTTTAAGAAATTAACGATTTTAAATTGCTCTAATTGCAAGTGCATTTGGAAAATCAATTATTTTATATGCATTGTCGTTTGTGCAATTAGCATTAGCAAGTCAATAAAATAGACGTAGGAAAGTCATATGATTTGTAGTTTGTGTAGTTAAATAACAAAATCGATAACTACTTTGTACATACGGAAAATTAACGCGTACGTGACAAAATATCGTGAATGTCAGACAATAAAATTATTTATATTTCAATTTCAAATATGATTAAATTTTATATATTAAATAGTATTATTTTATACAATATCTTAATTATTTCTTAGTATCTAAAATTGAAAAAGTTATTGGATTGAATTGAAAATGTTTTTAATTTTAATTTAAAAAAATTTTAGCTCACAGACTTGTGCGGGGCCAAGTATCCCGAGCTGAAGAGGAAGAAACTGCCTTCGTAATACAGCGTGAGTTAACAGCCCTACGACATACACATTTAGAAACATCACATCAATTAGAACAAGCGCACGAAGAGTTACGTTCATTATCGATTTTGCTCGAAGAAAATGTTAACTCCAAACAATCATCGCTCGATGAAATTAGCCTTAAACAAGAGGCACTCACGCAAAAAGAAGAAATGATACAGTGCCTCCAAGAAGAATTAGTTAGAGTAAGGTTACACGAAGCTGAAAATGATGCCACTATTAGGGATTTAAGATCCAGAATCCAAGAGCTCGAAGCTGATAAAAAAACTTTGAGAGAAAGTACGCCTGATAATTCGGTAGCGCATTTGCAGGAGGAACTAATTGCTGTAAAACTTCGAGAAGCCGAGGCGAATTTGTCACTGAAGGTAAATACTTTATAGTACTAAGATTTTCTCAAAGTATACTCTCATTGTATTTATAAATTTATTTAAATGTTGCGATTCATAGAAATACTAAACTTTTATTTAAAAAATATGTAATTTTACCTATAATAGTTATTTATCCAAAATTGCTTTAAAATTGCTTATAAAAATATTTAATAATCAATAATAACATAATTTTTTATAGGATCTTCGTCAAAGGGTTCAAGATTTGAGTTCCTCTTGGCAAAAACACTTGCAAGAACATCGAGCTTCACATTCAGCACCAGCCGCAGACTCAACACCGAAAAAGCTACTATTTTGGGAAAATCGTGGTCATGAGGTGCAAAAACTTGAAGAAGATCTCATGACAACACGAATTCGTGAAATGGAAGCTCTTACGGAAGTTAAGGAACTTAGGCTAAAGGTAATGGAATTAGAGACACAAGTGCAAGTATCAACGAATCAATTACGACGGCAAGACGAAAATGGCAAGGTACTTAAAGAAGAGCTTGAAACAGCGTTAGCTCGTGAAAAGGAACTTGAAACAAAACTTAGAGAACAACATGATAAATATAGTGATCTTGAATCTAAAATGAAAGATGATTCAATGATGGCTAAGATTAGAGATGCTGAACACGCTCAACAAGTCGCTGAACTCACTCAAAAGATTTCTGTTCTTGAACTTAAGGTATGCTATTTTTCTTATATTAAAAAATAATTTATTCTGTATAAATTATTGAATCAATATATTATTTATTAATCATTGTAGAATGAAGAAATGCACGCAGAAGGTGAGTTGCGAAATAATATGGACGACAGTGAAAGAGTACGTGATTTACAAGATAAAGTTGCCGAATTAAAAGCTGAAGTAAGTGTCGAGAAGGTACTTATAAAAACGTTCATTCGATTCGCGATTTGAAAATACCCAATTATAAATCTGCAGCATTGCAGTAAGAGGTAGCAAATTATAAAAAAAGAGAGAAAGAGTAAGAAAAAATATTACAAGTATACTAACAAGTGGGAACACGAAATTAAAATTTATGTATATTTTTGTACAATTTATTTGTTCAATACTTCTTACTTCGATGTTAAAAGGAAAGTTCATTGCTTACCATCATTTTTATAACAGCTTAACATTGCACTGTAAAATATCTCCACAGCTTCATTTTATATATCAGTAATTTAAATAACCAAGTTAACGGATAATTTCAACAAAAAAATTTAGAAATAAATTAACATTCACAGAGCGATGGTTCGAGGTATCTTTTTAGGATTAAGGCAAATTTAAAACATGCTTATTTCGCTTCTGTGCATAAAGTAAGAATTCTTCGATTCATTATTACGACATCCGTGCTTCGCTTATTTTAATTACGTTCACATGCATCGGTGGAAGCAAAATTTTGTAATTAACACTTTTTTTTTTAACACAAATGAATATTATACACATTTTTGTTTATTTTTTTTATCCATTTTATTATTGGTTAAGCTTTCTTAGTTCTTTGAAAATTAGTGTAAATGACAATTTTGATCAGAGTTTCATTATTTTGGTTATTTCTCTGATCTTCTATAAGTGTTCACTTTTTTGTCCATTTATTTTCAGAAATACTTTAGTAAAATCAAAATTGCACACATCATGATTTGGATTATCACGTGTTCGTAAGTTGAATAAAAAAAAAGATTTTAACTCGCAAACCTTGTGAGAAATAATAATACGAAGAAAACAATATTTGGATCGTACAAAAAGTTGAATGATTTTAAGAGGTAAACAAACAAATTTATTATCCAAGTTTGGAAATAAATTTTTTTATAGTATATTATTCACAATGTTTGATTTAGATTTTACAAAAATGCAGTGCAAAATACGTTTGTAGGAGATAATAAACTTGATAAATTCTTATTATATTAGATGAGAAGCAATAATTTGACTCATAATTATTAAGTTGAAAAAAATCTTGCTTTAAGATTTTGGTGTACAGGAAATATTTAAGATAATTGACTCTTTGGGTACTAAACTGGCTTATGGTGATTTAAATTCTTTTCACTTTAGCAAATTCATTTTTTATTATGATCATAAAATTTACATGCTTATTTCATTTTTTCATTTATTCAAGTATTTTTGTATTTTAAAATTAATTTTAAAATATAAAAATTCCTTCATTTTAATTTAAAATTGAAAGAAATTTTTCTTTTTTGTTAAAGATCATATTCCATATTAAATGTTATTATTCATTAAAAAAAGAATTGTTTAAAAAATCAAATAAATAATATCAAGATTCATAAATGTAAATATAAAAAAAAAATGATTCCTGTTAAAGTGAAGCTTAAAAAGAACACGCCTTTTAACTTAAAACAACTAACTCACTATTTTCTGTTGTGTTTTGTCGCATTAGTGTCCCACACCAATCACCAGTCCGGACATAGAACTGTTGACCTGGCCGCTCGAGTAAGTTATTAAATAAAAAAAAAATTACGTGTCGGCAATTTATCAATAATCCCTTATATTACAATATATAGAATTTTTTTGCTTTGATTGTGATAATTCGAATAATTATAGATAAAGTTTTCTTTAGTCGTATACCTTTATCATTGAAAAAATCATACGTTGTAACTTATAGTATAGAATTGTTAAAAAAAAGTATATAATTTAAACAAGTGAAAAAATTTTTGGAAATTGTAATTTTTTAATATTATAAAGTACTGTAAAAATATTGTATTTAAATTTTATATTTTCTAGTTTAAAGTTTCTTGTGTAAAATTAAAGTTTAGTTTTAGTTTAAACTTTATGTAAAAGTTATGTGAATTTGTTTTTTTTTAAGCTAAATGTATAAATTACCTCTATTTAAATAAGAAAGAGGAATATTTAATAGTAGCAATTTATTTTTATAATAGATCTAACAAAATTGATGCTTAATACTTACTTTCAGACCATTGGGCGAACCTGAAAGTAAGTAAGAAAAGGCCCGTGATAAAAAAAATAGCAAAACATCAATAATAGATTCCAGACACGATCTATGACTGGTATTATGTAAATACGTATGTGTGTTGTATTTTTTTGTGTGTGAAATATTTAGCATTAACTAATTTTCTGTATTACTCACTGTCATTTCACTATAATATTAACTTTTTCTCACTTTTCATTTTCATATATCGCATGAACATATATGCTTTATCACATTTTTTTTAAGTTTGCACATTATTTTATTATTTTTATGCATCAATTTCTATATACATTATAATTAACTATATATAATAAATTTAATACGTAGACATAGCTGCTTATAGCGTTACAAGAAATATTAAATAATCTAGTTAATATTGTTGCTAAAATTAGATGAAATATTTTAAAGATTTTAGTCTAGATTTATAAATTTTTAATAACATTTTTTATACTTTACAAATAAACGTTTGTATTTATTGTATTTTTATAAATGCGTGGATAAATTAATATTTTTTTAGAATTAGATATTAGTAAATAAAAGATTAATATTTAAAAAAAAATATTTATTGTTGTATTACAGTAGCTAATAATTAATAAGTAATAATGACAAAAAATAACTATTTTTCTTTAATTTTAATATTTAATTAAAATGGAAATATTTTGATAAAATAAAAATATTAAAATCTTTTACAAATAAATAAAAATTCTTACTAAAAAACAACTTAAAATAATGATCAAGTAATAAATAATTGTTTTTTTTTATTTATTTAACGTCGCTGTATTTATGCTATCATTGGTGTGTTAATTAGCGACGGAGATCGTCGGTGTATTTGTGAACAAAGCACATGTGACACGTACAGTGGTGCTTGTATCAATCAACCGCCGAGAGCGGGATTTGAACTCGGGACCTCGAGATTAAGAATCCAACGCTCTACCGAGTGAGCCACTGACGATCTCCTTGGAAGACCTTATTTGATGTAAAATAAGTGTTTATTGGAATTGATGAAATTAATGGTTTTGTAAATAAATATTAACATTAATTTACTGAATGTGAATGCATCATCTTTTAATTCACAAACTTATTCACCTTATTTTTAATAATTCTAAATCAAAAAAGGTCAATTAACTTTTTTGTTTTTTTAAGATAAAGTTTTGATTTTATGAGTATTTGTATTGAAATAATAATTGTATACGATTTTTGTAGATAAATATAGTAATGTAAACATTAAATACTAATAAAATCTAAAACTATTATATTTAAGGTGGTGTAAAAGTAGAAGTTTATTCAACGAGCATTTTATTATATTAGAGAATGAAAGAAATTTAAAGCACATTTATAAAATCCACATCGCAGATTCTTTTTTATTTAATACTTCTTATAATAAACGATTTTTCAATTTTTATGTAGAATTTTTTTTTACTTAAAAAATTTAAAAGTAGCTCAAGTGAATGACCCTGTAGTGATTCTTAATAATTTATCAATGAAAAATGCTACTATTTACAAACTCAAATTGATCTTCACTTTAAATTAAGTGCAAGTATAAATCCTTTATCATTATTTAAAATTTTTATTAGACTCTTAAAAAATTAACTTGCTTGTAACACAGCAAATTTAGTGCATGTATTAAAAATAAAAAATAAAATTACCTAAACGTGCTCGATCAATAAATTCCTAAACTTTAGCATCCCTTAACTAAAATAGCATAAAAATTATGTGACTGATGAATAATAATTAATTTCTTAATAATTTAGGTGTTGAGGCTGGAAAGTTGGAAAGAACGTTGGACGGGCAGCAAAGGTACAGCAGTTCGTAGTTGTAGTATTGATACTGACAATGAAATTGATGAGCGTAATAACGAGGATCTCAAGATCAATTTACAAGATCACGTTGGCGATACTAGCAACGAGGACACTACAAATAAAGATAATTCGAAAAATTCGTAAAAATTATTACCAGCGATTAAATCGTTCCATATCTTTGCGTTATTGTTGTATAGGAATTGACAAAAATAATATTTTGGGAGAGAGAGAGAGAGGGCGAAAACTTTTTTTTTTAATTTCATTGATGTTTGTTGATTGACTTTGAAGATTAATTGTGCGATATGTGGAAGTAATGATATTTTTTTAAATGTTTGATGTTTGTTTTGATAATAGATGACGTATTTATGACTTTTTTTTTAACTTTGTATTGTGAATAGTAAAATTAAATTTTTTATTTTATCTTTTTCAAAACGGAATAGCGTATGTATTGATTTTTTAAATATAAATGAAAACAATAATGTTAAATACAAGCCGCAATGAAGGTAAAACGCATATTTCGAACAATTTTAATAGGATATTTATAAACTGCATTTAGTTGTTTCCAATGTGATATTAAAATATTAATTACCTATTAAATTTATAAATATCTATCTATCTATCTATCTATTTAAAACCTTTTTAATGGTAATATATTAACAAAATAAAGCATTTATTTTGTTAAAAACTAAACTAAACGAAACGGAATAAACGAAATAGAATGAAAGTAAAAGAAAAGAAAACTAATTTTCATACACCAACTTCAGAACTGTATTTTTAAATAATTAAAAATCATTGAATAAAGGGTATCGATATGATGCATGTGATAAAAAGAAAATAATTAACAAATTTTTATATCATCTTTCACTTATCATCAAGATTCAAGCTTTCGCGTATTAAACTATTAAATCACAAAAAAAATATATTACCATTTGATATTAAAGTCGCAATGTACAGAACGATTTAATCGCAGTGAAATAATGGAAAAATAAAAATAACGAAAATATGAGTTATTTAGGCAGCTAAAAAATTCTAATTACCATGCGATAAAATACTCTGTCGTCGTACGAATAATTAAAAAAATAATGGAACGTGAGGCTGAAAAATAAAGATGATTCTCTGAGCGATAGCGTGAAGAAAGTGGTTATACTTCTTCATTCCAATAATATTGTATATCGAAGTCGCGCGCGCATTTTTTCATAAAAATAGAGAAAAAAAAATATATATATATATAATAGGAAGTGTAGTTTGGAATGATTAGTAGATCTGTTAAAAAAAAGAAAAATTGTGTACATCACAAGTTCTTGTTTGAAATTTTACAAGAACGTGCACGAATTTGATGTAAACGGATATTTTAGTCGCTTTATAGATTTTATAGACACTGAATTAAAATTAAAATATTGAATGAAATTTAATTATTTTTTATTTTAATTGACAGTTTTGGATTTTTATTGTATATTAGGGTGATTGATTTTCTGTATTTTTTGTGTGTTCATTCATTTTCTGTATTTTTTGTGTGATGATATGTTTTTTATCTCTATAGATTTTCGGTCCCTTTTATAAATTTTATCAGTTCTTTATTTATAATAATTTAAAATACATACAGTAAACTTAAAATATTAAAAGCAGAAATCGAATAGCGATCCTTGGACTTGCAAATCTCGCGTCTTGGCTACTTGAGCCTCTGAACTCTACATATGTATTTAAAAATTGAATTCTATTGTATATGTGATGAATAGATATAATCTATTCGAAGATTTTTATTCAAAAAGAGATAATATATAATTTTTAGAAAGAGAAATTTTCAGTGTTTTTTAAAAATCTATTTAGCGATTGTAGAGTCGTACTAGTAAAACCTGAGAATTTTTTTAAAACATACAATATGAAGCAATTTAGGTACTGTGCGAAGATAAAATAAAAAAAAACGTCAATTGTATTGAAATAAATGAAAAAAAATTGTCACATTATTTATTTCCTTTATCGAATATCTACTTTACTTTCTTGCACAATAGAGGAATGATAAAGATGCTTAGATTTTAGGTAAACTATATATTTCATTTTGAAAAGCGAATTTTTTACATCAGTATTTTTCAAAGTTGATGGTGAGAGTAAATAATTAGAGAAGAAAAGTATTTGTAAAACGAATTGAGATTAAATTTTGGATTTTATTTTCGACGATTCAAATGTAATACTTAGAAAAAAAGAAACAGTATAAATTTCATATACCCAATAATAATGTAATAATCAAGTTTAATGGATAACATTTTTCTCAAGTATTTTGAAATAATGAATTTTTTATAGGTCCTAAACCAGATCACATAAGATCTAATGAATAATGTGATAAGCGACTTAAATAAAAAGTTTTAGACTCTTAATACGACATTGATACGAGAATTGAAAGAATAATTAAAAAATAATAATAATACGACTACTCTTATAGTGAATCACATTCAATGTAGACTTAATTATATACCTTAGATCGTTAAGTTATCAAAACAACGGCCAATAATGCTTATGAACTCTTATTTAACAAGATGAGAAAGAAAAAGAAATAAATAGATTTTATGTTTATTTATAATTTATAAATATATTTTATTATCGTTATTCACATATGAATGAAAAAGCAATTAAAACAATTTTTTTTAATTACCTCGTGCTATTTTTAACGTTTAAGAAAAAAAGAAATAAGAAAAGTAAACATATTATACATAACGACAATCGCTGTGACAATTTTTTTTCGAGCGATTTAAAAATATAATTTTAATCTATACGGTTATATGTATTTAAAAAAAAAAGAAAAAGAAAAAAAATTGAAAAAAAAAAACATTTATTTTATCGAGAAAAAGATTTAAAAATAATTTATAAAGAAAGGATTTATTTATTGAAAAGATCTATAATTTTAGTTCCTTGATAGAAAATGATATGCATTTTTTTGAGCAATAGATGAAAGAATAATAAAAAATTGTGTAATCTCAAAGTGAAAGTAGACGAATCTATGTTATCTGCGCATTCGCTATTATTATATACATAATATATTAATAGAATTTGTAATAAACTGCCCCGGTATAAAGAAAAAAAATAAGCCGTGTCTTATCTCATTCCTTTGGTAGAATGCAGGTTGCGTGTATTTTTTGTTTGTAGTTTTTTTTACATCGGTGGTTTGAACATATCACGCGCACCGCTTTCAAACATTTCTTCCGATGAATATATGTGTTTCATCATTAATAATCTGCTACCATCGTTTGATTTATTTTTCCTAATGATTTTGTCACCGTAAGCATGTGAAAAAGGCAAAGTTGGCATTTGTGTATTGTAAATTTCTATTGCCGTCCAAAATTTAATTTTAAGTACGATTGTTTAAAAAGTATTAATTTTTCTGTTTTTTTAATTGATTATATGCAATTGCATTTTTAAGTGTACCATCAAGTGTCATTTAAATAAAATATATGTTTTAAAAATATTTTATTTTAAAACTATGTGTTTTAATTTTATATACACTTGCGTCAAAATTTTATTTTATAAAATGCATTTTTGTCTTTTATAAAGACAATTTGATAATGTTTAAAAAAAATTTTTTTAAATTAAACTGACTTTGCTTTTTACAACTCCATAGTATTGTAATTTTAAGGCAAGAATTGATAAACAAACAAAGCGAGCGTATTAAATTGGTGACAATTTTCTAGATGTCTTAAAAATAGCTGTAACACATTATTAGCGCTGTCATTGTACTACTCTTTGTAAGTATAGATTAGCAAATTATTGTCGGAGATGAATTAATATCGATATACATTTGTAATAAATCACATCGTTGAATATACAATTAAATAATTTTAGCTGAATTTATAAAATAATCAAATTTGAAATAAACATTTGTTTTCTTTATTTCTGTAATCAATTGTACATTTTTGAGGAATCAAAATAATCGAATAAGTCAAAATAGTGAAAATTCAGTTCATTCTATATTTTAGACATTCAAAGATACTTTTTTTCAGACATAAGTGATAAAACAATTAAAATGCGTAATATGCATATATTTATTCATTTTATTTTTTAATTCATCCATAATTTCAAACATGAAAACATAAATATTTCTCAGTGGCAAAATTATGACTTATCTAGTTTTTCTTATAAACTGCAAATTTACGAAAAATTATAATAATGGTTTGCGCATAGGTTTCGTAAACTTTTATTTTATTTAAAATGTGTTTTAAAGCGATTATGCGAGGGTACATATGCATTGTTGTTTTATTTATTCGAGGAATTTTTATCTACTAAGCGAAAAAAATGAATTGTCATTTTATGATACAATTGTCAATGAAAAATGCGATATGAAATGAAGTTCTTATGATTTTTTTTTCTTTATCCAACTTACCTTGCTTTTAAATTGATTTGGACAAAGCAAAATTTATTTATTTAAAACAACTTATTTTTATTTTCACGTAAATTTTATAATATAATTTACCTTTTTATAAAATTGTTTAACATAATATTAAATTTTTTTCAACATTTTTTTTAGCTCATTATAAAAATTGATTAAATAATACATTTTCGAATGTTGTTTACTAATGTTAAACATTATCTAAAAATCTTGAACTGGAGTGCGTTAGCGTATTTAGTAATGACTGATGAGTGGATAGCAAGAGTATATAACATTTTTTAAATATGATTCATTCTTAAAATTTATTATTTTAAAACTTGTTAAATTTCAGTAATTATTCACATCCGGTACAGGAAATTATATAATTCTTAATATTAATATTAATATAGTACCAAAAGAATATGTTTTTCAAAATGCAGTTTAAGCATATTAAAAAATGATAATCTCATTATACATTCAAGTTTTGTTTTTTTATTTATTTATTTAATTTTAAATGTTAGAATATTTTTTTTTAATTATCCATTTTATATAATATTTGACAAGTAAAAATCACATATTTCGTATTCATAAAAAAAATATAACAAACCAACTATTAAACGATAAAATCGATTTAAGCTACGTGTCTCTGTGTCTCTATGGCTTTTTCTTTCCACTCGAATGCATAAAGCGTTACTAAATGCACTCGCTAATTGGGTTTTGTTGTTTGCTAACCGAGGGAAGAAAAATGTACAGCATTGACAATATTTTTCACTTTTTCTTTCATTTTACAGTAACATACATAATAGTAAAATTAAAAAAAAAGTTTTTAGTTGATTCTGAAACAAACATTTTTGTTAAAATCTTATGGATAATGATACTAGATTAAAATTTTTGTTTTGAATTCAAAAAAGTTCTCATTAGTCTTAAAGTAGTTTAGCTTAAAAATTTTCTTAAATATTTTTTATAAATTATCTTTTGACGTTTCTCCTAATTTCTTAATAGCATTTTTTTCAAGATATTTATCAAATAAAAATTTTATTATATTAAAAAAGAATCCAATGACTTTATACAGCAGCGTATGAAACGTTTCATTTCGTCGCAAGTATTTTAATCTTCAGGAAACATTTTTGTATCAACCGCAAGAGAGAGAGAGAGAGTGAAAAAAAAGGGGGAAAGAAAGTATACAGAAAAGAAAGATTTTTCAAGTGCTTCACTTTTAAAGCACATTCTATCCAATAGCTTATGTGCGTAAATACTTTAGTTCGATGGCCTTGTAGATTTATACATGAAAGAAAAGAAAAATGTTTAATATCATTAGAAGTTTACGTTTGTAAATCAGTAAAAATCAAGTAATTTAGTAATTTATCTCCATTCTTTTGGTTTATTTAAAGTCTTTAATATAAATGTTTTTAAAATATTTGTTAATGTTTTGTTTGTAAATTTGCAAGAAGATCAAACTTATGAAATTTGATTTTTTCCTAATTTGGAATATAATACTTTATTTCTAAAACAATAGAAACCGCGAACTTTAGAGTTTATTTTAATGAATCTTTATGTCTTAGATAGGGTTGATTAGCCGGTACTTATTGGATGTCAGTTTAATTTTTGAAGATTCGAGTTTCTTAAGTATATGATCAAACTTCTGTTTGGAGATTAATTATGTATTCAAAAATATTACTATAATGCATTTACAGTCACTGCAATACTATTAATTCAACAAAACTTTAAAAATCGTCCATCTACGTATCTTCTGTGTTTTTATTTACAGCTTCGTTGATTCTCTTTACTTATACTATTTAATCTTTGTTTTTTGAATATTTAAATTTAATGTAGATATACCTTATCATGCATAAAATCAATATTAATAGGGTAAATATCTAAAAAATTGAAGCTTATTAAGATAAACTTTGAAACATGTGTTACGCTATTTTGGCTATAAATACACATACATTACAAGAAAATTGAATTCTGAGTTTTACAGGGTCATTGTTCTCTTTGTCTGTGTAGAAATGCAATCAATAATGCATTATTTAATATAGAATCTTTATTAAAAATTTTTTCACTATTTTTTTCTAGCAAATATATTTCTAAAGAACAGCTTTTTTTAAATTTCACTTTATTTATTTCTAAAAGCTTTTTTTCCTTTTTTCAAATTACAAGCAGCGAGTTGTCTTGTTTCATTTTCTTTTATGTTTATTACTTTCAGCAAAGCAATAAGAAAAGAAAATATGCAATTTAATATAAGACCTTGGTGTACTTAAAAAAAAACGAAAAATAATAATAATACTTTGTTCTCAAGGGTCGAATATTTCGCTTAATTGTGACAAAGCAAGATGTGCAAAAGAACAAGCGTAAAATGGAATTATTATTTGAATTAAAAATGATTTTATTTTTAGTAGTTTTTTATCCGTTGACAAGTAGATTAGCTTTGAACACAATTTACAAATCGTGCGATGAAAAAGCTCATTTTTCTTATTAGCAATTTTGCTCAACACTAGAAAACGGATTTTAAGAAATTGTTTTATAGATGATGAGGTAAGGTAAAATTTACTTTGATAAATATAAAAATCCTTTAACAAAAATTTAA
The DNA here is from genome assembly GCA_017163975.1 of Anastatus disparis. NCBI lineage: Eukaryota > Metazoa > Arthropoda > Insecta > Hymenoptera > Eupelmidae > Anastatus > Anastatus disparis. Next base: position 549,674 of record JAFFSR010000218.1, on the reverse strand, counting down.
TCAGAAACTACCAAAAACCCGTTAAAAGTTACCAAGCTAATTTTTAGTAAACTTTCTATTACAGTTGCATTTGCAGTACATTTAAAATGAATTTACAATCTTTGAAAAATTTGCTTATATCAAATTCATAATTAAACATTCTAGAAAAAATAAAATCAAGCAAAATATAAAAAACTGCTTTCTAAAAAAAATCCAACGTAACTTTATCCACGCGCATCCTGAAACAAAGGATATCATCATCGCCTAGAAAATAAAAATAAGAGAAAAGGATGAGTTAAATCTATTCTACACTTTACACGCGCACATATATCTATATACATTAGAAAAGTTGTGCAGTTAAATTGCTATACAGCCTTCGAAAGCTTGGGTGCCTCGTGGGCTTTTAAATTAAATATGCGCTTACCGTTCGCCGGAAATCGATAAGGCCAAAACGGCTTTGAAGAGAGAGAGAGAGAGAAAGAGAGAATTGTTGTAACGGGTATATCTTTCTATGTGCGGATATATATATAACTAAACTATTTGATGTACGTCTATCTCTTTTATTCATTATAATTGTATAAAGTCTAGAGAGTATTGGATCAGAATTGATAATTCATTTATTGTTCTGATTTTGGATTGTTTGGTATAAGAATAGTTTGAATTCTTTTTCCCTTTTGTTTTAAGTTGGGTTTCATTGTTATAGAGAGGATGGTGTGAGTTTATTTTTTAAATCAATTTAAAATTTTGGTATGGTTTTCACAGAAATTTGTTAGATTGGACAAACGATCCTTGCGAATTTTATTTTTTATTGCAGAAGTATGAAAATTATATTTTGAGATAGAGGAAGGAAGTTTTAAAGATTAAAATATTCAAAGCCTGCGGGAGGGTAAATAATTAAACTTTTTTATTATTATAATTATAAATAAAAGACTCAGGTAAAATGTAGAATATACAAAAAATTCAAAACTTCTAGATTTTTTAAAAATTTATTTTGAGTTATTTAATTATAGTTCTAAATACATGATATGATTAAAAAAATTACTATTACAAAGTATGAATACATTCTATAGTAAACGCCAAATAGAAATACAATATTTTAAATTGAAATCTCAATATTATTTATTTTAAATTTAATATTTATAAAACTGATAATAATATTTTTATTTCTCATAACAATATTTATTAAATTAAATTAAAAAAATATTTAATAATTTTTGCAATTGTTTATGAGAATAATGCACGCACTCAACAAACTCTTGAACTTTCATTAATTTACAATTCAATTAAAAAATATTACTTAGTTCTATATGAAAGTATTGCTCTTTAATTTAATAAAAATTGAAATATTTTGATAAAATAAAAATTGTGAAATAAAAATTTTTATTAAATAAAAAAAAAAACACTCCCACATTATCATGATAAACTAATTTTTTTATTTTTTGTTTATTTAACGTCGCTGTATTTATGCTATCATTGGTGTGCTAATTAGCGACGGAGATCCTCAGTATGTTTGTGAACAAAGCACGTGTAACACGTACAGTGGTGCTTAATCAGTCAGCCGCCGAGAGCGGGATTCGAACTCGGGACCTCGAGATTACGAATCCAGTGCTCTACCAACCAAGCCACTGAGACCTCTGATCTCATAATTTAAAAAAAAAAAACATATTTTCGAAAGCTACATATCCCAAGTATGCAGTTGTTTACAGAAGAGAGAGAAAAAAAATTCAAAATATACAAAAGATGCTAGAGACCAGATGCCAGCGTTAAAAAAAAAAGAGAAGAGAAAAAAAACTAAAAGAGAAATATATCCTTAGAATAATAATGTCTGAAACTGTTGCTTTTATTTTCCAGATTTAGGTGTTGAGAATGCCTTTTTAAAGTGTTTTCTAAGATGTTTACAGACCTTTAAAATTTACCTTATTCCAGATGTTAACTATTCGATGCATAGATATATGCATGTTGCTTTTAATGCATTTCATCGAGAAAATTCCATGAAAGATTCTATTATTATATGTTACTTTTAATTTGATTATCAGATTCTTGTTTAATTAAAAAAAATAGTTTAGTTTTTAATGTTAAGTTATTAGAGATCTTAATAAATCGTTTAAAAATGGTCTAATTTGTATTTGAAGAAAAAATCTAATTGACATTAATTAAAATGTCATTTAAAATATGTTATGAATTTGTAGGTTGAAAATATAAAACGAAATGTTTTTTTAATTGTTTGTGGTAGTTAAAAATATTGTAAATTAAAATAGCAGCTGAGCTAGAAACTTTATCGATGTCAAACTTTTCTTAATTTTAATTTAAGTACGCAAAGAAAAAATATCAGAAAATTGAGAAACATGATTAACAATGATGAACTAAATTAAATCTAAAAAAAAACTTTTTTCATAAAATATAATGTTCTTTTCAAACAAAAATCATTTGGTAGTATAAATTTTTTTATATTTTTATTTTATATCAATTTTACCGAAAAGCACGATATAAATTTTCTAAACGCAATACGTTTCGTTTTCTATTACCTCAAAATACGTTTCCATAATATTATTTCGAAAACTTTTTATTCTCACCGCCATAATATTTTCTCTGCGAGAAAAGTAAAAAAATTTTTTGAATAAAATACAAACTTTGAGGATGAAATAATAAAAATTGATCGGTGTTCTTTTATTCTTTCGTTCTTCAATATTTTACTGCTCGGAATGTATTATTTTCAAAATTTTTGAATTCTTTGTTTAGAAAAAACTTTCATTATAAAAATATTTTAAATATAACTTAATTATATCATTTTTTTTTAATAATAAAAATTCTTTATAATGAATTTATAAATAATTTATCAACATAAAAGAAACAAATCAATAATATTTCAATTAATGTTTGCCAAAGAATTACATCTGTCAATTTACAATCTGAAATTGAATTCATCAGTTTCGAGAGAATAATGCGAAAGCTTCATTGTTAATCCTAAAATGACGGCTATGAAATATAAAAGTTAATCCTTGACTCGACTCTGGATAAAAGATCTGAAAAAAAATTCGTAAATTTGTTTTCAGAAATTTTTGTTCGATTTATGAGATAATTGATAAATTTTAATGTTATTGAAAATTATTTTAAGCTGCGCTCCGTTTAAATTAATCAATTGATTCAAACAAAAGTACAAAATGATTAAATTATTGACTTTATCAATTTGTAACTTTTTAATTTAATATACAGTGTATAAAAATTATTTTGATAAAAAAAGTCATCAAAACGCATTTAAAAGAATAAAATTAATTGAATTAACCAAAACAAAAAGGTCAATTTTCAAGAAAATCCTATTACAATGCATGAAAAAAAAAATCATAAATTTCACAGCTCAGCTACCTTGCAGTCCAAAAGTCCTTTAAATTGAATACTGTACACGTTAACCATAAGCATTCCATATGATATACGACATTCCATAATAAAAGAGGTAATACATGTCATTAAAGAATATAATATAATAAAAACACACAATGAAAAGAAAATAAAGAAAAATTAAAAAAAAAAAAAAACGAACGTTTCCATGATCTATGCCGTATAGAACAAAGTAATAAGTTGCATATATATGTATAGAAAAAGAAGAAAAAAAAAGCTGAGTCATATTATAACAGAAGCTCTTCTTTTTTAATATGGTTACATACACCATGAGAGTAATGTACATATAAAAGGGCTTTAACTCTAGTACGAAAAGAAATTGATCCCACGATGGTTATGTACATATATACATGCATACATATACTCGTTCACTTATTCTTTTCTTTCTTTTTTTGTCTTTTCAAATGCCGGTGATGGAGAAAGAAAGGGACGAGCTGTATAGTACAGCTTAATTTTTTTCAATTGCTCGTGTATATGTATATAAGGTTATATATGTGGGTGGAGCTTTAAAAAAGAAGAAAAATTGACGGTGTTTCTTTTTTGACTTACTTAATGTATGTGTATAAAAAGTATGTATGAACGTACTGTAAGTTTGGTGAAATTTTTCGATTTTTACTTTAAATTTTTATGAAGATATTAGTATTAGAGAACTGAAAAATTTTTTATTTCAAAATCAGTATTTTTTAAGTACTTTATAGTGACAATATTATTCAATTATTATTAATTAGACTAAATGCAGAGCTTTGATTGTATATAAGAAAATAATATTTAAAAATACTATATCGTTAATTTTGTTTATATATTTTGCAAAAGGAATTCAAATATTTATTTATCCATTTATCCATCAAATATATGGACATTACATATCCTTTTATCAATTTATAAGTATAGAAAAAATGTGGTCGTCAGTGGCTCACTTGGTAGCGTGATGGATTCGTAATCTCGAGGACCCGAGTTCGAATCCCGCTCTCGGCCAATTTATATAAGCACCACTGTATATGATGCATGTGCTTTGTTCACAAACACACTGATTATCACCGTCGCTAATTAGCATCGAAATGATAGCTGAAATACAGCGACGTTAAATAAAATAAAATATGTGCTAGTGTTTTGAAATTTATTCTTTATATATTTTTTGGAAAAAAATTAATCATTTTGGCTTTGATTTGGTAATAAGTTTAAGACTCATCGTTGAAAAAAAATGATAAATGTTTAAGAAAAAAAACGAAAATTATATGAAAATTTATTATTTATATATTAACACGTTTGTTTACTTGTTAAAAGTTTAATAAAAAATTAGTTATGACGAGCTTTATACCAATTTTCTGATCAATACGCCAAGATTAATTTTTATATTTATCTAGAAATCACTCGAATCTTTATCAAGAATGACTTTAAGCACCACTCGATGCTTAAATATGAGAGTCTTTAGTTATATCGTTATCATCATAACGTTTCCTGAAAAACGGAAATCGGTGCATATTCATTAACTAAATTTTCATTATATTAACGAACAATAAAAGTTTATTAACAAAATGTTTATTAAACAAATTTTTTGTGTAGTATTAACGAAGAAGATTTAATTCTAAACAATTATCAAATTATATTTCTCAACCATAAATTATAAATAATTTTCAAATTCTGCAAGGTAGGAATTAATAAAAATCTATGTTACAGTAAAAAGAAGTGAAAAGAAATTTCCAATTTATTTATTTTTTTTTTAAAGTGGATGTTTACAGCATGTGTTATCTTTAATTCGTCTAACTAAGCATACACTAAATCAGTACAGAGAAATGTTAACTCCTCGGTTACGGAAAAGCCAAGATATATTTTAAATCTATTGCTTACGTGCTCTTTCACATGTATCACATGTACTCACAGACGGAGAAAAATGATAAGTTTTTTTTATTTCATTGAATCAAAAAATAAATACATTTGCGACATTCCAATCATATTTTGTTAAATTATCTCGCGATTATATTTTGGTGAATTAAATAAAAAAGAATCTCATTTTAAACAACTATTAATTTTAAGTGTTTATTAGTCCGATAGCAAAGAAATTTGTGTATATGCATGTAATATAGCACGCAAACTTTTTTATATTTTAATGTTTCGCAGTTTTTATATTATGATTCTATAGAGATTTAAATCAAAATAATAATAATAATAAGATTTGTATTTTATGTAACGTTGTCCAGACGTTAGGTGAATAGAAAAGAATTCAACATAACTCAGCAGATAATCCAGCGATTTTTACTTAATTTACAGTTATACCATTCAGAGATTTTTTTGATTCATATATGAATTTAGTAAAAAAAACCATTGGCAGATCCATACAGACGTGAAAAAAAGTAATGAAACTGGTGTACAATCTAAAGAAAAAATGGGATTCAAATTCCGGCTTCTTTAAAATCTTAATATGTGTATTTGTATATAAATAATTTTGAATAATTACATATCAACGATTCTCTATAATTGATTATTAGACTCTAATTTTTGTTTGAAGTTTACATTAATTTTTATAACATGAAATTTAATGTTAATTCGTATAAAAATTAATTTATTGTACCATAATTTTACTGTAGAATTACATGGAATTTAATGCACGAATGATAAAAAAATTAATACATCATGATTTGAGTTTGATGCACTGCAATGCAATTTGAGTCTTATGAATTTACTTAGAGCTTTTTCAACAGCGTAATTACAAATGTTAATTGGTTATCTAAAAAAAGTAAATATTTGAATTATGTTTTTTAAATCCATTTATTATACTTTATTGGATTTTTAAATTGAAAAAAATCACGTTTAATATTGTCACTAGATTTTATTAATATATATTAATTTAGATAGTAAAACAACAAAAATAATATCCTAGATTATGCGAGTGTCAAAAAAAATAAAGACGATTATTAGTTAGTAAATCACACGACGAAAATTCAATTTTTCGTCACTTACAACCCTACAATTCTTTCCCAGACTTCGTTACAATATTATGAAAATTGATACATTTTTTTTTTCTGAAAACTCATTTTTCCCGCAAACCTTTTCATTCATCTAGCAATTAACTAACCCTCATAATGCGTAAACCCTTATATATAAATACATGGACACATAAGGCGCGTGAGGAGTGTCCATTATGTATATATATGTGCGGGTGAAAAAATCGAGGCCAAAAGAAAGTGAGATAAAGGGAAAAAAAAGAGAGAGAGAGAGAGAAAGCTTATGTAGTAGTGTAGTTAATTAAACGGCCCCTACGGCGCCCTTTGATATAAAAATTCAAGTATAGAGGGAAAAAATAGCCTTTTCGAGTGTATTAAGCACTAGCGTATATCTAGAAAATTACCAAAAAGCACGATTTTGTCTTATTTTCGTATCATGTACCTGAAGATTTGGTTTTTCTTTTTTGTTCGATTTATTTTTCCAATAGTAAATGTTGTAATTTCTCTGTGATTTTGATTGTTGAATGTAAAAAAAGGCTGACGCGCTGAACAATAATTTTAAAAAAATAATTTACTTGAGTAAAAAGCTCTATATAGAATGTAATATGATTATGTTTAAGTGAAAATTGACACTTTTTATTTAAAAATTTATAACTAGTTATCCAAACTTAAATTATTGTATAAGCTTTTAATTAATTTTTAAAAACTTCGTTAACTTTTATGAATTACAGAGCGCACGAAAAATCTTATTCTTTTCTTTTAACCACAATTTTAAATTAGATTTTTGTGAAAAACTCGAAAGTTAAGAATTCAACTTGATATAGTTTAGATAATCTTGTTAATGGTATAAAGAAGTATTCAGATCACATGAGCTATTAGTTTCTCATGAAACTAATGTGATTGAAATTTTATATTTTTTCTGATTATTTGTAATTATTTATTAAAAATAGAAGATCTTGTAACTTATTGAATCGATAAATATGGTCAATCTTAAAAATGACAAATAATAAAATATCGTATCCGATAGAATTTTTTAAACAAAATAAAGTAAAATTTATTCAAGATGCTTAATAATAATAAAATATTAAATTAAGATTAAAAATTTTAATTAATAAAATATAAAAACAACTATTTATTTGTAAATACATTATCCATCGTAAAAGTATATCAAAACGTTGAGGCCTTCAGTGGCTCAGTCGGTAGAGCGATGGACTCGCAACTCGAAGGCCCGAGTTCGAATCCCGCTCTTGGCCAATTTATACGAGCACCACTGTACTTTACAAGTGCTTGATTCACAAATCGTACTGAAAACCTCCGTCGCTAATTAGCATCGCAATGATAGCATAATATAGCGACGTTAAATAAAATAAAAAAAAAAAAAAATAATTCGCTGTTTATTCTTTCCATGTTATTATTCTTGCTTGTTTATGAACAAATGATAAGATATTTATTTTTATTCCAATAATTTCAACCTTTGATGTTAAAGCGATCATAAGGTTTTATATAATTTATTGTATATATCATATACTTTTTTTTTAATCACTAAACCACTTATGTTGCATTCTTGTTTTTTTAATGACCATAGGTCCTCAAATGAAAAAAAAATAGAAAAAAAATTGAAGTGAAATAAATATTTAATTTTATTTAATAATTTTAAAAACTTTTACAATGAGTAACCTTACAATACAATAAAATCTTTTATAAAATAAGAATTTATTAAAAATTTATTTTTATACATCCAATTAAGCCTTGAAGTACTTAAAATAGTTTAAATTTAACATGATCTACTTTCAAACCTTTTCATCATTGACATTTAAGAAAAGGCTATAAATTCACAGATTTATCATCTTTAATTTATAATAGAACCTCAGTTTGGTTTTCGAGACTCGAATTTCATTTGGATATTTCGAGCATTTTAGGTTTCATTTTTTTTTATTTTCATTTTACGACTTTTCAAGTGTTCTCGAGAAAAAAAATTAAGGATTACGATCCTCTCAATAGGAAAAAGAAAATAATCTGAAAGAAGATTGTATAAACGGAATGATTTGTAAGGATTTTAAAAGTTTTCTATTATTTGAAAAAAGATTCAATTATATAAATTAAATGTTTCAGGGAAATCAGGTAGAAAACTGTAGTTTTTAAAAAATTTTTTCATAATGTTGAAGTAAATATTATAATTTTCATTTGTTTTATGCACGTAAAATACCAAAAAATATTATATAATTAAAAAAAGATTAAAAAATAAATTTGAACAGAGCTATAATGACTATGCAAAGTAAATAACTTATTTATTACTTGAAGTAAGAGCTAGTTTACTACACGAGTTTAGAAAGGTATATCTCAACTTTTTTTACTGTACATAAAATTTATGTGCCATGTTGAAAAAGCGTAAATTTATAAATATTGTATAAGTAAACAACTATTGTACATTTTAATCTTAAAAAAAGGAATGGCAATGTTTCTTTTTCACATTTGTACGCTCGTTATTTTACAATCGAAAAATCAAATGTACATACGCAGTCATCGATTTAAAAAAAATTCTTTGCGTACATAGCTTTTATTAATCTTAATAACTGTCCAATATTCAAAAAGATTTGAAAGCTGGAATCGTTTTCTTTTTGCCATTTACCCTTGGCGACCCTTTGCGTGCGATATGCTTCTTTTTTTTCCTTTGCGCGTAGGTAGTTTGAAAAATTTATGGAGTTCGGAGGTGAGTTCTTGGTATCGGTGTCAACATTGATTTTTTTCTTGTCTTTTTTTGTGGTTTGCGTTAAAAATGCGAAATAAATAATTGGGCTTTTAAAGAGCTTTCTATTTTGATAAAAAGATTTGTGTTTGCGAAAATATAAATAATGATAGATTTTGTAAGTAAGAATATGTAAAAAATAATGTATTTTAAAAATTAATAATGTGAAAATTAATATGATTATTCTTTTTTTTTCTTTTTAATTATTGATGGATTTGATAGTAGATTTATTATTTAAAATTTTTATTTTATGTTTATAGTCTTTAATTTTGCTTTCAATTGATTTTAATGATATTCATTAGGTATTTTGCAAATAACAAATTTATTTCATGTTTATTGTAGAAAATATTTGATTTATATGAAACTGATACTAAATTCATGGTAATAATTGGCATATATTTAATTAACATTCATACATATAAGGTAAAATTTATACTTATTAAAAAAATTACTTGTTTCTTTCTTAATTTTTATATTTTGCTGCTTTTGCTGCTATTTTGCTATATAAACTCAAACATGTTCTATTCTGAAAATAAAAGGCAGTAGTTCAACTCAATATTTTATACTTTATATATAGCGAAAATTAAAGTAAATAATAACTAAATAATTTGAATTTTCTTTACTGACATCCTCAATTCGCAGTTAAAATTTAAATATTGTCACAACTATTTGCAAATTAGATTAAAAGGGACTTTAAAAGTTATCTCAACTTTACTCATTTCCCCAGTTAACGCTCAATTAATTTTCTACATAAGTTCAAGTGTACTTCGTGCTCTTAATGCCGTCGCCTCATACCGAAAAATTTTATAAGGCTTTTATTTCAAAAATACATTTATAACTGATATTAGCAATAATGAGAAAAAGGTATCATAATTTATGAAAAGATATTTAGAGAAAAATAAAAGTTAATTGCAATATTCGTGAAAATTACAGTTTTTCCAAAATTATGCATTAGAATCTGCCCTTAAAAAGTTACGAAACTACATTAAAGTATCGTAAATTTTATTGTGGCTTATGGTTTAATTTCGATTTTTATCTATACGTATAGTTGGTAGTTTAGAAAATATGTGAATCATTTAGGATTTCGATAAGATTATTTTTGAAATTCTTCCAGAATATTATGTATGTATATTTAGTCAAATATTACTTTCGGTTACTTTTTCAAATTGATGTTATTTATGATTATGATTCGGTAGAAATTATAATTGATAATATTTTGATAGATTTCACACAAAAATAGCAAAACTCTGAATTTTAATGTAATGAAATTTTGATAAACGTTTGCATTAATTAAAACGTTTCACCGTTTACACTCAAACATTATTTTTTCTTTTATTTTTAATTCCAACCTAACATAAATTTCAAATATTTTTTCGAATTTTCGTATTTTAATTACTCACAAAGGTTCTTAAAAAAATGTATTTTCAAAAAACATTTTATTGTTTTTAGTATACATGGAAAAAAAGGCGAAAGAAGAAAAAAAAGAAGATTAAAAATCCTAGAATCATTATACAGACATTACACGACAACGTAATATGATTCAGCTTGAAAAAATGTCGTATATAAAAAGAGTCCGCAAGCTTTGGTAAGTACACGATTAAATGAACGCTTATATATACTCGTGAAAGAAACATGCACATGTATACATAAGCACCCTAACATTAAACATTCTTGTATTATATATACACGTATATATAGATATCCGCTTTTGGGACTTTAATTTGATTTTAATGAGTCTCTTTTTTTTTTCTCTCTTTTCGTTTTTGCATAGCACCACCGAGCGAGGCCCATAACAGAAAAATAAGTAAAGGAGAATATTTAAGAGATGATTTTACTTTTGAAACTAATGTGTTGAGTATTAGTGGATTTAGTGTATGGTAAGTTTTGTGTTTAAGGACTAATGAGTGTATTAGATTTTTAAGGGGAGGTCGGAGAAATTTTTTGCTCGTTTACAGAGCTATTTGATAGATGGATGTAAAACTTGAAGAATTGTAAATTAAACTAATTTTGGAGAAAAAAATTTACGTTTTTTATGAAAAATGTTTCATTTACACATGAAGTTTTTAATAAATTTTATACAAACTTTTATAATATGTAAAAAGTACACAATTAAAAAAATTAACCTTTCACATTTCTAAAGTTAATAATTTTTTTGCGTAAAATAGTGTCTATTAATTTAATCAAAACTAAAAATTTTGCATTTTTATTATTGATATATTTGTTTGTATATTTCATTTGTTTAGTAAAACAATAGAATTGTTTAAACAATATTCCTTTCAATTGAAAAATAAACCGAGGTTAGTTATAACTTTATTGGAATAAGTGAAAAAAAATCTCATAAAACAACAGAATTCCCTAGTATTTTTCTTAGCATGCGCAATTTTACATTGAATTTATTCGCATATTTTGTAAATAAACATCATTTTTCAATATTCCGCTTGGTGTAACAATATATCTGTTATGTTTGTTTTAACGGTTATATCTGTAATTCGAACATATGTTAAAACGAGGAAAAAAGTGAATTTCATCATTAAAATGTTTCTAAGTAAAATTTAAATATTTCATATCTATATGTGTTTAGTACATCGTTAATTTTTAATTGGGACACAAATTTTTTTTAAACGAATTTAGTGCACTTTAGATAACCCAGATATTTAAAATAATTTTAAAATACTTATATACATATTTAACAAGTGCATTCGAATATATTGTTAATTGAATTTTGTAAGTGCATATTAAAATCTAATTTTATAAATTATTTACTGAATATTATAAACACTTATTCATAAAACAAAATTTAATTAAAATTTTGTTTTAAAAAATATAGTAAATGTATTTCATAAAAAAATTTGTTGAATTTTTATTTCTAAAAAAAAGGAACGCATTAGTTTATATCTATAATTCAAATTTTTTTTCTATTTCTAGAATATTTTTTCTTTTACAATATTATGAAGAATAACGCGTCTATTTGGCTAAACATTTTTCTTAAAGTTATGAGTTATTTTATTTGAATTTTAAGATTTTTTCGAGAAAAAATTGAATTTACTTGAAAGGCGTGCTGCTTTTAAATAAATGCCTTTAAAAGATTTTTGCGAAAACATATAAAAGTTGAAATAAAAATTTTCTGATTTTAAGAAAGTGTCTAAAACGGCCAATCGGTCTAACAAGTTATGATGAATAAATGATTTTTGAGATCTTCATTGGCTTACTCGATAAGGCTAGATTCCTTATGCAAGGACCCGAGTTCGAATCCTGGTCTTGTTAAATACCAAATACATTTTGTTCACTTAAATCCTTTGTTATTAATTAGCATCGCAATGATGGTGTAACTGCTACAACGTTAAATAAAATTTTAAAAACTCAAGTGATATTTTATTAAAATAATAATTTAATGATGCAATACAATATTTTTATGACGTACTAATTAATTTATTCAATATTTTGTATATATAATTTTTAATGCAAACTCCTCTTTCATTAAAAATGATTAAATTTTCAATAAAAAGTGAAATTTCAATTGAATCTCGCAAAATTATCAATATAGCATGCAATATTCATTAAACATTTTCGCTTTGCTGTAAGGATTTCATTCTCTCTCTCTCTCTTTCTTTTCATTTCAATATATAATACCAAAAGCGTTCGACAGACCTCGAGAGAAAACTTTATATTTTATATATATATTATATACACATACACGCATATAATATGCACGCGATATAATGCAAGCCTCTCTATGGAGTGCATTCGGAGTACAAGAGAGAAAGAGAGAGGAAGAGGAGAGAAAAATAAAACGAAACAGCTTATACAACTAAAATCCATAGGGGGTATATGCGATGCGTGTGTAAAAGTGAGAAAGAGAAAAATCGGCGAATGAAGCCGAATCTTACCGAGGAAATAGGGCCCCCCCCCCCTTTTTCGATATATAAATGTGTCTTGTATTATACAGACAAAGTGTATATGTATATCTATATATACGTACACCACATGACAAAAATATGCGATGCTTTTTAGGATGTGGGCATGGAGTTTGATTGGAATTTCATGCATTGCTATTTTGTTTTCCTCCAACTTCTCTCTTTTTTTTTGTTGACTCGATTGTTTTGCTATTGATTGGCGAAAGATCTTTGCCTGATGCGTGTCTTGGGCTTTTAAATCTGAAGCTTCTTTTTTTAACTTCATGTATTTCAGAATGAAATTCTGGAGCTGTTAAATTAAAATAAAAAAATTTAATAGATGAAAATAATTAATTTTTAGCTTAAAAAATAAGCATTAATAAAAAGCTTCAATAAAAATCCTAGATTAAAAAAAAAAATCTATAAGCGAAAAATTTCAACATTGAAGCCCTCAAACAACCGATGGCTACATGTGCAAGAAAGAAGAAGAAGAAGCGGAGAGCTTGGCGTCGTCCCGGCCTGTATATGCGTGTATACGTGTGCGCGCGCGTGCGTTTTCACATAACGCACACCCGTACACAAAAACATTTGACGCACACAAATGCATAAGCAGGGGTGGCGGCCAATTAAATATGGCGTCTCTCTCTCTCTTTCTCTCGTGTCTCCTCTCGATCACTTAAATGTGTGTATGTGTACGTATATATACGTCGTAGAGTAAAAGTAAGCATACAACGTTGTCGGCAGCTTTCTTTCTCTCTCCTCTTGCTGTTAGCGTCCGCTGGGGTGTGGCGGCAACATATGCAATGCGCATGCGCTCAACAACACGTACATACAACCATAGGCTACCCCCTATACCTAAATACTTAAAGCTAAAGGCAGAGCGCGAGAGAGACAAAGCGAAAGACGGAGCGTAGAGAAAGAGAAGGACAATGAGAGAAAAGTAGTGGGAGAAGGGAAGAAGGAGAACCGGCCGGCCGCCGAAGTTACGGAGAGAGAAAGACAGAGAGACCGAAGAGAGTGGAGTAAAGTGAGGGGCTTGAACGGCGTCGCACGCTGTGAGTTTCAGTCAGTGTCGTCTGGAATTTCGATTCGAGCGATTATATATACTGTATTGCTTTATATACAGAAAAATATTATATATATTATATATATATATAGCCTATTCTCTTTTTTTGCTTCGATATATATTATAAAGTCTTATTTTTAAAAAATTTTCTATCGCGTTTTGTCATTAATAATCGCGTGAATTTTAAATATTTGTTTCTATTCTTTGTAACAAACAAAAGGGTAGAAAGTTGCGATCGATTTTTTTTTTCGCGGAGGTTAATATATCCATATATATTAAAGGAATTTCTATAAAAAACTAAAGCTTTAAAAATGACAATGGCAACTGAGACTGAAAATAACGGGCCGGCGACCGAGACTAAGGATATCAAGGACGTTAAAGAAATGAAGGATGCATTAAAGGATGAGACGCCACCTGACAACAAGCAAGATGAAGCATCAAAAGAATCAAATGAAAAAAAAGAAGATTCTGAAAAGACCAAGACCGAAGATGGGGTAACATCACAGACTGCTCAAGCTGCTGGTGGTGACGCTTCGGCTAACGCTACAACAACTCAACAAGCTAACGCTCAACCAGCTAAAGCTGCTAGCGTACATAGAACTGATTATGACAAGGATACCGTCTACGTTTACCAATTCCCCAGGACATCATTACTACCAAGCTTGTCCCCTTATTGTCTTAAGGTCGAGACGTGGCTTAGACTCAATGGAGTCAAATTTGAGGTTAGTAGAATAAAAAATTCAATTTTTTTTCAAAGTTTTTTCGTTTTTCTAATAGTGACAATAATAATGCACATATGCGGGGGTGCCCGGTGTACGGCTTTAAGTGCGCGTGGGATCTAAAGCTTTTATTCACGTTAATTCAGGTTTTATTTCAACTTTAATGCAATTTAAGTTTAAATTATATGGTTTTATTATCCGTGATAAGACCCCCTGTTATCTTGCGCTTTTTAGTGTGTGAAGTTATGTTAGTGAGATTGATATTTTAAATTTTAATTGACCGTTATATATACATTCGAATGATTAACCGAAATTTAGTATCATATAATTATAATAGCGAATTAAATTTCAGTTAGTCGTTCGATTTTATATTAAAATTTTTAAAAATAAAAGAATTTAACGAAGCGTTATGTTTTATGCTTGATTGGAGCATTTAATTTTTTTTATTTTATGTAACGAACTAAAGATTAAGTTTCCGTTGAGTTTTCAAATCTTTTCTTTATACTAAGAAATTTTATGATCAGGTTTAATTGTATCCTGTTTTGATACACTTGAGATCTCATACTCCGTATAAAGATTTAAATGTTAATTTCAAATCTTTATGTACTTTAATGAATCAACGTATAAAATACGTATTTTTATTGCTTAAACATTTGCGAATTTGATATTCTTGAAAACTGAATTTTATCTATAAAAGTCAATATTATGAGTTTGTATTTTAAAAATCCATACTTCGCGCCTCCCTTTCAATTTTCTTTTGTTTCGAAACTCGATTTTTCTCACTTGTTTTTACACTTTCGAGAAAAAAAGGCAATAAAAATCTAACGGGTTCCCAAACATACCTCCTCCTCTCTTTTTTTTTTTGAGGGGTTTGATCGATTTCCTTGGAAAAAAAAAAAGAAACGTTTCGGAGTTACAGGCAAAGCTAAAAGGCGAATTACATACATATGTCTATATAGCTCTCTTCCTAAGAAAGAAAGAGAAAGAGAATTAGTTGTAGTAGGATAGGGATTCGTTCGATACTCGCACAGCGTAGAAAATGGCGCGAGGGCGGTTTTCGGTATATACATATATATATGCTATATGTATGTCAGCGCGGGGGGTTCTTATGGTGCGCGCGACATTTAAATTCTTTTTTTTTCACTTATTTCTTCTCTTTTTTTATGAACTTCTAATTCGATATATCTATGATTTATTGGATCAGTCTTTTAGCCAAAATTGATTACACGAATATTACATTTACTTTTCTTTTTTCATGTGAATTTCCGTTTTTATTTTGGGAAAAAGATTTATTCTTTTGTTTGCTCTATACATAGAGTTACGATGTTTGATTTATTTTTCTGTAAATGCATATAGAACTTTGATACCAGCTCAAACATCGTCTGTGTTTACACAAAGTATTAAATTTTATTTCCTAATCCACGATGTTTTCCTTAAGCTCTGGTCACGTACCTTTTTTTCCTTTTCTTCTCTCTTTACTTATCGTTCTCAACTTAAGATACAAAGCTAAGTTTGCGGGTAGATTAAAGTGTTGCTTTGACTCCGTAATGCTTGAGAAAATTAATATAGCACATAAAAAATGACAAAGATGCTCTTTAAAAATATTTACTTTTCTGATATTTTTGTTTTTTTGAACAGATTTCTTTTTAGTTATAATATTTTTCTAATGAAGATTTAAGCAAAATATCGTTAAAATTTCATATTCTAGAAAGACACGAAAATAGCCTTATCACTGGGCTCATTTCCTTATTTCAAAATTTTATTTTTTTCAGCCATAATTGAAATGTCCTATTGCCTTATCGATATAACCCTTAACATCTAAATTTACTTCTTTCTTTTTTTATCTATGCTTCCTTACTCGCTCTCGTATTTCTTTTACTTTTATCGGGATAACGACGATCATTCTATTATACTTATTACCGCTTCTATTTCATTCCATCAATTACATTTCTCTTCCCTCTTTGTTCTCTTTGCTTCGAAAAAATGTGTTTTATGGTTTTTTTTGTTGATACAACCTTTTTTGTTATAAAAAAGTTACTTTTTCATATTATTTAACTTAATTTTTTGTATTATCATAAAATATATTTTTTCTATACATCCACATCATTTTCAACCCCGCGTTTGCTCATTCTTTGCGAATCCATTTTTCGTATTTTATCACGTACCAAAAAGAAATTCCCTTTCCTTTTTTTTTATTACTCTACGTGTTGCTCGTGCGGAAAAAAGTAAAAATTGTTCGGAAATATATTGAATAAAATAATAATGTCGTCTTTCATGGAATAAAAGTGCCAAAGTTGAAAACTGTTGAAATATCGATAATAATTTCTTGCGTTTCAATAAAATTTTATTACTTAAATATTTTGTTATTTATGAATTTTATGGAAAAGATAAAAATGTATGTAGTATTTTTTAGCTTTGCATTAAAATTTTGTAATTAAAATATCTTAGAATTTCGTGGCCTTATAAATCAGCAAAAGAAAGTCACAATATTTGACTTTTATAAATTACTCTTTTCCTTTAGTTTTGATACAATTTTTCTGAACGGAGTAAAAAAAAAAGGAAGAAAATTGTACAAACAGACGTTAGCTTCTATTTACAGCTACACTTTCTTTCACTCTACACAATATAAATATATGTATACATTACTCCTTTCCTCGCTTACTGAATCACCCTTTTCTCTTTTTTTTTTTAGTTTTTTCGTTTTTTTTTTTTTTTTTGGAGAAGACCCAGACGCACCACTCCCTCACATACGTTTTGAAAAAAAAAAAAACTTTTTTTCTTCCCTCTTTTCTATTTATATTCAATTGCTTCTTTCATTTTTCCCTTATGTTTGAAGATAAAAAGAGTATAATAACATCCTTTCTCCTTTTTTCTTTAAACATAGTTCCTTTTCTATCTAAATCACTCATTTCCAAAGTCGTATAGTGTAAACCGTGTACTTGTCTTTTTTTTTTTAACAAACTCCCTCTTATTTTAAACTTGTAAGTCGATGAATAAATGTAGGTACACATATATATTATACGCATACAGTGTGTAACAAAAATTTATAGTTTTAAGGGACGAGTTTTAAAGTCAAGTGCCATTATGTGTATTATGTTGTTTGTGCGTGTTTCGTATCAGCTTTTTTTTTCTTTTTTTTTTAAAGAATTGTATTAATTATGTATAGCGAAAAAAAAAGTTGAGATTATGATAATGAACAGGTAGAGAGGAATTTTTTTTTATCCTTTTTTGCATTTCAATGAAATTCAAATTATGGGTTAAATTTCGCTCTGTAAATATTTTTATCATGATTATTTTATTTTTTTTTGCTCGCTTGCTTGTTATGGTTTGGTAATTTCACTTTTGTCGTGAACAGAAACGCGATTATTAATTTTTCAGATGTTTATCGAGTTGTTAAAACAATATTAATTTTATTGTCGATTGAATCCTTGCCGCCGAGATGTTTAATATATGTAATAATTAAAAAGATTTGATCTAACAATATATTGAGAAATAAAATCAAAGATATTAATTTTATTATCACTTATCGATGTAATATTTCAAGTGTCAATGAAACATTAATTAGTAAATAAAGCACTTAATTAACATAATTAAACGCTCTTTCATCTAAAAATAATTAACAATTTTTAAAAATAAACTTTTACAGCTAAGCCTTTGAATAATTTATTCCATTAGTTGAGATTAAATTTCGATTAATTGATCTGCTCGATAATTTTATTAAGTCAAAGAAGTGTATAAAAATGTTATATTAACCGTTTAATCATCGTTAATAATTTAAAGTATTTTTTTAAATATCAAATGAAAACGAGGACATTCGTCATAACACACTGACTCACTAATCAGTCATGCGTGTAATTTATTATAAACAAAAGTGTATAAAAACAAGCGCGTCAAGTCGGAGCAATCTAATTTTAAAATCTCCGAAAATGGATAAAAAGAATTTCCTTTTAAAAAGCTTTATAGGTAATCCTCGTCACGAAATAAAAAAAAAAAAAATTTCAACGCCCAAAGTCCTGAAAACTTTGTCTCACGCCTGTATCATCTACAAGCTCTTTTTCTTTCCATCCGAAGATTATATGTATGTATATATATATAAATAAATGTGCGCGTGCGCAAAGGACGCTGACTTTATACACCGCGCTCTCTCCTCGTTCTCTTTTCCTCCTCTCGTTCCGTATATACGCGTACGCGTGTACTTGTCGAACGAAGCACACGGACGCTCGAACTTAAAAAAAAGTACTGTATATCTGCGTATACGAGTCTTTCGCTATCTTTCTTTCTCGAGGTATATATGAGCATATAACACAATTTTATGCATATGTATATGCATGCATGCGTGTGTGCATAAAAAAAAAAGAGAAAGATAGAAGTTGGAAGGTCGATTGGGAAAAAGGGACTTGCCCGTCGGCGTGCGTTTATGGCTTGGCTCTCTGACGCTCTTTTTTTCTTATTTTTCAATGTGTGTTTCTTTATTGTACGCGACAGGCGCATTTTTTCGGGGCCTGTTTTTTGAGAAAAAAAGAGAGAAGAAGAGAGAAGAAATTTTTTTTTGAAAAAAGAGAGGGGATGGTATGCGGGGATGAGGATTTAATATTAGTTTAGGATTTGGACATGTTTTAATGGAGATTTCTACTTTATCGATATAAATATATATATTGGGATTATGAGATTATTTATACAAATTTGATTTCTTTTTAAGTAAAAAAATGTTTAATTGAAAATTTACAATATGAGATCTAGTTACTTTAGTATAATGTCAATTTCTGGTGGAATGTTTGACATTACTTTCGAAAGTATGTAGTTGGTCAGTTTCATACAAATTTTTAAAATGAAAATTAATTAAATTTTACTTGGAATGAAAATAAAGTTAGCTCGAAAACTACAAAGTAAAAATTTGTAAAATTAAAATGTAACTGAAATTTTTTAAAATCAACATTGTGTTCATACATTAGTAAATTGCATTAATTTAAATTTTTACATCTGAAGAACATTTTTATTAATTTTTTTTACTTTTAACAAAGTAAATTTAAATTTATAATTTGTAGAATAATTTAAATTCCCGTCCAAAATAATTCTTTTCAAAGTAAACAATTCGAATTCTGAAAAAAAAATAAAAATTAGTCAAATTACTGAGAGACCACATTCTATACAAATTCTTTCGACCACAAAACTCTAAAATTCAGTTCTTATTACTAATTCTACAAAAATTTCCCTTTTTTATTTTAATTCGTTTTATTTTCTTTTTTTTTTTTTTTTGTATACCTTATGTACTCTCAGGTGTGCTTATTTTTCTTACTCTTATTGGTCGTACACACGAGCAAAGCGAAAGTGTCGAGGCACACGGAAACTAGTCTATATAAACCCAAGCCCCAAACGCTTCTCAAACTAAAGAGAGAGAGAGAAAAAAGAGAGAGAATCGAGGGAGGTTATACACTATATGTGGCTGCTGTTGCTACTGCTGCTGGCTGGCTCACTGGCTGCCGAATGTACATATATACATTCAACTCTTGGCTTGGATTATCGATCCAGTCGCTCTCTCGTGGCTTCTCTTCTATATACTCTCCGTTTCTTTTTATTTTATACCCTATGCTTTTTGGTTTGCTTTTGCCCTCTTATTCTTCAAGCGGAAGAATTTTTTTTCTTTTTATTTTCGTTGTTTTACTTTTTTTCTTCCCTCTCTTTATTTAGGCCTTTTTTTTTATTCTTTTTATTATAGTCGGATCGGTTTTGGCGTAGTCGATTGTTATATATATTTTTGGATGTTGATAAGGCGAGAAAAGAGGATTTTGCCCGATCATAATGTGATTTATGTAAGAAAGGATATTTTCTTTGATGATAAGTATTGGATATATATGGGCGAGGCTATTTTTGTTTTTATAAAAATAAATTTTGAAATTTCTTATAAAAAGGTAATATATCAAGGTTTTAACTCTTTTTTACAAAGCATAAATAAAGTAGTTAAACAGCTTAAAAAAGTCATTTTTTAAAAATAAATTTGATTTTTAACCGTAGAAATATAAAAAGAAAATCGTTTTGTATAAATAATGTCTTTAACTTCGTTCCAATGGCTTTCCAATATTTTTCCATTATAAATAACCCTCATGCATATTTCATGGTAAACAACTGATTATCTTATCAGCAAATATTCAAATATATCAATTTCCAACTAAAGGCAAACGCATACACGCTCGCTCGAACATTAATCAATAAAGATGTCATTCATTATGTCTCTTGAACGAGAATCTTTATTTTAACCATTACTTTAATTTAATTGTTTATATCATTATTATTTATTAAATAGAAAATAATGAGAGCTCGAAAATTGTTTTATCGTTTTAATAATTTAAATTTTATAGCGCTCATTCGCACGCGAATAAATGAAAATTACAATGTTTATACAATTGAAGATATTATTAAGCGCGGTAAATTAAGCGATATGAATAAGACATTTGTATTATTGATAATATGACGGTACATGTATTTATGAACAGTTATCTTATGAATTTTTAAAATTCTTTCCTTGCGCGTAAATATCAAGTTTGAAAAATACATCGGGGTGAATCATTGTTTGAATTAAACATTCATTACTTTGTTTCCACATTTTTTAAATTTGTATTTAAATACGAAAGTAGTCGACTAAAAATAGATGTATGTTAAATTTTTGCAAAAATTATTAATTATCGAAATATGGATTTTATTTTATTTTTTCTCGTTCGACGTTGTTTGTAACAGGAAGTAATCATTTTCAGTATTATCAAGTTAAATTACTTTAGCGTACTAAATGTTGCAATTTTACCAAGAATCACGTATAAAATTACTAACTTTAATCTAGGTCGTCTTGTTACCTACATTTACGACTTTAAAAACGCGAGTTTTGTTGCAAGCACACCGAGGCGAATTTATATTGATTACATGTAATGAACTACACGCCATTGAATATAGCAAAAGACATCAACTGATGCATTGAAAATTTTTTTAAATCGTTGTTTTACTTGGTTTTATAACATAATGTTTGTCTGTCGTTTCATTTTTCATGAACGAACTTGAATTTAAACAGAATCGGATGAGGAAATGCAGTAACTATCAATTTATTGCTATTTTAAGTCAATTTTTAGGCACGACTGCTATACGGGAGTGCTTTACTTATTATTACTATTTTTATATTACGAATAAGAATTATTGAATTTAGCATGAAACTGATGATTTTTCTACTATATGTTACATTTATAAAAAATGACTGGTTGATGGCCTGAAAAATCATTTTATACCTAACCTTCGAAGATTTGCTTTTCTATTTGGATAGACACTGATTTATAGCGACTATCAGAATTTGCATCAATATAGCTACATACGTAACTGTAGCAACGCAGGCGGAATATAAAAAAGTCGATTTTTCATGATTTATGTGTTTGTATAAAGTGTGCTTAATTTGCATAATTTTTCTAACCTCTTACTAAAAATAGCTTTATTCTAACCTAAAAATAATTTTATCACCAAAATCCGAAAAATATGTGACAATAAGAGAGATATTCGAAGAGAAAAGAAAAAAAAGAAGAGGATAAATTTTTTAAAATCTCACCTTTGTCATCAATTTTACCTGTGTAGCTTTGCTCTCTTTTAAATCCCCAAGCTACTTGTAGAAGAAGAAGAAAAAAAGAGGGTCAATCGAAAGCACTTATTACAAACCTTCTCTATGTATGAAAAGCCCATGTCTATACATATTGTAAAGTGCAGCGGCCTTTGGTACGGATATGCACAACCCCTTCTCGCTGAGAGAGAGAAAGATGGGGTCGAGGATTTTCGCCGGTCGTTACCCGGTTATTGGCCGGCCACTGCTACTAGTACTACCTACCTATATGAGGTTAAAAAACCCCCCCTTGCTAAGCCAACCCAAAGGAGAGATGCGCGCGCAAACCACCCCCTACGGAAATCGCTTTTCCGATATCCGATTCTATAGCCAGCCAGAGCAAGGCTTTCTTCTAGTCTAGGTTGAATCTCACACGATATGTGTAACCGTAGACTATATGTCGTTTTACCTGGATTTTCCCCGATGGAGAGTATAATATTCATTGTCCTTTTGTTTGAAAAAGAGAGTTAGACCAGTGTGAAAGGAAACGTGACTGAATTGTGGTTAGCTTGGCCTCCTGACTATTTTCATCTGGGAAAATAGGGTTGACAGACCCACTGGGTTTGGTCAATGAGATTTTATTCTAGGACATTTGATACTATTTTTTTCAGAATTCATGCTCCAAGTTACATAATTATTTAAAGCAATTTTTATAAATTATATTCTATAATAAATGCTAATATTCTCCACGATATTAAATTTTAAATTAAACAAAGTTTCATAATATTCTTCGTATTTCCATTTCAAAGAAAAAGCTCTATGATATATTTTATACAAAAAATTTTTCAATTAATGTAGGATTTAAAAAATTTTCACATCGAATGCTTATGAAAAATGTAAATCCATATGCATCGGATGCATGAAATTGACATTGATATTAATATTTCGCAATAAAGTTTATATTTGCTTTTAGTTAAGCTTCTAAGTATCGAGCATTGAAAACTGTTAAAACTACGATATATTTCCCATTAAAACTTTTTTTCTTCCTTATTTCGAGCAGAGCAATTTTTTTACAGTCGAGTTTTATGCTTGATAAAACGAGGCCGTAAAAAAAGAACGAGAGGCTTGTTTGAATCCCGTAAGAAGTAATAAAACTACATATAAGCAGCTCAGATGTTTCTCGCACGTTTTCGCAATTTTATGAAAATATTAATTGTTGATTTAATAGTTTGAATTATTTACTGATAATACCGCGATGCATTAATCATTCGCGAATAAAAATATATTAATTTTTATAAATGAGAATTTAAATAATCCTCTTGATAAAAAGCTAATAGAAATACTTTGAAATATGTAGTTTAAATGAATATTTAATTAATTGATTGATAAAACGTAAGATCATGTTTTATGGAGAATATTAAAGAGAACATAATAATCAAAATAATCCCAAGACGATCAATATTTTATGATGTTTAACATAGCAACAACACACTAAGATATTGTATAAATAACATATAAAGTTGTCCTTGCGTGAAGCATGCAATTTGATAATAATCTTAAAATTTTTTTTTTTTTAAATATAATAAAATACGAAGGTATTGATGTGTGAAATTTTCATGAAAGATATCGATAATTACTTTCAAAGAAAATGGCCATTAAAAATGTTCACGTTCCAATAAATTATTCAATATATGCCAAATCCATAATAAATTATATATACATCGTATCAACAGTATATTAAATTTGTAATTGTAAACTCTAACAGATATTAAAAGTGGTATTGTTGTTATCTATTTATTAAACATGTTGCTGATTTTTATCAATTTGAAAAAAGAATAGATATCCTGTTAGAAACTTAACTAGGAATCAGCTAGAAACCAGTTAATTTGGATGTTACTTTCTATCAGGGTATAAATAAAAAATTTTGTTTTACTTTGCTGTAAATAATAAATTTTTAGTGTATTTATTAAAATTAAATACCTTTTTTATTACTTTAATTCAGAAACTTATAAAAGTGAAATGGATCTCACTAACAGTTATCGTTCATGTCAATAACTTTGAGTATTGTCCTTACTCAATATGAAAGGAAAAAAAATTATCTTCATGAAAATATCGTACTCAGGAGCCCTCTTCGTTAATAATACCTCTCGACTTCTTCGAATTCATAGGTATTACTCTTGTGGGGTACAACACCGGAAAAAAGAAATTATTATCGTCGCCGTTTTCACCCCTTGTAATGTTGTATATTGCACATATTTGAAAAAAAACCATATGTGTATACGTATAACAACGATGCATATAAGGGAAAATAAGAAGTTTGCGTGTGCTATTTCATTCTCTTTTCTCTCGTACGTTTTACCCCCTGCTGGGAGCATTGACAACGACGACGATGACGACGACGACGACGACAAGGGGTGAGTTCGATTCTAGAATCAAGAGAGGGTGTGAATATCGTCGTGTCTAAGCTTGGTTAAGAATTCTTTTCTTTTTTTTTTTCTTTCAGTAGCTCTGGAGGGGTTTTGTCAAAAGAAAAAAAAGTTGTCCCTTTTACACTTTTTGAGTTTTTGGGTTGGTATGGGGTAAAAAAAAGGTGTTAATACGATTAAAGTTGCCTATTCGACTGAGATTAACAAGTCTCAAGTTGGTAATCTTTTTTTCTTATGTCAAATTTTGTAGACGCAAAAAGTTTTATTAAAAACTGACGTTTTTATTGTTAAACAAATAAGCTTCTAGTTTTAACTTATGAATGCTCGTATGTGGAATAATCATTAAAAAAAGTCATTACGATTTTTTACGATGTCTCAAACACTTATCTGCAGCATTGAGTTTAAAAACTTAAAAAGCAATAAAAACTCACCTTTATCAATTGCTAATGCGTATGAAATTACTTTTTTTTTTAATTTGTTCTAGTCAAGGGTTCTACGGTTCAATAGACAATGGATGAGTCATGAGTTGGCATGCTCATTGTATTCCTTTAAACGAGCCTGGATCTTTTTACACAAAATCTAATTTTTCTATCACTTAGTAGTTAAACTATTACAGCTATTTTAAAGAAAACGATAGAAATGTCAAGTCATGGCCCATCCACTTTGTCAATCTTAAGTATCAAGTTAAAAGTACAATCAATTAATTATCCTAGTTAACCTTGAATCAGTATCATTTTTTCATTAAAACTTCAACTTGGTTTTTTTGCTATCGGAAAAAAAAAAATTTTTTTTCAACCTTAACAAAACGTATTTTGTTTCACAAAAGAAACGTTAAAACAAAACTATCCTAAAGTTCCAGTATAGACAGGGCAAAAGGGAGAGATAAAAAAAAAGAGATAGAACTCAACATTCGACTTTCACTTGACAAAAGAGAGAGAGAAAGAGAGAAAAAAAAAATGCCCTCTCGAGTATATCTCGGATTACACATCGAACCCTCACGTGTACAATGTGTATATACCTACTCTCTGAAATTGTAGGGTGTGGGGTATGCCCAAGAAGAGAAAGATAGAAATAAAGTTTATTGACGCTAGAGAGGTATGGGGAAAATTTGGTTTTAGCGGTCTTTTTTCCGGAAGACATTGACGATACGGCGTAGAGAGGAATAGTACTTTGTGTGTACAGTAATAACAATATTGAAATTTATTATTATGGCTAAGTGAAAGGTAATACCTTTTTGTAGTTGAATTATATAGAGTAGGTCGGGGAGTAGAGAGTATTGTCGTGTTGTTTTATGGTTATGAACAAAAGAAATTGTAGTTCAAACTGGCTAATATCTCAATATATTAAAAGAAATTTTGTCATTTGTAAGTTTTTTCTTTAATACGTTTTGGGGTTTAGTGAATAACACAGCTTTTTGCGAAAATAAGGTGGGTTAGCAACATTTAACTGTATACGACGAAAATCAATTAAGTCGGTCATGCGCCGTTGGGGTAGCTGGAGTTTTTGAAAATATGAAACATTTTACTCAAAATACTTTTCAAAATTTATCATGTTTTTAAAAGTAATGTTAAAATTAATTTAAATTAATTCATCAACAATTAAAATAGAAAAAATTCAAATGAAACTGAAAAAAAGGAAATCAATAGAAACTGCAACTAGCGCAAATATTTTCCAACTCCCTTTGTTTTTGTTGAAATAAACTTCATCAATAGAAAAGAATTTAGTACTCGACAAATTCGCTCTCAAACAATCCAGACCGGACAAATTTCCGGCTTTTTTTACCACTATCCTAATCGATAAACACACACAAGCTTGTTCTAAAATTTCACGAATTTCGTACTCGAGAAAATTCTCTGCGATTCCCTCAACACTTAGGTAAAGAGAGAATTAGTTTAGCGTAGAAAGAGAAAGAGAGAAAGCAAAGGCAAGTTGAATATTCGCAAATGCATTGTCCGTCGCGCATAGGATTCCTTTGTGGATGGGATTCTACCAACTGCTTGCATTAAGTAAATACCTGGCTATATGTCCTTCTCTTTTACACTTCTATCCTTGCATGGAATTTACTTCTCTATTGGCGTTCGTCGCCCTTTAGAGAATAGAGTCTTCGGTGAATTGCTCGATTCCAGGCAAATTTAAAAGATGAGAAACTGGACATGATGAGGGAAGCAAAAACTTTACTATTTTTCCTCTTTTTATTACTAACGTTGGGCCAAGATTACCTATGGTACAAAGGAATTTTCCAATTTATAACTTGTAAATGAGGGGTAAGGGAGAAAGTTTTTGTAGGTGCGAAATATATGGGGATTACGGGATTCATAAGGTTCCGTTAGGGGGTACAATGTTTTTAGTTGAGATGATGGTAATGCAGAATTGCTTTAGAGAAAATGTGATTGTATCAATAAATCAAACATGAGAGGATAACATCGACACATGGGACGTGAGAAACATGAAGTTTTATAATTTCTAAAATTTTAATCTGATGGATTTGGGTATTTTCTGGATTCAACCCAAAATTTGAACAGTTAAATATATGAATTTATCTTTCTTATATATCACTAAATTACAAATGGTGAATCTTTAATTCTAACTTCCAAATGAAAACGAGCTTTAAACTTTCAATCACTTGAATTCAAAATTTGGATCCATTGTTAATTTTTCAAACAAATATGTTCATTCCTTTTTTGTATTTTCAATGAAGAGCATTTTAAAAGTAGTAAATGAACTATTCAGGAATTAAAAATTTAAACTATAAGTCAGGTAAAACAAAGAGCCCAACAAAGTGCCCTCCCAAAAAACAAAGCAAGCATAAAAATCTTCAAAGGAATCAGCGATAAATCGAAGAAATTCTTTGGAACAAGTAAACAAGTACAGAAGTAACAAGGTGCACTAATACCGTAAGACATTGACATGGCATTAGATTAAACCGTTAGGAAGAATTCAAAGCTTGCCTTGAGGCCTTTTCAACGTACAGTAATCAGTTTGAATTAAAAGAAAGGAAAAAAATAAAATAAAATAAGAAGACACCTATCAAAGAGAGTGTAAACAATCATGCATAACTACTTATAATAAGCTCTTATACGAAGGTGAAACACGAGAGGCCTATACCGGATTAGGCTTCGTTTAAAGCTTTTATATATACAGTATTATAACTCTTTCTCTCATTTCCTTCCTTCTTTTCAATATATAACATACCTACGCGTGCTGCTGCTCGCTTACCGGAAGAAGAGAGCGGGACTTCTACTGTCGGCATATCCATCTGACCGCTTGCTTGCTTGCTTGCTCTGGTTGTCATGGTTGAGTTTTAAAGTGAGAGCTCAGTTTGGAATTCATTGATAAAATTTTTTTTTTTCTTTTCGCAATTTCATTGGAATTCTGGGTGAATGAATTTTAATATTTACTTTTTAATAAAAGTATTATTTAATCTTTTCTCAAGCATAAAAAATAAAATACCGATTTTATTGAAGTTTTTACATAACGGAATGTGTATTACGCACTTGAACATGTTGTTTAGTATTTTATACATTTGTGTCTAAATAAATAAGGATTCAAACGCAAAACAGTTTTAGTTGTTGTATATTCAGAACATAAACGATTATCAATTTTAAAATTGCTTATAACATGGATAGAATATCTTAAACTACTTGTTTAATGAGCAAAAAAAACCATAATAAAAATTAAGATTTAAACGCATAATGTTCCTGAGCGGTAGTATATTATTGCCGACATAAAATATTATATATGACAATACATCATGCGCGCATAATATAAACTTTAATACTATTTTCAAAACTAATTATTCCACGGCGTCATTAGCAGGCGCACTAAATATTATGAATAAACTCATTATTTCGGAATGTCATAGTAATTTGGAATATAATGATAGTAAAATTTTATTTTAATGGTTTATTAATACTTGTACTTTTAAAATAAAATATTTTGGCAATTAAGATTTATTGCTCGGCGCTAGATAACTCGCCTTAATCTCCACTATTTTTTAGTTTAGGTAAAAGTTAATTGACGGTTTTCAAAAATTAGATAACCAAGAGTATACCGTTTGAACAAATTATTTTATACGTTTAAGAATAATTTTTTAAAAATATTGACTTTTACTGTACCTGAATTTAATGTTTTCTTAACGAGTCAAGTTCTGATATTTATCTAAAATAATCTGAAGAAAAAATATGGTATATCTCCGTTTACATTGTGACTTTTAGAAATAATAACGGAAATCCGCGAAGGTGTGGTGTGTATTAACAGTGCCAATATATAACTAAATTTGCAATAGGAATTTCTTTGTGAACTTATACATGTATAAGAATTGTAAAATTTGCAAGATTAAACTTGCCTTGAAAATTGCAAACGATTTTTTAAAAGACAAAGGACGTTCTTTGTTCTGATATTTTCAACAAATCCTATTTGTAAGTCAATATTATTCTATTTAACAATTTAACAGACACGACACACTGAATTTGAATCTGGAGAAAAATAACGTTTATAAGAATGTATTTTGAATTTTAATATTTGAAATACCGTATGTTACGTCGATTATCATAAAAAATTATTTTTGTTCTTCTTTATTGTTCCGATTAATGAATATTTATAAAATTTGATTAATTCGGTACTTTGATTATTAAATCCGCCGAGCTCAATAATTATAAAATTTTAAATCTTAGTTAATTTAATTAAAATTTTACTATACTATGAGACGTGCTTAATCATAATATTTAAAAAACTAATAAATAAAAAGATTATAATACACTTTCTTCTCTCCGACAATAACAAAAGCTTATATGCGCATGCTTTACAACAAGACATTTATAAGAGGCGAAATTCTTGCATCGTAAAAGCGACGATCGGTTTATTATTGGCCTCTATTAGTAAGCTATGCGGAGATTGCGATCAGACCTCGATAAGCATCGCATTGGACAATAAAAGTTCAACTATATATACACATTTAAAGTTAACCTCGGCTAGGCTGTTCTGATATGCTTTGCTTCAAATATGCATGTGTATATATATATATCGGGCTAATAATAAAATGTTATGTTCTGAATCTTTATTTTTTTCCCTCTTTCGTTCAATAACAAGTTCGTTTGTCTTAATTGCCGACGAAGAGACGAGGCGAGAAATGTTACTTTTGTATCTTGTAATTTTTAATTATTTTCTTTTCTTTCTTGTCTTCTGTGTGTATATGTATATGAGTGATGGCGCATTTTTATCGGGATGATGCAAAACAACTTTTGCCCATAGCGCGTGACGCATATCGAAAATTATGAAGACTGTGTGGTTATGCTTGTGTATGTGAATTCGTTTGATATCGGTTATTTCATTGGAGTTGGGCTTGTATAGTGTTGTGGTCGTTTAAATTTGATTGTACCATTGTTTTCGTTCCTTTTTTTTTAAAGGGAGTTGTTAAAAAATATGATTGATTGAAATCTCAATATTAGGAGAAATTTTAAAATGTTTTATCAACTAGTTAATTAATTTTAGCTTTTCGAGTTTAACTTTAATAAATCAAATTTCGAGAATATGTAAATAAAATTTTTCTCGATTCGAGATATTTATTACGCACATAATTAACTTTATCGTGTTAAACTAAAATTAAACTCCAGTCAGTTACGCAGTTATCAAATATAAAATTGATAAGATATTTATTACGCAGTAGTTACCAAAATCAACATTCTTTAAATTTCACATAATATTTTTAGCACGTATTTGTTATACGAAAAGTAAAACTGCGGAGCATGTAGAGCAAAAATAATTTCAATTTTTTTTAAACCTTGAAAATGCAGCTTTCTTTAATAATTTTTTTATTAACTTATATGTACACAATTGTCATAAAAGTACAGACGAGTTTAAAGTACACCGCACATGCGAACCATTGTACGGTATAATACCAATCCCTCTCTTTGTATATATGTGTGTACACTTGTACAGACTAATAAAATGTTATACGTTTCGAGTAGTCGTCCGTTTGTTTCGTTAAACAAGGCAAAATTACCGTCAATCTCGATGAATTTCCGGTTACTTCTGTCCTTTAGCTTTTTTTTTTTCTCTCTCTCTCTTTATGTCTATTACCACTCGTTTCTTCCTCGTTGTGTTGGTACACATGAACTTACATTGTCTGCTGTCACATAAATTAATTTGTACATATCTTTGGTTTTACAGTCTTGGTTTGTAAAAGGAAAATTTTATGGTTTTTATTAAAATAAAAAACTTGTTGAAGAGATGGTTAATTTTGAAAAAGAGATATGAAGGTTAAATTAGTAATAAGTGTATTGAAAATAAAAAAAGATTCATAACAGAATCAATATTTTGACACTTGACATTCCAGTCTCCTAAATTAATTTTTGATTCATTTAATCGGGTGAAAATATTTGATTATGATATAAATATAAATGTTTAAAAAACTTCATTTGCATTCTTGATTCACTAAATACATAAACGAAATAAAAATAAAAACGATATCCTTTCAATTCAAAACAGATACCAATCGATCTCTGCCCAAAATGTAGTCTCAAAAACCAACAAAAAAAAAATTAAATAAAAGAATCATCCAATCGTTCAATTTGCGAAGAAGGAAGTATATACAGGCGCATATTGAAGCGGAACGCGCTCGAGATATACGTATACACAACATAGTTGATAATGATCATCGTTCTCCATGTTATTTTGCCACCAATGGGAAAGAGGGATGGGTTTATGCTCGTTTATGAATGGTTAGTCATGGGAATTGCGCTTTGCCCTACAACTTTGATCCCCTTTGGTATATATTTTTTTATCTAAATGCATTGTGAAACGGTTTTTAAAGTTTTGATATGAGGCCATTCAAAAGATACTTAAAATGTAGATATGAGTATGTTTTTATAAGGATGATAAAATATTCGGTGTTTTTGAGTTTTTAGATTTACCAAAATGTTATCTTAATTAAAATATAATCATTTAAATGATTACTGGTTAAAGTAGTTTTTTAACAAATCAACAAACTATTTTTTTCTTTTTTTTTAAGAGTAAGCAACAAGTACAAATTATGTATACACAAATCTTAATATTTACTCTTTTTTTTGTGACTGACTCATCGTGATCTTGAATAGAATTTCTTTATCATTCATATCTAAGAATAGCCAAAAAATTTGGAATTTTATTCATATATGGAAATATAGTTTATTGTTGAAGTTGCACATAACATTACAATCTTTTTTCACACCACTAAAGCCTTATCTTAAATGGCGCCATATAAAAAATTTTTCTCTTCTACATGTACATTCTTTCTTTTCTTTTATAAACATCTACTAAATTTCTTTTACCGCATCATTGGGTACTCGGTCATGGCATCTATAAATCTAAATCAGACTCTCTTATTCGTTGTCGTTCTCATCTTTTCCTTTCTCCCTCCCCCGTTTACGCATTTATTTGTGCAGCTGAGCGAGAAATAAAAAATATATATGTATATATAAAAGACACCCGCATATATATATAGACAAATGTTAGGGCGCCATATAGTTGTTATTTATTTCAAAACCTCTTTTTCTTGTCTTGTTATCGTTGAAAATTACCGACAGCTTGCAGGATTATCTATCCTCATTAACGCGCCTCTTACAGCGCCTCTATTAAAATTACGATCATGTATATAGGAGCTAGAATTTCAATATGGGTGACTTAATGCCTGTTATACCCTTATTACTTTCTTTTTTTTTTCTTTTTGAAGGGGATATTGTATAGAACAATGGTTTTATTAAATTTAAAGATTGATGTTAGTTATTAATTGAATTCTATTATCATTTAGTGTCCATGTTTTATTAGTGGAAAAAAAGATTAATGGTGTTTACTTTCAACTTTGAAAATTATGTCCGCATTTACAATTAGTTGCACTCCAGTAATTTTTCAAAGACAAACCGTGTTTTATTTTCCATCCATAATTTTTATAGGCATAATTTTATAATCAATTATAATTATGCAAATTAATTTTACAAGCAATAAACAATTGCTCAATAAGTTTTGCCACGTCAAATTAAGTTATCATTTTTACGCTTGTTAACAAAAAAATAAGCAGCAGAAAAAAAGGATAATCCTATCTGACAAATCAAATAAACTAAAATATCTTGTATAGCATATAGGCTTGGTCATCAATGAAGACGAGATTTGCAATATCGATTGCATTCCAATGGCATTCCAAGCATCTAATATGTATATATGGGTGTGCATATAACGATGGATATTATAAAAAAATCACAATTATGCGGATTGCAAATTATATTGCTATCATATGGAATGTAACTATTAAAGCACGTAATTACAAATTTAAATGGCTACTTGACTGCTGGCACGTGGCTGGCAATCAAAATGACGAACTACATTCCAACGGTATATAGAAATCACTTACTTCGAATACGATGGTGTTCATATGTTTTATAACATCCATAAATCTATATTATATAGAGAAACTTTCAAGGATTCTTTTTTTTTTCAATTTTTTATTCTATTCGTTAAAAGATATTTTTCTAATGTTTATGGAATACGTTTGGTTTTAGTTCAAAGATGAATGTTATCATTTCAATAATGGCACCTTGTTTTTTTTTTCATTGAAAAACAAAGGCTTGGTATTTGTTATAAAAAAAGGAAACTAAATCACTTGCTAAGTTATGCATTCGCATTAGATTACCAATTCATAAGTGAGAATAAATGAATAATATTCAATATTCATTTTAATCAAAGATAATCAACAAGCTAATTAAAGTAACACAAAAAAAAGAAGTGAGAGAATAAAGGTCTTGGTATATTATTTTTAGAATTAAAAGCAAGTCGAGTAATTTAGTATGTATAACTCATCCTTTGAAGAAGCTTTAACTTGCAAAACTTCAAAAGCCCGAAGGCTTCTTGCTTATATGAGAAGCCATGGCAAAAGTAAAGTAGCACTCCAAGCAACGCGTTAAGCATGTAAAATGCAAAGAAAGAAGGAAGGTATGGTATATATAAATTTTGCCCGTCTTTCTTGTAACGCGAATAAAATGATATAAAATAGCCTGAATATTTGAAATATCAGAACTTTTGGAAGTTATTCAAAAATTTTCTTGCTGTATTAATACCAAGTTAATTAATTTCATTTGAAATTGAATCTAATTAAATCATACGCCACTTTTAACATTTTTATTACAAAGGCAAACATTATTTAATTGATAAAAATCAGTTTTCCATCTCAATTATGTGTGATTAATTTAAAGTTATCATGGTTTATTAACAAAGTAGGTCAGTTTGTAAATTAAAAAGGAAAGAGAAAAGAAGAAAAAATGAAGAATATTTTTGTCACGAAGAAATAAAGCAAAATGATGACAAAAGATACTTTAAGATTGTAAATTGGCGCGAATTTTGTCTCCCGTAACTTGTTTACCCATTGAAATTCCGTTGTAGTAAAGTGTTTGTGTTTGTATCGTCATAAAACGTTGACTCTCCTTCCTTAGTTAGAAAGCGTCAAAGCGCACCAAGACTTCCTGCACAAGTGTATATGCATTTTAACATTCCACTTTGAATTTCACTCATCCGATGAAATAGTTGAATTCCATTTTTGTTTAAATTTATCGTTCTAAAGATATTTAAGAATGTTATTATCTAAAATATTTCTGGAAAGGTGCTAATTTAATTTGATCATCATTATTACTTATTTTGGAAAGTTTTTTAATTAATTCAATTAAGAAAAGGTCTTCATAAATGCACTCGAGTTTAAAACATGAGTTTCCTTTATTAAATTAAACAAAAGAATAAAAAGTTATTTTGTTTTCTAAATCAAATAATGGAAATCATGACAACAAACACAAGAATCCAACGAAAATTCAAGACAAGAGAATTATTCATGTTCTAATATCATGCTCTGTTTGAACAACGAATAAAAGTAGTTAAAACACTAAATTAGATTAGTATCATCGTAATTTGTGGTATAACAATTGAATTGAAAAGTGTTAAGATCGTCTACCCCAGTCTCTTTCTTTCTCTCTCTCTAGTTTTCATTAACGCGCTTAACAGACTAGCAAAAATGGGAAACTGCGTGTTCTAATTGTAGCTCGGTTTAGAACTTTAAAATGTATACAATGAAGAAAACTACTTGCCTTGCAGTTAACTTTTATGCGTATCTGCTTGGGTTGAAGAAAGCGTATAGAAAGTGAGGTTATGTCATCATGAAAGAAAAGAAAAAATTATAATCGCTTCTTCAAGACAATTTTACAGTACTATAGAGATCCGGTTGCTATGGATTGTCATGTTATAAAATATTGTGGTTTTCTATAGTATTAAATCCATAAGCAATTGAATTTTTCATTGGGAACTTATACAGAAAAAATAATTAATGATTATAATTTGAAAATTATTTTTATCTAGTTATTTATTGATTCGCTAGTTTATATCTGAATGAAGATTTAAATGAATTCAAATAATGCGGAAGATTCTATAATTTACAATTCTCCATCGGACAGAAAAGTTGAAAATTTTCTTTGTCTAAACTATGGATCTAATATGAAAACCCATAAATAAAATCGTTAACTAGGCAAAATGTTGGGAAAAAAATATTGAAAACTAAAGCTTCATCTGGCTGTTATCTCAAACGATACATCCTCGTTAGATTAAAGCCACTGACATACGATTCTCTTATACGAAATCGATCTCTAAGGAATCGAAAGATAAGTCTTCTTCGTCTTCTTCTGCTTTGAAATCCTTTCTCTTCTTCTATATAAGATACTGTACAAAACCATGACTCTGAAAAGGGAAGGGCACTACTTCGTTCTTTTTTTCTTCTTTTTTTTTATTTACTTCTTCCTTAGCTGCTCCGCCGTCCTCTTCGTTTTTTAATCTTTTATACTTCTTGTTGGCTGCTGCTGCTGCTTGCTGTGCTCCGTTGCAACTTACAGCTACTATATACTGCGTCACAAAACTCGATGCTTCTCAAGCGTGGAGAATTTTGTATACGGACGCTAACTTTTCTCTCTTCTCTCTCTGCTCTGGATCGTTCCTTTTGGCCTTATATCTATATATACATTTATCCCGTTGTTTGTGTCTCTTTTTCTTATAAAGAAGCTATACTTTATTCTATACTTATATATTGTAAGCATTTCTGTTTCTTTTTATTTTTCATCATTCTGATCTCTAAACTAATGTCCTTTAAGGATCTTTCACAGTTATTCTGAACTGTATGGGTCTGGTCTTTTAAATAGATTTCTTTGTTTCGATAATTTTTGTTCTTACTTTTTTTTTGGTTTATTAGCTTTTATTCTGGTGAATTGATAGTGATCGTCGGAATTTTCATTCGTTTAAATTTTATGACATTTGATTTTTGCGTCTCTGCATTGTAATTTAAATATACGATACTGTTTTGATTTTAGTTTTCAAATGGTAACCCATAAATCACGTCATAGAAATTCGGATTTAGTGCTAAACCTGTTTTTAGATTTATGTAACAGAATTTTTGTGCGCACATAATTTGGTATTACAATAATTTTTAAAATAAGCTTTGGTTGTTTTATTGCAATAAAATATCACCCAAATTATTTTATTTATAAAACTTGAATAAAACATTCAATCTATTTGGACCAATAGCTCTAAAATGCTGTGACAAAATAAAACAAAAGAGCAGACGTTTAAACTCTTTACAAATTTTAAATTAGCTAATATAAATGACTCTAATCAATCCATTTGAGAAAATAAAAGAAGTTGTCAAAAGAAACCCACTGGACATTAAAACGATAATAGTTCTCCATTCTAAGATTCAATGTTGTGAGATCCCCTTTAAATATCTTTTGCTTTGGCTTCTTTCGATTCGATTCGCTCTTACTAGGCCTCTTTTTTTTCTTTCATTCTCCTCCTGTACGTCTCTTTCGTCTCTTAAAGCAAAAGCCTTCTATCTCGTGTTCTTTTTTTTTTTCATACTCTTCTTCTTGTTTGCTCTTGGGAACCGTATGATTTTTTACGAGAGGGAGTGGATCGCATCAACGTCTTATATTCAAGAGAATTTCTTATGGAGACCCTTCCTTCTTTTTCTTTTTTTTTTCTTTTCATAAGAGTGGTATATAACTCTTGATATGATTTTTTTTTGCTCTTGTTTGGTTGTTATCATTTGAATTAATAAGATTAATCGATTGTTTAGGAGGAAATCGCTTATACTTTTTGATATGGAATGCGGTTTGGGGGATCACATCACTAAACGTACTATTGATGATTTTTATTTACAAATTTATCGTCTCGATAGCGATTTTGAATCATAAATATTTTTAAATAAACTGATAAAGAAAGTTATTTTCTCGTTTTTAAATCCAAAGATAATTGCAAATAAACTCGAGTTTTCAATGAAACTCTTTCACAAAATGGATATTAAGTATTTTTTGCTTCTTCTCTTCTCAGCTACTAAAACAGGATCTTCATTTGTAAAAGAAATGCGCGCAATTACTATTTTTAAACTTGTTTTCTCTCTTGCTAAATAAAACGCTATATATTCGCTTTGTCTTCTTTGTTTAATCTTCAAACCCCACCTACATGTAGCCGTAAATGAAAAGCAAAATGAATTTAAACAAAACGAAAAGAAAAAAAAGAAGTCCTTAACGAATTCGCAGCGTACAAAATGACTTAGCCTTACGCACCAATGATTTTTTACCTTTTAAGCCTCGTTCACACTTTTTGCACTTTTTAAACTTAAATATCTTGGGCTAACTTATGGTATAAAGTCAATGTACGTATTATATCGGATAAAAGTGTATATAGTGTGTATGTCTTTCATGCCTTAGGTTGGCATGTAAGGAATGCAGCGTTAAAGAAAAAAAAAAGGTTATCGCGTATACCAACGATTCTGTTTTTTTTTTCTATCTCGTACTGAGTGTTTGTCGAGTAAAGGAAACGATGAGCTTTGTATGTATGTGGAGGGTAAAGAAAAAAAATTGTTTGGGCTCTGATAAATTTGCTGGTGCAGCAGAGTGATATTGGACGTCTCTTATTTTTTTTTATTTAGTTTTTAATGTTTTAAGAGGAAAATATGAAATTCGATAATTATGGTTAGTTAAATTTGAACAATTTTTTTAAGGATAAGGAAATATTGAGATAAACATTTTTTCAAAGAGGAAGTTCAATTATTTTTTAAGCTCTTTTTTTGTTGTTCTGGTATTTATATCATCAAATTATGTTTTTACGATTTCTCAATAGTTGGTTCTCAAAATAGATGTAATAACATATGATAAAATAAAGTATAAAATTAGAAACATATTTTGATTAAACGCGAAATAAAAATACTAATATAGATTAAATTAAATATTTATTAGTGATATTAATAAATATAATTTCAGATATTATGCTTTTTTTATTATTTTACCTTCGCTACATAGAATTGCAAAGTTAAAAATAAGAAGAAAGAAAAAAAAATATAATTATTGCGATAAAATAACAGGATGCAAGTACCTACACCTAAATAGTGTTACATGAAAAATTTTATGTTCTCCGCCTAATGATTATCTATAGCGGTGTTGCACAATTTTAAAACAGTTGTCTTTCTCTGTTGCATGTTGAAAAAAAAAATTGAACGAACTTGTTTTCATCCGTACCTTTTTTTATAACAAAAAATTTAAAAAAAAAGACTGGTTTTAAACAAATAAATTATATAACTTAGTTTTTTTAAGGAAGTTTTATAGTTTTAGAGCATGTATTAACCGAACAAATTTTTCTTTTTTGTTATAGGTGAGTTAATTTTGCAAATCTTGGTTTCAATGTTTGTTCATCTGTGAGTAAGTACAAATAATTTTTTGATAATTTTGTTTTTATTGAATTTTAATTGACGAACAAATTGATGAATGTTTTTGAATTTTAATCGATGTTAATTTGAAGGAAAAAAATTTTCTTTGTTCTGTTTCTGTTTTCCTTGTTTTTCGAATATTTAATGAAGATTATTGGTTTACCATTAACATTTTAATTTAATTTTTAAATGAAGTTACAAAAATTTTATTATTAAATAGTTTTTTAATCGTATTTATTACCTGAAGGTATAGGTATAATAAAATTGTATATCATTGCTTGAAAGAAGTTAATATTTTCATTAAAAAAAGAAAATGCGTTAAAAAATCATGAAGTAGTTTCTTTAGCAGTCATTTTCACTGGTTTGAACAATGAGTCAATAGAATTAAACAAAAGAAAACCATACAACTCGTAAAATGACCACAAAGCTTTTGTTCTATTTTAACGTTTGCACTTGTAAATGTAAAATGTGTCTCTATTTGTACTAGAAAACTTTCAGCCTGCTCATTTTTAACGACCTATTTTTTTTTTCAAGTTGGTTGAAAAAAGTAAGCTGGTAATGTTATTATTATTTTTGAAAGGTAGCTGCAAATAAATTAATATTGATTAAATAATTTGTTCTAATGATTCTCAGTTATTGTAAAAAAATTTTTTTCTTTGTTTCAATTATACTTTAATTTTTTATTTGCAATGTGATATCATTGTAAGATAAACATAATGTGTTAATGCAAGTATAGTTTTCTTTTCACAAAATAAAAATTAAAGATTGATTTGGTTGCATAATTTTTCCATGGATAAATGTATTATCTAATTAAAACAATTAAAAAAAATTCAAATTTTTAAATTTAAGGGGATGTAATAGGGAATATGATTTATACATAGTTACCGACATTGCAGCTTTTCAAATTTTTAATCTTTATTCAAAAATTTTCCGAAATATCTCTATATTAGGCTTTTTATTAGTAAAGATAGAAGGCTGTGGTATAGAGATATTTTTAAAACATTTGGATTAAGAATCGAAAACTTGGGAAACTGTAATGTCGGTATTTTACATTCCCTTAACTTACAATCTATAATCTAATCTATTTTTTTTATTTAATGTCGCTTTATTTCCACTATCAATTCGATGCTAATTAACGACAGAGATCGTCAGTGTGTTTGTGAACAAAGCACATGTAACGTACATTGGTGCTTGTATCAATCGTCCGAGAGTAGGATTCGAACTCGGAATCTTCGGGTTTCGAGTCCATCGCTTTACCGAGTGAGCCACTGACGATCTCATCTAATCTATAAACTTCAGAATCTCAAACATTATTTAGTCCAATAAAACGTCGATCTTTTTTAAAACCCTTTTTAATCAACATCGTAACCCAAGTACTCACAAAAGATCAACTCTTACAAAAACTCCCCCCCCCCCTTATAGCTTCAAATTCAAGTGCAATAATAATAAACCTCATTAAATCTCAAGCAAGTAACCAAATGAATCGTCTTGCAATTCTTAAAGTTAAAAATAAAAAAATAAAGAAATAAACGAAACAAAAAGGAAACGAAAGCTTAATCAGGGTGAGGCTACTTTATTTCATGGTATGTTAACGAGTAATACTTGTTACAACTGTACATTTCGCACGCATCCTTATTTTTTTTATTTTCAAATTAAATCTTATGCAGGGGCTATGCTATATACAATCGAGTTTTCAAAGCTTAAACGACAACTCAATAGAACGTTAAATCGTCTGAGGATGTAAAGAATACGACTTTATGACGATACGGAAACTAAATTAGATTTCTTGCTAGACTTTTTTAATCTAAAAAAGGTATTGCATTTGTATAATGATTGGTTTTTTTTCTCGTTTTGCTTGATTTTATAGAGAAATTTATGTGGTAAATTATGAAAAAAATGATGATTTATAGGTGTATTCAATTGATTGTTTACGAACGTTTCTTAGGTTGAGAATTGATTTGATTTCAGTATTACTTTCTTCATATTATCAATGATAAAAGACCTAATATATTTTTATGATGTTTTTGTGCTCTTTTACTATTTAATAGTTTTTTAAAGCAACATTTCTATTTATACTGTAAAATAATCCTTTAGTTACATAGTAAAAACATAAAATTAAACAAAAATCTTATACTACTGCATTTAAAAGATAATAGTACTTCCCATTGAGTATACAAATATTTAAATAAGGTTATGTATAAAAAAATTTTCAATTTCAAACTGAAAGTCTAAAATAATTCATAAAAAAAATTTGAAACAAATTCAATTGCCTTTTGAAAAAAAAAAAATTAATTTACACTCTCCTACATTGATATCAAGATGAAAATAATTTAAAAGAAACTTTCAAAAACTTAAGTGCATTAACATATTGTGACCATCTGCGATTGTCTAGCTTTAAAGCTGTCAATTTGTCATGTTTGAAAAAAAAGTATCTATACGCATCGCAGCTGTTTAGAATGTGCGAGCACGTGAAATTTGTTACGCCGGCATTCCCCCTTTTTTTCTTTCTTTTTTTTCTAGCTCTATGCACTTCCGTCTTGCTTGAGTTGACCTAAAATGTAAAGTCACACTTAGCCATGTTTTCATATCGAATTAAAATTTTATTTTAATGATAAGTGTGATAGATAATTCGTTATAAAAATTTTACGCTATTTTCGTAAGTAATCAGGTTTGGAGTTGATTACGAATATTGATATGGTAATTAGAGAATTTTATAAAATAATTGTTTATACATAAGAGGAGAAATTCATTAGATTATAATTCCTGAAATAAAATTGCTACTGCATTATCTTAAATCATTATTTTATAAATTTTAGATCAAACAATATCTTAAAAAATGTTATAAATTATGTAAAAATATTCACAATTGTTCATGCATATTATTTAAAACAAACAAATACCAACGATAAATAATTTTAAATAATTACCTCGCTAACAAGTATAAAATCTTGGTGAAAAAATAAGATAAAACAGACGCAAATATTAACTACATATAAGCCACACGCCGGTGTCCTTTTCCACGCTTGCTTAGATACCTCTCGCGCTTA
Organism: Anastatus disparis; assembly: GCA_017163975.1. Lineage (NCBI taxonomy): Eukaryota > Metazoa > Arthropoda > Insecta > Hymenoptera > Eupelmidae > Anastatus > Anastatus disparis. The sequence continues at coordinate 508,137 of JAFFSR010000218.1, read as the reverse complement.
AATATCGTAACGCTACACCGAGCGTACGTTCATATAACGCATTCATATATTACTCGTTATTTTTTTCTTGTTTTAAACTCCAGTGTACATGAAAAGTTTATAACACATTTATATATTGTTAAAGGATGACGCATACTTGATAGTAGTTATAGGGCATAAACGATAGTTTTTTTTTTCCTTTTTGCGTGGGTTTTTTCTTTTTTTCTGATTATATTATTTCCTTTTTTTCTCTGTTTTTTTTTTCTTTCCTATCTGTAAGAAAGATCGCGTGAGTGCATATGTACGCTGAGAGAATCGACGTTTAGTTTTGTTCTAAAATGGAACTTTGCGTATAGAGGTTGAGGAGGTATGCGTCGATTGAGTGAGGCGGTTTTGCATATTTTTTATATACATGTAGGGAAATGCGTATATAGATAATGTCTTAATGCTTTGTAGGTTGATAATTGTATGGTTTACGATGTAGAAAATGTCGAGAAATAAATAATTTTTCTTATTAGAAATGATGAAAAGTGGTAAAAAAAATGTGAATTAGAACTCAAGGATTTCTTTTTTTTTTATTGTTAATCTGAATATTTCTAAATTATCAATTATGTTATTGATCAAAATTACATGACATTAGAAGGAAAAAATTTTAATTTTTAAAAATTACTTTTTTTTTATTAAACAATTATTTAATAACAATGCATACGAGGATAATTTATGAATTAGCAAGCAGCCGTGAAAGTAAAATATTTTTCTCCATATTTTTAAAACTTTATATTTTGCGAAAACAAATTTACGAGACAAGCTAAAACAAAGAATAAGCAGTAATGATTAAAATAAATTATCGGACAGCATTAACAATAAAACTTTGAAACAGCAAGTCTCACAGGTACTTGAGATTAAAAATTTCTTTTGTGTTTAAATGTACGTGTGTATGTACTTAAAAGTATAAAAATATGTATAAGTACAAACTTTGAAAATTGAGAAAAGATTAAGATATATACACTTTCAAAGCTGTTGAGTTAGAATGCATATGTTACACGTTACTGATTTATCACATTTGTAAAGCTGTACTTTTGGAGGCCCCAAGCTCAAAACTAAAAAGTATTAACACATTATTTACGTGATCTATAATCTACATAATCTCTTAAGTACACATAACAGTCGTTGAAAATTAATTTGTTTTATTGAAACAGCTACATTATAATGCATAACACATTTAATGGACGTAGTAAAATTTTAAATATTACGCAAGACGTTTTATTTACGCGAAGTAAGATTTTAAAAAAAGAACAAACTTTCGTCTAATCAGCAAGAAACTCGGTGAGATTGTGAGTATCCGTGTGCTTGGCTTTTAAGAGAGTAGTAAAGTTTTGTAACTTCAGCGAGAAAATTTCATTCTAAACAACAAAATTTCTCTAATGGCTAAATTTTTTATGATGTAATCCTAATGATGCGCTTAAAAATGTTACCATCATTGTAATATTTCTGTTTTTTTATTATTGAATAAAATTATTTCACTAGGTTTTCATAATTTAATAATTTTTGAAAAATCAAATCTTTTATAATCACTGCAACAACAATCGTACACTTTAAAAACTGATTCTTTTAATATACAGTTTAGAAAAATAAAATATAAGTAATCCCTTGTCTCTTTATGTCTTCTTTTCTTTCGCAACTTATGCATTGTGTACGTATCTTTGTATAATTTTCTCTCAAGCGATAATAGTTAGTACACCTCGTTTCGTTCCAGAAAGTCGACTTCCCTTTAGCGACCTTCGCTATATATTTCCAGTAGTACTGCATACATGCACGCGCGCGTACCTGAAAGAGAGAGTTAAAATAAAAATAATAAAAAAAAAAAAGAGACATGCAAGTCGTGAGGGATAATAAAAGGAGATGTGAAAGAAAAAGAGAAAGAGAAAAACCTTGAAAAAGCTGATGTCGGTGGATGGCGGGTGGCGATGAGAGAGTATATATACGAGTTTTTATAGGATGCAACCATACCATATAGCCGCGATTATTTATGGAATTCTCAAGCCTTGAGGACCTTGCTTTAAGCGAGAGAAAATACTTCTTTTTTTTATTATTATTTCGTTTTTTTCTTAACTTTTACTTTTTATGCAAGCCGTTTTCTTTTGGCGAGTTATTGATTTACTGACCAGTTGATATTTAAAATTGCCGTTTGATTAATGTGAGATTGATTAGGAGAACACTGAAGAAGTGTGTATTGGTTGGTTCAAAAGATTTGCAGATGCGATGTTGTTAAGTTCTTTATTTTTTTTTTTAAAAGAAAAGAAAATATTTATTGTAGAGAACTTATGTGGATGTAAAAATGACTAGTGAATGCTGGGATTGTTTGGAAGATAGAACAATAAAATCTTTGTACTTATAAGTTGCTATAATTGGAAAAAAGTGTTACTTGATCTGATAATGTTTGTTTATTGTATTGAAATTAAAAAGGATTCTTAGTTGCTAGTCGAGTATTTGTTTAATAAAAATAAGTTTTATCGAAATAAAAGAAATTCCTGCATTGTTAGCATCACATTCTATTTTGACCTTCTGGGAACACACTGGGTCATATTGACTCATCATACCGACGCGTCTGTGTGAAAATTATTTTTGCAACATTCTTTTATAATTTTAACATAAACGACATTTTAAAACTCTAGATATTTAAATACTGAATTGTTTTATATTTTAAATGGAGACATTTTAAAATGTAGCCAGGGTCAAATTGACCCAGAGGGATCTTATTAATTCAATAAAGAGGTCTGATCGTTTAATAAATTTTGTATACTTATAAAGTTCCATTATATAAATTTCACTTTAAAAACATGTATAACAAAGAGCATCAAAAAATTTAAAACTATAAACAAATAACAAGAAATACTATATCCTTAAATTGTACTTAAACAAAATGCGTCTCGGTTAACAACTCAACAAACGTTTAAACCACCGACAAAGCACTCCGGCAACTGAAAACCATTTTTTTCTTCTTCTTCTGAAAAAAATAAAATAAAAATTCAAAAATCTCTTAAGTTTACACCTCTTCCTTTTCAGTTTGCTTGTAAGATGCACGCGCGATTACCCTGCCCTGCCTGGCGGCAACGTGTGTGTGTGTGTGTGTGTGTGTGTGTGTACGAGTTTCCCTTATCTTTTTCAAGTCTCGTAACTTGAGCGGGTAATCCAACTCTTGTGACCGTGTGTACTGAGTTGTCGCGCAACTCTTCGTTTCTGTGTCTGTGTGCCCAGTGTTGCTTTGCTGTAATCGTTTCGATCCACGTCGTGCTAAAGTCATACTGCATATACATGATAGAAAACGTTATTCTTTTACGTTTTTATTAGCGACGCACGTTAAAAAAAAATATAAATTATGCAAAAATTAAGAGAACACATTATGCTTTAAATATGATTTTCTGAGAAGGGCACAGGAATTTTATAATTAAATTTATCTAGTAAATTTAAATATGAAAAAAGAATTATTCAAGTATCACGGTAGTGCCATGACGTCCAGTATATCTTTAAAAAACAATTAGTCCACCATCAAAATTTAGATTCACAAAAAATTTTATAACGGAAACTAATTTATTGATTCTTAATGAAATAACTGACAGTTGTATTGTACGATCAGAATTATGTTGATAACAAGTTTCCTATTTAATATTCTGATAAAAATTTCTGAAATTTACAACTTCAAAGTGATTTCATATCTTTTAACAGGCTATACAAAGTATTAGATCACATAAAAGCAAGTTTGTAAATAAACTTTAAGAAACGAACCTCTTAAATTATTCTTTTTTTCTTCTTTGTTATAATAGCTCATTTTGTATGACCCTTTGGAAACTTTAAAATACACTTGGCAATATTTATTTGTCAGAGAAATTAATGTCCGTAGTAAAATTTTGCATTTCACCTTCGTACCGTTGTGTGGATGTGGAAGAATATTTACGATAGCGGCAGCCACAAGAGAGTTAAACTTTAAAAAAAAAAAGATAAATAAAATCTATATATGTCTGAGTGCACTCGGAGCATTGTAAAGCGATACAGTTGCTGACCTCCATGTGGCGACAAAAATCATGAAATTTAAAATGGCGGATAAACGTAGCGGCAACATTGGCAAACCGAAAATTTGGTTCACCACATTGGTTTGACTGACATTTCATATTTCGTATTAAGAAATGGTTTATTCAAAATTTTTATTTATCGATAGTTTTACAAAATAATATTTTAGCTTCTGGTTTTAAATTCAATACCTTAAAAAGATGATGAAAAATTTTATTAAATTTAATAAACCAATAGTAACCTATTCATTAACAAATATAGTTGTATCACTTTTCGTATAATAGATAAAATAGCTAATACCAATTTTATACATGATACTTGCTAGTAAATAAGTTTTAACACGAAAGTGATTGCATGACCAATTCATCTAATTTTAGAATGGTAAATTTTCAATTACTATTCATACTTCAACAATTTGACAACTAAAACTCTCATATTTCCTAACAACTAGAACAAACAGACTTGTTACAAAATCAATTTTACATTCATCTAAAACAATAAAAACATTAATTTCGAACCAAAGCAAAAAAAAAATAATACGGACAAGCTCAAAAACGAAAAAGTTACCCTTGCTAACTAGTCAAGAATCAAATCTTCTACCTACTATCTTTTCATTGAACATATAACAAGTAGGAGGTAAAACGGGTTTATATAGCCTTCTTTTCCATCAAGCCTTTCCATAATAATCTCTTGCCTATAGGAAATAAACCTGTACCTATGCCCACGTATACGTACGTACACACACATATATATATATAACCCATGTATCATTCCATCTGTCTCTCTTTCTTCTCTTTTCAAGTCACTTCTGCAACCTTTCAAGATGTTACAAGACAGTTTATACTATATATACATTTATGTATTCTATATGTATGTGTATTTTGTACTACCTTTGCCGCAGGTATGTAACGGCAGATTATGCGCGAAGCTATGTGCGTATACGCTTTCTATCGATATATATGTATTCCTTCTTCTTTATTTTATTTATTTTTTTCTCATATATATGTATATATATACTTTGCTTTGAGTAGCTGTAGGCTTGGTCTATTAACTCTTTACTCGTTTATGTTATGGGCTGTTGCACGCTAGCTTGCATATGTTTTAGCTCGGTCAAGTGCGTAAGGATGCGCGCGGAGAAAGATTTTCTTTCATTGCAAGGATTAGTTTTATGTGGTTTTCAATGGAATCTGATAAGTCATTGAATATTTTAGATTATGGCTCTGGATTTTTTGTTTAATTTTTTAGTTTAATTTTAAACTCAGAATATTTTTGACCAACATAGATTAGAATTCAGAGTTAGGTGAAGTTCGCTACTCAAATTTTGTTTATTTTGAAATTTTACATGTGCTATTATTCGAAATAAATACTTCGTTTATATTTTGACTCATAAAATGGTTACCTCAAATCGACCTAACCTCAATGATTGTGTAGCATCGTATAGATCATTGGGATAGTTTTTAATTAATCTGTTAACAACTGGAACTCATTAGCATGATCTTGATCAAGTTTCTAGAGTTCAACCTTAGAAGGTTCTCATAAGTACAAAGCATACTATAATATCCAAAAATTTTATTTTTCATTTCTGATTGTTCAATCAATTAAAAATTAAAAACAATAATTAATAAAGATTTATTCCAAACTAGTTGAGTCAAAATATGTAGCATGAAATTCTAATGTATAAGTTGTATGATACAAAACAATGTGGGGCAAGTTAATTCCTACTTCTTGAATTAATTAACCCAAATTATGGACAAATCATTCAATTTGTATCTACTTAAAGAAATTATTTTTAAAAATTAACTTATCGATTTATCAAGCATTGAAATCAAGTCTTCCAATTCCGTCAAAACAGCTGCGCAACTTATTTCTTAAACGTTGAGTCTCTATGCTAAGTGGGTCAAAAGCATGCAATTATTTTTGCCAAGTATATAAGGTGTACATAGTCAAAGTCGTTGAGCATGCGAAATCGAAGCTTATCACACCTTTTTCCTAATTAAGGCATTAATAACATCATAACGAGCGCATACAACGAGAGGAAATAAAATTTTGATTAGATCTTAATGCACAGTGCTGCTTTGCTTTTTCGTTAATTGCGTCGTCGATCAAGTTCAACCCGTGCGATTTTCTTTATTGTTTTGTCTAAGATATATGTATATAGTTGCAAAAGAAAGTGTCTTCTAAAAGCCAAGGTTTCACTATTTCACATGGGTTAGATTTTATGTGTACAAGTTTCGTTTGTAAGTGATTGTTTCTTGGCCCACACAATTCAAAACCAGTTTGTTAAGGTCTTTTTTTTAAAGGATGATTAATTTATTTTTTTTAAGCGAATTGTTCCAACAGACAGACACTTTGAGAAGCGTAACATTGATTTTTAATTTGTTCTCCATTGACTAATAAATTATTTTGAATTAGTAAAATGAAGTTGAGTAAAGAATTTTATTTATTTGTAGTTTAAGTAGACAACTCTTTCTTTGAAAATAGTTTTGTACGCAAAGTGCACTCAAGAGAATTTAATATTTTTTTCCTGGTTGAGTTTGTTACAAACTTTACTTTCTTCTTTTAGTGGCCAACTTTATTTTTCACTTAGTCACTTGAAGAAAATTCCAACGGACTGTTAAAAATAATTTGACTTACAGTTAGATTAATGTTTACTTTTTTAAAAAATATATACGAAATGTGAAATAGAATTTTAATTTCTTAAAATAGTATTAAACTCTGATAAGCAAGTAGTTTCTTAAGTTATTTTTTAAATTTAATTCTCTCATAGTTGAAATTCTTCTTAAAACTACCATTTCCCTTCATAAATTAACACATAAATCTTTAATTAAAGATTAAGAAAATTCAAAACCTTTTTCCAATCTAAACAAACGAGAAAAAAAGGAATCTACTTCATCATGCGGCAAAACAAGTGCTTTCATACATACATACATCGCGTACACAACATATAGAAGAAAACGATCTTACGATCATAGATAAATTCTTATACTCAATGTACAAAACGCGCGCTCGATTTCTCTCGTTTTCCTACTCGGCGAGAGCAATTTAATTAAGCAGATCGCGCTGGTTCGATTAGCCTTATTTTTTTTTGTATATACGCCGCTGATCCAATCGGATTACAAGGCAAGTTAAAAAAAATAATACCAAGTCTAAATTTTTTTCTGCTACGATTTGTCACTTTACATAATTCTTGATCGGTATGTAATCGTTTTATTGAAATGCGGAGAAGAACAATGGATCGTACGTGTGACACGTGCTTCAACCAATGCGTTAAAATTTGCAGAACCTATGTTTCGTTTTCGATTTCCTTTGTTTTTGCTTTTTTTGTGAAGAAGAGAAGAAAAAAGAATGATTCAGCAATGTAACGTGTATATGAAAGTGTAATGTAGAATCGATTTAGTAGTATTTCTTATGTACAGACTACTTGTTGAGCTATTATGGTTCAAACGAATTCGTAGACCGTGATAATTATAAGTTCCAGGTTTTATTACTTATCTATGAAAGATCTGAAAATTCGAAAGCTACTAGAAGTAACATTATGATGATATCATTTAAATTTCATATTAAGTTTTTATGAGCCATTTACATTTCAAAGTCAATTTGAAGTTTAAATCTTAATTTGAAGTTCAACTAATTTAAAGAATTTAAATCCATCTTAAGAGGAGGTCACGTATCTCTGTCCTTTTCTAATAAAAAAATTGAGTTTTTTACACGAACTAACAACTTTAGCAAAAAATGAAGAGAAAGCCGCATCTCGTAATAAAAAAAACAATATTTTCTTTGATAAGAAAGAATTAATTTTATTGCTTCGTTTTCAAGAAAACCTTGAAAAACTTAAATCATAGAGGTTAGGGTGGACAATTTGGTTTTTCAAGGTTTTCTTGAAAACGAAGCAATAAAATTAATTCTTTCTTATCAAAGAAAATATTGCTTTTTTTATTACGAGATGCGGCTTTCTCTTCATTTTTTGCTAAAGTTGTTAGTTCGTGTAAAAAACTCAATTTTTTGATTAGAAAAGGACAGAGATACGTGACCTCCTCTTAAAAATGTTTTAAAATATTCAAAAGATATAAAAAAAAAATAAATGTGGTCAAAAATTTAATTTGTGATGAAAAAAGATGTTAAAATACGATAAGGATCAAACTTATCATAGCATAAAATTGGATTTAAATCAAACTAAACGTCAAATCAATTTTCAAGCCACAAAGAAGAAAAAAACCAATATCATTATATTTTCACGAATTCCCTTGCCGAAATAATGAAAAAACCACTTTAATCCAAACTTGTTTTTCTCTTTTTTTAATCTTCCAAGTATACCTATATACATTTACAAACTTGATCTTCCTGCGGTACGTGCAAAATTGATTTCCAAAGGTAAAAACATTGCGGACCCATGGGACATCCTACACTTCATTCATTCTGACGTTATACGTCTGTCATGGTCGTCACGCAAAGTCTTTTGAAAGTGAAAACTTCACATATACAGTAGTAGTCAGAAGCTTTATAAATCGAGCTTGATTTCCTTAGAAGATTCTATTTTTAGGTATTTTCGTATAGAAGGGATTATTGTTTAATGGAAAGATTTGTATATAGCAACGGTTGATTAGGACTTTAGGCGATTGCTAATTGGTGGAAGGAAAGCAAATCCTTTGTGAGGAAAAAAACAAAATAGAAAAAATAAGGAAATTTATAACATACGTATAATAAAATTTAATTGTTTCCACAATAATTAGGGATGTAAATTCTGAATTTGCAAATTGGTCTAGGTGATATAACCTTTGGAAGATCGAATTTATAAGGTATTTAAATTTTTGTAATTTGAATATAAATTACTTTACGAAACAAACCATTAAAGATTTAAGTAATTGAAATTATTTCTATCTTCTTTTTTATATTTAACTATTTTTGTAAAGTAGAAAGAATTTTTAATATATTTACAAATCTAAGAGATCTCGTGAAAAGGTACTTGTTTCAAGAGAACATAAGAATGTAATTTATTCTGTAGGCACAGTGTGATGAATGTTTATGGTATACCTGTTTCGTTTAGCGATTATTTCCGTATACTTAAGCGAATCAGAATTTTATATTAAACCACGCCCTAATCTTATTTATCCGCGCTGGAATCTAGATTACTCGATTTGATAAAAGAATAAGTAACAATTATTAATTTACGATTAAATGAATAATCAAATGATATTGTTCGCATTGATCAAACATCCTTACGTAAAGTTCATTATTCTAGTTTAGTGTCATTTCAAAGTGTTGCAAATGCATAAAATAGAAATTTATAATTATAAATTTATGGTATATAAATTTAAATCTTGAAATTCTAGTGAAAAAAATATATGTTACGTTGGTATTTAATATTAAACTTTCATTTTAATAATTCGACGAAATCTATAGACCCGTTTAAGAACTGCGGTATTTTCTTGCAACTCCAATTGAAAAATCAGATTAAACTTTCATGTTTAATTAATGTATGCAAAATTATTTTCCTTACAATGTCAATATTCTTTTAAATATTTATTTATTCTTACCCAAATAATTTTTTAAAGGAATTTTAGATTACATTGATACAATAAATTTTAATTAAATAGAACAAATCAGTGCTAAATCAATAAGAAAAAATCTGAAGAAAATTCGGAATGAAATGCCTTCGATATATATTGTAAACACATAGTCAACAAAACAATTCCATTTCAATCAGAGTTCGAAAACCTCAAGCATCTGCATTAACGATGTCGCGACGTATATTTAATGCGCACATTTTTCCGTACGCGCATTATATACATTTATGTGCGCGCTTTCGTAAACTCGATGCATTCCGCGATGTCGCCGACGCGCATTATGAAGGTTCTGTGTACAAGTTAAAAAAGAAAAGAAAAAAAAAAGAAAAAGTATTATATAGGATAGCTTAGAAGGTATATAGCATTGATATTCATAAAGGCGTGTATACATTTGAAATGAGACTGAGCTGTTGCCTCCGGTGTTGCCTTCTATAGACTTGCGGATGCGTGGAAAACTGCATATTGTCACCTTTAATATGTCTGATTGATTGTATACTATTTTTGTAACATACAAGTAGTTTATTGATCATCTTTCTTTTTAATTTTTACTATTTTGTAGGTTATGGGTAAAAATTTATCGGTAAAGTAAGAAATTTAGAGGAATTACATAAAAATACAAAAATATAAAAATGACTGTTATGAAATTATAATTTTAAAACTTTTGTAAAAATAATGATTTTGTTATTATTAATAATAAATTATTAATATCTTTTTTTCTTTGTTTTAGGTGAGTACACTTAATAAAAAGATGAACTATGAACTTTGGGTAACATTCGACTGTTGTAAGTATAAATACATGAAAAAATAAAAAAAATCAATTTTTATTATTAATATTATACAGCAAATATATGAAAATAAAAATAACATTTTATTTAATAAGTACTAAAAGTACATTGCTTCTTAGTTTTAAGTATTAATGTAAGTCCATAATGAAATAAGGTCGTGTTTGCAATTTCTTTAACTTAAACTGTAGTTTCTAAATCAATAAGAAGAAAGTAACCTTAAAAACAATATTAAGAAATAAATAGCATTTAACAGAAACTTTTGTTTGAAATACCAATTAGAGAAAAATGTTTTAAGTAGAAAATTTTAAATAGTGTTAATTTCACTAGGAAAATAAAGCAATTACAGTAATTTACTTATCAAGTGTTAAGAGCTGTAATGGTAAATTGCAAAATTTATTTAAAAACAAAAAGTTCTCAAACCTACAACTTCATTTAAACTTCAAATAGAAAAAGAAAATAAAAATAACCCTAAAAAAATGCTACTACTTCACCGCACACAATAAAGATAGTAACTAAGCTTTAACTTCAGTTCGTCATCAGCACTAAATTTTATGAACCCATAAAACTTCTATTCTTTTTGACTTCCTTCCTTAGAGCTTTTTATTTCTTACGTTTTCATATAGACAAGAAAGGAAAAAACTTTTGTAACTAATCAATAGTTCTAGGCGCCGTGAATTCGCGTTTAAACGCGATATTTAGAACGGGTCAACGTCGCCGATGAATTTTTGATAAGCAACATACAAAACTAAACTTTAACTCCGACTAGACATGCCATGCCATCGTTTAATCAACATGTATATGATATACCATCGTTTTTTTAAAAAAAAAGGAAAAAGTTAATGACTTTTTTGCAAACATATTATTTTGAGAAGTTTATAGTTTCGTTGAAAATAAAAAAAAGATCTTAAGTTTCTTTTGGGATAGATTTTTGTATGATAAAATGTTGTTTGGGTGTAGATAAAGTTGTGTTTTTTTCATCGGAATAAATAAAAAATTGTTAAAAGCTTCATACATTTTTATTAGGGAATATTTACATATTGCTATAATGGTATATAAAATGTATATTCAATTTTATTTTTAGTTTAAAAGTGGAATGAACTGCTTAGATTTTTAACGTATACACAAAAGCCCGTGTTTTTCTATTAAAATGCCTCGTAACTATATTTTCTCATATAAAGTAACTTAAATGTATGTTTTTGCATAACTGGTATAAAAAAAGAACGTTTTTCTTTTTTCTTTAATACTAAAATTATGTGTTTTATACTTTTGTACTTACTTTTAACAACACCATTTCAAAACTGCTAATTATTATAATGGGCTTTAATAATTGTCATTTTGCCACGGGGACGCTTTAAAGAAGACCATATAAAATGCGAAGGTGGCCTAAATATTTAAAACATTATTTAAATCATTTGAATTTTGATTAATCAATAAAGAATGCAAAAACGTGATCAAGTTTTGAATGAAAAAATTGAAGAAGTTATTTTAATTAATTTTCTATTAATAAAAATTAAAATTAGCAATAAGAATGTACGAGTTAGCAAACAATATCAACTAAAAATATCGAAACAAAGCCGTGAACATAAAATCCAACTTTCATTATCGCCGGTTAACCTTTCTCCCCAAGTATTTCTCCTTTAACAGTATAAGAATATAACATAAGTTCAATTCCCCCTACGCCTTATGTAAAAATAGAAACTCACCAATCCATTATATACAATATCTCATTCGTCGTCTAAATCTGGCCAATTTCCAGGGTTAAATACTATATAGCATTTATGCATGTATACGTGTATATATATATAATGTCGCCAACGCATACAAAACTGCACGGAAGAATCTTTCGACATGCAATTACGCTGGTCATTGTTGCCGTCCGGTTTGCATCATTGTTAAGTTAGACACTTTTACCACTGGCAACTATTACCAGTAGTAATAGTAGTAGTAATAGTATTACCACTACTACTTCTATATAGGATGCACCGTTCTTTCTTAATTGTGTAATTTTAAAGGTGACGCGCGTACATTGCAGAAGAGAGACCCAGTACATTGCGAAGCTTCATACCGCATTATCATCATACATATACACGAGAAGAGAGAGAGATGAACTTCTCTCGGTCCTTCACACCAAATATAAATACATAATGTGTGTATATATACAGGCATATTCACTTCTTTCTACCGTATACACATTTTTCTTGGACGGTACTTTTCTAATAAGGAGAAGTTGTATATACATTGTGGGCCGTTGTGTGCATACCTACACGTTTCATTTAAAGCGGATTTCTTTTTTTTGTTTTGTTTTCTTTCTTTTTCTTCTCTTCAAAAGTTGAAGCGAGACTGTTGACTTTGTCGAACGTGGATATTGTTAATTAGGTAGTGAAATTCATTATAAAAGATGTGGGCTTCTAGGTTTTTAGGGTGACGATTATTCTGGCAGATTAATATTAATTATATTCTTCTGGAGAATTTTAATTGTTGATGAGTAGCTTTAAGTTTCTTCTATATTTATGATAAATTTTCAGGAATATTGAAATTAAATGTATGACGTCATTCGATATTCATTTCTAAAATATTTAAGGTCTGTGTGACTGCACTGATAATTGATGACTATGTGGTAAAGAATGTATAATTGTTAATGAGACCCGTAAGTTTATTAAGAATAAGATCGGATAAACCCTATGGTTAATCACAATTATTCGTCATAATCACATTATCATTTTAGGTTTCATGTATCAATTTATGATTAATTTCTTGGTAAAAATCATATCTCGATTATGACTCTTTCGGATCTCGATTTAGATGTTTATTGGAATTTCAACTGATTTATATTTGAAAGTCACATCAATTAGTTTTCCGTTATGATCTCTATATTGTCAATTCTCAAACGTTTACATTAAAAATAATAATTTTTATATAAAATTATAGATATAATAATTATTACAAAAGTTTTCCCTTGTAACAATCTTTATAAGTTTCTCACAATTAAAAAAGATTTACTAAAGCATATAATTATAAGTGATTCAATGATTCGTATGAGAAGTTACGTTTACAACTTTGATTTATGTAATTAAACATAAGAATCTTATTCTTTTTAAAATAAGTTAAATCTGTACTTAACATTATTGGCTCTTTTGTAAAAGAATTTCTTATTAAATTAATCACGTTAAACATGTTTAAGTATCTTTTTATCCTTAGTTTACAAGTTTTTCAGTTTTGACTTATAGTGTTATGTAAATATTCTGTATGGATTTGATAACTTCTACACTAATATATTTTTACGCGGAGTTTTAATAAACATAAATTAAGATAACTCGAAAATTTGGTAACATAAAAGAGTCACTAACTACAGAGTTAGTCCTTCATAATAAATGAAAAATTTTGTTGATAAATAAATGAACTGTGCAAGTTTTCCTAAATCATTAATCAACATTTTTATTTAAAAATCTCCATGCATAATGCATCAACCGAACTTAACAAAAAAAAATTCACCTTACACAACTTGAACATCTTAAAGTCCAAGAGTAAAAGCCTTTTTAATTCAATCTAATCAAAATCAAACTCTAAACTCCAACTTAAAACTTTACAACGCATTATCCAATCACCAAATGCGTATAATATACAATCTCTTATAAACCGAAGAATCCCTATTCCTTATACATTTAATTGTACATACGTATACAATCGCTCACCATGAACTTTCGAATGTATACACATGGCACACCTCGATACTTTTTATACATGCGCAATTTTCCTTTAACAAATCTTACAAACCGTACGACTTGTTTGTAATGATATTTCAACACATTCCATATATCTTGGAAGACATTAAATTCTCCTACCTTTTTTTCTCTCTCGACTTATTATTGTAAGGAAGATGCGCAGCTGCAGTTTGTTTACAATAACGAATTTTGGATATGTTGCAGGAATTACTTATGATTATGGTGATGTTTTTTTAAAAAAATAAAATCAAATTTTTTGAGTAAAAGGACGTTTTAATTAATGTTTGTTGATTTTAATGTTTTGATAAGAATAGTTTTTGAGCCTTGTAAAGTCAATGTGTTAAGGTTTTACGAAAGGGGATTTTTTTTTTCACTTAAAATAGAAATAATAACGGATATGCGGTTAAAATTGTACTTGTGTGCAGTAATAATTTAACATGATTATTTTTAGCTCTTTACTTCGCGTGAATGATGAATTGTTAAACTGGGGTTTTTTTTCCTTTTTGTAGTTTACAATGTGAATATGCGTTATCGACGCGTGGGTAGAAAAATTTTAATATTTTTAGAATATCATTGATTTATGTTTATGATTTTGAACAAATATACATTTTAGTAATTTTTTTAATATTTCAAAGCTTAAATTTTTTAATTAAAATGATCTTGCAACAACTGAGTTTAATCAGTCTAAAATATATTTTTAAAAAAAATCAATTGTTTTAATATTAATAGATTCAAATATAAATAAATCACTAATTTAACTGTATATTTTATATCATTAAGTCGTAATTTCTAAAAAAAACTTTCAAGATAAACCACAACAAATGTAATTTACCAATTTCATATATTATTTCAATTGGTGAAAAAAAGCAAGAAAAAGAAAGGAAAAGAAATGATTCACACAAAACTTCATTAATTAACCATAGGTCTTCTATTTTCTCGGTATACTTACAAACCTTTTGTTAAACACGTTCGCAAAAGTTATAGTCTCGCATAAATGTAGAGCAGCACGATGAATCATCCAGTTACCGATAAGCAATAATAAAACAAGAAAGAAAACCAGCTGCTTTATTTTTAATAAAAAAAAATTACACGTGTCCGTGTATACGTACGTATGCAACGGATGTAATATACAATCCATAAGGTGAAATGCATTTTAGAATCTAACCTTAATCGATCTTAGGAAAGTATTATATCCTCTAATATTAGAATTTACAATCTAATAAAAGTAAAACAACTCCGCTATCCATTAAAAACACAAGAATCAAACTAAAATTTAAGAATAAAAAAAATTAATCTATAAATATTCAACGTCAAGATAAAATTGATTATCGACTTTTACAAGTTCTGGATTTTCTGTGTGTTTATTAATCGTTAACTTTCATATATAGGCGTGCATTTGTGTGTACGTGTATATATGTTTATAAATTTAAGTTTCGATAAAGATCAAGGGGAGTGCACGAGAGTTTAAATATGTGTTACACTTTCTCCGGTCAACTAATTTTCGTGGCCCATTTTACGCGCGTGCGAATTCACACTATATAACGAATGCATTTTTATATTCGATTCTATTGCGTGTTTAATTGTTTTTTTATTTCTTACTTTTTTCTATATGTGTTCGTGAATCTGTTAAAGCGTGATTTTTTTTTAATTTATTGATGTTGATGATTTGTTTGAGTTAAACGATTGGGTTGTATATGGTAATTTGAGATTTTTTTGATTTATATTTAGTCGTTTGCACGGATCGCTAATATTTTTTTTCCCTTTTATTTTAATGCTTGAAGAATTTACACGATGCAGTTGGATGATTGTTTCTTTTTTATTTGAATCACGCTGGCTATTTTGTATTCTAATCTTGATATACCGTATTATTTGCAAGCTTTGTTGAAGGAATAATTGGTTATGAAAATTTATAGAGTTTAATATAGTTGCAAAGTGTTATATGAATTGGTTAAGATTTTCGTTGTTAAAATTTTCAACACTGTAGCAAAATAAATTGGATTTTATTGTAGTCTTATTCATAATCTTTCATTTTCAAAGGAACTTAGTTTTCTTAAATTTTGAAAAACTTGTAACATTCGGAGAAAGTTAAGAAAGTTGTCCATTAAATGTCAAATGCTAAAAGTTATAAAACTAAATTTGCGCATGAATTCACAATTATTTTGAATATTTTGAATTGCAAATTTCATATGTTAAAAATAAATCTGAAATTTTTCTAGAGTTTTTTTTCATGCAAACATTTTGACATGCATGATCATTATTTATTCAAAATAGATGTGAATATTTGAGGTCGGCAAGCCCACAACTCGGTACATTTTCTAATTGCTCGGTGCAAAAAAGTATTTCATAAATAACAGATTTTTATGCTCTTTAGTGTCAATCTTTACTATTTTTTTTCTATACGTAAATAAATTCATAGCTTCGTACGTTAATTAACTTTCTACGTTATGACCTGCTAATGAATTTTAAATTATATTTGAATTTTAGTACGATGATTAAAATGTGTTGAAATTAAATTTATGTTATTGTTTAGTACCTTTAATTTTTTTTTAATTAACGTTTTTAATTTAGATAAAACCAGTAAAAAATTTACATGGGAAAAATTAAGTTTTTAGGAGATTTTCTGTTAAAATTTCTACATTTATAACAGTTAATTTATAAATATACGTAAAGCAAATTGTTTATTGATGCCTATACACTTTTATAAAGATACTACGAATTTTAATAAAAAAATAAGTACGCTGATACGTTTACCATCTAAATATAGCATCGCTTAATAATTTTCTGTTAAATAACTAATTTCTGACCTAGAAAAACATTATACGTTATGAGCTTGATTAATAGCGAGGCGTTGACTTTACAAACTAATAAATAATTACTTGTCATAAACTAGAACTTGCCTAATAACCAATCGATTTATTATTATTTAAACATTATCGTCTCTTTTTTTCTGTATTCAGGTTGAGTTTTTCATAATGTGTATAAATAGTTAAACTACTTGAAAGTCAATCTTTATGAAATTGAAAAAAAATTTCAGATTTATTAATTGATTTTTCTTAGGAGAAATAATTGAAAGAAAATAATCAGTTCCCCGACCTACCACAAATTCTCCATTGATTCACGTGCAAGAGCACGAAGGTACATACACTCTTTGTTATCGAGTACACACACAAACTTTCCATTCTCATAATCCCACCTGTGCATTGAAAACTTACGGTCTGTGTAACGTCGAGGAAAGAGAAAATGAGAAAGAAAATAAAAAAAAAAAAGAAGAGATTCCAATTGACTATGGCAATAGGTAAGGGAAAAGGAATGTAAAACATGCAAGTGTAAAAGTCTCCTCTCCTCTTACTTCAAAGGTGTTTACAAGCGGTATATAGTGTGCATATACACATTTGCGTGCTGCGAAGGACACCGATAGCTTTTTTTTTTCATTTAATGTACTCGAGACAGTACACAAGGATTCTGCAACTAGATTAACGCGTATACATCGCGCACAAAAAAAAAATTAAAGATGAAAAGAAAAAAAATTTAAGATAAATACCTTATGGAGGAATTATCGATTTTGAAATATGTACGAGATTGAATGCAAAACTTATATTACTTTTATGGAGAGGAGGATGGAAAGAGAAAAAAATAGGATTGCAAGTTGAACAATGAGGAGATGGTGCAAGATGTACTTGATGGTATTGATGGGCTTTTATTGGTTATGGCTTGATGAGAGAATATGTGTTATGAAATTTTAATTACGCAAATAAGATTAAGGAGTTTAGTCTGGGGATTTTATTGGAGAGTTAAGGATTCTAGTATATTTCGTGTATGGTATTAGATTTTCGTATTAACACTATGAAAACATGGATAATACAGATTAGTTTATTGTTTCAGGTATAATTTTAGAAATATTATTTTATACGTCTACTATAATTACAAAATAATTATCCGCGAATGTTTGCTTCTTTAATTCTTGTTTTAAATTATCAGTAATCATCAATAAGAGTTTCATCAATGAATTATTTAAAAGTTTAAATTCTATCTATATATGCTAATAATAAGCGAAAAAAAATACAAATAATTAAAAAGAAATCCTATACCAAAAACATTGTTTACAATCTAAATTAATGTATTAGTCATCAACATAATCTTCCTCAATATTGTGGCTCGTTTATGAAATTCCACAAGCCTCGAGAACATGGCTTGCATTCTTTAAAAATTACCGCGAATGTAAGAAACATAAGCAAGTTTCAGTTTTGATTATCTGAAATATAAGAACGTTTGTAAACCATTGCCTTGCGTATATTCTTAGTTATCTGAATTGTTGAGTTTTCTTTTTTTTTTAAATGTCTGTTGGAATCGTTTTGTTTGTAATGTCCAGTATTTAACAAAAATCGTTTTACAAGTACTTTGAATTCATTGAAAGTAAAATGATAATTAGTAAGAATGTATTTATAAATAAATTGAAAAATAAAGCTTAGAATAAAATTTATAAGCGTAAGTTTAGTTACGACTTTTACTTTGGTCAATATAAATCAAAATTAATATTTTTTTCTTGTATCAAAATAACTTTAATAGAATCACTTAAAAGTATTATCAAGCTGAATAAAAAACCATCGATACAAAAAGAAAGGATGAAAAACAGACAGCGAAAAAAAATTATGTTGTCTATAAACTTCTCGAGCCTCTCGAACGTTTCGATTCCGATCAGCGTAAAAACAAACATTAAATCATATAAAAATAACCGCATCCCAGAAAAAAAAGGAAAGGAATGAAAACTTTTTTTTCGTATATACCCATCATTAATCTATTCAAGCCTTGTGTATACGCACACATGTATATATTTCTCTTTCACGCAAAGAATTTCGCTAAGCAAATTGAAAGTCTCAGCCTGTGTGCATAATGAGCGATAATTTCTCTTTCTCTTTCTGGTCTGGCTAAAAATAAATGCATATGTATGTATGTAAAATGAGAGAGAGAGAGGGAGAGAAAGTAAGAGAGGGAATGTACTTATTTTTTACTCGTACTCGAGATAGGGTCAGTTCCTTCAAGAGATGTCGTTTGTAGACGGTGTTTACTTGACTTTAATTTAATATATGCATGGCCTTTTTCACTGATTAGCTTTGGTAAAAAAATGAGATTTAATTGATTAATAAACAAAAAGATTGAAAAATTCTAAAATGCTATGATTTGCTTTGATTTCGAAGTTTGAGATAAAAATAAACTTTAAAAAAGTTAACATTTTATAAATAATATCCTCATCCCATTACTGAGAATTTTATAAAATCGTAATCTTGTAAATATCAAAGACTGCTAAAAAATTAAAAAAAGCTTCAGATAATCCTGCACACGATAATTCATCATATTCTCATGATACACGTTCGCTCGTACTAATAGGAATAATTAATCCGCTAAAAATTTCGATAAACACCATGATAAATCATTGATAAAAGCTTCCCAAACACCTAAACACGACAAATCCCTTTAAAATCCAGCCAGAAGAATTTATCAAACGCATCCGTAGAAAACCATCAATCTTATCCGACTACGAAACAAAAGAAAACAAAAGGAATCTTAAAAAAAAAAGGAAAGAAGAAAAAGGGCGTTGGTTAATACCCATTAAAGAATAGATCAAACGTCGCGGCAAGTTGAACTTGGCATTTAAAGATCTTATTTCTTTCTTTTTTTTTATTTTGTTTTATTTTTACTTTTTTTTTTCTATTTTCGTCTTTTCTCACATTCGGATTGTATAGTAAAACACGCCGGATCGATTAGTCAGCGTCGATCGGATTTTCCTTTTGGCGTGTCTCAAGATATCGTAATGTCAAGATGTCGATTGTGTGTATATATAAAGTTTCGACGAAATGATTATCGAATGAATTCCCTTTTTTTTATACACATAATGTGTTTGTGATTTTCTTGATATTTTTCTATTGGCCGTCGGTGATGCAATCGATTGTTGCATGAGTAATATGTCAGTGACTCTTAAACGACGTATTGATTCTTCCTATTATCATTTCATGTTGACAGTATTTTTGCTTTCTTTCACTATTTTTATGATATAAAAAGAACCTTTTTTTCATTTGTTAACGGGAAACAAAAGATTGACATTTATGTCAAATTAAAGCGTATTATTAATTATGTAAACGAGTCGAGCTTACTTTTTTTTTTGTTCTTACGTTATCATATCATTTCTTTCGAGCGTGATTCACTTTTCAGGAAACACAGAGCTTTTTATATTTTTATGTGACTAAATATTAATGACGAGATATTTTGCAAACGCGTAGAATACCAATTAATCTCATTTTTAATGTCGAACGTCAAATGCATGAGTCAAACGTTTGATTCCTTTATTAAAAATATTTGCGAATGATGAACGGTTTTCCGGTGACAGCTAATAGTAAATAATAGCATATCAGAATAAATTCAAACCTGATTTCCATAAAAAATATATTTTCATCAAAAAAAAATTTTTAATCTCATTTATAACCCTAAAAAACAAAAAAAAAATTATGAATTTCCAAATTTTTTTTTTGGTTTTAGAATTTTATAAAAAACAACTTTTTATTTTAAAGTTTAGCTTAATAAGCTTATAAAAAAGATGCGGTCTATGGGTTGATATTTATAAATTATGAAAAATGTCTTTGAAAATTGAAATAGAAAAATAAAATACTCGTGAATCATATCTCTCGGCGTCTGAATGAAAAATTTTGAAATAAATAACTAACACCTCCCTATCCTCAAATACTTTAAATGTCCTTTTCTTTTCATTTCTTTCTATCTTCAATTTTCTTCTCTCAACTCCGGCATACCAATGCATCATGCTCAATTCAAAACGTTAGCTTGTAAAAAGAGAAAAGAGAGTCAGTAATAAGCCTTCGCCTCCTCCACTCCCGTTTGGCTTTTTTTGCTTAATTAATTAATCTTTCAATTGGGCCTCATTATCCCTTGTACAGCCGCACTGTACCAACGCGCTTGCTTGACATTCCATTTCATCCTCCCTTTCTCTATCTTCATATTTTTCTTTCTCCTGCCTCTGTGATCTCACAGATACTTGCCGTTTTGTCAATTGTAAGAATATTTTCAATTAATTATATTTCAAATAGAAAAAAATTATATTTTCAGGATTTTATAATGTTTCTATTTGAGGATAGAATCATCAATAACCAATTATGTTCCCATTTATTTTTCTCTTTATTACAGAGAACGCTAATTTTTATTTAAACGTTTTAATGCAAAGGGAGGAAATGTATTCCTTGTTTACGGTTTCTTATTTTTATGACTCATTACATGTATACAATACGGTTTAAAAATAAAGAAAAAAAAAAGGGAACGTTAATTTTAAGTGTAGTTTGAGTCATGGGTCGGATTTTGTGAGAAGAGAGAAAACCATAGGGGCGTGTTTTCGATTAAGAGACGGGACTTGAATGAGCTTCTTTGATGAGAAGCTTTCGTGTGTTTGTGTGTGTGTGTGTGTTGGTAAGTTGAAACTGTTAAATTTTTGTGTAATTCGTTTTACTTTGAAAATGCTTATAGTCTTGTTCTTTTTATTTTTTTTTAAAATCAAGCGAAAAATTGAGATTAAAAGAAGGCAAGATGGATTCTTTGAAAGACAAACTGGAAAATTGATACATTCAGTTTTGTTAAATTAACGGGTAGCTCAACATTCTAGGATTTGTCCATTTTAGACAATGATATCGAATTCGCTAAAAAAAATCGTGTTATTTTATACCATAAAATTTATTTCTAATTGGACATTTTTTCAGTTTTGCTAGTTTTAAAATATTTAAATTTCATGTATTTTAAAAATTATATGAAGAGAACTAAATTAATGAAGAGAAAAAATTTCTGAAAATAAAATAATAAATTTGAGCAAATTAAGCGTCAGCATAGATCCAATAAAATAATTCCACTTGTCAAATATAAATTCCAGCAATGTAAGTTAGCTCGAAGAAAAGAGAGAATCCCACAGCAATCGTGCAAAAAGAGTTCTATTAAAACATAACGATTATCATCATCTCTTCTCTATTCCTCAATTTCTCTGGCCGTTTTATCTTAAAATTCCTTCTTTTCCTCGACTTCCTTTTAATAAATCTAAAAATAGACGCGCATTATATCGTACGAAACTGTCCTATAAGCGATTCCTCCTTCTTCTATTTTCCAAGTAAAATCATGCAGATAGTTACAAATTGTTCTAAAAAGCTGAACTTTAAATGATATTGTTAACAAGCTCCACCGCACAGAGAGAGAGAGAGAGAAAGAGAGAAACCGCGTTTCTATAATAAATTTTAAAGAGAATTTAATGCACAAAACTCTTCTTGTTCAAAGCTTATCTCTTGTAAGAGTAAGATGCGTATATGTGTGTACGTGTGGATGAGATGATGATGGGAATTACCATTGCACACATCCGCTTTCAAAGACCTTTTAATGCACCTTCATTTGTTAATAGTCCAGCTCTGTGTGCCTGTGTACATTAGACACCCACTTGTCGGGTTTTGCGAGCAACGCCGAGAACCTTTTACTTTTACATTTTGCACTTTATAATTCGGTGGTTGTTAAGAAAATTTTTGATTTTTTTATAAGAATAATTTTTTAATTGAATAATTTTTTTTTTTTGGTAGTTATGAAATTTGTATTTTCACGTGAAATGGAATTTCTTAAGAAAAATATAGCAAGTTTTATGATCAACACAATGAATCTCTAAATAAACCAAACATGTGTAACGACTATTTGAATATTCAATAATTTTTACATGGTTATTGTATTTATATATAAAAAAAGTTTTTCAAATGTGTCATTCCAAAAGTAAAGATAAAAATTATCTAAAATGATGGATAGTTTAAAAATAGTCATGTCAAATCTAAACTACTTGTTTTTCCACGTACATGATTAAAAAAATTATATTTAAATCTTGAACAGTTACACGATTAAATCAGAAAATTTTAGCAAGATTTTGTAAAATATTCACTGACATTGAGAAAATTTGTCTTTGCAAAAGGTTAAGTGAATAAGTGCTTATATGTAAAGTTGAGTAATACCATATTAAACTAAATTTACTTTACCAAATTTACAGACCAAAAGCTAAATTTTCAAAGATAACATTTAGTTTGCTTTTAAGGAAATTTAACTTTGCTCGACTCTATTAGTATAATTTTGATTTAAACTTACTAAAATTAGCTGTTTAAAAATAAAAAAAAGAAAAATTATTTTTAATTTTCTTAACACAAAAATAGAAACTCATTGAGCATTTAAAACAATAGACAAACGATAGATTAAATTTAACATTTTGAAATTATGTAAAACCCTTAGTGAACCAATGAAAATCATAAAATAGAACATTTCCTTTACACGCACTTAATTTAGATAATTTAAGCTTATAAATAAACCCTTTACATTTAAAAGACCACGTTAATCCAAGCGTTTAATGCCGCTGAAATAAAACAGTACAGTTGTAAAAAAAGGGTTTTAAGCTCGAGCTCGTGTCTCATTCACGTCGAAATGAGATATCTCGAGAATTTCAGCGCAATAAAGGAAACTTTGTTTTATTTTTTTCTTTAATTTTTTATTTTCATTTCTTTCATTGCTCGTCGCGACGATAACTTGTTTCTCGGAAATAAAAACAGAATCGGATTTATGCGTATGACTTGTCAATTGTATCATTGAGGATGGAAACGTGAGAGCTCATGGTACATAAAGGGAAGAATAAATAGAAGAAACGCGGAGACGAGTAGAATCGAGAAATAGAAGAATTTAACTTTGGAAGAAAATGAACGCGAAAGCGAGCGGAGGATTTGTTATTGACAAGTTCGAGATAGTAAGAAAGAAATGTTCTTTTTCTTCTTCTTCGATTCGTTTACTCTTTTTTTTTTTCTTATTGGATATCTTTAAATGATGAGATGCATAATGAGTTTCGAGTTGTTTGCGAAGTGGGATTTTTATCTTCAATTATGTTTGTTGTTGCTTTTTCAATTTAGTCCAACGAATATTTTATTTCCAATCTTTTAGTAAATATTCACAAAAGATTCTTCAATGATCTTTTAATTTGAATTTAATGAAATTTTTCGAATATTTCATTTTCTGATTCTTTAAATAGTTCATTACATATTTCAATGATAAATTATCAATTTCTTGGAAAGCAAACATCATTTCATATCTTAATGTGTCATATTTAGAACACCTCATATTTATTTAAATATATAATGACATATTACAAAAATCGGATAACAATTACTATAATTTTATTATAACACACAATATTCACATATTCAAATAAACCCAAAAAAAAACAAGAAGACATTGCAAAACCGATAAGATTAAACCAGCCTCTAGAAAAGAAATTCTCTCATTATAAGCATTAACGTATGATAAAAAGCTTGTATATCACAAACAGCCGACAATCCAGAATCTTCGTACAACAATCATTAGTGTCAAGTGAAAGTTCCTAACCATTTAAACTTTATACGTTCATTCACTCGTACGTTCCTTTTTTTTTCCTCTAATATTCATTCACAACTAATTTTATCTATACCGCGCACGTATTTTTAGTTCATTTAAAATTAGACGATAGCTCGAGCTTTTTATCTCTCTGGTTAATGATAAGGGGGATACGTTCGAATGATTTTGAATTATGTTTATTGTGCGCCGACAATACAAAGTTTTGTTTGTACAAGATTTTCTTATTGCGACTGTAAATAAGATTTTAAATGCCGCGTTATAAATTAAGCCAACGCGTAAACATGTCCAATCTAAGATCGAAATTTTAATAAAAGATGCAAGTGCTTATGTAAATCTTTAATTAATTCCAAAACGAATGATTTTCATCTAATAAATATTCTATTTGAGGATAGAAATTTTTACTATTTTTCAAACTCTGTTACGTAAAATAAAATCTCAAGTCCCTTCTCGGCATTAACTATTCTTAACATCACCACATTTCCTCTCTTGTTTCACATTACAATCGAATCATCCCTAGAATTTCAATTATCCCCCTTTTCTCTAAAATGAAGGAAGAAGAAAAAAAACGCACCGTCTTTCCATCTCTCTTGTTGTACGCAGGTCGATGCACCTTAACGATCGATAGAATAACCACGCGGTGGTGTGTATACTAAAAAAGCCCTTCTTTTTATTTTTCAGTTTATATCCGTCTTTTTCTGGCTGTGTATTTACAAGTGTTGCAGGAAAAAACAGCGGCAAAACTGCGCTGGATACTCTTTTTTTTCCATGTTTCTGGGTTACTTGACGAGTGACCCGAATTTTTTTCTTGCTTACGATGGAGAATAAAGAGCTTCTCTCTTTTTTTTCGAGAGATGAAAAGATGACTTTTTGAGTAATAAGAATTTTTTTTTCCTGCTTTTTTTGTGCATTTCAAAGATTGTGGAGAATGTAGGATTGTTTAGCTTTCCGAGCGAAAGAGGGAAAATGTCGTTCCGTTTTGGAGGCTGCTTATGTAAGTTTTTTAAAATTCGTTTAATTAAAAATGCATAAAGGATTTAAGAGCAGGTCGTATATCTCTATCCTTTTCTAATCAAAGAGTTTATTTTTTTGCAAAAACTAATAATTGTAGCAAAAAATAAGGAGATAGCCCCATCTCGTATAATAAAAAGGAAGATTTTCTTTGATGAAAAAAAATTATTTTTATCGATTCGTTTTGAAGAAAACCTTGAAAAACTTAAAAAATAAAGGTTAGGATGGACGATTCAGTTTTTCAAGGTTTTCTTAAAAACGAAGCGATAAAAATAATTTTTCCTCATAAAAGAAAATCTTCCTTTTTATTATACGAGATGGGGCTTTCTTCTTATTTTTTGCTACAATTATTAATTTTTGTGAAAAAATCAATTCTTTGATTAGAAAAGGGCAGATATACTCGACCTCCTCTTAATTGCCCTGGAATTTGCGGTAAAAGTAACAATTTCTTTAAATTTCCCTTTTGCAAAGTTATTTATTGCGAACTATTGAAAATTTTAATCAAACAATTATTATTTATACGAAATTTCTAAATAGTTTATGGACTGAATGAAAACCTAGCTAAAAGTGAAAATTGAAATAGTTTATGGACTACTTTATTTACGCGCTGAATTTTCTCAAAAAGGTATCGGTTTTCGAAATTAATAATATAAATATTTCATTAAAACTTTGTATTTTAACTTGGGTAAAATTTTAATTATAAAACTTGTAGAATTTATCGAGTTTGTATCAATGCAGAGAGAGCGTGTATGCAATGACTAAAGTATATTAATAATGAAAATTGCGTAACTTTCCAATCTATACCGTGCCGGTAAACAATCAATTTTGAAACGTCATTTCATGATTTAACCACATTATCGCTTTATTTAGTTTTTTTCTTTTGCGATTCCTGAAATTCAATACGAATAAACTAAACGAAACTGAACACCTACTTTAACATTCGATTAAAAGCAGGGGAAAAAGCTTCAACAAATCTAACTTTATTAAAATTTAAAAAAATTAAAATTTAATTGAAAACTTCTCAGCATACAAAACTAGTTGTCATGAGAATCCATGTTATTGAAAAAAATTTTTATTATGTTACACTTTATTAATATTGTATAAATATCTATATTTTCTTGATTTATATTATTTGCTGTCCAAACAGAACAATATTAGCTTAATCTTTATTTCAGTATATTTGTTGATGTAACGTATTATACTATCTATTATCGCGTCATTCATAACTAATTTTCTTCAATAAACTCATTAGCGTTAAAAATAAAAGAAAACAAAAAAAGCTTAAGTATAATACTGTTATAATGTTGAATTTTTTACTACTAAATATATAAAGTCATCACGTAACGATTGGATCGCTAGTTTGCGTGGGCCGTTTGTTTACATTATTTTTTACTTTCTTCATTTAAATCCGGAAGCCCGTTGAAAGCCCCTGGAAATTAGCTAATGTTAACACTACTGACAAGTGCCTCTTTTTTCGAGTTCAATGATCAAAGGTAAATATTTCAACGAATACAAATACAAGTGGTTTATTATCCTTTAAAATTTTTTTTTGCTTTGGAATTGGTAATTAGTCATTTTGACAAATCAATGATAATTGATCAGTTTTCTAATGCTTTAGGCTCAACGTTGTTTAAATAAATACCAGAAAGTAGTGTACTTAGTTCCTTTAAAAATTCACTGTAAAAATAGTGAAAAAGTTAGATGAATCATTAAATGTATTTAAAGATAAATGCTATTATAATTAATTTTTTCTTTAAATAAAATAAAAGTTTGCTCTACTTGCAAGAGTTGATGTTACTTTCTTTTTATAAAAAAAAAACTATTGCAAAAATTTCAAAGCCTAACAAAATTATTACGATTACAAGTAAATTTTTTGAAATTTATGAAAAAAAAATTGTTAAACGATTTACTTCTATAGCATACCAACTAATTAGGCTATCAAAGCTAAAGAATGTAATAAATTGAAAAATTTAATGATTGCTCAATCTCTCATTGAAGTTACTTAATGTCATAAAATGTTTTAAATTTGTAACGGAAGTGACTATCTGTCATTCCAACTTGATTATAAGCTCGGATCCATAGTCTATCTCTCTCCCTCTCCCGTTTTAATATCATGCGTAAGGTGGCTCTTCTTCCATAGTAATATCAAGTGATTATAAAGCAATGAGTCACATTTTTTTTGTATTTAAAGCTTCTTCAGCGAGCTACTTCTTTGGACGTATACGCTAATATTAAAGTGTATCAATTTATTATTAGTCATCTATTAAAGAGGCTCTTTTTTATATGCCTTTTATTTACGTGTTATTATTGACTGTTTGAGATTACGAGGAAATTAATCGAGTAATTTTTGTGCCTCGATGATACGAGTGTAATGTATCTTTGAATCATGTTGTAGAATCGTTTGTTGAATCATAAGAAATTTTTTTCGCTTCTTTCATACGATAGGTTGGAGCTTAATGGCTAGTGGAATTTTAGCTATTTCTGAAGCGAAATATGTTAGAGATATAAAATATTATCGTCTAGACTCGTGGGATTATAGCCTTGAAATTTAATTAGAAATTAGATGTTTTATTAGTAATTATAAATTTAATTTTATATTCAATTTTGTTTAAGGAAAATAGTTATTTCAAAATTCAAAATTTTAACTTTAAATCAGGTCACTTGAAAGGGTTAATAAAAATTTTCTGATTTCAGAGATTTTTGTGAATTTTCATATGCAATTTTAAAATATTATGATTCGCCAAACCTGAGACTTCAAAAAGTCAAATTGCAAAGTTTCAAATGCCAGATTTTTAAAGATGCAATAGAATTTAACATGTAAATTTTGTAATAATAGTAACTCTTCATTTTACATATTTTGCATAATAAAGCTTTGGACTCTGAGAATTTTGCAAATTAAACCTGTCATCCTTAACTTTTAGTTTCTTTTTTGAAGACCTTCTTAAACTTTGTAATTTTCAAGATATAACGCTTCAAATTTACATATGTAATATTGCAGAGATTTCTAAAACTATAATTATTAATCAAAAAGTACTCTGTGAGATTTTTATCTCACATAATTTTGTGTGTTATTATAATCAGAACGATATCATCAAAGAATTGAATCATAAGATCGACAGTCAGTTTTTTATATTGTTAATACGATGGCACAAAATTTTATTATTGTTTTATAGCAATAATTAATTTTATAAAATTTAATCTCACAATTTTATACTATTGATATCTACGAATTCGTAGTCATTGCGGGTCTATAACAAAATGGACCACATGTTATAAACTTTGTATCTTTTCTATTGAAAGAACCACTATTTCCATGAGACCATTGAACTAAATAATTTCAATACAAATGTCTATCATCTCTCAATTAAAAAAAACTATTCATTGATCTATACTCTAAATCCTATTAAAATCAATGATTCAGAAAACTAAAAATTCATCTTCCTGTCATTCATCGCCAAGACCGCACATAGTTATGTTATTCTTTGTATCAACGTAATGATAATTGCTTTGAAAATCATACGGAATACAGTTCGAGAAATCGTATCGCAATTAATTTTTCGCATGATAAAAATGAAGCTGCGAATAAAGTGTTTCGTGGAAATCGTAAACGAGAAAATAAGAAACTGTGGGGACTTTGCTTCTCGCCGAGGAGTAATTGAATTTTCATTGATTTCAGATCTCGAATATATTTGCGATTAATGATTTTATTGAAGCGAATAGACGGGTTAAAAATACATAAATTTTTATCAATTCCGATGAATTTCGAAGTATACGCCAAGATTTTATTTTCTCGTTAATATTAATTATGATTTGGGTTTAATAAGTTTTTAGTATTTGTCAATAAATTATGTTTTTATAACGAAAGCTCGTTTCCCATATTTGAAATTGAAAGATTGGTAAAACGTTCTTTTCAAGCAAGTATTCTTTACTTTCGCGAAAATGATTTCTTACTAGCTTGCCGGCTTTTATATTTGTTTATTGCTGGATTTAACGTGAATGTTGAATAGTGTCCGATTTCACTAAACATAACTTTTTGATGAAAATTTCTTTTTTTCACGTAAACTTTGAAGTTTCAAGAAATAAAAAAAGTTTTCATTTCATACAAATTTGTGTAACTAAATCAGAAGTTTTTTCATGTTATTTTTTGGCATCAAAATATTTTTCTTTTTTATAAAAATTGTATACTTTTTAAAAATGCTAAAATATTCATGCATAAATTTACCTTTTTTTGAACTTTGAACAATCTTGAAAAAAAAAAAAAAATTAAAAATTCCTTCGCACACTGAGAAATACAATGTTTAGTAATCATGGTCTAACGTCATCAATATAACATTCCTCCAACGATCTTCCTCTTCTTCTCCCAACAAAACACATAACATTTCTCTCGATCAATGAACTTGCACACAATAAAAGTAACCGAGAAAATGTCTCGTCTGTCATTTTCATACTTTCCATCCTTTAAACAAAAAAAAAGTATTTTTTAAAATTTATCTCACCCCCTCCTCATTTTAACTATAGCGTACAAAAGAGCAGATAATACATAAAAATGTTATTTTATCCTTATCTACTTGAGTTTATTTTAATAAGGAAAGTATGCGTGTCTGAGAAATGATCATCAAAGAGAGAAAAAATAAAAAAACATAAAGAATTTAGCTTCAATATTAATGAATAAGAAGCGTTGTTAATTTTCTGTATGTTCGTATTGTGCCGGGGAATGCTATATGGATGTTTTTCTGAACGATGCCGATTAAAAGTTTGTTTTATTATGACAGCATGATGGAAAATCATTATTGATAATGTCGACTGCTTTATAAAACGTTATTTAATAAAGTTATCGGGGGGGAGCTATATTAAATTGGATGTTTTAATCGTTTATTTAGTTTGTACTGAAGATTATTGATAAAATATTTATTATACTGTCAGTTTCAAATACAAAGTGTTTTATGAGAATTATTATTAAAATTTTTTTCTATTATGCCAGTTATTCTATTAACCATATTAGATTTTCAAGTTTATACTTTTCAAAAGTGGGTTTCAAAATATTATAAATTCTGGATTTATTGAAAATTTTAAAAGAAAATAAACCATAAATTCAAGTCCAAACAGCAAGGAATTAATAATCAATCATCGAACTATTTTTCAAACTTTAAAGAATTAGTATCAACAACCCATAAATAAACTTAAGTCTTTTTCTATTTTAACTTTTAGAACACCATACAAAAGTTTTAGTTCAAAAACACTCTGAAACATCTATTTCTAGAGTCCAGATATACATTCCGAATTAAAAAAAAAATAGGAGAAAAAGTAATATAAGAACTCGTTGAATATATAAGATTTATCAATGACGTTTAAGTTAAAAAATTTGTTTGACCCTCCAACTTCCTAAGTTTTCGTAGAAAACACATTTGCCGGTGTCTTTTTACACAGCGAGCCTTATCTCTCCTCTCTTCTCTTTACTTTCTCATAGGGCGTAGTCTTTTCTCTCCCCGAAAAATTTTCCGACGGAAATCGATATCTCTTCTCTCTTTTTTCCTTGTTCAAAAGGAATTCTGTTGGATTTGAAAAAAACGACGACGACGAAGAAGAAGAAGGAAAAAGCATCAGTGTTAGGTAGAAAATAGGTGGTGGTGGTGGTGGTGGTAGTGGTAAACAATGGGAGGTCTGTGATTTTCCCTGTGGCTCAAATGAAATAAATATAGATTGGGGGATATATACACATGAAAAAATAAACGTTCCGATACACATAAGACCTTGGAAAAAAGAAAAATACGTGAGAATGATATTTCTTTGATTTCATTGTACAAATAACCGAGTAATATAATGAGTTCAATGTTGCGCGTACTATGAAAATTTTACGCACATCTTTAAGTAAACATCTTATCAAGTTTGTTTAAAATCTTATGCTCAGTCAAAAAAAAATCTAAATTTGGAGGTTATATTACAAAATTTTGAGACTTGGAGGTTATATCACAAAATTTTGAGATTTGGAGGTTATATTAAAAAATTTAAGTAGCTCTAAAAAACTAAGTTTTCATTTCACCTAATTTTAAATTAACAATAAAAATAAATGTTGCTGAAGTAGGAAATGACCAGAAGTTAAGTAACTTTAAAGAAACATCCTATAAACTGACGATCACCACATGTGTAACCATATATCTTAGTAAACTTTGAAAAAATAAAATAAAACGAGACTACTGATGTGCTTGACGATGCGCGGCATTAAGTGAAAGGAATATTAGAGAAGATGCTTGCATCCTGATACTAGTAATACAAATTAGCATTGAGCACATCTATTTCAATAAAAAAAAGTACCTTTTTAGCCTATTTAATTTTCTTAATTAATTAAGTCCGTTGAAAAATGAATATCTTTTTTTCTTACTTGACATTTTGAGGTTAAGCTGTTTAATATAATTTTTATACGTTTTTTAGTAAAATTTATGTTTTGTAGTTAAGTGGTTTTTAGTAAAAAAGCTTTTCCCGTGTGACATACTAAAGAATTAATGTTTTAAATTTCAATACATAAAATTTTGAATAATCAAAAGTGATTAAAAATATCTAAATGAATTTTCAGTTAAACTTCTATTTATCAAAATATTTGCAGATATAATTAAAACCAAGACACGTGCGCTAGCTTCATTAATTAAAAAATTAAATTATTCATAAAAAATAAACAAAATAAAAAATTAATGCGTACACGCAATATTCATAAGAATTCGATTATACAAACGTGTTAAACTCTATCAAGTATATCTCGATTATCCCAAAGCATCTTTGAATAGGTTATCCTGAAAATATTAACCCTCCCACCCTTTATCGTGTAATAAAGCTCAAGGGCTAAAACCTTATTAAATCGAAATTCATCCGTCCTTTTAACATCTTCGTATTACCAAAGCTGAAGAGAAAAAAAACTCTTCTCATACCACGGAATTTCTGCGTTCTTTAAAAAGGAAATCCTTTGAGACACTTCACTACCCTTTTTTTTTCTTCTTTAAAAAAAAGAAGGGGATAAGGAAACTTTGTTTAAATAAGATTTTAAATAGATACTCAAGGTGTTTTCCTATCAGCTGTGATAAGTTTAAAAAATGATGTTGATTTTTATTAAAAAAATTAAAGCCTAAAAAGCATAAAAAATTATTAATAATTGTAAATAACACGATAAAATATATTGAAATTTTCATGTAAAAAAATAAATATAAAAAATGTTGAAAGAAAAATGTTTGACGTAGTTGTATTGAGATTAAAATGTCAATGCACCCGTTTAAACGCGAAAGTATAACTATAGTAGCTATTCAATCAATAATGCTGAAAAGATTACAGTATGTTGAGAGCTTTAAGTCTCTAAAGCTACTTAAAAGGTTATTAAATCTGTTTTAAAAATATATTAAAATAGCATCGTAAATAGGATCAATATTATCTAATAAATATTTATAATGTGTGTACATGGAAAATAAAGTAAGCGAAAAATGAATTATAGCGTGTCGTTAAAAATATTTAAGTTTGTTTTTATCATCTATTATTGTAAATGTTTATATAAACAGTTTGGAATAAGAAAATTTATGATTTTGAGTATGTCAAACAAAGATTTCTCATAATTGATGAAATTTATAAATTGGTTTTGTTAAAATATTTTGTTTTCATGTAAAATAAACAAAGATCATCATTTTTTAAATGAAAGTTTAATTAAATTTTTTGTTGAATGTTTTAAATAACAGATTAATTTAATATAAAGAAAAATTGAATAATTTGATTACCATAATAAATTCATCATAATTAATCAATTAAATTGAAAAAAAAAAATAATAATTAATGATTTAAAAAGAATTCACCCCCTTAAATAACAAAAAATTCCCATATATAAATTTTTCTGAAAAAAAAAGCCCAGCAGAGAGAAAGCGTCGGTTTCTGTGTGTCTGGTTATATAGGCTTTGCTTAAAGTTGCTATACATTCGTCTCTTTCTCTCTCCACTCACCATCCCGATCAATAAAGTAACAGGGCGCAAAACGTTGGCTTTTGCAAAAGCGAGCAAACGAATCTACTCTATATAGCTAAAGCAAGAGTATGTACGAGAGAGCGAGAGAGAGAAAGACACTGGGAACGGCAAGTTGGTGAACTAGTGGCAGCAGGCGTATACGCTCTTTTTCTCTTTCTCTCTTTGGGTTTGTTATATAGTATAAAGAAAGGGAGGAGCAGCAACCAACAGTACCTACACCACCAGCAACAGCCAGCAGCAGCAGAGCAGCAGCATAGGCTATGTGTGTTGCCAAGCGACGGAAGCTGTGAGCAAGAGTTCATCGGCCCCTCTTCTTCTTCTACTACTACTACAACTACTACTACTACTACACTACTACTACTCTTTACTTTTCTCTTTCTCTCGCGCTCTCATTTTTCTCCTCTTTTTTTTCGTATGTAGTTTCACAAGGGAGGGAGAGAATTCTTGATTTTTATTTTTTTATTTCTTTTTTTAGGTGTATAGGGAGGACGTGTATGTGTGAGAGTTTTCTTTATTGAGAGTCTTCTTTATATATTGGATGATATGGGAGTTAAAGAGAAAGAGAGGGAATGAGTTTATTGCATTGTATTCGATGAAGAAGGGAAGTAAAGCGAGATGATGATGCGACAGAGGCTCTTGCCTTTCGTTTCTAACTCTTACTTGTTGAGACGTTTGTTGTCTTTTTTTTGGGCTGGGTCATTTTTAAGTGTTGATTTGCAGTCGTATCGTTTAGCTTTTTGCTTGCTTATTGTGCATAGGGGATGGGATATGAAAATATTCATTGTCTTATCAATTGATTTTAATAAATATATTAAAGAAATTTCTAATAATAAAAGCGAATTATAGATAAAAAAGGAATCCAAGTTAAGAAAATCCATTTGATAAATTTAAATATGATAAAAAACACGTAATTTTTAAAAAATTTGCATCAGATTTAATTATTATAAAAAGTTAATACTTAATTTGACAATATCTGGATAATCACTTGTTGGAAATTATTACACGTGTTAAACAAGATTGCATAATTATTATATAGTTGTTAACCATATTTTCTATTCCTAGTCAATATAAAGTTTTATTCTTACTCTCCTCGTTGTAATCCGAGTTTATCCTTCGATTTTATAATTTTCAATATCATACCCTATCTTCCAGCCATATAAGAATTTTTTCATCATTATAATGAGCATTCTTTTATTAGTAGAAGGTCAACCGTTAACAATACGCTCAAGAAAAATGATTTTTAAAATATCGTAACAAGATAAACTATGAGTCTTGCTTTCAAACAATAACTTAAAAAATCAAATTTTTTCTTTATCAGTATAGATTTATCTCAATGTCTATCCTTTTTTTCACCCTTATTTTTTCTTCCACGTAATCTTTCATCTTCTTATTCCTCACCCTGCTTTCATCTCCATTACTTTCTCCTTGTACGCTTGATATATATATATGAAAAAAAAGAGAAAGAAAAAAAAAATATGAAGAATATCGCTTGGCATTATTGTTGTCTCGGCTGTACTCATTTTTTTTTTCTTTCTCTTTTTTTTCATTGCTTCCTTCTTTATTTTTCACTTGAAGAAAGATTGCTTTTAATGCACTTCTTTCGTTCGAGCTCGTTTCATTTGAGTTCCTTGTGTGTAAAGCGACACAAATAAAAAAAAAAAAATAACGTTCCTTGTTTCATGGAAAAAATGGGAATGGCTGATATTTTTCTTGATAGTAGTAATAAGATGATTTACTGAAATGATTTGCTAAAATTAAATTGACTCGATTGTCTTTATCATTGTATGAAAAGATAGTTCTGAAAAATATTTAAAATATTTTTCTTTTAAATATCTTATCATTTACTTTTAAACAAAAGATAATGGACCAAAGTTCCTTCCTTCAATTTTTGAGTGCTCACGTAAAGGTTGAGGAAAGACCAAATGAAAAAAGGGTCGTAAGTTTACGGGAAGCATCCATTTGTTGAAAAAGAAAAACAAAAAAAAAGTAGAAAAGAAAATGAAAAGAACGTGTAAGCTTCCCTTTACACACGTGTGCACAGCGTGATTAGCTTTTCTTGGCCAAGTAAAAGGAAGTTACAAGACCGGATTTAAAGTTTTAGGGAGGGTTGAGGCGAGGATTGATATGAATTTTCAAAGATGAAATGTACTTCTTGTTCATAGGATTAGGGACGATTTCATGATTTATTGTCAACCTTAAAAATAAAAGGAAAATTTGCATGAAGCAAAGAAAATTCAAAATAAGTACCTCGAGAATATCTTCTTTTAAAGTAATTTGCATAAAGTATAGGTATTGTTTCAAATAGCATAAGCTTCAAATATAGCCCGAAAAACTATTCATAATTGAACATCACTAAACTCATTATTCATAATCCAAACAAAACCATGAAAAATTTTCTCCTCTCAAAATCATCGATAAATTAGCATTTTTAAAATTTTATATTCTTTATATATACGTGCTAACTCAGCGTCCGTGGTAATTATTATTCTTCGGCTTTTTTATTTCCTCCCTCGAAAAAACATTACCACTCACGTCCCACGCTTTCTTATACATCTACCCGCTTTGCATTCCACAGTATGGAAGAAGAAGAAGAAACACGTGTGCATATAAAGTCTTTCCCTTTTCCTTTCTCTCTTCTCTCTCTCTCTCTTGTATATATAGATATTTTCTCAAGTCTCTATTTCTGGGCCCCGTTTGGTAGGCTAAATGAAAGAAGTAGAGAAGAAAAAAAAGGGCACACACATGGCCTTGGTGTAAATGTGTACATATAAAAGCTATAAGAGAATTTTGGCTTATAGCTTTTTGGCACGAGTTTTGCAAAGTTTTCGTATTTAATGGTTAGATCAAGAGAAGTTTATGGTTTAATGTATATATGTGTATACATGAGTGAATGGTAAGATTTAAAATTTATGGTTGTGCGTGCGTAAGAGCGAGCGGCTGGGTGTGTGTGTGTATGGGCTCAGTAAAATTAGTATATGGTCTAATTTTGTAAAAGTTTTGCACGGAGCAACGGAGAGAGAGTTGAGTTGTTATTAAAATTGTTCTAGGAAAATTTAAAATTCAATAATTTTCTTTGTTTAAGATTTAGGGTTCTTATTTTAAACTGCGAGGATGTTGGAAGTTGTAAATACGCGATCGTTAGGTGGATAACATGTGGCACTTGGAATAATATTGTAGGAGTGGTTTTCAAATGAATTTTTAGTCGTTTATGCTAAAATAAATGAAAATTCTTATTTTTTATTTATAATTGTATATTATTAACAATTTTATATGAAAAATTAAAACTAATAAATTATACTTACAACAGTCGAATACACAAAATAAAAGAATTAATTTTCCTGTTAAAGTCAACCAGCCAGTAAATGGATACTTGAGACTTGAATAATTTTAAAAATTTATTTTAGATTATTAATATTGCAATAATTGCAAAATTTATTGCAATTTTATTAATCTACCCGCAGGTTTTTCGTTAAGCTTAAAAAAATATCGAATGTTCAAGTCTTATCATTAATTTTGTCCATACACTGGTTGGTATCCATACGCCAACAAGTTGACCTTAAATTTTTGTTTAAAAATAATAAAAATTAAAAAATTAACATTATTTATCTTTTTGTTTACAGAATGTTGATCATAAAATGAAATTCCGCTCGAAGAAAGGCTCTTTACCCTTCGTCGAGCTGAATGGCGAAGAAATATCTGAAAGTTCAATAATTCTGAAAGAACTGAGCCAGAAATTCGAGAAGGATATCGACGCTTGTTTGACAACCGAACAAAAGTCAATATCCCACGCAACGATATCCATGATTGAAAATCATCTCGTATGGGTCGTATCATGCTGGCGCACCAAGAATCTCGACCAAATGCTCAAGGGTTACAAGGTCAATTTGCAACACGCTCTTGGTACTAGAATCCCAAATGCCATTCTCAATTTCTTCTTCAAGTTTACTTATGGACGTAAGGTAAGCATAATGTAAATGGTATTACTTAAAAGACATTAAGAAAGTTTTAGTGATGAGGTTCCTTAAATTTCAACTGTTTTTTCTATTTAAAAGTATGTTCGACATGCGAATGTTGAACTCTCATATACTTTTTATGTTGATACAGAAAAACGTTGAGTTTAAACTTCGTCACTGAATCTTAGTTTTGGTTTGGTTTGCTCTGTTTTTTTTTCTTATTGACTCTTGTTGCTTGGTTTTTATTAGACGTTTTTCTTTTGTTATTTTAATTCCTCTTTTATTTTTGTTTGTTGGAGGATTGCCGAGTATACTCAATGAAAATATTTTTTTATATCTCAATGGAATCTCCAAAGTAAAGGCATTGCTTAATTAAAAGATAACCGTAAATTTTAATTCATCAGCTCTCAATGAAAATTTCAAATTTACCTTAATATTGAACCAGAGATTACTTTTTCTTACATCAAACAATAGAAATATTAATTAAAAGTTTAAATTTAAGAATAATGTTTAACAAATATTATTCGGCATTTAATCTTCCATATTTTATTTTAAATATTTCTAAGTTTTGTTTTTGATTTTTTTCATTTAACGTTCGTATACACAGTTATGAACGAACAAATGTGTTGATATATATAGTCTGTTAAATTTACAGTAGATTTAATTGAACTTAGAAAAACAAATGAACACGTAAGCTTTGTAGAAGTAGTACAATGACATTTATTTTTTTATTAAAAGTGAAATTTTTAGCTAGAATGAATCCCACTTAATTAATTATAACTAGTTTATTAGCAAAACCTGCAAAATTAGAAAATATTCTCTTAAAACAATTTATTTAAAATGTTAATTTCTACGCGACTTATTTAAACTTTTTTGATATCACGTTAAGTAATGAAAAATAATTTTCTTAAAAAATATCAATGCATTTGGTTCATCTGTGTAAACATCTCAACGCTCGTTTGCAGCATGAGTTGTTAAATTCCCCATACATTAGAATGTCATATTTTCTTCTTACACATCACTTACCTGTTTTTAATAAATAATTTATATCCTAAATTCACAATGAAAAATTTACTGTTAGCATGCAAAATATATCACTTTTAAATAATAGATGTACTCAACACTTCTAATAATATAATAATAAATAATAAAAAAGTGAAAGTGAGAACGTTAAAAATAATACCACAAGCACAATTGCAACAAATGCACAATTATCAAAACAATGTGTGAGTTGCGCGCAAGAGTGGAAAGATTTAAAAAAAAAAATTAAAAAAAAAAAACGAGTATTAAGCCGGACGATTGCTAAGATTGAAAAACGCAAAAAATAAATATTGATTGAACTCTCAAGAATGAAGCGTTCTGGTCATTTGTAGTGAAGATTAGTTGGATTGGTTGCAGGGTGCGCGTAAAGTCAAGGCCCAGGGCATGGGCATACACACGGCGGAGGAGGTGCTACAATTTGGATGCGATGATCTCAAGGTGCTCTGCGACATGCTCGCTGATAAGCCGTTCTTCTTTGGTGACGAGCCTACCACGGTAAGATTTATTTTATTTCGTTTTATTACTTTTTTCTATGCTAAGACCGTTTCATAGAAAATTATTAGTTTTTCATACAATTTCATTGAATTGTGGTAAAGTTTTGTTAAATTTTAATGAAATTTTATTAAATGAAAATAAAAATTTTTTTTATTGTTTTATTGATTCCTATAGAATGATAACAGAGAGATTCAAAATTGCGAACTCATTGAATTCTATATTATTATAATTAATATATGTTCTATAACTTTGAATTTAGATGGCATGATGCTTGTTAATTGAAATTTTATTTGGACATAGATTATTATTGTATTATAATAAATATTGATTAAATTAATTAAAATTATTCTAATTTAGAACGCAATTGAATCCTCAAATTATTATCTTCATTAATCATTATTTTCGTGCAAATTAATATAAATTCAAAGATGAATCACAAAAGATTTTTCGATAATAATATTTGAAAATTAATTTAAAGTAATAAATATTTGTGTATTAATCGCTCAACAAATTTATCTTTTATCAATTCTTAAGAAAAATAAATACGTATTATTTATTCTATTATAAATATATTAATATTAATTTCTTTGATTTTAGCTCGACATTGTTGCGTTCGCCAACTTAGCTCAGGTACTTTACATCGACAAGGAGATTCCATTCCCACTCCGTGATTTCATGCAAGAAAACTGCGCAAATCTCGTTGGCCATTGTTCAAGAATGAAGGAACGTTGTTTCCCCGATTGGGATGAAATTTGCGCGACCCTTGATATGAACACGCATTTGCCGAAACCCGAAAAGACCGAGGAAAAGGAAGGCAAGGAAGAAGCCAAGGAAACTAAAGAGTCTAAAGAAGAGAAAGAAGGCGACAAAGAAAAAGCTGACAAAGAAGAAAAAGACGTCGAGAAAGACAAGGAATCTGATGAGAATAAGGAAAAAAAATAAAAAGCCACAAACATCCATTCAATAACATATAAGAGTGCGAAAGAAGAACCCGTACAGCGTACAGAATGATATGGTATTGTGTATCGGAGGAGAGAGAGAGAAAGAAAGATTAAAAAAAAAAGACAGAGATTTTTAATGCGAGAGGGTGATGAATATATATTATGAATTGAGAAGGAGAGAGAGAGAGAGCGCGAAAATTATTTAGTGTATGTTGAAACTCTTTTATACTTGAATATGCTCTCTAATTAATCTTAAGATCGAAAAAAGGAAGAAAAAACATACACGTGTTTTTTTTTTATTATTTTTTATTATTTCTATTAAAAAAATGAAAGAGTTATTGTCGAAGGATAGAAGGAAACGCGTTGTAATGCCACATACAAGTATGTTTGATTAATTGAAATACGTTTCCTTCTTACCCTCTTTATCTCATTTTGTGTTTTTTTTTATTATTATTATTGTAAGTTTCTTTATTTGTTTAATTCTATGCATTGTAATTTTTTTTATATTGTCACGTATATATATTATGTATGTGTATTGTAAAACAGAATAGACAAACTCACACGTTTGCAGCAGTATTTTTGTCATGAGGAGATTTAAAAAAAAGTTAAATAATGATAAATTTCCGGTCTCTCCCTCTGGCGGATTTAATTTGATCTTTTTTTTTATTTTATGTAAGTCACTAGTAAGCCATAGTGTGTATACCGCAATATTATCGAATGCAATAGCTTGTCGTTTGTGGATTGAAAACGGGAAATAGGGAATTCGCAATTTGCAATGTATAAGCGAGGCGTAGAGATTTCTTTTCGAAATGCATTATTATATTATAAACTGCGACCATTTTCTAAAAATAAATGAAGATAAAAAAACCACGGATTACACCGGTGTTTTGAAAAAAAACGAAGTTACCAGACGACGAATCTTTTACACCGCGTAAACAATGTTTTTTTTTGTATGGAAACTGTTGACAAAAAGATATTTACAAAAGTGAAAAATTGTAATAAGACTTTTTTAAAAATATATGATGTAAATCACCCTTTTTACTGTAATTCAACCTCCGGTGCGTATGATTTTTATTGACCGATTCTCATTGATAAAAGAAACATTTGTAGTTTAAAAATATAAAAATTAACATGTGATCTCTCTCGTCGATAACACGATCTTGTCAATCGCGAATAGATGCAAAAAAAAGTAAAACAAAATAAACAGCCAGCGAAAAAAAAATAAATATAGAACGCTGAAATCGTAAATAAAGAACGTCGCAGATTAGCCTCGCTAGTCCATTAGCTCTAACTCAATGTAATTAGGCAGGTGCGATATATACGTAAAAAAAGAATGTGGAAGTGGATGGAAGCATTGCGCACGTCTGCGACGAAGCGAAATACACATCACACACGCATTTTTTTGGCACACTTATACACGCGCACATGCACTTAATACAAAAAAAAATACACGCTCACACATACACAAAAAATACGTTACATATAAAACACGCTAAGTATGCTTTATTAATTAGAAAAATTTTGAAGATTGAGTAGAGTTAGCGGGCTAGACTGTGATGATTAAGATTAAAAGAGTTGACAATTGCATCGGAGGATTTTGTCAGGCGTTAGTTTATAGTTATAAAAAAAGGAGAAGAAGAAATGCTTCATTCGATTAAAAAAAAAAAGAAAGGAGTTTAAGAAAATTTTATGGAAAAAGTGACAAAAGAAAGATTTAAATATGCTATTGTATTGTAGTT
Organism: Anastatus disparis; assembly: GCA_017163975.1. Taxonomy (NCBI): domain Eukaryota; kingdom Metazoa; phylum Arthropoda; class Insecta; order Hymenoptera; family Eupelmidae; genus Anastatus; species Anastatus disparis. Next base: position 466,408 of record JAFFSR010000218.1, on the reverse strand, counting down.
TAAGGGGACGAGAAAGTCCTTCGGCTCACGACTGATTTTAAGAAAAAATAACGTTGTGCACGTTTCGAAATTGTAATGTATCGATTTTTAATTGCTTGTGTGTAGCTTTGAAGTGCAAACGTTGAATTTTTCTCGATTTATTAAGACTAGATAAAAATTGTTTGTTTTTTTATTTGTTTTTGTTTAAAGTGTCATTTTAAAAATTAACTTATTGATTCTAAAATTTAGAGTAACTGTTGAAGTTGAATATTTCAATGTAATAATTACTTTAGATTTTATTAAGATTTGTAAATTAGAAAATAATATATTAATCGAAGAATATTGAAAAAATAAAAGTTTTTTGAATGATCTCTTATTAAGTCAGTAGATATCAGTGTTTGCATTTATATAAAATATACGCCCACTTTGTAGCTCGAATAGTTAAAATAAAAGAAAAATCTGAGTACAATACAATACAAAACGTGTGCAAAGTAATTCTTGAATTATTCTAAAAAAAGAAACTAATGAATTTAAAATGATCTTATCGTTAGACGTGTCAACTAAGTCGTTTCCGAACGGGACTTTCGCATCGCCTTAACGCCACAACAAGCCGGCCGCTCGATTTCGTTTATATTATTCTTATCATCAGTTAATCATTTTATTTTTCATTATATTTTATTTCTTATATCTTAAGCTGCTTATGTGTATAAGTTCGCCGAACAATTGAGCAAAATCTGATCTTCTACGAGCAAAAGGAAAATAGAAAAATCTTTCCTTTTTCACGTGGAAAAATAAAAGTAGGAAATTGCTTGCTTTTGTCCGGCGAAAAACTATTATTTTATGCGCTTGTTGGTAAGAAAACTTCATTGTTAGACGAATTCGAGCTAGTTCGTGCTTTATTAAGTGGCGTTGGATTTTAATTGTCAAATCGACGACGCTCGTTGTTCATATTTGCATTGGCGCTTAAAGAAAAAAAAACTCATTATTATAAATGTAAAACACATTACACATACACACACACATTTTACATTTTACATGTTAAGTAAAAAAAATAAATAAATAAATAAAAATACGGCTCGAAGCCATTTTCTTCATTCTCGTAGCCGATAAAACAAGTACATGAAATGATAAAAAAAAGTATGAGAAACAAATTCATTCCCGTCTTTTTGTATCTTTATAGTCCTTTTTTTACGTCTTTTTTTACACGAATCTGACAAGCGTCGTCGGCCATGCGTACGACGTCGGCGAAATGAAAAATAAAAAAATATTAATTAATAATTATTACATTTATTTGTATATTATAGAAATATGTCATATTGTATGTTTGTATGTGCATTATGTACAGGCGAAGGCAGCCCATTAAACACGCGATGAAGTGCTGAAAATATAAGAAGAATTATTAAAGAAACGTAAAGCTACACACATTTGTAAGATTTATTCAATTGAAACGCGATTATTAATGATAAACAATAAATAAAATGAAAAAAAAAACAAACCAGCTCTCACCAAGTATATTTACACAAAAAACACAATTCACTTTATTATATTTGTATACACATAAAGAAAAAAAAAGAAACGTAGTCGCGAAGTTCAAAATTCGTGTGCTCAGTATTGAAAATTTTTAATATCAAAGTATGTGTCGTAAAAAAAATACTCTTTGGCTGATTGGATGAAAAAAAGAAAAACGAATTCGAGTTTGCTTGATGATTTATATAAAGTGGATTATAAAATAAAAAAAATGGAGAGCCGGGCGTTAAAAAAAAGTGTGAAACAAAACCTTATAAAAAAATGATATTAAATACAAAGTGTCTTTCACGCATCGAATAACATAAACGTTTGATATACGCGACGCGTTTTCGATTTCATTTTTTTCTTATTGATTATATATAAATTTGATTTTATTATTCATTAAAAAAAAAGATAACGCTGGGGAATTGAGTATATAAAACAAAATGATCACCTTCTTTTTTTCTTCAAAACTCGCGCGAATGGACACACTTATTGTATCTAAGCAGCTTAAATGATAATTAATTAAACGAACGATCGAAGAAATGGCAGATATAAAAAAAATACTAGAGATTGTGTAGAAGACAAGAGCAGTTTTTTTTAGAACAAGAATGAAAAAAGAAGCAGTTAAATTGTTGTGTACCACCGATAGATAAATAGAAAAATGAATTGAAAAGTAACTGCTTTTAAGGTAAAAAAAAATAAATAAAATAAAACGCATTTGGAATGGAGAGAAAGAAAACTGCATAAAAAAAAAGTTAAGCACATGATGAAAAAGAGTTAGGTAGGCACCACCCCATACAGTAAGGCAAAATCTTGTAAGAGTAACTATTAATGACAATTATATATAATATAAATATATATAAAAAAAAACAAATTACAAAATACGACTGCTCGTTTTATGCTCGGCGCTATACATTATTTCATTGTCATTATTATATCAGCATTTATTAATGATATACATACGGACGAATAAAATGTGTTTATAAATAAAAATAAAAGGTTGCTGATTTATTTTGTATTTCAAGACCGCCTTTTCCACAATTTTTACTTTTATTTAAATTTTTATTTTGTTTAAAAGAAAATAACTTGGACATGAATTTAAAAAAATATTTCTCTTTAAAGTAATCATAAAAAATTATTCAAAAATATTCACATGATAAAATAATATAATGTTAATAAAAATTGAAAAAGTAATAGTATATTATTAACCTAGGGAGAGAAGTTGACCATTAAATGCTTGCGTAAGATTTGCCCCCGAGCGCAGCGAGGGGGCAAATACGCGAGCAATTGATGGTCAACTTCTCTCCCGAGGTGAATATACGATTTTTTCTTATTCCCGGTGAAAAGTACGTCCAACTTACCCGTTGTGATAATTCGTTTTTGATGATAAATCATTAAAATAAAAATACCGCGATGAATCGCTTGCTGCTATTGACCGAGTATGCTCTATCCTTCTCTGCCCCTCTCCCACTGATGATAAATCATTAAAATAAACCATTAATATTTCACTCACATTTTATAATTTACACACTTTATAACACACTGCAATTTATAATTCACAAAATAAAACAAGTTAGGTTTTAATAATAAAATATTTAAAATTACTATATAAGAAAAATAAAGAAAAAGATATACTGCTTGTTGTAACCGGCAAAGAAGGCTAGACATAGCCCCCTCCATTCGCGGCTACCTTTATTGTACATATAAGAGAAAGAAAGAGAGAGGGAGAGAGTCAATTCTTAAAGCCGGCGGACAGAGAAGGATAGACGCAACCCTCTCTATTCTGTATGAAAAAGAAAGAGAGAGGGAGAGAGTCAATGTCTAACGCCGGCGGACAGAGAAGGATAGACGTAGCCCTCTCTATTCTTAACTGCCGTGAAAAACAGAGCGTCAACACGATTGCGCATCGCTAGTGCGCCGAGCCGCCGTAGATAATGCTTAACTTCTCTCTCAGAAAGTAGACGTCTTTCGACGTACTTTTCGCCAGGGGATAAGAAAAAATTTTTTTTTAATTAAAACTAATATAAATAAACCGAAATTCTTTCTAGAATAATTCAGCGCGAATAAAAGAAATATGAATAACATGTTAATCATATTTATTTTTTGGAATATTTTCTTACTGTTTAAATATTGTAAGAAGATAACAATATTTTGGATTTCTATTACACAAGTTTCCAGATTTTAATGTTCTTATAAATATTGAAAATAAATTCTAATTTTGCAAATAAAAATAAGATACATAGGATCTTGTTGTAAGCAAGTATGTGTGTTTTTCTTATTTAATATAGTTTTTATTACTGATAATTAAACATTTTTTTAAAAACATTTATAAGCTTAATACGAGTATTTAACAAAATTAATTAGTTTTCATAATAAAATAAGACACTTTTGCATTCCATTTATTAATGATGTCCTTAGATTGTCTAAAATATTATTATTATTGTAGCTTGTTCTTTAAAAATGAACCATAAACTCATGTAACTATAGGGTCAACTTACATTAACGCTATAGCTGAAAAATTGATTAAAAATGTTCGACACAACCTTTTAAATTAATGAAGTATTAATAGTTGATAACGTTAAAAGATTGGACATGAAATTTTAATTTCACATTTAATTAATAATTGTTAAACTTTTTGAATAATTCTTTTTTTTTAATTACAGAAATCGAAGTCTATATTAAGATTGTCCTATAAGTAATCATTGCAAAAAATAAATAAACTATTTAGGATTATTAAGCATGGAGTAAATTAATTTGGTATGAAGTTTTATTATAGCCAAGAACGATTGTCTTTGTACAGATATCTATGTGTTTAATTGAAGAAAATGAATTTTTGGTCAGTTATTTTAATACATTTTTTATAATAACATACATTTTATGTAGAACTACTTTTTTTGTATATCAAACTCGTCATCAAGACAAGTCGCTATCTGTCGATACGTGACAATTAATCTTTTAAGAAAAGATAAGTTGCTTTTACTTATGTGAACGATACAGCAGGTTTTTACGTTTGTTAATGAGATAGTTGCTTTTTCTCTAAAATACTGAAATAGCTATTTTTTGCTTTGTTCTGTGAAATAGCGTCTTATTGCGCAAATTCAATGGTATAACTTCAAAAGCTCTCATTACTTTATTTGAAAATTGAACGGTAAACGAGTAAAAAACCGGAAATTCAATACCTTTACATTTAGTAATGATATATGCACGAAAGTAATGAATAATGAAAGTTCGTGCTAATTAAATAATAAAAGCAATGGTAACTAATCATAATGATTAAAGGAAATTAATGCCGGTCGAGTGTAATATGTCTAATAATGCATATTGCAATCGAGTCCAAATAATTTCAGTTACCAAAACAAAAAATGATATTACATATCCTGTAAAAATTCTTTATTTTTACAGGATATGTAAGTAGCATAATATGTTACTTAAGTCTGGTTCTTCTTCTATTTTCGATGTTTGCACTTTTTCTATTTTTCGCTGAACACTCCATCTCAAATTTCTTGTAAAACTATAGATCCAAAAATTTATTTTGCAGCTTTCGAAATCTCGATTTATAATTTTTTCTATTCTCGTAAGATATGGTAAATTCCTAGCCATGTATATAGCTCTGAGAGTAGGATACGCTTTGTCATCTAAGATATTTACTGTCCATCCATTCGAATGTAATATTATTTTTAATTATTTACAAATACAAATAATATCTTGATTAATGATATTTTTAAACTTTTGGATTTATAAAAATCAAGTACTGGAAAATAAAGTGAAATTTGTTGGTAATATTTCTTCAAACTATTTGTTTTTACATTCTTTTTACAATGTTATAATGCAACTACTATGAGAAAATATTAATTAAAAAAACAGTAGTGAATCGTAATGAGCAATAAATCGATGGAGGTCGTATTTAGAGCTAGAGTTAATATTTTCATAGTAATATTATTTAATATACATAAATTATTTACTCAAATCGATAATTTTAATTTATTACTTATATTTAAATCATATTGTTCTGTTTGTGAATAGTTACATTTTTTTTCTCATATAATTATGTGAATCTTGGTTGATAGAGATAATGATAATTATATTTATTTTTTGCAATATTTTCTTACTCTTTAAATATTGAAGGAAAATAACGATATTTAAATTCCAATGTAAACGCGCGAAACAAGATTAATTTTTTTTGCCATTCTAATCCCAAAATCACAACTTCGTTGCTCTTTCTTGGCTCTCATAGCCAAAAATACGGTTCGCAACTGGTATGAAAAGGCTTTTTTACGAAATTTGTTACGACCCTCGCCTTCGGCTCGGGCCGTAAACTTCTCGTTTCATAAATAAAGCCTTTTCATACCTGGTACGAAATGTACTATTTCCCAATGTGGTGAGCAAAAACCAATTTTCGACGCCTGTTTTGCGTGAGCAAAATGCTACATTCCCTTACTAGTGAGGTTGTGTGAGCAAAATACCACATTCCCTCACTAGTAGGGAATGTAGTATTTTGGCCCGAGCCGAAGGCGAGAGACGTAACGAGTTTCGTAAAAAAGCCTTTTCATATCAGTTACGATCCGTATTTTTTGCCATGAGAGCCAAGAAAAAGCAACGAAGTGGCGATTTTGAGGTTAAAATGGCAAAATAACTTTTTTTACGCAGAGTGCGTACAGTGGATACTTTACTCCCTCTCAGCGAATAGTGAAGTACCCACTGTACGGTGCCTGTGTAAAAAAATTGTATATTCACCACGGGACTAAATGAAAAATGCCAGTCGTATGTTTGTTACATTTACACACGATTCCAGACATTTTTCGTTTTTACTCTCTAGGTGAATAATATACTATTTCTATATTATTTGTGTACTGTTTCTTATTTCGCGAACGGTTTACTCACGGTGTTCCTGAATGTAGTATTACGGATAGGCTGCAGGGGCAAGACGAATTAAATTTCATACATAGAGTGTCAGAACCATTATTTATGATGCCTTAAACAAGTATAACCGTAGAAGCCTTATATTTAAAAGCATATTATTTGAAAACACTGAAAGGTAAGCGTAAATAAGACCTGGAATCTAAAGATTTTTAATTAAACTCTTCAAAATTGTAATAGAAGAAACATATTCAACTATATATACGCAAATGTAGAAAATAGTAAAACACCATGTTACATATCATACAAATATAATAGTAAAAAAAATAATAATTTAAGGAAATTAATGTGCGTGAATCGTATATATGTTTAGTAATATATGTTGTAATCGAGCCGAAATTATTTCAGTAGTGAAAATGGAAAATGAAATAAAATATCCTGCTACAATTAAGAAGCACAATATATCACTTAAGTTTGGTTCTTCTTCGACTTTTGATGAACTCTTATTTTCTATTCCTTGTTGGACGCGCTTTCTTATACTTCTTGTAAAATTGTAGATCCAAAAATCTATCATACCGCTTTCGAAATCTTGGCTTATAATTTTTTCCATTCTAGTTAGATATGGTAAATTCTTAGTCATATATATAGCTCTAACAGTAGGATATGGTTTATCATCTAAAATATTTACAGTCCATCCATTCGCAATTTTTGAATGCGTTCGCAGTATCTCGCGTGCTAAAAATTCCTCCATGGCACATATATTAACATCATCATCAAACATGATCGTCAACCAACAATATATACCTCGTTTCCCTTTAACTAAAGATAAGGTTTTATTTATACGTAAATTTATCCACATTGGTCCCAAATAAAGCATTGAATGGTTTGAAGTTTTTAAATCAATGTTTAACTCAATGACATCATTCAAATTTTTAATATTGTAAAATTTCTTCTGCAGCAAAAACACGTTCATCAAACTTTCTGATAATAGTGTTGAAAATATAATCGATATACAAACAAAACATAAAAATACTATTTTTCCACTTGTTCTTTTTGCTTCTGATGTCGGACTTAACCCAATTGTAATCATTATTAAATTAAATGGTGTTAAAAATTTGGAATCATAACGAAGAAAATAAATTGATATATTGACGAAAATGAAAATAATAACTAATGCACCGATTGTTAAGATGAACTCCCAAGAAAATGGTTTCTCATAATAACCATATTGCTTAATAATAGAAATTTGATTATCAATATAGTATGGAACATATATGCTAATGTATTCTTTTGATGTACCGGATATCCAGGTGGATGTTATCTGTAAATCAGCCTTTTTAGATTTTATTGCATCCATAGCAGGTTTTAATTTATATCTATTATCACCAACGGGTAATTGCAAGTCAACAGTAAAATTCATTTTCTCACTCATTGTTCTAAATAGTAATGCATCTACACCTGTTACTGCATCCCATTTATTGTTGCCTTTAAAATTATCCTCTATAAAAATTAATTTTCGTTTAAATAAAGTTGCTTTTAGGGTATAGCCATATAAATTTCTTAACTTATCAGGAAACAGTTCAGTTTTTTGCGAATATAATTCTTTTTTAAATTTATTGTTAAAAGGGTTTAAATTATGAACAAAGGCATAAGAATAATCGTAAAGGAAATCACTTATGTTATTTCGGTTTTTTTCTTGAACCAAAATTTCGATTATACAAAAATTTAAATACAAGTAACGCGACCAATATTCCATTAAAGTCTTCTCAAATATAGAATTTCTGAAATAACTCTCATTTTTTAGATGTGGATAATTGTTGATAATTATCAGTATGTACGGACGCGTATCAGAAACCTTATCTGAAACTTTATTTATAACCCACATGTAATCATGTATAATCATAACACTTTCCATAAATTTAGTATCATCAGCAACAATAATATTTAGCGGTGTATGTTGTTTTTTAATCGTTAACATTTTCTGAAAATGTTTATTTTCTTTTCTTTTAAAAGCATCCTGTATGTAAATAATATGAGACTGAAATATATTCGTAATTTGTGTAACAGTGAATGAAGATATAGGGGTTATTATTTTTGGTCCTGGTATTAAAAAATTAACTTGTCTTGTTTTCAAATCTTCTTTCATATATTGTATTGTATGCTTCATCCAGTCGATTTTGTTAAAACTATTCACATTCCAAAAAATTATTAAATCAATAAATAATAATATACTTAATAATTTGATATTCATTTTTAATTAAATCTAATTGGCGTTGAACGAATTTGATTATTAATTATATAAAAGTTCAAAGAAAAATTAAAACTAATCAATAGAAATCCAATGGAAAAATGTATGAAAATGGAACAAAATTTAATGTTATTTTTAATTAATATTAATATATTATAACTAAAAATAATATCTTGATTGTTTTGACAACGTCTATTTTTTTATTCTAATATAAATATATAATATGTTTTACAGAAATACTGTAAAATTGAATTTTTCCTTCTATAAAGATCAAGATAAATTTATAATAGTTAAGTATTTTTAAAAAAAAAGTTATTATTTTTTAAAAATACATGCAGTTAAATAAATATTACTAAATTTTGGAGGAGTTTCTTTCTCTCTCCTTATAAAGTTAGGATGCAACTATTGTGAGAATATATTTATTAAACAAATAAATGTCGTGAATTTGAGTAATCAATAAATCGATCGATGTCACATTATAATTAATATTTTTATGGTATTGTTATGTTATAAGTATACAATAAACGTTAATTATTTACTGAAATCGATAATTCTAATTCATTACATTTTTTAAATTAAAAATTTTAAAAATATTCTTTTATTTAGAAATAAAATTATAAATTCAGAATTCATATTCGTTTTTTCATCAAAAATTAACATTTACGTATAAATTGTCTTACTAGGAAAGTATCCGACCTCACGTTTTTTTCTTAAACTTTGGGATAAATTTTCAAAATATGAAAAAAAAAAACCAGAATCTTAGACTAGTTTCAGGCAATTAAAGAATATCACTGGAAAAGTTACTAGATTTTCAAATACTTATAGTTCTTTAGCATTAATAGCTAGAAGCTTGAACATTTTTTTAAGTGAAAGCTGAGCTTAAATCCTTTCAAAATATCACCTTTTTTTAAAAAATAGTTTCCAATCGACCATGACCTTATTTAGTTATTTTTTTCATAAATTTAGAACAAAAATCCATTTTTATATACGAATGATACTTTTAACAAAAACTTACAGTGTGTCCGAATACAGTATTTTGCGTACGCTACAGAGGCAAGAGAAATTGAATTTTGCGCACAGAGTGTCAAAATAGTATTTTCCTTCATACCCGTGCCGGAACTTCGCCTAAAAGTGCCTCTCGTGCGGCAGGGAACGGGCAAATTACATTCACGTTTTTCTTTACAGTCACATGCTCAGAAGCTACTGCGCACCTTCATACTATAACAGTTTCGGTCGCTTCACTGTCTACTGTATGTGTTCCGAGTATATCTATATATACACCACATGTCTAACCTTTGTTATTATACATCTAACATTGTTAGACTTATGAATGTTAAAATTATGAAATGCACACACATGATAATTACACGCGTTCTTTTTTCATATGAATTATGATTTGAATATTTACTATGTATCCTATGTTAGCAGCTATCTATAAGATACAAATGTTCGGTTTTCTCACATTTCTTACGTACATACACAACATTTTTTTAACCCAAAATATTTTTTTCACGACACTTACAACACATTTTTAGACACTTCAGAAATTAAAACTCAAATAAAATTCTTAAATATTCATGTTCTTACATGTATTTTTTTGTTTCATTACACATTTTATTTATTTGAAATATTAAATAAAACGAATTATTTATTTTCGATTCTTTCTTTCTTTCTGTCTTTCTCTCTCTCTTTCACGCTCTCAACATATGCTATAGTTGCTTACGCATGCGCGCTACAACAAACTAAAGCATCAAATGACTTTTCACTCAAAGTCGTTTTCGATGTATTTTTTTACTTAAAAATGGATTTTTATCTTTTTGGGATGGCGAAGTTCCGGCCGGGCATGAAGGAAAATCGTATACGCTCCTCGGCACGAAAAAGGCTCATCATATGCGCGTGTTTTGCTTTGCTCGGCTGACGCCTCGCAAAGCAAACTTACACGCGCATGTAATGAGCCTGTTCCGTACCTCGGAACGTAATATACTATTTCGATACTAGTGCGTGAGAGTGATTTTTTACTCGTGTGGCGGTTTGCGCCCGAGCGAAGCGAGGGTGAAAAGGTCACACGAGGAAGAAATCACTTTCTCGCACGAGTATCGAACAATATTTTTTGACACGACGTGTAAGAAGCTCCATTTTCGCACGTGTCACTTTTTACAGCGTGCGCGAAATTGAGCTTCGCGCACGGAGTGTCAAAAAAACTATTTTCATAGCTTCGTTTGAAAAAAAATTGAAAAATTTAAAGAGAATTATTAAAGAAACGTAAAGCTACACACATTTATAAGATTTATTCAATTGAAATGCGATTATTAATGATAAACAATAAATAAAATGAAAAAAAAAACAAACCAGCTCTCACCAAGTATATTTACAAAAAAAAAACACAATTCACTTTATTGTATTTGTTTTATTATTTAGCGGATGTAATTTATTTTTAAGAAAATACACATTTTTTTCCTCTAATACAGCCCTAATAATTCCTTTTCATAGCTGCTTGATTTCTAAAACCGCTCCCCCAGCAGACAAAATCAAGATTATTATATTTTTAATAGTACTGTTGTTACAAAAAATTTTCTAATTTTTTTTCAAACATGTATTTTATACATTGTTTACAGTTTTTATAATATGTTACATATTTTTTAATGTTCAATATGTTTTAAGGTAAACAAATTGATTTTTTAAAATATGATGATAAAAAATTTTATAAAAATGTATGTTAATGGATTAACATTTAAACGCTTAGAATGTTAATGACAGTACATTTTGTTCTTAATGTTACCTCAAACAGGTAAAGACGCTATCTCACTAGGAGAGGGTCTGACCTCTGGATCACGGATTTTGCTCAAACTTTGGGATAAGTTTTTAGGTGTCAAAATATGGAAAAAAAAAACAAAATATTAGACCCTAATGCTCAATATTTCCCTAGTTACAGGTAATTAGAGAAATTCACTGGAAAAGTTACTAGATTTTCAAACGCTTATAGTTCTTCAGCATTAATAGCTAGAAGCTTGAACCTTTTTTTAAATGAAAGCTGAGCTCAAATCCTTTCGAAATATCACCTACAACATATCAAAATATTATTTTTTTCCATAGTTACAGCGTTATTGAAATTTGACCTAAATTTCCCTTTAAAAACATTAATCAATAATAAATGCTGAAATGTAGTATAATTTTTAAAATGATGTAACTATGGAAAAAAATAATATTTTGATATGCTGTAGGTGATATTTCGAAAGGATTTTAGCTCAGATTTCATTTAAAAAAGGTTCAAGCTTCTAGCTATTAATGCTGAAAAACTATAAGCGTTTAAAAATCTAGTAACTTTTCCAGTGATTTTCTCTAATTACCTGTAACTAGGGAAATATTGAGCATTAGGGTCTAATATTTTGTTTTTTTTCCATATTTTGACACCTAAAAACTTATCCCAAAGTTTGAGCGAAATCCGTGATCCGGAGGTCAGACCCTCTCCTAGTCAGTGTTTAATGTATTAAAGGCCACCATCTTAGTATTTCAGGCAAGAAGCCGCTATTTCAGTATTCTAGGCAAAAGGCTGCTATCTTAGTGTTTAAAGACAAAACCGGCTATCTCGTCATCGAGACAAAAGCCACTATCTGCCGATATGTGACGATTAATCTTTTAAGAAAAGATAAGTTGCTTTTACTTTTGTGAACGTTACAGCGGGTTTTTACGTTTGTTAATGAGATAGCTAAGTTTTGTCTAAAATATACTGAAATAGCAGCTTTTTGCTTCGTTCTGTGAAATAGTGTCTTACTGCGCTAATCCAATGCTATAACTTCAAAAGCTTTCATCACTTTATTTGAAAACTTAATGGCACGCGAATAAAAGACCTGAAATTCAATACCTTTATATTCAGTAATGATAGAAATATGTTTAATGATAATAATAAAAGCAATGGTAACTAATTATAATGATTAAAGGAAATTAATGCCTGTCGAGTGTAATATGTCTAATAATGCATATTGCAATCGAGTCCAAATAATTCCAGTTGCCAAAACAAAAAATGACATTACATATCCTGTTAGAATTAAGAAGCATAATGTGTTACTTAAGTTTGGTTCTTCTTCTATTTTGAATTTTTGCACTTTTTCTATTCCTCGTTCTATTTTTCGTTTTTACTCTCTAGGTGAATAATATACTATTTCTATATTATTTGTATACTGTTTCCTATTTCGCGAATGGTCTACTCACGGTCTTCCTGAATGTAGTATTACGGATAGGCTGCAGGGGCAAGACAAATTAAATTTCATGCATATAGAGTGTCAGAACCATTATTTCTAATGCCTTAAACAAGTATAACCGTAGAAGCCTTATATTTAAAAGTATATCATTTGAAAACTCTGAAAGGTAAGCGTAAATAAGACCTGGAATCTAGAGATTTTTAATTAAACTCTTGAAAATTGTAATAGAAGAAACATATTCAACTATATATACGCAAATGTAGAAAATAATAAAACACCATGTTACATATCATACAAATATAACAGTAAAAAAAATAATAATTTAAGGAAATTAATGTGCGTGAATCGTATATATGTTTAGTAATATATGTTGTAATCGAGCCCAAATTATTTCAGCAGTGAAAATGGAAAATGAAATCAAATATCCTGCTATAATTAAGAAGCACAATATATCACTTAAGTTTGGTTCTTCTTCGACTTTTGATGAACTCTTATTTTCTATTCCTTGATGGACGCGCTTTCTTGTACGTCTTGTAAAATTGTAGATCCAAAAATCTATCATACCGCTTTCGAAATCTTGGCTTATAACTTTTTTCATTCTAGTTAGATATGGTAAATTCTTAGCCATATATATAGCTCTAACAGTAGGATATGCTTTATTATCTAAAATATTTACAGTCCATCCATTCGCAATTTTTGAATGCGTTCGCAGTATCTCGCGTGCTAAAAATTCCTCCATGGCACATATATTAACATCATCATCTAACATGATCGCCAACCAACAATATATACCTCGTTTCCCTTCAACTAAAGATAAGCTTTTATTTATACCTAAATTTGTCCATATTGTTCTCAAATAAAGCATTGAATAGTTTGAAGTTTTTAAATCAATGTTTAACTCAATGACATCATTCAAATTTTTAATATTGTAAAATTTCTTCTGTAGCAAAAATACGTTCATCAAACTTTCTGATAATAGTGTTGAAAATATAATCGATATACAAACAAAACATAAAAATACTATCTTTCCGCTTGTTCTTTTTGCTTCTGATGTCGGACTTAACCCAATTGTAATCATTATTAAATTAAATGGTGTTAAAAATTTGGAATCGTAACGAAGAAAATTAATTGATATATTGACGAAAATGAAAATAATAACTAATGCACCGATTGTTAAGATGAACTCCCAAGAAAATGGTTTCTCATAATAACCATATTGCTTAATAATAGTAATTTGATCATCAGTATAGTATGGAACAAATATGCTAATGCATTCTTTTGAATTAGAGAATGTCCAGGTAGATGTTATCTGTAAATCAGCCTTTTTAGATTTGATTGCATCCATAGCAGGTTTTAAACTAAATCTATTATCACGAGCGGGTAATTGTAAGTCAACAGTAAAATTCATTTTCTCACTTATTGTTCTAAATAGTAATGCATCTACACCTCTTACTGCATCCCATTTATTTTTGCCTTTAAAATTATCCTCTATAAAAAGTAATTTTCGTTTAAATAAAGTCGCTTTTATGGTATAGCCATATAAATTTCTCAACTTATCAGGAAAAAGTTCAATTTTTTCTGAATATAATTCTTTTATAAATTTATTGTTAAAAGGGTTATAATTATGAACAAAAGCATAAGAATAATCGTAAAGAAAATCACTTGTGTTATTTCGATTTTTTTCTTTAACCAAAATTTCGATTATACAAATATTCAAATACGAATAACGCGACCAATATTTCATTAAAGTCTTCTCAAATATAGAATTTCTTAAATAACTCTCATTTTTTAGATGTGGATAATTGTTGATAATTATCAGTATATACGGACGCGCATCGAAAACCTTATCTGAAACTTTATTTATAACCCACATGTAATCATGTATAATCATAACACTTTCCATAAATTTAGTATCATCAGCAACAATAATATTTAGCGGTGTATGTTGTTTTTTAATCGTTAACATTTTCTGAAAATGTTTATTTTCTTTTCTTTTAAAAGCATCCTGTATGTAAATAATATGAGACTGAAATATATTCGTAATTTGTGTAACAGTGAATGAAGATATAGGGGTTATTATTTTTGGTCCTGGTATTAAAAAATTAACTTGTCTTGTTTTCAAATCTTCTTTCATATATTGTATTGTATGCTTCATCCAGTCGATATCGTTAAGACTATTCACATTCCAAAAAATTATTAAATCAATAAATAATAATATACTTAATAATTTGATATTCATTTTTAATTAAATCTAATTGGCGTTGAACGAATTTGATTATTAATTATATAAAAGTTCAAAGAAAAATTAAAACTAATCAATAGAAATCCAATGGAAAAATTTATGAAAATCCAACAAAATGTAATGTTATTTTTAATTAATATATATTTAATATATTATAACCAAAAATAATATCTTGAGAGCTGATTGTTTTGACAATGTCTATTTTTGTATTCTAATATAAATATATAATATGTTTTAGAAATACTGTAAAATTGAATTTTTCCATCTATAAAGATCAAGATGGTTTTACAATAGTTAAGTATTAGAAAAAAATGTAATTATTTTTTTAATATATGCAGTTAAATAAATATTACTAAATTTTGGAGGAGTTTCTTTCTCTCTCCTTATAAAGTTAGGATGCAACTATTGTGAGAATATATTTATTAAACAAATAAATGTCGTGAATTTGATTGATCAATAAATCGATCGATGTCACATTATAATTAATATTTTTATGTTATAAGTATACAATAAACGTTAATTATTTACTGAAATCGATAATTCTAATTCATTACATTTTTAAAATTAAAAATTGTAAAAATATTCTTTTATTTAGAAATAAAATTATGAATTCAGAATTCATATTCGTTTTTTCATCAAAAATTAACATTTACGTATAAATTGTCTAACAAGGAAAGTATCAGACCTCACATATTTTACTTAAACTTTGGGATAAATTTTCAAAATATGAAAAAAAAACCAGAGTCTTAGACTAGTTTCAGGCAATTAAAGAATATCACTGGAAAAGTTACTAGATTTTCAAATACTTATAGTTCTTTAGCATTAATAGCTAGAAGCTTGAACATTTTTTTAAGTGAAAGCTGAGCTTAAATCCTTTTGAAATATCACCTTTTTTTTAAAAATAATTTCCAATCGACCATGACCTTATTTAGTTATTTTTTTCATAAATTTAGAACAAAAATCCATTTTTATATACGAATGATACTTTTAACAAAAACTCAGTTTTTCCTTTATTTCTGCTATTTTAATTGATTGTTTTATTACATTTTTTTTTATTTACTCACATTTATTTTTTTTATGAAATTTATATTTTTACGAGGTACAAACATTAAGAAATCATAAATTTCTGTCTTTTTGTAACCAAAGAATTTACTCTTTTGCAAAAACTAATAATTGTAATAGAAAATAAAGAGAAAGCCGCATCTCTATTATAAAAAGCTATATTTTTGTTTTGGTAAGGAAACACTATTTTCATAGCTTCGTTTGAAAAAAAATTGAAAAATTTTAAGAGATAAAGGTTAGTAAAAATGAATTTTCATGTTTTTCTTAAAAATTCTCCTGAACTAAAGAAATGAGTCTTTTTCTCTTTCATTAGAAAGGAACAGAGACATGCATCCTCCTCTTAAAAGATACACGCTGCTTCTTACTAAGTGCACTGAGAGAAATCCGCTCTTGAAGCAAGAAGAACATAAAAGAAAAAGAATTATTAAAAAAACGTAAAGCTACACACATTTGTAAGATTTATTCAATTGAAATACGATTATTAATGATAAACAATAAATAAAATGAAAAAAAAAACAAACCAGCTCTCACCAAGTATATTTACACAAAAAAACACAATTCACTTTATTATATTTGTTTTATTATTTAGCGGATGTAATTTATTTTTAAGAAAATACACATTTTTTCGCTCTGATACAGTCCTAATAATTCCTTTTCATAGCTGCTTGATTTCTAAAACTGCTCCCCCAGCAGACAAAATCAAGATTATTTTATTTTTCTAATACTGTTGTTACAAAAAATTTTCTAATTTTTTTTCAAACATGTATTTTATACATTGTTTACAGTTTTCATAATATGTTACATATTTTTTAATGTTTAATATATTTTAAGGTAAACAAATTGATTTTTTAAAATATGATGATAAAAAATTTTATGAAAATGTATGTTAATGGATTAACATTTAAACGCTTAGAATTTTAATGACAGTACATTTTGTTCTCAATGTTATCTCAAACAGGTAAAGACGCTATTTCAGTATTTTATATATTAAAGGCCACCATCTCAGTATTTCAGGCAAGGAGCCGCTATTTCAGTATTCTAGGCAAAAAGCCACTATCGCCGTATTCAAGGCAAAAGGCTGCTATCTTAGTGTTTAAAGCAAAAACCTGCTATCTCGTCAAGAAAAGATAAGTTGCTTTTACTATTGTGAACGTTACAGCGGGTTTTTACGCGTGTTAATGAGATAGCTAAGTTTTGTCCAAAATATAATGAAACAGCAGGTTTTTGCTTCGTTCTGTGAAATAGCGTTTTACTGCGCTGACCCAATGCTATAACTTCAAAAGCTTTCATCACTTTATTTGAAAACTGAACGGCATGCGAATAAAAGACCTGAAATTCAATACCTTTACATTCAGTAATGATAGAAATATGTTTAATGTTATATGTACGAAAGTAATAAATAATGAAAGTTCGTGCTAATTAAATAATAAAAGCAATGCTAACTAATTATAATGATTAAAGGAAATTAATGCCGGTCGAGTGTAATATGTCTAATAATGCATATTGCAATCGAGTCCAAATAATTTCAGTTACCAAAGCAAAAAATGACATTACATATCCTGTAAAAATTAAGAAGCATAATATGTTACTTAAGTTTGCTTCTTCTTCTATTTGAAATTTTTGCACTTTTTCTATTCCTCGCTGAACACTCCTTCTCGAATTTCTTGTAAAATCATAGATCCAAAAATTAATTTTACCGCTTTCAAAATCTCGATTTATAATTTTTTCTATTCTCGTAAGATATGGTAAATTCCTAGCCATGAATATAGCTCTGAGAGTAGGATGCACCTTGTCATCTAAGATATTTACTGTCCATCCATCCGCAATCTTAGAATGTCTTTGCACAATTTCACGTGCTAAAAATTCCTGCATGCAGCATATATTAACATCATCACCAAACAGGAACTCCGAAAAACAACTTTTACCTTTTTTATTCTTAACTACAGATATGGTTTTATTTAAGCCTAAGTGCTTAAACGTTGATTGCAAATAAGATATTGAATCATTTAGAGTTATGACATCAATGCCTAAGTTGAGAAAATCTACCAGATTTTTAATAAAGTAAAATTTCTTATTCTGTAAAAATACATTCATTAAACTTTCTAATAATTGTGTTGAAAATATGATCGATATACAAATGAAACATAAATATATAAATTTTTCACTTTTCTTTTGTGGTACTGATATCGGATTTAATCCAATTGTAATCATTATTAAATTAAATGGTGATAGAAATTTAGAACTACAAAGAAGAAAATAAATGCCTATATTAACGAAAATGAAAATAATAACTAATGCACCTATTGTCAAGATGAAATCCCAAGAAAATGGTTTCTCATAGTAACCATGTTGTTTAATAATATAAACATTGTCATCAGTATAGTACGGGACAATTATGTTAATGAATTCTCTTGATGCATAGGCTAGCCAGATAGCCGTTATCGTTAAATCAGCTTTTTTAGATTTTAATGCACTTATAGCAGGTTTCAATCGAACTCTGTCAGGACCGATTGGTAATTGAAAGTCAACAGTAAAATTCATTGTTTTACTTATAGTCTTAAGTAGTGATACATCTGGACCAGATATTGCATCCCATTTATTACTGCCGTTGAAATTATTCTTTATGAAAAGTAATCTTCGAAGAAATAAGGTTGCTTTCAAAGTATAGCCATTTAAATTTCTCAACTTATCAGGAAAAAGTTTAATTTTATGCGAGTACAATTCTTTTGTATATTTATTAGTAAAGGGATTATAATTATGAACCAATGCGTAAGAATAAACGAAATTTGAATCACTTATCATTGCTCGATTTTTATCTTGAATTAACAGTTCGATGAAACAGACATTCAAATAATATTGTTCCCAATAATTATGTAACATGGTCTCGAAGTTGAAATCTTCGAAATAGAGGTCAAAATTAGAATGTGGATGATTTTTAAAAATTATCAAAATGTATGGTCGCGCATTGGGAATCTGATTTGAAGCTGCATGTATAGCTCGCGAATGGTTATTAAATACCAAGAAATTTTCAGTAAAGTTATTACCATCAGTGAGTATAATATTTAATGTGTATTGTTCTTTACATCTTAACATTTTTATTAAATATTTTGTTCTTTCATTTCCGGCAGGATTCTTTGCATTAATAACATAAGATCGAAATATACTCGTAATTTCTTTAATAATTAAGGTGGATGTTGGCGTTATTATTTTTGGTTCTGGTATTAGAACATTAATTTGTCTTGTTTCCAAATCTGTTTTTATATGATCTAATGCATACCTCAACCAGTTAATTTCGTTGAGACTATTCACTGGCCAAAAAATTAGTAAATTAATAAATAATATTAGGTTTAATACCTTTATATTCATTTTGAATTAGATTCGAATGATGTTAGGAGAATCAGATTATAAATTATGCAATATTATTTTTAATTAATTACAAATACAAATAATATTTTAATTAATGATATTTTTAAGCTTTTGGATTTATAAAAATCAAGTACTGGAAAATAAAGTGAAATTTGGTGGTAATATTTCTTCAAAATATTTATTTTTTACATTCTTTTTACAATGTTATAATGCAACTTCTGTGAGAAAATGTCAATTCAAAAAACAGTAGTGAATCGTAATGAGCAATAAATCGATAGAGGTCGTAATTAGAGCTACAGTTAATATTTTCATAGTAATATTATTTAATGAACATAAATTATTTACTCAAATCGACAATTTTAATTTATTACTTATATTTAAATTATATTGTTCTTTTTGTGAATATTTACATTATTTTTTTTCTCATAAAATTATGTGAATCTTGGTTGATAGAGGTAATGATAATAATATTTATTTTTTGCAATATTTTCTTACTCTTTAAATATTGTAAGAAGATAACAATATTTTAATTCCAATATAAACGCGTAAGACCAGATTAATTTTTTTTTCCAACGTGGTGAGCAAAAACCGATTTTTGGCGCCTGTTTTGCGTGAGTAAAATACCACATTCCCTCACTAGTAAGGGAATGTAGTATTTTGGCCCGAGCCGAAGGCGAGGATCGTAACGAGTTTCGTAAAAAAGCCTTTTCATACCAGTTACGAACCGTATTTTTTGCCATGAGAGCCAAAAAAGAGCAACGAATTTGCGATTTTGGGGTTAGAATGGCAAAATAACTTTTTTTACACAGGGTGCGTACAGTGGGTACTTTACTCCCTCTCAGCGAATAGTGAAGTACCAACTGTACGCTGCCTGTGTAAAAAAATCGTATATTCACCACGGGAGTAAATGAAAAATGCCTTAAATCGTATGTTTGTTACATTTACACACGATTTCAGAAATTTTTCGTTTTTACTCTCTAGGTGAATAATATACTATTCCTATATTATTTGTATGCTGTTTCTTATTTCGCGAGCGGTCAACTCACGGTGTTCCTGAATGTAGTATTACGGATAGGCTGCAGGGGCAAGATAAATTAAATTTCGTGCATTGAGTGTCAGAACCATTATTTATGATGCCTTAAGCAAGTATAACCGTAGAAGCCTTATATTTAAAAGCATATTATTTGAAAACTCTGAAAGGTAAGCGTAAATAAGACGTGGAATGTAAAGATTTTGAATTAAACTCTTTAAAATTGTAATAGAAGAAACATATTCAACTATATATACGCAAATGTAGAAAATAATAAAACACCATGTTACATATCATACAAATATAATAGTAAAGAAAATAATAATTTAAGGAAATTAATGTGCGCGTATCGTATATATGTTTAGTAATGCATATTGTAATCGAGCCCAAGTTACTTCAATTGTAAAAATGGAAAATGAAATCAAATATTCTGCTATAATTAAGAAGCACAATATATTACTTAAATTTGGTCCTTCTTCGACTTTTGATGAACGCTTATTTTCTATTCCTTGTTGGACGCGCTTTCTTATATTTCTTGTAAAATTGTAGATCCAAAAATCTATCATACCGCTTTCGAAATCTTGACTTATAATTTTTTTCATTCTAGTTAGATATGGTAAATTCTTAGCCATATATACAGCTCTAACAGTAGAATATGCTTTATTATCTAAAATGTTTACAGTCCATCCATTCGCAATTTTTGAATGTGTTCGCATTATCTCATGTGCTAAAAATTCCTCCATGGCACATATATTAACATCATCATCAAACATCATCGCCCATGAACAATAAATTCCTTGTTTCTCTTTAACTAAAGATAAGCTTTTATTTATACCTAAATTTTTCCACGTTGATCGCAAATAAGGCATTGAATCATTCGAAGTTTTCAAATCAATCCCTAACTCGA
This sequence comes from Anastatus disparis, assembly GCA_017163975.1. Classification (NCBI taxonomy): domain Eukaryota; kingdom Metazoa; phylum Arthropoda; class Insecta; order Hymenoptera; family Eupelmidae; genus Anastatus; species Anastatus disparis. The sequence goes on along the minus strand of JAFFSR010000218.1, from coordinate 445,009 downwards.
AAACATCGTTCAAATTTTTAATATAATAAAATTTCTTTTCTAACAAAAAAATTTGCATTAAACTTTCCAATAATTGTGTTGAAAATATAATCGATATACAAACAAAACATAAATATACAATTTTTTCGCTTGTTTTTTTTGCTTCTGATGTCGGGTTTAACCCAATTATAATCACTATTAAATTAAATGGTGATAAAAATTTGGAATCATAACGAAGAAAATGAATTGATATATTGACAATAATAAAAATGATAACTAATGCACTGATTATCAAGATAAAATCCCAAGAAAATGCTTTTTCATAATAACCATATTGCTTAATAATAGTAATTTGATCATCAGTATAGTATGGAACAAATATGCTAATGAATTCGTTTGAAGTAGAAAATGTCCAGGTAGATGTTATCTGTAGATCAGCCTTTTTAGATTTTATTGCATCCATAGCAGGTTTTAAATGATATCTACTATAACGATCGGGTAATTGTAAGTCAATAGTAAAATTCATTTTCTCACTCATTGTTCTAAATAGTAATACATCTACACCTGTTACTGCATCCCATTTATTTTTGCCTTTAAAATTTTCCTCTATAAACAGTAATCTTCGGTTAAATAAAGTCGCTTTTAGGGTATAGCCATATAAATTTCTTAACTTATCAGGAAAAAGTTCAATTTTTTGTGAATATAATTCTCTTATAAATTTATTGTTAAAAGGGTTATAATTATGAACAAAAGCATAAGAATAATCGTAAAGAAAATCACTTGTGTTATTTCGATTTTTTTCTTTAACCGAAATTTCGATTATACAAATATTCAAATACAAGTAAGGCGACCAATATTCCATGAAAATGTTCTCAAATATAGAATTTCTAAAATAACTCTCATTTTTAAGATGTGGATAATTGTTGATAATTATCAGTATGTACGGACGCGTATCAGAAGTTTTATCTGAAACTTCATTTATAACCCACATGTAATCATATATAATCATAACACTTTCCATAAATTTAGTATCATCAGCAACAATAATATTTAACGGTGTATGTTGTTTTTTAATCGTTAACATTTTCTGAAAATGTTCATTTTCTTTTCTTTTAAAAGCATCCTGTATGTAAATAATATGAGACTGAAATATATTCGTAATTTGTGTAACAATGAATGAAGATATAGGGGTTATTATTTTTGGTCCTGGTATTAAAAAATTAACTTGTCTTGTTTTCAAATCTTCTTTCATATATTGTATTGTATGTTTCATCCAGTTGATTTTGTTAAGACTATTCACTTTCCAAAAAATTATCAAATCAATAAATAATAATATACTTAATAATTTGATATTCATTTTTAATTAGATCTGATTGGCGTTGAACGAATTTTATTATTAATTATACAAAAGTTAAAAGAAACATTACTAATCAATAGAAATCCAATGGAAAAATATATGAAAATCCAACAAAATGTAATGTTATTTTTAATTAATATGTTATAACCAAAAATAATTATTTTAAATTTTGGAGGAGTTTCTTTCATCTCCTTATAAAGTCAGGATGCAACTATTGTGAGAATATATGTATTAAACAGATAAATGTCGGGAATTTCAATGATCAATAAATCGATTGACGTTACATTATAGTTAATTTTTTTATGGTATTGTTATGTTACAAGTATACAAAAAACAATTATTTACAGAAATCGATAATTCTAATTCATTACATTTTTAAAATTAAAAATCGTAAAAGTATTCTTTTATTTATAAGTAAAATTATAAATTCAGAATTCATATTCGTTTTTTCATCGAAAATCAACATTTATGTATAAACTGTCTTACTAAATATGAAAAAAAACCAGAATCTTACAAAGAGAGTGTTTCACCTTCGGGTCACCAATTTTTCTCAAATTTTGGAAATTTTTTCTGGATGCAGAAACATGAAGGAAGCCAAAATTTTTGAGGCCAATGTTCAATATTTCTCTAGTTACAGGCCATTGAAGAAAATTACTAAAAAAGTTACTAGATTTTCAAACGCTTATAGTTTTCCAGCATTATTAGCTAGAAGCTTAAACCTTTTTTTAAATTAAAGCCAAACTAAAATCCTTTCAAAATAGCACTTTTTAAAAAAATAGTTTCCAATTGACCATGACCTTATTTAGTTATTTTTTCATAAATTTAGAACAAAAAGCCATTTTTATATACGAATGATACATTTAACAAAAACTCAGTTTTTCGCCTATTTCTGCTATTTTAATTGCTTGTTTTATTACATTTTTTTTTGTTTCCCCACATTTATTTTCTTTATAAAATTTATATTTTTACGAGATACAATCATTTAAATTTCTGTCCTTTTGTAACCAAAGAATTTACATTTTTGCAAAAACTAATCATTGTAACAGAAAATAAAAAGAAAGCTGCATCTTTATTGTAAAAAGCTATATTTTTGTTTTGGTAAGGAAAAACTATTTTCATAGCTTCGTTTGAAAAAAAATTAAAACATTTCAAGAGATAAAGTTTGAAGTAAAATATAAATTTTTTCATGTTTTTCTTAAAAATTTTCCTGAACAAAAGAAATAAGTCCACTTAAAAAAATACATACTGCTTTTCGCTAGATGTAAGTAATTTTTATGCATACTCATAAAGTCATAATTTATGCTAAAAAAATACAGTTTTTGTTTTTTAATTAAATGCAGTTAGAGTACGAATAATCAATAAATAAATATAGGTCGTATATTTTAGTTAATACTTTTATGGATATAAATGATTAATTATTTATTAAATTTATAAAGAAAGAAAATAGTAAGTAATTACTATTTTAATTTTAAATAATGTACAATCAAATGATTTTTATTTTAGTTAAAGATTCATTTTATGTTTCAATAAATAATTACGATTATTAAAGTAACAATATATCAAAAGATTAATTGAATTTTGTAATTAAATGTTTACCTTTATAGTATAAATTATTTGACAATTTTTTCTGTTATCAAGGTATTAATAAGATCAAATTAAAAATAAGGACAATTAATTGATTTAAAATAAAAATAATATATATTTATTATATCACAAAATTTAATATAATTTTTACTGAATAATTTTTTTAGAGAATAAGCATTAAAATTTGTTAAGTAAAAATTCATTCCTTTGATTACATATTATTTTTGTCCTTTCTTACATTTGATGATGTTTGGTTAAAGCGAATATTGTCATTTGTTATAAGTTTTACAGTTTTTAAAATAATCCAAAGTGGAAAATAAAGATCATAGCTTCCTCTTTCAAATTCCGTTGGGAAAAAATCCAGTAATCTTTTTTGCTCATGTGCTAAGTCAAGAAAAGTGGAGAGTTATTTTGCAATCTAAAAAGCGTCATTTTTGAGTGCTGCTACCAACTTTGGATGAATCAAGCGGTTAATTCTGCTTACGGAATCTGAAAATTTAGATGTGATTTATATTTTTTGTATAAAATAGAATATTTTATTAAACTAATTATTAAACAAACCAATACAAATGTTTAATAAAGTATATTAAATTTTAATTAAAATTAATATATTAAAAAATTTATAAAATTTAAAATAAATATTTAATTTTTTTCTAATGAAAAAAAGTAAACAACAAATTATTATTTTCCGAATATCAAATTGAAATAAAGGTCACTAATTATAATAACTTTGGAAATTATTAACCGTTCAGTGGATATGTTATGTCTAGTAATGCTTGTTGCAATCGAACCCAAATTATTTCAGTCGTGAAAACCAAAAACGATATTAAATATCCTGCAATACTTAACCAGCATAATAAACTTAAGTTTGATTCTTCTTCGATTTTAGATAAACTTCTCTTTTCTATCTCTTGTTTAAGAAGGGGCCGAACTATCTGTCTTTGTCTAATAGCGTTTTTCATCATTTATGTAAACACTATCCGGTATAACAAGAAAAAAATAGTAGCCCCCGATAGATATTAGTATAATTAGTAAATTTTGTAATAACAACCAAATTTTTTACCGCATAGTTTTTGACTAATTAGAGACCTACTAGCAATCTAGAATATAACCTATCTTTTTTTAGTAGGTCTCTAATTATTCAAAAACTACGCAGTGAAAAAATTTGGTTGTTATTACAAAATTTACTTATTATACTAATATCTAGCGGGGGCTGCAATTTTTTTCTTGTTATACCGGATAGTGTTTACATAAATGATGAAAAACGCTATTAGACAAAGACAGATAGTTCGGCCCCTTCTTAATACTCCTTCTCAAAGTTCTACACTGAGAAAAATAAATAATAAATTTAGTTATAGATAGTAATAAAAATTACTATATTTTATATGAGAGCTGGGACATTTCTGCATTATAACGATTTTTATTACATTTATAACAAATATTACTATAAAATTTGATAAGGTTGGCAACATCGTTTAAGAAATAAAACTATATCTTATTAGAAAAATTGTATAGGAGCGCGGTGGCGTAACGGATAGAGCTCTTGCCTTCAACGCGGTGGGCACGGGTTCGAATCCTGGCCAGGCACCTCTGACTTTTTTTCGAAAGAAAATTAGTGTATGTGCTACCCATATCGCGACTCTTAAGAAATCTGGCCTCATTGAGTATCGGTTGATTGTTGGTCACAAAAGTGGCTGACCATCCATCGGTAGTCAAAGTTTCCGGTATGGCGGTGTTTGACAGTCTAGCCTGATGTAATGTGTTAAACGGTTCCGGGCTGGGCTCCCTCGACATCTCCATAGAAAAAGGTTAATTATATAGAGGATAACAATATCCTTTATATATTAATCTTTTTTTTTTTTTTTTTAAAAAAAAAAAAAAAAAAAAAAAAAAAAAAAATTAGAAAAATTGTTATATTACATAGTAAAAATTATGCTATAGTAAAATTTGTTATGACAAAGTAAAAATATTTGATATCTTATGTTGGAATGAATGTTATAAAAATAATAAATTTTATTATAAATATAATAAATTTTATTATGAATATAATAAATTTTACTATTTCAAATAATAATGTCGAGTCGATGATCTGTAAATTTATTTCTAACCTCAAAATTTTCCACCAAATTGAAAGTATAGTTCTGTAACATATGTAGACGATTCGAAATTTTATACGTAATATGTCATGATGGCGCAGTCGGTAACGTTCACGCTTCCCGTTCTCGAGAGACCCAGGTTCGACTCCACTTCAGGTCCGTTTTTTTTCAAAGGTAATTTATTTTAAAAAAATTAAATTAATAAAATAAATAAATAAATTTAAAAAATATATAAATAAGAAATTTCGGGAAATAAAAAAAAAAAAATTTTTTTCCACGTCACTGTTTTCACAAATTTTACTATGTAATATAGTAATTTTTATTATAATGCAGAAATGTCCCACTCGTACTATATAATATAGCAATTTTTAATACAATCTATAGTTATATTTATTAAAGGATTTCTCTCAGTGTAGTAAAATTAAGGGTCCACAAATCCATCATGCCACTTTCAAAATCATGATTTATAATTTTTTCCATTCTAGTTAGATATGGTAAATTCTTAGCCATATATATAGCTCTAACAGTAGAATATGCCTTATCATCTAAAATATTTACAGTCCATCCATTCGCAATTTCTGAATGTGTTCGCATTATTTCACGTGCTAAAAATTCCTCCATAACGCATATATTAACATCATCATGAAACATAATCGCCCAATAACAAGATATGCCTTTTTTAACTGTAATCTGGTTCAATGTGATTCTATTTAAGCCTAAATTCAACCACGTTGATTTCAAATAAGCCATTGCGTCATTTGAAGTTTTTAAATCACTATCTAACTCCAAAACATCGTTAAAATTTTTAATATAATAAAATTTCTTCTCCAACAAAAAAATGTTCATTAAACTTTCTAATTTCTATTTCCTTTTATATTTCTAAGATACAAAGCCTCTGTCAGGGAGGCTCAGGAGGCTGAGCCTCTCCCCGCCTATAAATAAATAATTAAAAATTCTTAAAATATAAAAACACAATTAATAAAATAATTAAATTTTTATTTCAAGAAAATATATTAGATATTATTATTACATATTAAAAGATTATTTATTTATATACGCATGAAATAATGTTGGAAATCAAATCTTTTATTAATCACAAATTGGAATTTTATATTTACAGACAATCACATAATATTTATGCATATTTTTGTAATTATATTTTTTCCATTTGTACTAATTGTAACATTGCAAGAACACGATTTTAAACTCTGTAACATCTAATAAGATTAAATTAGATGTACATGACGAAAAAAAAAATTAAAAAATTAATAAAAACATAAGGTTAAGTATATATGTTATGTTTTTATACGTGCGTATGTATTTACTAATACATATGCGATTACAATTCGCCCTTCCCATTCGCAGCCGCATACTAAATTTCTTTGAAATTTAAACAATAAATATTAGCGGGTCTACGCATCAAAGCTTATTTCGCATTCCGTGAACAAAGCTTGTTTTCGCGCACACTTGTATGAAAATGCGTGTCAAGAAACAAGCTTTTTGCACGTCGTACGAATAAATTTTATTCGATACTCTAGAGAGAAAGTGTGAACTTTTCACCCTCGCTCTGCTCGAACGTAAACGTCCACACGGGGTTTAAATCACTATCTCGCACTCTTATCGAAAATAACTTTTTCTATATTATTTTGTATACTGTTTCTTATTTCGCCAACGGTCAACTCACAGTGTTCCTGAATGTAGTATTATGGATAGGCTGCAGGGGCAAGACTAATCAAATTTCGTGCATAGAGTGTCAGAATTATTACTTGTGATGCCTTAAGCAAGTATAACCGTGGAAGGCTTATATTTAAAAGTATATTATTTGAAAACTCAGAAAGGTTAGCGTGAATAAGATTTGGAATTTAAAGATTTTGAATTAAACTCTTGAAAATTGCAATAGAAGAAACATATTCAACGATTTATACGCAAATGTAGAAAATAGTATAACACTATGTTACATATCATACAAATATAATAGTAAAGAAAATAAAAATTTAAGGAAATTAATGTGCGTGAATCGTATATATGTTTAGTAATGCATATTGTAATCGAGCCCAAATTATTTCACTTGTGAAAATGGAAAATGAAATCAAATATCCTGCTATAATTAAGAAGAACAATATATTATTTAAGTTTGGTTCTTCTTCGACTTTTGATAAACGCTTATTTTCTATTCCTTGTTGGACGCGCTTTCTTGTACTTCTTGTAAAATTGTAGATCCAATAATCTATCATACCGCTTTCGAAGTCTTGGCTTATAATTTTTTTCATTCTAGTAAGATATGGTAAATTCTTAGCCATATATATAGCTCTAACAGTAGAATATGCTTTATCATCTAATATATTTACAGTCCATCCATTCGCAATTTCTGAATGTGTTCGCATTATCTCACGTGCTAAAAATTCCTCCATAGCACATATATTAACATCATCATCAAACATGATCGCCCACCAACAAAATATACCTCGTTTCTGTTTAACTAAAGATAAGGTTTTATTTATACCTAAATGATTCCACATTGCTTTCAAATAAGGCATTGCATCGTTTAAAGTTTTTAAATCAATGTTTAGCTCAATGACATCATTCAAATTTTTAATATTATAAAATTTCTTCTGTTGCAAAAACACATTCATCAAACTTTCTAATAATTGTGCTGAAAATATAATCGATATACAAACAAAACATAAAAATACAATTTTTTCGCTTGTTCTTTTTGCTTCTGATGTCGGATTTAACCCAATTGTAATCATTGTTAAATTAAATGGGGATAAAAATTTGGAATCGTAACAAAGAAAATTAAGAATATTGACAAAAATAAAAATAACTATTAATGCACTGATTAACAAGATAAAATCCCAAGAAAATGCTTTTTCATAATAACCATATTGCTTAATAATAGAAATTTGATCATCAATATAGTATGGAACAAATATGGTAATGAATTCTTTTGATGTAGAGTATGTCCAGGTAGATGTTATCTGTAAATCAGCATCTTTAAATTTTATTGCATCCATAGCAGGTTTTAAATTATATCTATTCTTACCAACGGGTAATTGAAAGTCAACAGTAAAATTCATTTTCTCACTCATTGTTCTAAATAGTAATACATCTACACCTGTTACTGCATCCCATTTATTTTTGCCTTTAAAATTATCCTCTATAAACAGTAATCTTCGGTTAAATAAAGTCGCTTTTAGGGTGTAGCCATATAAATTTCTTAACTTATCAGCAAAAAGTTCAATTTTTTGTGAATATAATTCTTTTATAAATTTATTGCTAAAAGGGTTGTAATTGTGAACAAAAACATAAGAATAATCGTAAGGAAGATCACTTATGTTATTTCGGTTTTTTTCTTGAACCAAAATTTCGATTATACAAATATTCAAATACAAGTAATGCGACCAATATTCCTTTAAAGTATCTTCAAATATAGAATTTCTTAAATAACTCTCATTTTTTAGATGTGGATAATTATTGATAATTATCAGTATGTACGGACGCGTATCAGAAACCTTATCTGAAACTTCATTTATAACCCATATGTAATCATATATAATAATAAAACTTTCTTCAAAGTTAGTATCGTCAGCAACAATAATATTTAACGGTGTATGTTGTTTTTTAAAAGTTAACATTTTCTCAAAATATTTATTTCCTTTTCTTTCATAAGCATCCTTTATGTAAATAATATGAGACTCAAATATATTCGTAATTTGTGTAACAATAAATGAAGATATAGGGGTTATTATTTTTGGTCCTGGTATTAAAAGATTAACTTGTCTTGTTTTCAAATCTTCTTTCATATATTGTATTGTATGCTTCATCCAGTCGATTTTGTTAAGACTATTCACTGTCCGAAAACTTATTAAATAAATAAATAATAATATACTTAATAATTTGATATTCATTTTTAATTAAATCTGATTGGTGTTGAACGAATTTAATTATTAATTATACAAAAGTCAAAAGAAAAATTAAAACTAATCAATAGAAATCCAAAGGAAAAATTTATGAAAATCAAACAAAATGTAATGTTATTTTCAATTAATATATTATAACCAAAAATAATAACTTGACAGCTGATTGTTTTGACAAAGTCTATTTTTTATTCTAATATAAATATATATAATGTTTTTATAAGTTTTTAAGAAATACTGTATAATTGAATTTTTCCTTCTGTAAAGATCAAGATGGGTTTACAATAGTTAAGTATTTAAAAAAAGTTATTATTTTTTAAAAATATACGCAGTTAAATAAATACTACTAAATTTTGGAGGAGTTTCTTTCATCTCCTTATATAGTCAGGATGCAACTATTGTGAGAATATATTTATTAAACAGATAAAGGTCGTGAATTTGAGTGATCTATAAATCGATTGAGGTCACATAGTTAATATATTTATGATATTGTTATATTATAAGTATACAATAAACCTTAATTATTTACTGAAATCGAAAATTCTAATTCATTACATTTTTTAAATTGAAAAATTAATTCTTTTATTTATAAGTAAAATTATAAATTCAGTATTCATATTCGGTTTCGAGATGAAGGTTAATGTAAAAAATTAATTTTTTCATGTTTTGTTTTAATTTTCCTGAACAAAAGAAATAAGTCCTTTTATTATACGAGATGTAGTTTCTTTTTTATTTTTTACCATATAATTAAAAAAAAATAAATAAATAAATTCTTTCATTAGAAAGAAACAGAGATATGCGTCCTCTTAAAAAGATACATACTGCTTTTTGCTAAATGTAAGTAATTTTTATGCACATTATACTCATAAAGTCACGATTTATGCTAAAAAAATGCAGCTTTTGTTTTTTAATTAAACGCAGTACATTATTTTTTTTCTCATAAAATTATGTGAATCTTGGTTGATAGAGGTGATGATAATAATATTTATTTTTTGCAATATTTTCTAACTCTTTAAATATTGTAGGAAGATAACAATATTTTAATTCCAATGTGAACGCGTAAGACAAGATTAATTTTTTTTTCCCATCGTGGTGAGCAAAAACCGATTTTTGGCGCCTGTTTTGCGTGAGTAAAATACCACATTCCCTCACTAGTAAGGGAATGTAGTATTTTGGCCCGAGCCGAAGGCGAGGATCGTAACGAGTTTCGTAAAAAAGCCTTTTCATACCAGTTACGAACCGTATTTTTTGCCATTAGAGCCAAAAATTTTGGGGTGAGAATGGCAAAATAACTTTTTTTACACAGGGTGCGTACAGTGGGTACTTTACTCTATCTCAGCGAATAGTAAAGTACCAACTGTACGCTGCCTGTGTAAAAAATCGTATATCCACCACGGGAGTAAATGAAAAATGCCTTAAATCGTATGTTTGTTACATTTACACACGATTCCAGACATTTTTCGTTTTTACTCTCTAGGTGAATAATATACTATTTCTATATTATTTGTGTACTGTTTCTTATTTCGCGAACGGTCTACTCACGGTGTTCCTGAATGTAGTATTACGGATAGGCTGCAGGGGCAAGACGAATTAAATTTCATACATAGAGTGTCAGAACCATTATTTATGATGCCTTAAACAAGTATAACCGTAGAAGCCTTATATTTAAAAGCATATTATTTGAAAACACTGAAAGGTAAGCGTAAATAAAACGTGGAATGTAAAGATTTTGAATTAAACTCTTGAAAATTGTAATAGAAGAAACATATTCAACTATATATACGCAAATGTAGAAAATAATAAAACACCATGTTACATATCATACAAATATAATAGTAAAGAAAATAATAATTTAAGGAAATTAATTATTTTTGGTCCTGGTATTAAAAAATTAACTTGTCTTGTTTTCAAATCTTCTTTCATATATTGTATTGTATGTTTCATCCAGTCGATTTTGTTAAGACTATTCACTTTCCAAAAAATTATCAAATCAATAAATAATAATATACTTAATAATTTGATATTCATTTTTAATTAGATCTGATTGGCGTTGAACGAATTTTATTATTGATTATACAAAAGTTAAAAGAAACATTACTAATCAATAGAAATCCAATGGAAAAATATATGAAAATCCAACAAAATGTAATGTTATTTTTAATTTATATGTCATAACCAAAAATAATTATTTTAAATTTTGCAGGAGTTTCTTTCATCTCCTTATAAAGTCAGGATGCAACTATTGTGAGAATATATGTATTAAACAGATAAATGTCGGGAATTTCAATGATCAATAATTCGATTGACGTTACATTATAGTTAATTTTTTTATGGTATTGTTATGTTATAAGTATACAATTAACAATTATTTACAGAAATCGATAATTCTAATTCATTACATTTTTAAAATTAAAAATCGTAAAAGTATTCTTTTATTTATAAGTAAAATTATAAATTCAAAATTCATATTCGTTTTTTCATCGAAAATCAACATTTATGTATAAACTGTCTTACTAAATATGAAAAAAAACCAGAATCTTACAAAGAGAGTGTTTCACCTTCGGGTCACCAATTTTTCTCAAATTTTGGAAATTATTTCTGGATGCAGAAACATGAAGGAAGCCAAAATTTTAGAGGCCAACGCTCAATATATCTCTAGTTACAGGCCATTGAAGAAAATTACTAAAAAAGTTACTAGATTTTCAAACGCTTATAGTTCTTCAGCATTATTAGCTAGAAGCTTAAACCTTTTTTTAAATGAAAGCTAAACTAAAATCCTTTCAAAATAGCACTTTTTTAAAAAATAGTTTCCAATTGACCATGACCTTATTTAGTTATTTTTTCATAAATTTAGAACAAAAAGCCATTTTTATATACGAATGATACATTTAACAAAAACTCAGTTTTTCGCCTGTTTCTGCTATTTTAATTGCTTGTTTTATTGCATTTTTTTTTATTTCCCCACATTTATTTTCTTTATAAAATTTATATTTTTACGAGATACAATCATTTAAATTTCTGTCCTTTTGTAACCAAAGAATTTACATTTTTGCAAAAACTAATCATTGTAACAGAAAATAAAAAGAAAGCTGCATCTTTATTGTAAAAAGCTATATTTTTGTTTTGGTAAGGAAAAACTAATTTCATAGCGCCGTTAGAAAAAAATTAAAAAATTTCAAGAGATAAAGTTTGAAGTAAAATATAAATTTTTTCATGTTTTTCTTAAAAATTTTCCTGAGCAAAAGAAATAAGTCCACTTAAAAAATACATACTGCTTTTCGCTAAATGTAAGTAATTTTTATGCATTATACTCATAAAGTCATAATTTATGCTAAAAAAATAGTTTTTGTTTTTTAATTAAACGCAGTTAGAGTACGAATAATCAATAAATAAATATAGGTCGTATATTTTAGTTAATACTTTTATGGATATAAATGATTAATTATTTATTAAATTTATAAAGAAAGAAAATAGTTAGTAATTACTATTTTAATTTTAAATAATGTACATTGAAATGATTTTTATTTTAGTTAAAGATTCATTTTATATTTCAATAAACAATTACGATTATTAAAGTAACAATATATCAAAATATTAATTGAATTTTGTAATTAAATGTTTACCTTTATAGTATAAATTATTTGACAATTTTTTCTGTTATCAAGGTATTAATATGATCAAATTAATTAAGGACAATTAATTGATTTAAAATAAAAATAATATATATTTATTATTTTCCGAATATCAAATTGAAACAAAGATTACTAATCATAATAATTTTGGAAATTATTAACCGTCCAGTGCAGTAATGCTTGTTGCAATCGAACCCAAATTATTTCAGTCGTGAAAACAAAAAACGATATTAAATATCCTGCGATACTTAAGCAGCATAATAAACTTAAGTTCGATTCTTCTTCGATTTTAGATAAACTTCTCTTTTCTATCTCTTGTTTAATACTCCTTCTCAAACTTCTAGTAAAATTAAGGGTCCACAAATCCATCATGCCACTTTCAAAATCACGGTTTATAATTTTTTCCATTCTAGGGAGATATGGGAAGTTCCTAGCCATGTATATAGCTCTGATAATAGAATGCACCTTCCCATCTAAGATGTTTACCGTCCATCCATTCGCAATTTCAGAATGTGCTTGCATTATTTCACGCGCTAAAAATTCCTCCATAGCGCATATATTAACATCATCATGAAACATAATCGCCCAATGACAAGATATACCTTTTTTAACTTTAATCTGGTTCAATGTGGTCCTATTTAAGCCTAAATTCATCCACGTTGATTTCAAATAAGTCATTGTGTCATTTGAAGTTTTTAAATCACTATCTAACTCCAAAACATCGTTAAAATTTTTAATATAATAAAATTTCTTCTCCAACAAAAACATTTTCATTAAACTTTCTAATAATTGTGTTGAAAATATAATCGATACACAAATAAAACATAAATATATGAATTTTTCACTTGTCTTTTGTGGTACTGATGTCGGACTTAATCCAATTGCAATCATAATTAAATTAAACGGTGATAGAAATTTAGAACTACAACGAAGATAATAAATACATATATTGGCGGAAATGAAAATGATAACTAATGCACTGACTGTCAAGATGAAATCCCAAGAAAAGGGTTTTTCATAATAACCATATTGTTTAATAATATAAACTAGATCATCAAGATAGTATGGGACCAGGATGATAATTGTTCGATTTAAGGGCGCAAGTCCCCATGCAGATGTTATTTGAAAATCCACTTTTTTAGAATATACTGCCTTTAAAGCAAGTCTTATATTATCCTTATCACGACTAATTGGTAATTGAAAGTCAGCAGTGAAATTCATAGTTTCGCTTATTGTTTTAAATAATGAAACATCAACACCAGATATTGCATCCCATTTATTACTACCATTAAAATTATAATTTACGGCATTTACATTATTGGTAAAGAGTGTTGCTTTTAAAGTAAAGCCATGTAAATTTTTTAACTTATCAGGAAAAAGTTCAATTTTTCTCGAGTACAATTCTTTTGTATATTTATTAGTAAATGGATTATAATTATGAACCGAAGCATAATAATAGTCAAAAAAGGAATCAGTTATTACACCTCGATTTTTTTCTAGAATTAAAATTTCGATAATACAAATATTGAAATAGTGTTTTAACCAAAATTTCTTGAAAATATCCTTAAATTTGAAATTTTGAAAATCATTTTTTAATGTAATACCTGGTTGATTTTTAAAAATTATCAAAATGTACGGCCGTGCATCAGGAATCTCATCTGCAGCGTCCTGGATAACCTGCACGTTGTTATTAAATGCCAAGAAACTTTCAGTAAAGTTAGTGCCATCAGTAAGAATGATATTTAGCGGTGAATGTTGTTCTTTACTCCTTAACATTTTTTTTAATCCTTCTGTTTTCTCATTTTTTGCAGGGTTCTTTATATTAATAATATAAGACTGAAATATACTTGTAATCTCTTTAACAATGAGTGCAGATGTACAAGTTATTATTTGTGGCCCTGGTATTAAAAAATTAACTTTTCTTGTTTTTAAATTTTCTTTCATATACTGGATTGCATAGTTCAACCATGTGATTTCAATAAGACTATTTACTTCGTGAAAAATTATTAAATCAATAAATAATATTATACTCAGTAATTTCATATTCATTTTGAATGAAGTCTGATCGTTGTTGCAAGAGTTATAGTATAATTTACACAATTTTTTTCAAAAGTAAAGCTTAAGACTAATTAGTAGAATTATTTATTAGAAAATATATTTCATTAACGGTCTTTACTATAAAAATAGCCAAAATCCAATAGAATGTTATTTTATTTATAATTAATTATAGTCTAAAATTATATCTTGATTAGTGATATTTTAAATGAAATTGTCATTTTTTATTATAACGTAATGTGTTATTTATTTTGTTGTTAAGAGCATGACGAAGCTGTCCGCCTTCTAATAATATTTCCAATCTTAACTAATGAATAAACGAGGCGTTTAATTGAGTTTTTTTGCTATAAAGAAAAAATTTGTAAGATTAAACTCTAGTGCGGACAGCTCAAGAAAACCACCAAAATATTATACATACAAAGTTATAATAAAAACTTTCAATATATCGTATTTTAAGGTTAGGTTTGTCGAGTTTGATATCTAATTTCCAATCCAAGCTCATAAAAAAATAACAAGTCCAAATGATTTTTTATTTTAACAAAAATTATTGTATTAATATAACTTTAGTGCGGACAAGTCATTATATTTGTTTAATTTAAGAATTTAAAAAGATATCGATAAAATAAAAAAAGCAAAACTCGATTGCTGCAGCTCCGACATGCCGTTAAGAAGTGCTATAAAATTAAATCTTGCTTTATACAAAGATTAAATTGGATTTACAATTAAGTACTTGAATACAAAACAAATTTGGTTTACGTGTTTCAAAATATTTGTGATTCAGTAAACTTTATTCAATTTTTGAGAATTTCTTTACATTTTCCTTATAAGGACAAAATGCAACTACTTTAAGAAAAACAAGTGTACAGCAGTGATCAATTAATCGATTGAGGTCACATTTAAATTAAACATTTAATTTTCACCATGGTAGTATTATTTTATAAAGATACAATAAATATAAATTATTTATTGAGATCGATAGTTTTAATTAATAACATTTGCAATACAGCGGACCTTTAAATATTTTATAATTTATGAATGAAATTACAAATCTCAATCTTAACGTGCTTTGCAAATTAAATTATTTAAACTGTCAGACAATCGTGATGTCATACCAAATTTAAATAACTTTATCTCTTTGAGTTTTCATTTTCATGATAAAAGAAAAATGTTTGAACTTCTTTTTTCTTTTTCTGAATGACAAATGTAATGAATTTCTTTTATGCAATTTTCAATTGAATTTATCATATTGAATCTCAAAGAACTATATACGTCTTGCCTGTCTATCAATATAATTTTAGTATTTTCAAAATTAATTAAAAAAAATTTTTAGTTATTATTCGATATCACATATACATTATTATATTATTTTTTAAAATTCATGTTATTCTGTGGCATTAATAAAGGAAAAAATAAATTCTAGTTTCAAATTGCGTCATAGTGGAAAGAAATTTGTGCGTATAAAAAAACCATATTGAAAAAAAAACTGAAATTGAAATTTATTTTAGAAGAAGATTCTATATCTACATAACTATTTGTACTCGCAATACTATAGTTACCGAATTAAATTCAAATAATTCGAAGAAAACTGTAAATATTTTAATTAAAAACCTTATTATTTACAAAAAAATATAATCTTATTATAAAGAAATTATTAATCAAAAATAATTATTGCTAATTATTTCAACAACGAAATTTGTTTACAATACCACCATGCACAATTTTCTCAATTAGAGTCATAAAAATTGATTAGTTTACGGGAAAAATTTTTAATTTCCGGAATTATAAAGCTCTTTATTCTCCGACAATAATAAGCCTTTGAACAATTTTATACCAAGATATAAGTATAAAAAGAAATTGACTGACACAAATTGATGAAAATTTTAGTTGGTTCAACGTATCTGTAAAATAAGAAATATTTTAAAATGAAATTCATTGGGTTTTTGTTGATAGTTTTAGTTGCTTTGATTAAAATTTGTCAGGCTCAATACAGTAAGTTATTTTTAATATTTTATTTAATATTGTTTTATACATTGATAGTAGAAAATTAATGATGCAAACTAAAATTATTTCGATTTGTCTAAATTAAACATGTTTTTTTATCAATTTTTTTTGCAATATTTTATATGAATTTTAAATGGATTACTTTCTTATTAAACAATTATAATGTTAAATATAAACAATAAGTTATACGTTGTTAATAAATAAATTAAAAATAAAATTGTATTATGTTTTTTAAACGTGGTTTCTGGAAGAATATATGCATCCAGTCTGCTGACAATAATTGATTTGTAATTTCATGACGTCATTAAAATATTGTTCAGTATGACTAGTTAAATTAATATAAAAAAATAAGAAAATGATTCACCGTTTAGTATGAAGAAAAAACATTAAATTGCATTATGAAAATTGTTGACGTCTTGAAAATTTATATATTATAAAAGTTATTTTATCTTCATAATTATTCTATGGCTCAATTTTTTAAAATTTAGATGAATTGACAAATTATGATGTATAAATTTATGATTTAAAGTGGCAAAACAAGCCATATTTTTGTTGAAAAAAGAAAAAAAAATTTTTTATTCTTACTTCTTATAGTAAATAAGTTTAAATATTTATTAGAGCATTTTGTATCAATTTAAATTTTCAGACCAAACGAAAAATCAAAATATCAAGATTATTCAAAAGCTACTGGTCAAACTTCCGCAAATCAAAGATTAATAATATAACTGAAACAATAAAAATATCAAACTCTAAACTTATGATATCATAAAACTGATTAATATATTATAAACAGTTCAACCAATCCTGCCGGTCGTAGCACCAGTGCCTGTAAATTACGGTTACGGTAACGCAGTACCTGCTGCAAATCCATATTACACACAACCCACTGTTTATGGCAGAAATCCTGGATATGTTAATTCTGGAGTTAACCCTGCAGCTGGTGGAATTTATGGAGGTAAGTTAACGAATATTTAATTAGGTTTTGAAAAAATATTTTTGATAAATTATAAAAATTTATCTTATTTATTAAATATAATTAAAATTGAGAGATTTGTTCAATGATAGTTTTTATTCAAAGATTCCAAAAATTATTAAATATTAATGTTTATAAAAATATATTTTCTTTCATTTTTTCTAGGATTTGGCTACGGACGGTGAATCATGAATGCTTAATATATTGTGAACAGTAAAAAAATTAATAAAATAATTATTGAATGTAAATAAAAAAATGCAATGTCATTGATTTAAATAAAATTTTTTTTAATGTTATATTTCTGTCCAATAATTATCATTTTTATGATGATTTATTTAATCTTGTGAAACATTAAATGACACATGTAAAACATATATTTTTTTCAATTTCTGGGTCAATCAATTTAAGAAAAAAAAAACGAAATCATTAATAAATAATATTTATTGATATATACATGTATTTATTTTTCATCTATCCTATTTTATACATAATGAATAATTTTCAAAATTATTTAATAAATAGATATTTATCAAATACTGTCTCTGCATTGAAAATTGTATTTTTCTAACATTTGTGATAGTGTTGGAAGATATTTTTAAAAATATATGGATCAAATGATTATAACATAAATAGTTAGACTTCTAAAAGAACTTCCAACTTCCTTCAGTTATTGACCAAAAACATTAACTGGGAGGGTATGTCGAAATAATAAACGATTAAAACTTGTAATATTTTATTTTTTGACAATAACTTATCAGCCAATTTTTTTGAACTTTGTAAGCAAAAACTAATTTATTAAGAATTTTTTTAATTAAACAATCAAAAAATTGATACAAAAATCATAAATATAATTATAATGATTTTATATTAAAAATTAAACTATGGCATGAGTCAAGCTCACTTTGTCAAATGTGCATACATTATCTCAATTAATTACTATTTTTCTGTGATTTTGACCATATTATCAATTAGTTATTTGTTTGTAAAAGCCTGACAAACCCGTCGTATCTGTTTTCAAACCGTATTCTTGAAACTATTTATATGAATCATTGAAAACATTCTGCGTCTTTTGTAATTATGTTCTTTATTTGAAACTACAGCATTGTTCTAATCAAATTTTTACTATATTTTAGTATGTTCAAACATTTATTTGTGAATTAACATTTTTCAAAAGTATAAATAATTATATAAATGCAATTTCACTTATGAATTAAAAATTAAAAAACTTTCAATTCAATGAAGAATAAATAATTAATGACACTAAAAAAATTAAGCATTAAATTTTAATTTTGTATTTAACTACAAAATTGTGACATAGGAAAAATTTTAAAATAGGGGAAACTGGGGCAAAACGGTATTTTAAATATATTTATTATTATTATTATTATTTAATTAATGCCGGTATTTTACATTCCCCTAAATATTTCGATTTTGCAAAATTACGTATCAATACCTAATTATTAACATTTTTCGTAACAGAAAAATGTATTCCTCGATTTTTTCTCAGTTTATCCTTCTTTTAATAAAATAATCAGTAAATAATACGCTTGGATGAATTAAAAAATTTTTAAATTAAAGAAAGATTATTTTAAGAAAGTAAATCATAATAAATATTTCAATGAGATATGATGTCATAAATTGTGTATTTTTCAAATTAATTACAATCGTGTTTAACAAATACATTAAATATATTACACTCACTATGCAATCATAGTAAAAAACTATTAAGTAGACCAAGTAAACTAGGGTAGATGTGGGTATTACAGCAGAATCGACGTATGATGAATTTTAAACTCATAAATTAAAGCTTAAAGATGAAGAAAACTTATCACTTTTATTTTTAATAAAATATTTAAACATTGATTAACAACAAACAAATGCAAGTTGTAAATCATCAAGTATGTATCAACGAAAAACAAAGGTAATTATAATAGAATTGCATATTATTATCCGTTCAGCGTATATATTATGTTTAGTAATGCATATTGCAATCGAACCCAAGTTATTTCAGTAAAGAAAATGAGAAACGATATTAGATATCCTACAATAATTAAGCAGCATAATATAATACTAAAGTTTGATTCTTCTTCGATTTTAGATAAACTTCTCTTTTCCATCTCTTTTTTAATACTCCTTCTCAAAATTCTCGTAAAATTAGAGATCCACAAATCTATTATGCCGCTTTCGAAACCTCTATTTACAATTTGTTTGATTCTGGTAAGATATGGTAAGTTCCTAGCCATATATATAGCTCTGATGGAAGAATATACATTCCCATCTAAGATATTTATCGTCCATCCATTAGCAATTTCAGAATGTCTCTGCATGATTTCATGCGCTAAATATCCCCAGGTACCGCATATGTTAACGTCATCATCAAACATGATTGTCCAATAACAAGGTATATTGTTTTTCTTTTTAACTAAAGATATCGTTTTATTGAAGCCTGAATTTTCCCACGTTGATCTCAAATAAGGCATTGAATTATTTGAAGCTTTCAAATCAATCCCTAACTCAAAAACATCGTATAAATTTTTAATATAATAAAATTTCTTTTCTAACAAAAACATTTTCATTAAACTTTCCAATAATTGTGTTGAAAATATGATCGATACAGAAATAAAGCATAAATATATAAATTTTTCACTTGTCTTCCGTGGTGCTGATGTCGGACTTAATCCAATTGTAATCATTATCAAATTAAACGGTGATAGAAATTTGGAACCGCAACGAAGAAAATAAATACATATATTGACGAAAATGAAAATGATAACTAATGCACTGACTGTTAAGATGAAATCCCATGAAAATGGTTTTTCATAATAACCATATTGTTTAATAATATAAACTAGATCATCAAGGTAGTATGGGACTACTATATTAATTGATTGTTTTGAAAAACCAAGTCCCCATGCAGATGATATTTGAAAATCTACTTTTTTAGAATATAATCGTTCCATAGCAAGTGTTATTCCATCACTATTAGGACTAATTGGTAATTGAAAGTTAACAGTGAAATTCATAGTTTCGCTTATTGTTTTAAATAAGGAAACGTCAACACCAGATATTGCATCCCATTTATTATTGCCTTTAAAGTTATACTTTATGGAAGCTCTATTACTGGAAAAGAGTGTTGCTTTTAAAGTATAGCCATGCAGATTTTTCAACTTATCAGGAAATAGTTCAATTTTTCTTAAGTACAATTCTTTCGTATATTTATTAGCAAAGGGATTATAACTATGAACGAAAACGTTAGAATAGTCAATATTTGAATCACTTATTATTTTTCTTTTTTTTTCATGTATTAATATTTCGATTAAACATACATTTAAATAATCATCTTTCCAATATTTCTGTAGCAAGACCTCAAAATTTAAATATTTAAAATAGGGTTCAAATTGCCAATTTGAATAAGTTTTAAAAATAATCAAAATGTATGGTCGCGCATCAGAGATTTCATTTGCAACGACCTTTGAAGCCCAATTGTGATTATTAAATGACAAGAGATTTTTATTAAAGTTCGTACCATCAGTAAAAATAATATTTAACCGGGTATGTTGTTCTTCATTCCATAACATTTTATTTAAATCTTCTAGTCTTTCATCAGCAAGATCCTTTACATGGATAATATAAGACTGAAATATACTCGTAATTTCTTTAACAATAAATGTAGATGTAGGTGAGATTATTTCTGGTCCTGGTATAAAAATATTAACGTGTCTTGTTTTCAAATCTTCTTTCAAATGATTTATTGCATATTTAATCCAGTTAATTTCGATCAAACTATTTACACCCCAAAAAATTATTAAATTAATAAGTAATATTTTACATAATAATTTAGGATTCATTTGGAATTAAAATTGATTGGTGTTAAAAGAACTTAGTTAATCATTAATTTAAATTCAATCTTAAATATGATTTGTACCTGATTCTTTAAAAGTAAAGATTGAAACCAATTATTAGAAATCTTTTATTATAAATATTTATTAGGAATTTTATTTCATTGATTCCTTCTACTAGAAAAAATCTGCTGAAATCTAATAAAATTCAATGTTATTTTAAATTAATTATAATAAATAATATCTTGGCTATACTAGTGATATTTTAGATAAATCTTTATTTTCTATTATAATTTGATGTATTTTTTTTAAATTGATTTTTTTTAAAGAAATACTGTAAAATTAAATATTTTTTTGTGTAGTGACTAAGTACACAATAAAATTGTTGATAGTATTTTTTTTTTTAAATAAATGTGATTAAGTAAATTTACTTAAATTCGGAAAAATTCCTTACATTCTCTTCTTTATGAAATTAGAATGCAACTATTGGGAGAATATATTTATCGAACAAAAAATTGTGGTGAATTGTAGTGATCAATAAATCGATTGAGGTCACATTTGAAGTTATAGTTACTATTTTTATGGTAATATCATGTAATAAGTAACAATGAATATCAATTATTTACTGTAATCAATATTTCTAATTCATTAAGTTTTTAATATTTAGAATTGTAAAAATATTTTTCTATTCATGAATAAAATAATAAATTCCCAAACTAATATGCATCCAAATCCATTTTTGAAAATTTAATCATGATCCGTTTCATTTGAAATTATAACTTACTGATTGAATTTTCTATTCGTTTTTAAATTGTAAATACAAGTTTTAATCTATGTGTTAAGAGTATCTTGTAATTGTGCTTTCTTGATTATATATTATTATTGTCTTTCGGTGCAAGTAATTATTTTCTAAATGCAATCAATATATTAAACCAAGTACAATCGTAAAATATAAATTAAGAATAAATGACCTTATCTCGTGCTTCAATGAAGTATTCATAGTTAATAACATTTAAAAAAATCCAACATTAAATTATAATTTTTTACTCCATTTCAAATCATTATACAGAAAACGTTTTAAAAAATTCTTTTATCTATTATTAGCTTATTAGCAACTAAAGTCTATATATGAGTAATAATTGTAAACTAAAAAAAAATTTTAATACCTCCAGGCAGAATAAATTAGTTTCATATAAACTTTTTTTAAATTTCTGAAGACTGATAGCATTTAAAGAAATATTTAAACAGATTTCAATAAACCCTGCTAAAAAATTGACTGCATTTCATATTATATTAGTTAATATCATATCAAGAAAAACGAAATAGTATACTATGTACCGAGTGAGGTTTAGTTACAATATTGACAATTGTGAGAATAAAAATATTTTTCAGTATCCACGAACAAAAGTAAAAAGTAAATCATTAAGTCTTAATAAAAAACAAAGGTCACTGATTATAATAACATTCAATATTATTACCCTTTAAGTGTATATATTATTTCTATTAATGCATATTGCATTCGAGCCCAAATTATTTCAGTAGCGAGAATGAGAAAGGATGTTAGATATCCCACAATAATTAAGCAGCATAATATAATACTAAAGTCCGATTCTTCTTCGATTTTAGGTAAACTTCTCTTTTCTATCTCTTGTTGAATCCTCCTTCTTAAACTTTTCGTAGAATTATAGATCCATAAATCTATTATACCACTTTCGAAATCTCTATTTATAATTTGTTTGATTCTGATAAGATAAGGTAAGTTCCTAGCCATATATATAGCTCTGAGAGTAGGATACGGCTTGCTATCTAAGATATTTACTGTCCATCCATCAGCAATTCCAGAATGTCTCTGCATGATTTCACGTGCTAAATATTCCCACGTACTGCATATATTAACATCATCATCAAACATGATTGCCCAAGCACAAGCTAAACCTTTTTTCTTTTTAACTAAAGATATCGTTTTATTGAAGCCTGAATATTTCCACGTTGATTTCAAATAGGGCATAGAATCATTTAAAGCTTTCAAATCAATCCCTAACTCAAAAACATCGTTCCAATTTTTGATATAATAAAATTTCTTTTCTAACAAAAAAACCTTCATTAAACTATCTAATAGTTCTGTTGAAAATATGATCGATATACATACGAAACATAAATATATGAATTTTTCACTTGTCTTTCGTGGTGCTGATATTGGACTTAATCCAATTGTAATCATTATCAAATTAAACGGTGATAAAAATTTGGAACCGCAAAGAAGAAAATGAATGCATATATTGACGAAAATAAAAATAATAAGTAATGCACTGACTGTTAAAATGAAATCGTAAGAAAATGGTTTATCATAATAACCATATTGTTTAATAATATAATCTAGATTATCAAGGTAGTATGGGACAACTATACTAATACATTTTTTTTCAAGTCCCCATGCAGATGATATTTGAAAATCTACTTTTTTAGAAGATAATCGTTTCATAGCACGTGCTATTCCATCTGTATTAGTACTAATTGGTAACTCAAAGTCAACAGTAAAATTCATAGTTTCGCATATCGTTTTAAGTAAGGAAACGTCAACACCAGATATTGCATCCCATTTATTATTGCCTTTAAAATTATAGTTTATGGAAGCTCTATTACTGGAAAAGAGTGTTGCTTTTAAAGTATAGCCATGCAGATTTTTCAACTTATCAGGAAAAAGTTCAATTTTTCTCGAGTACGATTCTTTTGTATATTTATTAGTAAAGGGATTGTAATTATGTACTAAAGCGTGAGAATAGAAAAAATTTGAATCACTTATTAGGTTTCGGTTTTTTTCTGGAATTAAAATTTCTATAAAACAGGCATTTAAATTGTGGTGTTCATTCCAATATGCCTTTAAAAAAATCTCGAGGTTGAATTTTTGACAAAAGGAGTCTAATTTACAATTTGGATGAGTTTTAAAAATTATTAAAATGTATGGTCGTGCATCAGAAACCTCGTTTGAAATATCCTGTATAACATTAGCGTAATTTCCAAATAATAAAAAATTTTCAGTAAAGTTAGTACCATCAGTAAGTATAATATTTATTGGTGTATGTTGTTCTTTGCTGCTTAACATTTTTTTAAAATTTTCTTCATCTTCAGTTTGATCATTTATATAAATAACGTGAGACTGAAATACACTCGTAATTTCTTTAACAATAAATGCCGATGTAGTGGTTATTATTTTTGGTCCTGGGATTAAAAAGTTAACTTGTCTTGTTTTCAAATCTATCATATGCTGTATTGTATACTTTAACCATTTAATCTCGATCAGACTATTCATTTCCCAAACAATCATTAAATCAATAAATAATATTAGATTTAATAATTTGATATTCATTTTAAATTAAATTTTATTGATATTGAAAGAATTCGGTTAAAAAAACAAATTAGATAAAAACCAATTATGAGAAATTTTCACTGGATATCTTTACTGGAAAATCAATTTTTTAACAATGTTCACCATGTAAATATTACGTTTATCTCAGATTTTTCTATTTTACTATGTTCATATATATCTAAGAAAACTGTATCTTAACGCGCAAATAACAAGCGCTCAGCAAATATCAAAACAGTTATTAAACTTAATAAAATAATATAAAACTTGCACCATTACTTAATCTAAAAATAAATATTTGACAATTGTGAAACACGCTTAGTTGTAGCACACACTTTAATACGCTGCACCTATGATAAAGATTAGCTTACAGAGTACTGAATGGTCGATGATTATCATTTAAAATTGAAATAAAAAATTAATAAATATTTAATAATATTCGACATTTAAAGTATATTTTTTAAATTATTGTTTTAAAAGTATATAATATATTTAATATCACACGAGCTCTAAAATCGTTTAAAATTCTCGCGACTTAAATAAACATGCGTTTTGTTTCACCGCTAACTTCGCTGTAAAATAATAAATAATTTCAGTCCACTGTATCGCAATATACTTTAAAATAGTGAGTCAGTCTTTCACTTCAAGAACGTATTCATAATCCATATCGTTAAAAAAATTAAACATTTTATTTTTTATTGAATTGCAAACTGTAACGCAGAAAACGATTTAAAAAATTATTTTTTCTATTATTAGCTTATAGAAACTGAATTCTATATCTGTGGTCAAAAGGCAAAATATCATAAGTCATATGCTTATACAAAGGACTTATGTTGTTTTGCCTTTTGACCACAGATATATGAGTAAATTACTGAAAAAAAAATTAATAAATCCAGGCAGAATAAATTAGTGTGTTATACACTTTTTTTAAAGTTCTAAAGAATAATAGTATTTATACAAATATTTATATGTATTTCAGTGAACCCTCGTAGAACCTGTACTATTTTGTTCGTAAGTTTTAACACAATATTTTTTAGTATTTCATTTAGAATACACAAAAAATGTTAAAATTACGCAAAATTCTTCGAAATATATGTCAAATATATTTTTGTAAGAATAATGTTATGTTAAGAATAATGTTATATTCTTTAATGATATAAATTAGTTCATCAAGATAGTATGGAACTACTATGTTAATTGATCGCAAAACTGCTTGCATGTTTGTCACATGTACACCCACCGTTAATGGATTCTTTCCGAATGTTTTGAA
This sequence comes from Anastatus disparis, assembly GCA_017163975.1. Taxonomy (NCBI): domain Eukaryota; kingdom Metazoa; phylum Arthropoda; class Insecta; order Hymenoptera; family Eupelmidae; genus Anastatus; species Anastatus disparis. The sequence goes on along the minus strand of JAFFSR010000218.1, from coordinate 418,942 downwards.
ATCCTGAACTTTCATTGGACAATTCCGTTGTTTCCTTTGTTTCTATTGGAACATTTTGAAAAATTCGGAAAGAATCAATTAACGTTGGGTGTACAAGTATAGTTTATTAACTCGCCGTCGAGGCGCTAACGCGCCTCTTGATACTAAAATTATCTAGAAGTGGAAATTTCTTCTTTTTTTTTAACAAAAACATCCGAAAATTCTCATTTTTGCTTAAAAATGATTAATTTTAGTACACAAGTTACAAGTGTCACATTCAACCTGAATCTTTTTGGTTTTTATGATTTGAGTGATTCCTCTTTGAAATACCATTAACTCCGTCAGCATTACTTTATTTTATGTGTCTATGCGGATTGCAGCATCTTTGATACATTCATTATCCAAAATAAAAAACGAAATTTTTTTTCGCATATTTTAAGAATGTATTTTTAAGTAAAAAAAGAATCACATTAATTTTCAACCATGGTATCTTATAATAAATTTCCAAAAAATTTTTTAGTATTCAAATCTTGAAACTAGAATGAATCTTTAATTTAAAACAAAATTATGGATGATTTAATTGTTATTATTGTACAGAATTATATCTTGGTTTAAGAATTAATCAAGAAATAAATATTTTTACGAATTGAATGATTGTAAAAAGTTTATCAAAAAAATTAACTCAATTGAATAAAAGTTAATGAAGCGAATAATTTGAAAAAATACAAAAGGAGATTCAAATATGAATAGAATAACATTTATCATATTCAACATTGACTTTCCTGTTTTGCCAAAGCTTTAACCATTTCGCAAGTTTCTATTAAGCTGATGTGCTAGGGTAAATGATTTATACATAGTTACCGACATGGCAATTTTCCAAATTTTTAATATTCATTACAAAATTTTTCTTAATATCTTTAAGTTATGCTTTTTTTTAGTTAAAATGGAAGACTGCAATATAAAAATATAATGTCAATATTTTATATTCTTTTAAATATTTCATTTTTGCAAAATTACGGAACAATCACTGTTCATTAACATTTTTCGTAACAGAAAAATGTGTTCCCCTCGATTTTTTTTTAATTTTACGCTTTTCCTAATAAAAAATATTGTTTGTATAACCAGTAAATAATACGCTTGAATAAATTATTAAATTTTTACATCGAAGAAAGGTAACTTTAAAATATTAAATCATAATAAATAATTTGATGTGATATAATTTCATAAATCCTTTATTTTTTAAATTAATTACAATCGTGTATAACAAATACAATGCTTTGTGTATATTATACTTACAATGCAACTTTAGTAAAGATTATTAATATGTAGTCTATGTGAAATAGTATAGTTTCATACATTAGATGCAATATTTACGTTTTTTCAAAAATATATTCAAGAATTTCTGGGAAAGGTTCACAATTTTCGTTTAATATACGCTTCCAACGCGCAAAATGAAATGACCTAAATTAATAAAAAGAATAATATTTAAAAAATTTAAAACAATACCATAACATCGTTTCTGAATAAAAAGGACATATATCCAAAGCCAGGTTCTTGCTTTCATTTAAATTGGCGTCACTCATTAAATACCTGCAGAATTTAATTTAAATGAAAATGAATAACGCTAATCTAAATCAGAGCAAAAGTAGTAATTTGCGAGATACGAACTGTTTTAACTGGCTTTCGAGATACGACCTTTTTGACCAATTTCCAGAAACAAACCTTTTTATTCGGAACCAACGATATGTTCTTATAATTTGTTTAAAATAAAATTAAAAAAAAATTTTATCAAAAAATGAAATTTTCCTTGATATCATGAATAATCTTAAAGATTGATTAAAATTTATACATATATAAAACGCTGGTTAGTGTATGCTAAAAATAATGAGTATCGAAAATATTATAAACCAATCACCTTTTTTATAAAAATTTTTTATAGCACTGCGTGATTTAAATCCGCGCTTAAATCCCGCTGAGCCGAGAGTTAAACGATAAATTTTTACGCTGTTCAATAATGAATATGACGTTGAATTCACTTAAAACACGCACTTATAATAAGCGATATTTTGAGATCTGGATTATTTTTAAAAGTTTATTCATCGATAATAATAAAGTGTAGATTATTGCAACTCTTTTATATCGATATTTTTCAAAATAAATAACAATTATAAGCGTGTAAAATACGTGTAAAACCAAAGTTAATATCAGTGTAACATATGAAGCGAAGAGGTAGTCATTTCGACGCTCTAAGACTCCGTCGCGTCTGTGATTCCCCTAAACGCAACTGCTAATACAATACATAAGTTACCAATTGTCGTTCCTGCGGCTCTAATACATATATGAAAGGAAATTTAGATTTTTATTATTACAGAATTAATTTCAACAGTTTGACATAATGTTATTTCATGTTTTATATAATATTTTTAGTTTTTTTTCTATTTATTATTCGCGAAGTGCTTAAATTTTGTTTTTTTTTTCAGTTTTCGCTTTTTTTTACGATTTATCATTCGTAGAATGCCTAGTTTTGCTAGTATATAAAATTCGTTTTTTTAATGAATTATCATTCGTGGAGTGCATGGCCTTTGTTTATTATTGAATTTTGAGAGTATAGATGTAGTGCGGCGGATTTAAATCACTCGAGCTATAAAATAGTATACGATACTCGCGACTTAAATTCACCTATTATTACACGGCGTTTAGGACCCTCGCTGACGCTCGGGTCCTAACCTCGCCGTGTAATAATAGGTGATTTAAGTCGCCCGTATCGTAATATACTATTTTACGATATTTTCAACAGATATGACTTGAAAGTTCTAGTCATCTTATTTAAAAATTTTAAAAGGTGAGCAAATCAAAGACTGAAAATTCGAAGCATTTTAGTTACAGTGTTGACAATTGTAAAAATAACAATATTTTTTAGTATCTACAAACAAAAGTAAAAAGTAAATCATTATGTATTAATGAAAAACAAAGGTCACTGATTATAATAACTTTCAATATTATTACCCGTTCAGTGTATATATAATTTCTAGTAATGCATTTTGCAATCGAGACCAAGTTATTTCAATAGCGAGAATGAAAAATGATATTAGATATCCTACAATAATTAAGCAGCATAATAAGATACTAAAGTGCGATTCTTCTTTGATTTTAGATAAACTTCTCTTTCCTATCTCTTGTTTAAACCTCCTTCTTGAAATTCTCGTAAAATTAGAGATCCATAAATCTATTATACCACTTTCGAAATCTCTATTTATAATTTGTTTGATTCTGGTAAGATATGGTAAGTTCCTAGCCATATATATATTTCTGATAGCAGAATATACATTCCCATCTAAGATATTTATCATCCATCTATCAGCAATTTTAGAATGTGTCTGCTTGATTTCATGAGCTAAATATCCCCATGTACCGCATATATTAACATCATCATCAAACATGATTGTCCAATAGCAAAGTATATCGTTTTTCTTTTTAACTAAAGATATCGTTTTATTAAAGCCTGAATGTTTCCACGTTGATTGCAAATAAGGCATTGAATCATTTGAAGTTTTTAAATCAATGCCTAACTCAAAAACATCAATCAAATTTTTAATATAATAAAATTTCTTTTCTAACAAAAAAATTTTCATTAAACTTTCCAATAATTGTGTTGAAAATATGATTGATATGCAAACGAAACATAGATATATGAATTTTTCACTTGTCTTTCGTGGTGCTGATGTCGGACTTAATCCGATTGTAATCATTATCAAATTAAACGGTGATAGAAATTTGGAACCGCAACGAAGAAAATGAGTGCATATATTGACGAAAATGAAAATGATAATTAATGCACTGACTGTCAACATGAAATCCCATGAAAATGGTTTTTCATAATAACCATATTGTTTAATAATATAAACTAAATCATCAAGGTAGTATGGGACTACTATATTAATAAATCTATTATCAAGTCCCCATGCAGATGATATTTGAAAATCTACTTTTTTCGAATATAATCGTTTCATAGCAGGTATTATTCCTTTTTTATTATTACCTATTGGTAACTGAAAGTCAACAGTAAAATTCATAGTTTCGCATATCGTTTTAAATAAGGAAACGTCAACACCAGATATTGCATCCCATTTATTACTACCATTAAAATTCTCATTTATGGAAGCTCTATTACTGGAAAAGAGTGTTGCTTTTAAAGTATAGCCATGCAAATTTTTCAACTTATCAGGAAATAGTTCAATTTTTCTTAAGTACAATTCTTTCGTATATTTATTAGTAAAGGGATTGTAATTATGAACTAAAGCGTGAGAATAGAAAAAATTTGAATCACTCATTAGGTTTTGATTTTTTTCTGGAATTAAAATTTCTATGAAACAGGCATTTAAATAGTGGTGTTTATTCCAATATGTCTTTAAAAGCATCTCGAGGTAGTATTTTTGACCAAAGGAGTCTAATTTATAATTTGGATGGGTTTTAATAATTATTAAAATGTACGGTCGTGCATCAGGAAGTTCGTTTGAAACAACCTGTATAACATCAGCGTAATTTTCAAATAAGAAGATATTTTCAGTAAAGTTAGGACCATCAGTAAGTATAATATTTATTGGTGAATGTTGTTCTTTGCTGCTTAACATTTTTTTTAAATTTTCTTCATTTTCAGTTTGATCATTTATATAAATAACGTGAGACTGAAATACACTCGTAATTTCTTTAACAATAAATGCCGATGTAGTGGTTATTATTTTTGGTCCTGGGATTAAAAAGTTAACTTGTCTTGTTTTCAAGTCTATCATATGCTGTATTGTATACTTTAACCATCTAATCTTGATAAGACTATTCATTTCCCGAACAATTATTAAATCAATAAATAATATTAGATTTAATAATTTGATATTCATTTTAAATAAAATTTTAATGATATGGAAAGAATTCAGTTAAAAAAACTGATGAGCTAAAAATCAATCTTAAGAGATTTTTCACTGGATAACTTTACTGGGAAATCAATTTTTTAACAATTTTCACAATGTAAGTATTACGTTTATCTCAGATTTTTCTATTTTACTATGTTCATATATATCTAGAAGAAAACTGTATCTCAATGCTCAAATAATAAGCGCTCAGCAAATATCAAAACAGTTATTAAATTCGATAAAATAATAGAAAACTTGCACCATTTCTTAATTTAAAAATAAATATTTGACAAATTGTGAAGCACGCTTAGTTGTAGCACAAAATAATAAATGATTTCAGTCCGCTGTATCGCAATATACTTTAAAATAGTGACTCAGACTTTTACTTTAATGACGTATTCATAATGCATATCATTAATAAAATTAAAATTTTTTTTTATTTCTTATTGAATTGCAAACTGTAACGCAGAAAAATATTTAAAAAATTATTTTTTCTATTATTAGCTTACAGAAACTGAATTATGTATATAAGTAAATTATTAAAAAAAAAAAATAATTAATAATTCCAGACAGAAAAAATTAGTTTAGTATACACTTTTTTTAAAGTTCTAAAAAATAATAGTATTTATACAGATATTTAAATGTATTTCAGTGAACCCTCGTGCAACCTGTACAGTTTTGTTCGTAAGTTTTAACACGAAATTTGTTAGTATTTCATTTAAAATACAGAAAAATGTTAAAAATACGCGAAATCATTCGAAATATATGTCAAGTATATTTTTGTAAGAATAATGTTATGTTAAGAATAATGTTATATTGTTTAATAATATAAATTAGTTCATCAAGATAGTATGGGGATACTACGTTAATTGATCGTTCTCCCATTCTTGAGTTGACATTTCATCACTACAATTTTAAAGAAAAACCATCACCAATTCATGGAAATGGATTTAAACGGTACCAGGGGCTACAAAAAACGTTTTTATTTCATATTTTTCTATATTATTGCTATGTTAAAATGCAAAAAATTATTTTTCCCACTGAAACAACGCTTTTCCCCTATAGTCGTATTAAAAATACGAAAATCCATAATTTATAGACTATGAAATAAAGCAACATAAAGGAAAAAACGAAGAAAAATCATTTAAATTAATAGAAAAACATATATTCTTATAATAAATATTTTATTCTTTATAAATATTACAATTTTTGATCATTTTGGATAGAATTTTATGCACATTTTGATCGATTTGATACATCTGTATTGCTGTATTAATCCTCACAAAAAGCGGATCGATAATGTGCAATATTTGCGTTAGGGAGTTCTATCGATCTTTAATTACTGTTTAAGTACTGTCAGGAAAATTACGCTATTTTGCATACGCGTATCTTCTAGTCTGAAATTAAACCATATAAATTTTTGAAAAGCTATAACAACTCAGTAAAAAGTTATTAATAATTTATTTGTCCATAGGATTAACACGTAGTCTTATATAAAGAGTAGCTTTAATCATTAAATTCATTTAAGCAGCCGTTCAGATTTTGATGAAACTTTGAGAAATGAATGTTTGATGTAATAGTTACGTTAGAATATTGATTCACCTACTCTCATAATTAACGTACCGATAGAACTCCCTTAAATACAATCTGGATGCCGCAAATTTTGGCCTAAAAATTAATGAATATATTAAATTTAGATATTTTTTTTGCTTGCTCTTTAAAAATAAACTAGAAATTAATTTAACTAGGGTCGACTAATAATTATTTATTTATAAGCTTTTGGAATAATTTATTTATTAGTTGAATAATACTATTAATTAATTAAAAATGTTAAAGCTCAACCTTTCACATTAATGGAGTATTAATAATTGAATGATAACAGATATGACTTGAAAGTTCTGGTCATCTTATTTAAAAATTTTAAAAGGTGTGCAAATCAAAGACTGAAAATTTGAAGCATTTTAGTTACAGTATTGACAATTGTAAAAATAACAATATTTTTTAGTATCTACAAACAAAAGTAAAAAGTAAATCATTATGTATTAATGAAAAACAAAGGTCACTGATTATAATAACTTTCAATATTATTACCCGTTCAGTGTATATATAATTTCTAGTAATGCATATTGCAATAGAGCCCAAGTTATTTCAGTAAAGAAAATGAGAAATGATATTAGATATCCTACAATAATTAAGCAGCATAATATAATACTAAAGTTCGATTCTTCTTCGATTTTAGATAAACTTCTCTTTTCTATCTCTTGTTTAAACCTCCTTCTTGAACTTTTCGTAGAATTATAGATCCATAAATCTATTATACCACTTTCGAAATCTCTATTTATAATTTGTTTGATTCTGGTAAGATATGGTAAGTTCCTAGCCATATATATAGCTCTGATAGCAGCATATACATTCCCATCTAAGATATTTATCATCCATCCATTAGCAATTTCAGAATGTGTCTGCATGATTTCATGTGCTAAATATCCCCAGGTACCGCATATGTTAACGTCATCATCAAACATGATTGTCCAATAGCAAGGTAAATAGTTTTTCTTTTTAACTAATGATATCGTTTTATTGAAGCCTGAATGTTTCCACGTTGATTGCAAATAGGGTATTGAATCATTTGAAGCTTTCAAATCAATCCCTAACTCGAAAACATCGTTCAAATTTTTAATATGATAAAATTTCTTTTCTAACAAAAATATTTTCATTAAACTTTCTAATAATTGTGTAGAAAATATGATCGATATACTAATAAAGCATAGGTATATAAATTTTTCACTTGTCTTCCGTGGTGTTGATGTCGGACTTAATCCAATTGTAATCATTATCAAATTAAACGGTGATAAAAATTTGGAACCACAACGAAGAAAGTGAATACATATATTGACGAAAATGAAAATGATAACTAATGCACTGACTGTCAACATGAAATCCCATGAAAATGGTTTTTCATAATAAGCATATTGTTTAATAATATTAACTATATCATCAAGGTAGTATGGGACTACTATATTAATAAATCTTTTATCAAGTCCCCATGCAGATGATATTTGAAAATCTACTTTTTGCGAATATAATCGTTCCATAGCAGGTTTTACTCCATTTTTATGAGTACCAATTGGTAAGTGAAAATCAACAGTAAAATTCATAGTTTCGCATATCGTTTTAAATAAGGAAACGTCAACACCAGATATTGCATCCCATTTATTATTGCCTTTAAAATTAGACTTTATGGAAGCTCTATTACTGGAAAAGAGTGTTGCTTTTAAAGTATAGCCATGCAGATTTTTCAACTTATCAGGAAATAGTTCAATTTTCCTCGAGTACGATTCTTTTGTATATTTATTAGTAAAGGGATTGTAATTATGTACTAAAGCGTGAGAATAGAAAAAATTTGAATCACTCATTAGGTTTTGGTTTTTTTCTGGAATTAAAATTTCTATAAAACAGGCATTTAAATAGTGGTGTTCATTCCAATATGCCTTTAAAAAAATCTCGAGGTTGAATTTTTGACAAAAGGAGTCTAATTTACAATTTGGATGAGTTTTAAAAATTATTAAAATGTATGGTCGTGCATCAAAAACCTCGTTTGAAACATCCTGTATAACATTAGCGTAATTTGCAAATAAGAAAAAATTTTCAGTAAAGTTTGTACCATCAGTAAGTATAATATTTATTGGTGTATGTTGTTCTTTGTTCCTTAACATTTTTTTTAAATATTCTTCATTTTCAGTTCGTTCATTTATATAAATAACGTGAGACTGAAATACACTCATAATTTCTTTAACAATAAATGCAGATGTAGTGGTTATCATTTTTGGTCCTGGCATTAAAAAGTTAACTTGTCTTGTTTCCAAATCTATCATATGCTGTATTGTATACTTTAACCATCTAATCTCGATAAGACTATTCATTTCCCAAACAATTATTGAATCAATAAATAATATTAGATTTAATAATTTGATATTCATTTTAAATAAAATTTTAATGATATTGAAAGAATTCAGTTAAAAAAATTAATGAGCTAAAAACCAATTATTAGAGATTTTTCACTGGATAACTTTACTAGGAAATCAATTTTTTAACAATTTTCACAATGTATGTATTACGTTTATCTCAAATTTTTCTATTTTACTATGTTCACATTTATCTAGAAGAAAACTGTATCTCAATGTTCAAATAATAAGCGCTCAGCAAATATCAAAACAGTTATTAAATTCGATAAAATAATAGAAAACTTGCACCATTACTTAATTTAAAAATAAATATTTTACAAATTGTGAAACATGCTTAATTGTAGCACACATTCTACTACGCTGCACCTATGATAAAGATTAGTTTACAGAATACTGAATGGTCTATGATAGTCATTTAAAATTGAAATAAACGATTAATAAATATTTAATATTTTACATTTCAAGTATATTTTTTAAAATATTGTCTTAAAAGTATATAATATATTTAATATCACACGAGTTCTAAAATCGTTTACAATTCTCGCGACTTAAATAAACCTGCGTTTTGCTTCACCGTTAACTTCGCTGCAAAATAATAAATAATTTCAGTCCGCTGTATCGCAATATACTTTAAAATAGTGACTCATACTTTCACTTTAATAACGTATTCATAATCCATATCATTAACAAAATTAAAAATTTTTTTTTATTTTTTATTGAATTGCAAACTGTAACGCAGAAAAATTATTTTTTCTATTATTAGTTTACAGAAACTGAGTTCTGTATATAAGTAAATTATTAAAAAAAATAATAATTAATAGTTCCAGACAGAAAAAATTAGTTTTGTATACACTTTTTTTAAAGTTCTAAAAAATAATAGTATTTATACAGATATTTAAATGTATTTCAGTGAACCCTCGTGCAATCTGTACAGTTTTGTTCGTAAGTTTTGACACAAAATTTATTAGTATTTCATTTAAAATACAGAAAAATGTTAAAAATATGCAAAATTATTCAAAATATATGTCAAGTATATTTTTGCAAGAATAATGTTATATTCTTCAATAACCCAAATTAATTCATCAAGATAGCATGGGGCTACTACGTTAATTGATCATTCTGCATTCTTGAGTTGACATTTCATCACTACAATTTTTAAGAAAAACCATCACCAATCCATGGAAATAGATTTAAACGGTACCAGGGGCTACAAAAAACGTTTTTATTGCATATTTTTATTTATTATTGCTATGTTAAAATGCAAAAAATTATTTTTCCCACTGAAACAACGTTTCTCTCGTATGGTCGTATTAAAAATACGAAAATTCATTATTTATAGTCTATAAAATAAAGCAACATAGAGAAAAAAACGTAGAAAAATCATTTAAATTAATAGAAAAACATATATTCTTATGACAAATATTTTATTTCTCATAAATATATTACAATTTTTGGTCATTTTAGATAGAATTTTATGTACATTTTGATCGATTTGATACATCTGTATTGCTGTATTAATCCTCACAAAAAGCGGATCGATAATGTGCAATATTTGCGTTAGAGAGTTCTATAGATCTTTAATTACTGTTTAAGTACTGTCAGGAAAATTACGCTATTTTGCATTCGCGTATATTCTAGTCTGGAATTAAAACATAAATTTTTGAAAAGCTATATCAACTCAGTAAAAAGTTATTTATTTGTCCATACGATTAACACGTAGTCTTATACAAAAAGCAGCTTTAATCATTAAATTCATGTAAGCAGTCGTTTAGATTTTGATGAAACTTTAAGAAATGAATGTTTGATGTATCATAAGTATATTAGTTACGTTAGAATATTGATTCACCTACTTTCACAATTAATGCACCGATAGAACTCCCTTAAATACAATCTGGATGCCGCAAAGTTTGGCTTAAAAATTAATGAATATATTAAATTCAGATCCTTTTTTTTGCTTGCTCTTTAAAAATAAACTAGAAATTAATTTAACTAAGGTCGACTAAAAATAATTTATTTATAGGCTTTTGGAATTATTAATTTATTAGTTGATTAATACTATTAATTAATTAAAAATGTTAAAGCTCAACCTTTCACATTAATGGAGTATTAATAATTGATAAAGTTGAAAAAAATGAACATTAGATTTTAATTTTGGATTTAATTACAAACTGTAACACAAAAAGCTGAAAGTGTACTAATAGAATTGTAAAGATAATTATAGACAATAAAATAACAAAAGAGTATAAAAAGGAACGGTCACTCAATTAAATGAGACATTGGAAGTATGGCCACATCCTTGACAACTCCTTAAGGAAATGCAATAAGGAATAGAAAACAAGAACATATCCAGTGTTTCATTGCTCAATCCTGGACAGCAAAAGATATGAACTATTGAACTTTAGCTATTTGTCAAATTTAGAGAAAGCAGCGGATATGGGGACGGACAAAATATTCAGCTTTGCGAAATTAATAAAATATTTTAGCAAAAGAACGAAGGAAAGTTTGTTCTATAAAACTCAAACAGAGAGATATTGCACTCGGCCGTAAACTATCCAGAGTAAGTAGCATTGATTTAATCTCTTAAATCTAACCTGACTTATTATTTTGCGATTACATTAGATGACTTTGAATGTTTTTAAATGATTATGATCAATTAATTTATAAAATTAAAGTTTATTCTTTTAAAATTATAAATCTAATGATAATAATCGTTTGTTATCATTCTGTGCATATCATAGTGAACTTTGAATATACTATGGAAACTGTTTATTAGATATTTATCTGTACAGAAATTATGGTTAATTTTCTGGTCGGTAAAATTTATACGTTTGCCCGTTCCAATACAGCCCATACATTTTTGTTCAAAGCTGCTTGAATTTAGAAATCGCATTTTTAACAGATCAGGACTGTAAGATTACAATTATTTTATACATAGTAATAACTTTTACAAAACAGTTTATTGCTTTCGATTAAAATACGCATTTAATAAATCAGTTACATATATCCCTACTGAAAATTCTCAAATTAGAAATCATTTTATAATATTTTGTATTTAATAAAAATAAAGGACACTAATTATAGTGACTTGAAACAGTTAATGCCCGTTCAGTGTATATATGTTCAGTAATGCATGTTGTAATCGAGCCCAAATTATTTCAATAGTGAAAACGAAAGATGATATTAAATATCCTGCAATAATTAGGAAACATAATATGTTACTTAAGTTCGAGGCTTCTTCAACTTTAGATAACTGCAAAACTTCTACTTCTCGTCTAATAAATGCTCTCAATTTTCTTGAAAAATGATAGATCCAAAAATCTATTATACCACTTTCAAAAGTTCGATTTATAATTTTATTGATTCTAGTAAGATATGGTAACTTGCTAGCCATATACATGGCCTTTGCAGTAGAATATACCAGCCCATCTAAGATATTTACAGTCCAACCATTCGCGATCTGAGAATGTATTCGCATTATCTCACGTGCTAAATATAAATTTATACCGCATATATTTACATCATCCTGAACCATAATTGCCCAATAACAAAGAGCACCCTTTTTATTTTTGACTAAATGTATGGTTTTATTGTAGCCTGAATGTTCCCACGTTGATCGCAAATAAGGCATTGTATCATTTACAGTTTTTATATCGATGTCCAACTCAAAAATATCATTCAAATTTTTAATATTATAAAATTTCTTTTCTAACAAAAACACTTTCATTAAACTTTCTAATAATTGTGTTGAAAATAAAATCGATACACAAATAAAACATAGATATATAAATTTTTCACTTTTCTTTTGTGGTGCTGATATTGGATTTAATCCAATTATAATCATTATCAAATTGAATGATGATAGAAATTTAGAACTGGAACGAAGAAAATAAATACATATATTAACGAAAATGAAAATGGTAATTAATGTAATGACTGTCAAGATGAAATCCCACGAGAATGGTTTTTCATAATAACCAAATTGTTTATAAATATAAATTAGTTGATTAAGATAGTATGGGACTATTATATTAATTGATAGTTTTGAAAGACCAAGTCCCCATCCAGACGTTATTTGAAAATCCACTTTTTTAGAGTATACTGCATCCATAGCTGGTCTTAATTGTACCCTATCAGGACCAACCGGTAATTGAAAGTCAACGGTGAAATTCATAGTTTCGCTTATCGTTTTAAATAATGAAACATCAATACCATATATTGCATCCCATTTATTACTACCTTTAAAATTTTTTTTAATGGTAACTGCATTTCCAGAAAAAAGCGTTGCTTTTAGAGTATAGCCATGTAGATTTTTCAACTTATCAGGAAAAAGTTCAATTTTTTCTGAATACAATTCTTTTGTATATTTATTAGTGAAGGGATTGTAATTATGAACTAAAGCGTAAGAATAGTCAAAATAGGAATTTCTCATCAAGTTTTTGCTTTTTTCTGGAATTAAAATTTCGATAAAACAGGCATTTAAATAATAGTATTCATTCCAATTATGCTTTAAAAGCATCTCGAAGGTTACATGTTGACAAAAGTGGTCAAATTTACAAGTTGATGAATGATTTTCAATAATTATCAAATTGTACGGTCGTGCATCCGGAACCTCATTTGAAACTTCATCTATAAAATATGAGTAATCATCATATAAGAAGATATTTTCAGTAAAGTTAGTACCATCAGTAAGTATAATATTTATTGGTGTATGTTGTTCTTTGTTCCTTAACATTTTTTTAAAATGTTCTCTTCTCTTATCTTCAGTACGATCATTCATATAAATAACGTGAGACTGAAATACATTCGTAATTTCTTTTACAATAAATGCGGATGTGGTAGTTATTTTTTTTGGTCCTGGTATCAAAATATTAACTTGTCTTGTTTTCAAATCTATCATATGCTGTATTGTATACTTCAACCATCTAATCTCGGTAAGACTATTTACTTCCCAAAAAATTATTAAACCAATAATTAATATTAAATATAATAATTTAATATTCATTTTGAATTAAATCTTGAAAAAATTTAAATATCAATTATACAAAATTGTTCAAAAGAAGTGATTGAATCACTAGAAATATATACTAGATAATTTTTCTTGTTAACCGTTTTAATTTAAAAAACGTACCAAAATCAAGCAAAATATAATATTATTTAAATTTAATTATAATAAAAATAATGGCTTAATGAGTGATAATTTAGATAAACTTTATTTTTCGTGGTAACCTTTTGTTTTACAATTTTTCTTCAAGAAATACTGTAGAATTAAATATTTGATTATAGAAAGAATAAATTGGATTTGCAAAAATTAAGTATTTAAAGACGATATGAAATTTGTTAGTAAATAATATTTTCAAATTTTTTGTATTGAGTAAATTTTACTGAACTTTGGAGAAATTGCTCATATTTTCTTTATAAGTTTAAAATGCAACTATTGTGGAAATAAATCATTGAAAATGACAGTTGTGAATTGCATTGATCAATAAATCGATTGAGGTCACATTTAAAGTTATATTTAATTTTCTGCATGGTAACATTACTTGATAAAGGTGTAATAAGCATAAATTATTTATTGAAATCAATAGTTTTAATAAACTTAGAATTTTTAAAATATTCTACAATTTATGATTGAAATAGTCAATCTCAAACCTAACATGCTTTGTACATTAAAGCTAATTCTAATGATTAAGTTAAATATTTACTTATGTTTGATTCTATTTAAATTCATGTAGACTAGGGGTGTGCGAGTAGCTCGAACTACGAGTAACTCGAACAAATTACTCGACTCGACTCGAGCTCGTCCGAGTCGAGTATTAACTCGAACTTTTCGAGTTACTCGAAAAAATATAAACTACTCGAATAATTCGAGTTACTCGAATAACCCGAATTACTCGAATAACCCGAGTTATTCGAATAGCTCGAGTAACTCGAATGACTCGAGCTACTCGAACAACTCGAAAAACTATATTATATTATTATGTAGTAATTAGTTCTTTTTTATACGAAAAAAATCATTTTTTTACACTTTATTTTCATTAATTTTCTGTGAATTCTGTTTATCCGTCTATTTAGAAAGAATATTGAAAAAACTTTTAAACTAACTTCGAGTCGAGTCGAGTATTATATTCGAGTAACTCGAACTTTTTGAGTAACTCGAGCCATCCGAGTTACTCGAATCTATCGAGTAACTCGAGCCATCTGAGTTACTCGGATCTATCGAGTAACTCGAGCCATCCGAGTGATTCGAATTACTCGAGTAACTCGTATTTTTTCGAGTAGTTCGTATTTTTTCGAGTACTTAAGGATCTCGAGTACTCGACTCGAACTCGAAGAAAAAACTCGACTCGACTCGAACTCGATTATTCGAGTATTTGCACACCCCTAATGTAGACCTTAGTGTTACTAGTCTAATCTTATAATTGTAACTTTGATCTAATTATTCGGCATTCGAGGTATAAAATACATTCACAGCTCCTTTTTAAAGACTTTCTTCCGAAAGTTGTGACTTTGTCACTCAGGATATATAATGCAATTTTTTATTTTTCGATTTGATATTGGATCAACAGATTAATGGGTGTACAAGATAACGAATTTATGGATAAGTTGCCTCTCCTGTAATCCACCCCGTCGTTTAGTTTTAAGTCTGCTATAGAATTTATTTAAGTACCATATAAATGCAATAGTAAATTCGTTTCATCTTCTAATTAAAGTTAATTGTCTAATTACCCTCGCTAACGTTCGGGCCCTAACTTCGCCGTGTAATAATAGGTAATTTAAGTAGCCCGTATCGTAATATACTATTTCGAAAAAAATATCTATATTTTTGTCTGAGAGGCCTATCCGACGAAAAGAAAAAACACGGGTTAATTTTTTTTCATCAGAAAATCATATCCTGCAGTTTCAGCCGAATCCGTTTCCCGGAGGTGGGGACCTCTCCTTGTAAGTACAAAATGAAATCGTTGATGGTATTTTTTTTTTTAAATAAATGTGATTAAGTAAATTTACTTAAATTCTGAGAAATTCTTTACATTCTCCTTATGAAATTAGAATGCAACTATTGGGAGAATATATTTATCGAACAAAAAACTGGTGAATTATAGTGATCAATAAATCGATTGAGGTCACATTTGAAGTTATAGTTACTATTTTCATGGTAATATGATGTGATAAGTAACAATAAATATCAATTATTTACTGAAATCAATATTTCTACTTCATTAAGTTTTTAATATTTAGAATTGTAAAAATATTTTTCTATTTATGAATAAAATAATAAATTCTCAACCTAATATGCTTTCGAATTCATTTTTGAAAATTTACTTATGATCGGTTCTATTCAAATTATAACTTATTACTGATTGAATTTTCTATTCGTTTTTAAATTATAAATACAAGTTTTAATCTACGTGTTAAGAGCATCTTGAAATTTTGCTTTCTTGATTATATATTATTATTGTCTTTCGGTGCAAGTAATTATTTTCTGAATACAATCAATATATTAAACCAAGTACAATCGTAATATATAAATTGAGAATAGCTGACATTATCTCTTGCTTCAATGATCAGAATTTTTTGTCTTTTATTGAAGATACTTTCTCGACTAGAAACGAATTTAGGGTAAAAATGAGGTCCCTATAAGGTATATATGGTTTTTTATTTACAAAAAATTTCTTAAGAAAAAAAATTAGATTCAAATTTAATTTATTAAATTTTATTTTTTTAACAAACATTTCGTGAATTTGAAAATAATACATATGCTTTTAACCTAGTAACAGTATTGTTGTTTATTTGTTATGATTGTGTGATGAGATTTTAATTGTTGTCTCTTTTTATTTGATATAGTTTGACTGCAGATATGAATTACTTTGAAGAACCCTGGTAGAAAATTGAGGACTAGTGCCTAGAATATCTTAAATTTTTTCTTAAATGGACAAATCCTGCTGTTATACTCTCCCGGATACTGCACTTACTGGCAGTTTTCTGGGCAGGATACGTCCTGATTCTGTTAAAAGTCAAATAAGATTAATTTAAGGTCATGGGTTTCTATTTATGTATATATCTATATACAACAGTCCTGGTACGTAGATGTGAGAAAGTTTGTTAGAAATATAGAAGCTTTCATTTTTTTCACTAAACATGTATATTTCCCTTGATATATTATATTGAAAGCGTATTTTTAATTATATGATTAATTCAAGGACATTTCAAAAAAAGCATTTTTATAATATATATTGCAATGACATTAGATGACTTTAAATGTGTTTAAACGATTATCATCAATTTATTTATAAAATTAAAGTTTATTCTTTTAAAATTATAAATCTAATGATAATAATCGTTTATTATCATTCTGGACATATCATAGTGAACTTCGAATATATTATGGTAAACTATCTGTTCATTAGATAGTTAACTATACAGAAATTATGGTTAATTTTCTGGCCGGAAAAATTTATACGTTTGCCTGTTTCGATACAGCCCATATATTTTTTTACACAAATAAAAGCGTCGATTACCGAGCAGTTTTCTTCGATTAACCTTCATTTGCTTTTTTTTAAGTTATGTTTTCTTCAATGTTCACATGTTAGAAGACGCAATAACTAAGATTATACCGAAAATCTTGTTTTTTTCACAACATAAAAAATTTCTTAAGATAGGCAAAATTAAGATCAATACATAAAATTTTATTTTTTTGAAAAAGATACTGTGAATTTGAAAATAATTTTAATGCTTTTTACCTAATAACAGTATTATTGTTTATCTGTTTATGATTCCGTTCAGTTTTTAATTTATGCCTACTTTTGCTTAATGGTTCAATTGCAGATATAAATTACTTGTACGAAAATATACACGTTTACGTATTTCGATAAGATAAAAAAGTAGGCCATTGTCGAATAAGAAAGGAAAGTATTTAAGCTCTTTTATAATAAAAATTAAAAAAAAAACAATAATAAATTAATGATCTTCTTTATAAAACTTATACAAAATAAAAAAAAATATTTCGTTCTCTGTTTGGATACCTTAAACAGGTATGAACATCTATGGCAAAAGCTCTAATCATCTTATTTAACAAGTTCTAGCAGTACAGTACCGCTCAAAAATTCGTAAACAATTTTTTTTCAAGAGACTCAAATTCAAATCGTGATAGTTCAGAAACGCTTTGAAGAATTTAAAAAATTCTGAAATTGTTTTAAAAATCAGACAAAATACTGTGTTTTTATAAGCTACAGAATATATTGAACTCTTTTTTAACTTTTTAAATTTTCACGAATTTTTCAATTTTAATAAATAAATTGTAACTTTTTAAAGGATTGGTAAAATTAAGAAATTCCAAATCGATTGCAAAGTAGAGTAAATTTCCGAAAAGTTTGCATTTAATCAATTGCTAATATCTATTTCATGTGCAACGTTACAGCAAAAATAGACCATATGAGAATAGTATATTATTCACCGAGGGAGTACAGTAAGCAAAGTACGCCCTGTGTGTTGATTGACGCCCGAGCGTAGGGAGGCTTTGCTTACTGCATTCTCGAGGTGTATATACGACTTTTCACCACATCAGGTAAAAAGTGCGTTAAAAAATTGTCGAATTAATGATTCATTATCGCGCACTAATATTAATTCATAACACTCCGCGAATCATAATTCCTTGCACGCACAAATACCGGCAAACAAAATTTGCATAAACGCGATAGGGCCGTTACACTTAAAAATATACAAGATACAAAAATTACATTGATTAGTATATCCATATATATGAAAAACAAATGCGTTGTCTTTTGTATTTTTTATATATAAATATACTAACTGATGTTATTTTTGTATCTTGTATCTTTTTAGTGTAAAGCCTAATATACTAAAAAACTGAACAAACTCGAATACGAAAGTCAGCTGGTTAACTCGGACATGAAATGCGTATTAGCAACGAAGATAGACGCTTATAGAAGCGTACTTCTGGGTTAAATTTTTCATCCGATACGCTGGGTAACACTTTAACATTGTTTGTATATCTATACATATGAAAAATTTGATATATATATAGATATGAAAATACATGGGATCTAGTGGCGCCCTCAGTAGCTGGGTAACTCATTTTTGGCAGAAATTTCCCATTTAAGAGTACGCTTCTATAAGCGTCTATCTTCGTTGGTATTAGAAATAAAGAATAGCGCGGCGAGAGTTATGTGAATCGAAGTTCCCATTCTGGCCACTTCATTTATTTACATATAGTATTTCGGCACTACAAGTATCTTCGCCCTTTGCAATATCCATCACTGAAAGCAAAAAATAAATCATTATGCTAGATATTAACGAAATACAAAAATCACCAATTATATCCAGTTGCAATAATTTGAGAAAATTAATGCCCGTTAAATGAAAATATGTTTAGTAATGTATATTGCAATCGAGCCCAAATTATTTCAGTAGTGAAAACAAAAAATGATATTAAATATCCTGCAATCATTAAAGAGCATAAAATGATACTTAAATTCGGTTCTTCTTCAATTTTAGATGAACGCATCTTTTCTATTCCTTGATAAATTTCTTTTCTTGCGATTCTTGTATAATTATAAAGCCAAAAATTAATTATGCCACTTTCAAAATCTTGCATTATAATTTTTTGGACTTTAGTAAGATATGGTAAATTCCTACCCATGTATATAATTCTGAAACGAGAATGTACTTGCTCATCCAAGATATTTACAGTCCATCCATTTGCGATTTCAGAATGCATTCGCATTATCTCACGTGCTAAATATGCCTCCATAGCGCATATATTGACGTCATCATGAAACATGAGTGCCCTGTGACAATATAAGCTGCTTTCATTTTTAACCTCGAATATACTTCTATTCAAGCCTAAACTTCTCCACGTTGATGGAAAATATGATGCTGAATCACCTGAAGTTTTTAAATCGATGTCTAACTCAAGAAAATCGATCAAATTTCTGATATAATAAAATTTCTTCTCTAACAAAAATACATTCATTAAACTTTCTAATAATTGTGTTGAAAATATGATCGATATACAAACGAAACATAAATATACAAATTTTTCACTTGCTTTTTGTGGTACTGATATCGGACTTAATCCAATTGTAATCAATATCAAATTAAACGGTGATAGAAATTTAGAATTACAACGAAGAAAATAAATACATACATTGACGAAAATAAAGATGATAACTAATGCACTGATTGTAAAGATAAAATCCCAGGAAAATGGATTTTCATAATAACCATATTGTTTAATAATATAAACTAGATCATCAAGATAGTATGGAACTATTATATTAATTGATTTTTTTGATTTAACCACTCCCCATACAGATGCAATTTGAAAATCCACCTTTTTGGAGAATAATCTAGTTACAGCTCGTCCTGCGTGAGTAATATCAGAACCAATTGGAAACTGAAAGTCAACAGTAAAATTCATTATTTCACTTATCGTTTTAAATAGTGAAACATCTGGACCAGATATTGCATCCCATTTATTATTGCCTTTAAAATCGCGTTTAAAGTAAACTCCATTAGTGGCAAAAAATGTTGCTTTCAAAGTATAACCATGTAAATTTTTTAATTTATCAGGAAAAAGTTCAATTTTTTGTGTGCACCATTCTTTTGTAAATTTATTGCTAAAGGGATTATAATTATGAACCAAAGCGTGAGAGTAATCAAAATGTGAGTCATTTATTATTTTTTGTATTTTTTCTTGAATAAAAATTTCGATTATACAGACATTTACATAGTATTCATTCCAATACTTCTTTAAAAGCATTTCGAATTTATAATTTTTTAAAAAAGGCTGTAATTTACAATCTGGATAATTTTCAAAAATTATCAAAATGAATGGTCGCGCATCAATGGACTCGTCAGAAACTACGTTTATAGCCCACATGTGTTTAAAAAATACCGAGAAGTTTTCAGCACAGTGCGTAAGTACAATATTTAATGGTGTATGTTGTTCTTTACTTCTTAACATTTTTATAAAATATTGCGTTTTCTTATATTCTGCAGAATTCTTTACATTAATAATATAAGATTGAAATATACTTGAAATTTCTTTTACAATAAGTGCAGATGTAGGGGTAATTATTTTTGGTCCTGGTATTAAAAAATTAACTTGTCTTATTTTCAGATCCTTTTTCATATATTGTACTGCATTATTTATCCAGTTATTTTCATTAAGACTGTAAACTTCATTTACTTTCCAAAACATCATTAAGTCAATAAATAATAATATAATCAATAATTTCATATTCATTTTGAATTAAATATTATTTATACCGAAAGAATCAGTATCATAAATTATATAAGATTGTTTACAACAAAAGATTTGAACATATCACTTGAAATCGTTCATTAGAAATCTTTACTGGAAAATGTATTCACCGACCGTCTTTATTTAAAAATCGTACCAAAATTCAACAAAACTTATTGTCTTTTCCAGTGATAAAAATATATTTCTTTACTATTGATATTCTATGTTTTTTTTTTTTAATCTTGTATATTTTTTTAAGTTAATTATCGAGAAATACTGTAAAATTAAATATTTTATTATGCTGGGTATTTAAAAGGCATGGCACTCCCTCTATTGAAAGAATGGTTGATTGGACAAAAAAATGACCTTCATAAATGTTTTAGGATTTTTCGTGGGTGACCCAACGGTGACCTTCAGCTTGATATTGACCTTGACCTTCAAGGTATTGGGTCGCTCATAAAAAATCCTAAAACTTTTATAGAGGTCATTTTTTATACTATCAAGCATTCTTTAAATAAAGGGAAGGTCCCACACTTTTTGAACACCCTGTATAAAGACCAAATCGAATTTGCAACAAATAAGTACTTAAGGTGGCTTCAACGCGGCGGGCCGTATCTAATCAGAAAACTTTATATTTATTTTAAGTATTAGTCAAAATTTTATGATGATAATTCTTAAATTTCCATTCTGTACCTTTAAGAGAAATAATTTTCTCATTAAGAAAAAAAAGTCAAGTTAAATATATAAAAAAAAAATGAAATCCACAATTGTCCAAGCAGGTGTAGATGTTAATTCTCTCAGAAAAGGTTACAAGATTGGTGGATATGATAAGTTATTTGTTTCAGCAGAAGCTGTTAATAATAAATTTAGCGCGGTTAGTAAAATTATAAATGCGATATATTCACAATTAGAAAGTGAAAAAAGATGATATAAAAACAATTAATTATTAATTAATAACAACCATTGATTATCATGTATAAGCAACTGTGATTTATATAAAATGTACACTTCCAGCAACGACTTTTGGTCCACTTGGGAGAATATCAGGAATAACTAAAATTTCAATATCTTTGGTGCAATTGTAGATAACTTAAAAATCTTGTTGAAAATTGAAGTTTATGTAAAAATCTTCAAAATAAGCTGGGTATGGTATAAAAAAATTGAAATTGAATTTTTTACAGGGGATAAAAAATTTAAAAAACTTCAAATTACTTTGGCCATGAAAAAGTTGTAACTAAATCTATGAAAGTTATACCAGTGCCATGAAATTAATTCGTATTTATATCTGGTGTTTTCCTCTTCAAAATGAAGAGTCGCGCAAGGCTTTAGGATGATTTTCTTAAGAGTTATGTTTTTCTATAATCGTGAATATTATGATTTCTGCTACAAACACAAAAAAAACTTTCAAGAAAAAAATGTCTTATTTTAATCTTAAAAAATTACATTAAAGACTTGCATGACTTCTCATTTTGAAGAGGAATATACCAGATATAAATACGAATTAATTGTGATTAATATAAATTCTGAAATATTCATGAGTAAATGCATTATCTATAGTTTTTTTATGTAATAAAGTATTGTGATTTTTGAAATATAAAAATATTATTACATTGTTGATAAATTTCTTTATAAAAATAAACTGGAATAAAATATTTTTGTTATAATACTATTCATGCGATTAATTTTCTTAAACAGCTATAATAATTTCAACTTTTTGCTATGCAAAATTAAAAAAGACATGAGTTATAAAAATTATTAGCAACTTTTGTATTGAAAATTAATTTTTGATATACCAACGCGTGAAATTCGTATGAAAAGATAAAAAATCTGTATGTAAAGTGTAAATTTTTTTACTCCGTTTGTAAAGTAAATAACCGTATGTGGAACACTGTTTTTTTCTCAGTACGTTACATAAAAGTGATGCGTCACTTTTTACGTACATTATCATTTTATGTTTTTGATCGTCAACCTCAATTTTGTTTAAGTATTGTATTCTAAACATTATTCTCGATAAAATATTTTGTTTTTTAAAAATATATTTCTTTTACTCTAAAAGCTATTAAGTATTGGCCATTTCAACAACCGAAGTTGCCCATATTTTTTCCTTTCTGGTAAGTGCGAAAATAATCTTCTAAGATACGATTACAAGAAATTATTCTTTAAGTGTAAGTTGGTGAAGCCACCTTAAATACAAAATTAAATTAACGTAATATTTTATAAACTTTTTGCACTTGAGTAAATTATACCAAATTTTGAAAGACTTTTTACATTCTTCTTGTGAAGTCAGAATGCAACTATTATGAAAATATATTTATTGAAAAAAAAAGCGGTGAAGTGTAGTGATTAAAAAATCGATTGAGGCCACGTTCAAAGTTATATATAATTTTTTGTATGGTAACATTATCTGATGAGGGCACAACTAACTTATTATTTATTGTAATCAATAGTTTCAATTTATTACGTTTGCACTATTAAGGTATCAGGCCTGAGCTAAAGTCTAGAAAACAAAATAATTGCGAATGGTTTGAAAAACGATGCATAAGTTTGACAGCTTCAAAGTTTAAAGAAATATGCCTATTAAGAGAAAGTATGCTATGTGCTATCAAAGTTAAGAATATCTTATACCTCCTAACATTAGATTTGCTATAGTTTCAATGCGAACTAGATATGGAAACAGAAACAATTAAAGAATTAGAAAAGACAATGCAAATAAAGTTGAATCATCTGGTTTTATTACAGATAATGAAAATCATGATGGCAAAATAGACAATGACGAAATTGTGGAAATAAAATCTCCATTCACAGTTGCAAATTTAACTCCTGTACTTTTACTATTTCATTTACCATTTTAGGATAAAACCAATTCATTCAAAACCCAACCAATTCGAGGTATAATTCGTATATTTCAGGTATATTAGGTCCTTTTCGAGATATGTTACGCTTCTTTAGAGACGACAATATGATCTAATTTCGAATCTATTTGGCATTTACGTCTAGAACTGTAGCTTTATTCATATTTTATGTAAGAAAACATCTCTTGCTATTCCAACGAAATCAATAACCCGGAGTTTTCATACTCTTAACCAATTTAACAATTTATATAATTATTAAAAAATAGTTGAAAAATTCTAAAAATATTAAAATTTTTTTTTCATTATCAAAAATAAATTATATGATAAGAAATATGATCAAATGCTAAAAAAAATCGAAAAAGTAGATTTTAATTTCTAATAAAAAACAATATCGATGATAAATTAAAATTAATAGAATTTGTTTTCTGTAAATCATATGAATTCTATTAATGATAATTTTCCTGCATATTCTCTATCATCATCAGATTCTGAGAAAAGTGGAAATTCAATTAAAAATAAATAAGATAATTTTCAAAATTAATTAACAAAATAATAATTTATCATTAAGACTTTGAGAGTCATATATAAAAGCACCAAGTGAACAGGAAAACTTGGTCTTTAGATCGCTGAAAGAGCGGCTTTTCAAATATAACATTTAAAAGTCTCTATAAGAAAAATGAAACTTTTCGCTATTTTGTTCATTGTGCTATTAGCTTTTTTTGATGTTTCTCAAGCTCAATTTCGTAAGTTTTTGAAAAACAATCAATTATACTTTATTTGCATTGATTTTCATATTTCAAAAGATAATTAATATTCAGAATCATTAAATAAAACATTTGGAATTTTATAAAAATACTTTATTTTTCTCAGAAATTAGATAATCTAATTAAAAACTTAACAGAATCATATAGAAAAAAATATGTAAAGCAACAAACTATTTTCCTATCTACCATAAAAAAAGAAGATACAAATAAAATATTTTTATTTCATCTTTTCCAAAATAGTGCTATTACAAATCATTTATTATTAATCATTTATGTGCAAAGTTTTTAATTAACATGAAAGAATAAAACACAAAAATAATAGTTTAAAATTTATTGAAAATTTTAGATTGAGAATAATCAAATTTATTTTTTTCGAAAATCAACTGAAAGTAAAGTCAGAATAAAACGATATTTTTGCGAGATAATAAGCTAATTATAATATAATCGAACTCTCATTACCATCTGTTCATAAACATAGGAAATATAATAAATTTGTTAAATAAATTTAAATACGTATCATACAATGCATGTTATAATTTAACTTATTAATTTAACTTATTAAGTATCCTGGTGGAAATTGAAACGTTTTTTTTAACATTTTATGGCCAGTAGAAATAAAAACGCTTTTTTTAACATTTATTGGCCATTTCTTTGGCATTATTATTACTAATAACCTCAAATTTTTATACACACCATTTTTAATGCTCACATTTCTACCAGGGTAACTATATTATTTTATTTATAAATAGAAAATTCGTTCGTCATTTTAAATTTTGAAAGATTTTAATTAATTTAATAATATGTAGAATTGTTTAATAATTTTCAATAAATCTACAATTAATATGAAAATTTATTTTTATTAATATAGGAAGAATGACTGTACCTATGCCAACAGGTGGTGTACAAGGCGATTATGGAAATACACCTCAAGGTAGTAGTTATGGACAAATGGGTAATGGATATGGTGGAGCACGTGTTAATAACGATGGTTTTGGAGCAAGTAATGTATCATTTATAAATTATCTATTGTTATCATTTTATTTATTGCCACATCATAATTTATTTAAAAAAATGTATTTTTATTGGAATTGATGGTAATTTATTTTTTTTAGATATGGATTATGGAAAATAATTGACACCTCCAGATAACATTGAAATTATAAATATTTAAATAAAAATATAAAAATTAAATATTATATTTAAAAACACAATAAAATGATGTCATATTAAATTTGTTTTTTCTTCTTTAAAATAATATATTTTTTGTAAACTTTTTATAAAAATTTTTATAAAAATTTTTCGAAAAATCACAGAATTAATTATTATTTTACAGTACACATGATTTACATTATGATTCATATACTTTCATTAATATGAATCGTAACGATAAAGAATATAAATCCTGGCAAAATCATGTATTTATCTTATTATAAAGCTGAGAAATAAAAAAACATGGTAAAAACATAAAAATTGGAAGGGGAATATAAAATAAATATGTATAAAGAATATGTATAACAAATCAATAATTTTTATTTTGGAGCACATTAAAAATATACAAAAGTACATGAATTTTGAAAACTTACACTAGAATTAATAATCCAGAAAACCGCAGACTTCAAATTAAATCAGTTATTATTTTTTTCATTCATTTTAAAACATTTATAGTAACTTAACGAATACGATATTTTGTTGTTTTATTATCGATGCTGAATAGAAATTAAAAGAAATTGTTTTCTAAGAATCATATAAATTCTATTGATTAGAATTTTCTTACATCTTCTCTATAATCATTGGATTATGAGTAGAGTGTGAATTCAATTAAAAATAAATACGCTAATTTTCAAAATTAACTAGCAAAACAATAGTTCATTGTTAAAACGTTAAGAGCCATGTATAAAAGAAACAAATTAATGGAAAACTTATTCATAGTAGGTTCGGCATTTCAAATATAATAATTGAAAGTATCTATAAGAAAAATGAAACTTTTTGCTATTTTGTTCACTGTACTAATAGCTTTATTTGAGGTTTCTCAAGCTCAATATGGTAAGTTTTTCTTAAAATATTCAATCATATTTTATTTGTATTGATTTTTATATTTGAAAAGATAATTAATATTAACAAACATTAAGTAAAATATTTGGAATTTTATAAAAATACTTCATTTTTTTCAGAAATTTGATAATTAATTAAAATTTTAACAGAATATTATAAAAAAATATGTAAAGCAACAAACTATTTTTCTATCTACCATAAAAAGAGAAGGTTCAAATGAAAACATTTTTATTTTAACTTTTCAAAAATAGTACTATTACAAATTATTTAATATTAATCATTTATGTGCAAATTTTTTAATTAATATAGAAGAATAAAACATAAAAATAATGGTTTTGAATTTATTGAAAATAATTTCAAAACAACGAATAAGGCGTTATCTCGTTTTTGGCTAAAAAAAAGTGGTGTGTCGATTTTAATTCAATAGTTCTCGCCAAATTATAATTTTTTTTGTTACTTCAAATTACCACCCTTGGCTGGTTTTAAATAAAATAATATTTAAATTAACTCTATATTACAGTTTACCTTTTTTACGAATATAGTGACACAATTAAAAACATATAATTAACGTAAATCCTGCTAGTAGTACCAACTTAAATTAGCTAGCAAAAAATTATATCTGCAGAATACACCTTTTTTAAAAAAAAATAAGACATCACCTTCCTTAAAATTTTAAGCAAAAACCGGCAAAAACACCATGTTCGTCTCAACAAACGATATAAGCAATTGACATCTTTCGCACAATGACATTTAGCCCCATTTCATCTTGCACTAAAATACATTTTTTCAAAGATAATTTTTTAAATTTAAATATATTTTATGTAATTGATATTAAAAATAAATTATTAATCTGAAATTTGAATGTATAACATTAACAATGATACGCTATTAAGTATTATTTCACATCTATTTGTATTTAACATCATGAAATGATCAACCTGCACTATAGGAATAACTATTAGCAAAAATATTTAAGACAATATTTGATTAACTATTTTTTTTATTTATAAATAAAAAATATATTCGTCTGTTATTTTAAATTTTTAAAGATTTTAATTAGTTTAATAATATGTTTAATAATTTTCAATAAATCCACAATGACTACAAAAATTTATTTTTATTAATATTGGGATTTAAAGTGTCATGGCTGACTCGCCAATACGGTTGACGGAAGGCAGTTAGTCTTCTGAATTTTCCATTGTTTACGTAAGACTGAGATTATGGAAATACACCCCTAAGTAATAGTTACAAACAAATTAGTAATGGATATAGTGAAGCATGCGCCAAAGATATTTGAAACAATCTTTAAGTAACTGTATTTATAAATCAAAAGTACATCATATTGTTAATTTTATTTGGCAAATAATACATCTGCTTATCATTTTAAATTTTGAAGTATTTTAATTAATTCAATAAAATGTGAAATCGTTTAATAATCTGTCATAAATCCATATTGACTGTAAAAATTTATTTTGATCAATCCAGAAGGAATGATTTTACCTGTTCTAAGTGATCGCGTACCAAACGATTACAGAAATATACGCCAAGATGTGATTGATACGGGTTTTGGACGAAAGGATAATGGAAATATGCCCCAAGGTAATGATTATGGACAAATTGGTAATGGATATAGTGGAGCACGTGTCAAAGATATTTAAGACAATTTTTGAGTAACTATATTTGTAAATAAAAAATACATCTCATTTCTAGTTTTATTCGACAAAAGAAAGCATCCGTTTATCCTTTTAAATTTTGAAATATTTTAATTAGTTTAATGAAATGTGAGATCGTTTAACCTTCTTGCGCACGGCACTAAATCGAATAGCATGTATTTAAATGGAGATTTTGACGACATATCTCTTCATTGTGCGTAAGAGGGTTAATAATCTGTCATAAATTCATATAGACTATAAAAATTTATTTTGGTTAATACAGAAGGAATGATTCTACCTGTTTCAGGAGATCGCACACAAAGCGATTATACAAATATACGCCAAGACACGATTGATACGGGTTTTGGGTATACAGGTAATGGAAATGGTGGAGGAGAAATTGATAGTGGTTTTGGATTCCCAGGCAACGGAAACGGTGGACAAATTGATAGTGCATTTGGTAGAGGACGTTAGAACAATGGTGGCTTTGGAAAAAAAAATGTATTATTTTTAAATTATCATAATTTATTTTTTAAGATGGAATATAGAAACTTAATTGACACCTCCAGATAACATTCAGATTATCAATATTCAAATAAAAATATAAAAATTAAATATTATATTTTAAAAACACAATAAAATTATTTCATATTATATTTGTTTTTTCTTCTTCAAAATAATATATGTTTTGTAAACTTTTTATAAACATTTTTATAAAAATTTTTCGAAAAATCACAGAATTAATGTATATTTGTGTATAATTATTGTTTTACAGTACACATGATTTACATTATGATTCATATACTTTCATAAATATGAATCGTAAAGATGAAGAATTTAATTTTTGACAAAATGATGTATTTATATAGAGTGTAATATAGATATTTATATAATAGAAGGTCGTATTAGAGTTAATATTATTTATCTTACTATAACGCTGACTAATAACAATTATGGAGAAAATATGGAAAATTTTTCAGATTTAGCATAATTATAAGTAATCTTATGCAATACGCGTAATTAAAAATTAAATGAAGAAATGTGATATGAAGATTCAAATATACGTAAATTCTGAAAACTGTTACTAGTATTAAGACAGGGAATCGCAAGGATTTTAAAATAAATGAGTTATTATTTTTTTCATTTATTTTAAAACATTTATAGTAATTTGATACATATCGAACATATTTTTGCATTCGTAACTTGACTGTGTTAAAATAAAGTACAAAAATATAAGGAATGCGGTAGTTTGCTATTTGATTATCGATGATGCATTGAAATTAAAAGAATTTGTTTTGTATAAAGCCTATAAATTATATCAATGAAAATTTTCCTACGTGTTCTCTGTCATCGTTGGATTCTGAGTAGTGTGTGAATTCAATTAAAAATAAATAAGCTAATTTTGAAAATTAATTAACAAAATAATAATTCATCATTAAGTTTTTAAAAGTCTTGTATAAAAGTAACAAGAAAATGAGAAACTTAGTTATTTAATTTTGATCGCTGAAAGAGCGCCTTTTCAAATATAATAAAAAGTATCTATAAGAAAAATGAAAGTTTTTGTTATTTTGTTGATTGTACTAATCGCTTTCTTTGAGTTTTCTCAAGCTCAATTTGGTAAGTTTTTGATTAAGTATTCAATTACATTTTATTTACATTGGTTTTTATACTTCAAAAAATAATGAATATTAAAAACCATTTAGTATACTCCTTTCATCCAATTTTATTGGATAAAAGGAGGTGTAAAATGGACACTACATCTGTACTCATAAATATTGATTATTTATTCATTTTATTGCAAAATTTCGGGGAAAGAAATGTATTAGCTTGTAGCATGTACCATAAAGATTATTCAATAAAATTTTTAAATAAATTTAAAAGTTTAACTAAATAACCTCCATGATGCGTTCTACAAGCTAATTTGCATTTTTTTTAAATTTTACAATAAAATGGAAAGATAGGCAACAGGTGCAGTATTTGTTTTATATCCCCTTTTTAAATTTTGAAAGATTTTAATCAGTTGAATAAAATATAAAATCGTAAATATATTTCGATTAATATAGGAGGAATGATTCCATCTATTTCAAGAGGTATGGGTTATGGACAATTGGGTAATAATGGAAATGGTAGAGGACAAATTGGTAATGGACAATTGGGTAATAATGGAAATGGTAGAGGACAACTTGGTAATGGACAATTGGGTAATAATGGAAATGGTAGAGGACGAATTGGTAATGGACAAATGGGTAATGGATATGGTAGAGGAGGTTTTAACAACGGCGGATTTGGAACAAGTAATGAATTATTTTTAAATCATCTATTATCATATTATATACAGCCATATCTTAACTTATTTTCAAAAATATATTTTTTTTTTCATTAATTTTAATTAATTTTTTTAGGTATGGAATATGGGAAGTAATCGACACCTCCAGAAAATATCCAGATTATAAATATTAAAATAAAAATATAAAATTTAAATATTTTATTTTAAAAACACAATAAAATGATGTTATATTATTATATTTTTGTTTTCTTCTTTTGGATAATATTTTTTTTCTTTAACTTTTTATATCCTAAAATTTTTTGAAGAATTCCTAAGTATATTTATGATTTATACGTTCTTGAAAGCCTTACATAGAATACCCATGTAAAAATCAATCAGCACATAAATCAATTTCAACATATTTCAATGTTTGGCTCTTAGTCTTAAATTGTAATATTGTTTTCTAAAGTAAGAACGGGTGAACATATGCAAAATTTAACAAAATTAACGTGATTTAACACGATAAAAAACAAGAAATTAAAGTAAAAATGTCCTCACATTTTACTGTGCCTTCCTTCGTATATTATAATATATATTACGATTGTTTATATATTAATTAATAATAAAAAAATTAGTTTTGATATTTCTAAGATATGATTCAATTAATAGAAAAAGAAAAGTTCAACTTACCAACTTTTTATATCATAAACAATATTTGAAATTTTTGTAACTTGATTTGTGGATTTTTTGTATACGCATTATCGGAAAGCTTAAAAATTTCATGTTTAATTAGATTCTAGAAAAGTATTTAAAAATGTATTTTAATAATATAGAAAAGCATTTTAGTTAAATATATACAGATTTTGCAAAAAACAGGAAATTGGTATTTTCAACATTATTCATATTATTTTTATGTAAAATCTAATAACTAAAACTGAATTAACTATATGTTCGACTTATTGTGCATAAATTAGCTCTATTATTATAGTCACCGCTCCTAGATAAGAATATTTTAAAACTTATTGTTTATATCATCGATATTAAACAATTTTGATTTATTTAATGAAATCTTGAAAGGTTACGTTGAACCTACAGTAAATTGAAAAGAAAAATAAATTTTTCCTTCATCATATAATTAATTTAATCTTTCTTCAGCTGAGGTAATTGTATATAAAAAATAAATGTTTTGAATTATCGCAGAGAAAATAAATTTGTTATTCAATATTATTCTAACGTTTAAAGTTAATGTATGATTATACACGTTTCATATGGATGAAAAAAGTTTTAGTAAATCATCAGGATAATCATAAAGTATAATTCAATGTAGTTTAATATAAGATATCGCGGTTCAAAATTTAAACGATAGCTCGTATACAAAATATGATTGTAATATAAGAAAATGCTTAACTGGATATTCTCCATCCTTATCTCACATGTGACAATGTTCAGTATGATTCTCGCAAAGTATAACATCTATTCATTTATATGTTCCAAGCGTGAATTTCATTTTCATATTGTTTACACAGTATTGCTTCTTGCGTTGGATAAAGAAATTTTATTTTCATACACATTTTTGTTCACTCTAAATTTATAGGATTTCTTCTTTGATTTATTTACTTAATTTTAATATTTTTGTCAACTTCAAAAGAAATACATATTATTATAGACGAAATAAGATCCAAAATGTAAGTACAAAACTTCTCATCGATTTATACTTACAGTATTTATATAAACAGTAATATGACTATATCCATGTTTATCTATTAATTAAATTCTAACAAAATCATCAATTGCCACGAATTTATAATACATTCATAAAATCATGTTTTACATACTGTTATAATAGAATTATTCATTTATCTAGGCTTCCTGTAGATAATTTTATGAATTTGGTCAAGATCAAAAAAGAAATTCCTGATAATGACGATGAATCTAACGATTTGATCAGCTCATCAGTATTAACCAATAATCAAAATGATTATATATTGAATATAAAGTCTGAACCAGCTA
This sequence comes from Anastatus disparis, assembly GCA_017163975.1. Classification (NCBI taxonomy): domain Eukaryota; kingdom Metazoa; phylum Arthropoda; class Insecta; order Hymenoptera; family Eupelmidae; genus Anastatus; species Anastatus disparis. The sequence goes on along the minus strand of JAFFSR010000218.1, from coordinate 386,233 downwards.
GCGTCGCAACTTCGTATAATGACAACAATGAATTCTTTTTCGCAACGTATGTAAATTATAATTATTATTGATTTCTTATGAAATTATTATGATTTAAAAAATCAATTAAACGTATTTAAAATAAAAATAATTATAAAAATATAAATAATTACAGACATAGTGTAGAAAGCTTAGTTAGAGAAAATTTAATGGAACTCTCAACGCCAATTATTAAACATGAAGAATCAATACATATTAAAGATGAAATGCATAACATATCAGATTCCACGTCTACAACACCTAACCATAAAACTAGTTTGATTTCTATTAAAAATGAAAGCTACGGTGAATTGGTAAATGAGAAAAGTTGTCCTCTTGATCAACGCCCAACTGAATTAGAAAAAATAAGTTGCGATATTTGTGGCCAATGCTTTTCGAGTCGAAGAAAGCTCAATATCCATTGCAGGGAAGTACACGCAAAAATTCGAAAGTATGTTTGTAATTTGTGTAATAAAGGATTTTTTCATAACTCTGTATTAAAACTGCACGAACGCACGGTACATCTAAAGATCCGAGACTGGAAATGCATTCATTGCGAAAAATTATTTGGTACGAAATATAATTTAGAATATCATGAAAAGGCAATACATTTGAACATTCGAGATTGGAAGTGTACGCATTGCGGTAAATCATTTGGTACGAAATCTAATTTAGAATATCATGAAAAGGCAATACATATGAACATTCGAGATTGGAAGTGTACGCATTGCGGTAAATTATTTGGTACGAAATCTAATTTAGAATATCATGAAAAGGCAATACATTTGAACATTCGAGATTGGAAGTGTACGCATTGCGGTAAATTATTTGGTACGAAATCTAATTTAGAATATCATGAAAAGGCAATACATTTGAACATTCGAGATTGGAAGTGTACGCATTGCGGTAAAGCTTTTAATACTAAACAGCTTTTAAAACGTCATGAAAGTGCAGTACACATGAAAATTCAAGATTGGAAGTGCACTGATTGCGATAAAGCTTTTAATACTAAACAGAATTTAAAACGTCATGAAAGTGCAGTACACATGAAAATTAAAGATTGGAAGTGCACTCGTTGCGATAAAGCATTTAATACTAAACGGTATTTAAAGGATCACGAACGCACAGTACATTTGAAAATCCGAGACTGGGAGTGCACAAATTGCAAAAAATCGTTTGCCCGGAAAACTAGTTTAAAATTGCACGAACGCACGGTACATCTAAAGGTTCGAGATTGGAAGTGTACACATTGTGACAGATATTTTAATGCTAAGTCGAGTTTGAAACATCACGAGAGAAGAGCACACTTACAAAAGCTATAGTAGAAACCCACTATGCATCATAAAAATTAATTTGTAATTGAACGAATAAGGCTGCAACCATACTCTTGTTAGTTTTTATCTACGTGATTGTATTGTCTGTAATAACATTAAGTTTCTGTGTCTATTTATTCTATTCTAGATTATATTTGAAAATATTATTTTATTGTAAATTGATATTATAATGAATTTTGATATTATCTTTATTAATTTTATGTTCTAAGACAAGTACATTCAATTTCTTTTATATAAATTTTCTGGCAATATCTAAATATATTTAAGAATTCGTCATTAAATCATTAATATTTTATTTTTCATGAATTTGAATGTATGATATATTTACTTATCAGAATAGTGAACCAAATAAATTAATAAAACACCGAAACTTATAATTATTTTAATTAAAAAATTTTTAATGCTTCTAAAAGGAGCAATTACATTTGATACCTTAAAATGACGACAGCAATAAGTCATCTCTTTCATCTAATTTAAGTAAATATTAAAATTTATTGATAATGACGTAATATTTTATTCCATTGACTTTGTATTAATAATCAATTATTGATCTAATGATTATTTTAAAAAAATGATTGCATTAGATGACTATCAAATTTTGAAATGAAATCAATTTGAAGTATTTTCAGAATTGAGTTTATAAATTAAAATAAAAAAATTATAAGGCATTAAATTTACATGATATTATATTTAATAAAAATCAAGTATAATTTTAATAAAATGAAAAAGTTAAAAAGTTCTATCCTTGATGAAAATTGAAATCAAGCATGAGACATTAATTGCAATATTTAAGGTCTCAGTGACTCACTCGGTAGAGCGATGATTTGGTAATCTCAAAGTTCAGAGTTCGAATCCCAATCTTTGCCGATTTATTCAAGTACCAATGTACATCACATGTTTTTGTTTTCATCGCTAATTAGCATCGCAATGATAGCACAATTACAGTGATGTTAAATAAAAAAAATGCAATCTTTACGTCAATAATTCTTGATTAAACTGTAATTTAAGAATATGACAAAATTCTTTGATTCTTAAATACTTCAGTCATATTTTTATTCAAAGTTCATTAAAAATGTGATATACATTTTAAAATTCATATGCAACTGAAATTAGAAGAGAAAATTTGACCATTCATGGCCAAAGAATGTTCATCTAGCATTATTAAAGAAAAAATTAATTCGTCAATATTTTTTTGTAATATATTAATTATTTTTCTTGTCCAAAAATATACTTTTAGTTATTCAATTCAATAATTTGCATTTCTCTGTTACTGTATATGAGAAAATTGTTTTCAGCAATTAACAGAGAACAAAGTCTTAATCTTTATTAGAGTATGAGAAATCATTAATTATTTGTTCTCCTAATTGATATAAAAAATAATTACAGCGATATTATAATTATAAATATACTTAAACAGATAAATTAACATCTAAAGTAGCCGAACTGCTTTCATAAAAAAAACTATGGGTGAAAAATTTATAATAACAAAATGTTTAATGAAGAATCCATATTTTAGTTTCATAATAATATAATTTACACTTTTAAATTTTAATACTTGGTAGAAATTATGAATAAATTCAAAGTTCAAACCACCAATAAATTAATTCATTTGAAACATTTTAGAATAATAAAAAATTTTTCAGTGCAAAGTATGTCTATAAAGCATTCGTTATATTATATAAAATTATCCTTGTTAATAAAGCCACGTTTTTTCAAAACTTAAAATACGTATATGATTTTATTTGTTTCATATAATTCACACGAATTATAATAATTAATCATGAAGATTCTCAAATAAGTATGACTTTTCACGATTTCATAGAAGTTATAAGTCAGCTCGTATTATAATACATGATTGTAAATATAAGAAAATGTCCAGATTTATTTAATATTGTTTATCTTCGTTTCACATATGACAATGATAGGTCTATAATTATCGCAAAGCATAACATCTATTCATCATGTGTTCAAAGCGGGAGTTGAAGCGTAGTTCTCTTATTATTTGTACAGTGCTGTCTTTTATGTTCCATGAATTATTTATATTTTTATAAATTTTTATTCGACTAAAAGAATTTTGAGTTTAAGATTTTGTTTTTTGCTTTATTTATTCGGGTAAAGTAATCTTGTTTATTTGTGTGAAGTACATTTCAATAGACGTTGAAAGAAAGTTCTTATAATGTGAGTTACACTTTACTAATAATAATACTACTAGAAATACATAATAAAACAACTTCATATAAATTTCATTCCAAGCAACTAATATTAAATAAAAATCTAATTGGATCCTTAAAATCATTAATCTTTTACATCCTACTATAAGAAAATTATTTATTTATACAGGCTTCCATTAGACAACTTTTTTGATTTAAACAACATCAAAAAAGAAATTCCTGATACTGACGATGGATGTGACAATTTGATCAGCTCTTCAATATTAACTGATAATTATCAAACTGATTTTTTGATGAATATAAAATGTGAACCAGCAAGTACCCAGTCCTTGTATAACAAAAATTCTAAACTATTTCTAGAAACGTATATAAATTACATTTGCTAATACTTTTTTTGATGAAATAATTGCAATTAAAAATATCAAAAAATCAAATTAGGAATTAAAATAAGAATGATTTAAAATTATTATTACAGATGCAGTACAGAAAACTTAATTGGACTGAACTCAAATGAACTCTCAACGCCAATTATCAAATATGAAGATATTAAAAGTGAAGCCCATGACATAGTAGATTTTACTTCTGTAACACCTGATCTTGATACTAGTCTGATTTCTATTAAAGATGAAAGCTATGGCAAATTGGCGGATTTGGGAAGTCATCCTTATAATGAACATTCAACTGGATTTCAAAAAAATCATTGTAGTATTTGTAGCAAAGACTTTTTGACACAACGTGAATTGAAACGTCATTGTGAAGTGGTACATCCAGCAAATTATATTTGTGATTTATGTGATACAAATTTTCATAGTAAATATCATTTAAAACAGCACATACGCTCGGTACACGATAAAATCCAAGGTTGGAAATGTGAACAATGCAGAAAATCTTTCGCCGCAAAATCTTCTTTAAAACGTCATGAACGCTCAGTACACTTGAAAATCCGAGACTGGGAGTGCACAAATTGCGATAAATCTTTTGATACTAAACAACATTTAAAATATCATGAAAATTCTATACATTTGAACATCCGAGATTGGAAGTGTACGCATTGCGATAAAGCTTTTTATACTAAACAGTTTTTAAAACGTCATAAAAGTGCAGTACACATGAAAATTAAAGATTGGAAGTGCACTCATTGCGATAAAGCTTTTTATACTAAACGGTACTTAAAGGATCACGAACGCACAGTACACTTGAAAATCCGAGACTGGGAGTGCACAAATTGCAAAAAATCGTTCACCACGAAACCTAATTTAAAAGTGCACGAACGCATGGTACATCTGAAGATTCGAGAGTGGAAATGTACACATTGTGGTATATATGTTAGTACTAAGTCGAGTTTGAAACTTCACGAGCAAAGAACACACTCAAAAAAGCCAAAATAGAAATGCACCATGTGTCATAAAAATTAATTTGTAATTGAACGAATAAGGCTGCAACCATACTCTTTTTAGATTTTATCTACGTGATTTCATTGTCTGTAATAACATATAGTTACTGTGTCTATTCATTCTATTTTAGATTATATTTGAAAATATTATTTTATTGTAAATTGATATAATAATGAATTTTTATATTATCTTTATTAATTTCTTGTTCTATGACAAGTAATTAAATATATTTTATATAAATTTCCTGACAATATCTAAGTTTATTTAAAAATTCGTCATTAAGTCATTAATATTTCATTTTTCATGAGTTTGAATGTATGATATATTTACTGATCAGAATAATGAACCAAATAAATTGATAAAACATCGAAACTTAGACTGATTTTAATTGAAAATTTTTAATGCTTCTAAAAGGAGCAGTTACATTTGATACCTTAAGACTTTAATGATAAAAGCAAACCAGTGCTCTCTATAAAAATTTTTAATATTATGTAAATTATAATACTCAAGGTTTTGAGCATTATAATAATATCAGATAACATTATATATTATATACTATTCAAATAAACTGACGGCGACAGTCAGTCATCCCTTTCATTTAATTTTAATATATATTAAAATTTATTGATACTGACATAAAATTTTATTCGATTGACTTTGTATTACTAATTAATTATTAATCTAATGATTATTTAAAAAAAATGATTCTATTAGATGACTATTAAATTTTGAAATGCAATAAATTTAAAGTATTTTCAGAATTAAATTTATAAATTTAAATCAACAAATTTTAAGACACTGAAATTTACATGATATTATATTTAATAAAAATCAAGTCCAATTTTAATAAAATGAAAAAGTCAAAAGGTTCTAACCTTGATGAAAATTTAAATCAAACATGAGACATTAATTGCAATATTTTAGGTCTCAGTGGCTGACTGGGTAGAGCGATAGGTTCGTAATCCCAAGGTTCCGAGTTCGAATCCCAATCTTTGCTGATTCATTCAAGTACCAATGTAAATCATATGTTCATTCTTCATCACATGTTTTTGTTTCCATTGCTAATTAGTATCGTAATGACCGCACAAATACAGTGATGTTAAATAAAAAAAATGCAACATTTGCGTTAAAAATTCTTGATTAAACTGTAATTTAAGAATATGATAAAATTCTTTGATTCTTAAATACTACATTCATATTTTCGTTCAAAATTCATTACAAATGTAAAATATATTTTAAAATTCAGAGTTTAAATTCATATGCAACTGAAATTAGAAAAGAAAATTTGACCATTCATGGTCACTGAATTTTCATCTAGTATTATCAAAGAAAAAATTGATTTGTCAATATTTTTTTTTTGTACAAAAGTATGCTTTTAGTTATTAAATTTAATAATTTGCATTTCTCTGTTACTCTATATAAGAAAATTCATCAGCAATTAACAGAGAACAAAGTCTGAATCTGTATTAAAGTATTAGAAATCATTAATTAGGTGCTCTCGTAATTGATATAAAAATAATTATGGCAATATTATAAATGAACTTAAAAAACAGATAAATTAACATTTAATGTAGCAGGACTGCTTACATAAAAAAAACTGTGCGTGAAAAATTTATAATAACAAAATGTTTGATGGGGAATCTATATTCTAGTATTATAATAATTTAATTTATTCAAATCTTTCAAATTTTAATACTTGGTAAAAATTATGATCAAATAATAAAAATTTGAAACCACCAATAAATTAATTAATTCGAAATATTTTAAATTTTTCAAAAATAATTTTTCAATGCAAAATTTTTCTATAAACCATTCGCTATATCATATAAAATTATCCTTGTTAATAAAGCCAAGTTTTTCCAAAACTTTAAGGATGTTCAATGGTTACGTAAAAGTTAACAGAATGCTTTGAAATTTTGAAATATGATTTATTATATTAAATTAAAGTACTTTAATTTTTTTCTATAATTCATTCCGCATGTTTTTTCGAGAAATTTAATGTCAAAAATACGAAAAATAATATGGGCTCTTATGGGGGATCTGAGAATCGATTGCGTTTTATATAAATTTCTGTCACAAAAGTTAACAGATCAAATTAAAATTTAGATATTATGAAAGTATATTATCTAAGGATTCATTTCATATAGTTTTTTATATACCTTTCAGGAAAATTGACAGAGATTTCCAAAGTTAAAGTGCGAATTAATTTTTTTTAACCCGCTACTGCTTCGTAAGAGATTTAGCTACGTTGCGTATATATAACATAAGTTTTGAATTGAAAAATAATATTTTTCTGCTAAACTTAACCTACAAATAGAAGCGCTGCGTTGCCAAATTTCATTCAACATATTACCAAACTTGAATTAATTTATAATAAATTAAATAACATTTTAAAATGTTTTATTTATTAAATAAAAACGTTTAAATGTAATTTGAATAATATATTTCATTTCTAAGTGCCATTCGAACAACTTTTTGTTGAAAAATATTTCATTACTTTAAGTTGGCAGCGATCCTTCTTTCCTAAGTTATAAGTCAGCTCGTATTATAATACATGATTGTAAATATAAGAAAATGTCCAGATTTACTTAGTATTGTTTACCTTCATCTCACATAAGACAATGATAGGTCCATAATTATCGCAAGGCATAACATCTATTCATTCATGTGTTCGAAGCGGGAGTTGAAGCGTCGTCCTCCTATTAGTTGTACAGTGTTGTCTCTTATGTTTCATGAATTATTTACATTTTTATAAATTTTTAATCGACTAAAAGAATTTTAAGTTAAAGATTTTGTTTTTATTCAGATCAAGTAATCTTGTTTATTCGTGGGAAGTACATTTCAATAGACGTAATTGAAACAAAGTTCTTATGATGTGAGTTACACTTTACTAATTATAATAATACTAAGAAAATAATAAAAAACCACTTTATATAAAATTTATTCAAAGAAACTTATTTTTAATAAAAATCTAAAGTTGGATCCTTAAAATCATTAATATTTTACATCCAACTATAAGAAAATTATTTATTTATACAGGCTTCCATTAGACAACTTCTTTGATTTAAACAACATCAAAAAAGAAATTCCTGATACTGACGATGGATGTGACAATTTGATCAGCTCTTCAATATTAACTAATAATTATCAAACTGATTTTTTGATGAGTATAAAATGTGAACCAGCGAGTACCCAGTCCTTGTATAAGAACGATTTCGAACCATTTCCAGAAACGTATATAAATTACACTTGCTAATACTTTTTTTGATGAAATGATTGCAATTAAAAATATCAAAAAATTAAATTATCAATTAAAATAACAATGATTTAAAATTATTATTACAGATTCAGTACAGAAAACTTAATAGGAGTAAACTCGAATGAATTCTCAATGCCAAATATCAAATATGAAGATATTAAAAGTGAAGCTCATGACATAGTAGATTGTACTTCTGTAACACCTGATCTTGATACTAGTTTGATTTCTATTAAAGATGAAAGCTATGGCAAATTGGCGGATTTCGGAAGTCATCCTTTTAATGAACATTCAACTGGATTTAAAAAAAATCATTGTAGTATTTGTAGCAAAGACTTTTTGACACAACGTGAATTGAAACGTCATTGTGAAGTGGTACATCCAGCAAATTATATTTGTGATTTATGTGATACAAATTTTCATAGTAAATATCATTTAAAACAGCACATACGCTCTGTACACGATAAAATCCTAGGTTGGAAATGTGAACAATGCGGAAAATCTTTCGCCGCAAAATCTTCTTTAAAACGTCACGAACGCACAATACATCTGAATATTCAAGACTGTAAGTGCACACAATGCGAAAAATCTTTCACTACGAAAGCTCGTTTAAAACAGCACGAACGCTCAATACACTTGAAAATCGGAGACTCGGAGTGCATAAGTTGCAAAAAATCGTTTACCACGAAAACTAGTTTAAAAGTGCACGAACGCATGGTACATCTTATGATTCGAGATTGGAAGTGCACTCAATGCGATAAAGCTTTTAATACTAAACAGAATTTAAAACGTCATAAAAGTGCAGTACACATGAAAATTCAAGAATGGAAGTGTACTCATTGCGATAAAGCTTTTAATGCTAGAGAGAATTTAAAACTTCATGAAAGTGCAGTACACATGAAAATTAGAGATTGGAAGTGTACTCATTGTGATAAAGCTTTTAATACCAAACAGCATTTAAAGGATCACGAACGCACAGTACACTTGAAAATCCGAGACTGGGAGTGCACAAATTGCAAAAAATCGTTTACCACGAAAACTAATTTAAAATTGCACGAACGCATGGTACATCTAAAGATTCGAGATTGGAAGTGTACACATTGTGACAGATATTTTAGTGCTAAGTCGAGTTTGAAACGTCACGAAAGAAAAGCACACTTACAATAGCCAAAATAGAAACCCACCATGCATCGTAAAAATTAATTTATAATTGAACGAATAAGGCTGCAACCATACTCTTGTTAGTTTTTGTCTACGTGATTGTATTGTCTGTAATAACATATAGTTACTGTGTCTATTCATTCTATTTTAGATTATATTTGAAAATATTATTTTATTGTAAATTGATATTATAATGAATTTTGATATTATCTTTATTAATTTCTTGTTCTATGACAAGTAATTAAATATATTTTATATAAATTTCCTGACAATATCTAAGTTTATTTAAAAATTCGTCATTAAGTCATTAATATTTCATTTTTCATGAGTTTGAATGTATGATATATTTACTGATCAGAATAATGAACCAAATAAATTGATAAAACATCGAAACTTATACTGATTTTAATTGAAAATTTTTAATGCTTCTAAAAGGAGCAGTTAGATTTGATACCTTAAGACTTTAATGATAAAAGCAAACCAGTGCTCTCTATAAAAAATTTTAATATTATGTAAATTATAATACTCAAGGTTTTGAGCATTATAATAATATCAGATAACATTATATATTATATACTATTCAAATAAACTGACGGCGACAGTCAGTCATCTCTTTCATTTAATTTTAATATATATTAAAATTTATTGATACTGACATAAAATTTTATTCGATTGACTTTGTATTACTAATTAATTATTAATCTAATGATTATTTAAAAAAAATGATTGCATTAGATGACTATAAATTTTGAAATGCAATCAATTTAAAGTATTTTCAGAATTAAATTCATAAATTTAAATCAACAAATTTTAAGGCACTTGAATTTACACGATATTATATTTAATAAAAATCTAATTTTAATGAAATGAAAAAGTCAAAAGGTTCTAACCTTGATGAAAATTTAAATCAAACATGAGACATTAATTGCAATATCTTAGGTCTCAGTGGCTGACTGGGTAGAGCGATAGGTTCGTAATTCCAAGGTGTTGAGTTCGAATCCCAATATTTGCTGATTCATTCAAGTACCAATGTAAATCATATGTTCTTTCTTCATCACATGTTTTTGTTTCCATCGCTAATTAGTATCGCAATGACCGCACAAATACAGTGATGTTAAATAAAAAAAATGCAATATTTGCGTCAAAAATTCTTGATTAAACTGTAATTTAAGAATATAATAAAATTCTTTGATTCTTAAATACTTCAGTCATATTTTCATTCAAAGTTCATTACAAATGTAAAATATATTTTAAAATTTAGAGTTTAAAATTCATATGCAACTGAAATTAGAAGAGAAAATTTGACCATTCATGGTCACAGAATTTTTATCTAGCATTATCAAAGAAAAAATTAATTTGTCAATATTTTTGTGTAATACATTAATTACCTTTTTTGTACAAAAGTATGCTTTTAGATATTCAATTTAATAATTTGCATTTTATCTGTTACTCTATATAAGAAAATTCATCAGCAATTAGCAGAGAACAACGTCTGAATCTGTATTAAAGTATTAGAAATCATTAATTATTTATTCTCGTAATTTTTTTAAAAATAATTATAGCAATATTATAAATAAACTTAAAAAACAGATAAATTAACATTTAAAGTAGCCGAACTGCTTTCGTAAAAAAGAACTGTGCGAGAAAAATTTATAATAACAAAATGTTTGGCGGGGAATCCAATCATGAGCTATTAATTAAAAATTCAAACCACTAATAAATTAATTAATTTGAAATATTTTAAAATTTTCAAAAATAATTTTTCAATGCAAAATTTTTCTATAAACCATTCGTTATATGGTATGAGATTATCGTTGTTAATAAAGCCAGGTTTTTCCAAAACAAAATACGTATATGATTTTATTTGTTTCATATAATTCACACGAGTTCTAATAATTAATCATGACGATTCTTAAATAAGTGTGACTTTTCATAATTTCATAGAAGTTATAAGTCAGCTCGTATTATAATACATGATTGTAAATATAAGAAAATGTCCAGATTTACTTAATATTGTTTATCTCCGTCTCGCATATGACAATGATAGGTCTATAATTATCGCAAGGCATAACATCTATTCATTCATGTGTTCAAAGCGGGAGTTGAAGCGTAGTTCTCTTATTATTTGTACAGTGTTGTCTCTTATGTTTCATGAATTATTTACATTTTTATAAATTTTTATTCGACTAAAAGGATTTTAAGTTAAAGATTTTGTTTTTTGCTTTATTTATTCGGATAAAGTAATCTTGTTTATTCGTGGGAAGTACATTTCAATAGACGTAATTGAAACAAAGTTCTTATGATGTGAGTTACACTTTACTAATTATAATAATACTAAGAAAATAATAAAAAACCACTTTATATAAAATTTATTCAAAGAAACTTATTTTTAATAAAAATCTAATGTTGGTTCCTTAAAATTATTAATATTTTACATCCTACTATAAGAAAATTATTTATTTATACAGGCTTCCATTAGACAACTTTGTTGATTTAAACAACATCAAAAAAGAAATTCCTGATACTGACGATGGATGTGACAATTTTATCAGCTCTTCAATATTAACTAATAATTATCAAACTGACTCTTTGATGAGTATAAAATGTGAACCAGCGAGTACCCAGTCCTTGTACAAGAACGATTCTAAACTATTTCTAGAAACGTATATAAATTACATTTACTAATACTTTTTTTGATGAAATGATTGCAATTAAAAATATCAAAAAATTAAATTATCAATTAAAATAACAATGATTTAAAATTATTATTACAGATTCAGTACAGAAAACTTAATAGGAGTAAGCTCGAATGAATTCTCAACGCCAAATATCAAATATGAAGATATTAAAAGTGAAGCCCGTGACATAGTAGATTGTACTTCTGTAACACCTGATCTTGATACTAGTCTGATTTCTATTAAAGATGAAAGCTATGGAAAATTGGCGGATTTCAAAAGTCATCCTTTTAATCAAAATTCAACTGGATTTCAAAAAAATCATTGTAGTATTTGTAGCAAAGACTTTTTGACACAACGTGAATTGAAACGTCATTGTGAAGTGGTACATCCAGCAAAGTATATTTGTGATTTATGTGATAAAAATTTTCATAGTAAATATCATTTAAAACAGCACATACGTTCGGTACACGATAAAATCCTAGGTTGGAAATGTGAACAATGCGGAAAATTTTTCGCCGCAAAATCTTCTTTAAAACATCATGAACGCTCAGTACACTTGAAAATCCGAGACTGGGAGTGCACAAATTGCAAAAAATCGTTTACCACGAAAACTAATTTAAAAGTGCACGAACGCATGGTACATCTAAAGATTCGAGATTGGAAGTGTATACATTGTGACAAATATTTTAGTACTCAGTCGAGTTTGAAACGTCATGAGAGGAAAGCACACTTACAAAAGCCAAAATAGAAATGCACCATGTGTCATAAAAATAAATTTATAATTGAAAAAATATGACTGCCACTACACTTATGTTAGTTTCTATCTAAGCGATTGTATTTACCGTAAAAAAATTTAGTTATTGTATCATTTTTTTCTATTTTGGATTTGAAAATATTATTTAATAGTAAATGATAACATATTATTTTATTGTAAATCGATATTATAATGAATATTGAAACGATCTCCATTAATTTTTTATTCTATCACAAGCGTATTTAATTGTATTTATTTATGAATTTTCTGACAATTTAATAATTTATTTATTAATTTAAAATTCAATTATTGTTATTTTATTTTTAATAAGTTTGTATTACAAACTAAATAAATGAATAAACGATTGAAACTTGTACTTATTTCAAATACAAAATTTTAATGCAATTAAAATTTATTTAACGGCATTTCGGAGCTGCAGCAATCGAGTTTTGCTTTTTTTATTTTATCGATATCTTTTTAAATTCTTAAATTAAACAAATATAATGACTTGTCCGCACCAAAGTTATATTAGTACAATAATTTTTGTTAAAATTAAAAACATTTGGACTTGTTATTTTTTTATGAGCTTGGATTGGAAATTAGATATCAAACTCGACAAACCGAACCTTAAAAACCGATATATTGAAAGTTTTTATTATAACTTTGTATGTATAATATTTTGGTGGTTTTCTTGAGTTGTCCGCACTAGAGTTTAATCTTAAAAATTTGTTCTTTATAGCAAAAAAACTCAATTAAACGCATCGTTTATTCATAAGTTAAGATTGGAAATATTATTAGAAGGCGGACAGCTTCGTCATGCTCTTAAATTTGATATATTTAGGACTTTAATGGTGAAAACTAACCAACGCACTTTCTGAAACTTTATCAAATTATCTACATTACCATAATACTTAACTTTTTGAATGTGTTAATAACATCAGATAACATTTCATTTAAATAAACAAACGGTAAGAATAAGTTAACTTTTTCATCCAATTTAATAAATATTGAAAATTCTTGTTACCGATATATAATTTTGTAATCGATTAACTTTTTATTGATAACTAATTATTAATCCGATTTTTGTATTAAAAAAATTATCGAATCTGACATTTCTACCAAATTTTGAAATGCAACAAGGTTAAAGTATTCCCAGAAATAAATTTAAGAGAATTATAAATAATTAAATAGACAGATTTTAAGATACTAAAATTTATACAATACTATATTTAATAAAAATCAAGCCACATTATAATAAAATGAAGAAAGTAAGAGGGTTTAAACCTTAAGATTTTTAAAGAATTTTCAGAAAATAATCAGAATAATTCTAAAATATAATTAAACATTGATTATAAGATATCGCGCTTCGAAATTCAAACGATAGCTCGTATATGAAATTTGATTGTGGTGTAAGAGAACATTTTGATATTCTCTATCTTTCTCTCATATATGACAATGTTAAGTATAATTCACGCAAAGTATAACATCTATCCATTTATGTGTTCAAAGCGTGAGTTTCATTAGTTACATAGTATTGTTTTCTGCATTGGATAAAGAGATTATATTTTAAAATAGATTTTTGTTCACTTTACAAATTAATAATTTTAAGCAGTTGATCTTTCACTTATTTAATCAATTCTAATATTTTTGTTTACTTGCAAGGAATACACATCATAATAAACGTAATTGAAACAAAGTTTAAAATGTAAGTATAAGACTTCCCATCGATTTATACTTGTTAGAGTATTTATATAAACAGTAATATGAGAATATCCATGTTTTCTTATAAACTCAATTTTAACAAATAGTTATGAACTAAAAATACATTCATACAATCATATTTTAAAAACGGTTATAATAAAATTGTTTATCTATATAGGCTTCCTTTAGACAATTTTATGAATTTGGTCAACATCAAAAAAGAAATTTCCAATACTGACGATGAATCTAACGATTTGATCAGTTCATCAGTATTTTCTAATAACCAAAATGATTATATATTGAATATAAAGTCTGAACCAGCTAGCGTCGCAACTTCGTATAATGACTACAAGGAATTGTTTTTCGCAACGTATGTAAATTATAATTATTATTCATTTCTTATGAAATTCTTATGATTTAAAAAATCAATTAAACGTATTTAAAATAAAAATAATTATAAAAATATAAATAATTACAGACACAGCGTAAAAAGCTTAGTTAGAGAAAATTTAATGCAACTCTCAACGCCAATTATTAAACATGAAGAATCAATACATATTAAAGATGAAATGTATAACATATCAGATTCAACGTCTACAACACCTAACCATGAAACTAGTTTGATTTTTATTAAAAATGAAAGCTACGATGAATTGGTGAATGACAAAAGTTGTCCTCTTGATCAACGTCCAACTGAATTAGAAAAAATAAGTTGCGATATTTGTGGTAAATGCTTTTCGAGTCGAAAAGGCTTCGATGTCCATCGCAGGGAAGTACACGTGAGAATTCGAAAGTATGTTTGTAATTTGTGTAATAAAGGATTTGTTCGTAACTCTGTATTAAAACGGCACGAACGCATGGTACATCTAAAGATCCGAGAGTGGAAGTGCATTCATTGCGAAAAATTATTTGCTACGAAATCTAATTTAAAACAGCATGAACGCATAGTACATAAAAAACTCCGTGACTGGAAGTGTACTAATTGCGATAAATCTTTTGATACAAAACAACATAATTTTTTATTTTTCATGAGTTTGAATGTATGATATTTTTATGTATTAGAATAATGAGCCAAATAAATTACTAAAATACTGAAACTTATACTTTTTTAATTGAAATTTTTAATATTATATTACTCACGGTTGTGAGCATTTTAATAACAACGGATAACGTTATATATTATATACTATTTTTTGGTTTTCCGGGGCTGCTCTCGTGTGGATAAGCTCCTATATTTCAGGGAGGAAACAAATGGTTTCGACACACTTACAAGAAGAATCAGGTTGGCTAACAACCAACCTAGGAGTTCCATAGGGTTTTGTACTGGGGCCTTTGTTGTTTTGCCTTTACATTAACAACATACGTGATGCTCTTGACTCTGGTAGTGTTGAGCACCAACTGTATGCAGACGACCTGCAAATCTATACGCAGGTTTCTCGTGAGAATGTGGATGAGGGTATTTTTATCCTTCAGAGGGCAGCCAAAGCTGTGTCGGAGTGGGCGGTTGATGCTTCCCTCACTTTAAATGCTGATAAGACTAAGTTAATCGTCTTTGGTAGTAATCGTATTATTAATTCTTTTTATGCTGGGGCGCCAAGGACGATTGATCTTGAGTGAGGTGTTGGTATTCCTTTCTTTGACTCTGTTACGAGCCTTGGTGTTGTGCTTGACTCTAAACTTTCTTGGGAGCCGCACATTAATATGGTTACAAAAAAATTTAACAGAGTGTTATATGCTTTTCGTTATTTTCGTCGGTACACCACGGAGGCTCTGCGTAAACAACTTGCAACTGCCCTGCTGTTTCCACATCTCGATTACTGTTCGGTGGTTCTGCTTGATGCTATTCAGGAGTTGAGAAAAAGGATATAAAGACTGCGGAATTCGTGTGTGAGATATGTATTGGGCGTAAGAATGGGAGCTCATGTTTCTCCTTATAGAACGGCGTTGAGTTGGCTGCGTACTAATTCGAGGAGACAGTATTTTTTGGCCGTAGTTATGTACAAAATCGTATGCATGAATACTCCGGAGCATCTAGTTGGTCTCTTCACTAGATGTGCTACCTAGGGCGGCTACTAGAGGAGAGATTAAGGAGCTAGCAGTGCCCTTTGTGCTTACTGAAACTGGCAGGAATTCCTTCAGAGTTCAAGGTACGCATTTTTGGAACTCCCTGCCTGCTAAGATTAAACATCTTCCATCTCTTGGCAGGTTAAAATCGGCAGTGAGCGGGTACTTGCTCGACCTCGATTGAATTTAATATTTTTAATTTATATGTTAATTTATTTTTATAATGTCCTATATATAGGCTTAAGGTGTGAATGTATTTATTGTGTGACTGGTGGGTGAATGATTTCATTTTATTGTATTGACTACGTCATATGCTTTTGCATATGCTTTTTATTATCTTATTTTATTGAATTATTGTTATATACTTTTAAACTTTAACATTTTGACTGATGGGTAAGGAATGACTGTTTTCAATTTATTGTATTATTGCGTGTAATTTTATTATTTTATCTTTATTTGTATTATTAGGATGATTAATGTGCAAGCTCAACCGCGAGAGGGCAGCAGTACGAGTAATATCTGTCATGGCGTCGTATATATATATATAGATATATTATTATCATTTAGAATATATCTGTGTATATGTTTAGTTGTCAATGTTTTCATTATAACCTTACGACTTGGTGACTCCGAACATTTTTTTAAATAAAAGATAAAGTGTAGTGTATAAAATTGTAAAAATAGTATAAAATTTAAATTTCCAAAAAATTAATAAAGAATTTTTTTTAAATTATTTAAACTACTCTGAAGCACAATGATTGATGCAAGGACCATCGTTAGTTTTCGGAGTAAACGGTAATCTTTCTATTGCTTTAAACAATTTTTTCCGCACAGTAACATTTTTTGGGAATTTTAATTTGACACTATTCATACAATTTAGTATACTACACTTCATCTTTTATTTAAAAAAATTTTCGGAGTCACCAAGTCGTAAGGTTATAATGAAAGCAATGTTCTGTAATCAAAACATTGTCAACTAAACATATACATAGATATATTGTAAATGATAATAATATATCTATATATATATAAACCGCCATGACAGATACTGCTCGTACTGCTGCCATCTCGCGGTCGAGCTTGCACATTAATCATTCTAATTCTGTGATATCGCTTTTTATAGTGACTTACTTTTTGAGTATTATTAGGATTAACTATTTGACTGTGATATCTGTATTTAAGTGCAATAATTATAATTACACATTGTGTTACACATCTTTTTGTATACCTCTACGAATAAATGCTTATCTATTACTATTACTATTAGTTTTAAATTATCTATTATCATTTTATATATGGCTGATTCCATTCAGATTCATGCAGGCCGTCACTGATCGAATTTTTTTTTTCTTCTAAGTAATAAAAATACCTTCTATTATGTAACTTGAAAAAATACTGAAATCAATAATATGTGGTCAAGTTTTAATGCGATTTAAAATAATACTTACGAATGATATTCTACCTATATTTTGATGATAATAATGAATCAATAAAAAATTCCTTTGTTAAAAATGAAGTGTAAAAAAAGCCATATAAAATGTTATTGAAAATATAAAACTATCTTCAACAAAATTTTAAAAATTAATAAGTAATTAACGTAAAAGTAAGAATAAAAGTAATATTACAGCTATAAACTTGCCAGGCCCACTCTACCAAAGTTAAATATATCATTAATGTTATAAAATTAGATTATTTTTCATTGAATACTAAATTGTGAAAATTAATATATATTTTGAATTTCCTTACGAGATTCTAAAAAGTCAATCCTAAAAAATGTTTTAAATGAATGTGTGTTCACCAAGAAATAGAACTTTTGAAGGGTGGGCCTGGCAAGTTTATAGCTGTAATATTACTTTTATTCTTACTTTTACGTTAATTACTTATTAATTTTTAAAATTTTGTTGAAGATAGTTTTATATTTTCAATAACATTTTATATGGCTTTTTTTACACTTCATTTTTAACAAAGGAATTTTTTATTGATTCATTATTATCATCAAAATATAGGTAGAATATCATTCGTAAGTATTATTTTAAATCGCATTAAAACTTGACCACATATTATTGATTTCAGTATTTTTTCAAGTGTATTTTTGTTATAATTAAATTCCCACTTTTTTATTATCTATAATGTTAAAGCCTTTTTTTAGAGATATAATAGATTTTTTTTATAATTGATTGTATTAAATTAGTTTAAATTTTTGACAAATTTTTTTTTATTTTTGAGATAGTGAAAAAGATTTTTTTTTAAAGCTAACTTGCCGTAATTTTACCTTTTTAAAGGTTTTTTGGGGAGATATCACAACTTTTTCAAAGTCGAAAATTCTTATCTCAATAAATTTATTAACTTTACCGATAATCTGATACTTTAATATAATAACACTTATTTTATAGTTAATTCTATCAACCTAATTTTTATATATTTATTATTATTATTATAAAATATTTGTTTTCGAAAAAATTTTAATCTTATTTTCTTCCACACTTTCAAATTAATCAACTATTATAAAACTTATTTTATCTAAATATCGTATGAAAAACTAATTAATTAATTAAGAATGTTTTAAAATATGTAAATATTACTTTTTCATTTGTTGTTGTTTTTATTTTTAAATATCAAATCGGTATTACCGACTTTTGAATTTCGCCGCTTTCAACTGTTGAATTTTATGTACGGGACGTTTTACTGCGCACGCGCGAATTGTTCACATGAACGCCCGTGATTTTGCGGCAGCTCGTCAGCTATATAGAACGAGACACTAAATTCTTATATTATACTTATTTACGCGATGTCTTTATACATTTAGCATGTTCTGAAAGCATTTGCCTGAATACACGCGTTCATTATTAAAAGATATAACTCGTATTCTCTTTCTTTTTCTGACTCTCTATACTCTCTTTCTCTCTCTCACTTATTAGCAATCGCACAACTCGTATTCTGTCTCTTTCTCTCACATCAGACGAAAAACTCTCCGTCGTTCTCTAACATCCGCCGGAAATCTGAAACAACCCGATATAGAAAAGAAATCGACAGACTAACCTGTAATAATATAAAAAAATCATGAAAACTTGACTTTTGGCCATGTGTTTTTGTTGTCAGATAAAACATTAGATCATTTTATGTATACTAGTAACCAAATAATATGTAAATATTGAAACATAATCATTTATTCAAAGTTTTAATCTTTGAACATCTCAAATTCAAAGTAAATAGGGAAAGCCGTAGCGCTATCTTGCCATAAGGAGCGCTACCGCGCTCCCTGATATAAAGATAAAATTTACCTCGTAGAACGCTCAAAAAAATTTTTTTTTTTCACTACAGCAATTCTAGTGTTGGATGTAAAAACGAAAATTCAAAAATTGAAAATGGACCTCTAATTTTAAATGACTATAGCTCCGTCAATTTTTAACCTTTTTGAGCGTTCTTTTAACGAAAGTGTGCGGAATTTTGTCTAGTTTTAAATGCAATCTCGATTTTTGTAATACAATTTGATCTCACTGAGTTATTTACGAAAAACCGAAAAAAGCGATTTTTTTCAAACACGATTTTCTCAAAAACTATATTTTTTTTTTTTTTTTAATTTTTATATGATTTTATACATAAAAAATACTAACTTTTAGGGTAGGTGAGAATATGCGATTTTGCCTTATTTTTTTTTAACAGATTTTTAAACGTTTTTTTTATATTTTCGATTTTAAAACATTGCTACCATGGCGCATTGTACTATTTTTCCAACTTTACGTGTTCTTACAACTATTTTTATGCTTTTATTTATTAATATATCAAAAATATCAACAATAATCTTTAAAATAAATCCCGGATCGAATATTTTGATCAATTAGAACCAAAGTTATGACGATTTAAAGTTTAAAAAAAAATGCTGAAACTTTAAATAAATATGATATTTACATTGAGGAAACGCAATTTTCGTTAAAGATTAAAATCTGAAGATATAAATTTTTTAATTTAAAAAAAAAGTTATTTTGATGAAAGAATATATAACCATTTATCCTCTTTTTATGGTACATTATTATAATAAAAATTTTTTTTGTTGAAGAAGATAATTTTTTTATCAGTTTGAATTTCGCGCCTAGAATTTGAATTTATTTTGTAGGGAGTTGACGCATGTCACTACTAGGTGGCGATGATTCGTTCTTTGCATTCTCATCAACGACTTGACGCGTTTAAAAATATAAGAAAAGGAAGATAAAAAATAAAGTTGTTTAAGAAAAATTATTTTTTTCGATCTGTCACTGAACAGAATATCAATAATGGCGTCACTGATTGTTAAAATGAAGTGCAAGGATTTAAAAGAAAGGCACAAAAAAGTTGTTTATGATTGCTCCAAAAGTCCGCTTAGAGAATTAGGTGATCTAACGGAGTCTTTGAAGCGCTTGTATCCAAATACTTCTTTCTCTAGAGAAGATAAAGTATGCCCTTCGTGTTACAAAATATTATTAGATGAAGTGAAAAATGCGCCTATTTCATCGACTTCAAGCAGTCAACAATCTTCGGAAGATTTTATTCATAGTGAGGCTGTGGTAGAACAGCTCAACGAGACTTCAAGTAATTTGAAATTAAACATTTCACCAATTAAAATGCCTCAAAGTATCAATATCAAGATGCGAGAATCTTATGCTCTCCGAAAAAGAAAACAAATAAACGATGCATTTGATTCACAAATAGCAAGTAAAATGATGAAAGTCTACGATATAACGGATTTGCCCGCATTGAATGAAAATAATGAATGTAAAACAAATCATAAATGGCTTGAGAATATTAAAATTGCATTAGATAATTGTTCAAATTTTCTTGAGAAAGTGCGATTGTTAAGTATTATACCAAGTGATATTTCCAAAGATTATTTATTATCAGTTTTACCAAATGTATTTATAAAAATTTTTAAAGAATTCCTAAATATATTTATGATTTATACGTTCTTAAAAGCATTACGTAGAATACCCATGTAAAAATCAATCGACGCACAAATTAATTTCTACTTGTTTGAATGTTTGGCTCTTAGTCTTATTGATTGTAATATTGTTTTCTAAAGTAAGAACTGGTGAACATATGCAAAATTTAACAAAATTTATTTACTTCAGATTTGTTTATAAATTGTTAAGAAAAAACCATAGGTTAATAAAATTAACGTGATTTAACACGATATAAAACAATCTTTTTAAAAAATGGCGAAACATGAAATTACAGTAAAAATGTCCTTACAAATCACAGTGCCTTCCTTCGTATATTTTAATATATATTACGATTGTTTATATGTTAATTAATAATAAAAAAATTATTTATTTCATGTTTAATTTGATTCTAGAAAAGTATTTAAAAATGTATTTTAATAATATAGAAAAGCATTTTAGTAAAATATATACAGATCATGCATAAAACAGGAAATCGGTATTTTGAACATTATTCATATTATTTTCATGTAAAATCTAATAACTAAAACTGAATTAACTATATGTTCGACTTATTGTGCATAAATTAGCTCTATCATTTAAGTTACCACTCTTAGATAAGATTGTTTATATCATCGATATTAAACAATTTTGATTTATTTAATGAAATCTTGAAAGGTTACGTTGAACCTACAGTAAACTAAAAAAAACGTTAATTTTTCCTTCATCATATAATTAATTTAAACTTTCATCAGTTTAGGTAATTGCATATCAAAAATAAATTTTTTGAATTACCACAGAGAAAATAAATTTGTTATTCAATATTATTCTAACGTTTAAAGTCAATGTATGATTATACACGTTTCATATGGATGAAAAAAGTTTTAGTGATTCATCAGGATAATCATAAAGTATAATTCAATATAGTTCAATATAAGATATCGCGGTTAAAATTTAAACGATAGCTCGTATACAAAATATAATTGTAATATAAGAAAACGCTTAACTTGATATTCTCCATCTTTATCTCACGTGTGACAATATTTAGTATGATTCGGGCAAAGTATAACATCTATTCATTTATATGTTCCAAGCGTGAATTTCGTTTTCATATTGTTTACGCAGTATTGCTTCTTGCGTTGGATAAAGAAATTTTATTTTCATACACATTTTTGTTCACTCCAAATTTAGAATTTTAAGGATTTCTTCTTTGATTTATTTACTTAATTTTAATATTTTTGTCAACTTCAAAAGAAATACATATTATTATAGACGAAATAAGATCCAAAATGTAAGTACAAAACTTCTCATCGATTTATACTTACAGTATTTATATAAACAGTAATATGACTATATCCATGTTTATCTATTAATTTAATTCTAACAAAACCATCAATTGTTACGAATTTATAATACATTCGTAAAATCATGTTTTACATACTGTTATAATAGAATTATTTGTTTATCCAGGCTTTCTGTAGATAATTTTATGAATTTGGTCAACATAAAAAAAGAAGTTCCTGATAATGACGATGAATCTAACGATTTGATCAGCTCATCAGTATTTACTAATAACCAAAATGATTATATATTGAATATAAAGTCTGAACCAGCTAGCGTCGCAACTTCGTATAATGACGACAATGAATTCTTTTTCGCAACGTATGTCAATTATTATTTTATTTATTTCTTATGAAATTATTATGATTTAAAAAATCAATTAAACGTATTAAAAATAAAAATAATTCTAAAAATATAAATAATTACAGACACAGTGTAGAAAGCTTAGTTAGAGAAAATTTAATGCAACTCTCAACGCCAATTATTAAACATGAAGAATCAATACATATTAAAGATGAAATGCATAACATATCAGATTCAAGGTCTACAACACCTAATCAGAAAACTAGTTTGATTTCTATTAAAGATGAAAGCTACGGTGAATTGGTGAATGACAAAAGTTGTCCTCTTGGTCAACGTCCAACTGAATCAGAAAAAATAAGTTGCGATATTTGTGGCAAATGCTTTTCGAGTCGAAAAAACTTCAATATCCATCGCAGGGCAGTACACGCGAGAATTCGAAAGTATGTTTGTAATTTGTGTAATAAAGGATTTGTTCGTAACTTTGTATTAAAACTGCACAAACGCTCGGTACATCTAAAGATCCGAGACTGGAAGTGCATTCAATGTGAAAAATTATTCAGTACGAAATTTAATTTAAAACAGCATGAACGTTTTGTACATAAAAAACTCCGAGACTGGAAGTGTACTAATTGCGATAAATCTTTTGATACAAAAACGCATTTAAAACGTCATGAAAGTGCAGTACACATGAAAATTAAAGATTGGAAGTGCACTCATTGCGATAAAGCTTTTTATTCTAAACGGTACTTAAAGGTTCACGAACGCACAGTACACTTGAAAATCCGAGACTGGGAGTGCACAAATTGCAAAAAATCGTTCACCACGAAAACTTATTTAAAATTGCATGAACGCACGGTACATCTAAAGATTCGAGATTGGAAGTGTACACATTGTGGCATATGTTTTAGTACTAAGTCGGGTTTGAAACTTCACGAGCAAAAAAAACACTCACAAAAGCCAAAGTAGAAATGCACCATGTGTCATAGAAATTAATTTGTAATTGAACGAATAAGGCTGCAACCATACTCTTTTTAGATTTTATCTACGTGATTTCATTGTCTGTAATAACATATAGTTACTGTGTCTATTCATTCTATTTTAGATTATATTTGAAAATATTATTTTATTGTAAATTGATATAATAATGAATTTTTATATTATCTTTATTAATTTCTTGTTCTATGACAAGTACATTCAATTTCTTTTATAGAAATTTCCTGACAATATCTGAGTTTATTTAAAAATTCGTCATTAAGTCATTAATATTTCATTTTTCATGAGTTTGAATGTATGATATATTTACTGATCAGAATAATGAACCAAATAAATTGATAAAACATCGAAACTTATACTGATTTTAATTGAAAATTTTTAATGCTTCTAAAAAGAGCAGTTAGATTTGATACCTTAAGACTTTAATGATAAAAGCAAACCAGTGCTCTCTATAAAAATTTTTAATATTATGTAAATTATAATACTTAAGGTTTTGAGCATTATAATAATATCAGATAACATTATATATTATATACTATTCAAATAAACTGACGGCGATAATAAGTCATTTCTTTCATCTAATTTTAATAAATATGAAAATTTATTGATACTGACATAAAATTTTATTTGATTGACTTTGTATTACTAATTAATTATTAATCTAATGATTATTTAAAAAAAATGATTGCATTAGATGACTATAAATTTTGAAATGCAATCAATTTAAAGTATTTTCAGAATTAAATTCATAAATTTAAATCAACAAATTTTAAGGCACTTAAATTTACACGATATTATATTTAATAAAAATCTAATTTTAATGAAATGAAAAAGTCAAAAGGTTCTAACCTTGATGAAAATTTAAATCAAACTGATGACATTAATTGCAATATCTTAGGTCTCAGTGGCTGACTGGGTAGAGCGATAGGTTCGTAATTCCAAGGTGTTGAGTTCGAATCCCAATATTTGCTGATTCATTCAAGTACCAATGTAAATCATATGTTCTTTCTTCATCACATGTTTTTGTTTCCATCGCTAATTAGTATCGCAATGACCGCACAAATACAGTGATGTTAAATAAAAAAAATGCAATATTTGCGTCAAAAATTCTTGATTAAACTGTAATTTAAGAATATAATGAAATTCTTTGATTCTTAAATACTTCAGTCATATTTTCATTCAAAGTTCATTACAAATGTAAAATATATTTTAAAATTCAGAGTTTAAAATTCATATACAACTGAAATTAGAAGAGAAAATTTGATCATTCGTGGTCACAGAATTTTTATCTAGCATTATCAAAGAAAAAATTAATTTGTCAATATTTTTGTGTAATACATTAATTACCTTTTTTGTACAAAAGTATGCTTTTAGATATTCAATTTAATAATTTGCATTTTATCTGTTACTCTATATAAGAAAATTCATCAGCAATTAACAGAGAACAAAGTCTGAATCTGTATTAAAGTATTAGAAATCATTAATTATTTACTCATAAAAATAATTATAGCAATATTATAAATAAACTTAAAAAACAGATAAATTAACATTTAAAGTAGCCGAACTGCTTTCGTAAAAAAAAACTGTCCGAGAAAAATTTATAATAACAAAATGTTTGATGGGGAATCCAATCATGAGCTATTAATTAAAAATTCAAACCACTAATAAATTAATTAATTTGAAATATTTTAAAATTTTCAAAAATAATTTTTCAATGCAAAATTTTTCTATAAACCATTTGTTATATGATATGAAATTATCATTGTTAATAAAGCCAAGTTTTTCCAAAACAAAATACGTATATGATTTTATTTGTTTCATATAATTCACACGAATTCCAATAAATAATCATGACGATTCTTAAATAAGTGTGACTTTTCATAATTTCATATTAGTTATAAGTCAGCTCGTATTATGGTACATGATTGTAAATATAAGAAAATGTCCAGATTTACTTAATATTGTTTATCTCCGTCTCGCATATGACAATGATAGGTCTATAATTATCGCAAGGCCTAACATCTATTTATTCATGTGTTCAAAGAGGGAGTTGAAGCGTAGTTCTCTTATTATTTGTGCAGTGTTGTTTCTTATGTTTCATGAATTATTTACATTTTTATAAATTTTTATTCGACTAAAAGGATTTTAAGTTAAAGATTTTGTTTTTTGCTTTATTTATTCGGATAAAGTAATCTTGTTTATTCGTGGGAAGTACATTTCAATAGACGTAATTGAAACAAAGTTCTTATAATGTTAGTTACACTTTACTAATTATAATAATACTAAAAGTAAATAATAAAGAACCACTTTATATAAAATTTATTCAGAGAAACTTATTTTTAATAAAAATCTAATGTTGGTTCCTTAAAATTATTAATATTTTACATCCTACTATAAGAAAATTATTTATTTATACAGGCTTCCATTAGACAACTTTGTTGATTTAAACAACATCAAAAAAGAAATTCCTGATACTGACGATGGATGTGACAATTTTATCAGCTCTTCAATATTAACTAATAATTATCAAACTGACTCTTTGATGAGTATAAAATGTGAACCAGCGAGTACCCAGTCCTTGTACAAGAACGATTCTAAACTATTTCTAGAAACGTATATAAATTACATTTACTAATACTTTTTTTGATGAAATGATTGCAATTAAAAATATCAAAAAATTAAATTATCAATTAAAATAACAATGATTTAAAATTATTATTACAGATTCAGTACAGAAAACTTAATAGGAGTAAACTCGAATGAATTCTCAACGCCAAATATCAAATATGAAGATAATAAAAGTGAAGCCCATGACATAGTAGATTGTACTTCTGTAACACCTGATCTTGATACTAGTCTGATTTCTATTAAAGATGAAAGCTATGGAAAATTGGCGGATTTCAAAAGTCATCCTTTTAATCAACATTCAACTGGATTTCAAAAAAATCATTGTAGTATTTGTAGCAAAGACTTTTTGACACAACGTGAATTGAAACGTCATTGTGAAGTGGTACATCCAGCAAAGTATATTTGTGATTTATGTGATGAAAATTTTCATAGTAAATATCATTTAAAACAGCACATACGCTCGGTACACGATAAAATCCTAGGTTGGAAATGTGAACAATGCGGAAAATTTTTCGCCGCAAAATCTTCTTTAAAACATCATGAACGCTCAGTACACTTGAAAATCCAAGACTGGGAGTGCACAAATTGCAAAAAATCGTTTACTACGAAATCTAATTTAAAAGTGCACGAACGCATGGTACATCTTATGATTCGAGATTGGAAGTGCACTCATTGCGATAAAGCTTTTAATACTAAACAGAATTTAAAACGTCATGAAAGTACTGTACACTTGAAAATCCGAGACTGGGAGTGCACAAATTGCAAAAAGTCTTTTGTCACGAGAAATTATTTAAAAGTGCACGAACGCACGGTACATCTAAAGATTCGAGATCGGAAGTGTACACATTGTGACAAATATTTTAGTACTCAGTCGAGTTTGAAACGTCACGAGAGGAAAGCACACTTACAAAAGCCAAAATAGAAATGCACCATGTATCATAAAAATCAATTTATAATTGAAAAAATATGACTGCCACTACACTTATGTTAGTTTCTATCTAAGCGATTATATTGACTGTAATAACATTTTGCTACTGTATCTATTTTTCTGTTTTGGATTATATTTGAAAATATTTTTTTATAGTAAATGATAAAATATTATTTTATTGCAAATCGATATTATAATGAATATTGAAACCATCTCTATTAATTTTTTATTCTATGACAAGTACATTCAATTTTTTTATTATAGAAATTTTCTGACAATTTTTAAGTTTATTTAAGAATTCACCATTAAATCATTAATATTTTGTTTTTCGTCAGTTTGAATGTATGATATATTTATATATTAGAATAATGAGCCAAATAAATTATTATACTTATTTTAATTGAAATTTTTAATATTATGTAAATTATATTACTTATGGTTTTGAGCATTTTAATAATAACGGATAACATTATATATTATACACTATTCAAATAAACTGACGGCGACAATAACTCATCTCTTTCATCTAATTTTAATAAATATTAATATTTATTGATACTTACATAAAATTTCATTCGATTGACTTTGTATTAATAATTAATTATTGATCTAATGATTATTTTAAAAAAATGATTGCATTAGATGATTATCAAATTTTGAAATGTTATCAATTTAAAGTACTTTCAGAATAAAATTTATAAATTTAAATCAACAAATTTTAAGGCATTTAAATTTACATAATATTATATTTAATAAAAATCCAGTCTAATTTTAATAAAATAAAAAGGTCAAAAGGTTCTAACCTTGATGAAAATTTAAATCAAGCATGAGACATTAATTGCAATATTTAAGGCTCACTTGGTAGAGCGATGGATTCGTAATCTCAAGGTTCCAAGTCCGAATTCCAATCTATGCTGATTCATTCAAGTACCAATGTACATCACATGTTCTTTGTTCATCACATGTTCTTGTTTCCATCACTAATAAGCATCGCAATGATAACATAGATACAGTGATGTTAAATAAAAAGATGCAATATTGGCGTCAAAAATTATTGATTAAACTGTAATTTTACAATATGACAATTTCTTTGATTCTTAAATATTTCAGTTATATTTTCGTTCAAAGTTCATTACAAATGTAAAATATATTTTAAAATTCAAAGTTTAAAATTCATATGCAACGGAAATTAGAAGAAAAAATTTGACCATTCATGGTCAAAGATATATTTTAAAATTCATGGTCAAAAATATATTTTAAAATTCATATGCAACTGAAATTAGAAGAAAAAATTTGACCATTCATGGTCAAAGAATGTCCATCTAGCATTATATTAAAGAAAATTTTAATTTGTCAATATTTTTTTGTAATATATTAATTTTTTTTTGTCCAAAAATATACTTTTAGTTGTATAAGAAAATTGTTTTCAGCAATTAACAGAGAACAAAGTCTGAATCTGTATGAAAGTATAAGAAATCATTAATTATTTGGTCTCGTGATTGATATAAAACTAATTATAGCAGTATTATAAATTAAAATAAACTTAAAAAATAGCTAAATTAACATTTAAAGTAGTTGGATTACTTTTATAAAAAAAAATGCGTGAAAAATTTATGCTAACAATATGTTTGATGAAGAATCCATATTTTAGTATCATTATAATTTAATTTTTACTTTCAAATTTTAATACATGGTCGAAATTCTGAGCGATAAATTAAAAATTCAAACTACCAATAAATTAATTCATTTGAAACATTTTAGAATTATAAAAAATTTTTTCAATGCAAAGTATATCTATAAACCATTGTTATATGATATAAAATAATCCTTGTTAATAGAGCCAAGTTTTTTCAAAATTTTAAATACGTATATGATTTTATTTGTTTCATATAATTCACACGAATTCCAATAAATAATCATGATAATTCTTAAATAAGTGTGACTTTTCAGAATTTAATAGAAGTTATAAGTCAGCTTGTATTATAATACATGATTGTAAATATAAGAAAATGTCCAGATTTACTCAGTATTGTTTACCTTCATCTCGCATATGACAATGATAGGTCTATAATTATCACAAGGCATAACCTCTTGTCATTCATGTGTTCAAAGCAGGAGTTGAAGCTTAGTTCTCTTATTAGTTGTACAGTATTGTCTCTTATGTTTCATGAATTATTTATATTTTTATAAATTTTTATTCGACCAAAAGAATTTTAAGTTAAAGATTTTGTTTTTTGCTTT
Source organism: Anastatus disparis (assembly GCA_017163975.1). Taxonomy (NCBI): domain Eukaryota; kingdom Metazoa; phylum Arthropoda; class Insecta; order Hymenoptera; family Eupelmidae; genus Anastatus; species Anastatus disparis. The sequence continues at coordinate 356,358 of JAFFSR010000218.1, read as the reverse complement.
ATTTATTCGGATAAAGTAATCTTCTTCATTTGTGGGAAGTTCATTTCAATAGACGTAATTGAAACAAAGTTCTTATAATGTGAGTTACACTTTACTAATTATAATAAAACTAAAAGTAAATAATGAAAAACCACTTTATATAAAATTTATTCAAAGAAACTTATTTTTAATAAAAAACTAATGTTGGTTCCTTAAAATCATTAATATTTTACATCCTACTATGAGAAAATTATTTATTTATACAGGCTTCCCGTAGATAATTTTATGAATTTGGTCAAGATCAAAAAAGAAATTTCTTATAATGACGATGAATCTAACGATTTGATCAGCTCGGCAGTATTTACTAATAATCAAAATGATTATATATTGAATATAAAGTCTGAACCAGCTAGCGTTGCAACTTCGTATAATGACGACAATGAATTCTTTTTCGCAACGTATGTAAATTATAATTATTATTCATTTCTTATAAAATTATTATGATCTAAAAATCAATTTAATGTTTTGAAAATAAAAATAATTCTAAAAATATAAATAATTACAGACACAGTGTAGAAAGCTTAGTTACGGAAAATTTAATGCACCTCTCAACGCCAATTATTAAACATGAAGAATCAATACATATTAAAGATGAAATGCATAACATATTAGATTCAACGTCTACAACACCTAACCATGAAACTAGTTTGATTTCTATTAAAGATGAAAGCTATGGTGAATTAATGAATGAGAATAGTTGTCCTCTTGATCAACATTCAACTGAATTAGAAAAAATAAGTTGCGATATTTGTGGCAAATGCTTTTCGAGTCGAAAAAGCTTTAATGTCCATCGCAAGGAAGTACACGTGAGAATTCGAAAGTATGTTTGTAATTTGTGTAATAAAGGATTTGTTCGTAACTCTGTATTAAAACGGCACGAACGCCTGGTACATCTAAAGATCCGAGAGTGGAAGTGCATTCATTGCGAAAAATTATTTGGTACAAAATCTAATTTAAAACAGCATGAACGCATAGTACATAAAAAACTCCGTGACTGGAAGTGTACTGATTGCGATAAATCTTTTGATACAAAACAATACTTAAAATATCATGAAAAGGCAGTACACTTAAACATTCGAGATTGGAAGTGTACGCATTGCGATAAAGCTTTTTATATTAAACAGCATTTACAAAGTCATGAAAGAGCAGTACACATGAAAATTCAAGATTGGAAGTGTACTCATTGCGATAAAGCTTTTAGTACTAAACAGCATTTAAAACGTCATGAAAGTGCAGTACACATGAAAATTAAAGATTGGAAGTGCACTCATTGCGATAAAGCTTTTGATTCCAAACGGTACTTAAAGGTTCACGAACGTACAGTACACTTGAAAGACCGAGACTGGGAGTGCACAAATTGCAAAAAATCGTTTACCACGAAAACTAATTTAAAAGTGCACGAACGCATGGTACATCTTATGATTCGAGATTGGAAGTGTATACATTGTGGGATATGTTTTAGTACTAAGTCGAGTTTGAAACTTCACGAGCAAAGAACACACTCACAAAAGCCAAAGTAGAAATGCACCATGTGTCATAAAAATTAATTTATAATTGAACGAATAAGGCTGCAACCATACTCTTGTTAGTTTTTATCAACGTGTTTGTATTGTCTGTAATAACATTAAGTTTCTGTGTCTATTTATTCTATTTTAGATTATATTTGAAAATATTATTTTATTGTAAATTGATATTATAATGAATTTTGATATTATCTTTATTAATTTCTTGTTCTATGACAAGTAATTAAATATATTTTATATAAATTTCCTGACAATATCTAAGTTTATTTAAAAATTCGTCATTAAATCATTAATATTTCATTTTTCATGAGTTTGAATGTATGATATTTTTACTGATCAGAATAATGAATCAAATAAATTGATAAAACATCGAAACTTATATTTATTTTAATTGTAAATTTTTAATGCTTGTAAAAGGAGCAGTTACATTTGATACCTTAATACTTTAATGATAAAAGCAAACCAGTGCTTTCTATAAAAATTTGTAATATTATGTAAATTATAATACTGGTTCTAAGCATTTTAATAATATCAGATAACCTTATATATTATATACTATTCAAATAAACTGACGGCGACAGTCAGTCATCTCTTTCATTTAATTTTAATAAATATTAAAATTTATTGATACTAAATTAATTAGTTATTAATCTAATGATTATTTTAAAAAAATGATTGCATTAGATGACTATTAAATTTTGAAATGCAATCAATTTAAAGTATTTTCAGAATTAAATTTCTAAATTTAAATCAACAAATTTTAAGGCACTTAAATTTACATGATATTATATTTAATAAAAATCAAGTCTAATTTTAATAAAATGAAAAAGTCAAAAGGTTCTAACCTTGATGAAAATTTAAATCAAGCATGAGACATTAATTGCAATATTTTAGGTCTCAGTGGCTGACTGGGTAGAGCGATAGGTTCGTAATCCCAAGGTTCCGAGTTCGAATTCTAATCTTTGCTGATTCATTCAAGTACCAATGTAAATCATATATTTTTTTTTCATCACATGTTTTTGTTTCCATCGCTAATTAGTATCGCAATGACCGCACAAACACAGTGATGTTAAATAAAAAAATGCAATAATTGCGTCAAAAATTCTTGATTTAACTGTAATTTAAGAATATGATAAAATTCTTTGATTCTTAAATATTTCAGTCATATTTTCGTTCAAAGTTCATTACAAATGTAAAATATATTTTAAAATTCAAAGTTTAAAATTCATATGCAACTGAAATTAGAAGAAAAAATTTGACCATTCATGGTCAAAGAATGTCCATCTAGCATTTTATTAAAGAAAAAATTAATTTGTCAATATTTTTTTGTAATATATTAATTTTTTTTGTCCAAAAATATACTTTTAGTTGGATAAGAAAATTGTTTTCAGCAATTAACAGAGAACAAAGTCTAAATCTATATGAAAGTATAAGAAAACATTAATTATTTGGTCTCGTGATTGATGTAAAACTAATTATAGTGGTATTATAAATTAAAATAAACTCGGACTTGAATTTTTTGTTTAAAACATTAATTAATAATAAAAGCTAAAATTGGGTTCAATCTTTATTATGCTATAACTTTGGGAAAAAATAATATTTCGATATGCTATAACTACTATTTCGAAAGGATTTGAGCTCAGCTTTCATTTAAAAAAAGGTTTAAGCTTCTAGCTAATAATTCCGAGGAACTATAAGTGTTTGAAAATCTAGTAACTTTTTTAGTGATTTTCTTTAATTGCCTGTGAATAGGAAAGTATTGAGCGTTGGCCACTAAAATTTTGGCTTTCTTCATATTTCTGCATCCAGAAAACATTCCCAAAATTTGAGCAAAAACGGTGACCCGAAGGTGAAACACTCTCCTTGTAAGTCAAATTTAAAAATTCATGAGCGAACAGCTAAAAATCTGAAAGTAGAAGTGCTCCATATACCATAAAAGTTAATTTGTAATTGAAAAAATGTGTTTGTAACCATACCCACACAGCATGAAAGGTTGCTGCCAGGTTTCAGTAATGATAATTTTATTACTGAAACTTTGCACGACCTTTCATGCTGTGTGGATAGTGGTGTAAATTTTTATCCGTGCGATTGTATTGACTGTAACAATTACTTACTGTATTTATTTTTTCTGTTTTGGATAATGTTTATAAATACTTCATGAAAGAAAATGATATTATATTGTTTTTCTGTAAATCGATACTACACTGAATATTGAATCCACCTCTATTAATATTTCATTCTATCACAAGCGTATTAAATTTTATTTGCTTCTAAATTTTCTGACAATTTTAAACTTCATTTAGTAATTTACAATTCAATTATTATTATTTTATTTTTAATGAGTTTGAATACCTGATATATTTAGGTATTACAAACTAAATAAATGAATAAACGATTGAAACTTGTACTTATTTCAATTAGAAAATTTTAATGCAATTAAAATCTATTCAAATTTGATATATTTAGGACTTCAATGGTGAAAACTAACCAACGCACTTTCTGAAACTTTATCATATTATATACATTACCATAATACTCAACTTTTTGAACGTGTTAATAACATCAGATAACATTTCATTTCAATAAACAAACGGTAAGAATAAATTAACTTTTTCATCTAATTTAAGAGGAGGTCGAGTATATCTGTCCTTTTCTAATCAAAGAATTGATTTTTTCACAAAAATTAATAATTGTAGCAAAAAATAAGAAAGCCCCATCTCGTATAATAAAAAGCAAGATTCTCTTTAATGAGGAAAAATTATTTTCATCGTTTTGTTTTTAAGAAAACCTTGAAAAACTGAATTGTCCATCCTAACCTCTATTTTTTAAGTTTTTCAAGGTTTTCTTCAAAACGAATCGATAAAAATAATTTGTCCTCATCAAAGAAAATCTTACTTTTTATTATACGAGATGGGGCTTTCTTCTTATTTTTTGCTACAATTATAAGTTTTTGCAAAAAAATTAATTTTTTGATTAGAAAAGGACAGAGATATACGACCTGCTCTTAATAAATATTGAAAATTCTTGTTACCGATATATAATTTTATTAATCGATTAACTTTTTATTGATAACTAATTATTAATTCGATTATTGTATTTAAAAAATTATCGAATCTGATATTTCTACCAAATTTTGAAATGCAACAAGGTTAAAGTATTCCCAGAAACAAATTTAAGAGAATTAAAAATAATTAAATAGACAAATTTTAAGATACTAAAATTTATACAATACTATATTTAATAAAAATCAAGCTACATTTTAATAAAATGAAGAAAGTAAGATGCTTTAAACCTTCAGACATTATTTGCAATATTTGCACTAAAGATTCTTAATCTAACTTTGACTTAAGGGCCTGATGGAGCACCTCCCTTAAATAGTTCAGCCATTTTTTCCTTCAAAGTTCATTGATTCAAGATTTACTAAAACATAACATCAATTTTTCTTCCAACATACAATCAATTTATTCTTTCGTCAACTTTAATAAATCAAAGTAATGACTTCAAAACAATAAATGCTTTCTATTAAAAATAAATTTTTGATTTAATATCGTTACAACGTATAAAATAAGATATTAAGTAATTCATGTTTTATGAAGTCAATTTTTTTAAAATTCTTATTAAAAACAAACCTATGACTATACACAACTCATATAGATAAAAGAATTTTCAGTAAATAATCAGAATAATTCTAAAATATAATTAAACATTGAGTATAAGATATCGTGGTTCGAAATTCAAACGATAGCTCGTATATGAAATGTGATTGTGATGTAAGAGAACATTTTGATATTCTCTATCTTTCTCTCATATATGACAATGTTAAGTATAATTCACGCAAAGTATAACATCTATTGATTTATGTTTTCAAAGCGTGAGTTTCATTAGTTACACAGTATTGTTTTCTGCATTGGATAAAGAGATTATATTTTTGTATAGATTTTTGTTCACTTTCCAAATTTATAATTTTAAGCAGTTGATCTTTCACTTATTTACTCAATCCTAATATTTTTGCTAACTTCAAAAGAAATACATATCATTATGGACGAAACAAGGTCTGAAATGTAAGTACAAGACTTCCAATCGATTTATACTTATTGTATTTATATAAGCAGTAATATGACTATATTCATGTTTATTTATTAATTTAATTCTAACAAAACCATCAATTGTTACGAATTTATAATACATTCGTAAAATCATGTTTTACATACTGTTATAATAGAATTATTTATTTATCTAGGCTTTCTGTAGATAATTTTATGAATTTAGTCAACATCAAAAAAGAAATTCCTGATAATGACGATGAATCCAACAATTTGATCAGCTCATCAGTATTAACCAATAATCAAAATGATTATATATTGAATATAAAGTCTGAACCAGCTAGCGTCGCAACTTCGTATAATGACGACAATGAATTGTTTTTCGCAACGTATGTAAATTATAATTATTATTGATTTCTTATGAAATTATTATAATTTAAAATATCAATTAAATGTATTAAAAATGAAAATAATTATAAAAATATAAATAATTACAGACGCAGTGTGAAGAGCTTAGTTAGGGAAAATTTAATGCAACTCTCAGCGCCAATTATTAAACATGAAGAATCAATACATATTAAAGATGAAATGCATAACATATCAGATTCAACGTCTAGAACACCTGACCAGAAAACTAGTTTGATTTCTATTAAAGATGAAAGATACGGTGAATTGGTGAATGACAAAAGTTGTCCTCTTGATCAACGTCCAACTGAATTAGAAAAAATAAGTTGCGATATTTGTGGCAAATGCTTTTCGAGTCGAAGAAAGCTCAATATCCATTGCAGGGAAGTACACGCAAAAATTCGAAAGTATGTTTGTAATTTGTGTAATAAAGGATTTGTCCGTAACTTTGTATTAAAAGTGCACGAACGTACGATACATCGAAAGATCCGAGACTGGAAGTGCATTCATTGCGGTAAATCATTTGGTACGAAATCTAATTTAGAATATCATGAAAAGGCAATACATTTGAACATTCGAGATTGGAAGTGTACGCATTGCGGTAAAGCTTTTAATACTAAACAGCTTTTAAAACGTCATGAAAGTGCAGTACACATGAAAATTCAAGATTGGAAGTGCCCTGATTGCGATAAAGCTTTTAATACTAAACAGAATTTAAAACGTCATGAAAGTACTGTACACTTGAAAATCCGAGACTGGGAGTGCACAAATTGCAAAAAGTCTTTTGTCACGAAAAATTATTTAAAAGTGCACGAACGCACGGTACATCTAAAGATTCGAGATCGGAAGTGCACTCATTGCGATAAAGCTTTTAGTACTAAACAGGATTTAAAACGTCATGAAAGTACTGTACACTTGAAAATCCGAGACTGGGAGTGCACAAATTGCAAAAAGTCTTTTGTCACGAAAAATTATTTAAAAGTGCACGAACGCATGGTACATCTTATGATTCGAGATTGGAAGTGTACACATTGTGACAAATATTTTAGTACTAAGTCGAGTTTGAAACGTCACGAGAGAAAAGCACACTTAGAAAAGCCAAAGTAGAAATGCACCATGTGTCATAAAAATTAATTTATAATTGAAAAAATATGGCTGCAACCACACTTATGTTAATTTCTACCCAAGCGATTGTATTGACTGTAATAACATTTAGTTACTGTATCTATTTTTCTATTTTGGATTACATTTGAAAATATTTTTTTATAGTAAATGATAAAATATTATTTTATTGTAAATCGATATTATAATGAATATCGATACCATCTCTATTAATTTCTTATTCTATGACAAGTACATTCAATTTTTTTATTATAGAAATTTTCTGACAATTTTTAAGTTTATTTAAGAATTCACCATTGAATCATTAATATTTTGTTTTTCGTCAGTTTGAATGTATGATATATTTATATATTAGAATAATGAGCCAAATAAATTATTATACTTATTTTAATTGAAATTTTTAATATTATGTAAATTATATTACTTATGGTTTTGAGCATTTTAATAATAACGGATAACATTATATATTATACACTATTCAAATAAACTGACGGCGACAATAACTCATCTCTTTCATCTAATTTTAATAAATATTAATATTTATTGATACTTACATAAAATTTCATTCGATTGACTTTGTATTAATAATTAATTATTGATCTAATGATTATTTTAAAAAATGATTGCATTAGATGATTATCAAATTTTGAAATGTTATCAATTTAAAGTACTTTCAGAATAAAATTTATAAATTTAAATCAACAAATTTTAAGGCATTTAAATTTACATAATATTATATTTAATAAAAATCCAGTCTAATTTTAATAAAATAAAAAAGTCAAAAGGTTCTAACCTTGATGAAAATTTAAATCAAGCATGAGACATTAATTGCAATATTTAAGGCTCACTTGGTAGAGCGATGGATTCGTAATCTCAAGGTTCCAAGTCCGAATTCCAATCTATGCTGATTCATTCAAGTACCAATGTACATCACATGTTCTTTGTTCATCACATGTTCTTGTTTCCATCACTAATAAGCATCGCAATGATAACATAGATACAGTGATGTTAAACAAAAAGATGCAATATTGGCGTCAAAAATTATTGATTAAACTGTAATTTTACAATATGACAATTTCTTTGATTCTTAAATATTTCAGTTATATTTTCGTTCAAAGTTCATTACAAATGTAAAATATATTTTAAAATTCAAAGTTTAAAATTCATATGCAACGGAAATTAGAAGAAAAAATTTGACCATTCATGGTCAAAGATATATTTTAAAATTCATGGTCAAAAATATATTTTAAAATTCATATGCAACTAAAATTAGAAGAAAAAATTTGACCATTCATGGTCAAAGAATGTCCATCTAGCATTATATTAAAGAAAATTTGAATTTGTCAATATTTTTTTGTAATATATTAATTTTTTTTTGTCCAAAAATATACTTTTAGTTGTATAAGAAAATTGTTTTCAGCAATTAACAGAGAACAAAGTCTGAATCTGTATGAAAGTATAAGAAATCATTAATTATTTGGTCTCGTGATTGATATAAAACTAATTATAGCAGTATTATAAATTAAAATAAACTTAAAAAATAGCTAAATTAACATTTAAAGTAGTTGGATTACTTTTATAAAAAAAAATGCGTGAAAAATTTATGCTAACAATATGTTTGATGAAGAATCCATATTTTAGTATCATTATAATTTAATTTTTGCTTTCAAATTTTAATACATGGTCGAAATTCTGAGCGATAAATTAAAAATTCAAACTACCAATAAATTAATTCATTAGAAACATTTTAGAATTATAAAAAATTTTTTCAATGCAAAGTATATCTATAAACCATTGTTATATGATATAAAATTATCCTTGTTAATAGAGCCAAGTTTTTTCAAAATTTTAAATACGTATATGATTTTATTTGTTTCATATAATTCACACGAATTCCAATAAATAATCATGATAATTCTTAAATAAGTGTGACTTTTCAGAATTTAATAGAAGTTATAAGTCAGCTTGTATTATAATACATGATTGTAAATATAAGAAAATGTCCAGATTTACTCAGTATTGTTTACCTTCATCTCGCATATGACAATGATAGGTCTATAATTATCACAAGGCATAACCTCTTGTCATTCATGTGTTCAAAGCAGGAGTTGAAGCTTAGTTCTCTTATTAGTTGTACAGTATTGTCTCTTATGTTTCATGAATTATTTATATTTTTATAAATTTTTATTCGACCAAAAGAATTTTAAGTTAAAGATTTTGTTTTTTGCTTTATTTATTCGGATAAAGTAATCTTCTTCATTTGTGGGAAGTTCATTTCAATAGACGTAATTGAAACAAAGTTCTTATAATGTGAGTTACACTTTACTAATTATAATAAAACTAAAAGTAAATAATGAAAAACCACTTTATATAAAATTTATTCAAAGAAACTTATTTTTAATAAAAAACTAATGTTGGTTCCTTAAAATCATTAATATTTTACATCCTACTATGAGAAAATTATTTATTTATACAGGCTTCCCGTAGATAATTTTATGAATTTGGTCAAGATCAAAAAAGAAATTTCTTATAATGACGATGAATCTAACGATTTGATCAGCTCATCAGTATTAACCAATAATCAAAATGATTATATATTGAATATAAAGTCTGAACCAGCTAGCGTCGCAACTTCGTATAATGACGACGATGAATTGTTTTTCGCAACGTATGTAAATTATAATTATTATTTATTTCTTTTGAAATTATTATGATTAAAAAAATCAATTTAACGTATTAAAAATAAAAATAATTCTAAAAATATAAATAATTACAGACACAGTGTAGAAAGCTTAGTTACGGAAAATTTAATGCACCTCTTAACGCCAATTATTAAACACGAAGAATCAATACATATTAAAGATGAAATGCATAACATATCAGATTCAACGTCTATAACACCTAACCATGAAACTAGTTTGATTTTTATTAAAGATGAAAGCTACGGTGAATTGGTGAATAACAAAAGTTGTCCTCTTGATCAACGTCCAACTGGATTAGAAAAAATAAGTTGCGATATTTGTGGCAAATGCTTTTCGAGTCGAAAAAGCTTCAATATCCATTGCAGGGAAGTACACGCAAGAATTCGAAAGTATGTTTGTAATTTGTGTAATAAAGCATTTGTTCATAACTTTACATTAAAACGGCACGAACGCCTGGTACATCTAAAGATTCGAGACTGGAAGTGCATTCATTGCGAAAAATTATTTGGTACGAAATCTAATTTAAAACAGCATGAACGCATTGTACATAAAAAAATCGGAGACTTGAAGTGCACTGATTGCGATAAATCTTTTGATACAAAACAACATTTAAAATATCATGAAAAGGCAGTACACTTAAACATTCGAGATTGGAAGTGTACACATTGCGATAAAGCTTTTTGTACTAAACAGCATTTACAAAGTCATGAAAGAGGAGTACACATGAAAATTAAAGATTGGAAGTGCACTGATTGCGACAAAGCTTTTGGTTCTAAACGGTACTTAAAGGTTCACGAACGCACAGTACACTTGAAAATCCGAGACTGGGAGTGCACAAATTGCAAAAAATCGTTCACCACGAAAACTAATTTAAAAGTGCATGAACGCATGGTACATCTTATAATTCGAGATTGGAAGTGTACACATTGTGACAGATATTTTGGTGCTAAGTCGAGTTTGAAACGTCACGAGAGAAGAGCACACTTACAATAGCCAAAATAGAAACCCACCATTTGTCATAAAAATTAATTTGTAATTGAACGAATAAGGCTGCAACCATACTATTTTTAGTTTTTATCTACGTGATTGTATTGTCTATAATAACATATAGTTACTGTGTCTATTTATTCTATTTTAAATTATATTTGAAAATATTTTTTTATTGTAAATTGATATTATCTTTATTAATTTCTTGTTCTATGACAAGTACATTCAATTTCTTTTATATAAACTTCCTGGCATTATCTAAGTATATTTATGAATTCGTCATTAAATCATTAATATTTCATTTTTCATGAGTTTGAATGTATGATATATTTACTTATCAGAATAACGAACCAAATAAATTGATAAAACACCGAAACTTATACCTATTTTAATTGAAAATTTTTAATGCTTCTAAAAGGAGCAATTACATTTGATACCTTAAGACGTTAATGATAAAAGCAGTACTCTTTATAAAAATTTATAAATTTATGTAAATTATATTACTTTAGGTTTCGAGCATTTAAATAATATCAGATAACATTATATATTATATACTATTCAAATAAACTGACTAATTATTAATCTAATGATTATTTTAAAAAAATGATTGCATTGGATGATTATCAAATTTTGAAATGCAATCAATTAAAAGTATTTTTAGAATTAAATTTATAAATTTAAATCAACAAATTTTAACGCACTTAAATTTACATAATATTATATTTAATAAAAATCAAGTCTAATTTTAATAAAATGAGAAAGTCAAAAGGTTCTAACCTTGATAAAAACATGAGACTTTAATTGCAATATTTAAGGTCTCAGTGACTCACTCGGTAAAGCGATGGATTCGTAATCTCAAGGTTCCGAGTTCGAATCCCAATGTTTGTCGATTCATTCAAATACCAATGTACATCACACGTTCTTGTTTCCATCGCTAATTAGCATCGCAGTGATAGCACAATTACAGTGATGTTAAATAAAAAAAATGCAATATTTGCGTCAAAAATTTTTGATTAAACTGTAATTTAAGAATATGACAAAATTCTTTGATTCTTAAATACTTCAGTCATATTTTCATTCAAAATTCATTACAAATGTGAAATACATTTTAAAATTCATATGCAACTGAAATTAGAAGAGAAAATTTGACCATTCATGATCAAAGAAAGTTTATCTAGCATTATGAAAGAAAAAATTAATATGTCAATATTTTTTTGTAATATATTAATTATTTTTTTTTGTTCAAAATTATACTTTTAGTTCTTGAATTGAATAATTTGCATTTCTCTGTTACTCTATATAAGAAAACTGTTTTCAGCAATTAACAGAGGACAAAGTCTGAATCTTTATTAAAGTATGATAAATCATTAATTATTTGTTCTCCTAATTGATATAAAAAATAATTACAGCGATATTATAAATAAACTTAAAAACAGATAAATTAACATTTAAAGTAGCCGAACTGCTTTCATAAAAAAACTGTGCGTGAAATATTTATACTAACAAAATGTTTGATGAGGAATCCATATTTTAGTATCATAATAATTTAATTTATTCTTTCGAATTTTAATACTTGGTAGTAATGATGAGCAATAAATTAAAAATTCAAACTACTAATAAATTAATTCATTTGAAACATTTTAGAATTTTTAAAAATAATTTTTCAATGCGAAGTATGTCTATAAACCATTCGTTATATAATATAAAATTATCCTTGTTAATAAAGCCAAGTTTTTTCAAAATTCAAAATACGTATATTATTTTATTTGTTTCATATAATTCACACGAATTCTAATAATTAATTATAACGATTCCTAAATAAGTGTGACTTTTTATTATTTCATAGAAGTTATAAGTCAGCTCGTATTATAATACATGATTGTAAATATAAGAAAATGTCCAGATTTACTTAGTATTGTTTATCTTCATCTCGCATATGACAATGATAGGTCTATAATTATCGCAAGGCATAATATCTATTCATTCATGTGTCCGAAGCGGGAGTTGAAGCATCGTCCTCCTATTAGTTGTACAGTGTTGTCTCTTATGTTTCATGAATTATTTACATTTTTATAAATTTTTAATCGACTAAAAGAATTTTAAGTTAAAGATTTTGTTTTTATTCAGATCAAGTAATCTTGTTTATTCGTGGGAAGTACATTTCAATAGACGTAATTGAAACAAAGTTCTTATAATGTGAGTTACACTTTATTAATTATAATAATACTAAAAATACTCTCTAAATATAATGATTGGATCTGTGAAAATCGCTGCACTTGAAGTTCAGCCAAAATTTCAATGAAATTTCAGTAAAATATCCACTATTTGAAATCAGCGAGGAAAGTTCACTTGATAATCAGAAGAAATTTCAATAAATTTCAGCGAAAATATGGATATTTCGGTAGATATTTCACTATTCCATTCAGTCAAATTTCACTGAACCCCAGTAAAGCCATTTTTACTTGAATCCAGTGAAATTTTACTGGATTATATTTAGAGAGTAAATAATAAAAAACAACTTTATATAAAATTTATTCAAAGAAACTTATTTTAAATAAAAATCTAAAGTTGGATCCTTAAACTCATTAATAATTGACATCCTACTATAAGAATATTATTTATTTATATAGGCTTCCATTAGACAACTTTTTTGATTTCAACAACATCAAAAAAGAAATTCCTGATACTGACGATGGATGTGACAATTTGATCAGCTCTTCAATATTAACTAATAATTATCAAACTGATTTTTTGATGAGTATAAAGTGTGAACCAGCGAGTACCCAGTCCTTGTACAAGAACGATTCTAAACTATTTCTAGAAACGTATATAAATTACATTTGTTAATACTTTTTTTGATGAAATAATTGCAATTAAAAATATCAAAAAATGAAATTAGGAATTAAAATAAGAATGATTGAAAATTATTATTACAGATGCAGTACAGAAAACTTAATTGGAGTGAACTCAAATGAACTTTCAACGCCAATTATCAAATATGAAGATATTAAAAGTGAAGCCCGTGACATAGTAGATTCTACTTCTGTAACACCTGATCTTGATACTAGTCTGATTTCTATTAAAGATGAAAGCTATGGCATATTGGCGGATTTGAGAAGTCATCCTTTTAATGAACATTCAACTGGATTTCAAAAAAATCATTGTAGTATTTGTAGCAAAGACTTATTGACACAACGTGAATTGAAACGTCATTGTGAAGTGGTACATCCAGCAAATTATATTTGTGATTTATGTGATACAAATTTTCAAAGTAAATATCATTTAAAACAGCACATACGCTCGGTACACGATAAAATCCTAGGTTGGAAATGTGAACTATGTGGGAAATCTTTCGCCGCAAAATCTTCTTTAAATCATCACGAACGCACAATACATCTGAATATTCAAGACTGTAAGTGCACGAAATGCGAAAAATCTTTCACTACAAAAGCTAGTTTAAAACAGCACGAACGCTCAATACATTTGAAAATCCGAGACTGGGAATGCACAAATTGCAAAAAATTGTTTACCCGGAAAACTAGTTTAAAAGTGCACGAACGCTTGGTACATCTTATGATTCGAGATTGGAAGTGCACTCATTGCGATAAAGCTTTTAATACTAAACGGTATTTAAAGGATCACGAACGCACAGTACACTTGAAAATCCGAGACTGGGAGTGCACAAATTGCAAAAAATCGTTTACCACGAAAACTAATTTAAAAGTGCACGAACGCATGGTACATCTAAAGATTCGAGATTGGAAGTGTACACATTGTGACAGATATTTTAGTACTCAGTCGAGTTTGAAACGTCATGAGAGGAAAGCACACTGACAAAAGCCAAAATAGAAATGCACCATGTGTCATAAAAATAAATTTATAATTGAAAAAATATGACTGCCACTACACTTATGTTAGTTTGTATCTAAGCGATTGTATTTACCGTAAAAAAATTTAGTTATTGTATCGTTTTTTTCTATTTTGGATTTGAAAATATTATTTAATAGTAAATGATAAAATATTATTTTATTGTAAATCGATATTATAATGAATATTGAAACGATCTCCATTAATTTTTTATTCTATCACAAGCGTATTTAATTGTATTTATTTATGAATTTTCTGACAATTTAATAATTTATTTATTAATTTAAAATGCAATTATTGTTATTTTATTTTTAATAAGTTTGAATACCTGATATATTTAGGTATTACAAACTAAATAAATGAATAAACGATTGAAACTTGTACTTATTTCAAATACAAAATTTTAATGCAATTAAAATTTCTTTAACGGCATTTCGGAGCTGCAGCAATCGAGTTTTGCTTTTTTTATTTTATCGATATCTTTTTAAATTCTTAAATTAAACAAATATAATGACTTGTCCGCACCAAAGTTATATTAGTACAATAATTCTTGTTAAAATTAAAAACATTTGGACTTGTTATTTTTTTATGAGCTTGGATTGGAAATTAGATATCAAACTCGACAAACCGAACCTTAAAATACGATATATTGAAAGTTTTTATTATAACTTTGTATGTATAATATTTTGGTGGTTTTCTTGAGTTGTCCGCACTAGAGTTTAATCTTAAAAATTTTTTCTTTATAGCAAAAAAACTCAATAAAACGCATCGTTTATTCATAAGTTAAGATTGGAAATATTATTAGAAGGCGGACAGCTTCGTCATGCTCTTAAATTTGATATATTTAGGACTTTAATGGTGAAAACTAACCAACGCACTTTCTGAAACTTTATCATATTATCTACATTACCATAATACTTAACTTTTTGAATGTGTTAATAACATCAGATAACATTTCATTTAAATAAACAAACGGTAAGAATAAGTTAACTTTTTCATCCAATTTAATAAATATTGAAAATTCTTGTTACCGATATATAATTTTGTAATCGATTAACTTTTTATTGATAACTAATTATTAATCCGATTTTTGTATTAAAAAAATTATCGAATCTGACATTTCTACCAAATTTTGAAATGCAACAAGGTTAAAGTATTCCCAGAAATAAATTTAAGAGAATTATAAATAATTAAATAGACAAATTTTAAGATACTAAAATTTATACAATACTATATTTAATAAAAATCAAGCCACATTATAATAAAATGAAGAAAGTAAGAGGGTTTAAACCTTAAGATTTTTGAAGAATTTTCAGAAAATAATCAGAATAATTCTAAAATATAATTAAACATTGATTATAAGATATCGCGCTTCGAAATTCAAACGATAGCTCGTATATGAAATGTGATTGTGATGTAAGAGAAGATTTTGATATTGTCTATCTTTCTCTCATATATGACAATGTTAAGTATAATTCACGCAAAGTATAACATCTATCTATTTGTGTTCAAAGCGTGAGTTTCATTAGTTACATAGTATTGTTTTCTGCATTGGATAAAGAGATTATATTTTTGTATAGATTTTTGTTCACTTTCCAAATTTATAATTTTAAGCAGTTGATCTTTCACTTATTTACTCAATCCTAATATTTTTGCAAACTTCAAAAGAAATACATATCATTATGGACGAAACAAGGTCTGAAATGTAAGTACAAGACTTCCAATCGATTTATTCTTATTGTATTTATATAAACAGTAATATGACTATATCCATGTTTATCTATTAATTTAATTCTAACAAAACCATCAATTGTTACGAATTTATAATACATTCGTAAAATCATGTTTTACATACTGTTATAATAGAATTATTTATTTATCTAGGCTTTCTGTAGATAATTTTATGAATTTGGTCAACATCAAAAAAGAAATTCCTGATAATGACGATGAATCTAACGATTTGATCAGCTCATCAGTATTTACTAATAATCAAAATGATTATGTATTGAATATAAAGTCCGAACCAGCTAGCGTCGCAACTTCGTATAATGACGACAATGAATTGTTTTTCGCAACGTATGTAAATTAATATTATTATTAATTTCTTATAAAATTATTATAATTTAAAATATCAATTAAACGCATTAAAAATAAAAATAATTATAAAAATATAAATAATTACAGACACAGTGTAGAAAGCTTAGTTAGAGAAAATTTAATGGAACTCTCAACGCCAATTATTAAACATGAAGAATCAATACATATTAAAGATGAAATGCATAACATATCAGATTCAACGTCTACAACACCTAACCATAGAACTAGTTTGATTTCTATTAAAAATGAAAGCTACGGTGAATTGGTGAATGAGAAAAGTTGGTCTCTTGATCAACATTCAACTGAATCAGAAAAAATAAGTTGCGATATTTGTGGCAAATGCTTTTCGAGTCGAAGAAAGCACAATATCCATTGCAGGGAAGTACACGCGAGAATTCGAGAGTATGTTTGTAATTTGTGTAATAAAGGATTTGTCCGTAACTTTGCATTAAAACTGCACGAACGCTCGGTACATCTAAAGATCCGAGACTGGAAGTGCATTCAATGTGAAAAATTATTTAGTACGAATTTTAATTTAAAACAGCATGAACGTATTGTACATAAAAAAATCCGAGACTGGGAGTGCACAAATTGCAAAAAATCGTTTACCTTGAAAACTCATTTAAAAGTGCACGAACGCACGGTACATCTAAAGATTCGAGATCAGAAATGTACACATTGTGACAAATATTTTAGTACTCAGTCGAGTTTGAAACGTCATGAGAGGAAAGCACACATACAAAAGCCAAAATAGAAATGCACCATGTGTCATAAAAATTAATTTGTAATTGAAAAAATATGACTGTCACTACACTTATGTTAGTTTCTATCTAAGCGATTGTATTTACCGTAAAAAAATTTAGTTATTGTTTTTTTTATTTTGGATTATATTTGAAAATATTATTTAATAGTAAATGATAAAATATTATTTTATTGTAAATCGATATTATAATGAATATTGAAACCATCTCTATGAATTTTTTATTCTATATTCAAGCGTTACTGACTAGAAATGTACACATTGTGGAAAATATTTTAGAACTGATTCAAATTTAAAAAGTCATAAACGAACAGCACTTTTCAAAATCTCAAAGTAGAAATGCTCCATGTACCATAAAAGTTAATTTGTAATTGAAAAAATGTGTTTATAACTATAGTGGTGTAAATTTTTATGCAAGCGATTTTATTGACTGTAACAGTTGCTTACTGTATTTATTTTTTCTGTTTTGGATAATATTTATAAATACTTCATGATAGAAAATGATATTATATTGTTTTTCTTTAAATCGATACTACACTGAATATTGAAACCACCTCTATTAATATTTCATTCTATCACAAGCGTATTTAATTGTATTTGTTTATGAATTTTCTGACAATTTAATAATTTATTTATTAATTTACAATTCAATTATTGTTATTCTATTTTTAATGAGTTTGAATACCTGATATATTTAGGTATTACAAACTAAATAAATGATTAAACGACTGAAACTTGTACTTATTTCAATTAAAAAAGTGTGATGCAATCAAAATCCATTTAAATTTTATATATTCAGGATTTTTATGGTAAAAACAAACCAACTCAGATTTTCTGAAACTTTTTCATATTATCTACATTGTTATAATACTAAACTTTTTGAACGTATTAAGAACATCAGATAACATTTCGTTTAAATAAACAAACGATAACAATAAGTTAACTTTTTCATATAATCTAATAAATATTCAAAATTCTTCTTACCGATTTATAATTTTATCATCCGATTAACTTTTTATTGATAACTAATTATTAATCCGATAACTGTATTAAAAAAATTATCGAATCAGATATTTCTACAAAATTTTGAAAAGCAATAAGGTTAAAGTATTCCCAGAACTAAATTTAAAAGAATTATTAATAATTAAATAGACAAATTTTAAGATACTAAAATTTATACAATACTAAATTTAATAAAAATCAAGCTACATTTTAATCAAATAAAGAAGTTAAGAGGCTTTGATCTTGATAAAAATTTAATTAAACCTTAAGACATTAGTTGCAATATTTGCGCCAAAGACTCTTAATCTAACTTTGACTTAAGGGCCTGACGGAGCACTTCCCTTAAATAGTTCACCCATTTTTTCCTTCAAAGTTCATTCCTTCAAGTTTTATTAAAATAAGAAAATTTGTAAAATTAAAGCTCAGTGCTGACAACTAAAGAAATTCACTAAAATATTATAAATAGAAAATTATTAAAAAACTTATAATAAATATTATTTTGAGGTTTAATTTATCAAGTTTGATATTTAGTAATTTTGATTTAAAGTTTAGAAAGAAAATAATCAACTACTGATTTTTAATTATTAAATAATTGTGCTGTATTATTTTAGTCACTGCTCCTAGAAAAGAATACTTCATTGCTTATTGTTGATATAATTGTTAATAAACTATAATGGAAAAATTCGTTTAAATTAATAAAATCTTGAAAGGTTAAGTTCAGTAAATTTAAAACAATCAAAATAAATTTTTCCTCCAATATACAATCAATTTATTCTTTCGTCGACTTTAATAAGTAAAAGTAATGGCTTAAAAAAAATAAATGCTTAAACTAGCCCATTTAAAAAATTTTTTAATTTAATATTGTTACAACGTATAAATTAATTCATCTTTGATGAAGTCAATTTTTAAAAAATTATTGTTAAAAACAAACCTATGACTATACACAACTTATATCGATAAAAGAATTTTCAGTAAATTATCAGAATGATTCTAAAATGTATATAATTAAACATTGATTATACGATATCGCGGTTCGAAATTTAAACGGTAGCTCGTACATGAAATGTGATTGTGATGTAAGAGAACATTTTGATATTCTCTATCTTTCTCTCATATATGACAATGTTAAGTATAATTCACGCAAAGTATAACATCTATCCATGTATGTGTTCAAAGCGTGAGTTTCATTAGTTACATAGTATTGTTTTCTGGATTGGATAAAGAGATTATATTTTTATATAGATTTTTGTTCACTTTCCAAATTTATAATTTTAAGCAGTTGATCTTTCACTTATTTACTCAATTCCAAAAATTTTTGTTTCCTTGCAAGGAATACACATCATAATAAACGTAATTGAAACAACGTTTAAAATGTAAGTATAAGACTTCCCATCGATTTATACTTGTTAGAGTATTTATATAAACAGTTATATGACAGTATGCATGTTTTTTATAAACTTAATTTTAACAAAGTTATCAACACAGTTATGAAATAAAGATACATTCATACAATTATATTTTACAAACTGTTATAATAAAATTGTTTATTTATCTAGGCTTCCTTTAGACAATTTTATGAATTTGGTCAACATCAAAAAAGAAATTCCTGATAATGACGATGAATCTAACGATTTGATCAGCTCGGCAGTATTTACTAATAACCTAAATGATTATATATTGAATATAAAGTCTGAACCAGCTAGCGTTGCAACTTCGTATAATGACGACAATGAATTCTTTTTCGCAACGTATGTAAATTATAATTATTATTCATTTCTTATAAAATTATTATGATTTAAAAATTAATTTAATGTATTGAAAATAAAAATAATTCTAAAAATATAAATAATTACAGACACAGTGTAGAAAGCTTAGTTACGGAAAATTTAATGCACCTCTCAACGCCAATTATTAAACACGAAGAATCAATACATATTAAAGATGAAATGCATAACATATTAGATTCAACGTCTACAACACCTAACCATGAAACTAGTTTGCTTTCTATTAAAGATGAAAGCTACGGTGAATTAATGAATGAGAATAGTTGCCCTCTTGATCAACATTCAACTGAATTAGAAAAAATAAGTTGCGATATTTGTGGCAAATGCTTTTCGAGTCGAAAAAGCTTTAATGTCCATCGCAAGGAAGTACACGTGAGAATTCGAAAGTATGTTTGTAATTTGTGTAATAAAGGATTTGTTCGTAACTCTGTATTAAAACGGCACGAACGCCAGGTACATCTAAAGATCCGAGACTGGAAGTGCATTCATTGCGAAAAATTATTTGGTACGAAATCTAACTTAAAACAGCATGAACGCATAGTACATAAAAAACTCCGTGACTGGAAGTGTACTGATTGCGATAAATCTTTTGATACAAAACGATACTTAAAATATCATGAAAAGGCAGTACACTTAAACATTCGAGATTGGAAGTGTACGCATTGCGATAAAGCTTTTTATATTAAACAGCATTTACAAAGTCATGAAAGAGCAGTACACATGAAAATTCAAGATTGGAAGTGTACTCATTGCGATAAAGCTTTTAGTACTAAACAGCATTTAAAACGTCATGAAAGTGCAGTACACATGAAAATTAAAGATTGGAAGTGCACTGATTGCGATAAAGCTTTTGATTCTAAACGGTACTTAAAGGTTCACGAACGCACAGTACACTTGAAAATCCGAGACTGGGAGTGCACAAATTGCAAAAAATCGTTTACCACGAAAACTAATTTAAAAGTGCACGAACGCATGGTACATCTTATGATTCGAGATTGGAAGTGTATACATTGTGGGATATGTTTTAGTACTAAGTCGAGTTTGAAACTTCACGAGCAAAGAACACACTCACAAAAGCCAAAGTAGAAATGCACCATGTGTCATAAAAATTAATTTATAATTGAAAAAATATGACTGTCACTACACTTATGTTAGTTTCTATCTAAGCGATTGTATTGACCGTAAAAAAATTTAGTTATTGTATCGTATTTTTCTATTTTGGATTATATTTGAAAATATTATTTAATAGTAAATGATAAAATATTATTTTATTGTAAATCAATATCATAATGAATATTGAAACGATCTCCATTAATTTTTTATTCTATCACAAGCGTTATCAAAGAAATGTACACAATGCGAAAAATATTTGAGAACTAACCAGGAGAGGCTATGAGCTTCGGGTCACAGATCTTGACGAAACTTTGGGATATATTTTTAGGTACCAAAATATGAGTTAAGCCAGAGCGGTACGGTCTAACGCTTCGAAAAATCACTGTCCTTTAGAATTTAGGTGATTTTTGGTACTTTCTTGCTTCTTAACTTTGAACGAACATATCTCTAGTTCCAATTATTATTTTTCAATTCTGAAAACGGCAAATTAAAGCTTGCTTTCTGTACTTTTATTTTAGTCCCTGTTGATTTATTAAAGACATTTCTAGACTGGATTATTCACACTTCAATTAGGAGCTTTTTTTTACATTTTGCTTCAAATAAGACTGGAAACGTCTATAATTTCAGTTTTTCGAAACGTTAGAACGTACCGCTCTGGCTTTACTCATATTTTGGTACCTAAAAACATATCTCAAAATTTCATCAAGATCTGTGATCTGAAGCTCATATCGTCTCCTGATAAGTCAAATTTAAAAAGTCATGAGCGGACAGCTAACAATCTCAAAATAGAAATGCTCCATATACCATAAAAGTTAATTTGTAATTGTAAAAATGTGTTTGTAACCATAGTGGTGTAAATTTTTATCTATGCGATTGTATTGACTGTAACAATTACTTACTGTATTTATTTTTTCTGTTTTGGATAATATTCATAAATACTTCATGACAGAAAATGATATTATATTGCTTTTCTTTAAATCGATACTACACTGAATATTGAAACCACCTCTATTAATATTTCATTCTATCACAAGCGTATTAAATTGTATTTGTTTATGAATTTTCTGACAATTTAATAATTTATTTATTAATTTACAATTCAATTACTGTTATTCTATTTATAATGAGTTTGAATACCTGATATATTTAGGTATTACAAACTAAATAAATGATTAAACGACTGAAACTTGTACTTATTTCAATTAAAAAATTGTGATGCAATCAAAATCCATTTAAATTTTATATATTCAGGATTTTTATGGTAAAAACAAACCAACACAGATTTTCTGAAACTTTTTCATATTATCTACATTGTTATAATACTAAACTTTTTGAACGTATTAATAACATCAGATAACATTTCGTTTAAATAAACAAACGATAACAATAAGTTAACTTTTTTATATAATCTAATAAATATTGAAAATTCTGGTTACCGATACACAATTTTATTATTCGATTAACTTTTTATTGATAACTAATTATTAATCCGATAACTGTATGAAAAAAATTATCGAATCAGATATTTCTACAAAATTTTGAAAAGCAATAAGGTTAAAGTATTCCCAGAACTAAATTTAAAAGAATTATTAATAATTAAATAGACAAATTTTAAGATACTAAAATTTACACAATACTATATTTAATAAAAATCAAGCCACACTTTAATCAAATAAAGAAGTTAAGAGGCTTTGATCTTGATAAAAATTTAATTAAACCTTAAGACATTAGTTGCAATATTTGCGCCAAAGACTCTTAATCTAACTTTGACTTAAGGGCCTGACGGAGCACTTCCCTTGAATAGTTCACCCATTATTTCCTTCAAAGTTCATTCCTTCAAGTTTTACTAAAATAAGAAAATTTGTAAAATTAAAGCTCAGTGCCGACAACTAAAGAAATTCACCAAAATATTATAAATAGAAAATTATTAAAAAACTTAAAATAAATATTATTTTGAGGTTTAATTTGTCAAGTTTGATATTTAGTCATTTTGATTTAAAGTTTAGAAAGAAAATAATTAACTACTGATTTTTTATTATTAAATAATTGTGCTGTATTATTTTAGTCACTGCTCCTAGAAAAGAATACATTATCACTTATTGTTGATATAATTGTTAATAAACTTTAATGGAAAAATTCGTTTAAATTAATAAAATCTTGAAAGGTTAAGTTCAGTAAATTTAAAACAATCAACATAAATTTTTCCTCCAATATACAATCAATTTATTCTTTCGTCGACTTTAATAAGTAAAAGTAATGGCTAAGAAAAATAAATGCTTTAAACTAGCCCATTTAAAAAATTTTTTAATTTAATATTGTTACAACGTATAAAGTAATTCATCTTTGATGAAGTCAATTTTTTAAAAATTATTATTAAAAACAAACCTATGACTATACACAACTTATATAGATAAAAGAATTTTCAGTAAATTATCAGAATAATTGTAAAATGTATATAATTAAACATTGATTATACGATATCGCGGTTCGAAATTTAAACGGTAGCTCGTACATGAAATGTGATTATGATGTAAGAGAAGATTTTGATATTCTCTATCTTTCTCTCATATATGACAATGTTAAGTATATTTCACGCAAAGTATAACATCTATTGATTTATGTGTTCAAAGCATGAGTTTCATTAGTTACACTGAGAAAAAGATTTTGTAATTTCAAAGAAACGTGTGTTTCAATAGTGCCAAACACATGATTTCTTTAAATCAAAAAAATTTTTTTATTTTCAAAAAAATATTTATTTATTTCAAATATATCTAATTTAAAATATTGCAAATAAATAAATATTTTTTTGAAAATAAAAAAATTTTTTTGATTTAAAGAAATTATGTGTTTGGCACTATTGAAACACACGTTTCTTTGAAACTACAAAATCTTTTTCTCAGTGTACATAGTATTGTTTTCTGCATTGGATAAAGAGATTATATTTTTATATAGATTTTTGTTCACTTTCCAAATTTATAATTTTAAGCAGTTGATCTTTGACTTATTTACTCAATTCCAAAAAAATTTTGTTTACTTGCAAGGAATACACATCATAATAAACGTAATTGAAACAACGTTTAAAATGTAAGTATAAGACTTCCCATCGATTTTCACTTGTTAGAGTATTTATATAAACAGTAATATGACAGTATGTATGTTTTTTATAAACTTAATTTTAACAAAATTATCAACAGTTATGAAATAAAAATACATTCATACAATCATATTTTAAAAACGATTATAATAAAATTGTTTATCTATATAGGCTTCCTTTAGACAATTTTATGAATTTGGTCAACATCAAAAAAGAAATTCCTGATAATGACGATGAATCTAACGATTTGATCAGCTCATCAGTATTTACTAAAAATCAAAATGATTATATATTGAATATAAAGTCTGAACCAGCTAGCGTCGCACCTTCGTATAATGACGACAATGAATTCTTTTTCGCAACGTATGTAAATTATAATTATTATTCATTTCTTATAAAATTATTATGATTTAAAAATTAATTTAATGTATTGAAAATAAAAATAATTCTAAAAATATAAATAATTACAGACACAGTGTAGAAAGCTTAGTTACGGAAAATTTAATACACCTCTCAACGCCAATTATTAAACACGAAGAATCAATACATATTAAAGATGAAATGCATAACATATTAGATTCAACGTCTACAACACCTAACCATGAAACTAGTTTGATTTCTATTAAAGATGAAAGCTACGGTGAATTAATGAATGAGAATAGTTGCCCTCTTGATCAACATTCAACTGAATTAGAAAAAATAAGTTGCGATATTTGTGGCAAATGCTTTTCGAGTCGAAAAAGCTTTAATGTCCATCGCAAGGAAGTACACGTGAGAATTCGAAATTGTGTTTGTAATTTGTGTAATAAAAAATTTGTTCGTAACTCTGTATTAAAACTGCATGAACGCACGGTACATCTAAAGATCCGAGACTGGAAGTGCGTTCATTGCGAAAAATTATTTGGTACGAAATCTAATTTAAAACAGCATGAACGCATAGTACATAAAAAAATCCGAGACTGGAAGTGCACTAATTGCGATAAATCTTTTGATACAAAACAACATTTAAAATATCATGAAAAGGCAATACATTTGAACATTCGAGATTGGAAGTGTACGCATTGCGGTAAAGCTTTTTATACTAAACAGCTTTTAAAACGTCATGAAAGTGCAGTACACTTAAACATTCGAGATTGGAAGTGTACACATTGCGATAAATCGTATGTTACTAAGACACATTTACAACGTCATGAAAGTGCAGTACACATGGAAATTCAAGATTGGAAGTGTACTCATTGCGATGAAGCTTTTAATACTAAACGGCATTTAAAGGATCACTACACTTGAAAATCCGAGACTTGGAGTGTACAAATTGCAAAAAATTGTTTACCACAAAAAATTATTTAAAAGTACATGAACGCACGGTACATCTAAAGATTCGAGATTGGAAGTGTACACATTGTGACATATATTTTAGTACTAAGTCGAGTTTGAAACGTCACGAGAGAAAAGCACACTTACAATAGCCAAAGTAGAAACCCACCATGTGTTATAAAAATTAATTTGTAATTGAACGAATAAGACTGCAACCGAACTCTTTTTAGTTTTTATCAACGTGATTTTATTGTCTGTAATAACATTTAGTTACTGTGTATATTCATTCTATTTTAGATTATATTGGAAAATATTATTTTATTGTAAAATCATGTTATAATGAATTTTGATATTATCTTTATTAATTTCTTGTTCTATGACAAGTACATTCAATTTATTTTATATAAATTTCCTGACAATATCTAAGTTTATTTAAGAATTCTTCATTAAATCATTAATATTTCATTTTTCATGAGTTTGAATGTATGATATATTTACTTATCAGAATAGTGAACCAAATAAATTGATAAAACACCGAAACTAGAGCCGCGGTGGCTCAGGGGCTAGAGCATCCGACTCTCACGCAGAGGGCCGGGGTTCGAATCCCGGTGAGGTCGGAATTTTTCCTCCATTTTTTAATTTAAATATTGAAAGTGGAGGATGTCCCGAGCTCACTGACACCGCGGTGGACCACCCCCGAGAGACTTTTTTCGGTTTTAACAAAAATCGACGAAAAGTCACTCGAGGGCCGGTAAGGCAGAACGCGACTGTTCCACTATTAAGTTGAGCCGGACCGTTCTGCCGGGTAGATGTTGAGCTCCCGATGCGCTAAAAAGGATGGGTTGAGCGATGCTCCCCGCCTAAGTAGGCCTGCACGATCGAGCACCACCTACCGAAGTTAGGGAAAATGAGGTATGGTTTCGAACGCGAAAACACCGGAACACAAAGGTGGTCGAGGTGTCACTTACTAGGCCAAATAGGCTGTAGGTGGTTAAACCCCAAAGATAGATAGATAAAACACCGAAACTTATACTTGTTTCAATTGAAAATTTATAATGTTTCTAAAAGGGGCAGCTACATTTGATACCTTAAGACTTTAATGATGAAAGCAAACCAGTGCTCTCTATAAAAATTTTGAATATTATGTAAATTATATTACTTAAGGTTTTGAGCATTTTAACCTTTAGCTGGCAGGGGGGGTACTATAGTACCTTACGCTCTTTCTTATCAAATTTTGAAACCGTTTCATTTTTCCTCTTATAAACTATGCTACCCTTTGGAGTAACCTCCGAAGATCCCTCCAGAATGTTTTTGAGTTAAGATAACCAATACTTTAGTTTTTACGACAATTTTTTGCGCTGGGGTACTATAGTACCCCATAGGCCAGCTATAATCGGCTGGAGAGGCATGCCAGCTAAAGGTTGATAATATAAGATAACATTATATATTATACACTATTCAAATAAACTGGCGGCGACAAGTTCATTCAAGTACCAATGTACTTCACATGTTCTTGTTTCCATCGCTAATTAGCGTCGCAATGATAGCACAAATACAGTGATGTTAAATAAAAAAAATGCAATATTTGCGTCAAAAATTCTTGATTAAACTGTAATTTAAGAATATGACAAAATTCTTTGATTCTTAAATACTTCAGTCATATTTTCATTCAAAGTTCATTACAAATGTAAAATATATTTTAAAATTTAGAGTTTAAAATTCATATGCACCTGAAATTAGAAGAGAAAATTTGACCATTCATGGTCACAGAATTTTCATCTAGCATTATTAAAGAAAAAATTAATTTGTCAATATTTTTTTGTAATATATTAATTATTTTTTTTGTCCAAAAATATACTTTTAGTTATTGAATTTAATAATTTGCATTTCTCTGTTCCTCTATATAAGAAAACAAAGTCTGAATCTTTATTAAAGTATGAGAAATCATTAATTATTTGTTCTCCCAATTGATTTAAAAAATAATTATAGCGGATATTATGAATAAACTTAAAAAACAGATAAATTAACATTTAAAGTAGCCGAACTGCTTTCATAAAAAAAACCTGTGCGTGAAAAATTTATAATAACAAAATGTTTGATGAAGAATCCATATTTTAGTATCATAATAATTTAATTTATACTTTCAAATTTTATTACTTGGTAGAAATTATGAGCAATAAATTAAATATTCAAACCACTAATAATAGTACATTACGCAACGAGTGCGCAAAATATGCGATGATCACTTTACGTATTAGTTGCGTATATTATTTTTTCTAACAAGTGCGCAAAATTCTAAGAATGACAAACTTGCGTCTGTGATAGCATGTACAATCTTGTTCGAAGGCTATCAAGATCGTAAGAGGTAGTCGAGGTCGGGGCGCAGGACGGGGTCTAGGGCAGGGTTGGTTTAGCGTTAATGTACGATCACAGTTCATGACTGTAACAGCGCCACCGCGACTTGATTTTTAACTAACACACGAGTTCGAAATTAAAATTCGGATACTTTTACTGTAATTTAATATTGCAAAATGAAATATTTCTTTGATTTTTCCTAATACATATCTTTATTTGTTGAAAAAAAATTTATTTTTCATTAATATAACGTTAAAATGATTTGGATTTAAATTTCGAACTCGTGTGTTAGTTAAAAATCAAGTCGCGGTAGCGCTGTTACTCGCTGTTACAGTCATGAACTGTGATCGTACATTAACGCTAAACCAACCCTGGTCTAGGGGCGGATCGGGGGGGCGCTGCCCCCCCGCCTCCAAAAAAATAAATAATATTACTAATATAAAAATAAAATTAATAAAACTATTAACGGCAGGTCAGAGTAGAACCTGATATTGACCGAGTAACAATTGAGTTGTTTGTTATTTACTCAAGTATTAATCGGTGTATCTTCAAATTAAAAGTTGAGCGCAATAGATATTATTATTATGAACATCTATGCAGAAGAAAAAAAAATCTACCGATTGGTTTTTGAGAAAAGTAAGTAACGCCAAAGTGAAAGGTTATGTTTATAATATTTTCGCGTTACTTACTTTTCTCAAAAACAAAGCGATAGATTTTTTCCTTCTTGTGCATAAATATTTGTAATAATAATATCTATTGCGCTCAGCTTTTAATTTGCAGATTCACCGATTAATACTTGAGTAAATCACAAAAATCTCAGTTAGACAAGGACAGCGAATCCGGCCTGCTCTTAAATTAACATTCTATGAAAATATATTATTAAAATAAGAATTGAGAATTTCTACCCCCTCTTTACAACAATAAATAAGAAATTATTTAAATGATTAACTCTAAGATTAATTAATAAGAGAGTTCACGAATCGCGAAAAAAATTGTACATAGCACTTTAAAAGAGCACCACAAGAGCTTTCAAATGAGATGTATAAATGTCTGTTATGATGTATAGTTCCTGAAATATAACACTTTAAAAATAAAAAAAAATTTTTTTTAGATGAAATCATTTTACGCACGCTCAAATCATTTTACGCACGCTGAAATCATTTTACGCACGCTGAAATCATTTTACGCAGGCTGTATTCATTTTACGCACGCTGAAATCATTTTACGCACGCTCAAATCATTTTACGCACGCTGAAATCATTTTACGCACGCTCGATTCATTTCACGCACGCTAAACAAATGCGTCTCATAATATGATATTTTATGTACGCAAACAAGTACATGAAATCGAATTTTGCGCACGCCGTTAGAAAAATTAATTAATTTGAAATATTTTAAAATTTTCAAAAATAATTTTCAATGCAAAGTATGTCTATAAACCATTTGTTATGTGATATATAATTATTCTTGTTAATAAAGCTACGTTTTTTCAAAACTTAAAATACGTATATGATTTCATTTGTTTCATATAATTCACACAAATTCTAATATTAATCATGACGATTCTTCAATAAGTATGACTTTTCACGATTTCATAGAAGTTATAAGTCAGCTCGTATTATAATACATGATTGTAAATATAAGAAAATGTCCAAATTTACTTCGTATTGTTTACCTTCATCTCGCATATGACAATGATAGGTCTATAATTATCGCAAGGCATAACATCTAGTCATTCATGTGTTCAAAGCGGGAGTTGAAGCTTAGTTCTCTTATTAGTTGTACAGTATTGCCTCTTATGTTTCATGAATTATTTATATTTTTATAAATTTTTATTTGACTAAGAGGATTTTAAGTTAAAGATTTTGTTTTTTGCTTTATTTATTCGGATAAAGTAATCTTGTTTATTCGTGGGAAGTACATTTCAATAGACGTAATTGAAACAAAGTTCTTATAATGTGAGTTACACTTTACCAATTATAATACTACTAGAAATAAATAATAAAAAAACAACCTTATATAAATTTTATTCCAAGTAACTTATTTTTAATAAAAATCTAATTGGATCCTTAAAATTATTAATATTTAACATCCTACTATAAGAAAATTATTTATTTATACAGGCTTCCATTAGACAACTTTTTTGATTTAAACAACATCAAAAAAGAAATTCCTGATACTGACGATGGATGTGACAATTTGATCAGCTCTTCAATATTAACTAATAATTATCAAACGGATTTTTTTATGAGTATAAAATGTGAACCAGCAAGTACCCAGTCCTTGTATAACAACGATTTTAAACCATTTCATGAAACGTATATAAATTACATTTACTAATACTTTTTTTGATGAAATGATTGCAATTAAAAATATCAAAAAATTAAATTATCAATTAAAATAACAATGATTTAAAATTATTATTACAGATTCAGTACAGAAAACTTAATAGGAGTAAGCTCGAATGAATTCTCAACGCCAAATATCAAATATGAAGATATTAAAAGTGAAGCCCATGACATAGTAGATTGTACTTCTGTAACACCTGATCTTGATACTAGTCTGATTTCTATTAAAGATGAAAGCTATGGAAAATTGGCGGATTTCAAAAGTCATCCTTTTAATCAAAATTCAACTGGATTTCAAAAAAATCATTGTAGTATTTGTAGCAAAGACTTTTTGACACAACGTGAATTGAAACGTCATTGTGAAGTGGTACATCCAGCAAAGTATATTTGTGATTTATGTGATAAAAATTTTCATAGTAAATATCATTTAAAACAGCACATACGTTCGGTACACGATAAAATCCTAGGTTGGAAATGTGAACAATGCGGAAAATTTTTCGCCGCAAAATCTTCTTTAAAACATCATGAACGCTCAGTACACTTGAAAATCCAAGACTGGGAGTGCACAAATTGCAAAAAATCGTTTACTACGAAATCTAGTTTAAAAGTGCACGAACGCATGGTACATCTTATGATTCGAGATTGGAAGTGCACTCATTGCGATAAAGCTTTTAGTACTAAACAGGATTTAAAACGTCATGAAAGTACTGTACACTTGAAAATCCGAGACTGGGAGTGCACAAATTGCAAAAAGTCTTTTGTCACGAAAAATTATTTAAAAGTGCACGAACGCACGGTACATCTAAAGATTCGAGATCGGAAGTGCACTCATTGCGATAAAGCTTTTAGTACTAAACAGGATTTAAAACGTCATGAAAGTACTGTACACTTGAAAATCCGAGACTGGGAGTGCACAAATTGCAAAAAGTCTTTTGTCACGAAAAATTATTTAAAAGTGCACGAACGCATGGTACATCTTATGATTCGAGATTGGAAGTGTACACATTGTGACAAATATTTTAGTACTAAGTCGAGTTTGAAACGTCACGAGAGAAAAGTACACTTAGAAAAGCCAAAGTAGAAATGCACCATGTGTCATAAAAATTAATTTATAATTGAAAAAATATGGCTGCAACCACACTTATGTTAATTTCTACCCAAGCGATTGTATTGACTGTAATAACATTTAGTTACTGTATCTATTTTTCTATTTTGGATTACATTTGAAAATATTTTTTTATAGTAAATGATAAAATATTATTTTATTGTAAATCGATATTATAATGAATATCGATACCATCTCTATTAATTTCTTATTCTATGACAAGTACATTCAATTTTTTTATTATAGAAATTTTCTGACAATTTTTAAGTTTATTTAAGAATTCACCATTAAATCATTAATATTTTGTTTTTCGTCAGTTTGAATGTATGATATATTTATATATTAGAATAATGAGCCAAATAAATTATTATACTTATTTTAATTGAAATTTTTAATATTATGTAAATTATATTACTTATGGTTTTGAGCATTTTAATAATAACGGATAACATTATATATTATACACTATTCAAATAAACTGACGGCGACAATAACTCATCTCTTTCATCTAATTTTAATAAATATTAATATTTATTGATACTTACATAAAATTTTATTCGATTGACTTTGTATTAATAATTAATTATTGATCTAATGATTATTTTAAAAAAATGATTGCATTAGATGATTATCAAATTTTGAAATGTTATCAATTTAAAGTACTTTCAGAATAAAATTTATAAATTTAAATCAACAAATTTTAAGGCATTTAAATTTACATAATATTATATTTAATAAAAATCCAGTCTAATTTTAATAAAATAAAAAAGTCAAAAGGTTCTAACCTTGATGAAAATTTAAATCAAGCATGAGACATTAATTGCAATATTTAAGGCTCACTTGGTAGAGCGATGGATTCGTAATCTCAAGGTTCCAAGTCCGAATTCCAATCTATGCTGATTCATTCAAGTACCAATGTACATCACATGTTCTTTGTTCATCACATGTTCTTGTTTCCATCACTAATAAGCATCGCAATGATAACATAGATACAGTGATGTTAAACAAAAAGATGCAATATTGGCGTCAAAAATTATTGATTAAACTGTAATTTTACAATATGACAATTTCTTTGATTCTTAAATATTTCAGTTATAATTTCGTTCAAAGTTCATTACAAATGTAAAATATATTTTAAAATTCAAAGTTTAAAATTCATATGCAACGGAAATTAGAAGAAAAAATTTGACCATTCATGGTCAAAGATATATTTTAAAATTCATGGTCAAAAATATATTTTAAAATTCATATGCAACTGAAATTAGAAGAAAAAATTTGACCATTCATGGTCAAAGAATGTCCATCTAGCATTATATTAAAGAAAATTTTAATTTGTCAATATTTTTTGTAATATATTAATTTTTTTTTGTCCAAAAATATACTTTTAGTTGTATAAGAAAATTGTTTTCAGCAATTAACAGAGAACAAAGTCTGAATCTGTATGAAAGTATAAGAAATCATTAATTATTTGGTCTCGTGATTGATATAAAACTAATTATAGCAGTATTATAAATTAAAATAAACTTAAAAAATAGCTAAATTAACATTTAAAGTAGTTGGATTACTTTTATAAAAAAAAATGCGTGAAAAATTTATGCTAACAATATGTTTGATGAAGAATCCATATTTTAGTATCATTATAATTTAATTTTTACTTTCAAATTTTAATACATGGTCGAAATTCTGAGCGATAAATTAAAAATTCAAACTACCAATAAATTAATTCATTTGAAACATTTTAGAATTATAAAAAATTTTTTCAATGCAAAGTATATCTATAAACCATTGTTATATGATATAAAATTATCCTTGTTAATAGAGCCAAGTTTTTTCAAAATTTTAAATACGTATATGATTTTATTTGTTTCATATAATTCACACGAATTCCAATAAATAATCATGATAATTCTTAAATAAGTGTGACTTTTCAGAATTTAATAGAAGTTATAAGTCAGCTTGTATTATAATACATGATTGTAAATATAAGAAAATGTCCAGATTTACTTAGTATTGTTTACCTTCATCTCGCATATGACAATGATAGGTCTATAATTATCACAAGGCATAACCTCTTGTCATTCATGTGTTCCAAGCAGGAGTTGAAGCTTAGTTCTCTTATTAGTTGTACAGTATTGTCTCTTATGTTTCATGAATTATTTATATTTTTATAAATTTTTATTCGACCAAAAGAATTTTAAGTTAAAGATTTTGTTTTTTGCTTTATTTATTCGGATAAAGTAATCTTCTTCATTTGTGGGAAGTTCATTTCAATAGACGTAATTGAAACAAAGTTCTTATAATGTGAGTTACACTTTACTAATTATAATAAAACTAAAAGTAAATAATGAAAAACCACTTTATATAAAATTTATTCAAAGAAACTTATTTTTAATAAAAAACTAATGTTGGTTCCTTAAAATCATTAATATTTTACATCCTACTATGAGAAAATTATTTATTTATACAGGCTTCCCGTAGATAATTTTATGAATTTGGTCAAGATCAAAAAAGAAATTTCTTATAATGACGATGAATCTAACGATTTGATCAGCTCATCAGTATTTACTAATAACCAAAATGATTATATATTGAATATAAAGTCTGAACCAGCTAGCGTCGCAACTTCGTATAATGACGACGATGAATTGTTTTTCGCAACGTATGTAAATTATAATTATTATTTATTTCTTATGAAATTATTATAATTTAAAATATCAATTATACGTATTGAAAATAAAAATAATTCTAAAAATATAAATAATTACAGACACAGTGTAGAAAGCTTAGTTAGAGAAAATTTAATGCAACTCTCAACGCCAATTATTAAACATGAAGAATCAATACATATTAAAGATAAAATGCATAACATATCAGATTCAACGTCTAGAACACCTGACCAGAAAACTAGTTTGATTTCTATCAAAGATGAAAGCTACGGTGAATTGGGGAATGACAAAAGTTGTCCTCTTGATCAACGTCCAACTGAATTAGAAAAAATAAGTTGCGATATTTGTGGCAAATGCTTTTCGAGTCGAAAAAACTTAAATATCCATCGCAGGGAAGTACACGCGAGAATTCGAAAGTATGCTTGTAATTTGTGTAATAAAGGATTTTTTCGTAACTCTGTATTGAAACTGCACGAACGCACGGTACATCTAAAGATCCGAGACTGGAAGTGCATTCAATGTGAAAAATTATTTAGTACGAATTTTAATTTAAAACAGCATGAACGTATTGTACATAAAAAAATCCGAGACTGGGAGTGCATTCAATGTGAAAAATTATTTAGTACGAATTTTAATTTAAAACAGCATGAACGTATTGTACATAAAAAAATCCGAGACTGGGAGTGCACAAATTGCAAAAAATCGTTTACCACGAAAACTAGTTTAAAAGTGCACGAACGCATGGTACATCTAAAGATTCGAGATTGGAAGTGTACACATTGTGACAGATATTTTAGTACTCAGTCGAGTTTGAAACGTCATGAGAGGAAAGCACACCTACAAAAGCCAAAATAGAAATGCACCATGTGTCATAAAAATAAATTTGTAATTGAAAAAATATGACTGCCACTACACTTATGTTAGTTTCTATCTAAGCGATTGTATTTACCGTAAAAAAATTTAGTTATCGTTTTTTTTATTTTGGATTATATTTGAAAATATTATTTAATAGTAAATGATAAAATATTATTTTATTGTAAATCGATATTATAATGAATATTGAAACCATCTCTATGAATTTTTTATTCTATATTCAAGCGTTACTGAGTAGAAATGTACACATTGTGGAATAGTACATTACGATACACGTGCTCTAAGTGGTCCTTTTTTACACGGCGTGCAGTTAGCGCCCGAGCGCAGCGAGGGTGCTATGCACGTCGTGTAAGAGGACCACTTCGAGCACACGTATCGTATATTATTTTATAGCACGTGTGAGATAAATTCGCCACACGTAATTAATACCCCAGAAAATCAATATTATCAAAAACTATACACACCACGAATGATAATTCGTAAATAAAAACGAATTCTATATATCAGCAAAACTATGCACACCACGAATGATAATTCGTAAATAAAAACGAATTCTATATATCAGCAAAACTATGCACACCACGAATGATAAATCGAAAAAAAGTAAAACTATTTATTATCAATGATAGACCCATCGCAAACAAAAAAAAGCAAAAACGATATCAAAACTATTCTTAGATTGAGAAATTATATCAAATAAGTATTGATGTCAGTGATATTTTATTAATTAAATACAATATGATAAAAAGAGAACTTGCCGATTATTTAGATTTATGTATACACAGGTCAGACAAAGCAAAGCATCTAGTTTATTGTTCGTACAGCTATCTCTTTCTTTCTCATCCTTAGGCCGTACACACTGTACACGCATGCGCGCCGCTCACAGATGTTTTGTTTCGACAACTCACGGCACAACAGTAATTTATAAACTATAGTTTTGATTTTCTTGATGTTTTCAATTCTTTATTAAAGTATTTATATTTTTTGATTGATTTTCTACGTATTATCATGTGTGAAAAGACATTTCTACGTATTAATATATATACAAAGAGTGATTGTGATGCGTGATTTCGATATTACTTTTTTGAACAGTATAATAAAGTGCAAAATTTCTGACGGTAGTACTTTTTTACACAGTTCAAAAAAGTTGTATTTAGCTCCCGCTAAATGGTGTAGAAAACGCGAATTTAGCTCACGCAGTGCTATAAAATATTTTAGAACTGAGTCAAATTTAAAAAGTCATAAACGAACAGCACTTTTAAAAATTTCAAAGTAGAAATGCTCCATGTACCATAAAAGTTAATTTGTAATTGAAAAAATGTGTTTATAACTATAGTGGTGTAAATTTTTATGCAAGCGATTTTATTGACTGTAACAGTTGCTTACTGTATTTATTTTTTCTGTTTTGGATAATATTTATAAATACTTCATGACAGAAAATGACATTATATTGTTTTTCTGTAAATCAATACTACACTGATTATTGAATCCACCTCTATTAATATTTCATTCTATCACAAGCATATTTAATTGTATTTGTTTATGAATTTTCTGACAATTTCAAAATTTATTTATTAATTTATCATCCAATTATTGTTATTTTATTTTTAATGAGTTTAAATACCTGATATATTTAGGTATTACAAACTAAATAAATGAATAAACGACTGAAACTTGTACTTATTTCGATTAAAAAAGTTTAATGCAATCAAAATCTATTTAAATTTTATATATTTAGGATTTTGATGGTGAAAACAAACCAACACAGATTTTCTGAAACTTTTTCATACTATCTACATTGTTATAATACTAAACTTTTTGAACGTATTAATAACATCAGATAACATTTCATTTAAATAAACAAACGATAACAATAAGTTAACTTTTTCATATAATCTAATAAATATTGAAAATTCTTGTTACCGATACACAATTTTATTATTCGATTAACTTATTATTGATAACTAATTCTTAATCCGATAACTGTATTAAAAAAATTATCGAATCTGACATTTCTACCAAATTTTGAAATGCAACAAGGTTAAAGTATTCCCAGAAATAAATTTAAGAGAATTATAAATAATTAAATAGACAGATTTTAAGATACTAAAATTTATACAATACTATATTTAATAAAAATCAAGCCACATTTTAATCAAATAAAGAAGTTAAGAGGCTTTGATCTTGATAAAAATTTAATTAAACCTTAAGACATTAGTTGCAATATTTGCGCCAAAGACTCTTAATCTAACTTTGACTTAAGGGCCTGACGGAGCACTTCCCTTAAATAGTTCAGCCATTTTTTCCTTCAAAGTTCATTCCTTCAAGTTTTATTAAAATAAGAAAATTTGTAAAATTAAAGCTCACTAGGAGAGTATCAGACCTCCGGATCACGGATTTTGCTGAAACTTTGGGATAAGTTTTCAGATGTCAAAATATGAAAGAAAACAAAATTTTAGACCCCAACGCTCAATATTTCCCTAGTTACGGGCAATTAAAGAATATCACTAAAAAAGTTACTAGATTTTCAAACGCTTACAGTTTCTTAGCATTAATACTTAAGAGCATGAAACTTTTTTTTAATGAAAGCTGAGCTCAAATCCTTTCGAAATAGTAGTTATAGTATGTCAAAATATTATTTTTTTCCAAAGTTATAGCGTAATAAACATTAGACCCAATTTCAGCTTTTGTTACTAATTAATGTTTTAAAAAGAAAAATCAGGTCTAATGTTTATTACGCTATAACTTTGGGAAAAAATAATCTTTTAACATGCTATAACTACTATTTCGAAAGGATTTGAGCTCAGCTTTCATTTAAAAAAAGTTTCATACTCTTAAGTATTAATGCTAAGAAACTGTAAGCGTTTGAAAATCTAGTAACTTTTTTAGTGATATTCTTTAATTGCCTGTAACTAGGGAAATATTGAGCGTTGGGGTCTAAAATTTTGTTTTCTTTCATATTTTGACATCTGAAAACTTATCCCAAAGTTTCAGCAAAATCCGTGATCCGGAGGTCTGATACTCTCCTAGTCAGTGCTGACAACTAAAGAAATTCACTAAAATATTATAAATAGAAAATCATTAAAAAACTTATAATAAATATTATTTTGAGGTTTAATTTATCAAGTTTGATAGTTAGTAATTTTGATTTAAAGTTTAGAAAGAAAATAATCAACTACTGATTTTTAATTATTAAATAATTGTGCTGTATTATTTTAGTCACTGCTCCTAGAAAAGAATACTTCATCGCTTATTGTTGATATAATTGTTAATAAACTTTAATGGGAAAATTCGTTTAAATTAATAAAATCTTGAAAGGTTAAGTTCAGTAAATTTAAAACAATCAAAATAAATTTTTCCTCCAATATACAATCAATTTATTCTTTCGTCGACTTTAATAAGTAAAAGTAATGGCTTAAAAAAAATAAATGCTTAAACTAGCCCATTTAAAAAATTTTTTAATTTAATATTGTTACAACGTATAAATTAATTTATCTTTGATGAAGTCAATTTTTAAAAAATTATTGTTGAAAACAAACCTATGACTATACACAACTTATATAGATAAAAGAATTTTCAGTAAATAATCAGAATAATTCTAAAATATAATTAAACATTGATTATACGATATCGCGGTTCGAAATTTAAACGATAGCTCGTACATGAAATGTGATTGTGATGTAAGAGAACATTTTGATATTCTCTATCTTTCTCTCATATATGACAATGTTAAGTATAATTCACGCAAAGTATAACATCTATCCATTTATGTGTTCAAAGCGTGAGTTTCATTAGTTACATAGTATTGTTTTCTGGATTGGATAAAGAGATTATATTTTTATATAGATTTTTGTTCACTTTCCAAATTTATAATTTTAAGCAGTTGATCTTTCACTTATTTACTCAATTCCAAAAATTTTTGTTTTCTTGCAAGGAATACACATCATAATAAACGTAATTGAAACAACGTTTAAAATGTAAGTATAAGACTTCCCATCGATTTATACTTGTTAGAGTATTTATATAAACAGTAATATGACAGTATGCATGTTTTTTATAAACTTAATTTTAACAAAGTTATCAACACAGTTATGAAATAAAGATACATTCATACAATTATATTTTACAAACTGTTATAATAAAATTGTTTATTTATCTAGGCTTCCTTTAGACAATTTTATGAATTTGGTCAACATCAAAAAAGAAATTCCTGATAATGACGATGAATCTAACGATTTGATCAGCTCGGCAGTATTTACTAATAACCAAAATGATTATATATTGAATATAAAGTCTGAACCAGCTAGCGTTGCAACTTCGTATAATGACGACAATGAATTCTTTTTCGCAACGTATGTAAATTATAATTATTATTCATTTCTTATAAAATTATTATGATTTAAAAATTAATTTAATGTATTGAAAATAAAAATAATTCTAAAAATATAAATAATTACAGACACAGTGTAGAAAGCTTAGTTACGGAAAATTTAATGCACCTCTCAACGCCAATTATTAAACACGAAGAATCAATACATATTAAAGATGAAATGCATAACATATTAGATTCAACGTCTACAACACCTAACCATGAAACTAGTTTGATTTCTATTAAAGATGAAAGCTACGGTGAATTAATGAATGAGAATAGTTGCCCTCTTGATCAACATTCAACTGAATTAGAAAAAATAAGTTGCGATATTTGTGGCAAATGCTTTTCGAGTCGAAAAAGCTTTAATGTCCATCGCAAGGAAGTACACGTGAGAATTCGAAAGTATGTTTGTAATTTGTGTAATAAAGGATTTGTTCGTAACTCTGTATTAAAACGGCACGAACGCCAGGTACATCTAAAGATCCGAGACTGGAAGTGCGTTCATTGCGAAAAATTATTTGGTACGAAATCTAACTTAAAACAGCATGAACGCATAGTACATAAAAAACTCCGTGACTGGAAGTGTACTGATTGCGATAAATCTTTTGATACAAAACGATACTTAAAATATCATGAAAAGGCAGTACACTTAAACATTCGAGATTGGAAGTGTACGCATTGCGATAAAGCTTTTTATATTAAACAGCATTTACAAAGTCATGAAAGAGCAGTACACATGAAAATTCAAGATTGGAAGTGTACTCATTGCGATAAAGCTTTTAGTACTAAACAGCATTTAAAACGTCATGAAAGTGCAGTACACATGAAAATTAAAGATTGGAAGTGCACTGATTGCGATAAAGCTTTTAATACTAAACACTCTTTAAAGGATCACGAACGCTCAATACACTTGAAAATCCGAGACTGGGAGTGCAAAAATTGCAAAAAATCGTTTACCCGGAAAACTAGTTTAAAACGGCATGAACGCTTGGTACATCTAATGGTTTGAGATTGGAAGTGTACACATTGTGACATATATTTTAGTACTAAGTCGATTTTGAAACGCCACGAGCAAAGAACACACTTACAAAAGCCAAAGTAGAAATGCACCATTTGTCATAAAAATGAATTTATAATTGAGAAAATATGGCTGCCACCACACTTATTTTAATTTCTGCCTAAGCGATTATATTGACTGTAATAACATTTAGTTACTGTATCTATTTTTTTATTTTGGATTATATTTGTAAATATTTTTTTATATTAAATGATAAAATATTATTTTATTGTAAATCTATATTATAATGAATATTGATACCATCTCTGTTAATTTCTTATTCTATGACAAGTACATTCAATTGTTTTTATTATATAAATTTCGTGACAATATCTAAGTCTATTTAAGAATTCATCATTAAATCATTAATATTTTATTTTTCTTGAGTTTGAATGTATGATATATTTATGTATTAGAATAATGAGCCAAATAAATTATTAAAATACTGAAACTTATACTTATTTTAATTGACATTTTTGATATTATATACATTATCATATTACTAATGGTTTTGAGCATTTTAATAACAACGGATAACATTACATATTATATGCTATTCAAATAAATTAACAGGCAACAATAAGTGAACTCTTTCATATAATTATAATAAATATTAAAATTTATTGATATTGATATAAAATTTTATTCGATTAACTTTGTATTAATAATTAATTATTAATCTGATAATTATAAAAAAAATGATTGTATCAGATGACTATCAAATTTTGAAATGCAACAAATATTTCTTAGAAAAGTAAATATGCTGCATTTTAGGACCTCTTTCGAATCCAAATAATTAGCGTTTCATCTTTCCCTTTATTTCTGTATCCATTATATTGTAATAATTACATATGTTGGTATAATGAGTGTATTTACTGATAAGGTTATACATAAAACATTCGTTCATACAACAGATTTTTTTTACTTTTAATATATACAAAAAAATTAATATAAAAAAAAGTTAAGAAATAATAATAAGCTTATTTTGCATTGTATTAATTTCAATATTTATTTTATACAATAAATTTTGTACTTGAAAATTAGATTGTATTTCAGATGCATTTAACATGAATGAAATTTAGTATTTCGACTAAAAACGTAGCAGATAGTAATGATGTACGCAGAGGCAAGTGTCTGATTCCACCATTTACGTAAGATTTAATCCAGGATGAATAATGGCTGACTTCAACAAATATAGTTGGATGACCACATTCCGTATTAGTGCTGCGGCTTACAATACCGGTTAAGTAGCCTTTGCAAACTAAACCACTACCTGAATCACCCTGTATAATATAAAATCGTTATTTTCTTTAATTAAGTAAAATTCGAAACCAAAATGAAATTTAAGTAAAAATAATATTTTTACTGTATAACTTTTGTGAGTTAAATATTTCAAAACAAATAATAATAAAAAAATTAATCTAATAAATATGTTCTAGGACCATAAATATTACCATCTATCGAAAAAGCGTTTTATTTATGCTTTATTTATTTAGAACCAATAAGGTTTGTTAGTAGAGATAGTGATTTATTTTGCCTTTGATATTAGGATATTACTTATTTATGTTAAATGAAAGGTATTAATCAAATTATAATAACTCTAATACATAACATGGTCCTCCAATATCATCCGCAAAACCGGCGCAGATATCTCCTTCAAATAATTCCTCATATTCTTTATTTTTAGCATGTATATCACAATAAGAGAAATGAATCAACGGAAGATCGATAAATAATAAGTCATGATTTGAATCATTCTAAAAAAATAAGCTTTTTCATTGTTATGGAAAACTTAACATTATTTTTTGACATTTAAGTTATTAACTAACTTGGGATCCTACAAGATTCCAACCTGAAAGTTTGCACGTAGTATTTAGTGGCATTTTTATCGAACTAATTGGAATTGATTTTACATATTGATTAAATTTTAATGGAGTTGCCAACTAAACGCAAACAAATATAATTGAATATTTTTCTGAAAATTACCTAAGTTTTTCAGGATTTTAAATACTGAGTATACAAACCTGTAAAAGAGCTAAATCGTGAATCACATAACCTGTACTATCATCTCGATATACAACAACTTTTTGAACTTCTCTATGCTGGTGCGCACCATACAGGTTATACGGCTCGATCACACCTGCAATCACTTTTAAATCACCTGGTATGAAGTCTCTGTTATGCGAAACAGTAACTCTTAGGTAACAGTTATATTCGTGAGCAAAAGTATACACTAAGAAAACAAATCTCTAGAAGTAAAAAGACTATCCTAATTTTCAACGTGAAATTGAAACTACCCACCTCTTTGGAACACAATGAGCAGCGGTTAAAATCCAATCGGGACTCAATATACTACCTCCACAATCACCTCTTCTTACATCCATATAATATACCTGGATACAAAAATTTTAAAATTTTGAAAGATTATTAAAATATTTCATTGTTAAAACTAGTTTCTAAATTTTTATTTTCTTAAGAATGTATTAATATACAATTTATTTTAATCAACTTTTTATACTTGATGCGGAAACTGTCCACGTTTGGCTTTCTTTCCTTTTATAATTCGTTTTTTATTTGAATTTCGTAATGATTCATTGGATGATCTTAATTTACGAATATGTAAATCCGAAGCATTTTGTTTTGAATTATTTGCATAAACAAAATTTATGTTCATAACATTAATTTCTGAAAAGTTTAAGCTTTTAACATTTAAACTGCTATTTTCACCTGAAATATGTTAAAGATTTTTTTAAAAAGAAATATAATGTTTCTAGATTATCAATATATCACGATATTTTTAATTATTATTATAAAGTAGTTTAAGTACTACTAACCTGTTACTAACTTTAAAATGAGCTCTAAAATACA
Organism: Anastatus disparis; assembly: GCA_017163975.1. Classification (NCBI taxonomy): domain Eukaryota; kingdom Metazoa; phylum Arthropoda; class Insecta; order Hymenoptera; family Eupelmidae; genus Anastatus; species Anastatus disparis. The sequence goes on along the minus strand of JAFFSR010000218.1, from coordinate 312,862 downwards.
CGATGATAAAATTATAAATTGCCACATTGTTAATTGCTAATTGTATCTTATTGTAGTGTTAAAATCATAGGTTGGAAAATACTTTCTCAAAATATAACGACCAGGAAAGGTGGGTTACCTTAAAATAACAATAAAAGGTGGCTGATTGCACACACACATACTTTTGTTAAATAATAATAATGATTATTTTGATATTTCATTTAATTATTTACGTGACAGATTAATATACAATACACATTTAACCTTAAAGTTAATTGTACAGATATCAAAGTTACCGAAAACCGACACATGCGCCCTATTCGTATTTTGTATAATATTTTAAAATTAAAATTTTTTTATGTGATCATTAAAATGAATTAACGTAACTTATTTTTATTCCATAAATTTTTGTAAAAATTAGAGTAATTATAAAAAATCAAAATAATCCAAAAAACATTATTTTCGAAATTTAAAAATATTCTTTAAAAATGTAAATCAATAATATTGTATGAAAATTCCAGAAATTTTTAAATTTGAATCTACTTTGCTGAATATATGAATGGAATTCGGTTAATTTCTTTTGATTGAAAAGTATTATGTTTATTATTTTATTTGATAGTGAATTCGTACAAAATAACAACAAATAATTTGCAGATAGTGACCATTTAGATCGCATATAATTTGAATAAAAACACCAAAGAAAATAAAAATAAATTTAAAATTTTGGACATCAAAATTGTAAAGCATACGATATATGAAATCATACTGTAATTCTGGTACATTTGTTCATAATCGAACAAAATATAGAAATGACGCAATATATCTGAAATGTGCAGGACAACATAAAACTATATATTCAACGCCAAAACTAATCGTTTACATTTGCTTTAATAACATTTATTATTGAAGTTTTGAGGTTAACTTTTTATTTAATGCTTAGTTGTACGGTGGTAACATGGGTTACCAATTGATTCGAGATTTTTGCTATTTAATTAATTGTTAACGTATTTAGGTCGGGTTATAAACCGCCTTCGTGGGAGCGCTATAAGACTCGAAGAAGTGGGGATGAAGCAGCTTAAGTAAAGGACTAACCTATAAAAAATTAAAAATTTAAAACCAAAGATAAATGAATCCATATATGGATTATTATCTATAGGTATGACAGGTTATATTGTGAAACCTAATGTGCCAAAATATATCGGTTAGCTAGATTACTTAAATCAATGAACAATAACATCTATGATATATGATGCTTGAATGTGATCGGTGAGGGAATATATTGTTAACATTGAAATGTTTAAATTCAGAAAATAAACACAACATGTATTATGATTTAAGTAATTTTATTATCTTTAATATGACGTACAGTGTGCAACGATAAATTTTTATTACAACCCTGTAAATGCAAATGATAATATCACTTTAGTAACATTAAGTTTATGGTCAATGACTGACCTAAGCCACTCTGTATTTGAAAATTTATAAAAGTACATAACACAAAAACTAGGATTTAAGACTCTTGAATTAGGTTCTTGACCATTTTATTAATAAAATATTTTTGACAAACTATGCGCAAAGGCAGAAAATAACAAAACATCAGGCTGTGTGTCAAATAATAACAATGCTCATTAATTATAATTATTTAAGAAAATTAATGCCCACTAAATGCACATATACCAAGTAATGCATATTTTAATCGGGCCAAAATTATTTCAATAGTAAAAATAAAAACTGATATTAAATATCCTGCAATCATTAAAGAGCATAAAATAATACTTAGATTCGGTCCTTCTTCAATTTTAGATGAATGCATCATTGCTATTCCTCGATGAATATTGCTCCTCAAAATTTTTATAATTTTATTTATCCAAAAATCTATAATGCCACTTTCAAAAAGTCGTTTTATAATTTTTTCTATTCTAGTTAGATATGGTAAATTTTTAGCCATGTAGAAAGCTCTTACAGAACGATATGCTTTGTTATCTAAGATGTTTACTGTCCATCCATTCGCTATTTGAGAATGTGTTTGCAATATCTCACGCGCTACAGATTCCTCCATGGCACATATATTAACATCATTATAAAACATGATCGCCCAATAACAGGATATACCATTCTTGCTTAAGAATATGGTTTTATTTATTCTTGAATTTTCCCATGTTGATCGCAAATAAGGCATTGAATCATTTGCAGTTATTAAACCAGTGTCTAACTCAAAAAAATCGTTCAAATTTTTAACAAAATAAAATTTTTTCTCCAACAAAAACAAATTTATTAAACTTTCTAATAATTGTGCTGAAAATATAATCGATATACAAATGAAACATAAGGATATAATTTTTTCGCTTGCCTTTTGTGGTACTGATGTTGGATTTAATCCAATTGTAATCATTATTAAATTAAACGGTGATAGAAACTTAGAGCCGCAACGCAGAAAATAAATACATATATTGACGAAAATAAAAATAATAACTAATGCACTGACAGTCAAGATAAAATCCCAAGAAAATGGTTTTTCATAATAACCATATTGTTTAATAATATAAATTACTTCATCAAGATAGTATGGAACTACTATATTAATCGATCGTTTTGAATAATCAGGTCCCCATGCAGATGTGATTTGAAAATCCACTTTTTTAGAATGTAATGCATTCATAGCACGTCCCAGGTTTGATCTATCAGAACCAATTGGTATTTGCAAATCAACAGTAAAATTCATTATTTCGCTTATCGTTTTAAATAACGATACATCAACACCAGATATTGCATCCCATTTATTACTGCCTTTAAAATTATTCTTTATGAAAAGGAATCTTCGGGTAGTTAGGGTTGCTTTTAGAGTATAGCCATACAAGTTTCTCAGCTTATCAGGAAACAGTTCAATTTTTCCTGAATATAATTTTTTTGTATATTCATTGATAAAAGGATTATAATTATGTACCACAGCGTAAGAATAGTCAAAAAGTAAATCACTTATCATTTCTCGGTTTTTTTCTTGAATCAAAATTTCGACAATACAGACATTTAAATAATATTGCCACCAATATTGTTTTAAAATAATCTCTAAGTTATAATGTTTAAAAAGCTCCTCAGATTTACAATTTGGATGATTTTTAAAAATTATCAAAATGTACGGTCGCGCATCAGGGATTTCTTCCACAACGTCTTGTAAAACCCAGTCGTGGTTAATAAATGACACGTAATTTTCGGTAAAGTTTGAACCATCAGTAAGAATAATATTTAATGGTGAATGTTGTTCTTTACTCCTTAGCATTTTTTTTAAAGATTGTTTTATCTTAATTTCACCAGGATTTTTTATATTAATAATGTGAGATTGAAATATATTAGTTATCTCTTTAACAATAAGAGAAGATATAGAGGTTATTATTTTTGATTCTGGTATTAAAAAGTTAACCTGCTTTATTTGCAAATCTTTCATATGTTGTATTGTATACTTTAACCACCCAATCTCGTTAACACTATTTACTTCCCAAAAAATTACTAAATCAATCAATAATATTAGATTTAATAATTTGATATTCATTTTAAATTAAATTTAGTTGATGTTGGAAGGATTTGATTATAAATTATTAAAGATATTTTAAATCATAGTTTGAAACCAATCATAAAAAGTCTTTCATCAGAAATCTTTACATATAATTTATTAACTTAAGATAATCTTAATTAAAGAAATGTATCAAAATTGCACAAGATCAAATGTTGTTTTCTGTTATAATAAAAACAATTAAGTACTGAAGTACTTAATATAAAATGAAATTTGTTGGTATTACTTTTTAAAAATATTTCTTATTAACTAAATTTGAATAAATTTTTCGCATTTTACCTATAAGATTACAATGCAACTATTGAGAACATAGTTATGTAAAAAGTAATGTATTGCCCAATCAATAAATTCATTGAGGTCACATTTAAAATTGTATTTTTAAACATCAATTATTCATTAAAATCAATCATTTCAATTCATTATATTCGTCATGTTGAAAATTTTATAAGTATTCTATAATGAATGAACTTGCGAATTCCGAACCTTATGCTTTGAGAATGAAAATTAGTTTTTATAATTTCATCAAAAATTTATTTATGGTTAATATTATTTAAATTTATGTGACCCTTACTAATGAAATTTTTTCATATTACTTGAACCGTAAGATCGTAACTTTAATATGATTATTTGACTCCCGGGGTATAATAGTACATTATGCAACTAGAGAGTAAAGTCGTATATTTCTCCCGAGGAGAAGTTTGCGACCTGAGCGTAGCGAGGGGAGTAAATTCCCGAGGGAGAAATTGACTTTTCTCTAGTGTTGCATATTTTACTTTATTCCTACCCCAACTGTGACCACTTTATTAACTGCAATAAAGCGGGCTCAATTGAAGTATATTTATTTTTATAAATAAAATCTTTAAAGCATTAAGTTTAAAGTAACTGTGGTGAATTTAAATTTGTATTTTTTAAATTTTATATATTTTATTATAAATTTTAATAAATTGTCAATAATTCAATAATCAAATATTGTAATCATTAAATTAAAATGTCAAATAAATATTGTAACGTTTGGCTTTTCGGGCGGTTGGAGTAGACAACTCGTTGACGTCGGCGGCGTCAGACTTTTACTTTTACCTGAGGGTTGATACTGGAAGATGGTCGGTCGGAGGTTCGAATAAGCCAAAGTTCAAAACTTATAAACTAAATTGAAATTACTGAATTTAATAATAAAAATAAAAATGAGTTTAAAAATGAAAAGTTAACTGTAATTAAAGGAAAAAGAAATTTACTATTGCGTTTAAATAATAATTAAATAAATGAAATAAGCAAGGTGGTAAACGACGGGGCGGATTTACAGGAGAGGTTTAGCGGAACTGGTAAATGAGTATGAGTCGTGCATCTTATATTTTTCACAATAAACATTCTTTGCATTTATTGAGTTAACTTAAAACTAATACAAGGTTACTTAACCAAATGGTAATCACGAAAAATTGGCCGGAAACGGCGGCACGCAAAACTAAGGTTAAATTATATGTTTGAGCGGTCGGTTTCATTTTTACTGGCGACGCGGCTTAACAAAGATTATATTTAATAATAAATTCCGAACGGTATCGGTTACAAACTAGGATAAAAGAAAATAAACTATTTACAGGCTTCAGTATTATCGACGGCGGTTACGGTCGGAATCTACTTTACCGACGGCAGATAATACGAGCAGTGTCTCGATGCCACCCGGTATAGGCTGGAAGTAGGTCCGTGTCGCAGGAAGACATGATAATGCTACCTCCAAGCCTCAGGGTAGACAAGGAGAGGATGAGCTAGTCGCGGAAACTCCATCGGCTGGCGGAGGAACTACCTCGACCGAAAAGGTGGAGGTAAGAGATAGGAAACTATGCATAGGAAACCCCCTTATGCATAGTTACTGGGAATAGATGGAAAACTTAGTCAAGCTAAGCCCAGGTAAGAACGGTCTGCAATGTGTATAGGAATCCCCCTTATACACATTGAAACACGTAGGTGAGCTCTCACTATGTAAAGCATAACTTCTCTACATAGGGAGAGGGGAGAGAGTCCGTTTTAGCCGTTTTTTTTTTTTTTTTTTTTGTTTGAAGGGTCGAGGAGGGGAAATCTTCAAAAGACACCCCCGTAGGGGTAGTGTCGGATTCACCCGCAGGTGCCTACCGACTAAAACCGCCTCCCCGTATGTTACCAACCAAAATGGTTATGAACCTTGAGAAGAAGAAAATTGAGAGACAACGGTGGCTCATACAGCGGGGGCTGTATGGCACTCGCGCAAATTGCGAAACACGAAAATAGACCGTTTAAAGTCAGTTAGTGAAGAAGGGTTATGGAGATCGAATCAGAGAGCATGGCCTTCTGAATCGATCGTTGGATTTACGACGGTAATTTACAAGAAATTTTATGCTAGGATTGCTGTGTTTAGAGATAGAGAGACGGAGATTCGCAGCGTGTTTGTTCGCTGCTTCTGGAATTGAGTCGATACCAGTTTCTTTTAAGAATTGATTATTACGAATAAACCAGGGGATCTGAAGAGAGGAACGCAGGAGGCGCATGTAGGTGCCTTGGAGTTTAGCTATACGGTTAGGGTTTGCGGATCCCCAAATTGGGATCGCGTAAGTGCAAATACTGCGGATAATGGCATTAAAAGCGCGGGCTTTTGTTTTCTTAGTTAGTGATTTATTATTGAAGAAAGGCTTTAAGGCAGCATAAGCACCTTGGCATTTGGCTCGGACTGAATCGATTTGTTTTTGCCATGTGAGTTTACGATTGAAGGTAACACCTAGGTATTTGGCTGAAGAACTCCAGTCAACACGATGGTTGTTAACTAGGAGATTTGAAGGAGTACGATTTCGTCGAGAGAAGAATATGGCAACAGATTTGGATTCGTTGATTGCTGCTCTCCAAGTGTGGTACCATCTTACCACTTCTGGGGTGAATTTGTTTAGTACGGAGGAGCAATGAGTGATAACTTTTGAAGTATAAATGAGGGCTGAGTCGTCGGCATATTGAGTAACTAGAACTTTATTGTCCTTGGGGTAGTCGTAAGAGAATATATTAAAGAGAGGAGGAGAGATTTTTGAACCTTGGGGAACCCCTGCAGTTATGGGTCTGGGAGAAGAGAGACTTACCCACACGGACCCGAATGGTCCTGTCTGTGAGATAGGATTTGATGATGCCTATGAGGTAGTGTGGAAATTCTAGTTTAATGAGTTTGTAGATCAGACCTTCGTGCCAGACTCTGTCGAAGGCTTGTTTTACATCTAGCAAAAGCATGCTGGTATGTTTTCTCTTATTGAGGTTATCGGCTATGAACTCCGACACACGGAGGAATTGGTGAACTGAACCATGTTTCCTACGGAAACCATGTTGAAATTCGGGGACGATACTTTTTTCGTCGACGAATTGGTCAATACGACAGCGTATGACCTGTTCAGCGATTTTACTTAAGGAGGAGAGTAGACTGATGGGTCGATAGCTAGATGCAGAGCTTAAGGGCTTACCGGGTTTAGGAATTAAGATAACTATTGCTTCTTTCCAAGCTTTGGGAAAGTATCGTAATCTCAACATTGCATTGACAATGTTGGTAATAGCGACAATGTGTTTACGGGGAAGAATTTTGAGGACTCCGTTTCCAATGCCGTCAGAGCCAGGAGCTTTTCTATTTTTTAGGGAGCGAATGATTTTCGAGATTTCATGGGGAGAAGTGTGTTGGAATTCGGCGTCAGAAAATTGAAATCCGTTTTAGCCGGCCGTCTTGCCGACTTATATGCTCTGGAGCGCGCTATTCCCATTGCGGGAGTAACGCCTCGTAGCGGTTGAGCGCGGAACCCGGTTTAAGCGCGATGCTTGAAATAGCATCGTCGCAATATGTTTTAAGAAAATAGTAGATTTTCTTACAAGGAGATAAAATAAGCTTTCGTAATAACCCACATGTAGTCATCCATCATCCATAAATTTTCGGTAAAATTAGTACCATCAGTAAACATAATATTTGACGGTGTATATTGTTGTTTAAATCTTAAAATTTTTTGAAAATACTCATTTTTCCTATTTTGAAAACCATCTTTTATGTAAAGAACATAAGATTGAAATATATTCACATTTTGTTTAACAATAAGTGCTGATGTAGGGTTTATTACTTTTGGTCTTGATATGAAAAAATTGATTTGCTTGATTTTTAGATTTCTTATATCTTATAAAATCAAATCAATTAATAACATAATATTTAATGATTTCATATTCATTTTGAACTGAAGACAATTGGGTTATTAATTATCCAAGTTTATTTAAAAGAAAAACTTAAAACTTATTACAAGAAATCTTTTTCTAGAAGAGTAATTTTTTAAATATAAGTGGTCAAGTTAATTTTACTGAATTTTGAACCAATTTATTATATTTTCCTTATAAAATTATAATGGGACTATCGTAAAAATATATTTTTTTAAAAATAGTAACGAATTACATTGGTCAATAAATCGATAAAGGTCATATTTTGAAACATAGTTAATACTTTCATGATAATATTATGTGATAAGGATGCAAAAGACATTAATTATTTACTAAAATCGATAATTCATTACATTTAAAATCTTTAGAATTGCATAAATATTTTTTAATTTATAAACAAAATTGCAAATTTTCAACCTAATATACACTACCCGTCAATTGCTTTTGCCCACCCTAAAATTTATTAAAGTAAAAAGTTTCCATTTCAAAATCCAAAAAGTGTTTGAAAGATTGGTCAAAAATCTTTGAAATAAAGTAAGTCCGGTATGAAAAAAGTCATTTCCTAATTGCTTATAGCAATATAAAAAAAAATTTTTTACTCATTTTTTTTGTCCATATAAGAGAGAATACCATTTTTATGGAAATTATGATATTGAAAAAAAAAACCAAATGGGCTTTAAAACTCTAATAGTCCTCTTTAAAATAAGCTAAAAAAATAGGAAAAAAGACCTATTTTTTCAATCATGATTATCTCATAAACTAAGAAAGATAGGAAATTTTATATTAAAGAAAAAATGTTTCATTTTTAGTCTAGAATATATATATTTAGTAACCATTAAGTTTCGGGAAAAAAATTTTTTTAGGAAAATGAAAAATTAGTAATAATTTTTAATTAAACGAGTAAAAAAAATTTTTATAAATTACATTTAAAAAAATAATTTTTTGTTAAATATCATCGTAGAGTTAATACAATTAAAAAAATTTTAAAGTGTTAATGATTAATTACATTTGATTAATGAACAATATTTATTAATGTTTGTGAAATAGTATCAAGATCACTTAGAATTAATAAAAATTACAACAAAAAAAGATTTTTTTATTATACAAAAAAAACTTCTACAAACTTTAATATGATTGTAATCTATAATACATGTACAGCTTTACTTTTAGCTTTTATAATAATGAAAACGTTTTAATAATAGAAACGCCAGGACATAAAAATGGAAACGAAACATTACTACGCTTTTCCACAATGCGGTATCCAACGTTCACATTTTGTGAATATAATATCGCTATCATCGAATCTCAGTATTTTAGTAAATAATTAAAATAAAGCATATTCAATATAAAACTGCACGAATGTTATTATAATAATAAAATAATGTATAGACTTAAAATTTCAGTTCAAAGAATTACTATTTTTTTCCTTAAGTCAATGCATAATTTAAAAGAATTATTTAGCATCATTTATCTAGGTCATAAAAAGATATTGCCATTTTTAGAATCTTTTGAAATTAAATAGTATGATTTGCCTTGTAAATTTAAAAATATTTTAATTATTAAAAATATATATCAGAACACGTTTTCTAATCGTGGCGAGGCATATTAGAGCTTGCTTGAAAGTAATATATAAAGTGAAAATTTCTATCCGAATAGCAGTTCACTTCTTATTGCATACAAGCGTAAGTCGAAAACAAATCAACAATGAAGGTTTACTTAGCAATCGTTCTATCATTGGCCGTTATCCTTCTTCAAGGTATTTATGTTTATTGTTTATATCATTAGAAAAATAACAACTTTTTTTATATAATATTCTATTAAGAAAGAGAAAAAAAGAATTTTATTTAGTTGTATAAAATTTTTTTTCTTTCAAATATTTTAAAAGATGTTAAAATATTATTTATTAATTAATTTGTTTAAATGAATGATCAATTAATAAATACAGCAATTTTGCGTACATCAATTACAACATTTTTAAATCTATGTGAATATGCATTTTTATAAAAGTACATAAATAATATTTGATATTTATTTCTAATAATGATTTACACCCAAGTTAATTTTTGAAAATTTTGATTACTTTGTCAAATAGGAAATAGTTATCGTTACTAAAACAATAACTTTATTTTAGAAAAACGCTAAAGATTAAATTCTGATATATTTTGATTTATCGTCTTTACAAATGTTCAATTTTCATAACTTTTTATACTTTTTATCGTGAAAACAAGCTATGATTCATTAAAAAATTTGATTTTAAAATAATTTAATTAATTTTACTAAATTTTAGTTAAATTTCCAAAAAAAGTATATTGTCAATACATAAATTGTAATTATATTAATTTTAATTCACAAATTTAAACCACATTAATTATACTTTTATTAATTAATTTATATAGGTGTCGCTACTACTGAAGCAACAATAAAGAGGAGGAAGAAGTTGGCGGTCTAAATGATAATCAACGATAAAAATGTATAAGGGCGAGTCAGATGCAACTGAAAAATAGGTACACCAAAACTTATGTAAATTATCAATATTTATATTTAAAATTAAATTGTTAAAGCGTGATATCTTGACAATAAACCTCAAGCGAGTCCCAAAATAAGAAAATTAAACTAAAAAAGTCAGCTTCAATTTGCAAAGCTATTTTCTATAAATTTCGAGTTTTATTATTTTTTTAAATTTAAATTATAGCAAATTTTATTTTTATATATTATTACTGAGAAATCCATCCAATACGTAATAACGATTTCACAATTTTTTTCCTTATTCATGTGATTGACAATGTAAACTAATACTTCTACAATTAAATATAAAATAATTATAATTCTTATTTAATCTATTGCAGGTACTACATCATCCTTCATCTGACAACGCCTTTTTGTCACAACAAAATAATTTAAAAGAAGTGAAACATCTGATACATTTCTAAATAATATGGACAGTCAAAAATTACGTATATTATGTATAATAAATTATGTTTGTTGAAATAAAGACACATTATTGAGCAAAATAAACATATTAATATATTTTTATTTATACCTGAAAAAATGAATTTTTATTTCATTTAATGATAATCAAAATAACATTTCGCCGTTGATTGTTGTACAGTCTATGATTGAACCATCATATTAAAAATAATGGTATAAACATTTAAATAAGGTTATATAGCTCCATGAAAAGACAATTCGCATATAATGGAAAGGAAACTGACTCCGTTTCGGTTCGGCAAGAAAATTATTTATTCAGTTAGCGACATTTCGACAGATGATTCTTTTCAAGCTCATCAAAAATACATCGATAAACTTTCAATTATAAAAGAATATAATAAGATGCATATTATACATAACAATATATAAAGAACTTACAATTTGTATAAAAAAGTTAATCATTAAAGCAATTTACAAAAAGTAACCATTATATAACATAACTTTTGCAATACTTTTTGTCAAGAAAACTAGTTGTTAAATAATCAACATTAGCAATTTTAAAAAAATTGCTACAATGATTTACAATGTTTGGACATGACCAAAAAAAACAAGAACACCTAGCTTTTTCAAATTATTATAACTCTTAGCCAATTCTAAAATGTACGTAACTTTTTATAAGAATAATTTATATTATTTATACTTTAAAAATATTTTCTAAAATAATCTTACTTTTCATGATCATTTTTCAAGTCATTGTTACGAAATAGAATTTTATTACTACCTCAACAATAATGGCCACTTTATTAACTCAAAAAGCGGGCCAAAAGCTAATATATATGTGACCTTTAAAATTAAGTAAAGTACTTTATTCTTGCTAAATTAGAAATTTATAAAATTGAATGAATTGTTAAAATTTTTTATAAAATATTGATATTTTATTGATAAAATATTGATATTTTATTGATAAAATATTGATATTTTATTAAATATCAATGTTTTGAAGCATTTTAACTCCTTCCATCTTGAGTTTCACACCTTCCTGTGGACGTAGAGTCGGCAGCTTTGAGTTTATTGCTGTTTCAACTCTCTTGTGATCTCGTCTTCTAGCGAGATTCCCTTCAGATGCTTTTTACCTTACCCAAGGTCTTACTTATCTGTGACAATGGTGATTTGAAAGAGTAGGGACTAGGCCCCGCAACCAGTGCGACTGGTTCTGCGGAGCTGGCTGCATTCTTTGCCGTCTTTCTTCTCTACCTCCGCAGGGTGCCTGATATCCACTTACGTGCTCTTTTGTTTCCATTCGATTTTGAGAATAAGTTCTCTCTGCCAAAAAGAGGAGGTATAGAAAGAACCAGCACTTCTACTGCATTTTATAAAGTATTAGGCACGTTACGCTCTGTATTCCAATTGGTGTAATGACCAACACTCCTTCACCCTCATGTAACTGTAAATACGCTGCCAACTGTATTATCTAAGTGTATTGCTGGTGAGTAAACAGGCATGACAAAAAGAGATACATGGAGCCATTTTTAAATCGATCGTGCTCCTTCTGTCACATTCTGTGTAATGCAGTTAGTTTTCTCTTTATTTAGATCATCCATGCAAATGTGTTAATTTGACTCATCGTACGCAAAAAGTCGGGTGACTGTAGTTGAGAACAGGTATATCGAAGGAATTAAGGCCTATCCTTGGGTACTCCAGAATTCAACCAACTTTCAAACAGTTCTGAAAGATGCTTGACAGACCGTATTCGCACAAAGTAACAAGGCCTCTGACAAGTACTGTTCAATACGCACTTTCTTATCAACAACCAAAGTGATTATATATGCCTTCCGACTTTAAATAGAGCCAGGCTCACAGTAATTAAATTTCATAGTAGACGGGACACCCTTACTTTCGTCCAACACTCCCAGTCGCTCAGCACCTAAGGAACGGCCATGGACCGTACTTAGTCCTGAGCATTCTTGGTAGCTTAAACAGATAAATAAAAGTAAGCCAAGGCTTAACCTACTTCTCTGGAAACCTAAAACAAACCATTTTAGGTAGGGATCCACAGCCCCTTGCCGTGTCTATTATTATCAAGCTTTCATAACTAGGTGGAATCTTTTACATTTCTACAGGCACTCCAGTTACATCCAGACACGAAGATACTATCAATCTCTAACTAATTCTATACCCTTAAGTCGTTCTACGTGATTCTACACTTCAAGCTTGATCCGTTCATATAAGATGGCTTTTGATTCATGGAGGTCTCGTTAATAGGGAACACCGACCTTTTATACTCTCATACATTCCGACGATTTAAGTACATCCCAAACACTCCCATCCATTTGGATCTCCATTGATATAAGCCGTGTTCATTCACTTTCTTATGCACATCCACAATCTAAATACCCACTCTAACATGCCGAATTGCGCATCCCTAAGAATCTCACATGCTCAGTCGACCCTACACTACGTCAAAGTGGCAGTTCATGAGAGAGAAGTGAAGGAGATAGCATAATTTGCCTTGTGAATTTAATAATATATTAATTTTTTTAAATATATATTTGAACACGTTTTCTAATCGTGATAATGCATATCATAGCCTGCTTGGTAGTAATATATAAACTGAAAAATTCTTATTCGAATTATAGTTCACTTCTTATTGCAAACAAGCATAAGTCGAAAAAAAAATTAAAAATGAAGGCATACTTAGCTATCGTTCTCTCATTGGCCGTTATCCTTCTCCAAGGTATTTATATTTATTTTTTATTTTATTACAAGATGACATTTTAAAATATAATTTCTTATAAAAAATAAAAAATTAACGTCTTCATTTTGCTATTTAAACTTTTCATGAATTTCTTTCAAATATTTTAAAATATGCTAAAATATTATTGATTAATTAATCATTCTAATTATTTATTTAATACATAAATAAACAAACATTGAGTAACTTTAGTATATTAGTAACATACATTTTAAAATCTATATGCATTTTTATAAGCACATCTCAAGTTAATTGACAAATTTCAACTACATTAACAGTACTTTTATTAATTAATTTATATAGGTGTCGCTACTACTGAAGCAACAATAAAGAGGAGGAAGAAGTTGGCGGTCTAAATGATAATCAACGATAAAAATGTATAAGGGCGAGTCAGATGCAACTGAAAAAAGGTACACCAAAACTTATGTAAATTATCAATATTTATGTTGAAAATTAAATCGTTAAAACATGATATCTTAAAAATAAACCTCAAGCGAGTCCAAAAATAAGAAAATTAAACTAAAAAATTCAGCTTCAATTTGCAAAGCCATTTTCTATAAATTTCGAGCTTTATTATTTTTCATTAACAATTTATTACATTTAAATTATAGCTAATTTTATTCTATATATCATAACTGAGAAATCTATCTATTACGTAATAACGATTTCACAATGTAAACTAATACTTGTATAATTAACAATAAAAAATTATAACTCTTATTTAATCTATTACAGGTACTACATCATCCTTCACCTGCCAACGCCTTTTTGTTACAACAAAATAATTTAAAAGAAGTGAAACATCTGATACATTTCTAAATAATATGGATAATAAAAAATTACGTATATTATTTATAATAAATTATGTTTGTTAAAATAAAGACACATTATTGAGCAAAATAAACATATCTTTAATATATTCTTATAAATGACCATGCCTTAAAAAAATAAGTTTTTAATTCGTTTAATATAATTTTAAAAAATTTTACCTGTTAATTGTTTCATAATCCATAAATGAAATCTTGCATTAAAAATAATAAATAATGGTATACTTACCTTTCTATTTATAATATAAAAGTAATATATAAAAAAGTAGAAATTTCTAGCTCCCTGAAATTATAATAATTTTGATTCAATTCTAAAACATATAAAACTTTTTATAAGAATAATTCATGCTATTTATATTTAAAAAAAATATTTTTCGTGATCATTTTTCAAGCTATTTTTACCTAATAGAATTTTATTGTGACCTCAATAATAATGACTACTTTATTAACTCGAAAAGCGAGTTAAAATTTTCTCAGTCCGTTTATCTTGGATTCCTTACTCATTTCCGTACTGGCTTTCTGCAAATAACCGAATCAAACAAAATATAGAATTGGTCAGACAACGAGAATACTATGCCTATAACCTCCACCCTATTAATATTGCTGAAAATTGGTTTCATCCTGATATTAACAATGTCGAGATCCGCTGTTAGTAAGTAATTAAGTAAACTTTCACTCTTGGAATTGATGTTCATATTGCCCCCTACATGATGTGAATTAGTATCACATTCCAACAGCAAAGGTTATTTGGTGTGTTATCATCGCAATCATATAGAAAGTAAACCATCCCATTACCATTCTTTTCTGTTCTCTACCTTGCATGTTGTCTATCGTCAGATCCCTTGGACAGATTTCCGTCAGTGGAGTCAAGTTGACACCTTTTAACAAAATGCAAATTCTTTGATTTTTGGAGTTTCGATCCCTGTAACAGAAACTCTCAACTTCGAGACCCCTTGTGACGTTTGCCACAATCCAGGATTAGGGCTATACATATGTGCAACGATGCACCTCTACATAAGAGCATGAGTGCCTATAACTTGAGCTATGGCTAGACAGAATTCAGTCATTAATACGATGATATGATTAGAGTTTCCACTAAAATATCACAAGTAATGCATGATAATAAAAATAAAATATTTAACAATATTTCTATAATAACAAAGCAAAAGGAACCACATAGTAATAATATATGATAAAACTACTTAAAATAATTATAAATGTAATATTTAACAGCTAAACTTGTACCTTGTGTATCGGAGATTCTACTGACATTATTTTTAAATTTAATAATATAAACCATTATAGATATAAAATGCTTTGAATGTGAACTTTCTTGGTTTGAGACAGTAACAGAGTTAATATCTAGATTAAACTCATGGTCTGTTTCGAACATGTGTTTCGAACATTTTATCTTTGACAATGTTAAATAATATTTTATTATTGCCCAACAGATCATATCCATTTAATTCCTTAAGCAATGATGAACAATTTCATACATATTTGTGTCACTTAAGCTTTTTTCGACTTTTTCTATGTAATAGTTTTTATCCATTACTACAAAAGTTCAGTCCTAGTAATCATTAATTCTTTATTTGAATTAAAAAAGTGTAAGCTTTTTATGATGTTATTAGAAATTATTTTATCTACTACAATAACGTTGGAAACTTTTTCACTTGCAACTTTAAGACGATTTAAAAGTTATACCTTAAACTTATTATTAGTTTCTAAATTACCAGTTAAGTTATTCTTAATATTTTTTTTTTAAAATGTAAAAAAGTTTTTCTATTGATATTATTAGTAAATTAAAATTTCTGCCTAATTTTAAAATTCAAAATAGGAAAGGGAGATGTCAACATTTGATGAATCGTGTATCCAATTATTTTTAATATTATCAATTTCAAGTAGGGTTTCACCATTAATTTCTTAATTCGAATCCATTGAATGTTGTGACAATATATTTGTAATATTAATATTTAGGCTATCTGCATAATCAAATTTATATTAAAAAGGATTAACTATATGGAAAAAGTAATTTTCGTAGAGGCCAAACATGTCACCACCTAACTGAGAAATAAGAAATTGTTTAATTGAATCAATATATTTAGTTAAGTAACTGATATTATTGTTAATTATTTTTAGTGTATAATGTTCAAAAAGGATTACGTGCGAGTAGTTGCAACGTCTCACAAGGTTTATATAAAATGTTAATTAAACAGAATTTCCATTAGATTATTTTTACCTAAATTACTTTAAAATATATTAATTATTAAGAATATATATTTGAACACGTTTTCTAATCGTGTTAACGCATATCATAGCTTGCTTGGTAGCAATATATAAACTGAAAAATTCTTATTCCAATTATAGTTCACTTCTTATTGCAAACAAGCGTAAGTCGAAAAAAAATTAAAAATGAAGGCATACTTAGCTATCGTTCTATCATTGGCCGTTATCCTTCTCCAAGGTATTTATATTCATTTTTTATTTCAATAAAAGAAGTTATTTTTTAATACAATATTCTTATGAAAAATAAAAAAATAACCTCTTCATTTTGCTATTTAAACTTTTCATAAATTTCTTTCAAATATTTTAAAATATGCTAAAAAATGATTTATTAATTAATTATTCTAATTATATATTTAATACGTTAATAAACAAACGTTGAGCAACTTTAGTATATTAGTAACATACATTTTAAAATCTATATGCATTTTTATAAGTACATCTTAAGTTAATTTCTAAAAATTTTGATAAATTTAATTTTAAAATGGTTCAATTTGTTTCGCTAAATTTTAGTTATAATTCCTGCAAAAAAACTTATTGTCAATACTTGAATTGTAAACATGTAACTTAATTTACAAATTTCAACTACATTAATTATACTCTTATCAATTTATTTATTTAGGTATCGCCACTACCGAAGCAACAAAAAAGAAGAGGAAATATATCTAAATGATGCTGATTAATTAAAATAGAGCGAGTCAGATGCAAGGTACAACATCATCCTTCGTCTGCCACGCCATTTTTTATTGCAACGAAATAATTTATAAAAAGTAAAACATCTCTAAGGTTTCTAAATAATATGGACAATCAGGAACTACGTATATTATGTATTATAAATTATTTGTTGAAATAAAGACACAATTCTGAGCAAAATAAACATATCTTTGATATATTCTTATTAATAATCACGCCTATTTCTTTTTCATTCGATGATAATTAAAAAAAACTTTAGCTGTTTATTGTTTCACAATCTATAAATTAAACATTGTATTAAAAATATTGGGATACATATGTATTCATTTATATTATAAAAATACTAAATGCTTATTAAAAAACTAAAAAATACCTATCATAAATTATTCATAATATAAAAGAATTCTGTCACATATTAGTAATAAAATATATAATAATTAACAGTACCTAAACTCCTCAAATTATTAAAATTCTGAACTAATTTTAAATTGAATAAAACATTTTATGAGAATAATTTATATTATTTACATTTTAATCTTATTTTTTTCATACGTGCTGGGTAAGTGGCCTATTGCGCATACGTTT
Organism: Anastatus disparis; assembly: GCA_017163975.1. Classification (NCBI taxonomy): domain Eukaryota; kingdom Metazoa; phylum Arthropoda; class Insecta; order Hymenoptera; family Eupelmidae; genus Anastatus; species Anastatus disparis. The sequence continues at coordinate 295,056 of JAFFSR010000218.1, read as the reverse complement.
TTGGGGTGGTAAATAGCTACCCGATTGTGTACTAAACTTTTTTCAGAGTGATTGAAAGTGTCTTTAGTCCTTACGTCATATTTTTATACAGGGTCTTCAAAGAGTATCGGACCTCCCTCCCTCATAATTTGCGAAAAAGTGCATTAAAGTTTTGTAGTTTTGATCAGAGAATCTGATGGTGACCATGACTTCAACCTCTGACCTAACCTTCAAGGTCATTTGAAGGTCAAATTTTAAATTTTAAATACGAACCCCTATTTCAGGCTCCAGAACTAGAAAGAGTATAAAATTATACATTCAAACATGCATTTACTCAATTGCTCAAGATGACCTCCAAGGGTCAAATAAGGTTCAGAAACTTGAAAGTGGTCATATCAAGGTCAACTTCGCAAAGGTGTATTTTCTTGAAAAATGACTCAAAAAAAATATTCATAGTTCCAATTAGGCAGTTTAACGATAATCTTGAACTCTGGCCTGGCCTTTAAGGTCACTTGAAGTTCAACTTTGAAAGTTCAAATGGGAACTCCTATTTTTGACTTTAGAATCAGAAAAAGCATATAATTCTACGTTAAAACATGTATTTACTCGATGGGTCAGAATGACTCTCAAGCGCAAAAAGGTGATTGTTAATTAATCAAGTTGACCTTTATATTTATTAAAATTGAACTTTATAAAAAGTATTTTTATAAAAAAAATTTTTCTTCATAAATAATATACGGTTTCGTAATTTCCATTAAAAAAAATAATACGTAAAAATACAATATTTCTAACAACATTTTTCATGTTTGCTCTTATTCAATGTTATAATGGAAAAATAAATACTAAAATTATAGCAATATTGAGTTTTTTAACAATCTTTTTTAACAAGATGAGCTAATTATTAGTGACATTTTACATGTTTAAAACATGCAATATATTCTATAAATGCAAAACAATTTAAATATTTCTTCTTAGTTAAAAAAAATATATTTTAAAGTTTATATCATAATAATAAAATAACAATGATAAGTCTTCTTTCAATATTTGGAATTCTCATGGTCACGGTAAGTCATATCGAACGATTAAATAATGAAATTAAAATTTTTGATAGTAAGTAAACGTAAAACAAAATTATTTATAGCTGATATGCAATTATGATTATGCTAGCTACCTTATTCATATAAATTAAAAGTAATAGCATTCGTTAATGTACGTGTTGTCACATAATTTTGAGTAACTGGAAAAACGACTAATTTTTATTTATTACCACGATAATGTCATAAAATTTCAAAGCGTAAATCATAACAAAGAATAAGTTTGTCAAAGAATGAGATTGCGTAATATATTCGGACGAGGCGCCTCACATACTAAACGTCTCATTTAAATGAAACATTTTTCGCTTTTCTCGTTAATAGAACCTTTTTTATCATCTCTTTTGAATAATTTATTTTGAAATTTTAAGACTTTGACAATGCTTTTATTGAAACTAATAAAAAAGCACTTATAATTAACTTGTTAATAGAATATAAGGATATACAAAAATTACAATTTATTATTTTAATTATTGCTACTGAAATTTAAATAAAAACATGTTTTTGTTCAACTGATTCGTTGACAAAAATAAAAAAATTAATCTTTTATATTCTATTATGACAAAGTAAAAATAAAACAGTGCGTGAAATTTTAGCACAAATTTTTCATAAGAATCAAAATTATTAATAAATAATAAACTAAATGAAATTATCTTTAAATTAACTTTAATTATTTGAAATTAGGTATCTGTGCAATGTGTCTTAACAGATGAGCAAATACGTGTATTACAACAGTCCGTAGATTGCAAAAATGAACTTGGAATAACCGATGGTCTTGTTATATTTACATAAAAAATTAAAAATTATTTTGCTTCGTTAATTGTTCCATAATTAAAATTAAATTTTTTTATTTAGATGATGTAAAGAAAAACGATCCCAAATTAAAATGCTACGATGCTTGCTTATGGAATAAAAAAGGAATTGTAAGTATAAATATAAAATCAAGTATACGAAAGTATTAATATTCATATTATCAATATGAACAAATAATTTCTTATTTGATTCGTCAATTGATGCTTTTAGATGGCCGACGGAAAAATTGTTGTTGAAAAATTTTTGGAAGCAACTAAGAAAAAATTCGAACTATGCGCAGAACCTGGTAAATAGTAAATGGTTCAACAAAATTATTTATATTATATTTATTTAATAATTTCTTTTTAGCAAATGAATTGGCTGATAAATGTGAAGTAGCAGATTCCTTTAAAAAGTGCGGTTTGGATAGCGGTATTCTTCAGGACTCTCGTGGTAAAAAAAAATCGACTCGATAAACATATTTACAACACCAATGTCGAGTTTGCTAATATTATTATTAGCTTACATATCTATTGTATTTATAATTTCACCCATGTTAAAAGTAAAATAAAATTATAATTGCACTTAGAAACTTTAATTGCATTCGAACACTGAACTGAACTTATTATAAAAATAACTCCTAGATAAGAAAAAATTAATCCTACCTTGTCCCATGTATATTTTTAAGCTCGTCTATTCAATAATGTATATACCAAAGATTTACCCTATATTGTGTCGAAAATATTCAAGAAAGAAAACTAATATTAAAAAAATAACTATGTCTGGTTGCTATAAATTATTTTTAAAAAGGAAAAGTCATTGATGGTCATGCCACTATAAAATACAAAATATAGATCCTTCATTTCTTTTATGAAAATAATCTACAAATTCATTTAAAAGAATCGTGATAGTTGTGTTTAAATATCACAAGTTAATAACTCGACAATTATTTTTCTGCCTAAAGAATAAGACGCAAATCTCGTAACATACATAGCATATAATGAAAACCATAAAAAGTTTATCTTTAATTTTAACTTGAGCTTTGTCTTAGTTCGTATTTATTCGCAATTCAAAAAAATTTATCTTTTTAAACACTTTCTTTTTCAATTGCAAATTAACGATTTTAACTTTCATGTGATTTCAATGAACGTCTTTAAAAATTCTAGCGATCAATATTGTTTAATTTATTATATATAATAATTTTCTTTTATTTCTTTCTTCCTTTGGGTAATATCGTAGATTACTAACATGTTTTCTACCGTATCGAAATTTCTTCCCTCGATGAATTTGCGACTGAGTTTTATCCTTTGTAGATAAAGCAAGAATTTTTCGTAGAAGGAACTTATGATAGATGTCACTATGTATTATATATACTTTAGTTCTCTCCTAGAAACAAAATAATTGTCGCCAATTTATAAATTACTAAAGGGGACTGTTTGTAATAATAACTTTTTCATAGACGAGAATTCCTGTTTTATTTATCAATAATCGGAACATGCGCAATGGAGTAATTTATTTCAATTTGATAATAAGTATTGCAAAAATACTGTACATTTTGATTTTTATTATGTTTTGAAATTTAGAAATATGATAATCGTGGTAAAAAAATGACCATTCATTTTATTCAAAATACAAGTAAATTACGGCTAAAATTTTTTTACTTTACGTACTATATTTAATTGACTTTTAGATTAAGTATGATATCGTTGCTAGATATTAAATAATATTTATTTTCCGGTAATTAAACAAGCCAATCTATTCATGCCGACACCGGAATTGGTAATGAGAATTTACTGAAAATAACGTGACTTAAATTAGAACATAAAATTTTGTTCAATGGCATTGAAAATCATCTAGAATATGCAAAAATTGTATTGAAGAAGAATTTATTTAAAATATTTGATATTAATACATATTTTAATTATAAATCAATAAATTTAATGAAATTTGCTAGAAACGTAAAAGGTTCTATAATTTAGCAAATTTTACTATTTGCAATTGTGATTTTTAGCCATGATGGCAAACAGCGACAACTTTATTATAAATTATTGTAATTTTAACTAGAATATTTTTCTTAATGTATGTGATTTTCTCAATTTATTTATTCATAATTAAAATTTTCCTTACAATTATAATTTTTTTCTTTCAGTGTAGTTCAAAAGTTTATTGTTTTCGTTTTTTTTTCTTTATAATAAAATTATATAAAATTAACAAAATTTTTCAAACCTAACATAAACTTTAATCTTATCTTATCTTATCTTACTATTATATAAAAGGACAGCGTTTGTTTGAATGTTCTCAATTATCTCAAAAACTACTGAACCGATTGTTTTCAAATTTTAAATTTAAATTCTTTATAATGTGACGAGTGTCATAGGCTATATAAATAATTACTTTTTTAATCAATAATTGCAATAAAATAATTATAGACCTAGATCTTAACGCGGAGGGAATAGGGACTACTTTTTTTCGGCGTTCTGCGGTCAACATGCTCTACCCTTGCTACTTTCCTTGGTTGCCCAATAGGTGGCGACCGATTTTGTCTTTCACTTTATTAAACTGGTACGGTAGAAATACTTATACACCTATGATATTCCGTGACTTCAACACAATAAATTTTTATTGCATATTCTCTAATCACAAAGTAATATTATCTCGGATTATTTAATGAAATATTTTCCTATTCCATTAGGCAGAATAAAAAATTAGACAATTTTTTTTAACTTTAGAAAAAATTTTATATCTTATTCAAGGAAATTTTTTATTCCTTAAATATTTATTGGCTCATACATGAGAATTTAACCCTTCATGGTTAATAATTCCCTATCATTGTTGAACATTCATATTTATTAATGAATATCTCTTTCACGATTTTGATTTGCTAAAAAAATTTTCTATCGTCAATTTAAATATATTTTTTGACTTATTGGTACTAAATTGAACGTATATCGAAAAATAAAAAAAAAATTCAATGCTTATTTTTTCTACCAAAAAAAATTATTTTAAATGAAAATTCATTCTATTATCACATGGTTCACAAACAAAAAATGTTGTGTATTCCAAAGTTTTGTAAGAGTACGATTAGTAAATAATAGTTTTTGAGATTCTATTTCTATACCTACCGACTTCTGCCCAACTATTACGCGGGCGAAGCCGAGACGGGGGATGCTAGTTATCTATGTTATTAAATTTGAAATCAGGAAAAAATTAAATTTGATTAAATAAACTCTACTGTTGAGTTTAAACTTACAATAACTTACATACTGTTTTACAATATTTTTCTTGTTACTTGTGCTTATTAATTACAATAATAATGTCGATAAATATAATAAATAAAAAAAACTTTCGTGATTCTTATCGATTTACAAGTTTTCTGTTCTTTTGTTTGTCACTGAGTAACATGTCGATTGCTATCATAAGCACATTGCTTCCTGCTTAATATGTGTTTATTTTTGTATATATACCGAGCAAATTTAACATTTTTCATTAGTTTTGAACATTTCAAAGTTCTAATAATCATACTAGCAACCATGAAGGGGCTTCTTTTTATACTTGGAATTTTCGTGGTCGTTGTAAGTGACATCAAACAATTTATTAATTAAATTTTCATTTTATTGTAAAATTAGTGGTAGTTATTGTTATAGAGTTCATAAAAGTTTTTAAATTTTCATATAAATTTAAAAGTAAACATCATTTATTAGCTTAATGCCATTTATTAATTCAAGTATTACAACAATTATTAATATTTATTATTAAAAATTAAAGATTGTTTAATCTTTTTATGACTTACAAAATTCAAAATCTGAAAATAAATTCTTTTTATTTTCAGCCATATTTATTCAATCATGTTTAAAATACAACTTATCTATTTTATAATCAAGCTTAATTCAATCAACGCAACATAATTAAAAGTATCATTTTATAACTTAAGCATCAATTCAATCAATCTATTTTAAATTTTTAAATAATCTAAGTTGAATTATAAGATATCGTTAACCATTAACTTTTTGTATTCTGTTATGATAAACTAAAATTAAAATCGTACGTGAAGAGAATTTTTCTATAAAAATTATGGTAACCATTCTATATATATATTTTTCAACTATAATCGAATACATAAATGAAATTTAAAGTTTTTCCAATAATATTTATCGTGATGGTGGTCATTTTTATAAGACTTATCCGCAAATTTTGTGAGATTACACCATAATAATTGAGAAGAAATGCTGCCGTCATTTTTATGCAGAACTCCGTTGTAAATTTATAGAAAAATTTTTTCCGCGTGCGATATAGTAACATAATCAATTCATAGTACATAAAATTCATCAACGAATGACAAATTAATTAAATCAAATTATATTAAAATAAGTAATTAAAAAAAAATTTGAAATAGGTATCCGTACAATGTAAGCCATCAGAAGAGATGAAAGAAATGTTTAAAAAATGTAAAGAGGAAGCTGGAATGACTGAAGGTTTATTTTATTATTACATGAATTTGAATTAAATCTGCTTTATTATTTATTTATTAATGATTATTAAATTTTATTTAGACGATAAAGATAGAAGTGACCCAAGATGGAAATGCGTAAAGGCTTGCATAATGACTGGAATGGGAGTCGTAAGTATATTTATTTATTAGTTTACAAAACTAAGTCCATAATTTACATTTGTTACGAATATTAGTTAAATAGTGTGTTACCGTGCAGTAGAAAATTACTCAATATGCGTAAATAAAATTAACAATACTTGGGTGTAGCTTTAGATTGCTATTTAAGGCCATGTAATTTGTCATGTTAAGCAAAAAGTGAAGTGGCCAAAATAGATACTACTGACCTAGGACAAAAGACATTGGATGTTATGGATCCACTTAACATGACGAATTACATTGCCTCAATTTGGGTCACCTCTCAACGCGTATGTATATATTGTATTCTTTGCATTTGATTGGACTTTTGATTTGTGGCAACTATTCTTTGGCTATTACTTGGTAGATGCATGTATATATTATTTATATATAGACATAATGTTTATGGCAAACCTAACCTATTTTCGACCATTTAAAAGTACCCTTTTATAAGGGTATTTATTTGTTGTTAGTACAAAGAAATGATTATGTATCTACATTTTAATCTATTAATGTTTTTAGATGGTAGACGGCAAAGTTGTGGCTGACAAAGCATGGGATCAACTCAAGAAAATGAAATCCGACATTGATGATTCAAAGAAGGAACCACTAACTAAATGCGCAGAAACTGGTAAATATTATTTTATGCATTATAATTTTGCTCTTACATACCGTAAAATATAATGAAAATATTACTTTTTGTAATTAAAAAATTATTTTGTCTTCACTTTGAATTTGATCCAGGGTGATTTCATCAATATTTGAATACGCACCTATGAATGAACATTTTAAAGTCAATGTATATAAAAATATATACTGATGAAAATTTTCGTATAGCCAACGTATTGATAAAACAATACCCAAAATTTTGGATATTTCCAAAAATATATTAGCAACAGTCTTCCAATATATAGTTAATATTTATATTTATAAATTCGTAGATCCTAAATCCATATTATTTTCACATATTACAAATAGAATTTTCCATATAGCGCGTGGAAATCAAAAGTATTGGAAATATATTGTCAATACCATTAGATATTGCAATTGTCAATATGTTGCCAAAAGTTATTGTTTCATTAATAACAATAAATTAAAATGAGCACAAGCTTGTGGAATTTCGGCTTCTTCAGGATCTGAAGCAGAATCGTTGATGTCTTAATATTTGTACCCTAAAAAATGTATCTTCATCACATTTTTACGGTAAAATACAAAGACATCAACGATTTTGGTTTAGACCCAGAAGAGGGACCGAAGCTCCAAAAACTTGTGCTCATTTTAATTTAATGCTATCGATGGAACAATAACTTATTTTAGCGACTATTGGCAATATATTGACAATTGCAATATCCAATGGTATAGGTAATATATTTCCAATACTCTCGATTTCTATGCGCGAACATACGAGCGATTTTATTTGCAATATGCGAGAATATTGTGGGTTCAGGATCTACGGATTTATAAATATAAATATTGGTTATATATTGGAAGACTGTTGTTAATATATTTTTAGAAATTTGCTATGTATTGGGTATAATTTCATCAACATGTTGTCCATTAACGAAAAATTTTTACACGGGTAGTCACAATAAAAAATTATATTTCCGTTACAATTTAATCAACGTAAAAATTTTTAACGTAGAAAAATTTTTTAAACATTAAATTCTTTAGTTTGATTTATTTTTATTTATTGAATATTATTCTTTTAAAATAATCTTATTCATTAGGCTTTTTAAGACACATATTGTATTGTATTTTATTTATGGAATAATTTATTTTTCAGCAAATGAATTGACTGATAAATGTGCAACAGCAGCCTCTTTCAAAAAGTGTTGTTATGAGAATGACGTTTTTCCTAAACGTCAAAAAAAGGAAGATGAATAAATAACATAATTTTTAACAATGTCTTTATCAAAATAACAAGATTCTTGGTTACTGATATTGCTATTGTATTTTTTAATTTATTGTCAAAATTTAAAAAATTAATAAAATTATAATTGCACATAGTTATGCTGATTGTATTAATTATTTAATCATAAAATACGTTCTATACGCAAAATTTTAATGATTATTCGATATTATTATGCTTACTTGACATGAAAACTTCCATATACATGATTACACTTGCATAAATCTTACAATTAAAATATAAAGTTGAATTTGCTATCTATTATATTCTAATGCATACACGGAGAAAAATTACTATTTGATATAGTAACCATGGGACATAATTTATATGTACAAAAATTACTACTTCAAATAGTAAAAATTGCTATTTCAAATAGCAATTTTTACTATTTGAAATAGTAATTTTTATACATATAAAGTATATGTCCCATGGCTAATATCTAAAATAGTCATTTTTTCTATGGAATTTTTAATTTTTACGATAGAATTTTTCTCCGTGTACAAGATTCTGACAAAGTATTAGATCAGTCATTGCACGAGTGTGTGATTTGTTACTGCAAATACAAAGTGTTAATGTTTTTTTCTTGTTAATTAAATTTTTAATTAATTTTTTACACTTTTGCGGCGAATAGTACAGCACATTTGGCTCTCTTTGTCGCGAAGAGTAGCATATTAAAATTGTCCCGCGAAAAGTAGCACATCTCAACGCTATATCCCTTGAACAGTAACACATGTAATAGCGATACCTTGCGATGACTAAACGGTCAAATGTGCTAGTTTTCGCGGATGCTTTTTAAATGTGCTATATGTTATAGTTATAAAAAGTGTATCAATGAGTATCGTGCTTTACAGTAGTATTTATTATTTTTATACACGAAATATCTAAGCTGAAAATGCTTATAAATACACGATAATTTTATTAAAATTAAAAAATCATCATTTTATCAGATAAATGGATCACTGTTCAAATAATATTAATTAATCAATATTTATAGGTATTTGTATCATTATTGAAAGAACGTATTTTTTAATATTTTTTTTTTATCAGGAAGTAGAATGTTATTTGTAAAAAAAAAGTAATAATCACATTTCACTTTTTTCTACGGGCATTAAAAACACAGATTTCAAAACCTTTTATATTTGAAACTCTTTTTTTTTATAGAAAATTGAAGAAAAAAAATATTTTATTACGCTATCACAGAATTATGTGAGGCAATAAAGATAAAAAAAATTTTTTACGTGGACTTGATCTACGAAAAAAATGTCCATTTAAGAAAACACTTCGCGTACCATTAGCCCTGGACAAAAAAGAAAGGACATTATAACATCTTTCCTTTTCAAATTTCGTCTTCCTTATCCATCCCCTCAATTTTTTTTTTTTGTCGATGCTGGCTCCTGACACCTCATTAAGTACGCGATAACAACCGGAAGAATGCCCGCCGAAAATTGAACGGAGATTCAGTCGAGCGCAAAGAAACAAAAGAAAAGTTATAAGCATAGGCCTTCCTGGCATTGTATGTGTATACAAAAAAAAGGGGGGAGGGAAGAAGAGAAGAGAGAAATGTGCTTCCATTTGTTCGTGAATGAATGGAAAAAGGTGAGGGTGTAAAATATAATTTAAAATCGCGTAAACGCCGCGTTTACGTTCAATTTTGACGACGTCGAATCGCATTTATTTCGGACTTTTTAACGCAATGTGAACGCACAATGGAATTATTCGCTATTCTTATATTCTTAATACGTATTTATTTGTTTTAACAATTGTTCTAAAAAGTTTTTTTTTTAATTAAAAAAATTTGGAATTTATTTTAATCCATATTTATCATTGCATTTAAACTTATCGTTATCATGATTATTTGTTAAAAGAATTAAATATTGTAAGTCTAATTTAAAAATGTAAACTTTTCCATTATTATTAAAATATTTACACTGCTGTGAAGTATAAATATTTTTAATAAAATTTGTTACTATCACTGTTAGCAGATAGTTTGCCGGTAAGAAAAATGTCGTAATAACTTCATATGTTAAAAATACACATAAAATAAAACGAAATATTAATGACGCTTATAAATATCTTGGAAAAACGTTATATTAATTACAGTAAACTGTTAAAATTTTTCCGTTATTATTATCTAAAGGATTCGATTTTTATCAGAATGGGCTTAAAAATCAATTGCTAACTTGAAAAATAAAAAATTAACTGTTTTCAAATATTTGTATTTAAACTAATACATTTTTCCTACTACAATTTTTTCATTATTAAAAATAAAATAATAATTTTTGAAATTCTTGAAAAGCTATATAATATTAAATTAAACCAATTTCCGATATCAAGTCCCTTTAAAATATTAAAATAGAGAAAAATTTTTACTATTACCATTATATATCAAAAAGATGAGACTTAAAGAAGTAAATTTTTCTATTTTATACATTCTTAAATTACTGATTTAATTTTATCGTGCAAATCAATTTAATGTACCGTTCTCAATAGATAAAGTAAGCTTTAAAACATGCATCATCTGATTTGATTTACAGGCTTGCTTAATTGAATTAGTTTTCAACTCATCTATTAAAATGATAACCTTAAACGTTGAAAGCCAACGTGCGTAGTTTGATTAAAATGCGAATGCCTTTTTTTTGCGTAGCAGTATATCTACTTATTATTCATTAATTCGGTAGTACAATTGTCAATTTCATGTTGTTATTATTTATAAAAATGATTTAATTATATCTTGATTTTTATTTTTCTTCTTATTCAACAAAAATTACTAATACGTTTTTTAAGAAATATTTTATTGAAATGACACACTTATTCAGGTAAAGTCATATTTCAAAGATATCTCGAATCATTAATTTAAGATATTTTCATAAAATGAAAAAAAGCATAATTCATTGTGAATGTTTGTAAATGCCATTATTGTATAACTTTATAAATTTTAATAAAATCTTCGAATTCTGTTATTCAAGAAAAATGAAATGATCAAAGAAAAATCTCATAAATATGACAGGCATAAATCTTGCAAGTACAACAAAAAGGGAGGAATGTAAAACAGCCTCGAATACCACGGATTTCTTCATGCCCGCGGCCAGAAAATGTAAATTGTTCGACGTGCGTAGGTGTGAGTGTAGTTCAATTAACCGAAAGGCCAAATCGCCGAAAACCAAAAACCAGAAAACCTTTATGCCGATAATCCAGAATACAGAAAACTAAAATACCGAAAGACCAAGATCCCGAAAACCATGGTAACGAAAATCAAGATATCGAAAACCATAACCCAGAAAACTAAATTGCCGAAAACCAAAAAACCGAAAACTTATTTCCCGAAAGGTCAAAATCCCGAAAACCATTTTCCCGAAACGCCAAGATCCCGAATACCATTATTACAAAAAGGCTAAAATCCCGAAAACCATTTTTACGAAGAGGCTAAAATCCCGAAAGTATTTATATCGACTATTTAAACTGAATTTTGACAAGAAATTTAATTGGTAAATTATTGAAGTTATTATTGCAATAATTTATCAATTAAATTTCCTGTTAAAATTCAGTTTAAATAATCGATATAAATACTTTCGGATTTTAGCCTCTTCGTGAAAAAATGGTTTTCGGATTTTAGCCTTTTGTAATAATGGTATTCGGATCTTGGCGTTTCGGGAAAATGGTTTTCGGGATTTTGACCTTTCGGGAAATAAGTTTTCGGTTTTTTGGTTTTCGGCAATTTAGTTTTCTGGGTTATGGTTTTCGATATCTTGATTTTCGTTACCATGGTTTTCGGGATCTTGGTCTTTCGGTATTTTAGTTTTCTGTATTCTGGATTATCGGCATAAAGGTTTTCTGGTTTTTGGTTTTCGGCGATTTGGCCTTTCGGTTAATTGAACTACACTCCGTAGGTGTTGGATCAACGATTGAGCTTCAGTTGAAACTTTTTAAATTTATTATTTTCCAAAACTATCATATGATGTTTTATTAAAAATTTTATTATTGTTGAAGATGTTGGAGATATTGATGCTTTCAATAATTTCAAAATTTTTGGTGTTAAAACAGAAGTATACCAATTAAACTATTAAGACACGATTTCATACTAAATAATGTTAATTCACACAAAATAACAATAACAGATAACTTCTATTTTAAGATATTCCAGTAATTTATGTTAAATAAAAAATTTGTTTAAATGTAGATTTAAGGAAATGTTATTTGTTTCCATTCCCTATAAATAATATATTTTTGTTTTCTTTTTAATTTTTTAAACAGAGGTAATAAAACTTGATAAGTGATTAAGTTAAAAAAAATTTTTTGAGAAATTTATTATTTTATCAACAAATGGTTAATGACTCGTTATTGTGAGATCTTGTTTATTTGAATTAAAAAAAATGATCTAAAATTTTGTAAAATTCCAAGACTAAGAATTAATTGTTGGTATTTAATAATTGTAATATAATAAACAAATGTGTTTATTATAAGCTTTAAATAATAGTTTTTACTTTTTTCCCCTTTTCTCTTCATAAATTCATTCATATACATTTTAAACCTTAGTACTTTTAAAACTGCCACTTTCAAGACAAAAAAGCTTGTAAAGATAAAAAAATGAATTCAAATGAAAGTGTAGCATTCAGCCTCTTTAGCATGTATACACAACTCAGAAACTCAATATCCCTGACAATATTCGTGCAAACAAAAGAATTTTTCACATCAAAAATCATCTCACTTTCGTTCTTCTTATCTCCTGCTCTCTCTCTCTTTTTTTATTCTTCATCCACCTTCTCCATTATCTCGAGCTCCAGAAAGAATCGTATGGCTTGAAAACGGCATACCGGCAAAAGATATCCAACGCGATGAAAATTTAATAAATCCGTAGACCTTAGAAAAAGAAAGAGAAATAGAGAGAGGGTAAAAAGTAAAGCTTGCAGACGGTGAGAGCCAATTTACGGATTTAAATATGCGCGGACGAACCGCGAATACGAAATTCCGCGGGAAACGAAACGACGATTCGTTATATTTTTGCATCCCTCCCTTCTTCTTCCTCTTTTTTTTTTACATCGAACTTTCATAAGGATAAAAAGAGCAAAAGTAAAAACAGAAAGAGAAAAAAGGAGATGGAAAATATTGTAGAAAAGAGAAAAAAATACTTTTTTTCTCTTGCTCTGATCCATCGTCGTCGCGGCAAATGAAATGCGCGAACGGAGAAAGGAAGCACGCTGTGTAACGAAAATTTCAACGGATGATTTTAAACTTCCCCTCTTTGAGGATGAAAGAGAAAGTAAAGTGAGAAATGACGGAAATTTTCTTGAAACGAATGTCGTCGCCTCTGCAAAATAGATGCTATTTATTACTTTTATAAATGTATATATATATATAAAGCGAAAATGAGATACGCTTTTGTTTACCCGAGCTTCGAATTTTAAATTATTTTTATATTTTATTACAACTTTTTATTCTTATATTATGTATGCGTCACGCGGATATTTCCGTATTGAAACTAATGGCTTCCATTTATGATAAAAGCTGTTATAGAAAATATATGGATTTCAATTCTGTTTTTTTCGGAAACGTTATCAAAATATTTTAAATGTTGGATTATCAAAGCTATCAATCGAAACATTAATTTTATTGATGAATTTAATTTTTTTTTCAAATGAGCAATATAAATAACTTAGTGTATTATTATTTTCTTATTCATCATTAACGTTAAAATATCTTTCATTTAGGGTAAAATTTTATTCCATCTAAACATTAATCGTTCATTTTCATGGGAAACAATAGATAATTTAAATAAATTAAAAATTATTGGAGTCAATTTTTATGAAATGAATTTTCCATGCAGATGAACTTTATTCTGAGCTTTTTTAACGTATACAATATACTGCAACAGACACATTAAGTCTCAAACCCCTGAGATTTATGGGATTTAATTATACCTTATAGAATTTCTTTAAGATTATACATACAACGTACACCTGTTAAATTAATATTAGAAACCGTAACTTTAGTCAATTTTAATTAATTACAATAATATCTCATATTTCTTAACAATGAAATAAATTAAATTTTAGCTAGTACATTATGTAACATGATTGGAGTGTTGTTATTTAACTTAACAAATATATACTAATAGAGATCGTCAGTGGCTCAGTCGCTAGAGTGTTGGATTCGTATTCTCGAGGACTCGAGTTCGAATCCTGCTCTCGGCTGATTTATACAAGCACCACTGTACCTTACATGTGCTGAAGTTCACAAACACACTGACGATCCCCGTCGCTAATTAACATCGCAATGATAGCTGAAATACAGCGACGTTAAAATAAAAAGAGAAAAAAATAAAATGAGTCTTTGTAGTGTTTACGATTGTTTATTGACTCTAATCGATTGTTTCTTTTTCCTTCAGTTCTGTTTTTTATTATAAAATCCATGATCTTGATTTTTAATAAATCACAATTAAAAAGATCTACAGTAATAAGGTTGTCTGCTATATTTATCAAAATATTTATACTTTTGTTAAAATTTATTGTTTTGAAATAGAAAATTATGAAAAAATTATTTCTTGCAGTGAAAATAATTTTTTAAAATTGTTTTCTAATATTTTTTGTTTAAAAATTATCGTTTTTTGAACACTATTAGAAACTAATTAAGGGTAAGCATTTTTATCCAATAATTCAATATTTTTCCAACAAAGATTTAATTAACACATAAACATAATCAAATATTGCGTTTAGCAAACTCGTTAAAAAGTATTAAAATACACCAACAACATATTTTCTTCCTTCAACTAATAGAAAATGATGCAATACAAAAGCCTTGAAAATACGCCTTTAATTACCACAGCGATCTAATTGCGAAACAAAAGAAAAACGATTAAGCCATACGAAATCACAGCTGAAAATGCAATTCATCATAAGTTCGTAGGAATCTTTTTCCTTTTTTTTTCTTTCTTTTTTTAGGGTAGCATAGAAATCCAGTAGCACGTGTTCACCGAGCGATTTAATCTCTTTTGATTACAGGCTATACAGCGAGGTATGTGTGTTCGTGTGTATTTCATTCGATATGTCTCGTTGTAAATCTTTTTTTTTTCACTCTCTCCCTTTTTCCTTCTTTATTTCTTTCCTTCTTTTTTTTTATTTTCTCTTCTTCGATAGCCGAAAATCCGTAACAACGCTGCTAATGAAAGTGAAATGGCAATTTATTGAGCGTATAAATTGTCTCGTTTCTCGAGACTGTAAGCATTACCTGTAATGCGTGCTTTTCATGACACCCTAGACGATTATTTTCCTTTTTTTTGTAGTTTTAGAAGAGTGATGGTTCACATTGACAGATAATAGTGTGAATTTACTATTTTTGTCAAGCGATTTTTTTCTTAGAATAAAAATGACTTAGAATTATCATAACAAAATATAAATGGCTTTATTGAATATTTATTTAAAAATTTTAATAATTTTAAAATTTATTAAACAAGTACTTATGATTGCATAACTTCATTATATACTTTTTTCAAGACAATGTTAAAATTTTATTAAAAAAACGTGATTGAAATTCATTTTGCAATTTAATTCAATAAGAAAGATTGAAAAATCTTAACTAATTCAGATTTTATAATCTCTAAAAAAAAACTAACTTATCAAATCAAACTAAAATATTGCAACTTAGAATTCAATTTTTAGTACAAAATTCAATTACATCATCAACTTACTCTCCTCAACGAAAAAGGAAATATTAAACAATCAAGATGAGATTCGATGAATCACAGAATTATTGTTAGCCTAAGAATTATCGAAGCTTTAGAAATTCGATATTCTTGTTTAATTAAAGTAAGAGGGTGCTGGGGTAACTGGAAACTTGTGGATTTAAACCCTTGTACTAAAGGAAGGATCATACTTCACGTAATCAATATCTTGAATGTTAGGTTGCATATGTCAAGCTCCGTATAAATTTCAATTTTTTTTCTTGTTTAAGCAATGTATTAAAACACGACTTTTTTTTATTAAATAACGTTTACTTTTGTACGTAGAAATATAAATAAAAATACATTTTGATGTGCTATAATATCATTTTATTAAATAAAAATAACCAAATTCAATGATATTGTTTATATTTCACTTTTTAAATACAATTTAAGGAGACTCGTGCGCTCAGGACCGTACCTAATTAAGGCCCCGCAAAAAGGAACAAACTATTATTTTTGTGTTATAAATAATTTTTATAAAAAGTGTAAATAATTTATCATTATAGTTTTAACTTCAATTACATTTAATTATATATAAAAAATATCTATTATTTACGATTATTCCCATAAAAGCCCATGTTAAATTTTCAAATTTCTATAATTTTTTTCTCTTTCATTTGGTCAATAACCTTATATTTTAAAAATTTTTATGAAATACTCATAATTTATTTTTTTCTTGGTATTTTTAAAAAAAATATGCTTATTAGAAAGGGTTGGCGCGCTGAGCCTCCTTAATTGCAATTATGATTTTTATTCGCAATTATGAATCACTAGTTACTCTACTTGAATCACCAGCTACTCTATTTGAATCACTAGTTGCTCTACTTGGCGAAGAGGGTGTTCTTTGTAAACATCTTTTGAAGATAAGCGCCTTCTCACATTGATTGTACTCAGAATGAGCTAAAATAATTAGTTGGATTATATTTTAAATTAATTTCAATATTTAAAATTTAATATTTTTATCATAACAATATATCAAACAAATTTTATAGGATCTCAAATGCAAATTATGATCTTTGTGATTTTTTTAACGAAAATACAATATAGTGAAAGTATAAATGGATAATAATTTTAAGGTTGGTCAAATTATTAGTGTGTTTTTTTATTACAGAATAATTAATTTAAAGTTTATTAATCATGTAAATAATAAAAATAAGTTAATAGATCAATATTTGAAGTCTAATCGTTATTATTGTCAATCAAAAAAATATTTATGTGTAACAATTCTATCTAAAGAAAAAGGACGGGCTTACCTTCTACGACGCATCTGTCTATTAATTTGGCCAATTTGTCTTCGATCATAATTTTAACAAGACGTCTCATTTTTTGTTGTATTTTCTCTAATTGTATTTGTCCATCTTCCATCTTAAAAAATAGCAATACTTAATATATATTTTTCCTATAATTTATTGAATAAAGTTTCATTTAACTATACTTACCATTCCATCTTTCGTCATAACGCACGCAGTTACACATCCTGATTTAGGATCTTGTTTCTTTTCAAGCGCTGTGTACTCTTCTGTTAGGAATAAAGAAATTTTAAACATTTTATTTCATTATTTCAAAGCAAATTTAAGAGACAATAGAAATAAATTTATACCCATGGTAACTGAATTGGTGTTCAAACATTCTTCGGTGTACTGGCGATAATTGCCATAAGCTGGTGACTGATAGAAGAATAAAAGAATATACTGATTTGCTTAATGAGTTGAAGAATAAAATAATTGTTATTTAATAAATATATGTTAATTGAAAAAAAAATAACAAAAAGAAACTTGAATTGCAGTGAATGTGAGAAAAGTAATAAAATATTCCATGATTCTTGTTTGATATCATTTAACTTAAAAACAGAAATTAATTTCATAAAATTTTTATGAAAACATCTCTACCAAATATGGGTTATACCTCACCATTTTCAAACTATTTTATTTTGTTCTCTTTGTTAAAATAAAATAAATGGTAATTGTTTATAAATATGCAAATACTTACACCTACAGCAAAAATGCAGAAAGCAAAAATAAGGACCTTCATTTTGCAAGTACCATTCACTTCAAAATAACTTAACGGAAGTGTAACGAAGAACCTTTATACCAATTTTTAAACTAGAATATGTAATGTGGCTCATACTATCGATAATGTAACAGGAAATGTAGCAGAAAAAAATTCTTCGTTTTTATTATGATCCCAATAAGATCATATTTGATTAGAAAAATGCAACAACCCACAAAAAATGTTTGTTATGTCCTTGCTACATTTTTCGAGATTGCATGTGAGTAAAAAGAATATTGTTTTTACATTGTATTAATTATTTAAAATTTTTAAATATTTTAAATTATCTTATGTGTAGGAAAATGTATTGTTATATTGAAACATTTCTGTGGAAACATTTTTTTTTTTGTAATTAAACATTTTTGTATAAATATTTCTAGATATGTCTTGTATAACAATGATTTCTGAAAGAATAGAAAAAATTTGGTTTCTTTATAATTTAAGATAGCAAAATGTATTTAAGAATCATAAGCAAAGATAATTATTTGAGACTGCGGCTTCACAAATTGTAAGAAATATATAACCGTTTAGCTGCTATGCCTAATACTTTTATATAAAGTTACCATATGAAAATCTTAGCCACGTTGCAAATAATTATAATCTACGTAAAAATCTTAATCACGGTATCTAAAGGGTTACTATATATCAAAATTTGTATATGAGACTATATCAAAGAGCTGTAAGCTATGGAAACAATTGTCATTCGTAGGATCTATGTACTATTTTCTGTTACTACGAATGTTTTGGAGATATTATAAAATCTTTTCTTAATTTCCCGATGCTGTCGAGTCCCGTATGTCGATTTTTTATTATAATTATAACAATTATTTTTCAGAAGGGTATATTCTATCAATAAATATAATAAATAAATCAAATCTTTATTCTTCGAATCTGAAATCAAGAATAGGGATGCCTACATAAAAATAAAATGTATCATTCTTTTTAAAGTTACTAAAAAAATAGATTTAAGATTATATTAGACAGTGGTAATGATAATTTTTTTCACCATCATTTGTGTTTATTTTATAATGATAAAACTATTTTATCCAATATTTAATATTTTTAAGTGATGACAATCCTTGAACCACTACATTTTTTAAGCTTACAACTTTTTCGTCATGTCCAATTTCAGAAATTGAGCTTTGAAGATGACCTTCAAATGACCTCTAAATTTTCAAAATTATATTCAAGGATACTATATTCAAGGAGTTTCTAAAAAAGTCATCCACTAAAATATTAAAGTGTAGTTAAATTGAAGATCTTTGGAAAAATTTGAGAATAATTAGTTGAAAATTGGCTAAAAAAGTCTGCGAAAAGTACCAAAGTTAAAAAAATCAAGTCTTCGACTAATCAAAAGAATTTTAACTATCAGATGAGGTTTTTTTAAAATTATTCATTGATCAAAGTCTTGTATTTAATATATATTAAAGGTAAAAAGAAATTTTATTAATTAATATTACTAGAAAAAGAAAATTATCATTACATTTGAATTTGATTTTTTTTTTTTCAGGCTTAAACTTAGGCCTGATACCTTAAATCAAATATTGATCATGTATTCTTCAAATCTATGCAAATTAACATTAATCAAACAAATGTTTTTAATGTTTATATAGAGTCGACAGTCAGTGAATTTTTACTATAATAAAAAGCTTTGGACAGTATTGCCAGTCATTTCTTTCCATATTATTATTAATCAAACAAAATTAAACTAGCATTAAATGAATAATCAAATAAATTTAACGTTGCATCAAATGGTTTTTTTATAATTTCAGAACTTTACATTAGAAAAAATATCATAAAGCTGAAACCAAATGCGAGATTCGAAAATGAAACATTCCTTTTACTAGAAATGTAGATTATAAACATACTTGCATGATTATTGATATATTATTATGCAACTAGAAATAACAAAAACAATTGGTATTTAAAAAAATAGTTCTTAATGTTTATTTAATTAAAAATTTTCCTTTCGCGTTACACGTATTTCATAACGTTGCCAAAGGAAACTGACACAACAGTACAATGATCTAAATGTTGTAACAAGAATTTTCATGTAAGAAACGATTAACAATAATAGGGCAAGCTTATAAAATAGTGATACAATATTTTTAAATTCTCATTCGTAAAAAAGTAAATTTTTTAAAATTTACCAGCCAAGAAAAAAGGGAATATTCACGATGAGAATAATAAGTTTTATTGTTCTTTGTATATTCGTGGCCTCCGTAAGTTGAAAAAATAATCTTTAATTATAAATTTTTGATATAATCGATATTAAAACTCTATTTTTTAAAATTATAATTAGATTCAAGGGCGTCGCCAATTTACACCTCTATTTAAAGATAGTTTACAAAAATGTGCGGATGAAGCAGGTTTTAAATTAGGTATATTTATGTTTATACAATTATTTCTTTTAAAAAACAATCTTTTAGGTAAACCAAAAAAAATTGATTTACGTTTCTGAAAAATATTAGGAATTATGTGTAATTATACAAAGCTAGTCGGGATACATTATTGTTTGAAATATATTATACTTTAGATTATAACTAAAGAGAAGTTAATTCTATTCATGTAAAAAAGAATTTTATCGTATCAAAAAATAATGTTTTATTTTAATATTAAAACATCATAAAGATTATTTATCAATAAATAAAGCTTATCATGTAAAAAATGAAGCATAAAAACTTACATATAATATACTTGCTGTTGTCAAAACAAGAAATTCAATTTCGTTTTTAATTTTAACAATTTTAAGATAATTTTATTTATTTTGAAATAGAGGAATTCAGAGAACTGAAGAAACAAAATGATTCTAGAGTACAGTGCATATTCCAGTGTACATTAATGAAAGAAGAAATTGTAAGTATCAAAAAAAAATGTTCATATTTATCAATAAACGTCTTATTAAAAATAAATATTTTTCTTTTTTCCAGTTGGACCAGGAAGGAAAATTCAGTGAAGAAAAAGCAAAAGAAAAAATTTTACCTTTAGTTAAAGAAGAAGAAGATAAAGAAAGAGCATCAAAATTTCTTAGCAAATGTGCTGCAAAATGTAATATGACATTGAATTTATTAATTTTTTGTATATAATAGAAACTATTTTTATTTGAATATTCAACGTTCAATCAACTTAATAATTTTTTTATCCAACAACTAGCATGGCAAAGATTTTCATATAATAACTCCATATAAAAATCTTTGCCACATCAGTTAAGGGGTTGATTGCTTTATCATGGAAATAAAATGCTTTTAAAACTATTCTTTTAATAAAAAAATATAAATCATATTTCTCTATATAAATATACTTTGCTAAATGTTTTTATTTCGTAAATCTAGTGAATCAATCATCGGTAAATGATCCATGTAAAAAGGGAAATTTCGCGTGGCATTGCTTGCACAAAGCACTCCACAAAGGTCCTCCCAAGAAACCAAATCAGGGAAATCCACCTGATTCAAAGAAAGAAGATCAACCCGATTCAAAGAAAGAAGATCCTGATTCGAAAAAGGAGGATGACAAAAAGGAAGAATAAAATTGATGATAAAGATATATGTTTGAATGTATACATATATATTGAAAATATATATGTTGTACTTATATGAATAAATGTCAAATGTTATAAAATTTATTCGGTTCTTTCATAATTTGAATGATTTTTTACTTTTTATACGATTCATTAGAGAATTTATCTACTCTATGAAATTACTTATAAATATAGAAATTTATAAATTTTTTAAAGATTGCTTAAAGATTTTCTTATATGATGTACGCTTAGAAAAAAGATCAAGGGTAAAAGTTATTATGGACCATAATATCATATGATTTAGTAACTAATATTATATTCTAAAATGTATCATAAGATAATTTCATTATTCTTTTAAAGAAATTATAATATAATTTTTTATAATAATTCTAATTAAATTTTGTAATCTTAGTAAATTTCATACTATATTTATGATACTTTTATGGTGTACTTTATCATATGCTTATCCCAATATAACTTTGGAATATAAATGGTAAGATTTGTTCTAAAAAGAATACCCTTAAAACTTAAAACTTTTTAAATTTAGTTTTTTAATACAAAAATAATAAACATTAGATTCTTTTCAAAAGAGTAAACTAAATGAATTTTAACTTAAAACAAACCAGCTTAAAATTATTCTAATGATAATTTTAAACCGTAAAAGAATCAATAAATAATCATGAATTTTCAATAATCATGAAACATGCGTTAATTGTTACTATAATTGATGTATAATATATTTATTTTTACTATTTGAGTTATGTCAAAATCAAAGAAGGGTTATTTACACAATAAAATAATTAATTATACATCATGATACTAAAAGCATAAATGGTCTATTATGGCTCGATGTGTATTAACGCCCGAGTGAAGCGAGGGTGATAATTTATGTCGTACGATAGGTCATTTATACCGCGAGTATCATACTATATTTTATAGCACTGACTAGCATAAATCTGCCGTCACGCTTGTCCATGGCATTAGCAGTCCATTTATGCACCATTTATGTACTGTTATCATCCAAGCGTACTGAGGTTGATAAGCATGGTGAAGTAATGGACTACTTATGCTATGGATAGATGTGACATAAATACGGATTTATGCTACTCAGTAGTGTAAAGAAACATTTATACAATTTTATAGTGAGCAAAAATATAATTCAGAATTTAAAAAACATTTGAAGTATTTAGAATCCTATAACTACCAAGTTTTCGTGATTAAATTTTGAAGAGAATCTGAAATATTTCTTTCAGAGAAATAATAAAATATAATCAAATTGTAAAAGTATCATTAAATTGGCTTCGATGATGAGCGCCGTGTATTCTAAACCTTTATTTATAACAAAAGATATTCAAACATACATATGTGATAAGAACAAATTAAGTACTAATAAGTACATCATAAAAGTTGAAACTTTTAATCGTGATTTTTCAACAACAAAGTCAATAAAACCTTTTAATTTTTTGAGAATTTATTCTGATTACATAAATAATTATATTTAAGGAAAATTAACCAAATTCTATATTCTTTGATTTACTATCAAATCTTTTTAATGGATTTGAGTGTACTTTTAAAGTATGTCTGGAAAATTTGTAATTTTTAGCTTTTAATCATGTCATGAAGTATTTTTCTGATCAATAAAAATTTAGAATTTATAATGAAATTTAAATATAATTATTTTTATAATTATTATGTGAAGAATTTACTTATGAGTTTAACTTTTGTTTAATTGTAAAAAATATTTAATTGTTCTATAAGTATTTCCTCATTATTACCTTTTAACTTGTAAATTTGTTCGTGTTCTATCGGTGTTGGATTACGTGAGCGTTAGATGTAAAGAGAAATATTGAATGTATCAACCGTCATTTTTTAAATGTAAAAATGCATAATATTGGACTATTGTTGAAGCTTAAAAACATTTTTTTAAATTTATTATATTTTCATATTTAAATAATGAAAAATTACTAAAAAATGTACGCGAAACACTGTAACAATTTATTTTGAAATTATAATTGTTAACATGGTATGAATACTTTTAGTATCTTGCAATCTAATTTCAATGTAATCTTAGTTTAATGGAAATTTTTAGCTTTTTTATGAGCTTTAAAAATTTTTCACGTAAAATTTTATTTTCTCGTAAACATATTTTTACCTTTAATAATAAATATATATATATATATATATATATATATATATATATATATTACTCAAAATTGTTTCTATTGTAAACGGGTAACAAATAAAAATTGATTACAAATACTGAAATATTTGATATTTCTTAAATCACTATTACTTTATCAAAAAATATAAAATATTGATAATCATATAATTAAAATGTTCAAAAACTATCAACTAATTAAAATCCTTTAGAAATAGTATTTGCAGTATACCAAAATATCATTTTTTCCCAAAATTATAGCGTAATAAAGATTAAACCGAATTTCAGCTTTTATTAATAATTAATATTTTAAAAAGAAAATTCAGGTCCAATTTTTACCATACTATAACATTAGGAAAAAATAATATCTTTAGTATCAATAACTACTATTTTGAAAGAATTATAGCTCAGCTTTCATTAAAAAAAGTTTCAAGCTTCTAGCTATCAATACTAAACAATTATATGCGTTTGAAAATCTGATAAATTTTTCAGTGATTTTCTTCAATTGCTTGTATTTAAGGAAATATTGAGCGTTGTGATTTGAAATTCTGTTTCCTTCCATATTTTGATATATGAAAACTTATCCTAAAGTTTGAGCAAAATCCGTAATCCGCAGGTCTCTCCTAGTTAGTTTTATTTTATAATGAATTTGAATTTTGATTCACAAACAAGAATCATTCTTTATTGAATAATTTTGCTAAAACACGAGCTGGAAATTCTAATATGAATCACGTGGAATTTTTATCGGATTGTAATATTTTCCATTGAAAACTCCAGTTAGAATTCTCATTAAGGGGATGTAAAACGAACATCACGCCTATACTCATAAATATTGCTTATCTTTTCATTTTATTGAAAAATTTGCAGGAAAAGAAATATTCATTAGCTTACAGTATGCTTTATGAAGATTATTCAATTAAATTTTTAAATAAATTCATTCATCCAATATGATATATTAAATAATATCGGTATTAATTAAATATGTTTTGATTAATTTTACTTTGATTGTTTTGCAAAATGTATAATTATTATGAAATTCAATATATTATCTATATAACACAAATTTAAATTTTAAAATCCTAAATATTTCAAATTAGTTATTAATTGGATTAAATACTAGTATAAAGACTTTTTATATTTAAATTTAAGATGACGTAATAAGGTATACAATTCACACATAGTTGCAGTCTCCCGAATTTTTAATTTTTATTCCAAAATTTACCGAAACATCTCTATATTATACTTTTTATTAGTTCAAATAAAAAACTGTATTGTGGAGATATTTTGAAAAATTTTGGATTGAGAATCGAAAATTTGGAATACTGTGTCGGTATTTTACATTCCCTTAAAACAAGTATAAAGTAGTGTATTCAATTTTTCCAAAATAAAAAATTTTCCAAAATAAAAAATTTTTTCCTGAAATAATAAAATATGTTAAAGATGAATAACATTGTTCTTCCGCAATTTTCCATGCAAATAAAACTAACAAGGACAAAAATTATCTCGAAATAATTGACGTTAATTGAGTGATTTTAGACCACAGATGTGTGAGCACATTCGATCGATGACGTAAGAGATGTAATTGATGTTGTAATACATTTCCTATTACAATGTCACTGATCCATTAGATTTTTTTTCTTCATTGTCTATGCGATTGACAGTAGTATAAATATTATTTCTACACTTTAGGAGTTTCAGTTTACAGGAAAATTTTTATGCAACATTGTATACTTATTGGATTTAAAAAATGAAAAGCGTTATTTTGGTGCTCTGTGCACTTGCCGCAAGCGTAAGTTTATATTTTTAAAATTTAGTTAAAATTTTTCAAGCAAAAATAATAAAATACATTTGGTGTCTTTGAACGTGTAAGATTTGATCAGACATTTGACAGAATCGCATTTTCATTGAAATTCATATTTGTTTTATTGAGCCTTTGTTGCGGTAAAATTTCAAATAAAATAATAAATATTAGATTTAATGTACAAATTTTTAATAAAAATCATACAATACAATTTAATTTAATTTCATGCAATTATTCGTTAATAATTGATAAAATTTTATTAATTGTTTTGTTCTTGTTAATCATATTTTTTTTTTTTTTTTTTTTTGGTATCTGTGATATCACTTCTTTTGTTGTGACTTACTTATTCAGTATTATTAGGTTTAGTAACTGACTGTGATATCAATTGCAATATATTGTATTTATACATTGTTTTATGTGCAATATTTTATATTTATACATTGTTTTATGTGCAATATTTTTACATTTATTCATTGTTTATGTGCAATACTTAATATTATATTTATGAATTGTATTACACGCCCTTTGTATAATGATATGATATACAATAAATAGTATCTATCTATCTATCATATATTTCTGCTTTATTTTATGTTTTAATTTTTACAATATTTTATTTATATTACAAGGTACCGGCCGATGCACTTAATTTTTGGAAAAGAGGCCAATACTTCCACGAATGTTTGGATGAATTTGACCTGAGCAAAGGTAAATCAATA
Organism: Anastatus disparis; assembly: GCA_017163975.1. Taxonomy (NCBI): domain Eukaryota; kingdom Metazoa; phylum Arthropoda; class Insecta; order Hymenoptera; family Eupelmidae; genus Anastatus; species Anastatus disparis. The sequence goes on along the minus strand of JAFFSR010000218.1, from coordinate 268,703 downwards.
TTTTTACAATATTTGATTAAATTAAATGCAAATAAAATTAATAATTTTAATTAATTTTTTTTTATTAGGCGAATATAAACAATTATTATGGAAGAAGGATCCTAAGGCTGGTTGCGTCGTTGCCTGCTACATGGAAAAGAAAGATGAGGTAAATAAACAACATAATAGTATAGTTTAATTATTATTTAATTATTATTACATTATTGAATCATAAAAAAAATTTATTTAGAAATAAATGTAAAAAATTATTTTCCACACACAATAAATGAAAATTTCATTATTATTTATTTTCGCGGAAGTTTTAATTGGAAATTTAAAATAATATATCTTTTCTAGATGTTCAACGGAATAATCGATGAAAAAAGAATGATGCATAACATGAAACATGTAGCGAAAAAAATTGGCTACAAAGAATATTTCAATGTTTTGACAACTTGCAAAGCTAAAGGTATTACGTATTTTATTCATATTAATTTTAAAAAATAAAAGAATTTTTTTTTAAATTTTTGGTGTGAGTTGATCATTCTAAAGCAAGATGAGAACTAATTTTATTATAGTCAGTTCTTGTTAACTGGTCGATTCATAGAAAAATAAAGTTAAATTTAAGAAAAAATTTCATCATAGCTCATAAAAAAAATTCAAAATTTTAATTATGACTTTAATTCATGTAACAATGACAAAACTTTCCCTTATTCGAATTTTTTGTTTATAATATTAACAAAACCATTAACTTTTTGTTTTAAGTTGAGGACATAACCGATAAATGCGAAAAGGCAATGAAAATGAGAACTTGCAGGAAGAAGGAATTATGGAGGGTAAAAATAAATTATTTTAAAATTAAAATCATAGTATATTATAGATATTAAAATTGCACATATTATACACGTTACAGCTTCGTACCGAGAGACGCATGCAAAAGCGTATTATCTTCAAGAATTGTTTAGCTCAAAACAATCTGACCAGAGGTAAGAATACGTGTTTTCATTAAATACTTTAAATCATTTAAAAAAGTTGTATTAATTATTTCGTATGAATTTAATTAAACAGAAGAATACATTGAACTTAAAAAGAATGGAGAATCAAAGGCTGGATGCGTTATGGCTTGCGTAATGGAAGCCAAAGCACAAGTAAGAAAAACAAAATAATAAGAAAAATAAATATTATCGAATCTATAATTAATATATTACATATTTGCTTCAGTTGGTTGACGGACAATTTGTCAAAGAAAATATTTTGTCCCAAATGCCTAATCAAGCAGTAATGAGAATTGGCAAGAACAAGCTGTCTACTGTAGTTGACACTTGTATTTCCGAAAGTAACTATACATCTATTAATTTTACTAATGATTTGGAATTCGATAGATTTTTTATTAAATTATAATTTATTATTTACAGCCGATGACGTATCTGACAAGTGTGAAAAAGCTTTAGTTATGAAAACTTGCAGACGACGAGAAATGTGGAAGGTAATATTCTGAATATTAAAAAATTCCATTCTTGTTTACACTTTTTATTATTCATTGTTAAAGTAAATTAATTTAATATTTTTTTTAATAAGCTTCATGTCCGAGGTCTTCGTAAGAGATCAAGCAAAGAACAATGCTTGAGAAAATACAACATTACAAGAGGTATGCAAGAAAAATTAATTGAATATATTTTTTTTTTATTTTAAACTTTACATTTTCCATTTATTATTCAAATAAATTTTTTCTATCGACAGAGGAATACAAAGTTCTGAAAAGCAACGGGGAACTTATGGCCGGAAAAGTTATGGCATGCGTGATGAAGAAGAAAGGAGAAGTACGTGAATATAGTGTTTAACATTATAAAAAAATTTATTCCAACAGATTGATATATTTAAAATTTAAATGAAAAATATTTTCAGATGATGTTTGGAAAATTCAATCACGACAGAATAATTGACAATATGCACTACAATGTGGTCAAGAAAATCGGCAAGGATAGGTTGTATGAAATAGTAGGAAGTTGCGCAGACAAAGGTAAACGATAATCATTTAAATATTATATATTTTGACACTATATGAAAGGGAAATTGAAAATATCTGCCTTATCGACACAATTGCCAATTTCGAATATTACGTATTAGAGAATAGTATTTATGAAACTATAAAAAAATACTAAATTTACTTTAAAATTTAGTAAAACCCAACATAGATTATCTCGGTAAGGTAGATATTTTTAACCTCGTTTTCACATTACCATATCTAAATGGTTCTGATTATAAATTATGTAAATTTAATTGGGACATTAAACATTTTACAGCTGAAGAATTAACTACTAGCGCTGAAAAAGCTCTGGCAATGAAGACGTGCTTGCGCGAAGCTAAGGAACGTGAATTAGGCGTATCTCAATAAATGTTGAGTGATTTCTTAATTATTGTAAAATATGTAACTTTATATAAATAAAATCCATTTAAAGTGCATTGAAATTCTGTGTCTCACTATTATCTTAGAAATAAATGAGGGAAAACGTTTCACGTAAAGAGATGATATATAGATATATTTCTACTCTGATAACTGTTAACAAACAATGAACTTATTTATTATTAGTTAAGGAATGGTATATTTACCACAATGATTCAAAAAGTTTGAGAAAAGTAAAGATTCAAAATGCATAACATTCAAAGTTATCAGGTATTAACTGCTAATGAATATTTCATAACTGTCAAGAAATATTCATTTGACTCAATTATTATGAAGAATTTAGATCATAATTAATAGCATCATAAGTTTTATGATTTCTTTCCAATAGTGTATTCAAACTTGCTGAATATTCTAAGAATTTAATTAATAAAATTAGTGATTAAAATATTCATTCTCTAAACTATGAAATCGTTGCCAATTATTAAAAAAATTCAGCGATTCAGTAGAAAAAGTTTGATTTAATAAGTTTTTAATTTAAAACAGAATTTTTATACTATAGATATATTTCAATAGACATAAATTTAAATTTCATAATGTTCTTTTTATTGATACAAAAATAAATAAAACGAAAAATATCTATAAATTTCTTGTAAAGTTTCTTAATAACGATTTATTTTTGAATAATTTTTTAAAAATACTACTTAAAATTATAACTTGTTAGGCTTTGACTGAACACATGTCAACTAGGGGTGTGCGAGTAGCTCGAACTACGAGTAACTCGAACAAATTACTCGACTCGACTCGAGCTCGTCCGTGTCGAGTATTAACTCGAACTTTTCGAGTTACTCGAATGACTCGAATAACTCGAATGACTCGAGCTACTCGAACAACTCGCAAAACTAGATTATATTATTATGTAGTAATTAATTCTTTTTTATACGAAAAAAATCATTTTTTACTCTTTATTTTCACTAACTTGCTGTGAATTATGTTTATCCGCCTATTTAGAAAGAATATTGGAATAACTTTTAAACTAACTTCGAGTCGAGTCGAGTATTATATTCGAGCAACTCGAACTTTTCGAGTAACTTGAGTCATCGGAGTTACTCGAATCTATCGAGTAACTCAAGCCATCGGAGTTACTCGAATCTATCGAGTAACTCGAGCCATCCGAGTAATTCGAATTACTCGAGTAGTTCGTATTTTTTCGAGTACTTAAGGATCTCGAGTACTCGACTCGAACTCGAAGAAAAAACTCGACTCGACTCGAACTCGATTATTCGAGTATTTGCACACCCCTAATGTCAACCATTCAAAATTATTTTTTTCCGTATTTCGGAAATCTTTTTATTTTTTCGAAAAGATGCAAAAAATTTGCTTTTTTTATATATTTGTTTGTAATACAAATCCTAATGAAAATTTAATAATTTGGCGCCATGTAATGATAGTGATTATTTAAAAAAAGAGCACACAAAAAAAAATAATGTGTGATAACCAAAGTATTTAACTTGCATCTAGTAGTCAAAACCAAATTATTTAGTTGCAAAAACCAAAATATTTGCTTGTAGGAAAAAAATACATCAGTTATAATACCAAAAATTATTAGTTGGCAAATTTTAGTTATAGTAATACAATATTTTATTTCACAACCAAAGTAGATTGTGATTTGAAATTAAAACGAAATTTTTTATAACTATAGCGACCAAAGTTTTGGTAAACATAAAAAAAGTCTGCTGTTAGTTTTAGTTATGCTAACCAAAACTTTACTTGTCCAAAATCCAACTATTCGAAATCATAGGCACCAGTTGTATGTCACTCCTTAAGTAGACTGAAATTTGTATCGATGAGAATTAATTGCAAACAATTTGAGATTGATATCTTCTTTCTTTAGGTTCTTTATAACATTCTTTTTAATATTGAATAATCAGATTTATAATTTTATACATTCATATATTTAGAAATTAATTATGTAATATTTAAATACAAGTATAAATGTAATAATTATGTGCTCTTCATGAGATCTTAATTTAAGAAAAAAATATGAGTAATTGAATTCTTTATTTTTATGAAGATAAAAAATATAAGCCTGCCGTCGAAACGTGACCATGACTCTTGATGAAAATTATTAAAAGAAAAATGTGACTATATTTAATGATATTAGAAGGATAGTATATTAATATATAAAAGAATTAATTATAAATAAATAATTTTCTTTATTTATACATTTGCATATTTTCACGTTACATCACATAAACATTAGATGATCAATATTAATTATTGTTTGATTTTAATTTTTCAAATTCTTCCATACAACCATGTATCAGTTGATCAGCCTTTTTACACACATCCTTTTCTTCAGTCACTAAAAGAATAAATATTATTAATTGATTAAACAAATATTAAAACATTAATTTTTTTATCATGTGCAATAATTTATGAGATAAAAAAATCCAATTATCATCCGAATAGTCTATATTTCATAACTCTGATAAAAAAATACTTATTTAAGGCAAAGGTTTTTAAATAGAGTTGCCTTATAAAAATCTTTGCCATGGCATCTAATGAATTAAAAAATAATAGAAAATATGTTTTTAAGGAGCGATTGTTCTCCTTTAATTATTGTATTATTTCGTTACCTTTGGCCACACACGCGTCGTATAAATCAGATAATGCGCTATCATTTGCATTTGGTACAAATCGTTTCATTACTGCTATTGTTGCTTGTTTATTAAAAGATCCTTCTTCATTCATCTACATACAAGGAAATTACATGGTTTTATAAAACTAGTTATATTTATACTTGTTTTTCCGTATAATTTTTACTTACAACTTTGTCTTTTAATAAGGTGCAATGTCCAAGACACTCTGCTTTCTTTTCCTTTAACATACTTATAGCTTCGTTTATTTCTGGAAAATAAATAGAATATCATTTATTTATCACACTATGGATTTATTTCAACTTATATATTTATCAAATCGGAGCAAACAAAACTTTTTGTAATTTTCATCTACTTTTTTACTTCTTATCGAAATAGTATATTTTACAAGATAATACATTCTACTAATGATTTGAAAGAAAATTTAAAAAAAATGTAATTACTTAGATCAGGATTTCCGCTTATTTTTTTTGCGCATTCATGTAGATGTTTAAGGTGATCGGAGGCTTCATCGCTTTTTTCGTCGCTGTGCACCTGTAAAAATGAATTTTGACATTATTTTCATAATTTTGTTACATAAAAATGAAATATTCTAAAAGAAACATGTTTCGTTTGAAATATTGAGACGTAATATACTGAGTTTATACAAATATACAAATTTTTCTAGAAACATTGCAAAACAATATTTCCTAGATTTTCGATAGCTAAATTAAATGAAAGATAAGATTAAATCTTTTGAATTAAGTTTCTGACTGAATGGACATAGCTTTCTTTAAAATAAAACTTTCAAAGTTAGAAAAAGAGTTATAAGTTATATTTTAGGATTTTGAATAAGAAAGAAAAGCCAAAAGCTATTTGAGCCTCTACTATGTAACATATTTCTTGCGACTACATTTATAAACTTCCAATAAACATTAAATTTTCACTTACTATTGCAACGAATGCGAGAACAGCCAAGACAACGTATTTCATATTGGATATCGCTTTTGGTTGCTTTGTGGACTTCAATATTTCAACATAATAAGCTCAGTGGGCTGCAAGTCGGCTTTATATTTATTTTTTCTACATTATTATAATGAGCGTTAATTTTACAGCGAAATTCTTGTATGGAAACTTTTTCGTGTAGTAGTTATAAACAAGATCTTATCAAACGAACTAGTTTTACATTTCTCAATTTTAAAAACTTTTCCTTGTATACTTTGAAAAAACATGTATACTTTGAAAAAACCCATTGTTAATTATTCTCTTTACCTTTTGTTACTGCTTATTGTTAATAATGTTTTTTTTAAGTTTTAATTGAAATTTTCTGTGTGTTTGTTTTTAAACATAGAAAAGAAAATATTTTTTTGCTTGTAAAATAAAGGCATTGATAATATGTTTAAACAAGATTTAATCGCTTTCAAAATTTTTTTCTCTATAAAAATATGATTCACACTTGGGATTTCCAATGAAGTAGATTTGTAACATTTTCAATAACTCACATTGAAAATCAAAGCGTAGAAAAACATGATGATTCGTTGAAATTTTGAAGCGTTTTTAGTTTTTGAACAAAAAATTTGTTATACTTTTATCAAAGATATTTGGAGCAAATGATTTTTTTCTTCAAGGTTTTCGAGTAAAAGTAAATCAATTTTGTCATTTCAATTACGTAAATATAAGAAGTAGTCCATATTTCCAGAATATTCTGAAATATACTGTTTTTATGGATACATGATAGTAAAAAGGTTATAAATGTTAATGTTTACTATCAGAAATAAAGAGAACAGGTAACAATTTGATATTATCAATTAATTTTATTTATCTTTTAGTGAATTGTAAATTAATTACAATTTTACACTAGGAAATTCTTTGTAAATATAGAAATTTTTATCTTATGATTTACAAAATTTCTAGATATTTTTTACAAAATTTATAGATATTTTTTACAAAATTTCTAGATATTTTTTACAAAATTTATAGATATTTTTTACAAAATATCTCCATAAATCTAAGACTGATTTACGAGATTTTGATAATTAAACGACTATAGTAAAATCTTTAGGATACTTTTTGGCGATACGAGGCCTTGTCTGGTATTCTGCAAAAGGTGCTAGGACTTACGATGAGCTATTTGATATGAAAGAAATTTTAGATTCTATATGTTATATCTATCATCATAAAAATTTTTTTCAATTTCTCACGTAAATAAATGATGGCAAAAAGACAAAATGATGAATTCGATGGTGATTCAAAAAGAGAAAAAACAATAAATTTCTCATCCACTGAGTTTTTAAAAAATAAAGTTAAAATTGGTGATAAATCAGCGTAGGTATAATATATGAATTTAAAAAATATTTTAGTCTTGTATTATAAATGAAATTTTTCTTTTTTTATAGTTCCGTTGTGGGATATATTGAAAAAATAATAGATGAAAAGACTTATACGAACAAAGAAGATAATTCAGATTTCAAAATTTTGAAAGTAATCATAAACAATAATGATGGAATCCGAGTTCAATGTAATATATACAATGAGAATATTCCACTTTTTCTTCCTCAACTTCGAATTAATAAAGTAATTTATAAATAATTTATGTACAAATAATATAATAATATGAAAGATGGATACATAATATGCAAATAATTATCTAATTTTCAAAAAATATTATTAGAAACAGTATCAGTCATGAATGCCAGACTAAATGGTAAAAGTAATGTTAATTATGAATTGAATTTTAATCATTATTCAACAATAACAAAAATAAGTAGTTCCCTTAGAGGTTTGAAACCAATTAAAATTTCTTTTGATGAAATACCAACGAAGAAAGGATACATAGGTAAATAAATTTATTTGATTTTATTGTCAAGATAAAAAATCGAGATGAAAATAAATCTATAATTTCTTTGTAGAAATACAAGGTTTTTTAAGAAATTGTTTTGTTGTACAATATAAAAACGATATGAATAAATTATTTGGAGCCATCACAGATGATAAATTTAAATTAGATGTTTATTTAACAAAAACAGAAAGTGAAGAAGTTGAAATCGAGAGAGGAACTAAATTGAAGATAGTAGGAGATTTGGGAGAACATGGTACTAAAATAATTGGATTATTAACACATTATTATTATCATTATTATATAACGTAGAAAAAAATTAAATTTTTTCATAATCAAAGTAATAATAGAAATAAATTCTAATATGCAATTTTTATTTTTAAATGTTCTTTTAAAAACGAATTAATTTTTAGGATCATCTTATGCATTAAAAATTAATAGTTTGGATCAAATTAAAATTTTAAATGAAACGAAAATGGATTTAGAAGACTTGCTTCAAGGAAATGAAATTTTTTTGATAAAGGTATAAAAAAATATGATTCATTTTTTTATTGGTTTAAAACTTTCATATGTTTCATTTTAAAATTTCATACTTTTTTAGGAAAACGTAAAAGAAGAAGAATAATTTTATTTTTTATTTCATTTATTTATTAATAATTTTCTACTATAAAACATATTATAATCAAATTTGGCAGTCCCTTATTCGCTTCACAAACTGACCCTTATTATATTGTATTATGATTAATAATTTAATCTTATTTCTTAAAGCAATTGTTTTTATTTTTATAATTTGTCTTTAGTTCTTAATTACACATCAATTTAATAAAATCAAGTTCAATAATAACAATCAATAAGAACAATATAAGTGCAAAATGAGGAGGTTGAATGCGTGAAAATGAGAAAAATTTCATTCAAAGAAACATAAATTTTGAAACATATTCTGCTTATGAAAAATAGGAGTAATGAGCCAATAATTAAAAAGTTTAAAAAATTTTCACTTTTAAATATAATAAAAATTACTAAAATGTATTAATTTTCAATGAGACTCGATATTTATTTAAGAAATATACTTATGATTAAATCAAATCCCTTTAAAACTTAAAAAATAATTGAATTCAATTAAAAAATAATAATAATTTATTTGAAATCTGAAACAACGTTGTAAAAGGACAAGTTGTTGCTATCTGGATAGTGTATTCAAATGAATGGGCAAACAAATAAAATATAATTATTTTAACGTTTTTATTAAATTTAACAATGAACGATGATTGAGCTTACAATAAATGATCATATTAATTCATGTTTCACAATTATAAAATATCAACTTACATTTTTTTAACTTATATAAAGTCACATTTTTGCCGGATTAAATAATGTACTTTTTAACTAATATAACAATAAAAATTATTTCATTCAAGTTTAATTTCAATTTATAAAATCTACTTTATGTTGAATTTTTTTGGTTACCAGTTGCGATGAGTTTTCGAACTTTTTATATCGTCTTCGAACAGCGAATCACACACCTAATTTCTTCGTTTCTTTTTCCATGCACACTATTATTATGGTTGTCTTGTCACACATTTCTCCTAAACCTTTAACTGAAAAGTGTAAACATATGTCATAATTTATATAATCAAATAAAAAGATTATAATTTTTCATATTTAAAGTTTATTGTTAAATTAATTTAATTATACCTGAATTGATGCAAGTTTCCACAATTTCAGACACCTTTTCTTCACTAAGCTTAGGAAAATCATTATGAAAGTTTTTTTTCATTACGTCTTTATTCAATTGTCCATTTTTCAACTGTAATGATTTTAAGTTAATTTCCGATTATTAATAATATTATGTAATGTTCAAGTAAATTATTTCTATATTTATGTTTAAACACTTACGGATCCTTCTTTTTCAAATATACAAGACATCAGACACCTTACTCTAGGATCTTTTTTTTCTGCTAGTGATTCAATGTCCTCTATCATAAAATAATTATAAATTGTTAATAAAACATTATCATCTTTTCTTTAGATACAGTTAATGTATTCAAATACCTTCTTTTATGCCATTGTCATTTAAACACTCATCCATCCAATCCTTTTTGTTACGACTTTCGACCTCAAATATCTAAAATATTAAATAACAATATTTACACTATTTTCTATGCTTGAAGTGAATATTTTTGCATTTATGAGCAAAGTAAATTTACGTAGTAAACTTTACATGCACAATAATCAATAAAAACGTAAGGATAATTTTATTGATATATTCTTCTTCTTGCATTATTATAAATAAATAGATTGAAACATTTTTACACATAAAAATTTCACATTGAATAATGTTAATAACGTTTTTTAATGTTAATAAAAGTTTTAAGTATTTATAATAAAATAAAGTTTTACTAATTATTTCCAAAACTAATTTGTATTTAAATAAACATAAAACATTATCACTGATTATATATTAATAATTGTAGAAATAAATATATTATAAGTAATAGTCACTCACTGTTAAGGCGAAAACACAAAAAGATAAAAGTACAAATTTCATTTTGTTAGACACTTAGAGCTGTTTGTTTTAAGGTTTGTTTAACAATTGAAACTTTGTAAATGTTGGACGAACATTTTATATGATTACAAGACTAATTATACTAAATCTAATTTTTCAAGATATCCGATAAAATTAATTGAATAAAAACTGAAATTTTTCGCTGTATTATATAAAATATCGCGAAATATTTTTTATATCTAAAATTATGCAAGTAATTACTATTATTTTCTAAAGATGTGCTTGCATATATTTTTGTTTATTTTGAAGTGATCGCGTGTTTATTTTTGAAAAGTATGTATTGTTATTTTTTATCAAACATCTGCAGGATAATAAATTAAATCTAAAATCATTGTATGTGTGTTTTGTTGCAATTATTCCTTTACTATTTAAAATTTATTTTAAATTTGTTTCTGAAGATAATAAAGGAAGTAATATGAAGAAATTGAATCAGATGTCGAAATTTTATGAAATTCGTCACTTTGATAAATATGTCATCAAGTCATGATTAGTAAGAAGTTTGAATTAAAATTAACTCTTTTTAATGTATATTTTCTATATTATTAGAAGATAATTCTTCCTCAAATTATAAAAACATCGAAATAATTTGAAAATATGAAAAAAATGGAAATAATTTAAAAATATTAAAAAATTGGAAGTAATTTGAAAATATTAAAAAAAAAGAAGTAAATAATTTGAATTTTCGTTTAAAACCCGTTGGCCATATTTGGTTATTGCAGTAACTAAACCACATTTATCAATAATCGATGATAATAAATTAAAAACTAATTAGAAAATTTTGTAAAAATTTAAACATAATTTTCATACGATAGAGAATGTATATTTTATCGACAAAAATGTTTTCAAACATCATTTGCAACCCTGAAAAACAAAATTAAATTTTTTTTTTTTTTATCTTTTTTATTAATTTTGAGATTTTTATAAAAAAAAGTTGCAGTGTATGGGAAAAGGACCTACACTAAAGAAATTTTTCAACTGACTATTTAAAAATAAATTTCATTTTATGATTTTCCAAAAAAAAGACAGTTTATAATGAAATAAAAAACAACTGGTGACGTTATCTCCCTTTGGTGACGTTGAAGTCCATGTTTCTTCGCTTCTCGTGCATCACGGGTTCACCCTGACGACGCCATGCGTGAGAAGTTTCCATCTGGTAACACGAGAGTAGCCTAATTAAAGCAAAAGGACTACAACGTCACCAGTCGAACGCAATGCCGAAAGGTTCATTGCAGAGCACTTTTACTCAAATATATTCATCTAATGTTAGTAATGGTTGAATGTTAGTATTAATTGAGTAAGAAGATGAAATATAAAATTAAATTATGTATTTATTTAAAATGAATAAAAAGTATTTTACAAAAAGAATGAGGCTCTAAGAGATAAGTAGGAGAGAGGTCAGCTCATCGGCCAGAGAAGAACTCAAGTCTTGCTCGCGATTGAGAAAAAACCCTAGTCTGACGAATAACATATTTTGCTCCTTAACCACTTGTACTACTGAACTTTAAATTTTGGTATACTTTATTAAAATTATCTTGAATAGAAAATATTGTATAAAAGCTTAGCAAATAACTTAAAAGATAGGCAATTTAATAATGTTTGTATATAATGTGCTTACATTTTAATTCTTTTTTTTTATAACAAAAACACTTAAATTCATTTAAATTCTATTCGTGAAATCTTTAATTAATAAAAAAGAATTTTATTTCGCAATTTTTTCATACAAATTATGTTAATATAATTTAAAAACAATTGAATTTATATTATTTTTTAATAAGAATTATTTTAACGCTAATTTGACTTTTTATATATGTAAACAATAACAATTTCAGACAAGGACATAAAATTTTCTAATAATTCAAACTGCACAATTGTTTTTTTTTAAATAATTTTCAAAAATAATAATATTATTTAATAGTTTATTAATTCAACATCTGTTTACATTTATTTATACAAATTTTCATGTTTTAACGCGCTCCTTACTTTTTGTATTTAATATCGAATTTATCGAATTCTTCCTCGAAGCAAAACGTTATGATATTGGTTTTTTCGCATATATCTGATTCTTCTTTAGCTGAAAAGTAAAAAAAAATATAAAATTAATGATTGAACAAAGCTCTAATAAAATTTGATACATTTGTAAATTGTTTGATTAATCTTATTACCCATATCAAAACATTTGTCTATTACGTCAGATATTTCTTTTTCGCTAAGCTCAGGAATTTCTTCATGCGTTCTCTTTTTCATTAAGTTTTTATCAATTTTTCCATTTTTCAACTGTAATAATTTGAAATTGATTTTCAATCATTTATTTATTTATTTTATTCGAATATTCAAATGATTTATTTCTTAAACTTACGACTCCCTGCTTTTCAAATGTGCAAGCCATTATGCATTTTAGTTTAGGATCATCCGATTCATCCAATTTTTCAAATTCCTCTATAATACAAATAATTATAAATTATTAACAAAAAAATTATAATTTGCTTTCATGGTATAATATTATTTATATTATTTATTTTAAGTAAATACCTGAACTTATGCCACTCTCTTCCAAACATTCTTCAAAGCTTTTCAAAGATGGCATATCGTCTTTGCCAAGACTTTGAACCTTACATACCTGAAATATTAAAAAGTTATTTAATAGACAAACAATGCAAATGTATCGCAACTAAATAAAAAACGGTTAATACTGGGTTATTAACCGTTCGAGTGCGAAGTATGAACCAAACTGTTTAGGTTTTCTAGCTCTTTGAATTGCCTTATTGGCATAATAGCCTGAAAAAGGGTTCAGTTTAAGAACTCGAAGCGTTGCATTTTTAGCAATTTGAATAAATAAAAACCTTGCTCTGTCTCAAAATTATTGAAGTATTTTATTGTTTGTTCTAATAATTGAATTATTAAATAAAAAAGTTAATCTCTTATAGTTTAATATCGAACTTTAATTCTTTTAATTAATTCAAACAAAATAACAAACTTTAGGCATTTTATAGAAATTGAATATTCTATTCATGTATAAATAATTGTATTTAAAAATAAAAAATAAATAAATGAAATTTTATTATATTATATTTTTTATTTGTTTATTTTAGACCTGATACTTTAAAACATTTTTATACATTTTGAACATTTTTATAAATTTTACATTAAAAAACGTTAGCACCGTTATTTTAAATGTTAATAAAGGTTTTAAGTATATATGCAATAAAATAAAGTTTCACTAATTTTTCCAAATTTACTTTTAATTGTTTCAAAGATTTTAAATAATTTCAAAATCCATTTTGAATTCAAATAAATAATATCGCTAAAATATATTAATAATCGTAAAGATAAATATATAATAAAAAATGGTAACTTACTGTTAAAGCGAAAACACAAAAAGATAAAAGTACGAATTTCATTTTGTTAGACACTTCGAACTGTTTGTTTCGAGGTTTGTTTAACAATTGAAACTTTGTAGATGTTGGATGAACATTTTATATGATTACAAGACTAATTATACTAAATCTTATTTTTCAAGATGCCCGATAAAATTAATTAAAACTAAAATTTTTCCTCTATATTATATAAAATATCGCGAAATATCTAAAATTATACAAGTAATTACAATTTTTTTGTGAAGATGTGTTTACATAAATTTTTGTTTATTTTGAAGTGATCGCGTGTTTATTTTTAATAAGTATGCATTGTATGTGTGTTTTGTTGTAATTATTCCATTGCTGTTATTTAAACATTTTTTAAATTTGTTTCTAAAGATAATAAAGGAAGTAAATGAAGAAGTTGAATCAGATATCGAAATTTTATAAAGTTTGAAGCACGTTACTTTGATGAATATGGAATCACGTGAAGATTGGTGAGAAGTTTTAATTAAATTTTGCTTTTTCAAATGTACATTTTTTATATTATTGTAGAATGTTTCTCCCATAAGTTATAAAAACATGATAATAATTTGAAAGTATTAAAAAAACGGAGATAATTTGATAATTTGTTTTATTCACCCGTCGACTCTATTTACAGCGACGTTTAATAAAATTAAAAAAAAAAAAACTTACGATGAATTAAGAGTAATCATGGAAAAATGGTTAGGTTTACAAAACAATGTTAATTGCAAATTAAAATTTTTGTTTTTTTTTAATGAAAATACACAAGAATTTCTGATTTTTCCTTCTTTCAGCAAACTGTAAGTGCAAAATTTCGACTCAAATAATTATAATACCGCTTCTTATGGTTCAGGAATACGCGGATGATTTCTAGCTACAAATAATTTTTTTCGCATATCGACAGGGTAATCGAGACAATAGTTTTTTAGAATAAAAATTAGTTGATTCTTTGATAGTTTTAGTTATTTAAAATATAAATATTTTTGCCAAATTTCATTCTTACTTCTTAGTTTGAAGTTCATTTTAAACGTTTCAAATTCTTCCATGCAGACTTAATGGTAATGTAATTTTTGACTGTTTTTTCTCCATTTTTAAAAAATCCTAACATTGCGTTAGTTTATTCATTTTTATTAGGGATTTTGAAATCACAGAAAAAGAACAGTCGAAGAATATATTGCCATCGGCTGTATTTTTTATGAATATACAAATTGTGTTGATTAATTTTAAACAAAATATACGATTTTCGAATAAATTTTAAATATATTTATGATATTCTTGGATAAAAAAGTATTAAAGTAAATCATAATTTTGTTAAAATAATTTAATAAAGTAAATTTATCAATCCAACGCATACAATTATTAATTTTAATTTTTTCATATCATCTTTATTCATCGAATCACCACTACTTTATGTCTAATTTCTTCCTTTCTTCTTCCATGCATACTATTATGAAGTTTGTCTTGTCACACATTTCCTTTAAATCTTTAACTAAAATATATAAACACATGGGATTAGTAATGAAATCGTAATTCGTAAAATTGTTTAAAAACATTTTTTCATTCGAAATAGTTTTTTAAAAAAATGATTTTTTAAATAATTGTATATTAATTTTGGCTAAATAATAGTGCATATAAAAAATAAAGTCTGAAAGTAAACAAGCAACTTGTTTATTTTAACAAAGATAGACCTTAGTTGCTCTTTTATTATTTATTAAATCTATTCCTTTTCTAAATTTTTTTTCTTTCTATCTTCATAAAATCAGGCTTATTTTCATCGCATAGAAATTTCAGGGGATGAATTTATGGAAAAGTTGTGAATGCCGACGAAATTGTTTAAAATAAAATAAAATTGAATTTCTCAAATAAATAGATATTACGTGGTATGGGCTAATTAAAAATTTTTCCATATATCCATTGAAATTTTTTAGTAAAGAAAATCAGCTTCGCTTTATTGATCTAACAAAAACAAAAAAATTTTTGAAAGAAATTTAAGTTTTTTTATATTATTAATCAAAGAGTAATTATAATTTAGATTCGTATTAAATAAAATATTTTGGTTCTTTTTGAGTTGATATTTCATTCGCTTCCTATTTTCATATGACTAAAATTAATATAACAATGCTTAAAAAATCGTTTATAAAATAACCTTTTTGAATGGGAGTACGTCCTTGAAAACGTTCATTACATTTTTTCATATTTAAAATGTATAGCTTAATTAGTTTTATTATACCTAAATTAGTACAAGTATCCACTACTTCAGATGCTTTTTCTTCGCTAATCTTAGGAAAGTCCTTGCGGTAATTCTTTTTCATTTCCTCTTTATCCAATTGTCCATTTTTCAACTGTAATAATTTTAAGTTGATTTTTGATCATTTATATTTATTTTCCAATGTTTATGTGAATTATTTCTATATTTATGTTTAAATACTTACGGATCCTTCTTTTTCAAATACGCAAGACATCAGACACCTGACTTTCGGATCTTTTTGACTTGCCAGTGATGTAATGTCCGCTATCATAAAATGGTTATAAATTATTAATAAAAAAATTATTTTCGTTTCTTTAGATGCAGCCAAAGTATTAAAATACCTTCTTTTATGTCGTTCTCTTTTAAACATTTATTCAACAAATCATCTTTGTCACTACTTTGAACCTCAATTATCTAAAATATTAAATGAAAATTTATTACAGAAACAAGGCAGATGTATATAACAATCATAAAAATTATTTTACAAAACAATTTTAAAAATTTTTTCTTTTATACGTAAAAATATCAGCACAATTTATTAAATTTTAACAAAAATTTTGAATGTAATCCAATAAATTTCTATTAATCTTTAAATATATTATTAGTAATAATCACTCACTGTTAAGGCGAGAACACAAAAAGATAAAAGTACGAATTTCATTTTGTTAGACACTTAGAGCTGTTTGTTTTGAGGCTTGTTTAACTATTGAAACTTTGTAGATGTTGGATGAACATTTTATACGATTATAAGACTAATTATTCTAAATCTAATTTTTCAAGATATCCAATATAATGAATTGAATAAAAACTGAAATTTTTCCACTGTATTATATAAAATGTTGTGAAATGGTTTTAATATCTAAAATTATGCAAGTAGTTACAATTATTTTTTTTAAATTTGCTTATGTATACTTTTGTTTATTCTGAAATGATCGCATGTTTCCAAAGTATTGTTATTAATTTTTATCAAACATCTGCAATATGATGAATTTAATATAAAGCTATAGTGTGCCTGTGTTTTGTTATAATTATTCTTCTTACTGTTAATTAAGAATTTAGAAAAAAAATTTTTTTTGAAAACAATAAAGAAAGTAAAGATAAAAATTAATAAAATATAGAAATTGTACAAAAATCAAAACACGTGACTTTAAATAATAAGTTGATTGTGGCTAATGATAATTTTGAATTGAATTTTGAGTAGATATATTCATGGAGAAAGTTCACAATTCAATAACAAACTAGAATTTTTCTTCTTAAAGTCACGATAAAAGTATTTAAACAAATCGGGAACAACTTGAACTTTTGTTTTATTAAGGACCAATACTGAAGAAACTTTTTAACTATAATTTTTTAAAATAATATTTTATTTTATCATTTTCTAGAAAAAAGACAATTTATAATGAAATGAAAAACAACTTTAAAGCAATAATTTTAGTTTTCAGTATACTGCAAAAATGACTTCCATTTATTTTGTTGTTATTTATTCTGATTTTTTTTTAAGTTAATATACGAGGATATTGTCTTCTATGTGTTAACTTTTTAATATGATGATATCAGAGTAAGTCTAACCCAGTACCTATTTAACACATTACATCAGGCTAGAACTGTCCGACACACCATGCCGAAAACTTTGACTATCGATGGATGGTCAGCCGCTTTTGTGGCTGATGATATATTAAAAAAAATTTTACAGATTAATATTAATTAAAACCAATGCTTTCATAGATGTAATGATATTTTTATTTATAAAAGTACTAATTTTTCATTATCATGTAAAACTTATAAGAACTGTTGAATATAAATAAATGAAATATTTTTTTAACAAATCTTGATGATCCATCGTTTTATTATAATAATTTAAATGTTCTAGATTGTTATTAAATACTGCAAACATCCTAATGTATAAAAGTTTATGGAAAAATTGAATTGCTCTTTTCTTTATATTTGATGAATGAATTTCATTAGAAAATATTTTCAATGCTTATGCATTTTAATTTATATCCAATTTAACTCATAATAACAAAAGCGTTTAATTCTCTTTAAATTTTATTTTAAAATTTATTTTTATTTGTAAAAAAAATTTTCTTTTTCATGCAGAGTGTCAATATAATTTATAAAAATAATGAAATTATCATACTTTAATATGTAATATTTAGGATCATCTTCATTAATATGCTGAATCGGTGTTTGGTGAATAAAAAAATACTAATTTTTAACGGGTACATAAATTTTATAGTGATTTTAAAAATGTACAAATGATATTTTTAAATGAACGAGTTTATAAAATAATAATACTTTCAACTAATAGAGTTAATAAAATAAATTTATTAATCCAACACCTGATTACATTTGTTTATAGAGATTTTCATGTTTTAATACACTCCTTACTTGTCAAATTTAATGTTCAATTTATCGAATTCTTCTTTCATGCAATACGTTATGATATTGGTTTTCTCGCAAATATCTGATACATCTTTAGCTGAAAATTATAAAAATATAAAATTAGTTTTTACACAGTAATTTATAAAGATTATTTAAGAAAAAATAATTTTGATGAAATTTTTTAATTGTTTGATCAATCTTATTACCTATATCAACACATTTATCTATTAAGTCAGACACTTGTTTTTCGTTAAGCTCAGGAATTTCTTCACGTGTACTCTTTTTCATGAGGTTTTTATCAATTTTTCCATTTTTCAACTGTAATAATTTAAATTTAATTTTTATTTATTTATTTCATTGAAAAATTTAAATGATTTATTTCTTAAACTTACGACTCCTTGTTTCTCAAATACGCAAGCCATTATGCATTTTAGTTTAGGATCATCTGATTCTTCCAATGAGTCAAGATCCTCTGCAATACAAACATTTATAAATTATCAGCCAAAAGTTGTGATTTACTCACGTAACAAAAAATTATGTAAATACCTGAACTTATGCCATTCTCATCTAAACATTCTTCAAAGCTTTTCAAGGATGGCATATCGTCTTTACTAAGACCTTGAACCTTACATACCTAAAATGTTAAAAAGAAATTAACAACCTGAATAAAGTAGATTTACAATAAATGGATGAAAATCATTCTTTAAAATCTGAAATCTATTTTCTAATTTCGTATGTGATATTTTGTTTTTGAGTGGCTGTTTGTTGATTTCAAAATAACACCTTTTTACGTTGCATACGAAATTCATGGTTTATGCAGAGCATAAAATAAGTGGCGCTTTACATTAAAAATGTACAAATCAACGGTCAAGTTTTGCAAAAAATAAAAAAAAAATCATATGTATAGAACTTTAGCATAAATCTTTACAGAATCACGAGTCTATACAATCGTGCACGAAAATTTACTTTATGCCCTTGTTACATTTTGGAAAAACTTAAGATTAGTGTATAAAATCCAATTTTCGATAAAATGAATATTTTTGCATTTGCACGTCAACTATTCATACGGTACACAAAATGACGCTTCTCGCACGTAAAATATACTTTAGTGAGAGTATATTAGTGAAAAAGTATTCTGTATAATGAATATTTTTGCAAATATTTCAAATTGAAAAAATTCACTTAATAATGAAATAGTTTTAAAAAATGTTTAGATTTTAATAAAAATTTGAAATACGCCAAGAAAGTAAATTCATACAAACGTTTAAAATGGGTTTGTTTTTTATAAAATTATCTAATAATTCAAAGATTTATAGACACATTGACACTAATAAAATTCAGGATACGTATAAATATTGGCACTTTGAAAGATCTAATCGTAAATATATTATTAATAATAATCACTCACTGTTAGGGCAAATAAGCAAAGAGTTAAGAGTACGAACTTCATTTTTTTTACTTTTTATGTATATATAAACTTGAAGCTGATTGTTTCGAGACTCGTTTAACTCAAATGGAACTTTCTGGATGTTGGACGAACATTTTATACGATTGTAAGACTAATTATACTAAATCTTGGATAAAATGAATAATTTTTAAAATGAATTTTTCTTCTCCATTATATAAGATCATCAAATATATTAGCAATATTTTTAAATTATGCAAGTGGTCACAATTAGTTTATGAAAAATATTGTCCAAGTAATCGCGTGCTTCTAAAGCACGAATTATTATTTCTTTTATCAAACATCTCCAAGATGATAAATATATAGTTTTTTAGCAATTGTAGCTATTTTTTGTTGCAATTATTCATTTGCTGTTGTTGTTTAAATAAATTTGAAATTAATTATTTTTTTTCGAAATTGAGATAAGGAAAAAAAAATGAAGATTTTAACAGGATGTAAAATTTTAAATGCATTGGTTTAATTAGTATACTATAAATTAAAAGTAGCACTAGTTTTGGCTAAAGATATAAGCGTGATGAACAAATGATTAAATCTTAATAATTGCAGATTCATAATGAATTAAAAATTAATGCAGATAAGAATAAATAGTGATTAATAATTTATTCATCAATATAGAAATATATTCTAAAATTTGATATTTTAAACTATTATTTTAAAATTTCAAATGATTGTTTGCATTCGTTATTATGTTAATTTTAATATAATTGCTTTATTAGCAATAATGTTGATGAGATAATTAAAATTATTTTGAATGCAACACATTTTTCAGTATACGTACTAATAAATAGTATATTTTATTAATATCAAAATACTGATATACAATGAATTTATTAAGAAGACATAGAATTTGAAAATTCTGTTTTATAAATAGAAATAATTAAAATTATTATTTTTAAATTTCATCACAATAATATCTTGAAATAAAAATTCGTGAAAACTTTAAGGAAATTAATATTATTTTATCAATATTCAACGGAAGATCTGATATGATTCACAGTAAAATTTTAATAATGTCAAACGTCAAAAATTCTTTGGAAAACGGAAAACCGTTGTTAAATTTAATTGCTTTAAACACGTTATTGTGTTGATGAACGAAAATAAAGTTAATAATCATTACATTTTTTTCATTACGTAAAGAAGCCATTGTTTAAAAAATATATAATATTGACCTTTACATAAACATTATTTTTTTCCTAGTAAAATTTCTTATTCATAATTTTTAATAAAAATAGTGAGTGCAATAAATGGGTATTTTTTTTCTTAATTTAATATCATTATGATTGTAGTGCGTTGAGTAAATAATTTTTTTTTTTCATTTATTTATTTGTAGTCGCATAGTCGACTGGGTCGTCAGCGATTCATTACAATACAATATATTACAGTTTTTTTACAAATACAAAATTCATAGATTATTTTTATTTTTACAATAAAGAAAACAGCTTGGTATTTTATAAATATTAAAGTAAATATGTGAGAAATCCACAATACAACTTATCTTATTCGGTTCTTTCTTTGTTGAATTCTTCATATTATTAGTTTATGATTAAACGTGTCTTGATTCTTGTATTAAACATTCAGGTGTTGAGATTTCTTCAAGTTAGTGATATATCACTATAGCGTGTGTCAACGTCGTAAACCTATTCTAAAGCGCATTATTTTCACTTGTACAAATCGTGGTAGATATTGGTGTTTTACTTTTTTTTAAATTTCTTTTCTTATTTTGTGCAAAAAAATTAACTAGCTAGACTTTCATATTTACTAATTATTGAATTATTTAAAATTTCCGTGCATTTTTTCAAGTATACTCAAGTTTTATTCAATTCAACCGTCATTGATTCAGTAACTTATCGTTTCAATCGTTCATATATTGTTCAAAATTTCGAGTATCTTCTTCAAATAGACTTATTGATTGCTGTTTAAAGCTTCAAATTTCGAACTAAATATTTTGAATTAGTGTATGAAGTATGCAGATTCCTAATTTTATTGCAGCAACATCTTGAGATCAAGTAACAAAAATGTATTCGAATTTATTTTTTCCTACAATTTCTATCGACTTTAACATCTCATGATATTTTACATGGTAGGTAAACTAAGATTAATAAATAATAATTTTTCTATGAACTCATAAAGTTTTATCAAAACTTTAACAACGATTTTCTCAGTAAGTCTTATAAAATAGACAGCCTATCATATCTCTTGCCACTAAGCACTCGTTACTCTGTCTATTAGCTGAAAAAAAAGAAATGGTTTATTATTACTTTACTATCATATTATTTCTTAATATCTAACTACTAATTTAATATAGTTCATTTTTTAGAATCAAATTCAATAAATTAATATGCAAAAAATAAACAACAAAAAATTAAATTATTTTTTTATTTATCGTTTTTTAGGTTGAAACTATAATTTCATTATGAAAACCAACTACATCGCTAATTTATCGTTATTAAATACAACTTTTAGGTTAAAAAAAATCTCGTGCAGTATAATCATTGATGAAAAATATTCGATTACTTCAATGTTATTAAAACTTAACATAGTAAACAAATCTGAAATTTTATCTATATTAGTTTTTTTTTAAATTTACCTGCCGAAACACACATAGTAACTTTTTCTTGATTTCTTTCACCGTTCAAGACTCGAAGACTTGTTAATATCTCCAACATTTTACTTGAATCAATTTTTCCATCTTTTAACTGAAACAAAATTAGTTTTAATGCAGGTATTCCGTTGATTAGCACAAAAGTCATTTTTCTAAAAATTAAATATATTTTAACAAAATTTCCAAAATTTCTAATAAACTAAAAAAATTTTATATATTAAAAAGATAATATAATTCATTAATCCAAACAAATTAAAATAAAAGAGACAATTTTTAACCGTTATTATACTAACTGCATATAGATGCCTCCAACAAAAATTATTACGTTTGAAACAGTTCCAACAAAAGGCAGAAAGTTTCACGTTCAATTCTAATATATTTAATATTTTTACGCGAGATGCTATATCCATTTGCAATTTTAAACTAAAACATATTTTTGAATCGAAACTAATCGAAACCTACTATCATTTTTTAAATTTATTTCGTTACCTTTAATTTTCACTCAAAAATTATCTTTTGTCATTAAGAAATAATTAAATACAAAACAAATCTAAAAGACTAGAAAATCACTTTCATCTTAATCAGGAATTGGTATTTATATCTTGTATAATTAATAAAATAAAAACTTACAGATCCTCGTTTTTTCATTATGCACGCAGTGAAACAATCTAAATCTGATGATTTTTCTTTCCTCATCATGTTAATATCCTCTATAAAAATTATGTTTATGAAAATTTCTATGGTAAAACTTGAAATTTAATCAATACATAAATTAATTGTAACTTTGGTAATAATTAAAAATTCGAAATAATATAATTCGTGCATGAGATTTGTTAATCAAAATTACTCACACTTGCGCAATTAAAAAACAATTAAGTGCAAGCCCGTTAATTAAAATTACCTCTTACCTCTAGAATACTTAAATTCATACATGCAATCTTTGACGTGTTCTCTGGCTTCTTGAAATGTTAAGGAATGCGCGCATAGCTTGTAAAAACGTTAAATTTGTATTAATTTTTAAAAATATACACTTGAAATAAAAATCATTAGAAAAATACAATTACTTACAAAAAAACTTAACAAATACATCCACCCGAAAATTTTCATTATGAATATAATTTTTCAATTTTTAATTGAAAATTACAATATCAGGTGTAAGCGTTCTTTTATTTATTTGGTATAAAAATCTGTTTTATGCACTGCAAGTTACAAAACATTTAAATACTACGTTTGACACTTACTAAGACAATAAAAAATTTATTTTTAGAAAATAAGTTTTGCGTCAGTTTATATACTTCCACACCACATTAACCTTTCATTAAACAAACATAAAAGTAATTGTAGCTGTTATTATTTTTTTTTAATTTAGGTCAATATATTTTCATATTTAAATCCAAATAATATGCATTGTTAGAAATTATTAAAATAGTATTAAAAATTACGTTTTGTTATATAAGAATCTTATAAATATTCTAAGCAAAGAATAAACTTTGTAAGCTTTTAAAAATGAAATAAGTTTGTACATTTTTAGACAGGATTTCAGAATTTTTATTTGTTACGCTTATATTGGTGGAATATAATCGAATCCGAAATTCTGGCGTGCTATTTATCGTTTTATCTAATATCCTTTTCTGACAATGATATAATGATAAAATTCTAATTGTTTTTAATTTTATAATTAAAATACTATTGAATAATGTACATTATACTTTACGTCATTTTATGCAATAAACGATATCTGTTAAAGAAAAAATACATCATAAAGTAAAACTGGTAGCTTTATTTTAAATAAAAATATTTTCATATCGATTCGTATTAATTTAGGGGACCAACGTCACATTTTAGTCATTTTAAATCTTACTCAAATTTTTTAACGTATATTTTTACAACAAATTAATTATTTAAAAAATATTAGTTGCACGTTGTATCGTGTCGCTTAATAGTTCGACTCATTATAGTAAGTATAAAAAATTTTTTTAATTGAGCATTTTGTATTTCTTGGTGTTACTTAAAAATACTAAATCCGTTTAAATAATAAAGCATTTACTTGCGTTCTTACGCTAATTGAATTTATATTATTTTTCTGTTTTTGTAATTATTATATTTGTATAGTGCTTTGCACTTATGTATGCACATATTATGCGAGTGAATGTGTGTAAATACATAACATGTATGTTGATTTCCATATACGTGTTATTTTAATGATGTATTTATGTTAGACTTCGAGTCAATGTTAGTTTACCTATTGTGTGTCAATGAGTATATGGACGTACATGAGTAATATTGTAAATATCAAGAAAAAAGTCGAGAAAATTAAATAATCAAGGCTATTACAAAAATATGAAAGTAAGAATTTTAAATTTTAAAGTAATTTAATATTATTAAATACAAATCTTTTTTTAATCTTGTGTTGTAATAGTTGAGAACGAAGTATTAGAAAATTTCGTCCACTCATTTGAATATCTTTGATTGGCTTTAACTGACAAAGTTATTTTATACATTTTGAGAGTCTTACCAAAATTACGTCACTAAATTACAAGGATTTTTCCTCTTTAATGGATGTAATGATTCAATATACGTTAAAAGAATTAGTTGCCTAACAACACAATTCATATATGAATTAATAATTTTTTTCTTTATTTTTAATACATGTTCATTTTGTTAGATGAAAAAATGGTTGAAATTTAGCTTAATTATTAATTAAAAAACAATTTCTAAATCAGATTGAACATTTATTATTAAATAAACTGTTAAACACTTATAATGAACAATTTATTATTTGCATATACTATCATGAACTATTTTATCCAATTTAATGTTTACTTATTGTAACAAATCTTCTTACAAGCATCCTACCATCAGGTGAGCTGTTTCGCATTCATTATCTTGCGCGTTTGCTGAAATAAACATAATAATCTTATTAACATTTGATAATCCAAAAAAATCACTATATATAAAAATGTTTCTTATAGGAAATTATTATTTACAGTTTTAATTTTAACTCTTAAATTATGAAAGTTTTATTAATTTCAATAACTTTTAAAATAAAGTTCAATAATTTTGTAAAAATCATAAAATTAGTAATTATAGTCAAATACAATTAAAAATAAAATTATAAATATGTAAAAAAAATTTTTTTTTATTTTGATCTCAATAATATATTCTTACCTGTTTCAACGCACTTGTTCAATTCTTCAACAAATTCTTCTCTTTCTATATTTTCATTTTCAACAATATCCTGAACCATTTTGTAAAAATTTGAAGCTATTAACTTTCCATCGTCACCCATCTACTTTTCAAAATTTAAATATTAATACAAACAATCTTTAATTTAACGTTCATGATTATAATATGGATTACTAACCAATCCCATTTTTTTATACAAACATGCATTGTAGCACTTCAGGTGATCATCTTCGGGATGAATGAATATTCGGCCTTCTGTTTTTAATTAAATTTAACGTTATTTTTTTTTTAAGTAAAGTAAAATCATATCATCGGATCGGCGAAAAAAGGCTGCACGTCATTTTTCGTTTGGAAAAGGGGGCACCTCCGTGTTAAATTAAATGGAGGTGTCCCCTTTTCCAAACGAAAAACGACATGTAGCCTTGTTCTGCTAACCTTACAATATACAGTTTTAATTATTAATTTCAAAAATAATATTTGTTTAAAAGTGTGAAATTTAATGATGCGGTACGTTAAGATGTTAAAAAAATTTTATTGTTTTTACCTTGGGGTACATTAGTTTCATTAAAACATTCTTCTTTCATTTGATCAAACTCTTCTGTTGGTTGTTGACATGTGACGTAAGTCTTGTAAAAATTGATCAAAATAAGATGTTAAAAATTTATTTTTATAAGCACATATTAGTTATATTTCATTATGATTTAATTCATTCTGAAATTCAATCTAAATTAACTTTTTTTGGCTAATCAAATGCTATTGATGAAATATAGTTTGATAATTATGTTTAGAATAAATATATAAACAAATTTACTTACAATTGTAGAAAAAATACTGATAAAAAACCAGAATATCATGATGACGAATTTTCATTTATTTTTAAAATACGTAAACTTCTTGTTCTATTGTAATCGAAAATTTTCTATTGTTATATATTTGTTGAGATATGGACTTGTGTATCACTTTTATTGCAATTTTAAATATTTGATTCTTACACAAAAATTAAAATATTTTTTAAATAATTAATAAAATATAATTTTTTGTTAAATATTTAAAATATTTGTTCGTTTTTCACAAATTAAATTTTAAGTTTATATAAATTTTATCATTTATTCAATTACAGAAACGAAATTTAATGCTAATTTAAGTTTAATTCAAATAAATGAATCTAATAATGATTTTAAAAAATCGTACAAAATAACCAAAAACAATATGTATAATTTACTGTATGATACAATTATGGTATGCAACATAGAACAAATTGTAGAACAAATAGTAAAAGAAAAAATAATAGAAGAAAGATAGTACCATATGAAACATTCTAAGAAACGACATATTACAGAGGTGTATTTTAAAATTTTGTATCGCGCAATTTTTGATCGCAAATTATAAACACGCGGAAATTATTATATTTCGACTGTTCGATTGTTATCGCGGAATAGAAAAGAAATATGAAGCTAGTTCTTTTGTGTTATGTAATGATTTACTTTGCCGTCTTGAAAAGCTCCTGAAATATGATATTAAAAGTATCTTGGAATTAATGTGGTATCAACGCTGTCTCTTTGATGATGAAATACATTATAAACTATTGATTTGCATCGTTGATTCTTTTTATACGCTAAGGTAGTCATAGTGATAATTTGTTGTGAAATTAAAGTAAATACAAATAATAAATTATCGTTATTATATTCATATATTAAAGATCAAAACGAATGATTATTTAAATGAAAGTATGTTTACTTAATCGATTAGTTTATAATAATAATGAGTGTAAATTTATTTTTAAGAATTATTATTGTAGCTACATATTTAAACTTTTTCTTCAGTTTTAATTTTCATTCTATATGATAATTAATTTTTTCAATTTCAAAATAGCGCGTGCTTATAACTCGAAATTCAAATGATTTTGAATTAAATAAATGAACGCCAAACCTTGTACATTGAAAGAATTAATTTATTCAAGAAAGTTAATAATGTTTCGGACATTGTGTCCTTTATCAAGCTTATAGAAAATGGGAAACAACGAGTTAAAATTAAATAAAAATTTCCAATGCTAGATATTAAAAAATAACAAATGACCAATTTATAAAATCACTTTAATATATTCAACGTAAAAATTATTTTTAACAAAGAAATCAAGCAAAGGATATCTAATAATAAAAAGAGAACACTTCATTTGTAGATAAGCGAAAATTAATTAAGAGAAATTATATTAATTAAAATCGTAAAATTCAATGTTAAAGTTGAACATTGAGAAATAATCATTATATGCACTTTTTAGTAAGCATTACAAATTCAATTCTATTTTACAATATAAAGCGAATGAGCAAGTCCGTTATCCAATTGAGTAGATAATAAAAGGCTTCGAATGAAAATCTTAACCTTGAATTGAAAATCTTGCTAATTTAGGATTTTAACTAGATCAATTTTTGGAATCGTGAAATTCATTGTTGATAATTTAAATTTTATTGAAATTGCTCTTCTATTTATATGAATGATTTAAGCGAAATTTTCAAATTAAGTGCTATCGTTTTCTATAATATTTGAGAAGCTGTTTTTTATTGAGAAACATTATCCTAAAACCGTTTTAATTTGTTGGCATTGAGTCAAGGAATAAATTTTAATATCTTGATTAGAACATATGAAGAAATAATAACTAGTTTTAATTTTATCCAACAATTGCGTATAAAAACCATTTTTTTTTAAACTTAAAAATTTCAATAGATGTTGCCGCATACCAACACAGATACCTGTTTTAAGATTAATTTATTCCGTTTGATTTTTTTTAAATAATTTTTAGATTTTAAAAGAATTTTGGCCATACTAACTTTATAGTATTATTTTAATAAAACAAAAATTTTAATTTAAATATCCAAAAGGTAAGAAGAATATTCGTAACCGGTATACGGCAGCCTCTTAATATAAAAAATAAACAAAAGGTGTCAGGTATAATTATTTGTTGCGAGTTGAAAAATTTTACTCGATCATTTTAAACTTAAAGTTTAGAATTTTCATAAATCCACGCGAATCTCTTTGATAAAATTTGATGAAAAATATTACTTGTACTTTATGAAAAACTGAGTAACAGCTTCTTAAAATTCATTGAGTTTTACAAATTCGACGAAGTCACTGATGTATCTGTTCTTGATGAATTTATTTTAATGATAACAATATCGTCAATCTAATGTGAATATTATAAGAAAATAGATAAATAAAAAAGATTAATTACGTTTATAAGATATAATTTTGCTAACTACTTATTTTGGACAGGTATAAATTTTTTTATTGAATTTTCTTTATTTCGAATTCTTTATTTTTTTGCTTTTACAATTACTTTGCTACATATAATTTTGAAATATTTAATTAAATTATTCATGAGTCTTAAACATAAAAGTATTAATATCTTCAAATAATTTAGGTACACTGAAACGGTGGTGGTAGATTTATTGTATTTTTTAAAATATGGTAGCTCTCTTTTTTTTCGGCACAACTATTTTTCCAATTTTGGGAGAAAAATTCGTCCAAATCTACGCGCAGTTATTCTAATGTTTCTGGCATTAGAAAGAATGTATTTATAAGTTTATATTTTTATTATCCACGCATTTCAATTGAAGTAATACCTACATTCAAATAAAGATTTCAAATATTCATACTCGAACTTCTTCAGGAAATTCTTTATTGTTGCACATTTATAAAAGCAAATTTCTTTAAAAATCTGAAATATTCCATAACCAAACTAAATATGTCAGCGTGACGTTTATTCTTTTGTTATGACGAAGCCTCAATTTTATTGAAATTGTCGGATTTTTCGACCACTCAAACGCGAAAATATTTACCAATGTGATGTAGAATAAATGTAAGATCGGAAATATAACCTTTGCGTTCTTTGGTTTAATCGTTGCCACCACTACCGTTTCAGTGTAGATATTTATTTTCATTTCAATAACTTCAACCTTCAATGTCATCATGTTGAAATCATCGATTTTTTTTTAAGTTAGTATTCGAGAACTGACATGCAAAAACTTATAATAGTAAATCTTGAACATTAAAATTCTATCGCAACGAAAGCATACATATATTAATTAAGCATAATACATTAATTAAATAATTTTCCCTGGTAGAAATGTGAGCATGAAAAATGGTATATATAGAAATTTAAGATTATTAGTAAATAATAATGCCATAGAAATGGCCATAAAATAGTAACATAAAACGTTTCCATTTCTACCAGGGTTGTACTCATTAAAAACGCATATTCAACTTCGTATTAGAAATTTTATTTCTAGTCACCACTTTTCCAATTTTAATTGTTTATACTTGATAAACGCTAATATGTTTAACGAAGCATTTAATGTAACCGTAAGCGATTTCACATTCATTTTGCTGTTGATTTGCTGAAAAATAAAAAATAATTATATCAATACCCAATATTTAATTTGAATATTGTAATTTTAATTCAACTTTTAAGGTATGGGATGTAGCAGTAAAATTACAGAATCATTTAAATACAAAATAATTCTGTAATTTTACCACTAGATCGTTTACCTTAGAAGTTGAATTCAATATTTTTCAAATTGAAAACAAAATTTTGATTTTTAACTATTTTATTTAAATCAACATAAGATTAAAGCATCTTGATTTGCGAATAATTAATTGAATAAAAATAATTTTTACCTGTAGCAGAGCACGCACGAATAATATCCTTTACTATTTCACGAGAATCCACACGTATACCAGCCAGTTGTCTTTCGGTATTTATCTTGCCATTTTTCATCTGCAAAGAAAATCATTTTTTATAACTCACTAGATATTATACTCATAATATATGCTATGTCCCAATTCCTACTCACGACCTAACTACTGTTTTTTTTGTTATTTATATTATAAAATATAATATATGTATTGTATAGGTAGTAAAAAGGTTATTTTAATTTATTTAAATATCTCCGCGTAAATTGTACTTTATTACTAAATAGGATAAAGTAACAGAAATTAAATCAAATATTATTAAAGCAAAAGTTTAAGTTTTATTCGAAAATAAATGCTGCGGCTTCATGTATGTCAAGCATATGAGTATTGGTTCTCTAAGCTTAAGTATGGGGACATAATTTTCTGTGGAACTTTTTGTATAAACAATTTTAAAAGCAATATTTATAAGTAAATGAATGTCGGGTTATAAAATTTAGTAAGTTTTCACGAAAAAAGTTAAAATAATTATTTTTATTGTGATTGTTCAATATTTCATATTTAATTATTAAAATAGAGCTGGTTAGTGGCTCAGTAATTCTCTTTTGGATCACGAAAAGAGAAACACAAATTTTGCTAAAATTTTAAACTTCAACGCTCAATATTTCTGTTAGTTACAAACAGTTAAACAATGTCATTGGAAAATTCACTCGATTTTCACAACGCTTATAATTTTTCACCATTAATAGCTGGAAGTTTAAAACTTTATTTTAATGAAAGCTGAGCTCAAATCCTTTCGAAATAACACTTGTAGTATATTGAAATATTATTTTTTTCAAAAGTCACAGCGTAATAAATATTGGACCTGAATTTTCAGCTTTTATTATTAATCAGTGTTTTAAAAAGAAAAATTCAAGTCCAATTTTTATTGTATTACAAATTTGGAAAAAAATAATGTTTTGATACACTATGACTATTGAATCAAAAGGATTTGAACTCAGATATCATTTAAAAAAAGTTTTAAGCTTCTTGCTATTTTATAATAACTAAAGAACAATAAAGGTTTGAAAATTTAGCAACTTTTTTAGTAACCTAATTTGAAAGTCTGGAACTAGGGAAATATTGAGTATTGGAGTCTAAAATTTCATGTTTATGAATCTAGAATCATCGTTTTAAGCGATATTTGTGTCACAAAAGATAAACACTCTTAACAGTAGATGGGTCATAGATTATGCATAAATTCTATAATGTTATGATATAAAAATTAAATTTGTACTTACAGTTCCTTTTTTCTTCATCATGCATGCGGTGAAACATTTAAATTTTGGATTATCAAGTAGTTCTTCGATGTTATCTTGCTGCAATTCTATAAAAAAAAAAGTTAAAATAAAACAAATATTAATTATTAAAAAAATTATTTGTTCTTATTATTTTTTTTTCGTAGACGAATATTAAGGAGAAACTCACCAGGTGGAACTTTAGCTTCAATGAAGCACTCG
This sequence comes from Anastatus disparis, assembly GCA_017163975.1. Lineage (NCBI taxonomy): Eukaryota > Metazoa > Arthropoda > Insecta > Hymenoptera > Eupelmidae > Anastatus > Anastatus disparis. The sequence goes on along the minus strand of JAFFSR010000218.1, from coordinate 236,840 downwards.
TCAATTCTTTTTTGAGTGATTGGATCTTTCTCAATTTGGGCATTAATAAGAGAAACCTAACAAAAAAGTTTAAATTTTAAGGTGATGTAATAGGATATATGTAATACATAGTTACCGACATTGCAGTCACTCAAAATTTTAATCTTTATTAAAAAATTTTCCGAAATATCTTTATATTATGCTTTTTATTAATTAAAGTAGAAAGCAGTAATATAGAGATATTTAAAAAAAATTTGGATTAAGAATGAAAAATTTGGAAAACTGTAATGTCGGTATTTTACATCCCCTTAAGTAAGTTATAATAACGTTAAGATTAATATTTTTGTTTATTTAAAAATAATTTTTCAAAAAATGAAACGTTATTTGTCAAAGATATTAATAGTAAAAACAATATTAAATTAGCATTGTACACGTGACTTTTGAATAAAAATTATCCTAAAACAATTTAACAATTTATCACTTTATTTTTCACAAAGCACTCATTATCAATTATTATAAAAAATTTTAATTTTAAAATCAACACACTTAAAAAAAAAAAAATTGAGAAAAATCAACTTTAATTAAAAAGTACTCACAACAACAGCAAACACCATAAACATCACCAGGCCGTATGTCTTCATTTTGCGAATTATTTAAAAACCGCACAGTACTAGAGAGAAATATAGAATGAATAAAAAAGAGTGATAAATAATCAAAGTATAAAAGCTTATGTCTTGAGCGGTCAGCAAGTATTTCGTTGACTAAAGAACACCGACGATTAGCACCGTTCATTTATATAGGATTCTATAAAACGTTTACTGCGCACTTCATAAAGTATCGTTACTAATCCAACTCGGGAATTTTTTTATTATTCTTCGTCTTCTTCTTCTTTTTTTTTTCATTATTGAACCGTAAGAGTGAATAAGTATACCGCAACCAATTGACCGGATGAGAATTTTTTTTTTTTATTCAAAACTATATTTCTTTAATAGGATGAAATTTATATGTAACCACATGGAAAAGTTTTCTATGGATTCAGGGTGAAATTAAAAGTTGATTAGCTTCTGAGAATTCTTATACTTTATCATTGTTAAATGTATTAATGTTAATTAGATTAATTTCGTTTGTTAGTAATAGGATCATGCCCTTGGAAAACATATAAAGTCACTGTGAAAAATCAATTTTAAATTAACCAAATCCATTGTAATCAAAATAAATTATTTCAATCGAGATGATGCAATAGAGCCTATGATTTACACATAGTTATCAACATTGTAATCTCTCAAAACTTGTATCTTCATTAAAAATTTCTTTGGAATATCTGTATGTATGTCATGAATTTATTCATAAAAGTATTTAGATTCAGAATAAAAAATTTGTACACCTGTAATTTCGATATCTTACATATACTTAGAATTTTTCGAACTTTTGTTTTTATTGATCTGAACATATGAAAATTTTAAGGCTTCGATAAAAACAATTTTCAAAACAGATTGTATAGGTTATGTATTTTACATTGAAATACCAAAAGTTTTAATTTGAATTTTATTAAGCTGAAATTTGTTTTAAAATCTTGTAATATATACTTTTTTATTTTATAAAAATATAAAAGTTCATGATTCTAAAAATCAATTGTCAAAATGTTGTTATGTTCGCTTCTTATAAGAATACTTTGCCATACACAATTTCATTGAATTCGCCCTAGCACACTCATCAATTTCATTGTTTGCTGTAACAAAAATTATTGAGTTTATTAATCTATATTGAGGAAAAAATTTTTAAAGTCATTGATGTTAAATATTCAATGATTCCCTGGTAGATATTGAAACGCTTTGTATTGTCATTTTATGACCAGCAGAAATGGAAACGCTTTTTTTAACATTTTATGGCCATTTCTTTGGCATTATTATTACTAATAACCTTAAATTTTTATATACACCATTTTTCATGCTCACATTTCTACCAGGGTTCAGTATTAATATTTAAATACTAATTAAATTTAATAATAAAGAATATAATAAAACATAATAAAAATAATTGACGAAAGAAAGTTTTTCTTTTGCTCAAAAATTGAAATGTAATTCATAATGATAATTAATTTACCTGTAGTAGTACAATTATTAACTCTATCCCTCAATACTTCCAAACTATCATTCTTATAATATCTTCTCATTATTTGAAATTCCAAATTAGCATCTATTTTTCCATTTTTTATCTGAAATTTTTAAATTTTTGCAATAATATAATGATTTCTATATATTTAAAAAAAATAATTTATACATACCAACCCAACTTTTTTATAAATGCAAGCATCCAGGCATTTGAGTTTAGGATCATCTATACTTATGACCGGTCTGGTATCTAAACACAAGAAACACGTTATTTATTTTAATGTTTTATTTAATTAAACTATAAAAATATATATTGTCATTACGTGACTAGCCTTTAGGATCTGTACTTTCAGCGAGACATTCTTCGTAAGGATTCGAGCTTACAGCTTGCTTAGGAATGGGAATTTGACAATGAGAATATTTCTAAAAGATGTATTTTATATTTTATTTATTCTTAATCATTAATCTCTTATTTAACGTTTTCTGAAACTTATAAATGGCATGAAAAAGTCTTTTACATTCTTTGATGTATAACACATAGAATTTTGATATTTATGAAGATTATTGACCAACACTCAACCAAACTACAATACTTAATCAATAAAAAATAAATTATATTTTTGAAAATTTATTACGAGAAATTTTTTTTTCAAATAAAATAGTAAAATTCTGTTTTCAATAAAATTTCAATCCATCTATATTTTTGAGATCATGTTTCAATTTTTTTCATGCATGCATTAATATATTTTTCAGGTTGAATAAGTACCATTCATCGAGTTTTGGTTTTATGATGATTTTAATAATGTACTTTTGATGTCCTATAAATTTATTTTTTTTTAATACATTTCTACAATTAATTCATATATAAAAAGAATTCATTTCTGCATTAATTATTGCCGAGTACAGATATTAATTCATGCCGAATTTTTGAGGTCATCACTTAATAATTTGAAGAATATTGAAATTAATTTCAATAATAAATTGTAAGAAAATCATAATTTTTAGTAAATATTTCTCTACAGCTTCTCAAGCGTAAATCTTTTATCATCCAAACAGTAAAATTCAAAGGATGTTTATTAAAAAAAACGTCAACTATTTTGACATTATACTTTCGTATGAAGACTTTTAGTTTGCAAAAAATTGCATGCAATTATAATAATAAATAAAAATTGCATATAAAATATTAAAAAATACAATTTTAATAATTCAAAACAAGACCAAACCAAAACAATTTTTTTAAAAATTTTATTTAACGTCGCTGTATTTAAGCTATCGTTGCGATGCTAATTAACGACGGAGGATTCTCAGTATGTTTGTGAACGAAGCACATGTAACGTACAGTGGTGCTTGTATCAATCGGCTGAGAGCGGGATGAGAACTCGAGCCTTTGTTTGAAAATTATATAAGAAACAACTTAAATTTACACAAAGTTTTAATATTTGTGATTGTTAAAGAAAGAAGAAAATATGCAATTTTTTTTTAAATTTACTAAAAGTATTTTAAAATTTAATTTATGATATAAAAAGCAATTCTAAATAGCTTCTCTACTTACGGCAATTGAACACAACTAGTGCGCATAATTTGGAGCAAATCAATCAAGTAGTTTTTATAAGTCGTATCTTATTAAATGAGTACATATACATAGAAAAATTTTAAAGCCGTTTTTTTAAATCTCTAAGTGCAAACATATACAAATAAATAAAAAAATATTTTTTAACAATACAATGCTTATTTATGAGAAAGCAAAATTCATATAGATATAATAAAAAATTTCTTATTAAATTTTATTTTTTTACAATTATTATTGGATTTATAATGTTTGAATTAATACTTTAACAGGTCACGTATCTCTGTCCTTTTCTAATAAAAGAAATGATTCTTTTACAAAAACTAATAACTTTATCAAAAAATGAAGAGAAAGCCGCATCTTGTATCAAAAAAAGCAATATTTTCTTTGATAAGAAAAAATTAATTTTATTGCTTCGTTTTCAAGAAAACCTTGAAAAACTTAAATCATAGAGGTTAGGGTGGACAATTTGGTTTTTCAAGGTTTTCTTGAGAACGAAGCAATAAAATTAATTTTTTCTTATCAAAGAAAATATTCCTTTTTTTGATACAAGATGCGGCTTTCTCTTCATTTTTTGATAAAGTTATTAGTTTTTGTAAAAAAATCATTTCTTTGATTAGACAAGGACAGAGATACGTGACCTCCTCTTAAGATTTAAATAAAAATGTTCTAAATTTTTTTGCCATAAAAAATGAAACGATTAATTAACTTATTTATCACATAAAATCAAATGATCGGTTACTTCTTTTTGTTCCGTAAAATGAAAAATTTAAGTAGTAAAAGCCAAACAAAAACTTGATTGTACATTAACTGATTAGCCACATAATTATGAACTAAATGTATACTTTTAACATAAATAAATATTATAATATTAAACTTACAAAGACAACAAGACTGCTAAATAAAAAAGTAAAATACTTCATTTTCAGTCGCCGTCCGCACTAAAAATTTTTATGTTGTACAACCAAGCGAATATTCTTTTAAAAACTAAAACCATTGTCACCATTTGTCGGCAGTATTTACAAGAGATTCTAGGCTATTCTCACTCGTCGCTGAATAATTTGTTTCAAACAATACTAATATCCATTATGTCGTGATGCAAAGAAACGAAGCGTGGAATTCAATGTTAACTGTAATTATTGCACGTATTATGTGCCATGTCATTAGAGTTATTTGAATTTGGCACCGATGTTTCCTGGAAAAATAACACAAGCTAGCAATTTTATCTTCTTTTTTTGCAAAAAAATAAAATACAATGAATTGGTCTTACAAAAAAACAAGTGTAAATGAATAATTTTTAAAATTATTCGGTGTAATTAGAATGTATTGTTAATTAACACAATTTGTTTAATATGTTTTAAACAATTACTCAAATATTATCAAAACAAATCTTTTATTTGAATTTTTAAATATCACAATTTTTGCAACTACTTTATTTCGAATGTAAGATTAAATTTTATTATTTAATATATTAAGAGGAGGCCGTATAGCTCCGTCCTTGTCTAATCTAAATTTTTGTTATAATTACTAAACTAAATATTTTTGTACCAAAGTAAGGGCAGAGCCCAATAGATTTAAGGACATTCTATTCTATGAAAAAATATAAATTTTCAATAGTTTTCGAGTGAAGTCTGAAACGGAAAAAGAGTTGAAGAGACTTCAATAAAATTAAACTTTTTTTCTGTTTCAGACCTCACTTGAAAACTAATGAAAATTTTATATTTTTTTATAGAATAGAATCATTCGCTTGTCCTTGAATCTATTGGGCTCTGCCCGTTACTTTTGTAAAAAAATATTTAATTTCGAAATAATAACTAAAATTTAGATTTGACAGGGTAGAGATATACGGCCTCCTCTTAAAACGTATGGCAGTGAAGATTTTAATGCGTAAAAACATTAAGATTGACCAAGTCAATTAGAGCGCGTTTTACAGGAGCTCAGTAGCCTCATTTAATGGAATCATGTGACGAGTAACGCAATATTATGAAACAAAAAATCATGCGTATGCCTAATTGATGGGAGAATTTAAATTTTATGAACCACTGTGATAGTCATCATAGTAAATATTTGCGTATATAATTTTATACGAACGTATGGAGAATAATGTTACAATTTCTTTTTGTTTTATATTTTTTATTATTATTTTCATTTATAACATTAGATTCTGTAATTATTAACGCATACACTGCAACTTTTTTGTAACCATCTTAAGTTAAAATTAAACAAATAACAAAAAAAATTTGAAAATTTTTAATTTTCTTAAAGTAACAAATGATATATAAAAATTGTAATATCAGTAACTATATATAAATCATATAGTCTATTCCATTGCAAAACTTTCGGTCCCAAATTGTTTCTACAGAAAGATTTATTTTCCCTGATAAATGTTGTAGGTGGAATCCATTGCTATAAAAAAACAAGTTAAATATTTGAATTTTCTAAACTTCTAAGGATCTTGTATTTTGCTAATTAAGATCATTGTACACTTGTTTTACTTAAAAAAAAGTTTTGTAATTTATATAAACTAATTAAAGTTCGCGTTCGCCAATGTCCTTATGGGACCGTAATGGTTAAAATAAAACGAAATATATGACTATAAAGAAATTAGATATTTAAAAATTATTGATTATAAAATACTCAATAGTCCTTCTGTTTCATTAACATAATTATTAAGCATATAATGTGCCTGTTAATTTTAATATTATATTAAGTGATAACATCAAATATAGATATTATTTTGTAATTCGAAGCAAGTTTGATCATAAATATTCCCAGGATGTCTTTCATTTGCAAACAACAGCTCTTCTCTAGGTCTCACAGTTACCTGTAAATCATAAATATTTTTTGTAAAATATTTAAATTTTTAATAAATAAAGATAAAGCTATACTGATTATCAATCAGGAGCAAGAGGCTTGGAAATCGATTGGAGGAAAACTGAATATGAAGATAGCCTGGATTACAATCTTTAAAAACTGCTAGACTTGAAAAACTTTTAAGCTTGAAATAAAATTTAAACAAGATCCTCCCACTTCTCATATTTTTTAACAAACTTGTCATTCTACTGAAAAATTTTTCAAAAATTTTCCGCTCTCTTGGATTAATTAGGGGTAGATTTTTAGAGGTATATTGCTATATAGAAAACATATTCTTATGCTGTCAGGCGCAACAGCGTGAGGCTTAAAATTTTAGCAAATATAACCTAATCCATTTATTCTTTTAATTTTTCTTGGAATATAAAAAGTATAAAACTATCATACACTTGTCAAAAAGAATTTTACCTTGTAATCATAGTCTACAATGTCTTTATAATCAAAAAAAGTGAAACAAGCATGAATGAAAGAATGTCCCATCATATATGAGAAAAATTCAAAATCATTTTTCTAAAATAAATTTATTTAAGAATTATGTGTAATGTTTATAGGTTGTGTAATAAGTGGAAATAGCCGTACATTAACGGTCATATATTGTCTTAAAAATTTTTTTTCCCGTTAAGGGTACATTGATTTTCTTTTTCATTCTGTTTTTTTTTTCGTTTACTTTCTAATAAACAAAATTTTCATCAATCATCTTTACAGTGCAAGCTTTTAACGTACCGTGGCTAGACTGATTTATTTCACAACTCTTTAGTATTCAATATATACTTAATAAAAAAATAAAATTTAATCACCTTAAACTTAATAAGCTAAAAGCTGAATATTTTTTTTTTGTCAATAATTTACTTTATATAAAAAGTATACTTCCATCGCATTACGAAATCTAGCGTCTTAAGCCATAACCGACAAAATAAAGCCTTAAAAGCATCATAATTCTCGTATTTCCGATACAATTTGAAAGCCCTCCCTTGTACCAAAAAGCCTTATACACCGTAGTTTCCTCGATGCTCTCTTACTCTTTCTCCCATCTTTCGATAATATACAAGACGTTGGTGTATATATAGTGGCATCGAGAAATTTTACGTGTATATACATATATATAAAGTTAAACCGAGGAAATTTACAAGTCAAGGAGAAAGTGCAAAAGGGGAATAAAGAAAGAGACAAAGACAGCATTTGACGAGGAGCCCTTTGTACAACCTTCCTATGTACCACTTGTAAAACTTTGTACATAAACTTTTGCACCTACTTGCAGTTTATACGTATGTATGTATATATAACGAAGATGCAAGAAAGTTTCTCGAAACTATGGTAAGTTTTGCTTTTCCTCTCTTCTTTGACTTTGTATTATACACGCTGCGGTTTTAAGTGAGGTTACCAGGAGAGGTCTCAAGGACTATATACCTGCGTGTAACCGTAGTTTGTTCATTGAGATTCTTAACGCTTTGCATAAAACGATATCTTTCCTGCTCTCCTAATCCCTTAACTCATTTACATTTGGTCGAATTTGTTATACGAGCTATTTCGACGATGTATAGTGTGCAGTTTATACTTTATTTTGACCCGTTAACTGTATTTGGCTACTACAGTAGCCACTTTTAACAATAACTTATTATAATAAATTTAAAATTAATCAGAAAATTTTGAAAAAATTTAAACCTAATTTTCACATGCTAGAAAATATATTTTTACAGAAAACAATCTTATTTGTTGTCCTAAAAAAACAAAATAAAAATGATAAATTTAAAATTTCTTTTTGTTTTTCTTTATTTTTTTTGCCTAAGAATTTTATAAAAATTCAACTATTTATTATAAATTTTAGCTTAAGATACTTATTAAAAAGGTTGCAGTGTAGGGATTACTGTTAAACTTAATTTTAAAATGAATAATTTTTTTAATGTTTGTAATTATTTTCGCTAAAACATATTTAATTTTTTAAACAAGATTACAAGTAAACAATTAAAAATAAATTGTAATTACTTTCCCATTGATGACTTTGAGCTTGAGCATTTTAAATTACAATTCCAGCTTCTTCAATTTTAATTAAATTATTACTTACAATATTTTATTTGACACTTTAATAAAATTTTCAATCATAGGATAAAAATGTGGAAGAATCAACAATTAAAAATCAAACTCAATTGATTAATAATTTTCAATATTAGTTTAAAAAAATTTCTCAACATGCAAGCTCTTTTAAAATTCTAAATATTATTTTGTTTAGAAACATAAATCATATTATGATTTTGTACTCACTTGTACGCAAGCTACATTTTTATAGGGATTCATGTCCATTGAAAAAGGTCAAAATATCATTTTTAAATTTACTCCAGCAGCTCTCATCCGCTCTTTTATTTCCAAAATGCCAGTGCATACAGATTACGTCGTCGTCTCCTCTGACAGTCTCTCCAAGTCTTCAAAAAAGAAACAAAAAAAGCTACTCCGTGACAAAAAAGCGAACGAAAAAAAGAAGAAAAAAAACAAACCCATTGAAAAAAAAAAGTAGAAACAAAAAAAGAAGTCAAAGCCTCTTGATGGATTGACGAGTAGGTAGATTCCGAGCGATTCATCACGAATGTTTATACATATACGCCTTGATATCGGTTTCTCATTTTACAGAATACTACGTCGGTGTATAGAATGCAACAGCTCGACGGGGGCGGCCCGCCGCAACTGTTCGTCCCTTTTCATCGTTCGCGTATAAATGGTAGACGTCTATGTGCACGATGTGATGAGAAAATGATTGGGGCTCATACAGACAAGCAGACACAATCTGTCGTTTATGTGGAATTCCAAAGAATCATGACGTTATGAATAGCATGAATGCGAAATATTGAAAATAAATTTATATATATATATATGAGATTTTAGTGTCGAAAAGAAACGTTTGAGTGTTCCTTTTATTCTTATCTTCTTTGAAGGTGTGAATGCAAAGAATAAATTAAATATAGCTGCTCAAGTTATAAAGAAAATAAATTCAGACTGGAGAAACATTTTTTTCTATTTATTGTATATGATTTTTTTTAAGCATTGAATTTTATAAATATAAAAATAATTGATGAAATAAAGTAATTGAAATAATTTTTTTTTTTTTTTTAACGTCGCTATATTTATGCTATGCTATTATTGCTATGCTAATCAGCGACGGAGCTCGTAAGTGTGTTGGTGAACAAAGCACATGTAACGTACAGTGGTGCTTGTATCAATCGGCCGAAAGCTGGATTCGAACTCGGAACCTCGAGATTACGAATCCAACGCTCTACCGAATGAGCCACAGACCGACTCTGAATTTTCTTTTAATATTCTAGATCACAGCTTTAAATAACATCCACAATTGATTCTGAAGCGAAAATGAAGGTAATTCATTAAAAGCTTAAAATAATCACAGCAATACCGACACACGTCGTATACTGGCACAGATACCTATTTTACCCTTCTGTTATTTCAAGTTTTGATTACTTTTTTGGAAAAATATTTGAAATTGGCAAGCACAGGCTTCTTGTTTTCTTTTTATTATTTTTGAACTAATATAAAGGCTCTTAATTTATTTGTCTATTCCAGACATTTTCTCAAAGTTTAAAACTGATGAGTGAATTAATTTAAGAAAAAATTTGGAATAACAAAATTTGTGTCGGTATTCGGTAGTCTTTTAAAGTTAAAAAATTTTAAATATGAAATGCTCTGGATGTTAATGCCGTTTTTTAAAATTAGAATATAGAAATCAATGTTGACAAAACGTAAATTAACAATTTCACAAATACAATAAAAACCCTTACTTCTGTTGACAGATAATTTTTTTGAAAGATTTCATTGGAAAATCCCTTAACTCGATAAAAGAAAGGGTAAAATATCATTGGCCATTCGAATAAAGTATCAGGATCAAAGGAAATAGCTTAAAGTGAATAAAATTGCATTTGCCAATAGAATTACAAAAGCCATTTAAAAATTAATTATACGGACACAATTGTGTCCCCTTGCTCGTCTCCTTTATTTTAAAAAAACTCATTCCTCTCTTTTATTTTATTCGTATAAAAATCAGAGGAGATAAAAAGATTGTCATTGTTTCGTGGAATATATACATATAGAACGGTGTATATATGCGAAAAACGTTCTATATACCATCCTATTTAGTCTGGCAACGCTTCAAGAGACAAGTAACTTTATTACGATAACTCAATCTTATTGTCTGCTTCTATTGAAGCTTTCATCCGTCTTTAATGCTACGGCTACTGGTTTTAGGCTTTTTTACTTGTATAAAAAAAAAGAGAAGAAAAGCTCGCATAAGCTTTGCCAATCACAAAACGAAGAAATGAAGTTTATTGAATAAGATACTTTTTTTTTTTTTTTTTTTTTTCTAATGAGGACTCAGTGGCTCAGTCGGTAGAGCGATGGCTTCGTAATCTCGAGGTCTCGAGTTCGAATCCCGCTCTCGACCGATTGATACAAGTACCACTGTAATCACATGTACTTTGTTCACAAACACACTGACGACCTCCGTCGCTAATTAGCATCGCAACGATAGCATAAATATAGTGACGTTAAATAAAATAAAAAAAAAAGATACTTTTTACTTTGGCTATTTTATATTTTTATCATTGATTTGATAACAATGGAAAGACTTGCATATTATTTTTTTTTTAGAAAGTTTGATGATTACGTTTTATAATTATCCAAATTGTTTAAAAAATTATTTATAATAAATGAAAATATTGTTTTTATTTATAATAGACTCGATGTATTCATTGTATAATACAATAAATTATATGATCATATATTTTGTTAAATTACATTTTTTTGTTTAATAATTCATGTGAAAATTAAATTTGAAAGAAACGTTTCGTAACTAAAAATAAACTTTTTAAAATTTCATCCAAGTTTTTATCAGCATTTTGTAATTTTTCATCCAAACTTTTTATTAATACTCACATTTACAATTTTTAGTTTCAACTGAAAAGTTTTAGCATGCAAGATTGAAATTTTTAAGGAAGTAAACAAACAAGTTTTTTTTATGCTTCGAGAAAGTACTCGTAAAAAGTTTGTCGTGAAAATTGGTGTAGAGCGTATCCTGACAAAAAAGTGTCATTTGCTATTTAATACCACGGAAACCGTTTTTCCCTACAACTTTGAACACGAGTAAATTAGAAGTGAGAAGTTAATAGCGAAAGTGAATTATGAAAAATGTGATTATGTTAGAAAGATGAATTTCTAATTAATTTGAAAAAATGATATTTAACGAGTAATTAAAATAATAATAATTTTTCACGTTACCCTGGGTTTCCTTATTTGCTACGTGTTTGTGGGCACCCTTTATATTGGTCATTTATAAATTTTTTAAAATATGCGATAAAAAAAAATGTATAATATATAGCATGGAAAAAAAAAATTTGTCTAATCGTTTAAGTTTGTTACAACTATAAAACGACTGAAAAGTCTTTTTACTAATATTGATAAGTATTTTAATAGAAAATAATCAGATTATTAGAAAAATTTTTAAATGTCTAATTCTATATTACCTTTTTAATAAATATTTTTATCCAACTATATAAAAAATTATATTTATATAATGTTATTTAAAATTTTTTTTCTTATCATCACGTTCCTATTTGAGTAAATAAATTTCTTTTTAATTGATCTTTATACATTCTTGAGAGTAGAATCCAAAACTCATTTACCTTATTTCAGAATGTAAAATGTAGAACGTAAATAAAACATAATTCTAAGTCTGGATAAGGTCTCCCTTTTAAATAAAATGCAGTTCTTTCCATGTATACAATATAGCATAATGTAAGGGTGTGCAAAGACACCAACGACGCATCTTCATCAGCTCCTTTCTTCTCCATTTTTCTTTCAGTTTTTTATGTTTTAAATAAAAAGAAATAAAAATAGGCAAAAAGAAGATACAATAAAATGAGATTAAAAATAAAAATAAAGGATAAAACTAAAAAATTAATAATCCATCTGATTATACTAGAATGAAAGTAGAAACTATTTTTTTTTTTTTTTTTTTTTAACGTCGCTATATTTATGCTATGCTATTTTTGCGATGCTAATCAGCGACGGAGCTCGTAAGTGTGTTTGTGAACAAAGCATATGTAACGTACAGTGGTGTTTGTATCAATCGGCCGAGAGCGGGATTCGAACTCGGAACCTCGAGATTACGAATCCAATGCTCTACCGAATGAGCCACAGACCGGCTCGTAGAAACTATTTATTATCATTTTCGTATTTCATCTTATTTATTAAAAATCGAAAGAATGAAACAAGATTGAATTCTAAATAGATTATACCAACAAATAAGGTTAAATATAAAAATATGTAACTATTTTTCATGAAAACATCTTAATTTATTTATTATAGAATTTACTATTAAAGTTGTATTACTGAAACATTAGAAAAGTTTATTTAAAGACAATTTTTTTATTTTTTTTGAATGGCATGTATAAAAAGATTTATTTGTCTCAATTGCATTAAAAATCAAACTTTTAAAAAGATTCAAAATTTAAAACGCACTATTATAACAGAATCACAAATTCGATTCTCTGCTTTTGTATAAAAAAATTGTTAAATCGATTTGTAATGACTTTTAGTATCAAACAATATTGCACTAAGAAATTCACATAAAATCATTCAAATATGTTTATAACTAAAGTGAACATTAAAAATGTAAATTCATGTTTATTAAGATTTTCAATTGCTGAAAGATTTTTCAAAAGAATTATAAAAAACAAATTAATGAAATATTAAGAAGTTTTTTCATTTTAGAAACTTCAATAGTGCATTTTGTAACGGGTATGAAAACACTTTATTTACGAAACGAGAAGTTTACGGCTCGAGCCGAAGGTGAGGGTCGTAACGAGTTTCGTAAAAAAGCCTTTTCATACCAGTTGCAAACTGTATTTTTTGCCATGAGAGCCAAGAAAGAGCAACGAAGTTGCGATTTTGGGGTTGGAATGGCAAAAAATAATTTATTTATCTACACCACACAAAATCCTCTTAAAAAAATATACAAATAAAATAGTTAGCAATGGTTTTATGGTTATTATGATAGTCATGGTAACAGCACAGAATTTTTTAAGATTAAAAATGTTTTCTTTATTCATTTAAATTTATAATAATTTATTACAAATATACTGAAGACAATTAATTGATTTACATAATGGATAATTAGTTAATTAAATAGTATTTTTATACAGAATTGTGAGATTACTTGGTAAGTATTTAAATGCGCCAGCCTTAAAACTAGCGATTGAATTTTTCTGAATATTTAGTAATTGCAGAGATTCACTTCCATTGATCCATGAGTGATCTATTTCCGTAATCAAATTATCGTACAAGTATAATTTTTCAAGATGTTTAAGTTTTCCTAAATTAAATCCAATGGTTTTTATAAAGTTTCTTGAAAGATTTAATTCTTTAAGAGCAGGTAAGTTTGATATCATTTCCAAAGGTAGATCAAAAATCTTACCACCAATAAATGACAAAATTTCTAATTTAGACAAATCCCACTTATTCTTCATAATGTTTGTGACGATAGAGGAATCTTTCATATCATTCATTTTTAATATTGTTAAATTTGGTAAAAAATTAAATGCAGGAACCTCGCTCAATGGATTGTTACTTAAATCCAAATCTTTTAATTTTGGTACACTTTTGAGCAAATTGGATGGAAAATTTTTAATTTCATTATTTGATAAGTTTAAACTTAACAAATTATTGATAGAATTAAAAGCATCTTCAGAAAATTCAAACAAATTGCAGTCGGAAATGGACAAACTTTCAAGATTTTTCATATTTAAACATAAAAATCCATTACGTTCGCAACTTGGCGATGATTGTGACCAAATAGAATAAATATTTTTATTTCTATTTAAAGAAAGTGATTTCACATTTCTAGACCATAAAATTTCATCCGAATTTAAATAATTGATTGCAGTGTTATCTAAATTAAGATGAGTAACCGTAATTGGTACTTCTGCGAATGAATGATAATGATGTAACTCATTATCAGAGATATCAAGATGTGTAATCTTCGGAAAATAAGAAGACATATTTAAATTCAAAGAAAATACAATGATGCGAGTATTACGTAATGAAAGATATTTTAAATTATGATATATACTTGAAATTTTGAAAATACTATGTCCTCTATCATGCTCATTGAAATTATTATCTAAAATTAATTTTTCTAAAGTAGAATGAGAGCCAAAAGGAATTAAATGATTTTTCATTGATAAACTGTTGTTTGATAAATCTAAAAACTTTAATCGCGGTAGACTATCAAATGCTTGATAATCTATATTTTGAATTTCGTTGTTACGAAGTATTAATTCGGTGACTGATGAACTCCTGATGAAATTGGCCCCTAAACTGCGGAGGCCGACGTTCGTTAAATTTAAAGATACTTCGCATGCACTATCGTTCACATAATTACTGTCAAGTAAATTAAATAATTCTCCATTTATTTGTATATTAATTACAATAAATGCAAAAATTACACTGTGTACTATATTATTCATTGTGAATAAAACTAAATTTACTGCGTATCTAAACTTTATTTGCTAAACTGATTGAACACTACCTATCAATGGTATGCGTTAAACTGTTCTCTCGGTATTTTTTCGGTCCTATATATACGAGGTCAGGTAGAAATGATGATGTTTCTCTGCATTCCATTTATGCATTGTCATATATTTTACCGTAATTTCACTAGTCTCAGGTATAAAGGATACGTTTGACGACCGATTTAGGGTCTCTTAAGGGCTGTGGGGGAATCACTTTCTGAAAAAATGTTTTCTAAAGAGCATCGCAATAATAAAATGAACGACAGAGGTTTCTCAGTTTGTTTGTGAACAAAGCACATATTACGAGTACAGTGGTGCTTGTATCACTCGGCCGAGAGCGAGAATTGAACTTGGGACCTAGAATTGTGAATCCATTGCTCTACCGAGTGAATCACGTAAACTTCATGTCTATTGAATATATTAACTTTAATCCTTAAAATATTTTAAGTCTCTTCAGCTTTTTATCCTCCTTTTTTTTCTCTTAGACTTTTATGTTTAAACAAAAGGAAATAAGAACGAACGAAGAAATATACAAAATGAATGGATTTAAAAAGTGACCATAAAGTTAATCTATCTTCCAAAGAAAAAAAAATTAATTAATTGATCGTCTTCATGTTTCATATATTCAAATTGAAATAGATATGATTCACGTTTGTTATTTATTAAAATCCGAAATACTAAAACAAAATTTAATTTTAAAAATATTGCCAATAATATACCCGTGCCGGAACTTTGCCCAAAAATGTCGTGCAGCAGGGAACAGGCAAATTACATTCGTGTTTTTTTTTACATTCACATGCTCAGAAGCCATATTGCGCTTCTCCATACTACAGCAGTTTCGGTCGCTTCACTATCTGCTGTATGTTCCGAGTATATCGATATATACTCGGAACTCATCATAATTACACATTTTCTTTTTTATATGAATTATCATTTATTGTGTATCCTATGTTAGCACATGTTCGGTTTTCTCACATTTCTTTCATATATACACAATTTTTTTTAACTCACAAAATTTTTTTCACGACACTCACAGCACGCATTTAGACACTTTAGGAATAAAAATACAAATAACATACTTAAATATTCATGTTCTTACACGTATTTTTTTGTTTTCTCACACGTTTTATTTATTTGAATTATTAAATAAAAAAAATTATTTATCCTATATGTTAGCCGCTATAGGATTTTTATTTTCGATTCTCTCTCCCTTTCATGCTCTCAACATATACTATAGTTGCTTGCGCATGCGCGCTACGACAAAATAAAGCATCAGATGACTTTTGACTCGAAGTCGTTTTCAATGTATTTTGCTTTCTGATAGAGAAAGCATTGTATCGATAAAAAAAAATTTTTTCTATTTTTTCATTAATTTGTACATATTTGAACTCAGGGAGTCGAAAAAAGTGGTTTCCAAAAAATGTCTTTATGTATGTGTGTGTGTATGTGTGTGTGTGTGTGTGTCTGTATGATGTCAGTTAGTAAATTGTATCTCAAAAACTACTCGATGGATTTGCTTCTAATTTTTTATAAAATTTATTTTTTTGTCTAACTTGCTAGGAAGCTATTGATAATTGGTTTCTCTAGCGTAGTTTTAATTTTAGAGTCGTTTATAAAAAAAAAAAATTTCGATTTTTCATTTTTCTGTTTTTTTTGTTTACTACTCGATGAATTTGCTTCAAAATTTGCATGGAAATTATTTGTGATTGCCCAAATAAAATAAATTCCTAAAAACTGATTTTCTTAGCTTAGTTTTAATTTTAGAGCATTTTGAAATTTTTGAAAAAAATTTTTATATTTATTAAGCCAATAAAATCTTAAAAACTACTCGATAAATTTACTTCAAATTTTCCATACAATTCAATTTTTCGTTCAACTGGTGCGGAAGCTATTGAGAATTGGTTTTCTTAGCGTAGTTTTAATTTTATAGCCATTTTAGTAATTTTAAAAAAATTTCGACTTTTCATTTTTTTTGTATTTTACGTAAACTACTCGAAGAACTTGCTTGAAAATTTGTATGGAACTTATATTCGACTGCCAAAAGAAGAAAAACTTTTGAAAACTGATTTTCTTGGCGCACTTTTAATTTTAGAGCATTTTAAAAATTTTCAAACAAATTTTTATTTTTCATTTATCTTTTATTTTGCATAAACCATACTATAAATTTTTGTACAATCAATTTGCTATCGTCTGAAAAAAATAAGATTTTCAAAACTAATTTTCTTAGAGTGGTTACAATTTTAGAGAATTTTAAAGATTTTTAAAAAAATTTCGATTACTTATTTCTTATTTTTTGTATTTTACGTAAATTACTTGATGAATTTGCTTTGAACTTTGCAAGGGAATTATTTGCAACTGCCAAAAGAAGTATGACTTTTAAAAACCGATTTCCTTAGCGTAATTTTAATTTTAAATAATTTTTTTAATTTTTTTTTAAAATTTTCATTTTTCATTTTTTTTTCCATTTTACGTAAACTACTCGATAGATTTGCTCTTAAATTTGTATGCAAGTTATTTGCTGCTGTCTTCATAAAACAAGCTTTTAAAAAATAATTTTTTCTTATCCCCTGGCGAAAAGTACGTCGAAAGACGTCTACTTTCTGAGAGAGAAGTTAAGCATTATCTACGGCGGCTCGGCGCACTAGCGATGCGCAATCGTGTTGACGCTCTGTTTTTCACGGCAGTTAAGAATAGAGAGGGCTACGTCTATCCTTCTCTGTCCGCCGGCGTTAGACATTGACTCTCTCCCTCTCTCTTTCTTTTTCATACAGAATAGAGAGGGTTGCGTCTATCCTTCTCTGTCCGCCGGCTTTAAGAATTGACTCTCTCCCTCTCTCTTTCTTTCTCTTATATGTACAATAAAGGTAGCCGCGAATGGAGGGGGCTATGTCTAGCCTTCTTTGCCGGTTACAACAAGCAGTATATCTTTTTCTTTATTTTTCTTATATAGTAATTTTAAATATTTTATTATTAAAACCTAACTTGTTTTATTTTGTGAATTATAAATTGCAGTGTGTTATAAAGTGTGTAAATTATAAAATGTGAGTGAAATATTGATGGTTTATTTTAATGATTTATCATCAGTGGGAGAGGGGCAGAGAAGGATAGAGCATACTCGGTCAATAGCAGCAAGCGATTCATCGCGGTATTTTTATTTTAATGATTTATCATCAAAAACGAATTATCACAACGGGTAAGTTGGACGTACTTTTCGCCGGGAATAAGAAAAAATCGTATATTCACCTCGGGAGAGAAGTTGACCATCAATTGCTCGCGTATTTGCCCCCTCGCTGCGCTCGGGGGCAAATCTTACGCGAGCATTTAATGGTCAACTTCTCTCCCTAGGTTAATAATATACTATTCTTAGCGTAGCTCTTTGATCACTTCTTTTGGTTTCTGATTTAACGCTTTTACTTTTCTTACTTCCTCACTTCCTCTTTGTCCTTTTTTCTCAGATTGATCCTCATTTTTACCCTATTTTCATCCATCCTTGCCTCTATCTTCCTATTTACTAATCACTCTCTCACATTCACTAATTTTTCTTGAATAGAAATTGTATTATATATGGAAATCACATTTAAAAAATAAAATCAAATTACTTTAAATTAATGAGCTCTATGAGAAAGCATTGCACCAAAGCATTCGGAAGCGTTTTTTTGTTTAAAAATGAATTTTTATCTTTTTGGGATGGCGAAGTTCCGGCCGGGCATGAAGGAAAATCGTATACACTCCCCGGCACGAAAAATGCACATCATATGTGCATGTTTTGACGCTAACACGCGTACGTAATGAGCTTGTTCCGTTCCTCGGAATGTAATATACTATTTCTATTTTTTCATTAATTTATACATATTTGGACTCAGGGAGTCGAAAAAAGTAGTTTCCAGAAAATGTCTGTATGTAAATGTGTGTGTATGTATTCATTACACCAATTAGATCTCGAAAACTACTCGATGGATTTGCTTCAAATTTCGCATGCAATTCATTTTTTTATCTAACTGGCGCGAAAACTATTGAAAATTAGTTTTCTTATCGTAGTTTTAATTTTAGAACCATTTTAAAAATTTTAAAAAATTTTGATTTTTCATTTTTTTTTTGTATTTTACGTTAAGTACTCGATGAATTTGCTCTAAAATTTGCATGGAAATTATTTTCGATTACCAAAAAAAGGAAAACTTTTTAAAACTGATTTTTTTAGCGTAGTTTTAATTTTAGAACATTTTGAAATTAAAAAAAAAATGGTTGTAAATATTGAATATACAAAAGATATTGGGAAATATTGCTAATGAATCATTTTTTAAATTGTAATCATATTTAAAAAAATTAACTAAAATTACTTCAAATCAATGAACTATATGAGGAGCACTTGGCAGCATTTTTTTTATATAAATATACATTTTTTTACTATTATATGTTGCATTTCTTACTTTAAAAAACTGACTAAAGGTCAAAATCATAGAAACTGTCAACGATTATGTATTTTTTATTCCGTTCATTTATTGGTTTCTGGATATTCATTTATTGGAAGAGTTGTCCATCTATTGGAAGTCTCGTACTTTTAATTAATTTTTATTGTTTTCTATTAAATATCATGACATTTTCATATAAAGCGCATCGGGATTTAATATTCTAGATATTTTTGTAAAGAGATTCATATTTTTTTATTTTTGAGTTGCTAAAATTGATTAAATATTATTATTCTAAAGTTATAAATCGTCCACACTTTAAACTAATTACTCTATTTATGCATAAGTATAAAAAATCCCAATGTACTTTAATTTCATTTTATAATGGACATAGGTATAAACTAATTTTAAATATTTATTTAGTTTCATGTATGACGGATAATTGTTTTATGACAGGATTGATATAATTATACAGTGATTTCTCTGATCCTCTCTTTAAATTGCATGCCATAGATTATAAGTAAAATTAAAAACCATTTTTTCATCATCAATTTCACTTGAAATTTTTTGAAACTTAGTAAAGATAATCATGTTATATGATAGAATGCATTGTAGTTTCTAATTATTTATTTTCTCACAACGAAATGATATTCCTTTCACGTAATAAATTGTGATATTTTTTCTTTATGACATTTATTGCTGACCATATATCTCATCGTTTTTCCTATTTTCATTAGCAACTATACTTGAAAATAAAAGAAGCCATAATTTTAAGATGGAGAGAGTATGGATAATAAATGACCAATAAGTATTTAGCCATACCCTAAGTTAAATCTGTATCTTCAATAAAGGAAAGTAGGGATGTGTATCAGTTGTAATATGTAGAACAATTAAAGTCTCTACGTCTTTACTCTCATCCATATTTTTTTTCATTTTGAAGTTTCAGGAAACACGGAGATTGGAAATGAATGAAAATAAAAAAGAATAAGTTAAATAAACAAAACTGCATTCAATTCATTATTTAAAGAAAGAAAATCGATCGTCACTATTAGTAGTTTTATTGTAAAAGAAAATAATAAATCTCAATTAAAAATTTGAATCATTATTGTTTGATATAAAGCAAAAAATATAAATAGATAAATTTCTGTTAAGTCATAATTTTATTTGCCATGATTCATTAAGTATAATAATAATTATTCATAAGTATAATAGATTGCAAAAAAACACTAGTTTAGTCAGTAAGAATAAAAAATAAAACAGGGAACTAGGATTGGAATTCAATAAAAGAAACTAGCATTATTATTTAAATTTAATGTTCTGCGATTCAAATGATATCGTGAATAAGAAGATGAGTTTAGATTGTATTTATTGCCACTGCAAGATAATATATTTATAATAAACAATTTTAATCACCAATGTAAGAAAAATTTATATCAATGGTTATTTATGAATTTGGGGAAAAAAGCATATCAGTAAAGAGTATTAAATGTAGTATCAGGAAGAATTGGCTTACTCGTTTTAGTTTTTCATGACTTTTGTTATTATACTACATCAAATTTACAAATATGCAGGGAACAATTTAACTATGATTAGCAGAATAAAAATACAAAAAATGACTTTACAATGATGACAAATTGATGATAATGAAATTTGGGAAAGGTAAAAATAATAATATACTAGAATATTTTATCAAATTTTAAACAGTTAAAAATTATTTTAATATAGGATGGTAAGATTATTAGGCAAATTTTTAAATATGCTAGCCTTATAACTAGCTATCGAATTTTCCCGAATGTCCAATATTTGTAGAGATTTACTTCCATTGATCGATAAGTGATCTATTTCCGTGATCAAATTATCTCTTAGATATAATTTTTCTAGATAATTAAGTTCTCTTATATTAAATCCAATCATTTTTATAAAATTTGTAGAAAGATCCAATTCTCTCAGAGCAGGTAGATTTGATAGCATTTCTATGGGTAAATTATAAATTTTACCACCGCTAAATGATAAAATTTCTAATTTTGTCAAATTCCAATATTCTTTTAAGATATTCGTGATTATTGAGGTATCATGCATATTGTTCATTTTTAATATCTTTAAATTTTCTATAAAATTAAATTGAGGAACATCACTGAATGGGTTGTCACTTAAATCTAATTCTCTTAAGTCTGGTACTCTCTCAAGCAATCCAAATGGAAAATGTTTAATATTGTTGTATGCTAAATTTAAACTTAATAAATTGTTGGTAAATTCGAACGCGTCATAGGAAATTTGCCAGATGTTACAATGAGTAAGGGTCAAATTTTCAAGAGAGGTCATATTAAGACATAAAGCTCCCTCATTCTGACAGAATTGATTAGTTGGAGACCAGATATATTTTATTTTTTTATTTCCATTTAATGAAAGAGATTTAACATTCCTCATCCAGAAGGTGTGATTTGCATCAAAGTCAGCCATTCCAGTATTATCCAAGTTGAGATGGCTAACCGTACTTGGTATTAATGGGAGTAATGATGAATGATATAAATGATTATTGGAAATGTCGAGACTTTCAATCTTAGGTAAATATAAAGATACGTTTAACTTGGCATAAAATCCTGAGATTCTCGTATTTTTCAATGATAGGTACTTCAAGTTTGGTTGAATACTTGAGATATTGAATTCAAATTGATGGCGATTGTAAACATTAAAATTATTGTCTAAAATTAAAGTCTCCACATTAGTGGTCCCAAAAGAAATTAATGTTTGTTCCGCTGATAAATTATTATAAGACATATCTAAAACCTTTAACTTTGGCAATCCATTGAAAGCTCCAAAATCAATACTTGCTATTTTGTTGTCACGAAGAATTAGTTCAGTGACACATGGGCTGGTAATAAAATTGACCCCTATATTGTGGAAGTTGGAGTTTGTCAAGTTCACAATAACTTGGCAATCACAATCATTTTGCCTCTCTTTTAATGAATGTGCATTTATTTCCCAAATGATGAGAAGCAAAAGTATAATACTATACATGACTTTATTCATGGCAAGTAATTTAATAGTTTCTATATAATTCCTTTATTTTCTATCTATGAAATATTTAACAACTCTTTACTGAAAAATATCTATCAATAGTATATGTTGAACTATCGGTAATATCGTGGGGTATTTTAAATATAATGCAACAATGGGGTGGGGACGATTGGAGGGATTCCAATAAAATTTTTAACGATGTAAGCGATGACACATGAAATCGCCGATATACTTATAGTCTCTACCTTGTTAATCTAGTAGAGTGAGCAAAAAAACCGGTCGCCACCTATTGGCGTGTCAAGGGAAGTAGCAAGGTTTATCGAATTTCTCTTAATCTAATAATTTTGGAGATACATTTTCATTTAATGATTAATGATTAATCAACTAAAAAAAATTGTTAATAACTTGATGTTTGCAAAGAAGAAAATCGAATCTTTTAAAAATTTTATTTTATGATTGTTTGTTCATTTCTATGAAGTTGAAATAATATAATTTTATTTTAAAATTTTAATAACAAAAAGATTTAATATACTTTTATTAATACATATATATATAAATATATATATATATATATATATATATATATATACACAAATATGTATACAATATGAAATTTATTTTTTATTTAATTCAATTGTTGTCAAGAAAAACAATATCTATTTTCCTTCACTGACTAAAAACACATTTCCTTAAAGTAGCAAATATGTTAGTAGGAGGTATAATAGCAAATACATGGCAGTATTTTTGATTACCTACATTCATAATAAACAAAATTTTATAATGAAAGAATCACAAAAAATTGTAATAATAACAATTATGTTATAGATGATGTTATGAAAGAAATAAAGAGAGGATGTTAGAGGTATTAAAAAATTTTTTATGTTATACATAAATAATTTTTAAAAGCAATTTGGATCGGATTTTATAGTTGAAATATAATTTATCTGCTTCAGTTAATGCTGTCATATACTGACAAGATACTTTTTACCCTTCTGTAATTCCAAGTTTTCTGTACAAATTCATCAATTACTTTCAAAGTTTTTAAAAACATTTTAAAATGGCAGATACATAAGTTGTTATTTCATTTTTGGCGGAACAGAGGTGTTATTTAATTTTGAGTTGAAGAAAGTTCTCATATCTTTAGTGGCTAAAAAGAGATGCCGTTTCTTTATTTATTTATTTTATTTACATTTTGTATACGCTTTAATATTGTACATCTTGAATACAATAAAACCAGGTTCATAAACGGATAATTAATTTGTGCAATTATTATTTAAATATTTGACAATATTTTAAGTAATAAATCAAGAATTATAACGCATAATCGAGAAATTGTAAAGGCAGCTAACAATTTTAAGACTTGTTTCTCTATCTCGTCACCCTTCGCTTTTCAAGATTCTTTCAAGTAGTTCTTCTTCTTACTCTTGATCTTCCGTGCCGAAATGCCCTTGCAGGCATTTAGCCTTGAGAATTTCAAGGCTTTTCCTTTTTCGTCTCGCAACTTTATTTTAAGACTAAAAGGCGTAGACGCACGACGCGTCGTTTTTACGCTTTCTTAAAAAACTTTCTCTCTCTCTCTCTCTTTATCTCTTTCTTTTACCTTTTTACGTCTTCAGAGCTTTTTAGTCACTTACTTTTCAGGGTACATATAAACGTGCGAACTCGTAATTTTCAGCATAATTTAGCGGTGGGTAATCAAAACAAAAGTTTTCCGAGCGAAGGACACACTCACTTGTGTCTTATGATTCTTTAATTTGTGAACTTAAACAGCTGAACGTAAATGAGATTAAAACGCGGGTAAGAGGAGAGTATTATACGAATATCGCACGGTTGATACAAATGGAAATTGATTCTGTTATAGTTGGGTTTTACTTTGGATCGAGATTTTCTTTTAATTATGCAAAGCCTGAAAAATCTTTTCTCGGCTTGATTAATTACCGCTTGCTTTTCGATCGAGATAAATTTTCCGAGATTTTAATTTTAAACATGATAATTTAGCTTCTTTTGCTTTAGGTAAGAAAAAGAAAGGCCGGATTTAAAATTGAATTTATCAACATATTTAATGCAAATATGAATGTACAACGAAGAAACAGACACTGCATATACTTTTTTAGGAAGTATAATAAAAGAAATATAAGAAAAAAAATACTCAATTAGATTTGCAAAGCGAGGTATAAAAGAAGAAGATGAAGAAGAAAGGGAATACATTTGCATGATAAAGAAAGTAGATGGTTATTCTGAATATATCGAGATAGTGTCTCGCTAAACCAAGCATAAATCTACTAACTCATTTACAATAAAATATACCATATACCCCCAAAGATAAAATATTGTATCTAATGAAAAATGGATTTTATGGTTATTAATAAACTTTACCAATTCAAATTTACTCCTCTTTTTTTAATCTTTTTATTTGAGAAAATATAAAATTGAAGATACTTAAAGAACTTTTAGGAATAAAGTTCGAAATTGTACCAAAAAATAAACATTTAAATAATTTCATAAAGAATAATTATTGTTTTAACAGATCGCACCTTTCATGACTAAAATCACATAAAGTTTGTTAATGTAAAAAAATCTATCCAACAATATTAGTCAATTAATTTTTAATTTGTATTAAAATATATTTAAATATAATTTATTATATAAAATTGTTGTAGCATTACAAACATAAAATGACGAATGTTTTAAAATGGCTTTCGTGTTTAATATACATAAATCATATTATTACTTATAGGACTTGAATATTATCAGTTTTCATTAACGAAGCTGAGTAAATAAGCCAATGCTAAATTCTATTAAATTAATTAAATTAGTCAACCAGGAAATTACGAGAAAAAATATGATTTTTTACGATCCTTTAGGTATTGACAATTTTAAAAAATATGAATTATATTTTTACAGAAAAGTACTTCAAGAAATAAAAATAAATTGTTACAAACAATATTTAATTCTTCAACTGTGAAGAAAAATGAAGTTGTAATGTACCGTGCAATAATACACTGGTCAATGTTACTTTTAACTTACAGTTTTTATTATTTCTTTTACCTTTCTTATCCAACAATTTAATAGATATCAATTTTATTTCTAAAAATTAAGTATTTTATTTTAGATTAATTTATTGTGATATTATTTTCACGAGTGAATATTTTATGTAACTATTTCTGAAATCATTATTTTTGTCGTATTTTTAGTGTATATAACCTTGCGTATAATTTGAATAATTACACAATTTTTAATATAATTATTGTTGCAGGTATGTCTTAACGAAATATTAAGTCAACAATGTTAACAAGTATGTATCATTGCTTTTATTCAAACACTTCCAATAAATGAAATAATTTTTACCAAATATCAGAAAAACCATTACTTCCGCATTCCGATTCCATATCCAATATATCATATCGCTTTGTAAATAAAAATATCACAACAATTCCTTTTTCTTTCGTATTAAAAAACGATTTTTCTCCGGGGCAGCTAAATTAAATACCGAAAGAAACCTCGAAGCTGCAAAAATAATTAAATAGAGAAAACAAGTACAAGAGGGGGATAGGATATAAAAAAAGTGAGAGAGAAAAAGAAAACTCAAGGCACGTCTTCGCATTAGTTAAGATTTCCTTTCCCTCTTTTATTTATTTTTTCTTTTTCTTTTTTTATATTATTGAAGTATAAGGAGAAATAGATCAGGACTTGCGGCTTGTAATTGGTAAATCAATTTGTCTTTTACTCCCATTTGTACATGAAAAATGAAAGCCAATTCATTCTGCATTTACTGTTCTCTTTTCTTCTTATTTTTACTCTCTTCTTTTCTTATGGAAAGGGAGTATAATGTCGATATCGAAGGTTTGATTGCGGCTGGCATGCGGAACGAAAAAAGAAAAACGTTAAAATCCAAGAGAGAAAAAAGTATATACAAGGGAGAAAAGAGAAGGTTATGTTAAAGAGGGCAAGAAAAGATCTGTTTTTATGCTTCAATGAATTACGGCTTGCGTTTTGCATAATTTTTTAGGTGAGTTTGGATTCTAATTAATGCGTTAAGTATATATTTCAATAGTACGGCTCTTAATTTTAAGTAAATGCATTCAGTAGCTTAGCATGAAAATCTAATTTTAATATGATAAATCAATCTTTCTTAAGTAAATCGTTTATATTTTAAGAAAAATCTTAAAAATAAAAAATGATTTTAAATTTTGAGGCTGTTTAACAATCAAATTCACTTGATTAATTTTCATAGGTCGTCTCTATATACCCCCGGAAAATTCAGAAAATTTTTTCGTATCTTGATCCACTGGTGCGTAAGTCAAGTATCTTAGCCTCTAGATTACCGCCTCTCATTTATGTTGCATTCATCTATTATTGAATCAGAATTTCAAGCTTCTGCTTTGAAACATGAAACACATTTAAAATTTTATATTTTTTAAATTCAAGATATGCCATTTAATAAATTCTGACTTAGTTTTAAGTAGATATTTCACAATAAAATTTAATTTTAAAAAAGAAAAAAGTTTAATTTTAAGTGAACCAAATAAGGTATCTAAAATTCCAAATCATTTGTTGTGCGTTTCACTTGATAATACAATATTTTTTATCTTTCACTAACTATATTTAATGATTTTATATGTCTAGTAAATTTGTTTTATTCTCTTTAAATAATTCGTAATGAAAGAGAAATTGGTTCATGACTTTGCTACGTGTTTTGTAAACTTCCTCAAAACAATGTTAAAATCAAAATTTATAGCATTAGCTAACTAGCTGAATTGTTATTAGTAATCAGAGGTAGACATAATAAATTATTAAAAAATAATCTTGTTTGTTTTGAGAATAAAATCTAACGTTTTATGGAAAGGATGGTTTATATAAAAGGATAATAGCATTTAGATGGGACATTTGGACAACATTAACGTGAAATAAAATGTTTAACTGGATATAACGAGGAATAGAGAAATCTTAAGAGGAGGTCGAGTATATCTGTCCTTTTCTAATCAAAGAATTGATTTTTTCACAAAAATTAATAATTGTAGCAAAAAATAAGAAGAAAGCCCCATCTCGTATAATAAAAAGCAAGATTCTCTTTTATGAGGAAAAATTATTTTTATCGCTTCGTTTTCAAGAAAACCTTGAAAAACTGTATTGTCCATCCTAACCTCTATTTTTTAAGTTTTTCAAGGTTTTCTTCAAAATGAATCGATAAAAATAATTTTTCCTCATCAAAGAAAATCTTGCTTTTTATTATACGAGATGGGGCTATCTCCTTATTTTTTGCTACATTTATTAGTTTTTGCAAAAAAAATTAATTCTTTGATTAGAAAAAGACAGAGATATACGACCGGCTCTTAATTCAATTATTCTGGCCAATGAGTATTTATTTTCAAATAAAAATACATTTATTCATTTTTATGTAGAAGGAAGTGAAAATTTTTGCTTTTGGTATTTATGTTACAACTGTGTGTTACAATTTAAATAAAGCTTGGTGATCTCGATTTTTCATCATTAAGAAAACAGAAAAATCTTTTTTAAAGATAAAAATGAATGTTTATGTTTACAACACGAGAAAATATTGGCTATTGCAGTTACTTAAATGCCCATAACTTTAAATTAGTGAGTTAGAATTTATTAAAATTTTTAGCCCGATCGGTATTTTTGGAATCTCGACAAAAGCTTAATTTTTATTATTTACCAAAACTTTAAAAATTTAAAGTACGAAACCATCAATTCATTTGATGATATTAGAACGTAAATAAAGCATAATTATAGGTCTGGATTAGGCCCTTCTTTGAAATAAAGTGCAGTTCTTTTTATGTATACAATATAACACAATGTATGCAGACACCAACGACGCATCTTTATCTGCTCTTTTTTTCTCCATTTTTCTTTTATTCTTATGTTTAAATAAAAAGAAATAAAAGTGGGTGAAAAAAAAGATGCAACGAATGGGTTTAAAAATAAGAATAAAGAATAAAACTAAAAAATTAATAATCCATTTTATCATACTAGAAAGAAAGTATAAAATATTTACTATTATTTTTGTATTTTTTATTTATTAAAAACCAAAAGAATTAAACAAAATTAGATTCTAAATAGATAATTTTAATAAATATGATTAAATATAAAAATATGTAACTATTTTTCAATGAAAATATCTTAATTTATTTATTATAGAATTTATTGTTAAAGTTGTATCAAGAAGTTTATTCAAAGAGTTTTTTTAAGTAAGTTTTTTTCGAATGGCATGTATATAAAGACTTATTTGTCTCGATTGCATTAAAAATCAAACTTATTAAAAGATTTAAAATCAAGGGGCGCGGCAGCGCCCCCGATGGCAAGTAGGCGAAGCAATCGGGCGCTCCAAGCCTTTATATACGTTAAGTTTTCGTGTTTAACCTCGTAATTGAAAAAAAAATTTTTATTTTAAAAGATTTTTTTATATTTTATTGTTGTTGAATCTTTAAAAAACTATTTTATTTATGTTTTTAAAAGATTCAACATAATTTGATGAATACTTTTTGTGTAACGTAAGTTTTTAAGTTCGTAGCAGACGGCATTACTATTTTACTTATAATTTTTCTCCAGTTTCTTCAACTCATATATATAGATATACTGCCGTGCTTTTCTCCAGTTCGTCAATTCTTTAACTTATGTATATATATATAGGTATACTACCACACGTCTTTTTCTCCAGTTCGTCGATTCTTCGACTTACAAATATATAATATGAAATAAAAATAGATAATAAAAATAGGTACTACATTTTAATAAAAGAAGAGTGCTGTTTATGATTTGAATAATAAGGTTATATTTAATTTTTTTTTCGAATTTCAAAAATACATTTCATTTGTTTTTAATTTGCATATAATGTACATTTTTTAAAAGTATTTGAATTTTACATTCTTTTAACAATATTTTGTAAAAATTGTTTTGAATTTTAGTAAATACAAGTTTTAATTTTTGGAAGTTACAAATTTAAATTATTTCTTACGATTCAAATATTTTTCATAGTTTTTTTTTATTTTGCTTAACTTTTGTAAATACAAATGAAATATTTAAAAATCGTCATTAGAACAATATAAAAGTTTTTGAACGTAAAATAAAAGAGATCATATTAAAGAAAAGAAATGACAGATTGTAATCACATAATGGCTCAATAAAATTGACATGTACTGCTTAAAAAATATAATATCATTGAATCAATCATTTCTTTTCTTTTTTATTAATAATTTGATATTCTTAAATATAAAAGTTTGTAAATGTTACATTATATTAAATTTTTGTATGGTTTTATTTTCAATTTATTGGGACTTGCAAGGGAATATCTAGATATTAGAACTAAAATACTTTTTCTACTTTTGCGATATTTTTTCTTACATAAAATTCTAAAGATAGTCCATATCTATAATATCTATAAAATAATTCAATGAAATTTAAAAATAAATTCACGTAAAATGAACAAGAACAGTCATAAGTAAAAACCTAAAAGAAATTTTTATTTTATTAAATCTCTGTAACCAACAAACTGAATATTATAAAAAGCTTACCTTTAAAAAGGTATATGATGGGCAAGTATGCTTAGCAATTTATTTTAATTAACGATTTTAACTATTTTGATGTCTTAAACATATTATAAACTATTTTTTTAGTGATAAAATCAAACCTTGACATTAGAATTTTATGAAATCATGAAACAAATGTCAAGTATTTTTTTTTATAATTGAATTTTACACGGTTCACAGAATTAATCCATTTATTTAGTATTTGAAACTATCGAATCTTGACATTAAAATTTCATGAAATCACGAAACAAATGTCAAGTATATAGTAAAAGTGATAAAACTATGACACCTTACCATAATTTTTAACAAAAGATTTTTCAAATTTTTTTTTATAAATAAACGTTGAATTTTACTAACCAAATTACTTCTTATCTTTTTTATCATTTATTTAAAAGTGTTCTGAAATTTTTTAAATCTTATTAAATATTTACAAAATTACTTGCTAGGCCCGTGGATAAATATTTTATTGGTGAAATGCTTAATGAATGTATGTTCTAACATTTGAACTAGAAATTATAATAGGTGTAAGATACAGGTAATATACAATTATTTAAATGTATTAAGATGATACACTCCTGAAAAATATACTGAACATAAAATACAATATTGTGTACAACGGGCCTAGCAAGTAATTTTGTAAATATTTAATAAGATTTAAAAAATTTCAGAACACTTTTAAATAAATGATAAAAAAAGATAAGAAGTAATTTGGTTAGTAAAATTCAACGTTTATTTATAAAAAAAAATTTGAAAAATCTTTTGTTAAAAATTATGGTAAGGTGTCATAGTTTTATCACTTTTACTATATACTTGACATTTGTTTCGTGATTTCATGAAATTTTAATGTCAAGATTCGATAGTTTCAAATACTAAATAAATGGATTAATTCTGTGAACCGTGTAAAATTCAATTATAAAAAAATACTTGACATTTGTTTCATGATTTCATAAAATTCTAATGTCAAGGTTTGATTTTATCACTAAAAAAATAGTTTATAATATGTTTAAGACATCAAAATAGTTAAAATCGTTAATTAAAATAAATTGCTAAGCATACTTGCCCATCATATACCTTTTTAAAGGTAAGCTTTTATAATATTCAGTTTGTTGGTTACAGAGATTTAATAAAATAAAAATTTCTTTTAGGTTTTTACTTATGACTGTTCTTGTTCATTTTTACGTGAATTTATTTTTAAATTTCATTGAATTATTTTATAGATATTATAGATATGGACTATCTTTAGAATTTTATGTAAGAAAAAATATCGCAAAAGTAGAAAAAGTATTTTAGTTCTAATATCTAGATATTCCCCTTGCAAGTCCCAATAAATTGAAAATAAAAACCATACAAAAATTTAATATAATGTAACATTTACAAACTTTTATATTTAAGAATATCAAATTATTAATAAAAAAGAAAAGAAATGATTGATTCAATGATATTATATTTTTTAAGCAGTACATGTCAATTTTATTGAGCCATTATGTGATTACAATCTGTCATTTCTTTTCTTTAATATGATCTCTTTTATTTTACGTTCAAAAACTTTTATATTGTTCTAATGACGATTTTTAAATATTTCATTTGTATTTACAAAAGTTAAGCAAAATAAAAAAAAACTATGAAAAATATTTGAATCGTAAGAAATAATTTAAATTTGTAACTTCCAAAAATTAAAACTTGTATTTACTAATTTAATATACGCACTATTCGTGATAACTTTTATTATCAAACAATATTACATTAACAAATTCACATAAAATCATTAAAATATGTCTATGATTAAAGTAAACATTAAAAATGTAAATTCACATATTTATTATGATTTTCAATAATATCTTTATTTAATGATGATTTATTTTTTATCTTTATTTCTATTGAAAGAAAGTAATTTCACATTTCTACCCTATAAAATTTCATAAAAATCTGGCAAGAAAAGTAAATGACACAAGTTATTATCAGAGACGTCCAGATAAGTGAGCTCTGGTAAATAAAAAGATATATTTAAATCCGAATAAAAAGAGTCGGTCTGTGGCTCATTCGGTAGAGCGATGGATTCGTAATCTCGAGGTGTTCCGAGTTCGAATCCCGCTCTCGGCCGATTGATACAAGCACCACTGTACGTTACATGTGCTGAAGTTCACAAACACACTTACGACCTCCGTCGCTGATTAGCATAGCAAAAAAATAGCATAGCATAAATATAGCGACGTTAAAAAAAAAAAAAAAAAATGATGTAATTACTGCGTAATGAAAGATATTTTGTGGAAATAATTGTCTAGAATTAATTTTTTTATTTTAGAATAAGGCCTTGAAGCTATTAACGTTTTCTTTGCTAATAAATTGTTATATGATAAATCTAAAAACTTTAATCCTGATAGGTCATTGAATGCTTGATAATCTATATTTTGAATTTCGTTGTTACGAAGTATTAATTCGGTGATCGATGTACTCCTGATGAAATTGGCTCCTAAACTGCGGAGACTCGTTAAAAGATACTTTGCACGCAGTATCGTTTAGCTTTCGGTCACTTTCTTTACATCATTATTGTAAAATGATGATTTATTTTTTAAATTATAAGAAACACAGACATCACACTATGTATTATATTATTTATTGCTAATAAAAACCAATTTATTGTGTAACAGAAAATACTAGTGTTTTTTAATGTTGTTAAAAAATTCAAAATAAAAACAATTTAATACCGTGTAGTGTACTTAAAAAAAATCAGCATTTCTTTGTTAATAAAATTGACGTTGAATTGAACTTTATGTATTTGATATTAAACTTGATGTGCTAAACTGATTGAATAGGACCTATCAATGGTAAATGTTAAACTGTTCTTTCAGTACTTCTCCAGTTCTATATATACGAGAACATCTAAAAATTATTACGTCTCTCTGTATTCTCGTATATTTATCCTTAATTTAATTAGTTTTAGATATAAAGGATAGGTTCGACGACCGATTTAGCGTCTCTCAGGAGCTGTAAGGAAATCACTTTCCAAGAAAACCTTTGCTAAAGAGTATCACCACTTTTACAACTCCCAAATTTGGTTTGTTATATTCATTTTCGAAGCGCACTGCATTCATGCAATAAATCGACATATGACTTTCATTTTCACTAATATTAACTTAAAAAAAAATAAAATTAGATTAAATATAATGAACGAAGACTTTTTTTAAGAAACTGAAAAATGCTCATCCAGTTATTTAGCATAAATAATTTTTTTTTTAATTTTATTTAACGTCGCTGTATTTATGCTATCACTTCGATGCTAATTAGCAACGGAGGTCGTCAATGTGTTTGTGAACAAAGCACGTGTATCGTATACAGTGGAGCTTGCGTCATCGCTCTACCGAGTGAGCCACTCACGACTTCATCACATTAGATTTACAAATGTAGAAAACTATTTGAAAAGTCTCTTTACTTTATTGATGAATATTTTTATAGAAAATTATCAGATTATTAAGAAAATATTTAAATATCTAGTTTTACATTGCTTTTTTATTTAATATTTCGATCCAATTTCATCAAAACGTATGTTTTCATAATGTTATTTAAAATTTTTTTCGTACCATCACGTTCCTTTTTGGGTAAATAAAATGAATTCGCCTTTTTTATACTCAGCTAAGTAACTTCGCAAACCATGACATTCCTAGGAAGTTTGCGTGTACTTTGCTACAGAAGCTACCGTCGTCTATATACGCCTATAAAGCTTTCCCTCTTGGCGTTATTCGCGCGTATAATGACAGCTAATAAAGCCGAACTGCCATAAAGAGTAGTCAGTCCCAAGATAATTTTGCAAACTCTCTAAAGCCATAATAATTCGTATATAGCTAAAGAAGAGCAAAAGAGAGAGAGAAAGAGCGAGAGAGAAAGAAATAAAGGAAGAGGTACAGGGGAAACGTTTGCTCGTGGAGTTAAAACGATTACGTCTGACCATAAAATTACTGGAGGCGAGAATGAGAGAGCTTTTAAAAGTAACTCGAGGTACGTACTATGAAGATGAATTACTAAATGCCACCAGTGCTGCTGCAATGCGTTATGCTATATAGTTATATAAAAAGTTCTGAACGAAAATTAAGGGTTAATTTTTGGCTTTCGAGATAAATTGTCAGTTTTATGTAGTTTTTCTTTTTTAGGTCATAAAATACAAATTTGCGAATGAATAAGACTTTTTTTTATAATAATGTTTAATGATTCATTTAATTACATTGAATATTTTTTAAAATTATTTTATGAACTGAATCTTTTTGTTTTGAATACACAAATTATATTATCTTTTTCGTTCAAATTAAAACTCATTATGACAAAAAAGTAGAAAAAATAATGATATCGTTTTTTCATTAAATCTTTAAAAATTTAATATAAAATGGGTTACCAATCATTTAAATATTTTTAGACGGCTTATTTGATACTCTAAAAAAAGATCAGATAAAAAACTCTCGAAATGGCAAGTTTTTCATAAATTAATTTTCAATTTTTTCAATCAATAAATTTTACTATACATGATAAATAAAATATAGTTAATCTTTGCTAAATGTTTCCTGTATACCTTCAGCAACTAAACCTTTGATAAGTTTAAAAATTATTTATTTCAACTTAACATAAATTTGAAAACTACTCTTAGATATACACACGCACGGTGACGTTAAAGTTTAATACCATTAAATAATTCATAGCTCTAACGAGTGCTATTAGGGTGGAGTGTATGCGGAATTTTCATGTAACACGCTAAAAGTGCTGCTTGTTTATATGACCCAGCAGAAGAGTAATAAATAAGTGGCATTTAATAGGACGACTTCTCAACAACAAGCCAACTATCATCCGTGCAAGTCGATTACATTCACGAATTTCAGTATTTTCTCTTTGTATTCCTGTTATGCGATAAATTTGTTAACATAGTATGCTAAAAAAAACGAACCTTGCCAACTAGTTGCTGTTGTTGCGAGTTTGGAATTTATCGGTTTAATAGTGCTGTAAGTTATATTAAATACTTGGAGGATAATAGTTGGTGCAGTGAAATTTATTAGTAAAGTAAATGTTATCGAGCTTTTTGTTTGTTTATTCGCATCTTCTTGCATAATAATTGGGAATAGGTAGTGTTTGAAATGTTAAATTCAAGGAATAAGTTGAAATATTGAAAAAGAATGCAAATTATATAAAATACTTAGGTTTTCTTAATCAAATTTTTAAATATTTACTTGAATTTCATTAAATTATGAATAATTTTTGTCTCTTATTTTGTAATATTTATTGTATATTTAAATGGGAATATAAAAAAATATTTATTCATATAGCTTTCATAACAGATAATTAAAAATATTTCTTTTATGTTGAATTTTAATTCTAAGGGAATGTAAAATACCGGCATTACAATTTCCGAAATTTTTAATTCTTAATCCAAAAGCTTGGAATATATCTCTGTATTATAACCTTCTATGTTAATTAATAGAAAGCATCACAAAGAAAGATTTAAAAAAATTTTTGAGTAAACATAAAAAATTCGAAAAACTGTAAGGTCGATAACTATGTAGAATTCATATATCCTATCACAACATGAAGCAATACCTAAATAATATATTAAATACATTTTCCTAATAATCCTATAAATAATTAATAAATGTAAATAAATACAGTCCTATATTTATTAAATTAAATTTATTAATTATAATTGAAAATTTGTATTTTATTTATCAATTTAGCTTCACATTTTTAAAAATAGTCCAAGAAATTTTTTTTCTCTATCTAATCAAAGAAATAAAAAAACTGGGTTCTCCTTTGGTAATGTAATCTGACTGCGACAAAGTTATGATAGAGAAAACGTTAGAGAAGTACCAGGACAGTGTAATAACAAAGTAAACAGTGTAGCTACATTAGCATAGCTTTGCCTTGAAGAAGAAACCAAATAGTCTCCTTATATAACTTTCTTTTCTCATCTTCTTTCAGAGAATTAAAGGAGAAAGATGGTCCGAGTGCGTTTGATGTTATGTCGAGATGTTGGAGTAATGCCAAAACGGTATCACCATAAAATGAATAAAAGTCCTAGAGCTATTTTCTGTTTTTCCTGTTTTTTTTGTTTTCTTTTCCGCCAACACAGGCGCGATTCCAATCTAGTTTAAATGTGGACGTTGATTGATTTTTATTGGTGTGAAACTCAAGCATCAAGTTATTTTTTTTTTGCAGTTAAAGATAGTATAATGAGTCGGTCTGTGGCTCATTCGGTAGAGCGTTGGATTCGTAATCTCGAGGTTCCGAGTTCGAATCCCGCTCTCGGCCGATTGATACAAGCACCACTGTACGTTACATGTGCTTTGTTCACAAACACACTTACGAGCTCCGTCGCTGATTAGCATCGCAAAAATAGCATAGCATAAATATAGCGACGTTGAAAAAAAAAAAGATAGTATAATAAAGAACCTTTACAGCAATCAGAAGAAATTTTTTGTATAACTTACAAAGATTAGAAATTTTGTAATAAATTTTTATGCCGAATAATAAGCATTAATCCATCTCATACAAAAACTCAAAATGATTTAAACTAAAGACAAATAATACACTGTTAAAAAAAAAATAAAACTGGAAGCTTGCTTCAAGTCTATAAAATTATTGTAATTTTACTGTACAATTGCATGAAATTTAAAGTAAAAATAAAAATTTCATAAATGTACTGGAAGCAAAATTCAATTTTTTTTAACAGTGTAGATACAAATTTACGTATCGCTGATTTGAGCAACTTGAAATTTTCTAATACACACATGGAAAATAAAAAATTTATATTAAAACAACTAAATTTTTCCATAACAACTAAAAGTTGAAAGATAAAAATTACAATTATTTTCTTTGCTATGCATATTTAATGGTGATAAATATTTAAGTATACATAGCACCAAGTCAGTTTTTGGATCAATAAGCTAAAGTAAATAAATAATATTTTAGCATAAACATAATAATGTACAGAAAAGAAACATAAAAATTAATATTTATGCGTGAATTTTAAATCAAATAATACTCTTTTTTTCAGTTTACGTCACCAAATAACATTTTATAAGTTTATCAGTAGTGACCTCTATAAATCAGTATATTAAGAAATTGATATATCATTAACCTTTTAAAAGCCGCCATTGTCCTCGTTTTTTTAAATCCAACTATTCATTCTTGGTTTCGGTTTTGAGGAAATCGACCGTCCCAGTACTTTTTGGACTCTATCATTTTCTAATTTAAAAAGGAAAAATAATTTATTTCTGAATTTTATTTTATTCCAACGTATATAAAATCTTCTAATGAATAATTTTCCATAAAGCCTAATTTTTCTAATTATTATTTCCCAAATGAATATGAAAAATGACACCGAGAATCCAACAACAATAGAGTAAATAATATTTCTTTGTAATTCAATTTCTTTACGTTCAATTGGAATATTTCCTCTTTTCTTGATCACATTTCCAAGGAATAATTGTTTTACTTTGGGATCTAAATTTTTTCTACTAAAAATCCATTCTCTGAGCTCATTGGCGAACCAAAAATCTGAGAAACCTGATTCATAAGCTTGACGAATTAGTTGATTGAATCTTCTGACAAATGGAAAAGTTCTTGCAAATGTCATACTCGACCACCCAGGAATCAAAGGTTCATCAACAACACTGAAGATAAAACCTTCATTTGGTTTGGAATGAGCTGCCGCCCGTATATTTCCCATAAATTTAAATATTCTACATGCATTGGTAATATTTTCTTTAATCATTGCATCTAAGCAACTACCAGTAAGTTTTACAACTTTAATATCTTGAATAACTTCCGATTTCCAATATGATAGATCCATTGCAGTATACCTATCTGTAATTAGAGCCATTCCTGAATCATTTAAATCTTGAAACGTTCTCATGACATAAAAATTTTTCTTATTCAGCTCGTCGAATAATTTTTCTAATATTTCAGTTGTAAACGTTACTGATACGCAGACCAAACATAAAAATAATATTCTTTCTTTTAACTTTACTGGAACTGATATCCCAGGATTTCCAATCGAAATAAGCGATATGTTGTACAAAGTCCAAACTTTATTATCAAAATTCTTCATAAATAAAGTGAAGATACTGATTGTCGCGATAGCAAATATCATCACGCTAATAGAAATTATTAAATGCCAAACAGATTTCTTTTCATAATAACCATATTGTTTAACTATTAAGCTATGAATATGTCGAGATGGCACAAAACAGCTTATTGATCCATCCAACTGATGTGATTGTACGTCGTTAAGATTTACTAAAAAATCTATCGAATCTATCTCTTTAATTTTCACGGTAAAATTCATACCTTGAGCTATAAATCGAGTTAATGATACTTCAGAACCAAACATTGCATCCCACGTATTGTTAACTTTGATATTTTTAATGTAAACAAAAGGCCTCATACTACGTAACACCACACCTAACGGAAATCCATATAAATTTTTTAATTTATTTTGAAACAAAGGAATATTTTCGTAATAGGATTTTTGCGTGTATTTTTTATTGAATGGATTGTATTCGTGAATCAATATTTGGTTTATACTGAAACTAACATATGACAAAATAGTTAGTTTACTTATTTCCACTCGCAATAAAAGCTCTATTGCAGTAACAAATAGAAATTTTCTAGACCAAAAAATATCAAGCACAATTCTCAAATTAAAGTTATTACTTTTTCTGACGAATAAAATGAGACAGTGAGGTCGAGGACCTTTAATGAAATTGTCCAGAAAAGAAAAATAATTTTTTAAATAGATTAGAAGTTTTCTAAAATTGGTATTAAAATCAATGACTATTATTGAAAATGTATCGAGTTCTTGCATCATTCCCAATTCCATCCATTTCTTTTCTAAATATTCATTGTTCGACTTTATGTCCATATGAATATGTGGAAATCTGTTAACTAATCCTTTTACAATTGGAATAAAATTATGGGAATCGAATGTTTGCATAGAAGCCGTGAATAAAGTTGCATGGCGTATTCGTAAAACTTCTGTCATGTATTTAGTTATATATTCGGTTAAATTATTGATATTATCACAATCAACATAAATTAGAATAATAATTAAACACATAGTCTGTAAAATATTTTTATATAGATACATTATAAAACAATTTTGTCACGATATTTAATAATAGTATTTGACTCAAAAAGAAATTATTGAATTGTACAAAAAATATTTGATATAACCTTTTAGAGTAAATTTTTATAAATGTAAAGAATGCACAATGTGAAACATCTACGTATTTGTACGTAATCTAAAATTTTAATCTATTTGGTCGTACAATATAAGTTTGTACAGACAGTTTTTATTTATTTATGAATATAGAATTATTGATGGAAGATTTAAGATATGCAATGATGTATCAACGATAATAGAATGAAGCACGAAGAACAAAAAACACAAAAAATGATTTGTACCACATACATTTTTTATATTTAAACATTTGAATTTTATGTTTGATATTTAAATCAAACGTGAATATGATAATTTCTCATTCAACTTAAAGTGGTGTTTATAACCCAAAACTTTCAATTCAAGGCATTGTTGCATTATAGATTGATCATCTGTTAGTAGTGAGCTTCCATTTACGTTTAGAATAATCATAGCTGCAATAATTAGTATCGATAAACTAATTTCAACCGATAAATTTCAAAAACTTTAAGTTTCCTAATAACCATATTATTTTACTAAGAAGTAGAAATAATTGAGGTTATTTAAAAAGAAAGTTAATGGTCAGATTTGAAGATGATTTAAAATTCTATTGTTTATAATAAACTGATTTACAAAAAATCAAGTCTGTCAAATATTACTACTATATTCGATACATGTATACGATTATGACTGTTCAGGATTGTATTCGAATAAAATAAATGTTATGAACAAAAAGTATCAACCGTGATTCAAAATCCAGAAATTTGGAGAACTGAATACTCTAAATCAAAGTTTCAAAGTTTTCTATTCGATGAAAACTGTAAGATATAATGAGACCGCGGATAATAATAAAATAACGATGATAATAAATCAAAATAGACAATACACTGAAATTTCCATTATCTCCATCAGAAACATTTTTTACATAATTTTGATGTGATTGATGAAAACTTATCATTTTCTTGGTGATTTTGTATTTCATTTAAGTTTGTGATTAAATATAGAATTTTTTAAATTACTGTTCGCTGAGAGGGACTAAAGTACCCACTGTACGCGCCCTGTGTTTTTTGAATCTATTATTTCTTCGAATGATGTAATTTATTATAAGTCTAAAAAAATCATAATTTAAAGTATTTTTTATAAGATATTTAAATTCATTACAAATTTCATATATAAATACAAAAAAAGCTATGGAGAACCCTATTGTTATAACGTGAATGAGTTCAGAACGTAATTTGAATTCCGAATGCATTATCGTGACGAAATTACCTCTCTTCATCGACTTTGGACAGTACAATTGTTTAAATTCTGGTCTTCTTTTTTCTGTTTTTAAAACATAATTCCTAATTTCTCTGTGAAACCAATGGTCAATAAAACCACCTTCGTGAGCTTGCAAGATTAGTTCATTAATTCTTTTGACATATGGTGATAAATTTGATAATAATATACCACAGAAAGTTGGTTCTATGGGATCTTCAACGTAACTGAAAATCCAACCATTTTTTGGATCGGAATAAACTCGCAAACGTAAGTCTACTAGAATACCCCCTTATACACAGTTACTGGGAATAGATGGAAAACTTAGTCAAGCTAAGCCCAGGTAAGAACGGTCTGCAATGTGTATAGGAATCCCCCTTATACACATTGAAACACGTAGGTGAGCTCTCACTATGTAAAGCATAACTTCTCTACATAGAGAGAGGGGAGAGAGTCCGTTTTAGCCGTTTTTTTTTTTTTTTTGTTTGAAGGGTCGAGGAGGGGAAATCTTTAAAAGACACCTCCGTAAGGGTAGTGTCGGATTCACCTGCAGGTGCCTACCGACTAAAACCGCCTCCCCGTAGGTTACCAACCAAAATGGTTATGAACCTTAAGAAGAAGAAAATTTGAGAGACAACGGTGGCTCATACAGCGGGGGCTGTATAGCACTCGCGCAAATTGCGAAACACGAAAATAGACTGTTTAAAGTCAGTTAGTGAAGAAGGGTTATGGAGATCGAATCAGAGAGCATGGCCTTCTGAATCGATCGTTGGATTTACGACGGTAATTTACAAGAAATTTTATGCTAGGATTGCTGTGTTTAGAGATAGAGAGACGGAGATTCGCAGCGTGTTTGTTCGCTGCTTCTAGAATTGAGTCGATACCAGTTTCTTTTAAGATTTGATTATTTCGAATAAACCAGGGGATCTGAAGAGAGGAGCGTAGGAGGCGCATGTAGGTGTCTTGGAGTTTAGCTATACGGTTAGGGTTTGCGGATCCCCAAATTGGGATCGCGTAAGTGCAAATACTGCGGATAATGGCATTAAAAGCGCGGGCTTTTGTTTTCTTAGTTAGTGATTTATTATTGAAGAAAGGCTTTAAGGCAGCATAAGCACCTTGGCATTTGGCTCGGACTGAATCGATTTGTTTTTGCCATGTGAGTTTACGATCGAAGGTAACACCCAGGTATTTGGCTGAAGAACTCCAGTCAACACGATGGTTGTTAACTAGGAGATTTGAAGAAGTACGATTTCGTCGAGAGAAGAATATGGCAACAGATTTGGATTCGTTGATTGCTGCTCTCCAAGTGTGGTACTATCTTACCACTTCTGGGGTGAATTTGTTTAGTACGGAGGACCGTCTTAGTCGGCCGTCTTGCCGACTTATATGCTCTGGAGCGCGCTATTCCCATTGCGAGAGTAACGCCTCGTAGCGGTTGAGCGCGGAACCCGGTTTAAGCGCGATGCTTAAAATAGCATCGTCGCACCATATATTAGTATCAAACTTCCATTTACGAACGAGAATAACCATAGTTACAATAATTAATATTAATAAACTCATTTCAATCAATAAATTCGAAACATATTTAGATTCATAATAACCATATTGTTTTATTAATAAATACGATGAGTCTAAATGTTTTAGAAGAAAGCTGATGGTGTAATCTGAAATATAATTTAAACTTATGCTATCGACAGTTAACTCATTTACAACAAAGTCAACTTTGTCATTAGATCCTTTTGAAAGCCTATCTGTACTATTAGTATCAGCTTTTATGGTTACATTCATACCTTTGAATATATATTTTGCTAATAAAGTACCGTAACCATATGCAACCCATTTTGATTTGACTTTATTATTATTTGGAACAATAACGTGTGGTGGACTATC
The DNA here is from genome assembly GCA_017163975.1 of Anastatus disparis. Classification (NCBI taxonomy): domain Eukaryota; kingdom Metazoa; phylum Arthropoda; class Insecta; order Hymenoptera; family Eupelmidae; genus Anastatus; species Anastatus disparis. The sequence goes on along the minus strand of JAFFSR010000218.1, from coordinate 194,458 downwards.
CCAATAAATTATAGTTAGTGGAAAGTAATGAAGATTTTTTAACTTATTGTGAAATAAGGAAACGTTCTTAGTAAATGGTTCGAAAAAGTGCAGCCGTTTAAATGGGTTATATTGATGTATGTAAAATCTGTACGAGTTATTAATAGATCCTGGTAAAATGCTGTTATTATCTTTTTTATCGTTTATTATAAATATCTTTATTATAGTAACATACAGAAATTTGGAGAGCCAAATAAATCAAAATAGTCAAATGATGATTCGGGATTTTCATCAGCTTCATTACAAGCAACAAAAATTATTTGAGGTATATCGCCTTCTGACTTCTCACGTAATTTCGATATGATTAGTAAAAACTTTTCACTGCCTCGATGATCTCGTATTTGTTTCAAGTCCATCATTAAATAAGGAATTTTTTCCGTTAATCCTTGCATGATTAGATTAAAAATATTGATATTATTGGTCTGTGGAGGCAATGTAAGTAATGTTATGTGACGTGCCATTAAAACTTCTGTTAAATGGTACGTTACATATCTTATTAATTTATTTACAATGTCACAATTAACATGAGTTAAAATGAAGATTATAAATAATATTTATAAAATATTATATCTCTTCATTTTTTAAAATTTGCTGTACCTTTGACACTATCATATAATAAACTTTGAAATTTAATGATTTATATAATCGTTCATAAATTTTTTTCTGATTAGAATGGTAAATAAAATAAAAGAAAATGTATGCTTACATGAGTGTGTGTCAATCTCAGTTCACTACTATTTGAAAAATGTTTATAGGATTTGCACCCAATTTTGCATATAAGTTGAATTCAATATTAAGAATATTATTCAGTACAGAGTTAATGAAATATTTTTTATGGATACACAGTAAAACGATTTTTCTTAATATACAATATTATAAAATTACTTTTCGTAATTTTGAAAAATTCTCTAAACGAAACTGGCGATGAATGCTTCCGAGTGAAATTTTATGAATATGAAAAATGAATTCTGAATAAATTATATACTTTTACATAGTTCAAAGTTACAATCTATTAAAGTATGTAAGTTTGTATAACATTACAGTTTTAAATACCAACGATTAATATAGTCAGTCACGGTAAAAAGAAACATGAAAAGAAAATATAATATTCCAAATGTAAGTCATACTAGTTTTAAAAAACATTGCACATTAATAAAATTTTCATATTTCTTAAACGTTTGTCAATGTATAATTCAGTCATTTATAAGCTTTTGAATTTCAGCAGAAATTTATCTGATTTCACTTTAATTTTGCTTTTCTTAGATAATTAGTGGAAAGTTTTTTTGGTTTTCAAAAAATTTTATACAACTTTAATCTGTTTATTCTTATTTATTTTGTTAATTTTCATATACTGCAATTTCAACCAAACCTTGTATCAGTAAAATTCCTCTTACACTTCGTCGTTTTTCAAAAGTATTGAAGCTTGTATATTATGAATTTTTGAAAGCTTGATAATTCCTTTTCTTTATTAAATATTTTAGCACGATTAATCATCTGGTATTATTATCAATTATCTATTATCTAAAAACTTGTTCAATTAAAAATGATTCTATTTTTATAAATATGCACTTAAAGATAATGGACATACAAAAAAACCAATACCAATTTAGTATGATTCTATAAATAATTTTTTTATTTGAATAAAAGTTATGTGAAATTACAATAATTGTTATAAGTATTTAGCAAATATAATTTTATTAAAAGTACAATGGAAAGTGCATTATGTAAAAGAAAATATTCTAAAGTTTCTGAATCTTTGAATATAAAATATGAAATTTATAATATTTTAAGAATATGGTTCATTATTTTGAAATTCTTAAAATAACTTTAATTAAAATATTGTGTGATAAAATCGACATACTTGTCAAATGTAATTATTTAATATTAATTTGTGAAGCTATTACTTTTCCGATTAACATTATTTTTTTAAACAGTTTATTACACGTCTAAAAAAATCATAATTTGAAGTATTTTTTATAAGATATTTAAATACATAACTAATTTCATATATAAATACAGAAAAAGCTACAGAAAATCCTATCGTTATAATGTAAACGAGTTTGGAAAGCAATTTTAATTCTAAATCTGGTGTCGCGATAAAATTTCCTTTCTTCATAGTCTTTGTACAATACAGCTGTTTAAATTTAGGGTTCTTTATTCCTTTCTTGAAAACGTGATTCCTAAGTTCTCTGTTATACCAATGATCAATAAAACCACCTTCGCAAGCTTGCAAGATTAATTCATTAATTCTTTCAACATATGGTGATATGTTTGATAACAATATACCACTAATGGTTGGTTCTATAGGATCTTCAATATAACTAAAAACCCAACCACTTTCTGGATCGGAATAAATCTGCGAATGTAAATCTACTAAAATACCTCGTGTAATATATGCATTCATTCCAGTCCCGTTAAGTACAGTTTTATACAACCAAACAGTTCTATTCACGATCACATAATTTTCAAACGATCTAATTTGTAATTGCTTCACTAACCATCGATCGTTTATCGGCACATTTGAGGTGATTCCTGTATCATTTAAATCGCCCATTGTTCTTAAATTGTAGAATTTATGTACACGGAATACATCAAATATACTCTCCAAGATTTCAGAAGAAAAAGTTATAGACAAATAAATTAAACATAAATATAATATTTTTTCTTTGAATTTTAATGGTACTGCTATTCCATCACCCCCAACTAAAGTGAGTGTTATATTATAGACTGACCATATATTAGTATTAAACTTCCATTTACGAACGAGAATAGTCATAGCTACAATAGTTAATATTAATAAACTCATTTCAATCCATAAACTCCAAACATATTTAGATTCATAATAACCATATTGTTTTATTAATAAATACGATGAGTCTAAATGTTTTAGAAGAAAAATAATGGTGTGCTCTGGAACAAGATATAAATTATTGCTAGTTATAGTAAATTCATTAACAACAAAGTCAACTTTATCGTCATATACGTTAGTGAACATATATGCTTCATTATTATCTATCTTCGGGATTGCATTCATACCTTGAAATATATATTTCGCTAATAAAATACCGTAACCAGATGTTGCAACCCAATTCTTTTTCAGTTTTTTATTACTTGGAATATTAACATACGGTGGACTATTCCAATAAAGTGTAGTCAATGGATATTTATGGAGATTTTTTATCTTATTGTAAAATAAGGAAACGTTTTCAGAAAAAGCTTCTCGTATGTATACTTTATTAAATGGGTTATATTGATGTAAATAAATTTCGTACGGATTATTAATTAACTCTGCCATAATTGATTTATTATCATTCATAACGTTTATTATAAATATCTCTATTACGGTAACATACAGATATTTATGGAGCCAAATTTTCTGAAATAGAGTTTTAAAGTTCCTGCTGCTACTCAAGCGAATTAAAAATATAATATAATGAAATCGGGGTGTTTGACCAAATAAAATACGTAAATAATCAAAATAGTGGAGCAATAATAATTCCGAATTTTCATTAACTTCATTAAATGCAGCAAACATTATTTGGGGTGAATCATCTTCTGACTTGTTATGTAATTTCCACATTATTGGTAATATCGTTTTATTTCTGTAGTAATCATCTAACTGATTCAAGTCCACCATTAGGTATGGAAATTGGTTTGTTAATCCTTGCATAATTTGACTAAAAATTTTGATATTAATCAACTGTGGATGTAATGTCAATAGAGTGACGTGACGTGTAGGTAAAACTTCTGTCAAATGATTTGTTACACATCTTATCAATTTGTTTACTATATCACACTTAATGTATGTTAAAATGCAGATTATAAATAAAATTTTTAAAATATTGCAATACCTACTCATTTTTCTTAATTTACTTATGCTTGTGCACTATTTTATCATCACCTTTCAAATAGGTGATTCAATGAATATTGAATAAATTCTTTTTATTTAATATAGCATGGAATATCACAAATAGATTTTTATTCAATGATTAATTTAATTCAATTTTATATTAATTAAATTACACAAAATTTATTAATTATGAAAATTTTTAAAGTTTGAAATAATTAATATTAAATCTGGGATTTGTTATATCCAAATATTGCTTTCTCATGAAAAAGAGCTTAGTTTCAGCTAAAACATACAGTTATTTTAGTATTTCTTGTTGATTCACTATCACTTAAAGAATGCTCACAGGATTCTTTTTAAATTTTTCACGCAAGTTGAATATTGAAAAGGTTATTTTTGTATAGATTAATAGTGGGATTATTTTTCTGAATGCACAATATTAAAAAGTTTTACGTAATTAAAAAAAAATCATTTAAAGTAAGTTACGACTGATGGCTTTGAGTAAAATTTTATGAATGCGAAGAATCAATTGTGAAAAAACTATTTACTTGTTTATACTTTAAAATTACAATCTATTGAAGTACGTAATATAAGTTTAAGCGAACAATAATTATTTTTGCATAACTAAAGCATTAACAAAACGATTTCAACACCAACGATTATATATCATCCTTTGTAAAAAAAATACATGAAAGGCAAAAAAATAATTTGGCACTCAACAATTTTTATACAACGTTAATCAGTTTATTTATTTGTTATGTCAATTTTCACTTTTCAACTTAAAATATTACATGCAATAATTTTCAATTTAAATAAATATCTTACATCAATGTTCTTTACTGAAGAAACTTTTTTTTCAAACTAATAACTGTATCAAAAATTAGAAAGCAATTTTTTGTAAGGAATAATTAATTTTATTACTTCATTTTTAACAAAATTTAAAAAATAACAATTCAATAGCAAAGCAATAAAATTTATTTTTTCTACTAAAGAAGGTATTGCTTTTTATCGTGTAATTGATGCAATTTTTAATTTTTGAATGCATTTAGTTCTTAAAGAAAATTAAATTTTTCTTTAGAGATATGCGAAAAAATATTGAAAATATATATTTTTTTAAAATGCATTAGAATTTTTGATGTTATGATATTTTAATAGTACCTTATGCAACTAAGCAGTAAAGTCGTATATTTCTCCTGAAGATGGAGTTTGCGATCTGCGGGAGCGAAGCAATGCGAAGGAAGTAAATACCTAAAGTAGAAATAAACTTTATTCGTATCTCAATAATAATGACAACTTTATTAACTCAAAAGGAGAGTCAAAAGTAAGTTAATATTTACCCAGATTATAATCTTAGTTTCAGTCAATCAATAGAGACAAAATAACATGAATGTAACAAAATCGAAAAAAAACAATGAAAAATGCGAATAATTATTATTTATTCCACTTTTAATTCATATAATGTAAAAAGAACTACAAAGAAATAATATGATAATATGGTGAAAAAAAACCAATCTTACCTTTGCCTCGGGTGACAATTTGCATACAAGGCATTCTTTACTTTTACTTCTTAAGTAAAAAATATACTATATTAAGCTGTGTGATAAAATTAACATTATAATTTTCAAACTTAATTATTTAATATAAATCTGTAAATCTATTCCTTTTTCGAATGATATGGTTTAAAGTTAACGTCTAAAAAAATTACGATATGAAATATTGTTTATGAATTATTTAAATAATTGATAAAAAATTTCACACACAAATGCAGAAAAAGCAACAGAGAATCCTATTGCTATAATATAAATGAGTTTGGAAATTAATTCTAATTCTGAATATAATGTCGCAATAGCATATTTTTTCTTCATCGAGTTGGTATAGTACAACCGTTCAAATTCAGGTCTCCATTCTATTCCATTTAAAAAATAATTTTTACGTTCTGTATAAAACCAATGCTCAATGAAACCACCTTCATAGGCTTGCAAGATTACATCATTAATCCTTTTTCCATATGGTGATACATTCGATAATAATATACCACTGAAAGTGGATTCTATGGGCTCTTCAATATAACTTAAAATCCAACCATTTTCTGGGTTCGAATAAATTTCGGAATCTATTTCTGCAAAAATACCCCGTTCAAAATATGCATTCATCCTACCCTCTTCGGGTACAGTTTCATACCTCCAATCAGTTCTATTCACGATCGCATAATTTTCAAATGATATAAATTTTAAATTTTCAATTAACCATTGCTTATCAATCTCCTCATTCGCATTTGATGTAATACCTGTATCACTTAAATCGCCCATTGTTCTTAAATTGTAAAATTTATGCATACTGAATACATCAAATAAACCCTCTAAGATTTGAGTTGATAATGTTGTAGAAAAATAAATCAAGCATAAATACAATATTTTCTCTTTGAACTTTAGTGGTACTGGTATTCCATCTCCTCCGATTAAAGTAAGTGTTAAGTTGTAGACTGACCATACATTAGTATTAAATTTCCATTTACGAACGAGAATGATCATAGCTATAATAATTAGTATTATCAAACTAATTTCAATCCATAAATTGTTTAACTAATAAATACGATGGGTCTAGATGTTTTAGGAGATAAATAATGTTAAGCCTTTTAGAGAATTTCAAAGTTTCACTGTCTATGACATATTCATTTACAACGAAGTCAATTTGGTCCTTCAATAATCTTTTATAACCTCCTATTTGATTATTATCGCTCTTAACATTTATATTCATAGCATCAAATATATATTTTGCTAATAGAGTACCATAACCAGTGGTAGCACGCCATTTATTTTTTATTTTTGCATTATTTGGAATATTAACATGAGGTGGACTATCCCAATAAAGTACTGTCCATTCATATCCATAAAGATTTTTCAATATATTTTCATATAATGATACGTTTTCAAAAAAAGGTTTTTGTATGTATTTTTAATTAAATGGATTATATTGATGTGTGTAAATTTTATACGAGTTATCAACTGATCTTAGCAAAATTATTTTATTATTATTAATAACATTTGTTAATACTATCTCTATTATAGTGACATACAAATATTTGTGTAGCCAAATTTTCTGAAATAAAACTCTGAAGTTTTTGCTGCTATTGTAGCCAATTAAAAATATAATATAACGAAATCGGGGATTTTGACCAAACAAAGAACGTTAATAATCAAAATAGTAAACCAATAATAATTCCGAATTTTTATTATCTTTATCAAAAGCAACAAACATTATTTGGAGTGAATCACCTTCTGATTTTTTACGTAATTTCTTCATAATTGGTAACGACGTCTGATTTTTATAATGATGATCTAACTGACTCAAATCCACCATTAGATATGGAAAGTGATTTATCAACCCTTGCATAATCCGCCTAAAAATATCAATATTAGTGATCTGTGGATTTAATGTAAGTAAAGTCATATGACGTGTCAGTAAAACTTCTGTCAAATGATTTGCTACACATTTTATTATTTTGTTCACTACGTCACATTTAATGCATGTTAATATGAAAACTATAAACAGTACTTGTATAATATTGTAATTTCTATTCATTTTTCTTAATTTACTTTTTAATTCACACTTTTTAATTATATCGTGAACTTTAAAAATTGTTAATTTAATTAATCTTTAATAAAATGTTTTTCTGTTTAATATAGTTGACAATAGAATATAATGGAAAAAGGAGATGTAAATTAATGTCAATTAAACTAAATCACGTTTTTTAAATTTTTAAAATTTTAAATTTGGGAAATAATTAATATTTATTTTTTTATTTATCATATCCAAATATCACTTTCTCATAAAGACAGTTTAGTTTTAACAGAAAAAATCTTTATTTAGTTTTTCAACTAAAAGTCTATATTTAAGTTTAGTCCAAAAGAAGTAATTTTTTAGAAATGGATATCCCTGCGTGTATACATGTTAGTAAATTCAAACTAATTAGCAAGTGTTAGGATTTGTTCCAAATTTTTTCACATAAGTTGAATTTAATATTTAAAAGGTTATCCCGTTTACAATTAGTAAAATAATTTTATATAGATTCACTGTTCACAAATGATTTTCTTCTAATGCACAATATTCAAAAACTTTATGTAATCTAAAAAACAATCGCCAAAAAAATCTTGTTATCAATGCCTCTAAGTGAAATTTTATGAATATAAAGAATGAATTATAAATAAACTATGTACTTGTATAGGTTCTACAGTTACAATCTAGCAGAATATATAATATAAGTTTGACCAAACAATAATTATTTATGCTTAACCATAGCCTTAACAGTTTTAAATGCCGATGATTAATATAGAAGTCATACTGAAAAGAAACATGAAAAGTAAAAAACATTTAACGTAAAATATAATATCTCAAAAGTAAATCAGACAAATTGTGAAAAACATTACACAATAATAAAATTTTCAATTTGTCAATATACAATTCAGTCGTTTTCGTTCTTTAATATTTAATTATACTTCATGAATGGGAAAATCAATGTATTATTGTGAAATATATCCTATAGAGCGTCGAAATGACTACCTCTTCGCTTCACATGCTACACTGATATTAACTTTGGTTTTACACGTATTTTACACGCTTATAATTGTTATTTATTTTGAAAAATATCGATTTAAAAGAGTTGCAATAATCTACACCTTATTATTATCGATGAATAAACTCTTAAAAATAATCCAGATATCAAAATATCGCTTATAAGTGCGTGATTTAAGTGAATTCAGCATCATATTCATTATCGAACAGCGTAAAAATTTATCGTTTAACTCTCGGCTCAGCGGGATTTAAGCGCGGATTTAAATCACGCAGTGCTATAAAAAATGTTTGTAAATATTGAATATATAAAAGATAGTAGGAAATATAGCTACTGAATCATTTTTTAAATTGTAATCATATTTAAAAAAATAAAATAAAATTCAATTCAATGAGCTTTATGAGAAACACTTGGCAGCGTTTTTTTTTAAATAAATATACATTTTTTTGCTATTATATGTTGCATTTCTTACTTTAAAAAACTGACTAAAGGTCAAAATCATAGAAACTGTCAACGATTATGTATTTTTTATTCCGTTCATTTATTGGTTTCTGGATATTCATTTATTGGAAGAGTTGTCCATCTATTGGAAGTCTCGTACTTTTAATATATTTTTATTGTTTTCTATTAAATATCATGACATTTTCATATAAAGCACATCGGGATTTAATATTCTAGATATTTTTGTAAAGAGATTCATATTTTTTTATTTTAGAGTTGCTAAAATTGATTAAATATTATTATTCTAAAGTTATAAATCGTCCACACATTGAACTAATTACTCTATTTATGCATAAGTATAAAAAATCCCAATGTACTTTAATTTCATTTTATAATGGACATAGGTATAAACTAATTTTAAATATTTATTTAGTTTCATGTATGACGGATAATTGTTTTATGACAGGATTAATATAATGATACAGTGATTTCTCTGATCCTCTCTTTAAATTGCATGCCATATATTTGATGTGATTATAAGTAAAATTAAAAACCATTTTTTCATCATCAATTTCACTTGAAATTTTTTGAAACTTAGTAAAGATAATCATGTTATATGATAGAATGCATTGTAGTTTCTAATTATTTATTTTCTCACAACGAAATGATATTCCTTTCACGTAATAAATTGTGATATTTTTTCTTTATGACATTTATTGCTGACCATATATCTCATCGTTTTTCCTATTTTCATTAGCAACTATACTTGAAAATAAAAGAAGCCATAATTTTAAGATGGAGAGAGTATGGATAATAAATGACCAATAAGTATTTAGCCATACCCTAAGTTAAATCTGTATCTTCAATAAAGGAAAGTAGGGATGTGTATCAGTTGTAATATGTAGAACAATTAAAGTCTCTACGTCTTTACTCTCATCCATATTTTTTTACATTTTCAAGTTTCAGGAAACACGGAGATTGGAAATGAATGAAAATAAAAAAGAATAAGTTAAATAAACAAAACTGCATTCAATTCATTATTTAAAGGAAGAAAATCGATCGTCACTATCAGTAGTTTTATTTTAAAAGAAAATAATAAATCTTAATTAAAAATTTGAATCATTATTGTTTGATATAAAGCAAAAAATATAAATAGATAAATTTCTGTTAAGTCATAATTTTATTTGCCATGATTAATTAAGTATAATAATAATTATTCATAAGTATAATAGATTGTAAAAAAACACTAGTTTAGTCAGTAAGAATAAAAAATAAAACAGGGAACTAGGATTGGAATTCAATAAAAGAAACTAGCATTATTATTTAAATTTAATGTTCTGTGATTCAAATGATATCGTGAATAAGAAGATGAGTTTAGATTGTATTTATTGCCACTGCAAGATAATATATTTATAATAAACAATTTTAATCAACAATGTAAGAAAAATTTATATCAATGGTTATTTATGAATTTGGGGAAAGAACATATCAGTAAAGAGTATTAAATGTAGTATCAGGAATAATTGGCTTACTCGTTTTAGTTTTTCATGACTTTTGTTATTATACTACATCAAATTTACAAATATGCAGGGAACAATTTAACTATGATTAGCAGAATAAAAATACAAAAGATGACTTTACAATGATGACAAATTGATGATAATGAAATTTGGGAAAGGTAAAAATAATGATAAACTAGAATATTTTATCAAATTTTAAACAATTAAAAATTATTTTTATATAAAATAGTAAGATTATTAGGTAAATATTTAAATGTGCTAGCCTTAAAATTAGCTATCAAATTTTCCCGAATGTCCAATATTTGTAGAGATTTACTTCCATTGATCGATAAGTGATCTATTTCCGTGATCAAATTATCTCTTAGATATAATTTTTCTAGATAATTAAGTTTTCCTATATTAAATCCAATCGTTTTTATAAAATTTATGGAAAGATCCAATTCTCTCAGAGCAGGTAAATTTGATAGCATTTCTATGGGTAAATTATAAATTTTACCACCGCTAAATGATAAAATTTCTAATTTTGTCAAATTCCAATATTGTTTTAAGATATTTGTGATTATTGAGGTATCATACATATTATTCATTTTTAATACTTTTAAATTTTCTACAAAATTAAATGGAGGAACATCTTTGAATGGGTTGTCACTTAAATCTAATTCTCTTAAGTTTGGTACTCTACCAAGCAATTCAAATGGAAAATGTTTAATATTGTTGTGTGATAGATTTAAACTTAACAAATTGTTGGTGAATTTGAACGCGTCATAGGAAATTTGCCAGATGTTGCAATGAGTAAGAGTTAAATTTTCAAGAGAGGTCATATGAAGGCATAAACCTTCCTCATTCTGACAGAATTTATTAGTTGGAGACCAGATATATTTAATTTCTTTGTTTCCACTTAATGAAAGAGATTTAACATTCTTCATCCAGAAGGTGTGATTTGCATCAGAGTCAGCCATTCCAGTATTATCCAAGTTGAGATGGCTAACCGTATTTGGTATTAATGGGAGTAATAATGAATGATATAAATGATTATTTGAAATGTCAAGACTTTCAATCTTAGGTAAATATAAAGATACGTTTAACTTAGCATAAAATCCTGAGATTTTCGTATTTTTTAATGATAGATATTTCAAATTTGGTTGTATGCTTGAGATATTAAATTGATATGTATGTCGATCGGAAATATTAAAATTATTGTCTAAAATTAGACTCTCTACATTAGTGGGCCCAAAAGAAATTAATGTTTGTTTCGCTGATAAATTATTATTCGACAAATCTAAAACCTTTAACTTTGGCAATCCATTAAAAGCGCCAAAATCAATACTTTTTATTTTGTTGTCACGAAGAATTAGTTCAGTGACGCATGGGCTGGTAATAAAATTGACCCCTATGCTGTAGAAGTTGGAGTTTGTCAAGTTTACAATAACTTGGCAATCACAATCATTTTGCCTCTCTTCTAATGAATGTGCATTTATTTCCCAAATGATGAGAAGCAAAAGTATAATACTATACATTATTTTTTTCATGGCAAATAATTTAATATTTTCTATACAAATCCTTTATTTTTTATGTATGAAATATTTAATAACTCTTTACTGAAAAATATTTATCAATAGTATATGTTGAACTATCGGTAATATCGTGGCAACAATGGGGTGGGGACGACTGGAGGGATTCCAATCAAATTTTTAACGATGTAAGCGATGAAACATAAAATCGCTTCTATACTTGTAGTCTCAACCTTGTTAATCTAGTAGAGTGAGCAAAAAACGGGTCGCCACCTATTGGCGTGTCAAGGGAAGTAGCAAGGCTTATCGAATTTCTCTCAATCTAATAATTTTGGAGATACATTTTCATTTAATGATTAATCATTAATCAACTAAAAAAAATTGTTAATAACTTGATGTTTGCAAAGAAGAAAATCGAATCTTTTAAAAATTTTATTTTATGATTGTTTGTTCATTTCTATGAACTTGAAATATAGCAATTTTATTTTAAAAGTTCAATAACAAAAGATTTAATATACTTTTATTAATGCATATATATATATATATATATATATATATATATATATATATATATATATATATACATATATATGTATACAATATGAAATTTATTTTTATTTAATTAAATTGTTGTCAAGAAAAACAATATCTTTTTTCCTTCACTGACTAAAAACACATTTCCTTACAGTAACAAATATGTTAGTAGGAGGCATAATAGCAAATACATAGCAGTATTTTTGATTACTTACATTCATAATAAAAAAAATTTTATAATGAAAGAATCACAAAAAATTGTAATTATAACAATAATGTTATGAATGATATTATGAAAGAAATAAAGAGAGGATGTTAGAGGCATTAAAAAATTTTTTATGTTATACATAAATAATTTTTAAAAGCAATTTGGATCGGATTTTATAGTTGAAATATAATTTATCTGCTTCAGTTAATGCTGTCATATACAGACAAGATACTTTTTACCCTTCTGTAATTCCAAGTTCTCTGTACAAATTCATCAATTACTTTCAAATTTTTTAAAAACATTTTAAATTGGCAGACACATAAGTTGTTATTTCATTTTTTGCTGAACATAGGTGTCATTTAAATTTGCCTTGAAAATTTCAAGCCTTTTCCTTTTTCGTCTCGGAACTTTATTTTAAGACTAAAAGGCGTAGACGCTCGACGCGTCGCTTTTACGCTTTCTTAAAAAACTTTCTCTCTCTCTCTCTTTATCTCTTTTTTTTACCTTTTTACGTCTTCAAAGCTTTTGAGTCACTTACTTTTCAGGGTACATATAAACGTGTGAACTCGTAATTTTCAGCATAATTTAGCGGTGGGTAATCAAGACAAAAGTTTTCCGAGCGAAGGACACACTCACTTGTGTCTTATGATTCTTCAATTTGTGAACTTAAACAGCTGAACGTAAATGAGATTAAAACGCGGGTAAGAGGAGAGTATTATACGAATATCGCACGGTTGATACAAATGGAAATTGATTCTGTTATAGTTGGGCTTTACTTTGGATCGAGATTTTCTTTTAATTATGCAAAGCCTGAAAAATCTTTTCTCGGCTTGATTAATTGACGCTTGCTTTTCGATCGAAATGAATTTTCCGAGATTTTAATTTTAAATATGATAATTTAGCTTCTTTTGCTTTAGGTAAGAAAAAGAAAGGCTGGATTTAAAATTGAATTTATCAAAATGTTTAATGCAAATATGAATGTACAACGAAGAAACAGACACTGCATATTCTTTTTTCTGTTTTTAAAACATAATTCCTAATTTCTCTGTGAAACCAATGGTCAATAAAACCACCTTCGTAAGCTTGCAAGATTAATTCATTAATTCTTTTGACATATGGTGATAAATTTGATAACAATATACCACAGAAGGTTGGTTCTATAGGATCATCAACGTAACTGAAAATCCAACCATTTTTTGGATCGGAATAAACTCGCAAACGTAAGTCTACTAGAATACCCCTTGCAACATATGCATTCATTCCACGTCCTTCAATTTCAGTTTGATAAGTCCAAACAGTTCTATTCACGATCAGATAATTTTCAAACGATCTAATTTGTAATTGCTTCACTAACCATTGATCATTTATCACCACATTTAAGGTGATTACTGTATCATTTAAATCATTCATTGTTCTTAAATTGTAAAATTTATGTATACTGAATACATCAAATATACTTTCAAAGATTTCAGCAGAAAAATTTGTAGAAAAACAAATCAAGCATAAATATAATATTTTCTGTTTGAACTTGAGTAGTACTGGAATTCCTTCTCCTTCAATTAAAGTAAGTGTTATATTAAAGATTGACCGTATATTAGTATCAAACTTCCATTTACGAACTAGAGTAACCATAGTTACAATAATGAATATTAACAAACTCATTTCAATGCATGAATTCCAAGCATATTTCGATTCATAATAACCATATTGTTTTATTAATAAATACGACGAGTCTAAATGTTTTAGAAGAAAGCTGATGGTGTAATCAGAAATATAATTTAAACTTATGCTATCTATAGTTGACTCATTTACAACAAAGTCAACTGTGTCATTAGATGCTTTTGAAAGCCTATCGTTATGATTAGTATCACTTTTTATGGTTACATTCATACCTTTAAATATATATTTTGTTAATAAAGTACCGTAACCATATGCAACCCATTTTGATTTGACTTTATTATTTGGAACAATAACATGTGGTGGACTATTCCAATAAATTACAGTTAGTGGAAAGTAATGAAGATTATTTAACTTATTGTGAAACAAGGAAACGTTCTCTGTAAATGGTTCTACAATGTGCACCCGTTTAAATGGGTTATATTGATGTATGTAAAATTTGTAAGAGTTATTAATAGATCCTGGTAAAATGCTATTATTATCTTTTATATCGTTTATCATAAATATCTTTATTATAGTAACATACAGAAATTTGGAAAGCCAAATTTTTCTAAAAAAAGCTGGAAACATTCTTTTCTATTGTGATCAATTAAAAATATAATATAGCGAGATCGAGTACTTTTACTCAATAAAGAAGGTAATAAATCAAAATAGTCAAACAATGATGATTCGGGATTTTAAACAGCTTCATTACTATCAACAAAAATTATTTGAGGTATATCACCTTCTGACTTCTCACGTAATTTCGACGTAATTGGTAAAAACTTTTCACTGCCTCGATGATCTCGTATCTGTTTCAAGTCCATCATTAAATAAGGAATTTTTTCTGTTAATTCTCGCATGATTAGATTATAAATATTAATATTATTGGTCTGTGGAGGCAATGTAAGTAATGTTACGTGACGTGTTATTAAAACTTCTGTTAAATGATATGTTACATATCTTACTAATTTTTTTACAATGTCACAATTAACATGAAATAAAATGAAGATTATAAATACTAATTGTAAAATATTATGGCTCTTTATTTTTTTTAAATTTGCAGTACCCTTGACACTATGATATAATAAATTTTCAAATTTAATGATTTATATAATCTTTTATAAATTTTTTTCTGATCAGAATATAAAATAAAAGAAAATGTATGCTTACATGAGAGTAAGTCAATCTTAGTTCACTACTATTTGAAAAATGCTTTAGGATTTGTACCAAATTTTGCACATAAGTTGAATTCAATTTTAAGAATATTATTCAGTATAGAGTTAATAAAATATTTTTTATGGATACACAGTAAAATGATTTTTCTTAATACACAATATTATAAAATTACTATTCGTAATTTTAAAAAGTTCTCTAAACAAAACTGTCGATAAATGCTTCCGAGTAAAATTTTATAAATATGAAAAATGAATCCTGAATAAACTATATACTTTTGCATAGTCTAAAGTTACAATCTATTAAAGTATGTAAGTTTGAATAAACAATTATTAGTTATGCATAACCATAGTATTACAGTTTTAAATACCAACGATTAATATAGTCAGCCACGGTAAAAAGAAACATGAAAAGAAAATATAATATTCCAAATGTAAGTCATACTAGTTTTAAAAAACATTGCAGATTAATAAAATATTCATATCTCTTAAACGTTTGTCGATTTATAATTCAGTGATTTATATGCTTTTGAATTCCAGCAGAAATTCATCTAATTTAATTTTAATTTTGTTTTTCTTAGATAATAATTAATAAAAAGTTTTTTTTTTCGAAAATTTTCATACAATGTTAATCAGTTTATTTATTTATTTTATCAATTTTCACTTTCCAACTTATAATATTATTATATATGCAATAATTTTCAATTTAAATGATTGTCTTACATCAATGATCTTTATTAAAGAAACTTTTTTTTCAAACTAATAACTGTATCAAAAATTAGAAAGCAATTCTTCGTAAGGAATAATTAATTTTATTACTTGATATTTAACAAAATTTTGAAAAACACCTCGTTGGTTCTAATCTTTAATTTAGAAGTTTTTCAAACTTCTTTCGATAACAAAACAACAAAATTTATTTTCTATTGCTTATTATCATGTAATTGACGCAATTTTTTAATTTTTAAATACATTTATTAGTTCTCAAAAAAAATAAAATTTTCCTTTAGAGATATGTGACAAAATATTAAAAATAGATACTATTAAAAAATTCATTAGAATTTTTGATGTTACAATATTTTAATAGTACCTCATGCAACTAAGGAGTAAAGTCGTATATTTCTTCTGAAGATAGAGTTTGCGATCTGCGGGAGCGAAGCAATGCGAAGGAAGCAAATACCTAAAGTAGAAATAAACTTTATTCGTATCTCAATAATAATGACAACTTTATTAACTCAAAAGGAGAGTCAAAAGTAAGTTAAGAGGAGGCCGTATCATTCTGTCCTTGTCTAATCTAAATTTTCTTTATTATTAATAAATTAAATATTTTCATAGAAAAGTAAGACAACCGCCCAATAGAGCAAAAGACAAGCAAACGATTCTTTTTTATGGAAAAATATGAAATTTTGATTATTTTTCGAGTGAAGTCTGAAACGGAAAAACAATCGAACTTGATTGAGTTGATTCAACTGTTTTTCCGTTTCAGACTTCACTCGAAAAATAATCAAAATTTCGTATTTTTTCATAAAAAAGAATCGTTTGCTTGTCTTTTGCTCTATTGGGCGGTTGTCTTACTTTTCTATGAAAATATTTAATTTATTAATAATAAAGAAAATTTAGATTAGACAAGGACAGAACTATACGGCCGCCTCTTAATATTTACCCCGATTATAATCTTAGTTTCAGTCAATCAATAGAGACAAAATAACATGAATGTAACAAAATCGAAAAAAACAATGAAAAATGCGAATAATTTTTGTTTATTCCACTTTTAATTCATATAGTGTAAAAAGAACTACAAAGAAATAATATGATAATACAGTGAGAAAAACAAACCAATCTCACCTTCGCCTCGGGTGACAATTTGCATACGATTCAAGACTTTTTTACTTTTACTTCTTACACAAAAAATATACTATTATTAAGCTGTGTGATAAAATAAACATTATAATTTTCAAACTTAATTATTTAATATAAATCTGTATAGCTATTGTTTTTTTTAATGATATAGTTTAAAGTTAACATCTAAAAAAATTATGATATGAAATATTGTTTATGAATTATTTAAATTGATAAAAAATTTCACACACAAATACGGAAAAAGCAACAGAGAATCCTATTGCTATAATGTAAATGAGTTTGAAAATTAATTCTAATTCTGAATATAATGTCGCAATAGCATATTTTTTCTTCATCAAGTTGGTATAGTACAACCGTTCAAATTCAGGTCTCCATTCTATTCCATTTAAAAAATAATTTTTACGTTCTATATGAAACCAATGCTCAATGAAACCACCTTCATAGGCTTGCAAGATTAATTCATTAATCCTTGTGCCATATGGTGATACATTTAATAATAATATACCACTGAAAGTGGGTTCTATAGGCTCTTCAATATAACTTAAAATCCAACCATTTTCTGGATTCGAATAAATTTGGGAATCTATTTCTGCTACAACACCCCGTTCAAAATATGCATTAGAAAAATAAATCAAGCATAAATATATTATTTTCTCTTTAAACTTGAGTGGTACTGGTATTCCATCTCCTCCGATTAAAGTAAGTGTTAAGTTGTAGACTGACCATACATTAGTATTAAATTTCCATTTACGAACGAGAATGATCATAGCTATAATAATTAGTATTATCAAACTAATTTCAATCCATAAATTGTTTAACTAATAAATACGATGGGTCTAGATGTTTTAGGAGATAAATAATGTTAAGCCTTTTAGAGAATTTCAAAGTTTCACTGTCTATGACATATTCATTTACAACGAAGTCAATTTGGTCCTTCAATAATCTTTTATAACCTCCTATTTGATTATTATCGCTCTTAACATTTATATTCATAGCATCAAATATATATTTTGCTAATAGAGTACCATAACCAGTGGTAGCACGCCATTTATTTTTTATTTTTGCATTATTTGGAATATTAACATGAGGTGGACTATCCCAATAAAGTACTGTCCATTCAAATCCATAAAGATTTTTTAATTTATTTTCATATAAGGATACGTTTTCAAAAAAAGGTTTTTGTATGTATTTTTGATTAAATGGATTGTATTGATGTGTGTAAATTTTATACGATTTATCAACTGATCTTAGCAAAATCGTTTTATTATTATTAACAACATTTGTTAAAACTATCTCTATTATAGTGACATACAAATATTTGTGTAGCCAAATTTTATGAAATAAAACTCTAAAGTTTTGGCTATTGTAGCCAATTAAAAATATGATATAACGAAATCGAGGATTTCGACCAAACAAAGAACGTAAATAATCAAAATAGTAAAGCAATAATAATTCCGAATTTTTATTATCTTTATCAAAAGCAACAAACATTATTTGAAGTGAATCACCTTCTGACTTTTTACGTAATTTCTTCATAATTGGTAACGACGTCTGATTTTTATAATGATGATCTAAATGACTCAAATCTACCATTAGATATGGAAAGTGATTTATCAACCCTTGCATAATCCGCCTTAGAATATCAATATTAATGATCTGTGGATGTAATGTAAGAAAAGTCATGTGACGTGTCAGTAAAACTTCTGTCAAATGATTTGCTACACATTTTATTATTTTGCTCACTACGTCACATTTAATGCATGTTAATATGAAAACTATAAACAGTACTTGTATAATATTGTAATTTCTATTCATTTTTCTTAATTTACTTTTTAATTCACACATTTTAATTATATCGTGAACTTTAAAAATTGTTAATTTAATTAATCTTTAATAAAATGTTTTTCTGTTTAATATAGTATACAATAAAATATAATGGAAAAAGTAGATGTAAATTAATGTCAATTAAACTAAATCCTGTTTTTAATTTTTAAAATTTTAAATGTAGGAAATAATTAATATTTGTTTTTTTATTTATTCTATCCAAATATCACTTTCTCACAAAGACAGTTTAGTTTTAATAGAAAAAAACTTTATTTAGTTTTTCACCTAAAAGTATATTTATTATATATTTAAGTTTAGTCTAAAAGTAATTTTTAGAAATGGATATTCTGGTATGTATATTTGTTAGTAAATTCCAACTAATTAAGAAGTATCTAGATTTGTTCCAAATTTATTTACATAAGTTGAGTTTAATATTTAGAAGGTTATTCCGTTTAAAATTAGTAAAATAGTTTTATATAGATTTACTGAACACAAATGATTTTTTTTTAATACACAATATTCTGAAACTTTATGTAATCTAAAAAGCAATCATCAAAAATAACTTGTTATCAATGCCTTTTAGTGAAATTTTATGAATGCAAAGAATGAATTCTAAATGAACTATCTACTTGTTTAGATTCTAAAGTTACAATAACAAAGTATATAATATAAATTTGACCGAACAATAATTATTTATGCTTAACTATAGTCTTAACAGTTTTAAATACCGATGATTAATATAGAAGTCATACTGAAAAGAAACATGAAAAGCAAAAAACATTTAACGTAAAATATAATACAATAATAAAATTTTCAATTTGCCAATATATAATTCAGTCGTTTCCGTTCTTTAATATTTAATTATACTTCATGAGTGGGAAAATCAATGTATTATTATTATGAAACATTTTTATATTTTATCTATATTCTGAGACCTCATTGCAGAGCTCCATCTTCTATTGTTTCAATTTCCCTTTTTAGCGAAAAATTTTTTTTCTTGACTTTAGCAAATTGTATGTGAATTTCATCATTGTCTTCATATGTTTTGTTAATTTTTACGAAATTATTTTCTATTTGAAATATTTTACTATACTTCTGTCGCTTTTTGATAGAGACGCATTTACATTTTGTACAAAATACTGGCTACATCCAAAAAGAAAAAGAGTCTTATCTCATATCATAGAAAGCAATATTTTTTTATGAGAAAAATTTGATATTTTTTTATTATAAAAAATACTGTAAAATATTGCAATGTCTATTAATTTTCCGTCAACTACTTTTGCTTGAGTATTATATTGTATCATAAACTTTAAAATTGGGCGTTTAATTAACCTTAAATACATTTATCGTAGATTTTTCATTTTATATAGAATAGAATGAGATAGAAAAAATAATACAATAGTACACTGAAAGAAAAAAAAGCTTTCTTGACGTTAATGCGCCGGGTGGAAGAGCCTTTAATTGACTCAAGTGAACTCTATCTGAGTCTCAAACATTGATTCATCAGTGTGAGAAAATAACAATAAATATGTAGATTATAATTTAAATAATCTAAAAGAATTACGTAATATAAGTATTAATAATTTTTATTCAACAATGGTGGACTATCCCAATAAATTACAGTTAGTGGAAAGTAATGAAGATTTTTTAACTTATTAGATTAGATTAGATTAGATATTGTTTATTTTGTATTATAATTAACTTATTATAATTATAATTAACTTATTGTGAAATAAGGAAACTTTCTCAGTAAATGGTTCTACAATGGGCACCCGTTTAAATGGGTTATATTGATGTATGTAAAATCTGTACGAGTTAGTAATAGACCCTGGCGAAATGCTATTATTATCTTTTTTATCGTTTATTATAAATATCTTTATTATAGTAACATACAGAAATTTAGAGAGCTAAATTTTTCTAAAAAGAGTTGGAAACATTCTTTTTCTATTGTGATCAATTAAAAGTATAATATAGCGAGATCGAGGACTTTTACTCAATAAAGAAGGTAATAAATCAAAATAGTCAAACAATGATGATTTGGGATTTTCATCAGCTTCATTACAAGCAACAAAAATTATTGTAGGTATCACTCGGCCGAGAGCGGGAATTAAACTTGGGATCGCTATAAGATTTTTATTTTCGATTTTCTCTCCCTTTCATGCTCTGAACATATACCATAGTTGCTTGCGCATGCACGCTACAAAAAAATTGGGATGGCGAAGTTCTGGCCGGGCATGAAGAAAAATCGTATACACTCCTTGGCACGAAAAATGCTCATCATATGTACGTGTTTTGACGCTAACCCGCGCATGTAATGAGCTTGTTCCGTTCCTCGAAATGTAATATACTATTTCTATTTTTTCATTAATTTATACATATTTGGACTCAGGGAGTCGAAAAAAGTTGTTTCCAGAAAATGTCTGTATGTAAATGTATGTGTATGTATTGATTACACCAATTAGATCTCGAAAACTACTCTATGGATTTGCTTCAAATTTCGCATACAATTCATTTTTTTATCTAACTGGCGCGGAAGCTATTGAAAATTAGTTTTCTTATCGTAGTTTTAATTTTAGAACCATTTTAAAAATTTTTAATAATTTTGATTTTTCATTTTTTTTGTACTTTACGTTAAGTAATCGATGAATTTGCTCTAAAATTCGCATGGAAATTATTTTTGATTACCAAAAAGAGGAAAACTTTTTAAAACTGATTTTCTTAGCGTAGTTTTAATTTTAGAACATTTTGGAATAAAAAAAAAAATGTTTGTGAATATTGAATATATAAAAGATATTGGGAAATATAGCTGATAAATGATTTTTTAAATTGTAATCATATTTAAAAAAATAAAATAAAATTCAATTCAATAAGCTATATGAGAAGCACTTGGCAGCGTTTTTTTTATATAAATATACATTTTTTTGCTATTATATGTTGCATTTTTTACTTTAAAAAACTGACTAAAGGTCAAAATCATAGAAACTGTCAACGATTATGTATTTTTTATTCCGTTTATTTATTGTTTTCTGGATATTCATTCCCTGGTAGAAATGTCAGCATTAAAAATGGTGTGTATAAAAATTTGAGGTTATTAGTAATAAAAATGCCAAATAAATGGCCAATAAATGTTAAAAAAAGCGTTTCCATTTCTACTGGCCAAAAAATGTTAAAAAAAACGTTTCAATTTCCACCAGGGTTTATTGGAAGAATTGTCCATCTATCGGAAGTCTCGTACTTTTAATATATTTTTATTGTTTTCTATTAAATATCATGACATTTTCATATAAAGCGCATCGGGATTTAATAGTCTAGATATTTTTGTAAAGAGATTCATATTTTTTATTTTAGAGTTGCTAAAATTGATTAAATATTATTATTCTAAAGTTGTAAATCGTCCACACATTGAACTAATTACTCTATTTATGCATAAGTATAAAAATCCCAATGTACTTTAATTTCGTTTCATAATAGACATAGATATAAACTAATTTTGAAAATTTATTTAGTTTCATGTATGACGGATAATTGTTTTATGACAGGATTGATATAATTATACAGTGATTTCTCTGATCCTCTCTTTAAATTGCATGCCATATATTAGATGTGATTATAAGTAAAATTAAAAACCATTTTTTCATCATCAATTTTACTTGAAATTTTTTGAAACAGTAAAGATAATCATGTTATATGATAGCATGCATTGTAGTTTCTTTTTAATAATTATTTTCTTTATTATTTTCTCACAACGAAATGATATTCCTTTCACGTAATAAATTGTGATATTTTTTCTTTGACATTTATTGCTGACCATATAATATCTCATCGTTTTTCCTATTTTCATTAGCAGCTATACTTGCAAATAAAAGAAGCCATAATTTTAAGATGGAGAGAGTATGGATAATAAATGACCAATAAGTATTTAGTCATAGCCTAAGTTAAATCTGTATCTTCAATAAAGGAAAGTAGGGACGTTTATCAGTTGTAATATGTAGAATAATTAAAGTCTCTACGTCTTTACTCTCATCCATATTTTTTTTTCATTTACAAGTTTTAGGAAATACGGGGATTGGAAATGAATGAAAACAAAAGAGAATAAATAAAATAAACGAAACTGCATTCAATTCATTATTTAAAGAAAGAAAATTGATTGTCACTAT
This sequence comes from Anastatus disparis, assembly GCA_017163975.1. Lineage (NCBI taxonomy): Eukaryota > Metazoa > Arthropoda > Insecta > Hymenoptera > Eupelmidae > Anastatus > Anastatus disparis. The sequence goes on along the minus strand of JAFFSR010000218.1, from coordinate 171,119 downwards.
CAGTACTTTTATTGTAAAAGAAAAAAATAAATCTCAATTAAAAATTTGAATCATTATTGTTTGATATAAAGCAAAAAATATAAATACATAAATTTTAGTTCAGTCATAATTTTATTTGCCATAATTCATTAAGTATAATAATAATTATTCATAAGTATAATAGATGGCAAAAAAACACTAGTTTAGTCAGTAAAAATAAAAAATAAAACAGGGAACTAGGATTTGAATTCAATAAAAGAAACTAGCATTATTATTAAAATTTAATGTTCTATGATTCAAATGATATCGTGAATAAGAAGATGAGTTTCGATTGTATTTGTTGCCACTGCAAACTAATATATTTATAATAAACAATTTTAATCAACAATGTAAGAAAAATTTATATCAATGGTTATTTATGAATTTGGGGAAAAAGCATATCAGTAAAGAGTATTAAATGTAGTATCAGGAAGAATTTGCTTACTCGTTTTAGTTTTTCATGACTTTTGTTATTATACTACATCAAATTTACAAATATGCAGGGAACAATTTAACTATGATTAGCAGAATAAAAATACAAAAGATGACTTTACAATGATGACAAATTGATGATAATGAAATTTTGGGAAAGGTAAAAATAATAATAAACTAGAATACTTTATCAAATTTTAAACAATTAAAAATTATTTTCATATAGAATGGTAAGCTTATCAGGTAAATTTTTAAATGTGCTAGCCTTAAAATTAGCTATCAAATTTTCCCGAATGTCCAATATTTGTAGAGATTTACTTCCATTGATCGATAAGTGATCTATTTCCGTGATCAAATTATCTCTTAGATATAATTTTTCTAGATACTTAAGTTTTCCTATATTAAATCCAATCGTTTTTATAAAATTTATAGAGAGATCCAATTCTCTCAGAGCAGGTAAATTTGATAGCATTTCTATGGGTAAATTATAAATTTTACCACCGCTAAATGATAATATTTCTAATTTTGTTAAATTCCAATATTGTTTTAAGATATTCGTGACAATTGAGGTATCATACATATTATTCATTTTTAATACTTTTAAATTTTTACAACATTAAATGGAGGAACATCTTTGAATGGGTTGTCACTTAAATCTAATTCTCTTAAGTTTGGTACTATACCAAGCAATTCAAATGGAAAACGTTCAATATTGTTGTGTGATAGATTCAAACTTAATAAATTGTTGGTGAATTCGAACGCGTCATAGGAAATTTGCTGGATATTGCAATGAGTAAGAGTTAAATTTTCAAGAGAGGTCATATTAAGACATAAACGTCCCGCATCCTTACACAATTCATTAGTTGGAGGCCAGATAAATCTAATTTTTTTATTTCCATTTAATGAAAGAGATTTAACATTTCTCATCCAGAAGGTGTGATTCGCATCTAAGCCAGCCATTTCAGTATTATCCAAATTGAGATGGTTAACCGTACTTGGTATTAGTGGGAGTAATATTGAATGATATAGATGATTATTAGAAATGTCGAGACTCTCAATCTTAGGTAAATATAAAGATACGTTTAACTTAGCATAAAATCCTGAGATTTTCGTATTTTTTAATGATAGGTGTTTCAAATTTGGTTGTATGCTTGAGATATTGAATTCATATGTATGTTGATCGGAAATATTAAAATTATTGTCTAAAATTAGAGTCTCCACATTAGTGGGCCCAAAAGAAATTAATGTTTGTTTCGCTGATAAATTATTATTAGACAAATCTAAAATCTTTAACTTTGGCAATCCATTAAAAGCGCCAAAATCAATACTTTTTATTTTATTTTCACGAAGAATCAATTGAGTGACTGATGGACTAGTAATAAAATTGGCCCCTATATTAAGGCGGTTGGAGTTTGTCAAGTTCATAATAACTTGACAATCACAATCATTTTGCTTCTCTTTTAATGAATGTGCATTTATTTCCCAAATGATGAGAAGCAAGAGTATAATACAATACATTATTTTCTTCATGTCAAATAATTTAATTTTTTCTATATAAATCCTTTATTTTCTATGTATGAAATATTTAACAACTCTTTACTGAAAAATATCTATCAATAGTATATGTTGAACTATCGGTAATATCGTGGCAACAATGGGGTGGGGACGATTGGAGGGATTCCAATAAAATTTTTAACGATGTAAGCGATGACACATGAAATCGCCGATATACTTATAGTCTCTACCTTGTTAATCTAGTAGAGTGAGCAAAAAACCGGTCGCCACCTATTGGCGTATCAAGGGAAGTAGAAAGGTTTATCGAATTTCTCTTAATCTAATAATTTAGGAGATACATTTTCATTTAATGATTAATCATTAATCAACTAAAAAAAATTGTTAATAACATTATGTTTGCAAAGAAGAAAAAACTTTATTTAGTTTTTCACCTAAAAGTCTATATTTAAGTTTAGTCCAAAAGAAGTAATTTTTAGAAATGGATATTCTTGCTTGTATATTTGTTAGTAAATTCCAAGTAATTAACAAGTGTCAGGATTTGTTCCAAATTTTTTTACATAAGTCGAGTTTAATATTTAGAAGGTTATTCCGTATACAATTAGTAAAATAATGTTATATAGATTCACTGTGCACAAATGATTTTTTTTTAATGCACAATATTCAAAAACTTTATGTAATCTAAAAAAACAATGACCAAAAAAAACTTTTTTTCAATGCCTTTGAGTGAAATTTTATGAATGCAAAGAATGAATTATAAATAAACTATGTACTTGTATAGATCCTAAAGTTACAATAGCAAAGTATATAATATTAGTTTGACCGAACAATAATTATTTATGCTTAACCCTAGCCTTAACAGTTTTAAATACCGATGATTAATATAGAAGTCATACTGAAAAGAAACATGAAAAGCAAAAACCATTTAACGTAAAATATAATATCTCAAAAGTAAATCAGACAAATTATGAAAAATATTATACAATAATAAAATTTTCAATCTTTTTAAACATTTGTCAATATATAATTCAGTCGTTTCCGTTCTTTAATATTTAATTATACTTCATGAATGGGAAAATCAATATATTATTATGAAATATTTTTATATTTTATCTATATTTTGAGACCTCATTCCAGAGCTCCATCTGCTATTGTTTCAATTTTCCCTTTTTAGCGAAAAATCTTTTTTCTTGACTTTAGCAAATTGTATGTGAATTCTATCATTTTCTTCATATGTTTTGTTAAATTTTACGAAATTATTTTCTATTTGAAATATATTACTATACTACTGTCGTTTTTCAATAGAGACGCATTTACATTTTGAACAAAATACTAGCTACATCCAAAAAGAAAAAGATAGTCTTATCTCATATAATAGAAAGCAATATTTTTTTTATGAGAAAAATTTGATATTTTTTTATTATGTAAAATAGTTGTGAAATATTGTAATGTCTATTAATTTTCCTTAATCTACTTTTGCTTGAGCATTATATTGTATCCTAAACTTTTAAAATTGGCGTTTAATTAACCTTAAACATTTAATGTAAATTTTTCATTTTATTTAGAATAGAATGAGATAGAAAAAAGAATACAATAATACACCGAAAGAAAAAAAAGCATTCTTGGAATTGATAAATGAAAATGAAAAAAATAAATAATAAATAAACTTTTAAACATTTTTTATTTCTATAAATTTTATATACATTTTGCATACGCTTTAATATTGTACATCTTGAATACAATAAAACCAGGTAACGGATAATTAATTTGTGCAATTATTATTTAAATATTTGACAATATTTGAAGTAATAAATCAACAATTATAAAGCTTATACATTATTTAAACCTACGCGTCATTAATTAAACATTACAACTTCTGTACGAAAAGTGTTAAGAAGTCAATAGTGTAAAAAAGGTAAGTGGAAGGTAATCAATTTTCATAAAACAACATTCCATTTACGGGCAAAGGCTTCAATTATCAACAATCCAACGAAAACAATTTAAAAAAAAAGGCAAAGGAAAAAAGAAGGGAAAACAAAACTAAGAAGGTTTTTTACATCGAAGAGCAATTAATCGAGAAATCGTAAAGGCAGCTAACAATTTTAAGACTTGTTTCTCTATCTCGTCACCCTTCGCTTCTCAAGATTCTTTCAAGTAGTTCTTCTTCTCCTTACTCTTGATCTTCCGTGCCGAAATGCCCTTGCAGGCATTTAGCCTTGAAAATTTTCAAGGCTTTTCCTTTTTCGTCTCGCAACTTTATTTTAAGACTAAAAGGCGTAGACGCACGACGCGTCGCTTTTACGCTTTCTTAAAAAACTTCTTTCTTTTTACCTTTTTACGTCTTCAAAGCTTTTTAGTCACTTACTTTTCAGGGTACATATAAACGTGCGAACTCGTAATTTTCAGCATAATTTAGCGGTGGGTAATCAAAACAAAAGTTTCCCGAGCGAAGGATACACTCACTTGTGCCTTATGATTCTTCAATTTGTGAACTTAAACAGCTGAACGTAAATGAGATCAAAACGCGGGTAAGAGGAGAGTATTATACGAATATCGCGCGGCTGATACAGATGGAAATTGATTCCGTTATAGTTGGGCTTTACTTTGGATCGAGATTTTCTTTTAATTATGCAAAGCCTGAAAAATCTTTTCTCGGCTTGATTAATTGACGCTTGCTTTTCGATCGAAATGAATTTTCCGAGATTTTAATTTTAAATATGATAATTTAGCTTCTTTTGCTTTAGGTAAGAAAAAGAAAGGCCGGATTTAAAATTGAATTTATCAAAATGTTTAATGCAAATATGAATGTACAACGAAGAAACAGACACTGCATATTCTTTTTTCTGTTTTTAAAACATAATTCCTAATTTCTCTGTGAAACCAATGGTCAATAAAACCACCTTCGTAAGCTTGCAAGATTAATTCATTAATTCTTTTGACATATGGTGATAAATTTGATAACAATATACCACAGAAGGTTGGTTCTATAGGATCATCAACGTAACTGAAAATCCAACCATTTTTTGGATCGGAATAAACTCGCAAACGTAAGTCTACTAGAATACCCCTTGCAACATATGCATTCATTCCACGTCCTTCAATTTCAGTTTGATAAGTCCAAACAGTTCTATTCACGATCAGATAATTTTCAAACGATCTAATTTGTAATTGCTTCACTAACCATTGATCATTTATCACCACATTTAAGGTGATTACTGTATCATTTAAATCATTCATTGTTCTTAAATTGTAAAATTTATGTATACTGAATACATCAAATATACTTTCAAAGATTTCAGCAGAAAAATTTGTAGAAAAACAAATCAAGCATAAATATAATATTTTCTGTTTGAACTTGAGTAGTACTGGAATTCCTTCTCCTTCAATTAAAGTAAGTGTTATATTAAAGATTGACCGTATATTAGTATCAAACTTCCATTTACGAACTAGAGTAACCATAGTTACAATAATGAATATTAACAAACTCATTTCAATGCATGAATTCCAAGCATATTTCGATTCATAATAACCATATTGTTTTATTAATAAATACGACGAGTCTAAATGTTTTAGAAGAAAGCTGATGGTGTAATCAGAAATATAATTTAAACTTATGCTATCTATAGTTGACTCATTTACAACAAAGTCAACTGTGTCATTAGATGCTTTTGAAAGCCTATCGTTATGATTAGTATCACTTTTTATGGTTACATTCATACCTTTAAATATATATTTTGTTAATAAAGTACCGTAACCATATGCAACCCATTTTGATTTGACTTTATTATTTGGAACAATAACATGTGGTGGACTATTCCAATAAATTACAGTTAGTGGAAAGTAATGAAGATTATTTAACTTATTGTGAAACAAGGAAACGTTCTCTGTAAATGGTTCTACAATGTGCACCCGTTTAAATGGGTTATATTGATGTATGTAAAATTTGTAAGAGTTATTAATAGATCCTGGTAAAATGCTATTATTATCTTTTATATCGTTTATCATAAATATCTTTATTATAGTAACATACAGAAATTTGGAAAGCCAAATTTTTCTAAAAAAAGCTGGAAACATTCTTTTTCTATTGTGATCAATTAAAAATATAATATAGCGAGATCGAGTACTTTTACTCAATAAAGAAGGTAATAAATCAAAATAGTCAAACAATGATGATTCGGGATTTTAAACAGCTTCATTACTATCAACAAAAATTATTTGAGGTATATCACCTTCTGACTTCTCACGTAATTTCGACGTAATTGGTAAAAACTTTTCACTGCCTCGATGATCTCGTATCTGTTTCAAGTCCATCATTAAATAAGGAATTTTTTCTGTTAATTCTCGCATGATTAGATTATAAATATTAATATTATTGGTCTGTGGAGGCAATGTAAGTAATGTTACGTGACGTGTTATTAAAACTTCTGTTAAATGATATGTTACATATCTTACTAATTTTTTACAATGTCACAATTAACATGAAATAAAATGAAGATTATAAATACTAATTGTAAAATATTATGGCTCTTTATTTTTTTAAATTTGCAGTACCCTTGACACTATGATATAATAAATTTTCAAATTTAATGATTTATATAATCTTTTATAAATTTTTTTCTGATCAGAATATAAAATAAAAGAAAATGTATGCTTACATGAGAGTAAGTCAATCTTAGTTCACTACTATTTGAAAAATGCTTTAGGATTTGTACCAAATTTTGCACATAAGTTGAATTCAATTTTAAGAATATTATTCAGTATAGAGTTAATAAAATATTTTTTATGGATACACAGTAAAATGATTTTTCTAATAATACAATATTATAAAATTACTATTCGTAATTTTAAAAAGTTCTCTAAACAAAACTGTCGATAAATGCTTCCGAGTAAAATTTTATAAATATGAAAAATGAATCCTGAATAAACTATATACTTTTGCATAGTCTAAAGTTACAATCTATTAAAGTATGTAAGTTTGAATAAACAATTATTAGTTATGCATAACCATAGTATTACAGTTTTAAATACCAACGATTAATATAGTCAGCCACGGTAAAAAGAAACATGAAAAGAAAATATAATATTCCAAATGTAAGTCATACTAGTTTTAAAAAACATTGCAGATTAATAAAATATTCATATCTCTTAAACGTTTGTCGATTTATAATTCAGTGATTTATATGCTTTTGAATTCCAGCAGAAATTCATCTAATTTAATTTTAATTTTGTTTTTCTTAGATAATAATTAATAAAAAGTTTTTTTTTCGAAAATTTTCATACAATGTTAATCAGTTTATTTATTTATTTTATCAATTTTCACTTTCCAACTTATAATATTATTATATATGCAATAATTTTCAATTTAAATGATTGTCTTACATCAATGATCTTTATTAAAGAAACTTTTTTTCAAACTAATAACTGTATCAAAAATTAGAAAGCAATTCTTCGTAAGGAATAATTAATTTTATTACTTGATATTTAACAAAATTTTGAAAAACACCTCGTTGGTTCTAATCTTTAATTTAGAAGTTTTTCAAACTTCTTTCGATAACAAAACAACAAAATTTATTTTCTATTGCTTATTATCATGTAATTGACGCAATTTTTTAATTTTTAAATACATTTATTAGTTCTCAAAAAAAATAAAATTTTCCTTTAGAGATATGTGACAAAATATTAAAAATAGATACTATTAAAAAATTCATTAGAATTTTTGATGTTACAATATTTTAATAGTACCTCATGCAACTAAGGAGTAAAGTCGTATATTTCTTCTGAAGATAGAGTTTGCGATCTGCGGAGCGAAGCAATGCGAAGGAAGCAAATACCTAAAGTAGAAATAAACTTTATTCGTATCTCAATAATAATGACAACTTTATTAACTCAAAAGGAGAGTCAAAAGTAAGTTAAGAGGAGGCCGTATCATTCTGTCCTTGTCTAATCTAAATTTTCTTTATTATTAATAAATTAAATATTTTCATAGAAAAGTAAGACAACCGCCCAATAGAGCAAAAGACAAGCAAACGATTCTTTTTATGGAAAAATATGAAATTTTGATTATTTTTCGAGTGAAGTCTGAAACGGAAAAACAATCGAACTTGATTGAGTTGATTCAACTGTTTTTCCGTTTCAGACTTCACTCGAAAAATAATCAAAATTTCGTATTTTTTCATAAAAAAGAATCGTTTGCTTGTCTTTTGCTCTATTGGGCGGTTGTCTTACTTTTCTATGAAAATATTTAATTTATTAATAATAAAGAAAATTTAGATTAGACAAGGACAGAACTATACGGCCGCCTCTTAATATTTACCCCGATTATAATCTTAGTTTCAGTCAATCAATAGAGACAAAATAACATGAATGTAACAAAATCGAAAAAAACAATGAAAAATGCGAATAATTTTTGTTTATTCCACTTTTAATTCATATAGTGTAAAAAGAACTACAAAGAAATAATATGATAATACAGTGAGAAAAACAAACCAATCTCACCTTCGCCTCGGGTGACAATTTGCATACGATTCAAGACTTTTTTACTTTTACTTCTTACGCAAAAAATATACTATTATTAAGCTGTGTGATAAAATAAACATTATAATTTTCAAACTTAATTATTTAATATAAATCTGTATAGCTATTGTTTTTTTTAATGATATAGTTTAAAGTTAACATCTAAAAAAATTATGATATGAAATATTGTTTATGAATTATTTAAATTGATAAAAAATTTCACACACAAATACGGAAAAAGCAACAGAGAATCCTATTGCTATAATGTAAATGAGTTTGAAAATTAATTCTAATTCTGAATATAATGTCGCAATAGCATATTTTTTCTTCATCAAGTTGGTATAGTACAACCGTTCAAATTCAGGTCTCCATTCTATTCCATTTAAAAAATAATTTTTACGTTCTATATGAAACCAATGCTCAATGAAACCACCTTCATAGGCTTGCAAGATTAATTCATTAATCCTTGTGCCATATGGTGATACATTTAATAATAATATACCACTGAAAGTGGGTTCTATAGGCTCTTCAATATAACTTAAAATCCAACCATTTTCTGGATTCGAATAAATTTGGGAATCTATTTCTGCTACAACACCCCGTTCAAAATATGCATTAGAAAAATAAATCAAGCATAAATATATTATTTTCTCTTTAAACTTGAGTGGTACTGGTATTCCATCTCCTCCGATTAAAGTAAGTGTTAAGTTGTAGACTGACCATACATTAGTATTAAATTTCCATTTACGAACGAGAATGATCATAGCTATAATAATTAGTATTATCAAACTAATTTCAATCCATAAATTGTTTAACTAATAAATACGATGGGTCTAGATGTTTTAGGAGATAAATAATGTTAAGCCTTTTAGAGAATTTCAAAGTTTCACTGTCTATGACATATTCATTTACAACGAAGTCAATTTGGTCCTTCAATAATCTTTTATAACCTCCTATTTGATTATTATCGCTCTTAACATTTATATTCATAGCATCAAATATATATTTTGCTAATAGAGTACCATAACCAGTGGTAGCACGCCATTTATTTTTATTTTTGCATTATTTGGAATATTAACATGAGGTGGACTATCCCAATAAAGTACTGTCCATTCAAATCCATAAAGATTTTTTAATTTATTTTCATATAAGGATACGTTTTCAAAAAAAGGTTTTTGTATGTATTTTTGATTAAATGGATTGTATTGATGTGTGTAAATTTTATACGATTTATCAACTGATCTTAGCAAAATCGTTTTATTATTATTAACAACATTTGTTAAAACTATCTCTATTATAGTGACATACAAATATTTGTGTAGCCAAATTTTATGAAATAAAACTCTAAAGTTTTGGCTATTGTAGCCAATTAAAAATATGATATAACGAAATCGAGGATTTCGACCAAACAAAGAACGTAAATAATCAAAATAGTAAAGCAATAATAATTCCGAATTTTTATTATCTTTATCAAAAGCAACAAACATTATTTGAAGTGAATCACCTTCTGACTTTTTACGTAATTTCTTCATAATTGGTAACGACGTCTGATTTTTATAATGATGATCTAAATGACTCAAATCTACCATTAGATATGGAAAGTGATTTATCAACCCTTGCATAATCCGCCTTAGAATATCAATATTAATGATCTGTGGATGTAATGTAAGAAAAGTCATGTGACGTGTCAGTAAAACTTCTGTCAAATGATTTGCTACACATTTTATTATTTTGCTCACTACGTCACATTTAATGCATGTTAATATGAAAACTATAAACAGTACTTGTATAATATTGTAATTTCTATTCATTTTTCTTAATTTACTTTTTAATTCACACATTTTAATTATATCGTGAACTTTAAAAATTGTTAATTTAATTAATCTTTAATAAAATGTTTTTCTGTTTAATATAGTATACAATAAAATATAATGGAAAAAGTAGATGTAAATTAATGTCAATTAAACTAAATCCTGTTTTTAATTTTTAAAATTTTAAATGTAGGAAATAATTAATATTTGTTTTTTTATTTATTCTATCCAAATATCACTTTCTCACAAAGACAGTTTAGTTTTAATAGAAAAAAACTTTATTTAGTTTTTCACCTAAAAGTATATTTATTATATATTTAAGTTTAGTCTAAAAGTAATTTTTAGAAATGGATATTCTGGTATGTATATTTGTTAGTAAATTCCAACTAATTAAGAAGTATCTAGATTTGTTCCAAATTTATTTACATAAGTTGAGTTTAATATTTAGAAGGTTATTCCGTTTAAAATTAGTAAAATAGTTTTATATAGATTTACTGAACACAAATGATTTTTTTTTAATACACAATATTCTGAAACTTTATGTAATCTAAAAAGCAATCATCAAAAATAACTTGTTATCAATGCCTTTTAGTGAAATTTTATGAATGCAAAGAATGAATTCTAAATGAACTATCTACTTGTTTAGGTTCTAAAGTTACAATAACAAAGTATATAATATAAATTTGACCGAACAATAATTATTTATGCTTAACTATAGTCTTAACAGTTTTAAATACCGATGATTAATATAGAAGTCATACTGAAAAGAAACATGAAAAGCAAAAAACATTTAACGTAAAATATAATATCTCAAAAGTAAATCAGACAAATTGTGAAAAACATTATACAATAATAAAATTTTCAATTTGCCAATATATAATTCAGTCGTTTCCGTTCTTTAATATTTAATTATACTTCATGAGTGGGAAAATCAATGTATTATTATTATGAAACATTTTTATATTTTATCTATATTCTGAGACCTCATTGCAGAGCTCCATCTTCTATTGTTTCAATTTCCCTTTTTAGCGAAAAATTTTTTTTCTTGACTTTAGCAAATTGTATGTGAATTTCATCATTGTCTTCATATGTTTTGTTAATTTTTACGAAATTATTTTCTATTTGAAATATTTTACTATACTTCTGTCGCTTTTTGATAGAGACGCATTTACATTTTGTACAAAATACTGGCTACATCCAAAAAGAAAAAGAGTCTTATCTCATATCATAGAAAGCAATATTTTTTTATGAGAAAAATTTGATATTTTTTTATTATAAAAAATACTGTAAAATATTGCAATGTCTATTAATTTTCCGTCAACTACTTTTGCTTGAGTATTATATTGTATCATAAACTTTAAAAATTGGCGTTTAATTAACCTTAAATACATTTATCGTAGATTTTTCATTTTATATAGAATAGAATGAGATAGAAAAAATAATACAATAGTACACTGAAAGAAAAAAAAGCTTTCTTGACGTTAATGCGCCGGGTGGAAGAGCCTTTAATTGACTCAAGTGAACTCTATCTGAGTCTCAAACATTGATTCATCAGTGTGAGAAAATAACAATAAATATGTAGATTATAATTTAAATAATCTAAAAGAATTACGTAATATAAGTATTAATAATTTTTATTCAACAATGGTGGACTATCCCAATAAATTACAGTTAGTGGAAAGTAATGAAGATTTTTTAACTTATTAGATTAGATTAGATTAGATATTGTTTATTTTGTATTATAATTAACTTATTATAATTATAATTAACTTATTGTGAAATAAGGAAACTTTCTCAGTAAATGGTTCTACAATGGGCACCCGTTTAAATGGGTTATATTGATGTATGTAAAATCTGTACGAGTTAGTAATAGACCCTGGCGAAATGCTATTATTATCTTTTTTATCGTTTATTATAAATATCTTTATTATAGTAACATACAGAAATTTAGAGAGCTAAATTTTTCTAAAAAAGAGTTGGAAACATTCTTTTCTATTGTGATCAATTAAAAGTATAATATAGCGAGATCGAGGACTTTTACTCAATAAAGAAGGTAATAAATCAAAATAGTCAAACAATGATGATTTGGGATTTTCATCAGCTTCATTACAAGCAACAAAAATTATTGTAGGTATCACTCGGCCGAGAGCGGGAATTAAACTTGGGATCGCTATAAGATTTTTATTTTCGATTTTCTCTCCCTTTCATGCTCTGAACATATACCATAGTTGCTTGCGCATGCACTGCTACAAAAAAATTGGGATGGCGAAGTTCTGGCCGGGCATGAAGAAAAATCGTATACACTCCTTGGCACGAAAAATGCTCATCATATGTACGTGTTTTGACGCTAACCCGCGCATGTAATGAGCTTGTTCCGTTCCTCGAAATGTAATATACTATTTCTATTTTTTCATTAATTTATACATATTTGGACTCAGGGAGTCGAAAAAAGTTGTTTCCAGAAAATGTCTGTATGTAAATGTATGTGTATGTATTGATTACACCAATTAGATCTCGAAAACTACTCTATGGATTTGCTTCAAATTTCGCATACAATTCATTTTTTTATCTAACTGGCGCGGAAGCTATTGAAAATTAGTTTTCTTATCGTAGTTTTAATTTTAGAACCATTTTAAAAATTTTTAATAATTTTGATTTTTCATTTTTTTTGTACTTTACGTTAAGTAATCGATGAATTTGCTCTAAAATTCGCATGGAAATTATTTTTGATTACCAAAAAGAGGAAAACTTTTTAAAACTGATTTTCTTAGCGTAGTTTTAATTTTAGAACATTTTGGAATAAAAAAAAAAATGTTTGTGAATATTGAATATATAAAAGATATTGGGAAATATAGCTGATAAATGATTTTTTAAATTGTAATCATATTTAAAAAAATAAAATAAAATTCAATTCAATAAGCTATATGAGAAGCACTTGGCAGCGTTTTTTTATATAAATATACATTTTTTGCTATTATATGTTGCATTTTTTACTTTAAAAAACTGACTAAAGGTCAAAATCATAGAAACTGTCAACGATTATGTATTTTTTATTCCGTTTATTTATTGTTTTCTGGATATTCATTCCCTGGTAGAAATGTCAGCATTAAAAATGGTGTGTATAAAAATTTGAGGTTATTAGTAATAAAAATGCCAAATAAATGGCCAATAAATGTTAAAAAAGCGTTTCCATTTCTACTGGCCAAAAAATGTTAAAAAAAACGTTTCAATTTCCACCAGGGTTTATTGGAAGAATTGTCCATCTATCGGAAGTCTCGTACTTTTAATATATTTTTATTGTTTTCTATTAAATATCATGACATTTTCATATAAAGCGCATCGGGATTTAATAGTCTAGATATTTTTGTAAAGAGATTCATATTTTTTATTTTAGAGTTGCTAAAATTGATTAAATATTATTATTCTAAAGTTGTAAATCGTCCACACATTGAACTAATTACTCTATTTATGCATAAGTATAAAAATCCCAATGTACTTTAATTTCGTTTCATAATAGACATAGATATAAACTAATTTTGAAAATTTATTTAGTTTCATGTATGACGGATAATTGTTTTATGACAGGATTGATATAATTATACAGTGATTTCTCTGATCCTCTCTTTAAATTGCATGCCATATATTAGATGTGATTATAAGTAAAATTAAAAACCATTTTTTCATCATCAATTTTACTTGAAATTTTTTGAAACAGTAAAGATAATCATGTTATATGATAGCATGCATTGTAGTTTCTTTTTTAATAATTATTTTCTTTATTATTTTCTCACAACGAAATGATATTCCTTTCACGTAATAAATTGTGATATTTTTTCTTTGACATTTATTGCTGACCATATAATATCTCATCGTTTTTCCTATTTTCATTAGCAGCTATACTTGCAAATAAAAGAAGCCATAATTTTAAGATGGAGAGAGTATGGATAATAAATGACCAATAAGTATTTAGTCATAGCCTAAGTTAAATCTGTATCTTCAATAAAGGAAAGTAGGGACGTTTATCAGTTGTAATATGTAGAATAATTAAAGTCTCTACGTCTTTACTCTCATCCATATTTTTTTTTCATTTACAAGTTTTAGGAAATACGGGGATTGGAAATGAATGAAAACAAAAGAGAATAAATAAAATAAACGAAACTGCATTCAATTCATTATTTAAAGAAAGAAAATTGATTGTCACTATCAGTACTTTTATTGTAAAAGAAAAAATAAATCTCAATTAAAAATTTGAATCATTATTGTTTGATATAAAGCAAAAAATATAAATACATAAATTTTAGTTCAGTCATAATTTTATTTGCCATAATTCATTAAGTATAATAATAATTATTCATAAGTATAATAGATGGCAAAAAACACTAGTTTAGTCAGTAAAAATAAAAAATAAAACAGGGAACTAGGATTTGAATTCAATAAAAGAAACTAGCATTATTATTAAAATTTAATGTTCTATGATTCAAATGATATCGTGAATAAGAAGATGAGTTTCGATTGTATTTGTTGCCACTGCAAACTAATATATTTATAATAAACAATTTTAATCAACAATGTAAGAAAAATTTATATCAATGGTTATTTATGAATTTGGGGAAAAAGCATATCAGTAAAGAGTATTAAATGTAGTATCAGGAAGAATTTGCTTACTCGTTTTAGTTTTTCATGACTTTTGTTATTATACTACATCAAATTTACAAATATGCAGGGAACAATTTAACTATGATTAGCAGAATAAAAATACAAAAGATGACTTTACAATGATGACAAATTGATGATAATGAAATTTTGGGAAAGGTAAAAATAATAATAAACTAGAATACTTTATCAAATTTTAAACAATTAAAAATTATTTTCATATAGAATGGTAAGCTTATCAGGTAAATTTTTAAATGTGCTAGCCTTAAAATTAGCTATCAAATTTTCCCGAATGTCCAATATTTGTAGAGATTTACTTCCATTGATCGATAAGTGATCTATTTCCGTGATCAAATTATCTCTTAGATATAATTTTTCTAGATACTTAAGTTTTCCTATATTAAATCCAATCGTTTTTATAAAATTTATAGAGAGATCCAATTCTCTCAGAGCAGGTAAATTTGATAGCATTTCTATGGGTAAATTATAAATTTTACCACCGCTAAATGATAATATTTCTAATTTTGTTAAATTCCAATATTGTTTTAAGATATTCGTGACAATTGAGGTATCATACATATTATTCATTTTTAATACTTTTAAATTTTTTACAACATTAAATGGAGGAACATCTTTGAATGGGTTGTCACTTAAATCTAATTCTCTTAAGTTTGGTACTCTACCAAGCAATTCAAATGGAAAACGTTCAATATTGTTGTGTGATAGATTCAAACTTAATAAATTGTTGGTGAATTCGAACGCGTCATAGGAAATTTGCTGGATATTGCAATGAGTAAGAGTTAAATTTTCAAGAGAGGTCATATTAAGACATAAACGTCCCGCATCCTTACACAATTCATTAGTTGGAGGCCAGATAAATCTAATTTTTTTATTTCCATTTAATGAAAGAGATTTAACATTTCTCATCCAGAAGGTGTGATTCGCATCTAAGCCAGCCATTTCAGTATTATCCAAATTGAGATGGTTAACCGTACTTGGTATTAGTGGGAGTAATATTGAATGATATAGATGATTATTAGAAATGTCGAGACTCTCAATCTTAGGTAAATATAAAGATACGTTTAACTTAGCATAAAATCCTGAGATTTTCGTATTTTTTAATGATAGGTGTTTCAAATTTGGTTGTATGCTTGAGATATTGAATTCATATGTATGTTGATCGGAAATATTAAAATTATTGTCTAAAATTAGAGTCTCCACATTAGTGGGCCCAAAAGAAATTAATGTTTGTTTCGCTGATAAATTATTATTAGACAAATCTAAAATCTTTAACTTTGGCAATCCATTAAAAGCGCCAAAATCAATACTTTTTATTTTATTTTCACGAAGAATCAATTGAGTGACTGATGGACTAGTAATAAAATTGGCCCCTATATTAAGGCGGTTGGAGTTTGTCAAGTTCATAATAACTTGACAATCACAATCATTTTGCTTCTCTTTTAATGAATGTGCATTTATTTCCCAAATGATGAGAAGCAAGAGTATAATACAATACATTATTTTCTTCATGTCAAATAATTTAATTTTTTCTATATAAATCCTTTATTTTCTATGTATGAAATATTTAACAACTCTTTACTGAAAAATATCTATCAATAGTATATGTTGAACTATCGGTAATATCGTGGCAACAATGGGGTGGGGACGATTGGAGGGATTCCAATAAAATTTTTAACGATGTAAGCGATGACACATGAAATCGCCGATATACTTATAGTCTCTACCTTGTTAATCTAGTAGAGTGAGCAAAAAAACCGGTCGCCACCTATTGGCGTATCAAGGGAAGTAGAAAGGTTTATCGAATTTCTCTTAATCTAATAATTTAGGAGATACATTTTCATTTAATGATTAATCATTAATCAACTAAAAAAAATTGTTAATAACATTATGTTTGCAAAGAAGAAAAAACTTTATTTAGTTTTTCACCTAAAAGTCTATATTTAAGTTTAGTCCAAAAGAAGTAATTTTTAGAAATGGATATTCTTGCTTGTATATTTGTTAGTAAATTCCAAGTAATTAACAAGTGTCAGGATTTGTTCCAAATTTTTTACATAAGTCGAGTTTAATATTTAGAAGGTTATTCCGTATACAATTAGTAAAATAATGTTATATAGATTCACTGTGCACAAATGATTTTTTTTTAATGCACAATATTCAAAAACTTTATGTAATCTAAAAAAACAATGACCAAAAAAAACTTTTTTTCAATGCCTTTGAGTGAAATTTTATGAATGCAAAGAATGAATTATAAATAAACTATGTACTTGTATAGATCCTAAAGTTACAATAGCAAAGTATATAATATTAGTTTGACCGAACAATAATTATTTATGCTTAACCCTAGCCTTAACAGTTTTAAATACCGATGATTAATATAGAAGTCATACTGAAAAGAAACATGAAAAGCAAAAACCATTTAACGTAAAATATAATATCTCAAAAGTAAATCAGACAAATTATGAAAAATATTATACAATAATAAAATTTTCAATCTTTTTAAACATTTGTCAATATATAATTCAGTCGTTTCCGTTCTTTAATATTTAATTATACTTCATGAATGGGAAAATCAATATATTATTATGAAATATTTTTATATTTTATCTATATTTTGAGACCTCATTCCAGAGCTCCATCTGCTATTGTTTCAATTTTCCCTTTTTAGCGAAAAATCTTTTTTCTTGACTTTAGCAAATTGTATGTGAATTCTATCATTTTCTTCATATGTTTTGTTAAATTTTACGAAATTATTTTCTATTTGAAATATATTACTATACTACTGTCGTTTTTCAATAGAGACGCATTTACATTTTGAACAAAATACTAGCTACATCCAAAAAGAAAAAGATAGTCTTATCTCATATAATAGAAAGCAATATTTTTTTATGAGAAAAATTTGATATTTTTTTATTATGTAAAATAGTTGTGAAATATTGTAATGTCTATTAATTTTCCTTAATCTACTTTTGCTTGAGCATTATATTGTATCCTAAACTTTTAAAATTGGCGTTTAATTAACCTTAAACATTTAATGTAAATTTTTCATTTTATTTAGAATAGAATGAGATAGAAAAAAGAATACAATAATACACCGAAAGAAAAAAAGCATTCTTGGAATTGATAAATGAAAATGAAAAAAATAAATAATAAATAAACTTTTAAACATTTTTTATTTCTATAAATTTTATATACATTTTGCATACGCTTTAATATTGTACATCTTGAATACAATAAAACCAGGTAACGGATAATTAATTTGTGCAATTATTATTTAAATATTTGACAATATTTGAAGTAATAAATCAACAATTATAAAGCTTATACATTATTTAAACCTACGCGTCATTAATTAAACATTACAACTTCTGTACGAAAAGTGTTAAGAAGTCAATAGTGTAAAAAAGGTAAGTGGAAGGTAATCAATTTTCATAAAACAACATTCCATTTACGGGCAAAGGCTTCAATTATCAACAATCCAACGAAAACAATTTAAAAAAAAGGCAAAGGAAAAAGAAGGGAAAACAAAACTAAGAAGGTTTTTTACATCGAAGAGCAATTAATCGAGAAATCGTAAAGGCAGCTAACAATTTTAAGACTTGTTTCTCTATCTCGTCACCCTTCGCTTCTCAAGATTCTTTCAAGTAGTTCTTCTTCTCCTTACTCTTGATCTTCCGTGCCGAAATGCCCTTGCAGGCATTTAGCCTTGAAAATTTTCAAGGCTTTTCCTTTTTCGTCTCGCAACTTTATTTTAAGACTAAAAGGCGTAGACGCACGACGCGTCGCTTTTACGCTTTCTTAAAAAACTTCTTTCTTTTTACCTTTTTACGTCTTCAAAGCTTTTTAGTCACTTACTTTTCAGGGTACATATAAACGTGCGAACTCGTAATTTTCAGCATAATTTAGCGGTGGGTAATCAAAACAAAAGTTTCCCGAGCGAAGGATACACTCACTTGTGCCTTATGATTCTTCAATTTGTGAACTTAAACAGCTGAACGTAAATGAGATCAAAACGCGGGTAAGAGGAGAGTATTATACGAATATCGCGCGGCTGATACAGATGGAAATTGATTCCGTTATAGTTGGGCTTTACTTTGGATCGAGATTTTCTTTTAATTATGCAAAGCCTGAAAAATCTTTTCTCGGCTTGATTAATTGACGCTTGCTTTTCGATCGAAATGAATTTTCCGAGATTTTAATTTTAAATATGATAATTTAGCTTCTTTTGCTTTAGGTAAGAAAAAGAAAGGCCGGATTTAAAATTGAATTTATCAAAATGTTTAATGCAAATATGAATGTACAACGAAGAAACAGACACTGCATATTCTTTTTTCTGTTTTTAAAACATAATTCCTAATTTCTCTGTGAAACCAATGGTCAATAAAACCACCTTCGTAAGCTTGCAAGATTAATTCATTAATTCTTTTGACATATGGTGATAAATTTGATAACAATATACCACAGAAGGTTGGTTCTATAGGATCATCAACGTAACTGAAAATCCAACCATTTTTTGGATCGGAATAAACTCGCAAACGTAAGTCTACTAGAATACCCCTTGCAACATATGCATTCATTCCACGTCCTTCAATTTCAGTTTGATAAGTCCAAACAGTTCTATTCACGATCAGATAATTTTCAAACGATCTAATTTGTAATTGCTTCACTAACCATTGATCATTTATCACCACATTTAAGGTGATTACTGTATCATTTAAATCATTCATTGTTCTTAAATTGTAAAATTTATGTATACTGAATACATCAAATATACTTTCAAAGATTTCAGCAGAAAAATTTTGTAGAAAAACAAATCAAGCATAAATATAATATTTTCTGTTTGAACTTGAGTAGTACTGGAATTCCTTCTCCTTCAATTAAAGTAAGTGTTATATTAAAGATTGACCGTATATTAGTATCAAACTTCCATTTACGAACTAGAGTAACCATAGTTACAATAATGAATATTAACAAACTCATTTCAATGCATGAATTCCAAGCATATTTCGATTCATAATAACCATATTGTTTTATTAATAAATACGACGAGTCTAAATGTTTTAGAAGAAAGCTGATGGTGTAATCAGAAATATAATTTAAACTTATGCTATCTATAGTTGACTCATTTACAACAAAGTCAACTGTGTCATTAGATGCTTTTGAAAGCCTATCGTTATGATTAGTATCACTTTTATGGTTACATTCATACCTTTAAATATATATTTTGTTAATAAAGTACCGTAACCATATGCAACCCATTTTGATTTGACTTTATTATTTGGAACAATAACATGTGGTGGACTATTCCAATAAATTACAGTTAGTGGAAAGTAATGAAGATTATTTAACTTATTGTGAAACAAGGAAACGTTCTCTGTAAATGGTTCTACAATGTGCACCCGTTTAAATGGGTTATATTGATGTATGTAAAATTTGTAAGAGTTATTAATAGATCCTGGTAAAATGCTATTATTATCTTTTATATCGTTTATCATAAATATCTTTATTATAGTAACATACAGAAATTTGGAAAGCCAAATTTTTCTAAAAAAAGCTGGAAACATTCTTTTTCTATTGTGATCAATTAAAAATATAATATAGCGAGATCGAGTACTTTTACTCAATAAAGAAGGTAATAAATCAAAATAGTCAAACAATGATGATTCGGGATTTTAAACAGCTTCATTACTATCAACAAAAATTATTTGAGGTATATCACCTTCTGACTTCTCACGTAATTTCGACGTAATTGGTAAAAACTTTTCACTGCCTCGATGATCTCGTATCTGTTTCAAGTCCATCATTAAATAAGGAATTTTTTCTGTTAATTCTCGCATGATTAGATTATAAATATTAATATTATTGGTCTGTGGAGGCAATGTAAGTAATGTTACGTGACGTGTTATTAAAACTTCTGTTAAATGATATGTTACATATCTTACTAATTTTTTTACAATGTCACAATTAACATGAAATAAAATGAAGATTATAAATACTAATTGTAAAATATTATGGCTCTTTATTTTTTTTAAATTTGCAGTACCCTTGACACTATGATATAATAAATTTTCAAATTTAATGATTTATATAATCTTTTATAAATTTTTTTCTGATCAGAATATAAAATAAAAGAAAATGTATGCTTACATGAGAGTAAGTCAATCTTAGTTCACTACTATTTGAAAAATGCTTTAGGATTTGTACCAAATTTTGCACATAAGTTGAATTCAATTTTAAGAATATTATTCAGTATAGAGTTAATAAAATATTTTTATGGATACACAGTAAAATGATTTTTCTTAATACACAATATTATAAAATTACTATTCGTAATTTTAAAAAGTTCTCTAAACAAAACTGTCGATAAATGCTTCCGAGTAAAATTTTATAAATATGAAAAATGAATCCTGAATAAACTATATACTTTTGCATAGTCTAAAGTTACAATCTATTAAAGTATGTAAGTTTGAATAAACAATTATTAGTTATGCATAACCATAGTATTACAGTTTTAAATACCAACGATTAATATAGTCAGCCACGGTAAAAAGAAACATGAAAAGAAAATATAATATTCCAAATGTAAGTCATACTAGTTTTAAAAAACATTGCAGATTAATAAAATATTCATATCTCTTAAACGTTTGTCGATTTATAATTCAGTGATTTATATGCTTTTGAATTCCAGCAGAAATTCATCTAATTTAATTTTAATTTTGTTTTTCTTAGATAATAATTAATAAAAAGTTTTTTTTTTCGAAAATTTTCATACAATGTTAATCAGTTTATTTATTTATTTTATCAATTTTCACTTTCCAACTTATAATATTATTATATATGCAATAATTTTCAATTTAAATGATTGTCTTACATCAATGATCTTTATTAAAGAAACTTTTTTTCAAACTAATAACTGTATCAAAAATTAGAAAGCAATTCTTCGTAAGGAATAATTAATTTTATTACTTGATATTTAACAAAATTTTGAAAAACACCTCGTTGGTTCTAATCTTTAATTTAGAAGTTTTTCAAACTTCTTTCGATAACAAAACAACAAAATTTATTTTCTATTGCTTATTATCATGTAATTGACGCAATTTTTTAATTTTTAAATACATTTATTAGTTCTCAAAAAAATAAAATTTTCCTTTAGAGATATGTGACAAAATATTAAAAATAGATACTATTAAAAAATTCATTAGAATTTTTGATGTTACAATATTTTAATAGTACCTCATGCAACTAAGGAGTAAAGTCGTATATTTCTTCTGAAGATAGAGTTTGCGATCTGCGGGAGCGAAGCAATGCGAAGGAAGCAAATACCTAAAGTAGAAATAAACTTTATTCGTATCTCAATAATAATGACAACTTTATTAACTCAAAAGGAGAGTCAAAGTAAGTTAAGAGGAGGCCGTATCATTCTGTCCTTGTCTAATCTAAATTTTCTTTATTATTAATAAATTAAATATTTTCATAGAAAAGTAAGACAACCGCCCAATAGAGCAAAAGACAAGCAAACGATTCTTTTTTATGGAAAAATATGAAATTTTGATTATTTTTCGAGTGAAGTCTGAAACGGAAAAACAATCGAACTTGATTGAGTTGATTCAACTGTTTTTCCGTTTCAGACTTCACTCGAAAAATAATCAAAATTTCGTATTTTTTCATAAAAAGAATCGTTTGCTTGTCTTTTGCTCTATTGGGCGGTTGTCTTACTTTTCTATGAAAATATTTAATTTATTAATAATAAAGAAAATTTAGATTAGACAAGGACAGAACTATACGGCCGCCTCTTAATATTTACCCCGATTATAATCTTAGTTTCAGTCAATCAATAGAGACAAAATAACATGAATGTAACAAAATCGAAAAAAACAATGAAAAATGCGAATAATTTTTGTTTATTCCACTTTTAATTCATATAGTGTAAAAAGAACTACAAAGAAATAATATGATAATACAGTGAGAAAAACAAACCAATCTCACCTTCGCCTCGGGTGACAATTTGCATACGATTCAAGACTTTTTTACTTTTACTTCTTACGCAAAAATATACTATTATTAAGCTGTGTGATAAAATAAACATTATAATTTTCAAACTTAATTATTTAATATAAATCTGTATAGCTATTGTTTTTTTTAATGATATAGTTTAAAGTTAACATCTAAAAAATTATGATATGAAATATTGTTTATGAATTATTTAAATTGATAAAAAATTTCACACACAAATACGGAAAAAGCAACAGAGAATCCTATTGCTATAATGTAAATGAGTTTGAAAATTAATTCTAATTCTGAATATAATGTCGCAATAGCATATTTTTTCTTCATCAAGTTGGTATAGTACAACCTGTTCAAATTCAGGTCTCCATTCTATTCCATTTAAAAAATAATTTTTACGTTCTATATGAAACCAATGCTCAATGAAACCACCTTCATAGGCTTGCAAGATTAATTCATTAATCCTTGTGCCATATGGTGATACATTTAATAATAATATACCACTGAAAGTGGGTTCTATAGGCTCTTCAATATAACTTAAAATCCAACCATTTTCTGGATTCGAATAAATTTGGGAATCTATTTCTGCTACAACACCCCGTTCAAAATATGCATTAGAAAAATAAATCAAGCATAAATATATTATTTTCTCTTTAAACTTGAGTGGTACTGGTATTCCATCTCCTCCGATTAAAGTAAGTGTTAAGTTGTAGACTGACCATACATTAGTATTAAATTTCCATTTACGAACGAGAATGATCATAGCTATAATAATTAGTATTATCAAACTAATTTCAATCCATAAATTGTTTAACTAATAAATACGATGGGTCTAGATGTTTTAGGAGATAAATAATGTTAAGCCTTTTAGAGAATTTCAAAGTTTCACTGTCTATGACATATTCATTTACAACGAAGTCAATTTGGTCCTTCAATAATCTTTTATAACCTCCTATTTGATTATTATCGCTCTTAACATTTATATTCATAGCATCAAATATATATTTTGCTAATAGAGTACCATAACCAGTGGTAGCACGCCATTTATTTTTTATTTTTGCATTATTTGGAATATTAACATGAGGTGGACTATCCCAATAAAGTACTGTCCATTCAAATCCATAAAGATTTTTTAATTTATTTTCATATAAGGATACGTTTTCAAAAAAAGGTTTTTGTATGTATTTTTGATTAAATGGATTGTATTGATGTGTGTAAATTTTATACGATTTATCAACTGATCTTAGCAAAATCGTTTTATTATTATTAACAACATTTGTTAAAACTATCTCTATTATAGTGACATACAAATATTTGTGTAGCCAAATTTTATGAAATAAAACTCTAAAGTTTTGGCTATTGTAGCCAATTAAAAATATGATATAACGAAATCGAGGATTTCGACCAAACAAAGAACGTAAATAATCAAAATAGTAAAGCAATAATAATTCCGAATTTTTATTATCTTTATCAAAAGCAACAAACATTATTTGAAGTGAATCACCTTCTGACTTTTTACGTAATTTCTTCATAATTGGTAACGACGTCTGATTTTTATAATGATGATCTAAATGACTCAAATCTACCATTAGATATGGAAAGTGATTTATCAACCCTTGCATAATCCGCCTTAGAATATCAATATTAATGATCTGTGGATGTAATGTAAGAAAAGTCATGTGACGTGTCAGTAAAACTTCTGTCAAATGATTTGCTACACATTTTATTATTTTGCTCACTACGTCACATTTAATGCATGTTAATATGAAAACTATAAACAGTACTTGTATAATATTGTAATTTCTATTCATTTTTCTTAATTTACTTTTTAATTCACACATTTTAATTATATCGTGAACTTTAAAAATTGTTAATTTAATTAATCTTTAATAAAATGTTTTTCTGTTTAATATAGTATACAATAAAATATAATGGAAAAAGTAGATGTAAATTAATGTCAATTAAACTAAATCCTGTTTTTTAATTTTTAAAATTTTAAATGTAGGAAATAATTAATATTTGTTTTTTTATTTATTCTATCCAAATATCACTTTCTCACAAAGACAGTTTAGTTTTAATAGAAAAAAACTTTATTTAGTTTTTCACCTAAAAGTATATTTATTATATATTTAAGTTTAGTCTAAAAGTAATTTTTAGAAATGGATATTCTGGTATGTATATTTGTTAGTAAATTCCAACTAATTAAGAAGTATCTAGATTTGTTCCAAATTTATTTACATAAGTTGAGTTTAATATTTAGAAGGTTATTCCGTTTAAAATTAGTAAAATAGTTTTATATAGATTTACTGAACACAAATGATTTTTTTTTAATACACAATATTCTGAAACTTTATGTAATCTAAAAAGCAATCATCAAAAATAACTTGTTATCAATGCCTTTTAGTGAAATTTTATGAATGCAAAGAATGAATTCTAAATGAACTATCTACTTGTTTAGGTTCTAAAGTTACAATAACAAAGTATATAATATAAATTTGACCGAACAATAATTATTTATGCTTAACTATAGTCTTAACAGTTTTAAATACCGATGATTAATATAGAAGTCATACTGAAAAGAAACATGAAAAGCAAAAAACATTTAACGTAAAATATAATATCTCAAAAGTAAATCAGACAAATTGTGAAAAACATTATACAATAATAAAATTTTCAATTTGCCAATATATAATTCAGTCGTTTCCGTTCTTTAATATTTAATTATACTTCATGAGTGGGAAAATCAATGTATTATTATTATGAAACATTTTTATATTTTATCTATATTCTGAGACCTCATTGCAGAGCTCCATCTTCTATTGTTTCAATTTCCCTTTTAGCGAAAAATTTTTTTTTCTTGACTTTAGCAAATTGTATGTGAATTTCATCATTGTCTTCATATGTTTTGTTAATTTTTACGAAATTATTTTCTATTTGAAATATTTTACTATACTTCTGTCGCTTTTTGATAGAGACGCATTTACATTTTGTACAAAATACTGGCTACATCCAAAAAGAAAAAGAGTCTTATCTCATATCATAGAAAGCAATATTTTTTTATGAGAAAAATTTGATATTTTTTTATTATAAAAAATACTGTAAAATATTGCAATGTCTATTAATTTTCCGTCAACTACTTTTGCTTGAGTATTATATTGTATCATAAACTTTAAAAATTGGCGTTTAATTAACCTTAAATACATTTATCGTAGATTTTTCATTTTATATAGAATAGAATGAGATAGAAAAATAATACAATAGTACACTGAAAGAAAAAAGCTTTCTTGACGTTAATGCGCCGGGTGGAAGAGCCTTTAATTGACTCAAGTGAACTCTATCTGAGTCTCAAACATTGATTCATCAGTGTGAGAAAATAACAATAAATATGTAGATTATAATTTAAATAATCTAAAAGAATTACGTAATATAAGTATTAATAATTTTTATTCAACAATGGTGGACTATCCCAATAAATTACAGTTAGTGGAAAGTAATGAAGATTTTTTAACTTATTAGATTAGATTAGATTAGATATTGTTTATTTTGTATTATAATTAACTTATTATAATTATAATCAACTTATTGTGAAATAAGGAAACTTTCTCAGTAAATGGTTCTACAATGGGCACCCGTTTAAATGGGTTATATTGATGTATGTAAAATCTGTACGAGTTAGTAATAGACCCTGGCGAAATGCTATTATTATCTTTTTTATCGTTTATTATAAATATCTTTATTATAGTAACATACAGAAATTTAGAGAGCTAAATTTTTCTAAAAAGAGTTGGAAACATTCTTTTTCTATTGTGATCAATTAAAAGTATAATATAGCGAGATCGAGGACTTTTACTCAATAAAGAAGGTAATAAATCAAAATAGTCAAACAATGATGATTTGGGATTTTCATCAGCTTCATTACAAGCAACAAAAATTATTGTAGGTATCACTCGGCCGAGAGCGGGAATTAAACTTGGGATCGCTATAAGATTTTTATTTTCGATTTTCTCTCCCTTTCATGCTCTGAACATATACCATAGTTGCTTGCGCATGCACGCTACAAAAAAATTGGGATGGCGAAGTTCTGGCCGGGCATGAAGAAAAATCGTATACACTCCTTGGCACGAAAAATGCTCATCATATGTACGTGTTTTGACGCTAACCCGCGCATGTAATGAGCTTGTTCCGTTCCTCGAAATGTAATATACTATTTCTATTTTTTCATTAATTTATACATATTTGGACTCAGGGAGTCGAAAAAAGTTGTTTCCAGAAAATGTCTGTATGTAAATGTATGTGTATGTATTGATTACACCAATTAGATCTCGAAAACTACTCTATGGATTTGCTTCAAATTTCGCATACAATTCATTTTTTTATCTAACTGGCGCGGAAGCTATTGAAAATTAGTTTTCTTATCGTAGTTTTAATTTTAGAACCATTTTAAAAATTTTTAATAATTTTGATTTTTCATTTTTTTTGTACTTTACGTTAAGTAATCGATGAATTTGCTCTAAAATTCGCATGGAAATTATTTTTGATTACCAAAAAGAGGAAAACTTTTTAAAACTGATTTTCTTAGCGTAGTTTTAATTTTAGAACATTTTGGAATAAAAAAAAATGTTTGTGAATATTGAATATATAAAAGATATTGGGAAATATAGCTGATAAATGATTTTTTAAATTGTAATCATATTTAAAAAAATAAAATAAAATTCAATTCAATAAGCTATATGAGAAGCACTTGGCAGCGTTTTTTTTATATAAATATACATTTTTTTGCTATTATATGTTGCATTTTTTACTTTAAAAAACTGACTAAAGGTCAAAATCATAGAAACTGTCAACGATTATGTATTTTTTATTCCGTTTATTTATTGTTTTCTGGATATTCATTCCCTGGTAGAAATGTCAGCATTAAAAATGGTGTGTATAAAAATTTGAGGTTATTAGTAATAAAAATGCCAAATAAATGGCCAATAAATGTTAAAAAAAGCGTTTCCATTTCTACTGGCCAAAAAATGTTAAAAAAAACGTTTCAATTTCCACCAGGGTTTATTGGAAGAATTGTCCATCTATCGGAAGTCTCGTACTTTTAATATATTTTTATTGTTTTCTATTAAATATCATGACATTTTCATATAAAGCGCATCGGGATTTAATAGTCTAGATATTTTTGTAAAGAGATTCATATTTTTTATTTTAGAGTTGCTAAAATTGATTAAATATTATTATTCTAAAGTTGTAAATCGTCCACACATTGAACTAATTACTCTATTTATGCATAAGTATAAAAATCCCAATGTACTTTAATTTCGTTTCATAATAGACATAGATATAAACTAATTTTGAAAATTTATTTAGTTTCATGTATGACGGATAATTGTTTTATGACAGGATTGATATAATTATACAGTGATTTCTCTGATCCTCTCTTTAAATTGCATGCCATATATTAGATGTGATTATAAGTAAAATTAAAAACCATTTTTTCATCATCAATTTTACTTGAAATTTTTTGAAACAGTAAAGATAATCATGTTATATGATAGCATGCATTGTAGTTTCTTTTTTAATAATTATTTTCTTTATTATTTTCTCACAACGAAATGATATTCCTTTCACGTAATAAATTGTGATATTTTTTCTTTGACATTTATTGCTGACCATATAATATCTCATCGTTTTTCCTATTTTCATTAGCAGCTATACTTGCAAATAAAAGAAGCCATAATTTTAAGATGGAGAGAGTATGGATAATAAATGACCAATAAGTATTTAGTCATAGCCTAAGTTAAATCTGTATCTTCAATAAAGGAAAGTAGGGACGTTTATCAGTTGTAATATGTAGAATAATTAAAGTCTCTACGTCTTTACTCTCATCCATATTTTTTTTTCATTTACAAGTTTTAGGAAATACGGGGATTGGAAATGAATGAAAACAAAAGAGAATAAATAAAATAAACGAAACTGCATTCAATTCATTATTTAAAGAAAGAAAATTGATTGTCACTATCAGTACTTTTATTGTAAAAGAAAAAAATAAATCTCAATTAAAAATTTGAATCATTATTGTTTGATATAAAGCAAAAAATATAAATACATAAATTTTAGTTCAGTCATAATTTTATTTGCCATAATTCATTAAGTATAATAATAATTATTCATAAGTATAATAGATGGCAAAAAACACTAGTTTAGTCAGTAAAAATAAAAAATAAAACAGGGAACTAGGATTTGAATTCAATAAAAGAAACTAGCATTATTATTAAAATTTAATGTTCTATGATTCAAATGATATCGTGAATAAGAAGATGAGTTTCGATTGTATTTGTTGCCACTGCAAACTAATATATTTATAATAAACAATTTTAATCAACAATGTAAGAAAAATTTATATCAATGGTTATTTATGAATTTGGGGAAAAAGCATATCAGTAAAGAGTATTAAATGTAGTATCAGGAAGAATTTGCTTACTCGTTTTAGTTTTTCATGACTTTTGTTATTATACTACATCAAATTTACAAATATGCAGGGAACAATTTAACTATGATTAGCAGAATAAAAATACAAAAGATGACTTTACAATGATGACAAATTGATGATAATGAAATTTTGGGAAAGGTAAAAATAATAATAAACTAGAATACTTTATCAAATTTTAAACAATTAAAAATTATTTTCATATAGAATGGTAAGCTTATCAGGTAAATTTTTAAATGTGCTAGCCTTAAAATTAGCTATCAAATTTTCCTGAATGTCCAATATTTGTAGAGATTTACTTCCATTGATCGATAAGTGATCTATTTCCGTGATCAAATTATCTCTTAGATATAATTTTTCTAGATACTTAAGTTTTCCTATATTAAATCCAATCGTTTTTATAAAATTTATAGAGAGATCCAATTCTCTCAGAGCAGGTAAATTTGATAGCATTTCTATGGGTAAATTATAAATTTTACCACCGCTAAATGATAATATTTCTAATTTTGTTAAATTCCAATATTGTTTTAAGATATTCGTGACAATTGAGGTATCATACATATTATTCATTTTTAATACTTTTAAATTTTTTACAACATTAAATGGAGGAACATCTTTGAATGGGTTGTCACTTAAATCTAATTCTCTTAAGTTTGGTACTCTACCAAGCAATTCAAATGGAAAACGTTCAATATTGTTGTGTGATAGATTCAAACTTAATAAATTGTTGGTGAATTCGAACGCGTCATAGGAAATTTGCTGGATATTGCAATGAGTAAGAGTTAAATTTTCAAGAGAGGTCATATTAAGACATAAACGTCCCGCATCCTTACACAATTCATTAGTTGGAGGCCAGATAAATCTAATTTTTTTATTTCCATTTAATGAAAGAGATTTAACATTTCTCATCCAGAAGGTGTGATTCGCATCTAAGCCAGCCATTTCAGTATTATCCAAATTGAGATGGTTAACCGTACTTGGTATTAGTGGGAGTAATATTGAATGATATAGATGATTATTAGAAATGTCGAGACTCTCAATCTTAGGTAAATATAAAGATACGTTTAACTTAGCATAAAATCCTGAGATTTTCGTATTTTTTAATGATAGGTGTTTCAAATTTGGTTGTATGCTTGAGATATTGAATTCATATGTATGTTGATCGGAAATATTAAAATTATTGTCTAAAATTAGAGTCTCCACATTAGTGGGCCCAAAAGAAATTAATGTTTGTTTCGCTGATAAATTATTATTAGACAAATCTAAAATCTTTAACTTTGGCAATCCATTAAAAGCGCCAAAATCAATACTTTTATTTTATTTTCACGAAGAATCAATTGAGTGACTGATGGACTAGTAATAAAATTGGCCCCTATATTAAGGCGGTTGGAGTTTGTCAAGTTCATAATAACTTGACAATCACAATCATTTTGCTTCTCTTTTAATGAATGTGCATTTATTTCCCAAATGATGAGAAGCAAGAGTATAATACAATACATTATTTTCTTCATGTCAAATAATTTAATTTTTTCTATATAAATCCTTTATTTTCTATGTATGAAATATTTAACAACTCTTTACTGAAAAATATCTATCAATAGTATATGTTGAACTATCGGTAATATCGTGGCAACAATGGGGTGGGGACGATTGGAGGGATTCCAATAAAATTTTTAACGATGTAAGCGATGACACATGAAATCGCCGATATACTTATAGTCTCTACCTTGTTAATCTAGTAGAGTGAGCAAAAAAACCGGTCGCCACCTATTGGCGTATCAAGGGAAGTAGAAAGGTTTATCGAATTTCTCTTAATCTAATAATTTAGGAGATACATTTTCATTTAATGATTAATCATTAATCAACTAAAAAAAATTGTTAATAACATTATGTTTGCAAAGAAGAAAAAAACTTTATTTAGTTTTTCACCTAAAAGTCTATATTTAAGTTTAGTCCAAAAGAAGTAATTTTTAGAAATGGATATTCTTGCTTGTATATTTGTTAGTAAATTCCAAGTAATTAACAAGTGTCAGGATTTGTTCCAAATTTTTTTACATAAGTCGAGTTTAATATTTAGAAGGTTATTCCGTATACAATTAGTAAAATAATGTTATATAGATTCACTGTGCACAAATGATTTTTTTTTAATGCACAATATTCAAAAACTTTATGTAATCTAAAAAAACAATGACCAAAAAAAACTTTTTTTCAATGCCTTTGAGTGAAATTTTATGAATGCAAAGAATGAATTATAAATAAACTATGTACTTGTATAGATCCTAAAGTTACAATAGCAAAGTATATAATATTAGTTTGACCGAACAATAATTATTTATGCTTAACCCTAGCCTTAACAGTTTTAAATACCGATGATTAATATAGAAGTCATACTGAAAAGAAACATGAAAAGCAAAAACCATTTAACGTAAAATATAATATCTCAAAAGTAAATCAGACAAATTATGAAAAATATTATACAATAATAAAATTTTCAATCTTTTTAAACATTTGTCAATATATAATTCAGTCGTTTCCGTTCTTTAATATTTAATTATACTTCATGAATGGGAAAATCAATATATTATTATGAAATATTTTTATATTTTATCTATATTTTGAGACCTCATTCCAGAGCTCCATCTGCTATTGTTTCAATTTTCCCTTTTTTAGCGAAAAATCTTTTTTCTTGACTTTAGCAAATTGTATGTGAATTCTATCATTTTCTTCATATGTTTTGTTAAATTTTACGAAATTATTTTCTATTTGAAATATATTACTATACTACTGTCGTTTTTCAATAGAGACGCATTTACATTTTGAACAAAATACTAGCTACATCCAAAAAGAAAAAGATAGTCTTATCTCATATAATAGAAAGCAATATTTTTTTTATGAGAAAAATTTGATATTTTTTTATTATGTAAAATAGTTGTGAAATATTGTAATGTCTATTAATTTTCCTTAATCTACTTTTGCTTGAGCATTATATTGTATCCTAAACTTTTAAAATTGGCGTTTAATTAACCTTAAACATTTAATGTAAATTTTTCATTTTATTTAGAATAGAATGAGATAGAAAAAAGAATACAATAATACACCGAAAGAAAAAAAAGCATTCTTGGAATTGATAAATGAAAATGAAAAAAATAAATAATAAATAAACTTTTAAACATTTTTTATTTCTATAAATTTTATATACATTTTGCATACGCTTTAATATTGTACATCTTGAATACAATAAAACCAGGTAACGGATAATTAATTTGTGCAATTATTATTTAAATATTTGACAATATTTGAAGTAATAAATCAACAATTATAAAGCTTATACATTATTTAAACCTACGCGTCATTAATTAAACATTACAACTTCTGTACGAAAAGTGTTAAGAAGTCAATAGTGTAAAAAAGGTAAGTGGAAGGTAATCAATTTTCATAAAACAACATTCCATTTACGGGCAAAGGCTTCAATTATCAACAATCCAACGAAAACAATTTAAAAAAAAAGGCAAAGGAAAAAAGAAGGGAAAACAAAACTAAGAAGGTTTTTTACATCGAAGAGCAATTAATCGAGAAATCGTAAAGGCAGCTAACAATTTTAAGACTTGTTTCTCTATCTCGTCACCCTTCGCTTCTCAAGATTCTTTCAAGTAGTTCTTCTTCTCCTTACTCTTGATCTTCCGTGCCGAAATGCCCTTGCAGGCATTTAGCCTTGAAAATTTTCAAGGCTTTTCCTTTTTCGTCTCGCAACTTTATTTTAAGACTAAAAGGCGTAGACGCACGACGCGTCGCTTTTACGCTTTCTTAAAAAACTTCTTTCTTTTTACCTTTTTACGTCTTCAAAGCTTTTTAGTCACTTACTTTTCAGGGTACATATAAACGTGCGAACTCGTAATTTTCAGCATAATTTAGCGGTGGGTAATCAAAACAAAAGTTTCCCGAGCGAAGGATACACTCACTTGTGCCTTATGATTCTTCAATTTGTGAACTTAAACAGCTGAACGTAAATGAGATCAAAACGCGGGTAAGAGGAGAGTATTATACGAATATCGCGCGGCTGATACAGATGGAAATTGATTCCGTTATAGTTGGGCTTTACTTTGGATCGAGATTTTCTTTTAATTATGCAAAGCCTGAAAAATCTTTTCTCGGCTTGATTAATTGCCGCTTGCTTTTCGATCGAGATGAATTTTCCGAGATTTTAATTTTAAATATGATAATTTAGGTTCATTTGCTTTGTGTAAGAAAAAGAAAAGCTGGATTTAAAATTGAATTTATCAAAATATTTGATGCAAATATGAATGTACAACGAAGAAACAGACACTGCATATACTTTTTTGGGAAGTATAATAAAAAAAATATAAGAAAAAAAAGATACTCAATTAGATTTGCAAAGCGAGGTATAAAAGAAGAAGATGAAGAAGAAAGGGAATACATTTGCATGATAAATAAAGTAGATGGTTATTCTGAATATATCGAGATAGTGTCTTACTAAACCAAGCATAAATCTACTAACTCATTTACAATAAAATATACCATATTCAAATTTACTCTTTTCTTTTTAATCTATTTATTTGAGAAATATATAAAATTGAAGATGCTTTAAAAACTTTTAGGAATAAAGTCCAAAATTGTACCAAAAAATAAATATTTAAATAATTTCATAAAGAATGATTATTGTTTTTACAGATCGCACCTTTCATGACTAAAATCACATAAAATTTTTTTATGTAAAAAAATCTATCCAACGATGTTGGTCAATTACTTTTTAATTTGTATTTAAATATATTTAAATATAATTTATTGTTAATATAAAATTGTTGTAGCATTGCAAACATACAATGATGAATGTTTTAAAATGGCTTTCGTGTTTAATATACATAAATCATATTATTACTTATAGTACTTGAATATTATCAGTTTTCATTAACGAAGATGAGTAAATAAGCCAATGCTAAATTCTATTAAATTAATTAAATTAGTCAACCAGGAAATTACGAGAACTAAGAGTCATAAAAACATGATATTTTATGATCCTTTAGATATTGATAATTTAAAAAAATATGAATTATACTTTTACAGAAAAGTAGCTCAAGAAATAAAAATAAATTGTTACAAACGAAATTGAATTCTTCAACTGTGAAGAAAAATAAAGCTGTAACGTACCGTGCAATAATACACCGGCCAGTGTTACTTTTAACTTATAGCTTTTATTCTTTTTTTTGCCTTTCTTATACAACAATTTAATAGATGTCAACTTTATTTCTAAAAATTAAGTATTTTATGTTATATTAATTTATTGTAATATTATTTTGAATGTGAAGATTTTATGTAACTATTTTGCTGTATTTTTAGTGTATATAATGTTGCGTATAATTTAAATAATTTCACAATTTTTAATATAATCATTGTTGTAAGTATATGTCTCGACGGAATATTAAGTCAACTTTGTTAACAAGTAAGTATTGCATGTATTAAACTTCTATCATTACTAATAAATCACTTCCTATAAATAAAATAATTTTTACTAAATATCAGAAAAACCATTACTTCCGCATTCTGATTTCATATCCGATATATCATATCGCTTTGTAAATAAAAATATCACAACAATTCCCTTTTCTTTCGTATTAAAAAACGATTTTTCTCCGGGGCAGCTAAAAATAAATACCGAAAGAAATCTCGAAGCTGCAAAAAGAATTAAATAGAGAAAACAAGTATAAGAGGGGGATAGGATATAAAAAAAGTGAGAGAGAGAAAAAGAAAACTCAAGGCACGTCTTCGCATTAGTTAAGATTTCCTTTCCCTCTTTTATTTATTTTTCTTTTTTTATATTATTGAAGCATAAGGAGAAATAGATCAGGACTTGCGGCTTGTAATTGGTAAATCAATTTGTCTTTTAATCCCATTTGTACATGAAAAATGAAAGCCAATTCATTCTGCGTTTACTGTTCTCTTTTCTTCTTCTTATTTCTCTCTTCTTTTCTTATGGAAAGGGAGTATAATGTCGATATCGAAGGTTTGATTGCGGCTGGCATGCGGAACGAAAAAAAGGAAAACGTTAAAATCTTAGAGAGAAAAAAGTATATACAAGGGAGAAAAGAGAAGATTATGTTAAAGAGGGCAAGAAAAGATCTGTTTTTATGCTTCAATGAATTATGGCTTGTGTTTTGCATAATTTTTTAGGTGAGTTTGGATTCTAATTAATGCGTTAACTACTTATTTCAATAGTACGGCTCTTAATTTTAAGTAAATGCATCAGTATCTTAGCATAAAAATCTAATTTTAATATTATGAATCAATTTTTCTTAAGTAAATCGTTTATATTTTAAGAAAAATCTTAAAAATACTAAAAGATTTAAGGTTTTGAGGTGATTAAAAAATTTTTGAATAGATGTGAAAAATTCGGAAAACTGCAATGCCGGTGAGTGAAAAATCACATTCACTTGATTAATTTTCGATTTAAAAAAAACGCTATTAGTGGAACTGTTTTTAAGACTTTTTTAAAATTGCCGGATTTTCAAAACTTTTTTGAAATAGCCGAATTTTAATCCAAGCCGAAGTTAAGGGTTTTATAATCAATAAAAAAAAAGTAATAGATAAAATACATTATAATATAATTTATTTTATCTATTACCTTATTTAATTATTTATTAATATTACCTTATTTTATAAAGAGATGAAAACATAATATAATGTATTTTATCTATTACCTATTATAAAACCCTTATGTTGCATTTTTGTTTTTGTTCCTTTAATGGCCATGGGCTCTCTCTATAGGACATCAATATGCCTCAATAAATGTGGGTCAATAAATAATTTTTTTTTCATTTGGTGATACTTGTCTTTAATACCCCTGGAAAATAAAAAAAAAATTTTCGCATTCCAATCCACTGGAGCGTAAGTCGAGTATCTTAGCCTCTAGATTACCGCCTCTCATTTATGTTGCATTCATCTATTATTCTATTAGAATTTCAAGCTTCTGCTTTGAAACATGAGACACATTTAAAATTTTATATCTTTTGAATTCAAGATATGCCGTTTAATAAATTCTAACTTAGTTTTAAGTAGATATTTCACAATAAAATCTGGACAAAGGTTAATATTATAAGTGAACCAAATAAGGTATCTAAAATTCCAAATATTTTGTTGTGCGTTTCACTTAATAATACAATATTTTTTATCTTTCACTAACTGTATTTAATGATTTTATATATCAAGTAGATTTGTTTTATTATCTTTAAATGATTCGTATTTAATGAAAGAGAAATTGGCTCATGATTTTGCTACGTGTCTTGTAAATTTCCTCAAAATAATGTTAAAATCAAAATTTATAGCATTAGCTAACTAGCTGAATTGTTATTATTAGTCAGAGGTAAACATAATAAATTATTAAAAAATAATCTTGTTTTGAGAATAAAATCTAACGTTTTATGTAAAGGATGGCTTATATAAAAGGATAATAGCATTTAGATGGGACATTTGGACAACATTAACGTGAAATAAAATGTTTAACTGGATATAACGAGGAATGGAGAAATCTTAATTCAATTATTTTGGCCAATGAGTATTTATTTTCAAATAAAAATACATTTATTCATTTTTATGTAGGAGGAAGTGAAAATTTTTGCTTTTGGTATTTATGTTACAACTGTGTGTTACAATTTAAATGAAGCTTGGTGATCTCGATTTTTCATCATTAAAAAAACAGAAAAATTTCTTTTAAAGATAAAAATGAATGTTTATGTTTACAACACGAGAAAATATCGGCTATTGCAGTTACTTAAATGCCCATAACTTTAAATTAGTGAGTTAGAATTTATTAAAATTTTTAGCCCGATCGGTATTTCTGGAATCTCGACAAAAGCTTAATTTTTATTATTTACCAAAACTTTAAAAATTTAAAGTACGAAACCTAAACGTTAACCTTTCTTTAAGCTCAATTTCTCTCAAAAACAAGATGCATAGCAGCAGAAAGATAAAAAATATCCGTTGGGGAGGAAAAAAACCAAAAAAAAAGGGAGATACGAAAGAAAAAAAAGTCTATAGGGAGAGGCATAGGAGTATATCAGTAAGAAAAAAGATGTAAAGGTTTGCGTGGTGTAAAGGATCAACATAAGAGCGATACATTTTCGGAGTAAGATGAGAAAAAAAAAACCGGGGGAAACAGAGAGAAGAGAGACGACATACTGCTATGCGTGTATCATCGTGAATTATTCTCAACTTTTCATACATGGACCAATCCACGGAAATTTTAAGCTTTTCTGTATCTTTTTTCAACAATTTTTAAATAGCTATTCTGTTGCACTAAAAGGCAGACTATTTTATTTGGTCTATTTTTTTTTACGAATATTGCGTTTTTATATAAATAATCCATGATAAAATTATTTTTAATCTTAAGGAAATATAAATTATTCTGATCAAAAAACCTTTAAAAATTACTATCCTATTTTTTAACTTAGAAAAATTGAGTTTAAACAAATTAATGTGCGACTAAAAATAGTGTTGCTAATAACAATTTTTGTATAAAGACAAAATATAAACTTTTAATGGTAATTATTCAGTTATATAAAGTTCAAATTTTTAGTTTTTCTAATTGAAAAAATAGTTCAATAATTTATTCAATCATTTTTCAAATGACATAATTAATATTTTCTGATTTCGAAAATTTAGCTCTTTTTAAAAAGTATTAATGTTAAACTGTGATTTTTGCGAGGATTTTTGGTAACAAATTTTGATTTAAACATAGTTTTATTAAAAATTGAGGTTTGTTTTTTGGATTAAAAACAAAATTTTAGAGTAAAACAGGTTTTGTATCATATAATAAATTATCAACTATTGATTACTTTTGTATCTCTTACTTATTAAGGAAATCTAATTTTAATGATTTCAACGCTTCAATTTTTTTTTAAATTGACGTCGCTGTATTTTTGCTGCCCTTGTTATGTTAATAAGCGTGGTTTGGTTGTTTATAGAAAATATAGAAATTGAAATATGACTTATAATTGAAAACAGAATGTAGAAATCTGATCAAATAATCGAAAAATGGAATATAAATAGTTTGAAGTTGAAAAAAATACTAAGATATGATGTAACACATTGTATAAACGTCAAAGTTATTAAAAAAAATATAAATTATTTTATTATTTTTTTCAAAAATGTAAGTGTTTTTGAAAGCGAACGAGTTTAACAGCCAACATTAGGATTCAAAAGATCAAGTAATTATTTTATTTAACGTTGTTGTATTTAGACTATCATTGCGATGCTAATTAGCGACGGAAGTTTTCAGTGAATTAATGAACAAAGCACTTGTAACTTACAGTGGTGCTTTTATAAATTAATGGAGAGCGGGATTCGAACTCGGAATTCCGAGATTATGAATCCATCGCTCTATCGACTGAGCCACTGAGTACCTCACTAGTATTTACTTAAAGTGATACAATAAAGTATATGATTTGTATATAGTTACTGACATCAAAGTTTTCCTAATTCTTAATTTTTATAAAAAAAAATTTTGAAATATATCTATACCATACTTTTTATTAGTCAAAATAAAAGGATATGATAAATCGATATATTAAAATTTTTTGAATTAAAAATGAAAAATTCATAAAACTGTGATGTCGATATTATAAATAGTAATATAATCAAATCGATTATTAGGATCCAAATTATTTTCAAAATTTTCTGGGTTTGCCCATATACATATACAGGAAGATAGAAAAATAAAGAAAAGGGGAAGAAAAAGAGAGTAAGATCAAGAGTGAAGCAACTCTGTACACGCAAAAGAGAAGAAATTATTCATCACAATGTGACGAAAGCTGCGACAAGAAGATAGACAAAGAGGAAGAGAAAGGATAAGAGCGGAGAGAAAAGAAAAGTTAGAGAAGGGGTTTTACTTATTCTTGATTTTGAGCTTTTTCCTTAAAAATATATACATATATATGAATGAAATTTCAATTAATCATGTGATCAAGAAAGGTTTCACTTGTTTAAATTAAACGAAGCTTTTGACTATATATAACTAAAAGAAATTAATCTTTGCGTGCAAAGCGCGAGATTTTTCATTTACGCTGTATGATTAATTTGAATAGGATTGCTATTGTCAGAACGTGTTTCTTTTACAATTGAACTCTTTGTTTCTACTGTAAAGCTCTTTTTTATTGCAAATATAATATTTTAGTTGGTATTATATATCAGATAGGAAACATAAAGAAATCTGCTCTGTATAACTGAGAAATGATTTTGATGAACTTTTTCATATTAATATTGATTTGATTGTGGAATTTGAAATTTAAAAAAAAAGAAAACATTATTGTTGTTTAATAGATTGATTTTGTCATTGATTTTGTGTATTGAAAATGTCAACCACAGGCAAAAGTCACATCTGAATGTTATAATAATTCTAAAAAATGTAAATTAACGATTCAGAATAAAGTTATTGTACATAATATTTCATTAAAATAAATTATACGATTCCTAATGCTAAAATATTTTCATCTTATTCAAATATTAAGTTTATATTAAACATTGATAATTAAAAACAAAATTAATTTCATAAAACCATATCTACATTCTTATATTTTAATAAATCTATTATTCATAATTTATCCATAGCGGAAGATTTTATTAGAGTTCCTACTTTCTTGTTTACATATATATGAAATTCAATTTATTATTTCATAAGTATTATAAATTTAGAAAACATATATAATAGAAGATATTCGAGTACAATTAAAAAATAATGGGCTAAGAATTGTATTTTTCGTAATATCAATAATATATTTTTTTGAAAAATTTATACACATATATGATTTCTGGGTGAAATTTGTTACAAATTAAATAATTATCTGATAAAAATTATTAGGTACGAAGATTCAAGTTTATATAAGTGAATTTCGATTACGAAACTTATTTAATAACATTCCACAATTGTTTTAACATTTTTAAAATATTAAAACTACTAATACTGCTGTAACATTAACACCACACGGTCATTTATAATTTAAACAAAATATTTGCATGTAAATATATTTTCATTATTTTTCATACATAACAAGCTCATTTCCTTTTTGCCCCCGTTAAGTATTACGATGTGTATACCCTTTTCTACCTCCACCTCCGTCTCCCTTTTCACTCTTCTTGTAACATGTAATTCCGTCTGCGTGAGGCAGCTATGGTTAAGCAACAGTCGGCATTTTCAGAATAATTTAATTAGCAAGAGTAAAGGTGAAGTGTATATGTGCTCTCTCTTTCTATCCATCCGACTTGGTTTTCCCTAACGTTCCCGTGGGTTTAATAGCGCTCGCAGTACACTTCTCTCTTTCTCATCTTCATCTCTTACTCCATTTTACTCTCTACTTATCTTTATCTTTTTCTTTGCGTGTTGTGTTATGTATATATATAGCGTGCTTTTCTCTTTCTCTCATCTGCGTGTGTATCGTTAAGAGAAAGACATTGAAATATAGGATAAAAGGGAGCAGAGAGCTTCCTCTGGGAATTTTGGTCGATCGGTTTTAATGAAGATGATCGTTGATGTCTTCGTTTAATGAGAAGAAATACGGATGTTTTGAGTGCTCGCTACATTCAATTTCTTAATATCGATTGATTTGGTAATTTAACTTGGAGTTGAAAGATTCTGCTATTTTTTTGGAATCTCGCTAAGTGCTCATTACGATGCTTCTTTTCAAATTACGAAATTTAATTAAGTAAAATATCAACAAAAATGACTTTGAATATTTTATTTGGATATTTCCTTTCGAAGTTTTATCGAAAAATAAAATTAAAAAATAATGTTAGATAATCAAACTGTTTATCATTTTTGTATAGTTTTTTAAAGAAAAAATTTAATAATTTTGTTTTACTATTTATATTAAAAAATCTGTGAAGCAAAACTTTTGCCTTTAATCCACTGATAACTCAATCGTACACTCTTTCTCTCAAAAGAAAAAGAGCAGCGCGAAATTTAAGCTTTTTACTTCATTGCATGAAAAAAAAAGAATATGAAAGCAAAACAAGGGAAACATATCCGATGCGTGGATTTGGTTTTTTTGTTCATCCATGTGTTAGAGAACATACAAGGGGATAGTCTTTGAACTCCTGAAAATGTAAATGGCAATTTTCAAAGTTTTTTACTTGCCACCTTTCGACAACAGTTCATTCCCTGCATAACGAGATCCTCTATTTTTATTTTTTTATTGCACGAGGACAAAAAAAGAGAGAAAAATAAAGTTTAAACTTTTAATTAAAAAGTAACCATAGAAGCAAAGAGAGAGAGAGAGAGATAAAAAAAAGAAAGCTTTCAAGTCTACCCTCTAGGCAAGCGACAGTTTGATTGTGCCTAAGGGAGTTGCTTCGTTACTTATATTTTTATTTTTTACTTCACTTTCTTTCTCTCTATCTCTTTCTTTGATTTCTATGCCATGACCTCTTTTGTTAAAGTTTTTTTTTAAAGTCCTTTCTTTAGCGTTTATTATTTACGTCGAAATCGATCTTTTGATTATTTGCCATTTCACTTTGTACTTTTATTCTAACAATCGTATTGTTGGGATATGGAAAAGTCAGGAAATCCATGGAACTTTTCTCCAAGACAGACTTTCTTTTTTATTCAATTGGTCATTGTTGAATTACTAACAATGGTTAAAAGTTTTTTCTATGACGTACAGTATTATTTGTTTGCAATAAAGTTCTTTTTTATCATCGGGTAGATGAGAGGCGAGTTTTAAGGCAATATAAATTATAATTTCAATCACTTTTTAAAAACTGCTTATTATTATAACCAATTTGAATACACAAATAAAATTTGTATTAAAAAAAATTTCATTAAAATTTGCAACAATTATTTCTTCATTGTAATATATTTTACATTCGACTATTGAGATTCCTCATGTACCGTTTTTAATTTTTTTTACCCAACGTGTAAGTACACTTTTGTGAGTCTTTTTGTGCGTATTATTATTATTATTATTATTATGGTTTTTTTTATTAAAAATTGTTATCTTTTGTTTAATAAAGGTGCCTGAGGAGGCCAACGTTGACAAAACGTTGCAATAAAATAATTAAATAATTTATATTTTAATAATAAATTATTATTAATTTTGTTCTTATAAAATAAAATAATAAATTTCCCCTTACAATTCACCACGCATTGATCCAATTTCATCTGGCAAAAAGCAAATTCAAAGACATAAAATAAAAGGTGACGTGTTCTCTTTCATTTATCGTACACGAGCTTTCAAAGCTTAAACGTAATTCCCGTGCTTTTGCCTTGACAATAGTCGAGGCTTACATGCTAGTTTAGGTAAATTAACCCTTATCCGCTAAAACGTTATACGCGACTTGTCGTCTCGAGTAATATAATGAGTCGTTCAAGAATTTCTTCTCTTGTCGCGCTAAGATTTTCCTTTGTGAATTATCATTTTACACAATTTGATCTCGGCTTCTGCTCTTGTAGATTCTGTAAAATTAGTCGCGCTTAGATGTTATACAAACTTTTAGTTCATTTAATACAATTTTATAATACAGCTTGATTATTTTTACTGTTTTTATCCATTAACAAATAATAAAAAGTATTTGCAAACCACGATTGATAAAATCAATATTAATTAACAATGCTAATTGCGAATAATTAAAAATTCGAAACTTATATAACAACTTTAAAATTAATTAATACTCTTAAACTTTCCTTCTGCACTTAAAAAAAAGAAAGCCTCTTGCAAACTTTATTTCCAGCCCTCAAAAAAAGGAAGAAAAATTAACAACTTTAAAATACATCAAACCTCCTCTCCATTTTCAATCTCAAAATTACCATCAACTCAATTGGAACGAAACTCTTCTGGCGACAAACGGAAAACTTAGCGACCATCATTATCCCAAAGCGCAGACCCTAGAAAATTAACGTGCTATGTACAACTTTTTCCCACTTTCACTAAATAAAACAGCGAAATAAAAAGCCAGTACAAACAAGTGACGGGTTACTAAAGTTTTACACCCTAGCTCAATCCAAAGATATCAAGTTTGTACATCTCCATCGTGGATGGTTATCTGTGTACGCAGTATGTATATAAAAGAAGAAAGGAAATGAGAGAATTAGATTAGCATAGTTCATCATCGCCTTTAGTTTTAGACAATATCGTCTTTCGCAATGTAATCCCATTTTATTGTACCTATAACTACAAGCAGCTCATTCTGGAAAGCTTTATATCCGCACGTACATATGTACACTTGCCTTTGAGGCATACATGTGTGTTTATATCAAAATGAGAAGTTCCGCAGTCTGGCGCCTGTGCTGACAATCTCTGTCTTTTATCGCTGATTAAACGCCCACGCGAGTAGTACAAACCATCGAGGTATTTTCTTTGTCACGTGTCTTTGAATTGAAAAGTTGGAAGACACGCGAGTTATGGATTACAAGTCGAGGATCTTTTGTTGCTTGGAAATTAATGTTTAATGCTGCTGGGATGATGAGTAGCGTGGAAATATTGTAATTAGGAGAATCGTAAGATTTATTTTGTTTTGAATGATTAAAATTGTTCGAGGTGGATTAAGAAAAAGAATTTTATTATAATTGTTAGTCAAGGATGTTGAATGCAGAAAAAATTTTATTTTATTCAAACCAAAATTTAAATTGATTAAAATTCATCGACAAAAATATTTAATAAATATTCCAAGATTATTGAAGAATTATT
This sequence comes from Anastatus disparis, assembly GCA_017163975.1. Classification (NCBI taxonomy): domain Eukaryota; kingdom Metazoa; phylum Arthropoda; class Insecta; order Hymenoptera; family Eupelmidae; genus Anastatus; species Anastatus disparis. Next base: position 126,990 of record JAFFSR010000218.1, on the reverse strand, counting down.
TCTTTGTTTTCAAAGTTTCAGGATACTGATTGGTTTAAAATAGTTATTCAGTATCCTTTTATATTCTAAACAGTAAAGCATTTCAAACAGTCTAATAAAGTTTATTAAATCAGAGAAGTTCATATCTTATATTGTTTTTTAATTACACCTTGAGTTTATGAGTTTGTAAAGCATTTCGATAGTTTTGAATACTTTTGAAAACTCATAAAAACGTAAAATCAATTTAATCAACCATCAAAGTTCACGAAACCCCTTTCTACAAATATATTTTGTTTCATTAAAATGAAAAACAAACTCACGAGAGCACATAGAAAAAGCACGCACGCGTAGACATTTAGGCCTAAAGTCAAAAGCAAAGTAGTTTTAGAAAGGGGGTAAACGACAGACAGTTTGATTTAACCCTGCCCAAACGCATATACGCACATACGTGTGGTATCTGTGAAAAAAAGAAGGAAAGAAAATTTCTCTCGCACACAGTATGTGGTTAATACAGGGAATGCGTCGTATATTTGCTCAGAGAGAGAGAGAGAGAGAGAGAGGAAGGTATACATAGAGGGAGGAAGGCTAAAGGCCAGCTGAAATTAACATTGTTCGGATTCCGTGCGCTTTCCGTAAATCATGGCCGTGCGCAAAAGCAGCGGAGAGATGAAAAGAGGGTATATAGCAGGGTTATTGGTTACGGTTTTTGATTATATATATGTATATAATAGTATATATACCCTTAACGAAAAGCTTGGACTTGCAGCTTTTTTTTTGTTACAGACTGTGAGCACCTTTTTTATCCTTTTTTAAATTGAAGCGAGAATAGAAGAGTTAAAGGATAAAGAAAACGAAAAAGGGCTTTTTTTCTCGTTCTGGGGAAAATGGCCAGGAGATGAGAGAACAAATTTTATAGATTGGGAGCGAGGATTAAGGGCTTTTGATTTTCATTTGTAAGACTAACAGAAGTTATTGGAGCTTTGTTTTCAGAGGTGATAAGTTTACAGTGTAGAAATGTATAGTTTTTATTTGATCGGCTGTACAAAAGATAAAACTATCTGTATAATAGTATAGAGTGATTAAAATTCTATTGAAATTTTGTAATTTAAAAATTTTTTAAATAAAATGTTAAAATTAAAATTTTTAATGCATTAAAATATTAAACAAAATTCAAGGTTTGAACTACATAATATGTTTTTTAATTTTTCATCCAGCTAAAAGATGTTTATTAAGCCATACACTGTAACTTTTTTTATAAGCATCTAAAGCTAAAATTTATAATAAACAATTGTCTTTTGTTAAGATTTAAGGGAAATAAATAGAAAAGTAATTTGAAAATTTATCATTTTTTTTTGTTTTTAGGATTACAAACGTTATTCAAAAGGAATTTTCGACTTAAAATTTCTCTTAAAAGTTTTAAATCAATTATAATCAATTAAAATTAAAAGTGGTTTGGCAACCACAGTAGCCAACTACAGTCAAAGGGTTAAGAATATCCAATCAGAAATCTATTTAACTTGGTAATCAGCATGAATAAGTTTCAATAATGTCTCTATTGTAGTGCTAAAAAGATATTTCATCATTCATCCCACGTTGCCAAACTGACCAATACCACTCTGCGCCATGGCGCCAAATTGTGCCGCTTTAATCATCATGGAATTAGCATTACCTGCAAACAAATACAGGCTCTATTTCATAAAAGAACATTCTCACAGTGTCGAATGATTAAATAATTCATACGAAATTCGAGCGGTCATTTGTTATTTTAATTTAAAATCCCTTTAAGCGTTCGAAGCTTTGATTATCTGTTTTTAAAAAATCTGAGGGATTTACTTATTCATAAATAAATGCAAGATTATAAACAGTGCGTCTGTGTATATACTCGAAAGTCTAATTAAACTGCTTTAAAGCTCAATTATTGCAATATTTAGCGGGCCGAAATTATGTGAGCAGATGCTGAGTACACATCTCATCGTGAATTCCAGAGCGAAATTGGACGATTATAGGCAATACAATGCGGGGAATACATACACTCGAGAATCTGTTTTCATTAAGAGCGGATTAATCTCGTGTATTGCCAATATGCTTATGTTCAAATGTAAATTTCTATTAAATCGATATAAAAACATTTTTTTTTATATTTAGAAATGAAAATCAATGTTATGGCTTTGGGAACGGTGCTGTTTAGATATGTATATATTTTTTTTATAATTTTCACATTAAAAACTTGCATTACAAAGAACATGTATATTTAAAGAAATAAAATTTGAGGCTTTAACCTTCCAGTATTTCTTGCATACAGGAACCAAACTTCCCGGCTAACTGACATTCTTCCATATCACCTGCGCCTTTAACTGGAGAAAAATAAAACAATAGATTTGAAAAATTTTTTTTTATACAACTCGTTATGAATGATTGAATAATTTATAAATTTTTTATATTTGTATTTTAAAGGCGTTTTGATTTAGAAAAATAAAATTGAACATTGAAAATTCTGCTCACTTTTATCGGTGCACTTCTCAAGATGTTCCTTCAATTTTTCATATTCTGCTGTACCCTTTTTATTTTCCACCATCTTACTAAGATTCTCCTCGTGTAGTTTACCATCCACTAACTGTAACATATTTTTTTTAATTTATGTCAAAAGAGCAAGCAATCTTTTACTACGAAATGTGAAAAAACATTTTATTGAATCTCATAATTATTTTAGTAATGTAATATATTATTATTTTAAGCAAAAAAAATTATTTAAAGTTTAAAAAAAAAGAATTCTCACAGCTCCTATTTTCTTCATAACACATGCATTGACACATCCCATCTTCTCGTCTTTTTTATCAAGCATATCTTTCATTTGTTCTGAAATCAAGCACAATGATTATTATTTTAAAACATATGTATTTATTTATTTATTTTAATTATTTAATAAACTTGCAAAATGATAGTTACCAATACTTATTCCCATATCTTGTCCGCATTCTAAAGCTTGATTGAAAAATCGTAGATCCAGAGAATTTGCTACATTCTGTAATTAATTTTTATATCATTTTTATTAATGATATTTTAAAAGAAAGGATTTTTTTAAATATATATATATATATTTAAAAAAAAAATATATATATATATGCATGATTTTATCATTTTTTATGAAAAATACTGAACTAATATTTTATATGAAAATAAAATTAAACTAATATAAACAGAAGTTAAAAATTAAAATGTGTAATTTTATGTATAATGCCTCGTTGATGTAAAAGTATGAATATTTTTATTTCAACAATTCTATCTTTAAAATAATCATATGTAAATAATAAACAAGGAAGGTATTTTAAAGATTCCCCTTAAGAGGAAATTTACAAAACTTTCGACAGCTCGTAAAATTATGAATAATTAGAAAATTGACATATTTACCTTAAACGAAAATTTTAAAAACGCAGGATTAAAATTTTTGAAAATAATTTAATAGCTTCTAAATTTTATATAGACAACAATTTTTTAAGTCAATTTTCAAATAAATTTACTCTTGAGGTCGTCAGTGGCTCAGTCGGCAGAGCGATGGATTCATAATCTCGAGGATCCGAGTTCGAATCCTAGCCTCGACCGACTGAAACAAGCATCGCTGTATATTACATATGCTTTGTTCACAAACATACTGACGATCTCTGTCGCTGATTAGCATCACAATGATAGCGTAAATACAGCGACGTTAAATAAAATTAAAAAAAAAATTCTATTTTATAATGATTATGAGTTGTCTGTTGAGCCTTTTTTTTAATAATATTATTAATGAATCAATTTGATGATTTAGTAATAATATAAATAAAGAAATACCTTTATATTCCATAATTGCTTTTTTTTATTAAAATTAAAAATAGTTTTCTATAATACTGACATTAAAAATTTATAGATGTTTGCATAGATTTTCAATATCGGTATGAGATAGAAAACTGTTTCTCGTATTTTAATAAATGAAAAAAATTTGTATTCTTATACTACAGCTAAATTTTCAAATTGATTTAATAATAAAGCATGAAAAAAAAACTGGTTTGAAATATTTAAAATCCATTTTTCATAAGAAAATTATTAAAAATTTTACTTGGAAATTTAAAAGAATAAAATTTAGCAGGCAATTTCTGGTTGTTTTTGTAATTAATTCTAACACGTTGAACCGGAGATTCGTGATTGTGTCGGCAAGGTGGATGTTTTCACATAGCCTCAGTGGTCAAAACGTTAAACATTACTCTTGAAGATAAAAATTTTTTGTAAATCATGAACGTTGTTTTCTCTTATACGTAACATTTATTGAGATCAAAAAGTGAAATAAAGTAACTAATAATGTTTTTTAACATTTCCATTAATACGTGTAAAATTTTTAAATATTTCAAATAATTTTGAATAATTTTCTTTTTTAAATAAAATGTATTGTTTTAGAAACATTTTTATATACCGTATTATCAAAAAGCACAACTTTTTGAACGCAAATGTAAATATTAAGTATTTCATACAGACAAAATTGCGCATTTCTTTATATTTTATCTTTACCAATGAAATTGATTTTTAATATTTATAAAAATTCTTTAATTATTATTTATCAACATTTCATCCTGTTTAAATGCATTAATAAACAGATTTATTGTTTTTCTTCATAATAAGAGGAAAAATTCATTTGTAAATATTTTAGTTTGTTAATAGAAATAAAAAAAATTCATATGTAATATTAAACATATTAAATTTTAGCTAAAGATATTATAAGAATTTTAGTAAAAAGATTTCTTTATGAAATAGTGTTTCTATCATCCTATATATTGCATATTTTTTACACTAACCAATTAAAATTAGTTTTTAAATAGATTATTTTTTTCGTTGAAAATAATAAAAGTACAGAAGGTTAATCAGAACCTTTTTATAAAAATTTGAAAAATACTTCATCTTTTTATATTGGAATAAATCTAGAAATAATAAATTATTTAATTGTATTTTTAAAAAATAAAAATTTATTTTTATATACAAAATTGTTTATAAAGTAGAAAATAAAATAACAAGGATTCCCATAATAAATAAAAAATCGACTCTTGATACTAAAAAGAAATAATATTTAAGTACTTAAATATTATAAGAATCAAGTAGTACGATCATACAATAAAATTTTAATTTGGTATGATTCTCAATGTTTAGTATTTTCAACTATATTTCTATGCTAATTTTTTAAATATTTTTAGAAAAAAATTTGATATTTTTAGAAATTAAAGATTATTTCCGTAAAATGTTTAATGATTTCTTTTAAATAAATTCTTATTCAACTTACCAAAAGCAGAAAAATACTAAACGTTGCTAAAACGAATTTCATTTTTAACGTCCGAATTTTAAAAAAAGTAGCACGTACACTGTTTTCGAATAAAAACTACGAGTTGTTTGACGGATTTTTTTGCAATTTATATGGAATCGGATATTCTGAGCGCGTGCGCCAGGATGCAGCAATTTACGTTTATCTGATTTCCTTACGTAAAATCCAATCAAATTTTTTTTTAAAGATTCATAAAAAAAAACGCTTGTCTTGCATACCAAACTTACACAGTTTGATTACACGGACGTCGAAGAAAAAAAACAAATTAATGAATGGATAGGAATATCGCGCGTTATTAATCTAACGCCAAACTATTTGATGCCTCTTTACAAAAATGAAAATAAAGGAAACTTCCTGCTAGTTATATGGAATGATTTTTAAATTCAATTGTACATTTTTTTAAGATTCGAGTGATGAAATAGGTTCGTTAGGAAAAAATACTATCGTAATCGAAATTACGTCGGAATATTAACCATTGTTCTGTGAGATACTTTAAAATTTTGATTTTTTTTTATGTTTCTTTTATTAGTATTCGAAACAAATAAAGAGAATTAAAATGACAGTGGTTTTTACTTAATGAATGAAAAATAGTAAATAAATTGAAAATTTATGATTTTTCATTGTGCTTATGTTGGATATAATTTTATAAAAGTTGTTTTGCATGCTATGATCTAAAATTATGCATCGCTTTTATAAAATTAATAAATTTCAAATAATTTTCATAATTTTATGCGTTTTAGATTAAAAGTTTTTTTTTAATTTAAAAGATTAATTTTCCATATTATTTATAAAGCTAAAATGGTTAAATATGAAAATTTAAATAAAATAAATTTTTATATCAAACACTTTTTTTTAAACAGTTAATTAAGCGACGTAATTTAAAGTTTGTTAAATAAAATATACATATTTAATCTATTTAATTTTAACGTGTTTAAAATAATTCTAAATATTTCGTGTAAATTGTCGTTTTATAATATAAGTTCTATTTAAACTAAAAGAAAATAAAATTATGAGCTAACAAAATGATTCTAAAAACAAATAAAAATTTCAATAATCTCATCCGAGATAAAGTACAATTTACTCCACTAATTTTCCCAAAGAATTGGACATAATTGCAAAATTTTCAAGCTGACTAACTAACATAGTTGCCTAAGCTTTTCAAGCGAAATAAGCGAAATGGACTATGGTGAAAGAGAGAGAGAGAGGGAGAAATAGCAAGTTTCTTTCGAGATGAGTAGCAAGCCTGAGCGAATTAAGTGTCGCAATTAGTTGAACCCATCCGGTGGAGTCATCATCCACTAGCTCAGGATGTTCATGGCGGAGCTTTGAAAATTTTGGGGGAAGGGAAACTGAGAAAGGAGAAGAAAAGGAAAAAGTAAAGATGGTTTAGAGAATGAAGGAAAAAAACGACAAATATAAAAAGTAATAGTGAGAGAAGAAGGGGAGGAAAAAGGAAAAGTCAAGAAAAATAGTGGATAGAAGATTAATTAAAAAAGATGTGAGAAATAGGTTTTCGGAACATTTTCTTTTTTTTTTCATTAAATTTTTTGTGTTCACTATTAGTTTGTATTTATCAAATTGCTTCGTGTTGTTTTAATAAATTCTATTTCTATAAAAGCAATTTTTCATTGTTTCAAATAATAGAATTGCAATATTAATATATTGTCAGTTAAAGCAATATTATATTAAATTTACTTGAGATTTATTGAAGAATAATTTTTTAATTCTCATATAAGTATATTTTTTTTAATTTTTATAACATCTAGTGATTATAATTTTAATTATATTTTCTCAATAACAATTATTATAATAGTATAAGCGAACATTTGAAAAATAAAATTTTAAACAATCAAGCAAAGCTTACTGGTAAATAATAAAAATATTTACTATTTTATAAATTAAAATTACTTACAACAATAAGTATTATTATTAACCAATCAATTATTATAAAAAAATCACGAAAAATTGTGTATATCATAACCATTAAAACTGAAAATCTTATAAAATTTAAACAAGAAATTTTAAAAATAAACATTCCGATCAGAAAGTAAAAGTCATAAACGAACGTTTCCTTTTTTTTTTTTTTAAAAAAAAGTAGGAAATGAAAAAAGGAAGAGAAAAGGAAATGAGGAAACAGACATTTTCTGTAAACATTCTTCTTCAGTACCTAGAAGGGATAAAATTAAAAGTATATATAGCTTAAACTTTGGACAGAGGATAGTATAGCAGCAGCCGGTGCTGCCATTTCCTCCTACGTGAGTCGGTTTTTCGTTTTATCCCATACCTCAATTGTTTCTTTTTTTTTCCCATGTGCTTATATACATGTATATCATATGTTTCTTTTTTTCACTTTCGGACCTTTGCTCGCTTATGGCAGCGAGATAAGACAAGACGGAGGGAGACAAATGATAGGGACAAATGGTTGCTTGTTTAGAGCTTGAATCGAGGTAGTACAGAAACATCAGGAAAGAAAGTTTATTTCGGTTATATATGAAACAATCATTTTCCATAATGTCAAGGGTCAGTTTTTTCTCCCTTTTTGTATTTTTCAAGAATAGGAGACTGAGTTAAAATACTTTTGCATTGGTGACAAATGTGACATATATAGAAATCTTTTTTTGAGTTTTTGAAAATTACGGTATTCGACTTATTAAGTGATAAGAAATGAAAATTTTGAATTTTATGGTTCATTTCACAATCTGATTTTCTGTGTAAATTAAATATTAAAACATATTAATTAAACCAATTCATCATTTTTGTTATATTATTTACTAAAATGAACTACATTGATAAAAAGTTAATTATTTAATGAACGTAATGAATGGTTATGCATAATAGAATGGGTAATTTTTTTACTTATTGAAAAATAAACTTTAGTATGCCAAATTTTTTTATATTTGTATTACATTTATTACAAACAATTTATTACATCTATATTTATTGTAAAAAATATTACAATTTTTAAATTCAATACATTTTACAATTAATATTAAATTCTTCTGAACATTTCTAAAATTAAGTAAGCGTGGTTTTTTTCCATATTATTATATCCATCCGTTTTAAGCACATCAGATTTGTTTTGTATTATAAAATTCATAATCTTCGTTTTTAATTCATTAGAACTGATAAGATCCGCAATAATTAGATTTTCCGACGCATTATCGGAATTCAAGTATTCAAGAATATAAAATTCACAAATTTTTTTAAGACCTTCGATACAGTAATAATTAGCAGCCACTAAAAGATCGCTCATTCGCCTGTAATCAAAATTTTTCGTTCTTCCTGTGTAGAGAAAGTACAAAAGATTTTCAAAAACATCAGGATCGATTTCTTTTATTTCCATGCTCTTACAATCCTTTTCTTGCATGTCATTCTTAAACATTTTAAAAAACACTTGGCTTCGTGCTGCTAAAATTGATTTATGAGCCTTAAACTCTTTATCACCCACTTTAAAGACTATATCGCTGAATTCAGTACATTTTAATAAAGTCTCAAAATCTTTGTCTATTGGACTAAACGAAATTGTATTCATTTGAAGAATATCAACATTTAATATTAGATCATTATCTTCACGAATGTTTATATTATGTGATCTGTCGATTATGGTCATTTTTTCATACATATTATCGCCCTTCAAGTGGCTTTCGTTGATAAAAGTAGAAAGGGATAAACGTGTGTTTAAAATCTTAAGACACCAAGAAAATTCAATGTAATCTGGCTCCGGAGCGCTCAATTTCACTAACTGTAGAGTTGTTCGAAATGGATAATTTTTAAGCTTAGGATCAACAACTTTCAAGTGATTATTTTTGCATTTTAGATTTAAAACAATTTCATAATTACGACGATTTAATGAAAATGTTTTATTGATATCTACAATGTTAGTTTCTGGAATTCTTAACTTGAAATTAAAAAATGACTTGATGTCCGAACTTTCTGAAAGAAATTCACCGGCTTCTACAACGTTTGTTTCTTTGCTCGCTGTTGACATTATTGATTAGAGAAAATTTTCACGATTATTTCAACCGAAAGTTTACGTATAATAATTATACACACCTAAAAATTTAAATAAACTATAAATAACTTTTACTTTTCGCACTAAATGATGCTGTTATTGTTTTGTTTTAAAATCAGCAATGTACTCCATGTGTAACGGTTTCAGGATAGATATAACCGTCAACTGTGATATTTATTGGTACGTCCTAAGCTCCACCAAACGGTGAATTATGCGTACTTAAGTGGGAGTAGGGATAAAGGTTCTTAGCAGCGTTGGTGATCGTTCTTAGCAGTGATGGATTTCGAAGATGCTTATATGATATCCAACAGCCAACTTCAGAGTATATACTACAGAATAATATATTCTGCTTATACTCTAATTCTACGGTATACTCTGAAGTTGGCTAAAGGATATCCTAATATATAGATATACATAAATGTATAAAGCATCCTCGAAATCCATCACTGGTTCTTAGAGAGTAGAGAGGCTCTGAAGTTTACAGAAATGGCCACTATATGCTAAAACACAACTATCGCGTGATGAAAAAATTCTTGTAAATCTAGCTATTATATGCTATCATCATTTATAGTGCCAAATTGTTCAATTAATAAACATACATAAAAAAATTTCTCACAATTTAAAGTAGCCTTAAACTGAGCTAGTGCAAGTAGAATGTGCAAGTTAGATTCCTGGAGTTAAAATTTTAAGTTCAAATCAATGCTTATTCTCTAAGCATTAAAGAAAAAATATATAATTCGAACTTTAATGAATATAATTATGATGGGAACAAATTCTTCAGTCAAATTATTAACACAAAAATTTTTCATATTAAAAATTATTTTTATCCACTCTGTTTTTTAAAGAATGAAAAAGAGCTTATTTTTATTATAGGGATAATCATTTTTAATCATGTTAAAGGTCGGCTTTTTCTTTCTTTTTTTTTAAGAAAAGAACGAATAAGAAAGATTGAGTTAAATATTTTTCTGTGAAATATAGAAGTTTCTTTTAAGTTTTTGAAAATGACTAAACGATTTGATTACTACATAATTCACACCCATAGGTACAAAAATTGCATATAAAATATATTTCATGAAAATTAACACAAAATCGTGCCAAGCAAATGTAACACGCTAGTAAATTTAATTCAGAGAATGAGGCTCGAATTTATAGTCCACACTTAGCACTCAAACATCATTCTATCTTACTCTATCACCATAAGAAAAATAAAGACAAAATGATGTTTGAGTGCTGAGTGTCGACTATAAATTCAAGCCTCAATACGATATAACAAATAAGATAGACGCTTCTTCTAGGTTATATTTTTCGTCCGATAGCCTGGGTAACACTTCAACATTGTTTGTATATATCTATACATATGAAAAAGGTGCTATATATATATATATATATATATATATATATATATATATATATATATATATATAAAAATACATGGGATATGGTGGCGCCCCCAAGTAGCTGAGTAACAGAACTAACTCATTTTTGGCAAAAATTTCCCATTTAAGGCCGTTACACTCAAAAAGGTACAAGTTACAGATACAAAATTATATTGGTTGGTATATCTATATATGTTAAAAACAAATGCGTTGTCTCTTGTATTTTTTTATACATAGATATACTAGCCAATATAATTTTGTATCTGTGATTTGTATCTTTTTGAGTGTAACGGCCTTTAAACGCTTCTATAAGCGTCTATATTCGTTGGTTATAATAAGGAAGATACTTGTTTGTGTTATGATGTGTTTGAAAAATGTATGAGTGTTGAAAAAGAGTGTACCGTAGAATATTTTTACGAGAATGAATCATAAACTTTATTTTTATAAATGAATTATTACGTGTATTACTGTGTAATGTATTACCAAGTAGTGAGTTACCATCTAGTGTATATATTAGAGCATAACATCGCGTTTACGTTGTATGTAATTTCAGTAGACAGTTTTCAACTTGGCTATGGTAAAAAATTACATATTACATTTATTATAAAAAATTTATTACAAAAAATAATATTTAAATTTAGTACCATTTACAATAGACATTTAAATCTCTTAAATTCTCCTAAATATTTCTAAAATCAAATAGACATTCTTATTTCTAACGTATTAATTAAACCAACTTACTATTTGTCATATTGTTTATTAAAATAAACATAATTCATAGAGTTAATTATTTAATGAACGTAATAAAAGGTCATACATAATAGAATGGGTAATTTTTTTACTTATTGAAAAATAAACTTTAGTATGGCAAATTTTTTATATTTATATTTCATTTATTACAAACAATTCATTACAAATATCTATATTTATTATAAAAAATATTACAATTTTTAAATTCAGTACATTATACGATTTTCAACATTAATTCTTCTGAACATTTCTAAAATTAAATGAGCGTGATTTTTTTCCAAATTATTATATCCATCCGTTTTAAGCACACCATCTTTGTTTTTCATTATATAATCCATAATCTTCATTTTAAATTCATTAGAACTGATAAGATCCGCAATAATTAGATTTTCCAACGCATTATCGATATTCAAGTATTTAAGAATATAAAATTCACAAATTTTTTCAAGACCTTCGATACAATAATAATTAGCAGCCACTAAAAGATCGCTCATTCGCCTATAATCAAAATTTTTCGTTCTTCCTGTGTAGAGAAAGTACAAAAGATTTTCAAAAACATCAGGATCGATTTTTTTTATTTCTATGCTTTTACAATCCTTTTCTTGCATGTCATTCTTAAACATTTTAAAAAACACTTGGCTTCGTGCTGCTAAAATTGATTTATGAGCCTTAAACTCTTTATCGCCCACTTTAAAGACTATATCGCTGAATTCAGTACATTTTAATAAAGTCTCAAAATCTTTGTCTATTGGACTATACGAAATTGTATTCATTTGAAGAATATCAACATTTAATATTAGATCATTATCTTCATGAATTCTTATATTATGTGAAATGTCGATTATGGTCATTTTCTCATACATCTTTTCGCCCGTCAAGTAACCACTGTTGATAACAGTAGAAATGGATAAGCTTGTGTTTACAATCTTAAGACAACAACCAAATTGGAAGTCTTTTAGCTCTGGGACGCTTAATTTTACTATCTGTACAGTTATTTGAAATGGACAATTTTTATTAGCTGGTAAAGCAGGATCAACAACATAGAAGTGATTATTTTTGAATTTTAGATTTAAAACAATTTCATAATCACGACGATTTAATGAAAACGTTTTATTGATATCTACAATGTTAGTTTCTGGAATTCTTAACTTGAAATTAAAAAATGACTTGATGTCTGAACTTTCTGAAAGAAATTCACCGGCTTCTACAACGTTTGTTTCTTTACTCGCTGTTGACATTATTGATTTGAGAAAATTTGTACAATTATTTTAACCAAAACTTCACTTATAATAATAATATACACACTTAAAAATTTAAATAAAAAATAAACTATAAATAACTTTCACTTTTCGCACTAAATGATGCTGTTGTTGATGTGCTGTATTAAAATCAACAAAGTACTCTGCGTGTAACGATTTCAGGATAGATATAACTGTCAACTACAGCACTTTAATCATGTGATATTTATTGGTATTGTAAGGATGTTACCTGCACTAGGTGGAGAATAAGGATGTGACTAAAGGTCTGTAATGAACAAGACAAGTATATGAGTATACTGTGACTTTATTACCAGTCAAGCGACTGAACGCTCTGACTGTTGGAGCTAGACTGTTACACAGTAGTTGTTGCTTCTTCCTATTTTGATTTGACGCCTGCGCAGAGGCCTTCACATATATACGCTAGTCTATGTCTGAGTGCGCTGACAGCGCCACTAGAGAGTTATCAATGTGTAAGTGCCTACAGTATATATCCTAAACGCCACCAAACGGTGAATTATGCGTACTCAAGTGGGAGTGGGGATGAAGGCTCTTAGAGAGGCTCTGAAGTTTACAGAAATAGCCACTATTAGGAAGTTTTACTGTATTTAATACCATTTACAATAGACATTTAAATCTCTTAAATTCTCCTAAACATTTCTGAAATCAAATAAGCATGGGTTTTTTCCATATCATTATATCCAACCGTTTTAAATACTTCAGCTCTGTTTCTTATAATAAAATCCATGATCTTCGTTTTTAACTCGTTAGAACTGATAAGATCCGCAACAATCAGATTATCTGATGCGTTATCGAAATTCAAGTATTTAAGAATATAAAATTCACAAATTTTTTCAAGATCTTCGATACAGTAATAATTAGCAGCAACTAAAAGATCGTTCATTTGCCTATAATTAACATTTGTCGTTTCTCCTGTGTAGATAAAGTATAAAAGATTTTCAAAAACATCTGGACTGATTTCCTTTATTTCCATACTTTTACAATCCTTTTCTTGCATATCGTTTTTAAACATTTTAAAAAACACTTTGCTTCTTGCAGCTAAAATTGATTTATGTGCCTTGAATTCTTTATCACCCACTTTAAAGATTATATCGCTGAATTCAGTACATTTTAATAAAATCTCAAAATCCTTGGCTAATTTAATATACGAATTTTTAATCATTTGAAGAATATCAACATTTAATCTAAGATAGTTAGCTATATGATTGTCCAGTATATGTAATTTACAGATGATCATTTGTTTCTCCTTCATCTTATCACCCATTAAGTAACCACAGTCGATAGTTGTTGAAAGGGATAAGGGAGTATTTTCACACTTAAGCAACCAACCAAATTTGATGTTTTCTGGCTTCGGGCCGCTAAATTTGACCAAGTTTACACATATTTTGTAACGTGCTTTTTGATATTGTAGGATATCATCAAATGGCGTACAAAAGACCGATTCAACTTTAAACTTTAAAATAATTTCATAATTATACTTGTTTATTGAAATTGTTTTTATTATACATTTTATATTTTTTGGTATTCTTAACTTGTGACCAGAAGATAATTTAAAGTCAAAGTTTTCTGCAAGATATTCAGCGGCTCCTACTGCGTTTGTTTCTTCACTAGTTATAGACATTATTAATTTGAGAAAATTCACACTATTACTTTAACCGAAACTTCACTTAGAATAGCTATATACCTAAAAATGGCTAATCAATAGTCTTAGAATAAACTGTAAATAAACTTGAACTTTCCGAACTAAATGATGCTGTTGTTGTTTTAGATTAGTAATGCACTCTACACGTAACCGTTTCAGAACGAATAGAGCTGTCAACTAAAGCATGTCAGTAACATGATATTCATTGGTACGTTCTAAGCACCACCAAACGGTGAATTATGTGTACCATCTACAGACCCTTAATCTTCCGAAGTAGGGATGAAGAATATTAGAGCTGCTCTAAAGTTTTCAGAAATGACCACTATATCCTAAGGCGCAACTATCGCATGATCAAAAAACAGCACTTGTAAATCTATAGTTATTAGGGTCGGTGTATCAGATACTGTGCTTTAGAAGCGATGGTAGAGACTTTTCATTTAACTAGACAAATTCCATCATTCTTTGAAAGTTTTAAAAATTATTTATCGAAAATAAAACACGTTTTTGACGAATAGAATCAATTTTTTCAGTTGGAATTTCTGAATTATTAATAAATTGATTGAATTTGTAACGCTCGATTACTGCGTCAATTACCGTTTCACCATATGCTTATCTTATGAATACATACATTTCTTACTGCGCCCCGAGTGAATCTTTGATAATTAAAATGTACAAAGATAACAATGTTAAACTAGGTATATTTTTTATAATAGACATCTAAATCTTTTGAAATAATTTTTTTTTAATTTTGAAATTTAGGTCTCTCAGTAGCTTACTCGGTAAAGCGATGGATTCATAATCTCGAGGTCCCGAGTTCGAATCTCGCTCTCGGCCTATTGATAGAAGCATCACTGTACGTTACATGTGCTTTCTTCACAAACACATTGATGACCTCCATCGCTAATTATCATCGCAATCATAGAATAAATAGCGACGTTAAATAAAATAAATAAAAAAATTTTTTAAACCTTTTTAAAATTAAATAAGTATGAAATACATTTAATGTTCTAAATGGTCGTGATAAAAATAAATTTTTAAAAGGTTTACATTTAACCCTCGAGAATTTTTCGTAAAGTACGACATAATCCAACCTCTATAAAATCACAACCGAAAAATCATTCGCTCACCTCCTTTTTTTCAATCGTTTTTGCGTGTAATATTTCCTGCTCACATGAATACACTTGCAAAGCTTGAAATTTTTAATGTATCTCAAGCTCTGGAAATTTAGGAAAGTAAAAAACGAAAGAATTAGCACTAAAAATTTCAAGCATTCCACAATAATATTGAATTCCATTTTTCTGTCCTTCCCCTCGCAATCGAGATTTTTTTAAGATCTCTTTCCGCTTTTTTTTTTTCTTTTAGACCAAATGGTGCGAGAGAAAATCAAGAGACGCAAGGGCAACAGATCTTTTTAGAGTATTTGGGACATTCGCTGTATTACTTATGTAACGCTTAGATGAAAAAATTTTGCGCGTAGGAAATGCCTGATGCTTGGTCTTCACATTATTTTTTCTTGTTATTGAGCATGCCAAGTGGTTGCATATGGCTACGTATCTTTATGATCCTTTGAGGAGCAGTTTTTTTTACGCTATAGTCCCCTACAGAGTGTCAAACTGTTTGAATGTATAGGAAAAAAGGGACATACGCAAAAAAAAGATGAAAGTCTAACGGCGGTGAATGAATGAATTGGATTAGATTAGAAATATTAGCTTAAAATTGCTAGAATAATTAAAATATTACATGCGAAAGAGGAAAATAATTTTATTTATAACTACGTCTTATTAAAGTAGTGTTTTATTACATTTTTTCTTTGAGAGAATTTTTTTTTTAATTTAAAAAAAATAGAAATTTAAATTTTCACTTTATTACCATATTTCTAATTTTTTCTAATTTTTTACTAATTTTCTCAAAATCTTAAAGTAATCGGTTAATTTATTTAAGGAAATGTAAAATATCGACATTACAGTTTTCCAAATATTTAGCTTTAACCAAACAGTTTAAAATATCACTGCATCAGAGTCTCCACTTTAGATATTTTAAAAAATATGAATGAAGATGAAATATTCGGGAAACTGCTCGGTAATTTTGCACAAATCATATACCCGATAATTTTAAGAGAAAACTTGCAATGAAAAAAAAAGTTATCATAGGTATCTGTGCCAATATGCGGTAGCTTCTTAAAGTAAAATATACAATAAATAATAATAATACGCAATTTTCAAAGTATTAGTACAAAAAATTAATTTTGAAGCGAACGATCCATGTTGTAGACAAATTAAAAAAAAGATATATTGTACAATTTTGAAAATAATTGAAATTATCTAATCAATTTTTTAAACTTTGTGATCAGAGTCTAGATTGTAGATTGGCCGACAATCACGTGAAACGCCAGGGTTTGATTCCCGGCCATGACAGGTTTTTCCCATTTAAATTTGAAAAAAAACCTGCATATGCTGACACTACGGTGGACTAATCATATTGATAATCAGAATCAATTCTTTGGCTGCGGGATGACGCCAAAGTGTTAGATAATTAATCTACATTAACAGTAGTCGGTAAGGCAGATCTCGATAACTTCTTAAGAAGTTTGATTGATGATCAAAAGACCAAAACAATAATCAAAAGAAAAGACTAAGGTACCAGTGGCTCAGTCGGTAGAGCGATGAGATTTGGTATCTTAACGATCCGAGTTCGAATCTCGCTCTCGGCGGCCGATTTATACAAGCATCACTGTACGTTACATGTGCTTTGTTCACTAACATTCTGGAAACCTTCGTCGCTAATTAGCATCGTAATAATTGCATAAATACAGTGACGTTAAATAAAATTAAAAAAATAAATAAATAGTATTGTTTGTTCTCGTATTTTGTTATTGAGGCCTAACTTAAATAACGTCCCTTAGCGGAATTTCATAATTTGACAATAATTTTTTTTTTTTAGTATTTAATGAAAATTATTTTTTACATAGTATGTATTTAGTTGTTTTATTGGCTCCATAAATAATATAAAAATAATTAAAAAAAAAATCTGTGTTATTTCAACTTTTAGTGACTACATAATTTTTTAAGGTATCGTCCCCACATTTGACAAACATTTTTTTATTTATTTAAATACGTAAATATTTGTTTGTTAAAAAAAAGTAGTTATAATGTTAAAAATAATATTATAAATATTATAAATATTAAAAATATTATTATAAATATTAAAAACAGTATTATAAATTTTAATGGAATATTTTTTTTAAACTAACTGCTAAAATTTTAAAATAATTTTTGTATCTCATTATTACTTTCTACAATATCTCTGCAATTAAATAATGACAATGTTTTTTTCAATTATTTATATCCCAAAGTATTTATTATTTTATCATCATTAATAATTACAAAAAACCATTGTTTCGCCATTTTAATTCATAATTATTAGACTAATGGAGTAAATTAAAATACAGATAATAATATAGCATGACCACTAGAATAACAATAGTATTTGGATCGTTTCGCGTTTTATTAAATAAATGTAATTTATCAATTAGATTTTTGGTCCTACATAAAAAAATAATGTAATTGATAAAGCTTTAAATTTAATCTCGTTTCCAAATCAGTGTTTGTATCTATCTATAAAATATTGTTGAATGTAAATAACTCGTCTTTACAAAAATTAATAATGTATGAATCATTAAATTGAAAATTTTCATTTTTCTAAAATTTAATATCCCGTTATTTATCATAAAAATAAAATAAATGAAAAATTCAATAAAACTCAGCCACGATAAGAATGTAAAATATTTTCTGATTTCTACCGTCCTCCTCTCCAAGCAATATCTTTCAGCCATTACTAAATTTCTAAGATATCAAAGTAATAACGCGAGCACCACTCGAAAATCCCCGTCGAAATTGTTTTTTTTTTTTTTTTTATATTCGCAGATACTTTTTACCTCTACTGCGCGACAAAAGCTATACATAAAGAACAGACTTTAAGGGAGTGGATGAAATAAGGAGAAGAAAAAAAAAATATATTGCTCGGCGTACTGATATTTATTTAAGAGTCTTTCTTTCTTTCACGAAATACTTCTTTGCAGCGCTAGCAAGGTAATCCCGAAAATTTATACTCTTATGAAGTCCTCCTGCTGAAGAAAATTTTTCTCTTATAAGAAGAAAAAAGGCTAGAAGAATATAAAGAAAAAAATATAAGAAAGTCAGTGAAACACCTGCACGCGTAAAAGAGAGCCAGGCACCTGTGGTAATGATAGCCACAGTGATCCTTCTTCTTTTATTTATCGCGTCTAGTATTTATTCGCGACGTTATATCCCACATCCAGACATAAGCTTTTCTTCTTCCTTCTTCTTCTTCCTTCTTTTTTATCTATACAGAATTCACGATTAAATTTTCACTAAGACGCAAGAGCCGCGATTGATGGGAGGTAAAGTTGAGACGGTTAAGTGCCGCATAGGGAAAGAGGAAGATGCTTTTTCTTGGATTGCTTAGACTATTTACTCAGCGATTTATTTTACTTTATTTCCTTTATTTTCTGTCGGAATATAAGATACTTGATAGTTACGGGGTTGTCTCTCTTCTTTTTTTTTTTCTTTTAACCCTAGAGAAGGGAAAAAATAGTTGGATATAAAATAGTGTGGTTTATTTTTATTCTGTTTTTTTTGGTGGGGTCGAAGATTCCTACATTATTGATGCAATTGTATTAGAAACACGATATGTTCCTTGTATTTAGGGGGAGAAGCATGAGCTAGTGAACGATTTGATTGATCGAAGACGTAACTGCAAATGTTAACATGCTCAATGTTGTATGTGGTTTAGGATTTATAAATGGGATATGGTAAATAGCGATGGGCAGGAAAGCAAATAATTTATTAAAATGGTGAATCTTATTTATGGGACTAATAATTACATATTTAATTTTACAAAATATTTTGTCTATATACATATACACGCAATTTAATCAATTCTATATTGTAATATGTTAAATAAATGTGAGATATTTTTCTCTTTACAAAAAGTTTAATGCATACACAATTTTATTTTGCTCACACTAGGCCTCACATACAAATAATAGTCTTTTTTTCTAATAAGGATTAATTAATTTTATTACTTTGTTTTCAAGAAAAGTTAGAATTACTTAAAAATCGTACTTTCTGCTCCTATAACTTCTAAATTCATTCTGAATTTTCCTGAAAACGATAAAATAAAATAAATTTATCTTCATTTGAAAAAATATTTCTTTTCATTGTACGAATCGAAACCATATCTTTATTTCTGTCTTCAGTTATCAGTTTTTGAAAAAAAAAAAAAACAGTTTTCGGTTAAAATAACAGAGAGATGCGATAGCCTTTTATACAGGCTTGCGTAGATTTCGATAACTTTTATCAACATTACGTTGATTGATACATGACATTAAAAAGAACAAATATTTTGGCATCAAAAGTACTTATTAATAAAAAATAATAGATTTATTTTTATTTAAGAAGATGTGACCACATAGCAGGGTTCTACTTTACCGCTTAATAAGAAACTGTATTAATAATTTCAATAAAAGCCATAAATTTGAAATCAATATACATTTATAATCTCGTAAATTAAAACATATCTATTAAAAACCGAAAACAACTAATCACAATCTTATGATGAAAATTATTTCATTACTTCCAAAAGTAGTAAATAAATTTATCGAATTGCGGTAGTAAATTAAAGGATGCATCACCGTCGCCGAAAGATTTATCGTAACAATTTCCTACCGCACTTCATTATTTTTCAATGATTTTAGACACGCGAAACTTACTCTCATCTCACGTATATCTAACTTCCTAAAAAAGAAGAAAAAGTAAAAAAAAGATACTAAAACACATCCTCGTTCGCGTTGCATGAAACTGTTCCCTAAAACAAAAAAAAATTGAAGAAGAAGATTCCTCAGGTGCAAAAACCTCTACGTAGCTAAAAGTTAAACGTGTTCGCGTTATAAGTGCCATGACAGGTACTTTATAAAAGGAAAAAAAAATTGAAGCGTAACTTATTATTGTACCAGGGAGTATTAAGTACAAAGAAGTTGCAACAAAGTGTTGGAAGCTTTTCTCCGAGAAAAAGGTTACAAGAGAAAAGAGAGTGAAAAAAAGGGTTTATTACCGTAACGGTTTAACTCGAGAAAAATATAGAAAATTTAGTACGTACTGATAAGAAAATATCATAAAATTGTTTGAGAGTGGATTGCCAATGGATAGAGAAGAAATAAAAGTACATAAGTTTTTACTTTTATTATGCTACCATGTACCATTTTAAAATCTCTATTTTATGGCTTTTTAGCTTTTAAATTTTTAATGCTACATTGATATGGAATGAATTTCTTAGAAATTATTTTATCGCATACCACAAAACGTGAAAGCTACGGAATACACGTAAAAAAATTTACATTTATTATTCTGAAAATATTACAAAAGTTAAGATTAAAATTATTACAAATGTAATAATTTTTTGCACATACAATCATCTCTAAAACTAATTAGAAAAATTTGAAAATATTCAAACATAATTTTCATATGAAAGAGATATTGTTTGAACCGCAAAAATAAAAAAAAAATGACAAACTATCAAATATTTTATTTTTATTACTTTAGAATTTTATAAAAAAAACTTTTAATTGTAAATTGTAGCTTAAAATGCTTATCAAAAAATTGCAGCGATAAAATATTTTAAAGCATTCAAACTATACGCACTTATGCCGATCAGTAAACTTTTTATCGTAATATTTTTGATAATTTTATCTCTTTTTGCTTTCTCATAGAGAAAGCATTGTATCGGTAAAAAAAATTTTTTTCTATTTTTTCAATAATTTGTACATATTTGAACTCGGTGAGTCGAAAAAAGTGGTTTCCAGAAAATGTCTGTATGTATGTGTGTGTGTGTGTGTGTGTGTGTGGATGTATGAATTCAGTTAGTAAACTGTATCTCGAGAACTACTCGATGGATTTGCTTCTAATTTTGCATGGAATTTAGTTTTGTGACTAACTTGCTGGGAAGCTATTGATAATTGGTTCTTCTAGCGTAGTTTTCATTTTAAAGTTTTTTTAAGAAAAAAAAAAAAAATTCGATTTTTCGTTTTTTGGTTTTTTTTTGTTTACTACTCGATGAATTTGCTTCAAAATTTGCATGGAATTTATTTGTGATTGCCCGGATAAAATAAATTTTTAAAAACTGATTTTCTTAGCTTAGTTTTAATTTTAGAGCATTTTGAAATTTAAAAAAAAAATGTTTCTATTTATTAAGCCAATAAAATCTTAAAAACTACTCGATGGATTTACTTCAAATTTTCCATACAATTTAATTTTTTGATGAACTGGTGCGGAAGCTATTGAGAATTGGTTTTCTTAGAGTAGTTTTTTTTTTAGAATCATTTTAAGAATTTGGAAAAAATTTCGATTTTTCATTTTTTTTGTATTTTACGTAAACTACTCGAAGAATTTGTTCAAAAATTTGTATAAAACTTAATTTCGACTGCCAAAAGTATAAAAAATTTTGTAAACTAATTTTCTTAGCGCACTTTTAATTTTAGAGCATTTTTAAAATTTTTTTAAAAATTTTTATTTTTAATTTTTTTCTATTTTACGAAACCCATTTGATAGATTTGCTCCAAAATTTGTATGCAATTTATTCGCTACTGTCTGAAGAAAACAAGCTTTGGAAAACTAATTTTCTCAGCGCAGTTTTAATTTTAGAGCACTTTGAAAATTTTTTTAAAAATGTTCATTTTTTATTTATTTTCTATTTTGCGTAAACCATAGTATAAATTTTCTCTAAAATTTTTATACAATTAATTCGCTATTGTCTGAAAAAAATAAGCTTTTGAAAACTAATTTTCTTAGCGTGGTTGCAATTTTAGAGAATTTTAAAGATTTAAAAAAAAATTTCGATTCTTCTTTTCTTATTTTTTTTTATTCTACGTAAAGTACTCGATAGATTTGTTCTGAAAATTGCAGGGAAATTATTTGCGACTGCCAAAAGAAGGGAAATTTTCAAAAATTGATTTTCATAGCGTAGTTTTAATTTTAGAGCATTTTTAAAATTTTGAAAAAGAAATTTTGAAAAGAAAATGTTATTTAACCAGTTAGATCTCGAAAATTACTCGATGGATTTGCTTCAAATTTTGTATACCATCTATGTTTTTGTACAACTAGACGGGAAGCTATTGAAAATTGGTATTCATAGAGTAGTTTTTTTTATAGAGCCATAAACATGAACTGTATTTATATATAAATATGATTGCATTTTATAATGATTAGAAATTTTGTTGTCATCATTCTTTTTATTACTACATTATATCATTTTTTCAATAGAACAAATTTTTTTGTATTACTTGATGATTTAAAATAAATTATAAATGTTGAAAAAGCAAACAGCTAGCATATATGTTCGAAATTTATAAAGTACAATATGAGTAAATATTAATGTTAGACAATTTTTTAATATTAAAATCACATTTAAATAAATATAAAAAAATTAATGAAACTCAAAGAACTCTATGAGAAAGCATTCCGCCAAAGCACTTGGCAGCGTTTTTTTTTATTTTTATGAAAAAGGTAGCTAATATAATTATAACAAAAAACAGCTAGCATAATTTATAACTTACATTTTAAATAAATCAAATAAAATTAAAGAAAAATTTGAATAAAAAAAATAAAATAGTTGCTATAGCAAAATTATTCAAGTCCATTTCACAATAAACTATTGACTTCCTCATCACTAACATACTTAATAAACAACAAAACAATCGTCACCGTTACAATGCGTCATATTGAAAAAAAAAACATCATCAAATAAAAAAATAGCAGTTCCGATATTACATCCGTTTACTCATATGTATAATTTAGACCCGACCAAGCCTAAAAGTTTCTATGAACATAGGCACGAGATATACATTTATGCATAAATAATATACGGCCTTGGTTCGTAGCCATAATATCATACAGTGCCTTTTGTTCTTGGCAATTTATATTTTTTTTATAGCGGATCGTTTTAGCAGTAACGTTACTGCATTTAGAAAATATATAAAGCGCGTATGCAATTGTTTACGCAGAGAAAAAAGTTATCAGGGCGCATCGGCATTGCCTGCGTAAATATCGTTCGGTTTCGGGTCTCTTCATCTTTAATTTCTTGCGATTTAACGGATACGGTTTTATTTCTCTCTTGATAATATACATTTTTCATTGAATTAAGAGGTGAAACAAACGCGCAATTCCTTTTTCTTTTATGTTATTGAACACATGCGTTCAAAGTAGTTCTACTGAACTGATTTTTTTACAAATCAATTACATGATTCTTTTTTCTTACAGGTCACTTTTTTAAAATTTCCTTTGTTATCTAGGAAAGATTCTTTAGTATAGTGATGTAACCATTCTCGATAATTATTTCAATACCTATTTTCCGTTATTTTTAATTACAACCATTTATTGTTAAAAAAAGTGCAGTCATAATTTTAAATATGTAAAAAACTTTTTTTATTGGAATTTTCTACTTTTCTTATTTTACTTCCATTAGACCGTTTTGAATAAAACATTTGCAATACTATATTTTTATAATTTTTCATTAATTTAATTACTCAAATAGCTCAAATAATTATGCCTACTTTATTTAAGGACACGTGTTTAATTAAACAGAAAATTCATCCTCTCAATACTTAATTTTGAGCTACAATGAAATTTGTTCCCTCTTACAAATGAAAGTGTCAGGCAAAGCAACGAATCGAACAAGAGCGTTTAACCGCAATGTCACTTTGCTCCAGGAAGCCTGTGTGTTAGGTTGAAATTCTAATCAGAATTTCCAATCTAAAAGAATCCACTTTCTTAACATCATCTAATTAAACCAATTGTTTCTAGCTCATCTCTTAGAATTTTCTCAAATTATTCTCCACCTCGTTCCGCTTGATTTTAGCTTGTTTCCGTTCAATGTACGAATATACCCTTCTCAAAAAAAGCAGAAGAAGAAGGAAAAACAGGAAAAAAAAAATTACAAGATAAAAAACTAGTACCCTTTTCCTAAGGTATACGCATGCAAGTTTCTATCTTCAGTACCAGTCCATTAACTTTAACCCTCTCTTTACCTCCCCCCCCCCTTTCCCTTTTTCAACCCCCCCGAAACCGCAGCATCGTTGAAAGTAGCTACAACTAGTAGGGATTCCTTCGTGTTGCCGTACTGATGACGAGCTTGAGAAGAGGAGAGAGTGAAGCAGCACAGCGTTAAAACCACAAACTCAACGGACTGCTCACTTGTATATATATATACATATCTGTACATTTATATATATATATATATATATATATATATATATATATATATATATATGGATGTATACATACGTGTATGTACGTCTGGTCTCGACATGTCTTTTCGAAACATAGGTTATAAGGAAGGAGGGGTGTGCAATGCCACTCGTTTTCTTCCCTTTCGTTATATATACCAGGGATTGACATGTTATTCGCACTGACGTTAAAAGAGAGAGAGAGAGAGACAAGACGAAAAGGTATTACATTGTTGGATTTCACTCTGACGACGACTGAATTGAGTTTTCGCATAATTGCCTGGCTCCTGTGGTGATGGAAAAATTGAATTTTTCTTTTTTTTTTTTTTACTTTTTTTGCTATACTCTGTCATTTTTTTTTTGTCGTATAGAAAAATAGATGAGTGATGGATGTCAACGTCCGTTATGAGGATCAAACTTTGTTACGATTGGATGTATAGATTTTCTTTCTTTTTTAGGTAAATGGTTTATCGAAGTTTTAAGTTTTGATTAATTTATTTTTTCAGCTTGAAATTTTCATTCAAAGTGGTAAAAGTTACCGTTTGAAGTTCGCGATGTGTGTAGCCTAAAAAATCAGCAGACGGTATTATTTAATTGAAGAGAAATTTTCTACTATTTTTCTTGCAAAATGAAGTTTAATTTAAAATTTATGAGCCAAGATAATTAATTACTCTTGGTCTAGCAACAATTTTTAAATATCTTGTTGATACCTTTTGTATACTTCAAATGTAAGGTATTCATGAATATGGTTTAAATATTTAATAATTTATACTTAATTTTATAAACATTTTATGACAAAAATTGAATATTTAATTTTATTAATGGAATATTATAATTTTTGATAAATGATTTATTGTATCGTTATAGCCTTCTAAATCAAACAAAATATCCATTAAGTTAAGCGATTTCATTGTTCCTCGTTCCGTGCTCTCTTCAAAAACTAATAAACGCTTCAATAAATCAAACGTATTAATTAAGCCATAATAAATCCTAGACCTGCGACCGCTAAACAAAAGACTTCGCAAACAATATAATGACGGAACGAAACAATACTTAATAATTCCATTCTTTTATATTTCACCATCACAAAGTTCCAATTCAACCGAATATCTCAAATCATCAGACGAAAGGATTAGTACCTCTGGAAAGCAATTATAAAAAAAGGGGGAAGAAAAAGATAAGAAAAAAGTGAGGTTATGTGTCACGCCTGTTATTAAAACGCATAAATAACTCATCTATTTAACCCTCGCGGGTAATATTTACTTTTATATAAGAGGGTACACGTCCCTTTATATAATCTAACTTCGAGTTCACTGTAATGTTTTGGTCATGGGCAACTTTACAGTTAGCTATAAATTTGAACTACCCTCCCCTTAAATTTATGTGCTAAACTGAAATTCGCGATCCGATCCTTGAAATTTGTTAGTGAATATGAATATGGGATTTTATGATCAAATGGCATTTTTAACATTGCTCGCTTTGATACAATGTATGCATGAATAGAATTTATCATATTCTTGGATACTAAAAAGAAGAATGATGAAAAAGATATCAAATAATCGTCAAAAAGTTGGTGTAAATAAAGTTCAATAAATTTGCAACAATTTTCAATAACGTTAAAGAAAATATTTTTTGATAAGTGTGCGTAAAATTGCATTTTATGGAATGCTAAAAAATTTACGCTCTCAGTGTTTGATATTTTTTGATAAGCTATATAAATATTAGTGCGATTGATATGCACGAGTAATCATAATTTAAAGTGCTAGTATCGAAAAGTACTGTAACTTTATAAATTTCAAATTAGTTGGTTATATATTATCATAAACGAATTTTTTTTATCATAAATATTTTTAATCGTTGTTTAAAAAATGGCCAATTAAGTAATTTTTGCGTAATTTAATATTATTTTCAGACATAAATAAAGTAATATGTTTTCAAAATTCAAAATATGTATATGAATAGCCTAAATATATATAATTGCTTTTAATAATATAAAAATTTAATGATTGAATCCAAACCGATTATTTTATTCGCGATTTTATAACAAGCTCATTAAATTTTTTTTGCAAAACATCCACAATTGAAACAAATGCAATATTGTTCTCTGTAAAAAAGAAAACCTGAAAATTTGAACAAATATGTCATATTAATTGCATTTTTTGATTCACGTGTGTAACGTTCTCTTGATTAATAATAACGAATGCAATCCCCTCTAATGATTGGTATAAATTGTACTTTGGCTGATTTAACGTTCAAATCTATATTATATTTTTATGAAAAAAAGCTCCTAATAACTCAAACAATATATCAATTTTCCCAACACGAAAAATAATAAACAGCCTCACCGACAATTATTACAAGAAAAAAAATTAATCGACCTCGAAATAAAAGAACAATCTGCTCTAACGGGAACCCCCGAAAACGTTGACCGCTTTAAGACACCTGCCTAACGCATATGCGCTTGCCATCAAAAAGCATAGAAAAAAAAAACTAAACTCCAAGTTCTGAGTTCTCTTTTTTTTCATACCGACACGCGTGTATGGCAAAATGCAAGTTTGGTCACGTGCCAGAGACACCGTGCGTATGTCCCTTTATAACAATGAGCACGCACCTTCTGTCTCGTTATTGCTTTACATGCAGCGCATTGAGAAATAATATATATTGTGGTCTTGAAAGATGACATTCTTTTTTGGTGGAAACAGTTGAGTGAATTTTTTAACAATATTACGGTTTACAGTTATAGTTTTTATTTTTTTTTTTGCGAGAATAACTTTCTGGTATATGAATAGTGGTTTTAAATTTCTTGGTTTTGTCGGAAGGAAGAGAATATGGCTTCATAGTTATTAGATGCAAAATACAAATATAATATTTTTCTTTGAACTAAACAAAAATTTAAACAATTTTAGAATGAGTAATTTTTTATTCATACTTTTATCCATTAAAATTAAATTTATGGGTACTTTTCAATCGCAAACTTAATATGAAATATAAATAAATAAAAAAGCAATATAAATAAAGCAGACGATGTTTCTTTTAAAATAAGAATTGTTCGACAACTAATTTTGTTTAATCTATAACGATCATAAACGTTGTGCTCCGAATCTAAACAAGACTAAATTAAAAAGGAATTTGAAATCAATTTTAAAATGGAGGTCTCAGTGGCTCACTCGGTAGAGCGTTGGATTCGTGTTCTCGAGGACTCGAGTTCGAATCCCGCTCTCGACGACCGAATGATACAAGCACCACTGTGCGTTACATTTGCTTTAAAAATACACTGAAAATTTCCGTTGCTAATTAGCATTGCAATGCTAGCATAAATACAGTAACGTAAAATAAAATAAAAAAAAAACTTTATTAATGGGAAACAATAAATAAATAATCAAGAGTCTTTTTTTTTTGCAAACGGCAACAGCCGTATAAATTTAAATAAATAAATAAATTTCCACAATAAAATAATTTAACAAATTTATTTATTGAAATTTCTACGGGCTGGAAGTCCATTTACTGAGTTTAATTTTTTTAGACAAACACAGGTTGGTTTACAAATTCCATTTCAACCATCGATAAATCTGGAAAAACAATGTATTCTAAACAATGCTTCCTGAAATTCGATCTGACTGGAATTCGAATTTGCGTCTCTCGAGTTACTTAAACAATTACATCAATCATTCCTCTAAATTAGAAATTTTTAAAAATTGTTATGATATATTTTTTGACTACGATGAATTATGAATTGATTATTTTATTTAATCAAGAATTTTAATAAAATCAGAAACATGAAATAGTGTCATAAATGTAACATATGTAATCACAGCATTCAAATAACAACATCTTTTTTTCTCTAATTAAATTTAAATTTCGTACAGCTACGAAATTCAACTGGCTTTGCAGTATTAGACGGAAAGCAATTGGCATATCTTGTTGATTCGAGGCTCACCGAAAATTCACGTATTCGTAACTCAGTACACGCATCATGAACGAGGTCTACAAGCCAATTGCTGCATAACACATGCATACATATACTTCAATGCATATAAGACAAGCCCTAGTTTAATACGAGCTCTCTCTCGAGTTACGAGTGTGTATGTATATGTATGCAACTTCTGTCGCTCGTATCGTGTCCTCTCTCTCTCTATCTCTCGTGTCTCTTAAGAGAGAAGAAGATAGAGAGCTCTTGAAATGTCTCGCATATAATCCCCCTCGAGTAAACGTAAGCGTGCCGGGAGCATTAACAGGCGTACGCCTAAGTGTTGACAGACTTTGGCCTATGTGTGTGGAAGAGAGGAAATTTCGCGTAGGTGCGGAGATGTATATACTATTGCAAGTAGGCAGCGCGTATTATTTTGAGGAGAGTGAGATTTTGCAGCTTGTGTGTTACACGCTAAATTTTAATTAGCTGCTAATTAATTGATTGAAAAAATGGGGGAAGATCGGACGTAGATTAGGCTTGAAGAAGAAACGTATTGCTCAATGCTTTTTTTGTTATTTTTTAAATAAATTTTTGTAGAAGACGAAAATATTAAGAAAGAAATAAATAGAATGAGTTTAGACTTTGGATATTGCTTATGAGCACTATAGTGGAATTTGTGAAGTTTTTATTGTATATTCGTGGTATACTAATATTTTTATGTTATTTTTTATTGAAAATTTGAGAAACAATCTAAACTAGTAAACTTAAAAATGCTTTAGTAAATAAAACATGTTGGAATGTGAATTCTAATCAGTTTAGTTCTAATAAATTTGCATTTCACAAGTTTTTCTATTTTATTCCTGAATACATCATACTTGTAAGTTTTCTAATATTTGAGCGAATAAATCTATTCTTTTTTTTAATTAATAAATTTTCTTTTTTGACATGGTATTCTTTTAAATTGTAAAAACTGAATATAATACAACTATATTGTAAATAATTAGTCTATATTAAACATTTTTAAAAATTTGCTACAATTAAAATTCATCTATACATATCATAGTAGTGGAGATCACCAAAAATAATTAAATTTCTTTTGAGATTAGAATCATAATATTTTTTTCTTCAAATAAAAAGATAAAAGTCATCAAAGTTTAAAAATCTCATAAAAACAAAAAAGGTAATAATATGGTATTTGCACAAACATATTCATCCCAAAAAAAAAAGGAAATCCCAACACACCCACTGAATGCGATGCAAACAGACAAGAAACAGCCAATAACAACAAAGCCTTTAATCTCAGCGCACACAATCACGTATAGATATACCCCCATTATAATAACATTCGCAGTTTCCGAGCAGATCATTACATAGCATTATTGAGCCTCTATCTCTATCTCTCGCAGGTACATAAACCCACCCAAGTGCACAAATCAAATCGAGAGTTCTCTAACGCTTGCGTTAAACTGCACAATTATATACGTAATGTTGTATGTGGCATCAATCGGGCTGGCGCCCTGTGCGCTTTATGAAATTGGCTTCTCTGTTTTACAAAAAAAAAACATCATATGTTATACATATATTTATATATAAAAGTATCTTCCGCTCTCTCTATATATTTAGATATAAGAGCATCTTCATCTCTGTACATCATGTGTATAGGTTTAATATAGTGTCGTCGCGTGCGTGCATCCCCCATGTGTCTGCGGTGCACACCTGTGCACCTTCCACATCATGTGCGGTTATGATGTTCGACGCTTGCCAACTTTGCTCTATGTATATGATA
The DNA here is from genome assembly GCA_017163975.1 of Anastatus disparis. Taxonomy (NCBI): domain Eukaryota; kingdom Metazoa; phylum Arthropoda; class Insecta; order Hymenoptera; family Eupelmidae; genus Anastatus; species Anastatus disparis. The sequence goes on along the minus strand of JAFFSR010000218.1, from coordinate 96,620 downwards.
TATATATATACTCACATATTTACACTAACTTATACACCTTCCTATTATTGGACATTATTAACCACACACATATGCACTCTGTATATGTGTGAATGTAATAAATGTAGTCGCATATGTGCACGGATAGAGAAGGGCAATCAGAGAAATCGTTCATTTGAACGCTGCCTGGAATCTTTGCTTAAGGGGTAATTACATTGTACTAGAACATATTGCTGTATTAGTTTACGTCTATATTTTGATTAGTCTTCGAGAAAGATTAATGCCTTAGCATTATATTTTTTTTCTTCGTTATTTCTTTTCCATAGCTTTGAGAAAAATAAAAGAGGAAGTGCAAATCGAACCAAGTAATATTGGCCGCAAATAAACTTAACGTTAAACAATTAAAGTAATGGAATTAGTAATTTAATGTTAGTTGTATTGAGATATTAAATATGATTTAAGAGGTCGTCAGTGGCTCATTTGGTAGAGCGATGGATTTGTATTCTCGAGGTTCCGAGTTCGAATCTCGCTCTCGGCTGATTGATACAAGCACCACTGTATACGTTACACGTGCTTTGTTCACAAACACACTGACAACCTCCGTCGTCTAAATGATAGCATAAATAAAGCGACGTTAAATATAAAAAAAAAATGTTTTAGGTGTTGATATTTGTTACTTCGTTTTTATTATTTCCCTATATGAAATTGTCCAAAAAGTTTCATTAATAAATAAAAAAATTAAACATTAAATTTATTAAGAACTATTATTAGTGACCTTAAATACTATTCTCATAAATTTGATGCTATTTATATGAAAATTAATATATTACTGTAATTTTAGAGCATAATATCATGAAATTCAATAAAAACATTATGTTTCAGTAAACATTAATTTTTATGCGTATATACTTTAATATCACTTTAGTGGTCGAAATACGTTGAATCTCATGTGCACATTTCTTTGAAAACTGTATTAAATATCATGTATTTTTATCTCGTTTTTAACAAAGTATTTACAGTTACTTAAAAAAAATAAACTTTTTTTAAATGTTAAATAAAAAACATTAATTTAAATATTACTTGGAAAAATTATGAATAAATAATTTTAAAAATACTTGTATGAAATTGCAGCTTATGCAACTGAAGAGACCATAAAAGACTCGCGCAATGGCTCGCAGTCATCATATTACGAATAAGTGATATGATATGAATAGGAAAAATGTTAATCTATGCGCAATGCCAAGATGACTGAAGTAAAGTCTTTTGTTCGAATAATTTTTCGGAGTTTTCATATTACATTCATTATTTACAGACATATTTTATGATGTAAATTGTTAATAATTAAAATACAATATTTAAAAAATTTATCATTCTAAAAATTATTATAATTAACATTAATACAACAAAATATCAATTGAATAAACATTGAAGATTCAAGTTTCATTTATCTAACCATTACGACTGTTTCTACTGGCTAATCATTTTTTCACGATTTTGTACCACATGTTGCATTGTTATTTTATATAATATTAAATTAACTAAAAATTAAATCAATCATAACGCATCTGTTTATTCTACTGCATTGAAATATTTTTTTTCACTTGCGTTAATAATTCCAACCTTGAATCCTCATCATCTTAATTTTTTTCTTTTTAATAATATCGACACTACCGAATTGATTTAATCTTTATACGTACCATCTCGAATGGAAATCAAACTCGATCACATTAGATCCTATTCACGATATCGAAAGAATGTGGTCTGACCTTGTCATGGCTATTAAATGAAAATTCTTTTCTTTCCTTTTAAATAATTACCAGGCAAGAATCGAAGCTTCGTAAAAACTCTTTTAATACACAAATAATTACGACTTAACAAGTAACGTTACTGAACAACGTAAAAAAGAAGCTATACTTCTTTACACGTATGAAAAACCAACCTTTTTTTAAAACAAAAAAGTATTATGAAACTGATTTCCAGCTGATAACTATATTAGATTTAAAAAAACGAAACAAAAAATAAACAAAGTGAGAAAAATCCGTTGTTCTAATGCTGAGGCATTAAAGATCAAAGTGATGCTATACACGTAGATGATTTTAGCGTGTAACGTAAATTAATTTAAACAGGGTCTAATTATGTTAAATTTATTTCAAGTGATTTGAATCGAGCCCTTACGATCCTCGCCCTGTTGCACATAATATATATGTACCAAACCCTGAGGGTAAATGTCTTAGCAATTTTACACGTACTTCTCAACTCATCGGGTATAATGAAATATTACATTATTTTCATATTATTATGAAATAATATTTAAAAATTTATAATATAGAACATAAAATTGTACATAAATTGATATTAGAATTCTATGTGAAAACGTATACAAAGTATATAAAAATTGTATACAAGTACTGTATACAAATTGTACCAAGAAATTATTCTGCACAATCTGAACACACAATTTTACAAAATCTGTATACAATTCTATATAATATAAAAATTGTGTAGAATTTTGTATTGATTATATAAAAAATACAATTGTATACAAATTGTCTTAAAAAATTATTATAATCATGGTGGATACATAAACACAGTTTATATACAAATGTATACAATCTAAACAAAATAATACACAATTGTATAAAAATATTTTTTACAAACATTCAATATAATATGCAATTGTTTTCAGATTGTGTAGAATCACATTTAGGTACAATTTGTATAAAGTACTTGTAGACAATTTGTATATAATTTGTATGCAGTACTTATGTATAATTTTCATATTATTTATATATAGTACTTTTATATAATTCATATATAATGTTTACACGTGGGAAACTGTATTATGCGTGCATTTGGTGAAAGAAAAACTTTTCGCAACTATTTTTACAGCACTACATGAATATTGTTCTCTAAGTAAGTAGAAAATAATTTAACGTTAATAATAAACGATAAAAAAAACGTTTTCAACTTAATGTATACAAATTCCGTTCTAATATACTTTCTGATTCAAAGCCACGACAAGTTATGCTCTTATTTAATAATCTGATGTATGAAAGCGCCCTTTTATACTAAATTCATCATGCCTACTTCATTTACTTTAACATCATTTTATTCATTATGTATTATCCGTCTAAAGCCAACGCTCACATGGCTTCATCACAATCTATTCAAGAAACGTGAGTTTCAATTCACTTAAGCTTTTTCCCTCTCTTCCCCCCATTTACAAAACTAATCGATTCCAACGTAAGAATAAGGTATACATATACTTTATATTAAATTTAGGTTAGAAAGAAACATACGCATAATATCGATTTTAATATAGTACACTTTAAACCAAAAGGTGTAAAAATTTAATATCTAAAGTATGAAATGATAGTTTTATACTTTTGATAAAGAACAAATGCAAGTCTTTTATTTTATAAGGTATAAAATGTCTTTTTAAGTTGAAAAAGTATAATTTGGTAGATTTATACTTTTAATGAAGTGTAAAACGTGCGTTTTACACCTTATAAAATGTAATTTGATCAATGAACACTTTAAGTTTTCATAAAAGTAATAATAATTTATTTCTTGGTGGAATATTGGATTAATATTGAATTAATATTTTACAATATTCGTATAATATTCATCCAATATTGGAAAATACTCCAATAATTAAAAAGTGTGATCATAAAGTAGAATAAAATTAAAATTGAAAAAAAAAACATTTTATTATACTTTTATTCGAATACAAAAAAATTTAATTACAGAATAAAAAATATTACCGTTTAATAAAGATCAAATATTCATTCAATCTTTTTTATTTCTTAATACTTGAAATTTTTTTAAAAATAAATATCTATTATTCTTTCCATTTATCTATCCAAATCTAATAAAGAAAAACGCATTTTCAATGAGCACCAAAACCACCTAGAAATTCATTCATCAACTGTATAAGCACATAATCATATCGCTTCATTTCCTTTCAAAACGTAATCGATTTCCAACGAAACCAACAAAAAAAAAGGATCGAAAGAAAACTCCCACTACGAAATAATAAAAAAAAAAAAACATAAGCTAGAAAAAAAGAAAAGAATTGAGTCACCGAACCTGAAGTCCTCTCCGTCTCTTTCTATCTCTCCTCGCGACACATCAAACTGCATACATTGCGTTTCGTTCTTATAAAACGCACACCGGTATAATATATCCCCCCATATGAAAAAAGAAAGAAGAAAAAAAAATATGTAAAGAAAGACACAACAAGCGTGGGCAGTAACATTCGCGCATGCGCTATCCCCACCTGCACTTAAGCCGCTCTTTCGAATTCAAAATGAATCGCGTGCTAGAGCGAGATAAAGATAAGCCCATGGATAGAGAGCGAGAGAGAGGGACGGAGAGTTGAAAAGAGACGGAGAGAATGTATGGAATGACGAATAGAGGGAAAGAGAGAAGGAAGAAAACTTAGCCGGGTAAAACGGAGTGAGTGAACGTTTTGCCAGTATCCTCGTGAGCGTCGTCGTGGGCGCACGTTTATCGAAAAATTTTAATCTCCGTGCGTGTATATGTAATAGCCAAGTATATCATATATTCGCGTATAGTGTATATAACCTATTGTGCGAAATTAAAATAAGATGAACGAAAAAATCTTATAATAAACGCGCTTATCGTTTTGTGTATATTTGCATATAGTTTTTTTGTAGTTGTGTTCTGTTCTATTGATTTAAAAAAAAATTCTATTTTTTTTTTGGTTTGTAGTTTTATCGTTATTTTATTTCTTTTGATTTTCAAGTAGAAATTGTATTACTTCTTTTTTTAAAAAATAATAAAATATGTACATGTACAGTGTGTGTTGATACCATATCAGAGCCTCGATCAGGGCTCCTTTTTATTTAAAAAAAAATAAAGCAAAATAAAATAAGGAATGGTATAAGCCTGCTGTTTTTTTTTTGTGCTTATATACATGTACAGCACTGTGCAGTGGCCGTACTTGCTCCATGGCAACGAGGCGACGTAGCCGCGAGCATAAGCAGCAGCAGCAACAACGAGACTTTTACTACTACTACGATTACGTTTTAGCAGAAATTATTGAAGGGTAGGATTGCTTTTTTTATATACTGTGTACTTGATGATTATATTTTTTAATCTTTTTTTTTTCTCTAAAGAAGGGAGAGTTTTTGCTCTTTTTTGGGAAAGAATACATGCTGTACTTGTGTCGTAACAAGGAATTTATAATTGAAAGTTTTCCTTCGAATGTCTGGATATCTGTGCGTGTGAGTCAGAATTTCGTAGGAGTAAGATTATGTAGTTTCGAACATTTTTGGCAAGATTTAAGAACGACGTTCCCCTTATTTTTGCTGGAAAAGATTAATCGAGAATCAAGCTAACGGGTTAGATTTTCTTAAATGGACAAAATGTTTGTTAAATGTTATAAAACCCACCTTGCTCAAAAACAATATTAAATTATTGAATTTATAAAATGTAATATACTAATTCCAATGATGATTTTTATTACTCGATGCAACGTAAATTATTCATACATTTTCCACTGACTCAATACAATAAGATTAAAAAAGCGATTCAACTTGTCGCTTTACATTGAAAAACCACAAGTATAAAAAATGATCGCGAATCCGATGACGTGGAAAATCGAGCATAAAAATCAGTTGATCGCAAGTGGCATTAAGAAATTTGAATTAATATTCATCGAGCGAAAAATATTTACCACTCCGCGTAGGAAGATTATAATTGTATCAACTGAAAGGCCATTGCACTTGCACACGTCGAGCGGATTTTCCAGTTTTTCAATAATACTGCAATAATACTAATATAGTACGTCAGATGTAGAATTTTAGTTCTTTATAACATGCTCATTGTTAAAAATTTAAAAGCATATTAACACCTTTTTGACGTTTATATTTCCATATAAATGATACCATTTTACTCCTTTTCATAAAAAAGTAAAGATAAAAAGTTCGTATATTTTTTTTTTGTAGGAGTTTAAATAAAATTCTTCATTCATTATTTAATGCGCGTATAATTTGTATTACGGAATGCTTGTTATCTAAATAACCGGCACGAGAGACACGTCGCTGTCCTATTTCCTTTTCTTATTTTTTTTTTTTTTTTGTTTTACTCGAAGCAAGTGCCAGGTTTGCTTCTTATCGGGATCGCTTAGTTTTTATTCACCATAAACTAGACTAGCCGCCTTACTTTTATGGAGTGAAATCACATTCTAAAGGAATCTTTGGAAGAAAAGTAGACTGATTTGTTTATAAAATTAATTGAGATACGCTTCTTTTTTTTAATTTTAACAACAATAAATTTTATGAATATAAAAAGTTTTTATCGCATTAAAATTTATTTATGTCTGGATGATATATAGTCCAATTAATTGTTTGAAAATAAAAGATGTTCTGATTAAAATTAAAATTTATTTAAACTGATTTTCGTAAATTGGGAATATTGAAAATTCAAGGATTTTAATTATATGCTTACATAATTTAATGTATGTTTATAGTATATAGAGTACATTAAAAAGTAGCTAATATACATGATTTAAAACGTTTTAATAAATTATACGCAACTAATTAGTCATTATTCGATAAATTTTAATAAAAATATGTAAATGATTACACAAAATGAAAATTTCTGTACTAAAATTTGAAACATTCCAACAAGCCGACCCATAAACAATTTAAAAAGATGAAAAAAAGGCTCATCCAAATATACAAAAGTCGAGTTAACATTAATGAAAATTTGTTTGATTGAAAACTAAAAAAGAATTACAGTTAAAAGTAAGCAAATAAAGAAGGGTTTACTCAAGCGTAAAACAGCAGGTACCAGGCGCAGAGTCGTAGCGCGTCTGTTTTTAACTTTTTGATGGCTTTTCTCTCTCTCTCTCTCTCTCTTGACGTTATACACATTGCAGCTAAACATTGCAGTTTATAATCAGCGTGTCAATGCACCCGGAAAATCGAAAACTCTGCCGTTAAACTATGGAATAAATAATTCATATTCTATTTTTATTTATTTTTTCTCTTTTTTCTTTAAATTAAATACCTGTCAATGTCAACTTTAATAATTTCCTGCTGTACACACACGCGCGTATGTATATAACAAAACAATAATGAATTAATGCGTTTAATATTATATATTGCCTTTAACAGATCTTGTAAAGGAGTGAAAAAATTTTAATAGCCTCGTATATATCTGCCTTGGGCTAACAATTTTATTTCTTATATTACATTGTATGTGTATACGTGTGTATGGGTATATTTGTGTGTATATGTGTGTGCTATATCGTGTATATATGTTGTAAAAAAGAAAAAATGCAAGTACGATGATTTGTTTGCATTTTGCGCTTATGTAACTCAAGCTGGTGTTGAATTTTAAATGACGCCTTATATACAGTATCGTATTATCTATCCTTGCTTATAAAATTTTACAACGAAATGAAATAATATACATCCTAATGTCGTTAATGTAAATAGCACTTATCTCGGGCAAAAATTGTTGGATGAAGAAAAAATATTATGTTAATATATTCAACTTTGAGCTCTGTTTAGCATATTATTTATTTTAATTTACATCAAACTTATAATTTGCTTTGTCAATGTCTCAATATGTTATTTTAGTTTGCATTATTAAATATATAGTTTGTTAAGGCGACTTTAGAGATTAGGTTAGGATTCATTTTTTATTTTACAGATTACACTTTTAATAAACGTGATTTTTCAGATCTTTTAATTTACTACCAATTTTCAAAACCGGCATAATCCAAAAAATTTTATAAACTACGAAATGAAAATTTAACCTAACCTCCGAAGTCACCTTAACAGTTCTGCTTTTATGATATTAAAAATTATGCCAAATGTAAGAAAAATTTCATATTCACAATAACGTGTTACAAATTTTATTAATAGGAGCAAATGCTAAAAATTATTACGTTTTATGAAAAAGTTCAAAAGCGTTATGCAAACGAAACCTTCACTGCTAACAAGTTACGTGTAGCCAAGAGAAAAAGTATACTTTAAAAAAATTACATCTCATTAATTGTAATTAAAGCCTTTCTTTGTATCTTGTAACCGTAGCGTACAGTAGATTAAAAAAATTAATAAATCATGCGTGTTATACTATAAAAAATATTTATTATGTCGAATTATAAAAGTAAAAAAATATTTTTTTTAAAGCTTCGATAAATCACGAAAAAAAATTTTTAATATTCCATATACATTCAATTGCATTACCCTGATTTAAAAATTATCTTCGGTTACTCGTTTTGCATGGTAAATGAATCACCCTGTACAATAAAAAGAAATTACCATTAAAAACGTTTCACGCTTTAAAATTTTCATTCCTCCGATTTTAGGTAGTCAAAATTTAAAACAAACGATTCGAAAATAAAACTTCATATTCCCTTAACGATTCTATTTGCGTATATCACAACAGCAACAGCAGCAGAAAAAAAGTTCGGTAACAACGAAACCAATTCGCATCCAATCATTCAACAACGGACGTGAACAAAGCATCCTTACATGATTTCAAACTTCGTATAACTAAAGCTTTTTTGCATATTTTTGTCGTTCACAAATGTACGTATACGTATATAGTAGATGCGTACACGTATAGAAAGGAAAGGGAGAGAAAAAGTTTTTCAAGGGGATCTTCAACTTTTCGGGTTAAAGAAAGAGAGAAGGAGAGCACAAGTTTCAGAATCGAACGAGAGAAGGTGATTTAAACTTCTTGAATAAGAGGAGTTTCTTTACTTTTATGTATATATATGTGCGTGTGTATACACATAAATGTATATATACAAAACCAACATAAATCGTTTCAATTGAGAAGCAAAGACTTCTTATTCTCTCTGTACAACGAATAAGATGCGTATTCGCGTGCACACGACTATGTGCTTATGATATGTGTGTGTGTGTACATGTACTAGATATATGTGGGAATGTTTATATAATCTTATTTTTGTTTACACGTGAATTTGTATAAGAGCAGTTTGACAGATATATACATAGACGTATGGACGTAATTGTTTATATGTCTAAGTGTATAGAAATTTATTATTGAGGCTGAATATCCATATGCCTATCTTTATCAAAAGAGTTTGATGTGTTAATTTGTGTATAGGTGTGTGGATATATACACAATAATATGTGTATATATATATCTAGTTAATTTGACTGTTTATTTTTGTATTTTTTGTAGTGAACTATAGTCATATTCATATGAATGTATTTATGCGCGTACCCATGTGCACTTATATTAATATGTTCACGTATCTGTGTGTGTTTGCGAATGTTTATGTAATCGGTGTATGTTTGTGCACGTGCAAACGTATGTTTGTTTAAAAATGCGTAATCTATGAATTCCTATATCAAAATTTAATACGAGTAGATATTTTTTGCGTATTATAAAGTATATTACATGTCTTATATATATATATATATATATATATATATATATATATATATATATGAGTGTGTACGTATTTGAATTAAAGATGCTATGAAAGAGAGAAAGAGCACTTTACATGAAATTGGCACTCTACTTGATTTCATCGAAACCTCTCTCATTCCTCTACATTCCCCCCATCCTTCATAGTTAGCTCCGATGCAGTCTATACAAGCGTTTAAACTTATGCGGGCATCACTTTATATAAGAAAGAATTTTATGCACCAGACAGTTCGTTTCGAACGTATATCTTTCTCTTTCTTTATCTCTCTCTTTCGCTCTCTAACGTTTCTTTTTTTCTCTCTTTCTTTCTCTGGCTGCTTTTATAATCGTAGACTGAGAGAAGAAGAGTGTGCAGAAGATAATCTTCCTCTCTCGTTCTTTGTCTTCTCTATATGGTGTATATAAAATAACTAACGATGAAACTACGCTCGGTTGTTAGTGTCGATTATTTTAATGATGGAGTCGAGACACATCATATAAGAGTATAATTTTTCTCTCTTTTTTACTTTTTTTACTTTTTTTCTATTTCATACGAATAAAATTTATCTTTTTTTCACTTTTATACGGGTTTCATATTATAGTCAAGTTTGAAAAATAAAATTTTTTTGTTTTTTCGAGAGTCAAGTTTTTTTTGAATCGGCTTGAATTACGTAACGCTGTAATTTGATTTTCGAACGAATGTTTAAAGCTTAATTGCCATTAATTGCTGTGTGAGAACTAGACCAATTTTAAGTTTTAAAAATGCAAGGATCATTTTAAAATTTTATAATTATTACAGTCAATGATAATTGTACATAGGCAAGTAGTCAAAACTTCAAGTTATTTTCTGTAAGCGCATTTAAAAATTTTGTTATATCACAAGATTATTACAGAGCTCAATTTTATTTTTGATAATAAAATTGCAGATTATATTCATTTGAAAATAATTTTTATTTATCGATTGTCTTCTTGAAATTTATTGTTACGAATAGGTCATTATATGATTAATAATACTTATACGTATACACAACGAATTTGATAATTCAAATTTCCATGTATTGAATTACTTGATTAAATTCATGAGCATATGCGTAACGAATTTGGAAAATATGATTTTCGTCGCGTTTGCTCCGACAAGACAGCTAAAAAGTATGCTGTACTACTTACAAATATTACAAAGCTCCATTACGAAAATTAAAAATAAAATATGTATGTTTAAAAAAATACTCAACTCAGAAATGTTAAATATAGAAAATTTTTTTCAATTGTAATTAAAATAATTGCAAGAGTAATATTTCGAATATTTTAAATTTAATTAAATTTTAAATTAATGCCCTGATAAAAACACACTTGTATTTCAACATTCAATGGAAATTTTTAATGCAGCGATTATAATGTAGTTCGTGAAAATTTTTCGGATAAGATTAGTTTAACTGCTTATTTAATATCACATTTGTGATAAAAAAAAGTAAATAAAGAAATGTTTTTTTGAAGAAATCGCAATTCCGTTCACGGGTCCGAATATTTCGGTTTAAAATTTTCATTAAAACGGAGTTAAATAACCAATAAATTATTTTATTACCATTGAAAACGAGTTTCAAAACTGTTTCTTTCGTTTATTGTCATAAAATTTAGTAACCTTTATTATTACTTTTCAAAGTGAATAATTAGCTTTGCAATCCAGTAAATAACAAATTTTATTATAAATATTTACGTACATTACTTATTTTTCAAAAACCAAACACCATTTATTGAAAAAAAAAAAAAAACTATAAAATTCAAATAAATTTATCATTCTCGTTTTCTTGAAGAATAATTCTGTACTCGGCATTAAAATAAATATAAAATAAAATTATTCAAGCGTATAATAACTGTCGAGGCGCGACCGTGCCTCTTGATAACGAAATATTCTCATCTTTGCAAAAAAGTAAAAAAATAAAATCCATAAAAGTCAAATCGGCTGCGTTAAGTACGTGAAAAATATTTGCAAAAAGCTAAAAAATTTCAGCGCTCGAATAAAATACTTTATCGGAGCGAAAAAACAATAAAAAGACATCGGGGAAAAATTTGATAATAAACACACATGCCCCATTAATTAAAAATTATTCATGTATCTAAAAAGAACACAAACCTCACAACCTCTTATACGCGAAGAAAAAAGAAATTTGTATAACCGTAACTTTATTAACAGACATTGGAGGCACAGAGTTCGTTGAAAGTGCCCATATTCCAGCAAACAAAAAAAAAAGGAGAAAAGAGAAAAGAAACCGAAATCTGCAACTTGAACATTCGTTCGACGCCACATGTGTGTACATCGTGCATAAAAGAAGAAAAGAGAAGGAAAAAAAAAGTGTATAAGGAAAAAGAAGAAGAAAAATAAAGGAGCGAAGGAACGACGACGAGTTGAATGCGTAAAAAATCGGCTTCGACAAGTCTGTGCACGCGCGTATATTATACCCACCCGCACAACATCAGCAGCAGTAAAGCAGTCAAGCAAAGAGGAAAAGAAGAAAAAAAAAGCATAATGTAAAGGAGAAAAGAAAGAAGAAAGAGAGGCTATACACACGCGTTACATAAAAAATGTATGCCGTTGAAGTCAAAAATTTATAGCGTTCGTTTTCGGGATAGACTTATAAAACGCATAATGGCAAATTTTTTAAAATTTTATAGTTGTTAAACGCTTAGCGTTGAGAAACATCGATTTTTTAAGCTTTAATTTCGAAAGATTGGTATATAACAATTGGGATTTATGCGAGGCTGATTTTTTTTTATGTTAAAAAGAAAAAATGCGAAACTACTTTGTAGTTATTAATTCAAGTGGAATACCAAATATGGTTTGAGTTTTACTAAAGTATTTTTATGGTGTTATATTCACAGTGCCGTTGAAATAATACTTTATGGTTATCTTAAAGATAACTACAAAGTAATAAGTAAAGCGGATAAGATTTTTTATAATTTTGTTAAATTCAGGCTTCATTAAAAAGGAATTAAGATTAAAAATTTTTCGTTGATAATGCAAGTGATAAATTCAAAGATACTATACTAATATAATAGTATTTTAAAATAAAATTTGAAAATAAATTAACATTTGGATGAGTAAATCAAGTTTAATTTGATTTGATTTTATGTAAAACCTCAAAAAAATTTTGATTCATTGTTTCTATCAATATTATTGACTAATAACTGACATAAGATTTGCCGCGAAAATTAAAAATAAATTTTCATGAATATTTTAGTAATATCAAAACACTTAAAAAATTAAATAATATAATACTTAAGGAAATGTTAAATACCGATATTACAGTTTTCCAAATTTTCGATTCTTAGTTCAAAGTCTTATATCAGCTTAAAAAAAGATAATTAAATTTTTCCTTATGCAAGTACATATACAGATAACATAAAACGTTAATTAGACAAACGAACATGGTAATAAAAAAAACGCATTTGTAGAATATATCAAAGCTCATTAAAAACGTCTAAATTAAACGACTAAATATTCAAAAAAATAAAAAAAAATCATTCTTATCTACTCTTGTAAATAAAGTTTATTGAACTCAACTTAAATGTTCATATTCAATTAATAATGCAAATAAGATGCTTACACATTTATTTCTCAGTGTTAATTGGGATGTTAGCGAGTAGCATTAATATTTTATTAATTTATCGAACAATCAGCTTGATATGCAAATTATGCAACTGAAAAACAAAGAACTTTCACTTTCAGAAAAACTTTTTCTCGTGTATTATTAAAAAGATAATAAATAATATCGTGCGCGCTAATTATAATGATTACTTTACTTATAAACAGCGCGTCAATAAATTTAAATAAATTAAAGGTACGAACGACATTGTAAGATTAATGTAACCATAAAATCCTGGACTTTCTGCTTGAACTCAGGCTGACCTTGAGCACAAGAACACGCGCGCACTTACACTTGCTCGTATATAAATAACAAGTGAATGTTTGATCTTAAGCTCCGATGTAACGAATGTCCGTTGGCTCGAATAAAAAAGCCGAAACTAAAAGTTCATTCACATTAAATTGACGAAAAAACAAACATACTGTTAATATTGAAAAAGAAAAACTAGAGAAAGAAAGTAACCGTTTTGTTTTTTGTATAACCTTCATTCACCCTTCGTTGAATATTTAAAAAAAAAAAGAAGAAAAGAAAAAACAGAAAAAAATATATTTCTTAAAGATATATCAAACTCCCACGAAGTTTATTTACCCTTCATATACTTTCTAAAAAGCCAACTTCCGTAGACTCGGTTATTGTATAACCCAAGACCTTCGAGTTATAGAGAGAGAGGCTCAAAGATTAAAGAAAAAAAAAGGAAAAAAAAGTATAGAGAGGAAAAGAAAAAACAAGCAAAAGACAAACGTCTTGTTTATCGGTTTCTCTCTATTCCACAAGAGCATGACGTCATATTTTCCTCTAACTATATAAAGCTGTTATATATTAGAGCCAGAAACAAGAGGATGGCTTCGTTCTTCCTTTCCTTTTTTTTTTTACATTTATTCGCAAAAGTAAAAGCCATCGAAATGTATGTAACGTTGACGGTTTTAATCCAATTTAATTAACTGAATTGCGAATTCGACGCCCGAGTATCAAAGCAAACCTTACGAGTGCTTTTTGCGATGTATAGATCGACGTCTTCTTTTACAGATATTGGCTGGGAGAACAAGTGCAGCGATTTATTTTATTGTAGGAAGTAACGGGGTTTTAACGTTGTCTACCTTTTCTTTTTCTTACTTTTTAGAAAAATATATGTGAGCTTTTAGTTTTGATGGTAAATTAAATTAGGTTTGAGATGAAATTATCTTGAAAATTTAGTTTTATGGAAAATGATGATTTAATCAGGTATATGCAATTGGATCGATTTCGATGACTCATAAGAACGTTTTTGTAAAAGAAATGAAATTATTTTAATATAAGAGAATACATCTCAAAATAATTAATTATTAATTCGAATGAACGATTTTCAACTTCACTTTTTACATTTATCATTTGCATTGAAAAAACTGATTTCAGTAAACAGTTTTATTTTTATTTTTTATCTCGGTCTCAACGTACAATAAAATTTCAAACTATTAGGAATCCCATAAATTTTCTGACGCGGCAGTACCATTTTCTACCACTTCTTAAATGATTTATATCCGTTGACAATTCTTAAAAATATTTTTGTTTTGTTATTGAATTTTATTTAAAATTAAATCATCCATTGTTTGCTAAACGTATTTTATAATAAAATATTTCTTTTAAAAAATTATACAGAAAAACAATCGAAAATTAAATATAGTATGTATTTTAAATCCGTTTCTTAAAATCGAAATTCAGGTTACGTAACTAAACGCACGTGTCGTATAATTAAGACATTCAACTGGCCACTGTCCATGCATTATTCAAATAACCGTTTTTTTTTATTTTTATATTAAATTGGGTCATATAATTTTCTAAAGAAAAAAATGGTGAATGTAAAATTATAGATAAATAATCAAGATTTAAAGGTAAAGTGTTTTTAAAGAATATATTAAACGTCGATCAAATTTTGATTAAAATGAAAATAGATGAATAATAATTCACGTCCAAAATGAAAGGTATTTGCTTTAAAATGAATGATATTAAGTTATGACAAATGAGTCAGTAGTTTTTTAAAATTTATATTAAATATTTTCGTATCTAATTTTTCGTAACTGCCACAAAGTTACATTTCATAAATAATTGTATAAAATTGTTTAAATTATATCAAATAAAAATGTAACTTAATTTATTCGAAAAATGCTCGCGATGGTAAAAATGTTTTTGAAGTACGAAAGAATCTTAAAAATTTTTCATATAAATTAAATTGCTGGCGTGTTTTCAAAAATACTAATATGATGCTTTACATGAATACGTAAGTTTGACGTAAAATAAAAACTTTTAAAAATCAATAAAAAAATTTTACTTTGATACATACTACAGTTTTTTTATAAGCATTTCAAGCTAAAATTTATAATAAAAATTGTTTAAAAAAAATAAAAATCAATTTTAAAATGTATCACTTTTTATTTTTTCTAAAGTTATATTATAAAAATAATACAATAAAAATATATTCTTTGTAATATGAAAATTATGTTGGGATTAAAAATTTTTTTTTAATTTAAATCAATCATAATCAATTATTACTAAAAGTTAAGACTGGCATTGTTTGAACATGCGTAATACCACCATATTAGACAAAAACTATAATATCACATGAATTTTCTTCAGTAATCAACGTCATAAAAATGGATTTATCATTATTTTCTTCGTAAACGTTGGCCGCGTGACGCATAATCAAAGCTCATATGCACGATGTGACATGCAGTAAATAAAAGTACACGAGCATTTAAACAAGAAAACTCCAGAAAATATCTTTACATATATTTAAACTCTAGAAATCCATGACTCAGACAAGCTGTGACTTATATCCCGCCATTAGTAGTTAGTGTATTTATAAATACAATTTTTTTTGTATAAAAAAATAGAATCTTTCTATCAGTTTCATCAGATCATGGCAAAAAAAGAAATCTCATCGCAAAAAGGTTTCTTATGTTTAACAGCTGGCGGAAGTCATTGCGTTCCAGAGATTCTTTTTTATTCTTTCTCGATTTTTTTCCTCTACTACGAACTTCCGGTCAAGTCTCAATTTTTTATCCCCCTCCCCTTGCTTTTCTCGTGCCATATATTTTGTTGATGCTATCGCGTTTTAATAAATTAATGCGTGCAATGCTTAGGTACTTAAAGTATGTAATCTGTGCAGAGAAGTACAAGGCGGATGCTGTTGGAACTTAAATGCTCGAGATTTCATTTCCTTTTGAAGGGCTGACTTTTTTAAGAGCTAATTTTCAAGTGAAATGTTTCTATTGTTTGCTTTATATTGATATTAATTTCTGTGAATTTATTTGATTTATTTACTTTTTTTGTTTGGCTCGTTTTTAAAATGCAGTTAAGTATAATTCTGATATAAATTGAAAATTCTTTCTAACTAATGTATTATTTAAGATAAAGTTTTGTGTACACATTAGTGTTCGTATTCTGTGAATATCACAGTAGTCGTTATTTCAATATTTTTTTTAAAGTTTTGGTTTATTTTATGACGCCACTAAAATGATAATTATTGAAATTAGAAAATAAAAAAATTTTTATAGATTATTATTCCTTATCAAGACAACATCTTAGACAACGTATTACCTTAATATTTTCTATTAGCCAACTATCGATATGGTAATGAAGATTTAAGTTTGTAAAAAAAGAATTTTAATATTTAAAATAAAAATTCTATTTTTGGTTCAGGGACATCATTATCTTATTTCAAATAAATTAAAAGTAAACATAAATGTTGTGACTGTAAATGATATATATAAATAATTACAATCATTTTTAAAAGTTTCAGAAGCGATAACTTTTTATCAATACATAACAATAAGTAATAAACTTTTTTTATCTAACTTACTTCGCATGAAATTTTTATTCAAAATATTAAACTTGATAAATTATCTTATCTCAACTGGAAAAGATTAACGTTCTATAGTAAGTTGAAAATAAAATCTACTTCCAACCTCATCGACTTTGTCTAGAAAAGTTTAAATTTCCACAAAAAAATAACTTTAATAACAATGTATTACGAAAAAATGTTCAATGCACCATCGGTAAAATTACTTTCAAAGGGTACAAAACAACATCCGGCTGAACTTGAAAATACACTTTTTCATTTACGCCTTTTATTCCAACTTTATGTAAATATGGTAAAAAAGTAAAAAACGTTTTCCCAGTCGTTAAATCAAATTCTTAAATTTACGGAATGGAATTCCATTTGGACTTTGTTCTGGTTTTATCAAAAGAAGCCAAGCATAGGCTGTTAAGAAATGAAATACAACGCTATGGTTTCATTCGCTTAAAGTGTCATATATACATACATACATATAATACTAACACTCGTCGAGTACAAGACGAGCAAAAGGAATGAGCGAAATCATAAAAAATTGAACGTCAAAGACTTTTTACGATCGACTTTTATATATATATTCTTTATCCCTTCTACTATCTCTCTCTCTTCTTTTTAAGCACATATGTGTCTAATGGCTAAAAAGGGATAAACTTTGTATGTTGCTCGTAAAAAGAATGATTGGGTTAAGGTTTAAAGGATTAATCAGATTCTTTACTCTCTTTTTATTTACTTATTTATTGTGATTAGCTTATCATTTATTCATGATTTTTAGAGTAATGAAGTTTTTGAAACAATAATTAATTTTATACAGAAATTGATTTTTTTTAGATTAGTTTTTTGAGGTTAGTTTAAAAATAGTAGTTGACCATTTTTTAATTTACAATTAATAATTTAGCCAACCTGATTCAAGCTAATTTTTAATTGAAATACTGTTTTATTTATGACGTTCTCATATATTTCATTCTTTTTAGGGTACTTGTAATTTATTTTCAAAATTTAAAATTCTAACCTTCAAAGTGCAATATTTTATCTTCAAAAATTATTTATTTCTCTAGACGAGTCTAATGAAACTTTTTATCCTATAAATAACCCATTTTTTCATATATAAACGCACTTGCCAATTTTTCGTAATTAAAATTGTAATTTCCCTTTTTTCTTTTATTATCTTTTTTTCTCGTTCGCATAGTAAAATTTACAGCCGTGAGATAAGTGTAGCAAAGAGAAATCGAACGAACGCTCTGAATCTTTTTTTTCTCTCGTTCAGTTCGGGTTTTACGAGATATTTCATGAATATTAATGAAGCTTTTTTTGTTCGAGTGGTCATTTCAAAGAAATTGACCTGTTCAAAGGCGATTGATTCTTTAGGAGAAACTCTTTTTCATCATCGGAAAAAAACAATCGTGTTCGCATCAAGTTTTTTTAGAACGAATAATAGATTCATTGTTTTAAATCTATTTTTACTGTTTGATAGAAAAAAACTTCATTTGATTTTATTACGTTTACAATATTGGAAAACTTTGATATGAACATTAATAAAATTTAAATAAAATGTAAATCAAACAAGTTGCGTTAAGGAAATTTCAATCATATTACAAAATTTTCTCTTTTTTGGAAATTAAACCAGTTCAAAGATTATTAATCAAACTAGAAACATGCTGTCGATGAAAAAAAATAATTTCAAATATAATAAAATAAAATTTTACAAAATTTTAATAAAATTTCTAACTTACTTAAATGAAAATAAAATTTTAGCACAAGTTTTTATCTATTACTTCCCTAACGGGTTTAAACTATTTAGAAAAGTAGAATAAATCAATTATTCCAGAATAAAAGTAAAATAAACCTTCACTCGTATTAAATGCAATGCATAAATTTCCATGCTCATTTTCGCATAGTTACGCATTCATATACAAAAGCGCAAATGCATTCGTGTATGGTACAATAGAAAAGAAAAAAAAAAGAGAAAACGCAACGCGTCCTTCGCGCGACGGAAGAAAAGAGAAAAAAAAACACATACGCGCTTCATTGCTCGCATAGTAAAATTTATAACGTATAATGCGAAGTGCACGCGATTACAAAAGATCGCGGAAGAGAAGAAAAAAAATAATAGAAAAGAAAAGTATTTTAAACATCGCGTGCTTGATTTCTATAGTTTAACAAGATCGTCGTGTGTACACTGTTGTTATGTTACGTTTGATTTTATGATTGTATCTTATTCCAAGAAAGAAATAAAAAAGTGAAGGAATATATATGTTTGATGATATTGTGAATTGTGTAGGGAAAAAAATTCTTGGACATAACTTACAATTTAGGATGATTTATGGAATTATTGAGTTGAAATTTTATATTAGAGCCTGAAATCATTAAGTTTTATGTCAAATTCTTAGAACAATTATGTTCATAATATTAATAATTTACTATTTTTCGTCCGTTTTCCACTATATAATCTATTTAAAATATCTTTGGTACACATATTATTTTCTATCTCCATGTAAAATACTTATTATTCAAAAAGAATTTAACGTTAAATTATTATTTATATTCATTAAAAACGTAAATTTAAACAAGGTTGAATTTCAAGAATTATTATTTTTAATCCTTTATTAAAAATTATAAATTTTTTAAGGCGACTTTGAAGGCCGGGTTGAATTTCATTTCGGAGTTTTAAAATTACGCTTTAAATTTATAACATTTTTGGAATTTTTGAAAATTTTCACCACTCTGGAATGTCAAAAAATAATGGAAAATTAAAATATCTAAAAAATTTCATTAATTAAAGCGTAATTTGTAAACTAGAAAATGAAACCTAACCTAATCTCCGAAGTCACCTTAGAATATAATTTAAAATCTATTTATTTTTTTCATCTATAAACAGAACCATTTATATCCAATTTTAAAATTCTTTCCTATTTTCCAAATAATATTACTATATAAGATGAAAATGATATTGATAACAATAATAATAGAAACAAAAATGTTATTTTCAAACTGTAAAGACAGTACAAAACAAAATATAAAATTTTTCTCTATATCAACCAATATCTTACTTTTTTATCTCGAAAAAATATCGAAAACACAATATACGAGCGTCGTCGTTGTAAAGAAACGAAGAACGCATGCGATGGAAGAAAAAGACTTCGCAACTACTTCTCTTGTCGTCGATCGTGCGAGAATAGACGCGGAATTCGAGAAATCTAATTTCGCATCGCATCGTTTCGCCCTTATACCACAAAACTCTAGACTCATCCGCGTGGTAAAATATAAAACGAGTGTAGACTTCTCGTATATATACGTGAACGCATTTCTCGATTTTTTTTATCTTTTTTATTTTCTTTCTTTTTTTATTTACTTCGTTTTTTTCTTTTCTTTTCTTTTTTTTATTTTTTTTTTTGCTACTTGCTACTACTCCTGTTAGTTCTCCACTCGTGCGAAAAGTACCTTTGTTTCCTTCGTTTTAATGCGCGACCTTTTTCCATGCATAAATTATTTTCGGGAAAAACTGAGAGATGAATGGAATGGGGAAATATGTATGCTACGAGAAGATTAAATTTTTTTGATGTTTTTTAATTTGTTTTTTTTCTTTATTATTTTTGCTTAGGTAGTTTATTGCGGTATGTTTTTAATTTTTTAGGTATATAGTTGCTTGATAATCTATAACTCTGTATTTTAATGCAAAATTTAATTTGTATAATGGTTTTAACAAGATTAATAACTAAATAATAAAAAATAAACCTTTATAAAAGTATGAAGTGTATGATATTAAATAAACTGAATAAAATTATATTATCTTAAAAAAATCTAGCTTTTTTAAAATACCTTATATTTCCAACTTTGTACAAAAAATCTACTTTACTTATTCTTAAAAATGTTCAAGTTTTTAATATTTATAATTTAAAAAATTTATAGTTTCCGTTTCATTCTAATTTTCTCCTAATATTATAATTTCAACAGGTTTTACAACATCCAGTGATAGAAATTTTAAAAATACATTTTCATTTTATTCAATTTAAATAGAAAGTGAAAAGTGAAAATGAATACTTAAAAACTTGATACCTTAAAGTTAAACTTATTTTTAATGATTAAAAATATTTTTGGAAAATAGAACTTCTAAACATACAAGATGCCTAAGAAAATATTCGATAATACATCTTAAAGTATCAACGAATTAATCCATTAGTACAAAAACAATGTCATAAAATTGAAAAAAAAATTACATGTCACTATCTTAATCTAGCATTAACAAGCATAATTGCGGTTTTAATAAACCTAAGATCAATTTTTTTTATCGTCTATAATTTTTTGTACTCGGAACATATCGTTTCCAAGTTGTTAAGTAACTTTTATTTAACCGCACGATTCTTTTCCTTTTTTTTCATCAATGTCGCCAAGATAGTTTTGCCTGTAACGAATTAAAACGATTAATTTAAACGCCAACAAAATGGAAAAAAAAAGAAAGAAAAAAATAAGCCTGAATAGCATTAATGACGCTAATGACTTAATGACGGAATATAGGATAGTTACATGTGTTGTGGCCTTTAAGATCATCTTCAAAGTGCACGTGCTCATCAAAGCATAAACAATGAAACGTTATCTCATTTTACTGACCTCCATTTTGAATAAACATTTTTATCTTAAAGCTCAAAAGCCGTGTAAAATATTATTTTTCTTTCAATCATAAATTAAATAAAAACTATATAACCATAAAATTTTTTTCTAAATAATTTATGCTATTCTAAAAATAAATATTTTATTTTATAATTTTAAAGTATTAAGTAATAATTTATATATTTCAATTATAAAATAAAATAAAAACATTAAAAATTTAATGTAGAATTTTTTAACCCTCTCCTTGAAATCCATACATAACGGATGACTCCTAATTAAAATGGAAGATTTTAAATATTCGTATTGTTTGGTAATATTCAAAATTTATTGAAAATAAAAACGTTCTTGTTATGTTAATATTGATTTATCGTGTATGAAATTTATAATTATCGAGGTAAATTTTTAATAAATATACCTTTTTTCATGGTGTGTATTTCTTGGTTATTTTATTAAGCTCATAAACAATACAAAAATAACTTTTCCAAAAAAGTCTGATTAGCTTAAAATTTTAAATGAATATTTGAAACTATATAATTTTAGTATCATCATAATTAAATAAGAATCTATATTAATTTTATGCATTCATGATAATATTACTAATATTTATATGATTTTATCAATTTTCTAACCTATAAATATAATTAAAACTCTATTCAAAATAATTCTTTCGTTAAATTTTCATAATCCTTTGACATAACTCACTGAAGTACTTATTAAATAAATATGATATTGAAGTAAGAGGGGTGTATGTGCTTCTAATAAAATCAGGCCACTTTTAAAGTCACCCCCGCGTTAATAAAGAAATAGGCGAAAGGTTCGTTAAATCCTCGCACCAGAAATGGAAGTTTTAGAAAAAATGTAGATGTGTATATTCAGAAAAAAAGGGCTTTCGAATTAATTCCTCAAACCCCTTTACTTATCTTTCTTTTTTTTTTAAATTTCTTCATCGAATATTTCTAGTTAAGATAGGGGGCGCTGCGAGCTATTGAATAAAGTTAAATTTAGTTTTATCGTTTCAATGGACAACACCCCTTAAATTTAATGCCAAGGCACGCGCGTTACGATAAATTGAATTGATTTCCGTTTTAAAGCTCTTCATTCATTTGACAAATTCGAAACTCTCGCGATATGCACGTTGGGAGGTATTTGTAGGGTTTGTGCATTGTTATGGGATTTAAGCCGAAAGTTTCATCCTTTATTGTAGGATTAAAATGACATTTTTTTTATTTTTTGATAAATGATGGAAGCTTTTTTATTTATTTGATGATTGAATTTGAAATATTTTAATTTTCTGTTTGATTAATGTGACTTATTTTCAAGTAAAGTGTACATATAAATTTGAAATTTTGAAAAATGAAACCTTTATTCGATTTTTTCAATAAAATATGGCTTTTTTCATTTTGTATTTGCATAAGTCATTTTTAGTAACAATCGAATTTATGATATTTAAATATATCTATAAATATAAAGATTATAAAATTTAGTATTTTTTAATCTTTTATTATATTTGCACATAAATTAAGCTTACCAAAATAATGAAAAGAAAGAGAAAAGTTTTGAACATTTAGCCGACGAACTAATTCGAGCCTTAAACTCTTTGCTTTATTTCATGCGGAAATCAACCACTTCAAAGTTGTGTTTAAAAGTTTGCCACTGACGTTTAAAGATACCCAAAAACTTAATTTTAAAT
The DNA here is from genome assembly GCA_017163975.1 of Anastatus disparis. Taxonomy (NCBI): domain Eukaryota; kingdom Metazoa; phylum Arthropoda; class Insecta; order Hymenoptera; family Eupelmidae; genus Anastatus; species Anastatus disparis. Next base: position 73,456 of record JAFFSR010000218.1, on the reverse strand, counting down.
TCCGGAAATACTTCATCAATTTTTATGCTAATTAAAAGTGAAAAAATTTAAAAAAAAGGGAACGTAAACAGACGGTGAATAACCAGTTAAAAATTCGAAGGATTTCCAAGTTGGTTGATCGGATAATCACAAAAATAATTCGCCTTGAATTAAAAAGAGTTTAATAAACCGATCGATTTTACCAGTGTAACTAAAATATTGTTGAGATTTTGTTTAATGATAATTTCAGTTTTCAATGAAAAATATGAAGTTTAAACTGATTAATAATAGCAAATACAACCTTCATTATTTAATTGGCTTTATTAAACATTCTTCTATTACCTGAAGCAATAAAAATAATTTGCAAATTAAATATAGACTCTCCAGCATAGTTCACCTTGAATGACAACTAAAGTCATCAACCAGAAAATTCAATCGGCGACAAACAACTGTTTCCACTTTGAAAAAATTGAAAATAGCCATATAGCAATAAATAAAAACAGAAATCAAGAGGTCAAGAGCTTTGCAGTATCAATTTTCACTTTTAAAATCCATCAGAGAAACAAACGCGCTCTCTTATATTGTTTCAGTGTTTTTTTTTCGAGCTTTTTTTTTAAATTGATTTACGAGTTTTAATAGCCAGCAAAACATTTGCCCTTGATCCCGAATTTTCTCGTGGGATGATAACTTGTGTAAAATCATCGGCGCGTCGTTCATTAATCCGAACGTCCGTGTGGTCACATTTTAATTTAAAAAGCCACAGAAAAGTCGAGCGCTTTGACACAGTTGTGGCTTTTTTTGTATAGGAAAAAGATAGAGTTTGTAGTGCCGTTACGACATTCATATTTTCTAAACTTTAGTTTTTTTATTTTCTGACCGAAGAAATTTTTTAAAAGCAGATCAATGAAAAGTGTATGTTTGCGGTTCTTTTTAATATGAGATGAAGCAGTGATGAAAAATTGATTTGGCAATAAATAGAATTAAAATAACAGTTGAGTTTTCGTATTTAAAAAAAGTATCAAAACCTTGATAGATTTTAAAATTGGTTTTAGACCAGAAACTATCCAACTATCATATTTGTTTTAGCCATAATGAAAAAAAATTTTGCGTGATTAGTCAAAATTTTTTCTCGTTTAAAATTTTAGTTTTAAAGTTTTGCATATGAACACGTAAAATTGATATAACAATTTTTGTAGCTTAAAATTTTTGAGTACTTGTAAACAACAAAAATTTCCAATAAATTCAAAATATGCACTTTGCCATTGAAATTATCTCACAACCTAGAATCAAACATTTTATTCTTTAAAATTGTTCATTATTTATAAATTTTCATATTAAAATTATTTGTAAATTTTAACAAAAAAACTGTCTTACCTGAAAAAATACTAAAAAGGCCCGAAGAGTCAACCCACTCTAAAAATAATATTTTTTTTAAAACCAAAAAAGTATAAATTATAAGTATTTCATAAAAAATTTTAAAATATAAGGTCATTGAGCGAATGAAAAAGAAAAAAATTATAGAAATTTGAAAATTTAACATGGATTTTTATGGAAAAAATAGCATTTGTGCTTATAACTCACAATGTAATGAAATTAGTAATTTCTCGTGAACCGAAAACAAAAATTATAGATTTTTTATTACGAATTCAAATTTGTCAAAAAAAATTACGCTATCAATAAATTAACAAAAAAAAATTTAAGAAATTTATTAAAATTAATGTGATTAGAATATTAATAATCGTAAATAACAGATATTTTTTATATAATTAAATATAATTGAAGTTACAACTATAATAATAAATTATTTACACTTTTTATAGAAATTATTTATTATAAAAAAATAATATTTTGTTCTTCTTTGCGGGGCCCTAACTGGGTACGGTTCTAGGCGCACAAGCCTCCTTAAAATTGTAAAAAAAATTTTTTGTAGCACACTAATTAAATTCACCGAGTTTTTTTTTTTTTTTTTAATTATTTAACGCCGTTGTATTTATGCTATCATTGCGATGCTAATTAGCGACGGAGGTTGTATCAGTGTGTTTGTGAACTAAGCACATGTCAATATACACAGTGGTGCTTGGTATAAATTAGCCGAGAGCGGGATTCGAACTCGAGCCCCCGAGATTATGAATCCATCGCTCTACCGACTGTTCCACTGAGACCTCTACCAAACCTATATACAATAAGTATATTTTAAGACTATGAAATACCAAATAAAAAATTTTATTATATAAATAATATTGATAACAATGTATCTTCCAATATCAATAAGATACATTTGTATTCCAATAAACGTAAAAACAGATCATAAAACATCATAATCACTCGTCCAAGGCTATAACCCAAAAGAAGGAACAATTTATTTACCATATTTGCTTCGTTTTTTTCGCACTTACGAAGCCAACAGACGTTAAACATTCGTTCTCAATGTGATATGATTCTTTTTAATTTAAAAGAGCTAACAGAAAACGCCGAGAATACATGCGCCGTCGCGAAATAATATTTATAACGAGCTCGTGATACTATATGTTAAGTGCTCGTATTTTTCTTTGGATAAAAAAGTCTTTTTTTTTTCTTTAAGTTGATTATTTTAAGCTTGAAGTGTTCGTTAAATTAAAAACTTATTTCATTTTTTTATGAAGTTTATATTAAATTTTAAAAAATAGGAAAATATTAATATAAAAATTTTGTAGCTTTGAAAATTCGAAATTTATGAATAATTCATCTATTTTTGGTATGACTTTAATTAAAATTTTGAAAAAATCCAATTTTTCTTATAAAACGCAAAAAAAAAACTTCAAATATTTTGAAGATAAAAGTCACGTTTTACTTGACTTCAAACAAAAATTTAAAAATAGAATTTAAAAATATGCAAAATTCATTTGAATGTTTTTCACCGTGTGTTGAAACGCACTGCGCAACGAGAAAAAAAAAGCGTTTGAATTGCAAACGTATGCGAAAGAGACTTTTGTTTTTTAAAAAAAAGAATCTGGAGTGTGTCTCTCATAGGTCTGAATTAACATGGACGTTGTTGAGGCGGCGTCGACGGCGCGTCCATTAAAATGGCACGACTCGCCAAACGATTAATGACTTCACGAAGTTCAATGAATGAAGACTATGAAAAAGAGTACATAAAAATACGATCTTATTGACTGAGCGTATTTATTATTTACATTTCGCAAGGCTTTAACTTGTCTCTTGTTGAAAACGGCATAGTTGAGTGCTCATTTTTATAAAGATTAATGTTGTTTTATTTTTAAAATTTTTTATTTAGAATAATCTTATAAATATATTATTTTGATATTATGTTATTCAAATTAATTGAGCGTAAAATATAAGCGTAACATTTTTTTAAAACTATAAATTCATGATATTCATGGTAAAATTATGGCTGATTTGGCTGATTTCGAATTTTTTTAAAATGTTGATTTTATTTCATTTTTTCAGCAGAATGAAATTAAATATTTTTTAATTTGATTTTCATCGAGATTAATTTTTATTTTATTAAAAAATTGAGTATTTTATTGTCTTAAAAATTCAATTCTCATTATTTAATTGAAATTTCGTATTTATCGCACTTTTAATTGAACTACTAATTAAAGCTATCAATACCTAACTTGTTATCTTTAAACCGTCGAATTTAACGGGTGTTAAAACAATCATCGTTTTATTGATATACAATAAAAGCGCCGTTTATTATTATTTGTATTAAGTGTTTTATGAGACTCGCGAAATCGTTTTAACGTGAATTTAAATTAGGATGATGATGGGAAGATGTGAGCGATTTGCGGAATTCTTTTTTTTTAATGACTTTTAAAAGAGTAATAAAATCTCAACGATTTTGTTGACATAAATTTAGCAGATATTATTTTTACCGTAATTGAATATCAGTTTTATTCATGGGTCTTCTCTTTATTTTCTTTTTTTGTTTAAAACCAAATATTTTAAAGTGATTTTAATGTAATGTAATAATTCATAGAAATGTTAAACGTTATATTTTTATCAGTTTTAAATAATTTAAATTTAAATTAAATTAAAATTATTTAAAACTGATAAAATTAAAGAAACATTTAAATTTCTTTTGAATTTATTGTTTCAAAAAATATTTAAACACAGTAACCTTTAAAATAAATTTTTAAACAATTATTTTTTTTTCTTATAAAAAATTTCAACAATAAACGTTTTTGGAATGTACAGTTATTAAAAAAATATTCTTAACTTAAAAAAGCGAGTCTTATCAACGCTTCTTTCTCTTGATGTGGTCAGCGTCTAAACGCGATAAAAACGTGCGCCCCGTTATTTCCGCTTGGTTCCACAAAACTTCGTCACTTTCGCGTAATTTCCAGCGGAAACCAATATAGCAACAAAAAATTTAACAAAAGCTCACGTATTCATTCTTTAATTAAACGTGTAAAAGTACATTATTTACTTGCCTTTTATACAAATATGTATTTATTCATACAGTTATTTCTCAGGTAAAATCACCATATTTTATTTTAATTGTAAAATATACTTCATTTTTTTTAAATTTTCTTTATACAACGAAATTTAATTATTTTCTGTAAAAAATATTCACCATGTATGTACAAAAATTTTGACCATATACGTACCAATTTTTACACGAAATTAAAAATAAAATACAGTAAAATTACCCACATAATATCTTTGTCTTTGCGTGTATTTGTACAAAAGTGCGTATTTAGGTATACCTGCACGTTAGTAAATCGTTTTGTCGACTACAAAAAAGGCGTGAACTCGCGAATAGTGTGTGTATACGACCAAATGGGTTGTACAAATAAGGAGAGCCATATAAGCCACGATGTTATACTTGGTATGTGTTAAACTTTTAAAACGTTAAACGCTACGACAATCTTTCATACGTGCGTATCTCATGAAGGTCGCTAACAATTGTAAAAGCATACCGAAGAATATATACACGTATATAATACATAAACATTATAAATATCGTGTACAAGTCGCACGCTGCTAATTAACTTTCAGAGAAAATTTATGTGCGCGTATGCGCGTATGTGTAAAGGCTTTTGTCTTAACAATACGCGATGCATATATGAATGGCCGGAGCGTTAAAGTTATGGAAAAGGAAAAATAAATGGAGTAAAAAAGGAAAAGTGGAAGAATTATATTTAAGGAAAGTATATAAATTTTCTGACGGGAATGGGTATATAATTGAGGCGTATGTACTTTCGTCAATTTGTATAGAATGATATTTGCATTGGAATTTATGGCTGATGCTAAATTGATGTGAAAGAATTTTCATGGGATTCTAATTCTTTAAATGTTCATATTCTTTTTTTTTAAATAGAGGATATATTAGCCTTTTGTAGATTTAATAAATGTACAATAAGAAAAAAAAAGTAAAAAAACGTTATTAAATTATGATAATTTTAAAATATTTTTTTATGAAATAAAAATATTAAAACTATTTCTCCAGATTTAGAATATATTTTGAGATTAGATTGCATTTTGCACAAATTGTTAATGATCTGTTTGTGCAATATTTTTTTTAAAATAAAACTTAACGAAAAACAACGATTATTAAATAGTAATTACATTTTCATCTGTACCAACAAAAAAAAATTGTCTATAATATATCTACAATAGTCTATAAATAAACTAAACATTTGCATAAAAACAGTGGTTATTATGAAACATCTTAATAGTTTTAATTACGTTCTATTTGAATAATCATTGATTACGAGGTCGAAATTTATAAAATCTCTATATTTTTAATCTGCGAAATTGAGTAAGATTATTTAACTGCTTTATTGCATAATCACAAAATCGTAATTTTTTATATCAAAATTAATGAATTTCTTGTGAGTTTATCAATATTTGTAGTAAAAAAATAACGAATTATTTGCAATATTCTAATAATAAATAATAACTCGAATATTTTTAATTGTTTACCTGAAACATTCGAATAAAATACTTCCCTTTTTTAAATATACACAAGCAAGTCACTTTTAGGTGAATTAAACTCAAATATTAAAATATATCATAATTTCATATCACAGAGTATTTATATAAGAACAAACATTCGCTCGAGCTTCTAACACTCGAAGCAAAAAAAAAAAAAGAACACATCTCAATGCTAACAACTCTCATCAAAACATTCATCCTTTAAACACCATCTACAAATCCCCCTATTTCAACGTTTCAAAAGGCAACAAACTCAACTTTTTCCTTTTTTTCTTTCTTTTTTTTTTTCTACAATCGTTTCGCAGAATACACCTTTGAAGCATGCGCGAGCGCGCGAAAAGCGCTTATAGCTCTGAGCGACGTAAACTTGAATTTCCTGTGTGATGATGAGAGAAAGAGAGAAAAAAGGGTATGAAAAAGAGAGTAAACGAGAGACAAAAGAGCAAAAGCTCCTTCTTTTGTATTGAACGAAAGCATTTTGTCCTTACAACAACGACTGATTTGATGCTTTTTCTTTTCTGTCTTTACTATAGCAAAAGAACTGAGGAACAAGGAAAATAAGAAAACGACGAGCGAGAAGAAATAAAGCCGAAAGAAGACTGAAAGCTGTTGAGATGTAAGCGATTCAAGAAATGAGAAATGAAATCCATTGAGAATATTTGCATGCTCTTTAGTAAATTTGGAATTTAAGTATTTTTAGGTGGGATCCTTTGTTGACTTGATTATTTGCACATCATTAAATGATTTAAGATTATTCTTTGATTTCCATTAGCTATTTTACTTTATTTCATTTTTCTTAATTGATTTCGAAATTTCCAATTTGGAACTTGGCTTTTTCTATTTTATTAAACAAAGCATTTAATCAAATTTTGACAATGAACAATTAAATTACTTTATATTTTATTATAATATAAAAAATTTTGATGTAAAGTTAATTTTTTATTGTAAATTTAATTCAACGCAACTTTCTAAAGTTCCATACAAACCATATCTCTGCTCATTACAAATTTCAATATTTCAATCCAAGCAATTCCCTCAGGATTTCCTTAGCAATACTTTCAAAGGAAACAAAAAAAAAAAGATGTACATCATAATTTTTTTTTTGGCTTTGACATTCCAAGTTTACTAAAAGAAGATAAAAGTACAACTTCTGTATAACTTCACGGTAATCTTTAATGGATTCTTTCTTTCATCACAGCGACTTACGTATACAGAGAGAATAAAAAAAGAAAGAGAAAACACAGCACGACATTAAGAAAGAAGAGGAGGAAAAAAAAGCACACGAAAGAATTAAAAAAGAAAGAGACAACCCTCAGAGAAAATGAGTCTGGCTCGAGTTTCTTCGCGACCTGACTAACAAAAAAAAAAGAAGAAGGAAGGAGCAGACAGGCAAAGCTTGATTGCAAAGTGAAGGGTGGTAGCTTGGTGTATATAGAAAAAAAAAGAACGAGGAAGGGAGAAAGGAACAAAATGTTACCACCGATTATCAGTAATATAAACAGTGAAATTTTAACACTGTACACAAATCCTAATGGCAATGAAGGCGGCAATGCTACTAACAGAGCCACCAGAGGAAGATATGCTGAGATCGGTGTTAGAAGGTAAGCTTCTTTTTCTTCTTTGTCTTCATATATTAATATTTTTCACATATGTATTTGAATAGGTATGAATTCTTATTAACACCCAAAGATGTTAATAATTTTAGAAAATATTAACAAATTACTAGAATTTTGAGCTAAATTTGTATATTTATTATTGCTGACTCTTGTTAACTAAGTGACAAGAGAAATCACTTAATTAATAAGTTTAAATAATGTCAATTATATTAGTACTTTTGTATGCTTTAAATCAATTCAAAGATTTTAATCAGCATAATTAAATCGTAATATTTTCCATTTTATCATTAAAAATATATAACTTTAAACAAAATCTATCAATGTCAAGTCCAAATAATTAAGACAATAACATTTAAAACTTTTAATAAATACGAATGACAATACAAAATAATTTGTCCAGACTAATGATTTTGTTTTGACGGTTAGACTAAACTTTTGTTACAAGTGGATTTTACTTCTCAATGCGTACGTCGTTATTACTGAAATTATATCTATTTACAAATTACTCAATAGACACTTTAAACCCATTGATAACGATGTCAAGTCCAAGTTTGCCACAATTGCAATTATCGCGATTCTCTTGTCCCTGACTGATAGTAGTTGCTTAATGTGCAATTACGGTATACATGGTTTAGCGAAATACTAAAACGATGACTTGGTGAATTTAATTACGTAACATAAAGTTCAAACACTGAATTCATTGTTTGAAGATAAGAAATTTAAAAAAGTTTTTTAAAATCACCTTAGAAAAATAGAGCTTAAGATAAAAACATCATAGTCCAGATAATTTGACTCATCATTTCTTACCTAAACGTTGTGTTTCTTCTCTCGATCATATTCTCATGCCGCGATCAAAAGAGAGTCGAGGGACGATAAGAAACGTTCAGCGATAACAAAGTACACTAAATTTTCGATAAGGGAATTAGTGCATCGCAGCATGAAAGTTATACCTAAAAAAAGCAAGAAAAATAAGCTATATGTATAGACGTACGAGCTATCTTTACGTTCGATTTATTTTTCAACACCTGGTGTAACTTATGGAAGTTTTGGAGGTATGATGGGGTAATTGATTTGTTTGAGTTTCGCTTAGTCACGGATGTTAGAGTTTCTTCTTTGGAAATGAGAGTGGATATAAAGGGTCCTCGTAATCATTAGAGCATGGATTGAGATTACAAGTTTGGTTTCCGAAAATTTATGAAGCCAAAGGTTTTTCGGAGCTCTGATTAGAGTGGCTGGAGGGATGGTGATAAAAATTAATTAATTTCAATTCCCTTTTCTTTCATATTATTTCAATGTTGAAATTCAATGTCAAATGTGTAATTAGAAAATTCATTAAATCAAGTTATAAAAGTATAAGTGTAATTCTTATCGTTAATTTATTTGCTATTTATCAAACCAGAAAATAGTTATATCTTTTAAAACGCTTTTGTTTCATTGTTTGAGTAAAAGTATTATGATGAAAACTTAGCACTTTATAATTTTCTAGAAATGTGGTCAGTGCGAGCATGTATTTTTATAATTAAAAAGTGTGTACTATCATCAATCTAATATTTTATCGCTCTAACTATAACCTACATAATAATATAACGAGAAATTTCTAGATTAAATTATTTTTTTACAATGGAGGTATATCCATTTTAACTATTTTAATCATTTTTTTTCTTTTGATTAACATACAATGCTATGTGTATTGCATATTTGTATTCTCATTAAAAATAGTTTATAAATTCTTTAAAATTGTATTTTGTAAAAAAGTTGCATGGAAAATAACTGAAATTTTAAAATGTTTATAAATATTAATCTCAATGATTATATAACTGAGAATAAAAATTTATCTATACATTCGAATATCCAAAAGAAGATAGATTACGTACAAGAACAATCCGACCCAAAGTCAATAATTCAGCCTCCAAAGCTTTACGCAAACTTTAAGAAATTCGAACCTATCATCTCTAAAATCATTCGGCAATGTATACATTGACTCATCGAACGCCCACGAGAAAAAAAAAAGGAATTCAAAAGCGGTTCCACCGAGTAAATAAAACTTGGAAATCAATTTTAATCATCAACATGCACTAAACCAACGTAAATATACATATACCAATATGATAAGAAATATTGACATTCTTCTATGAAGGGGGAGCACGAGGAAAAAAGAGAAGCATAGTCAACGAAGCTACTCAGAATAGCTAAAGCCGCTTAGCGCCTACTGACAGTTAAGCTTCTTACGCCCATAAGGATGAAATTCGACATTTTCTTTCATTTTTTCTTTCCTACTTTCTTGGCCTTTTCTTTGCGCCTTAGTACTTGCTTCATTTCTTATTTCCTTCGTCTTTGGCTACTTTGTTCAAGAGTTCTTCATTGATGTTTTATTGAAAGGAAATATGATTAGATGAGAATGTGGATTGAGTGTCTTTTTAGTTTATACAGAAGTGAAAAAAGTTAACCTTAAGACTATTGGAAAAGACTAAATATAAGCACTATGCGTGTGATTAAGACTTTGCATAAGACAATATTTATGATGTATAAGTACAACATTTGGAGACTTAATAAGGGGATAAAAGCTCGTTAAATTTTGACAGCCAAAAAGGTTAATATAAATTTCTTAGACTTTTAAAGTGACCAAAGATATATATTTAATCTTGATGAAAATTCGTAAGACTTGATTTTTTCCAAGAAGAAATTATACAACGTTTGATATCGACTATTGATTTTTAAAGATATAATTTATCTTACGATGACAGTAATAATAGCCATAATATTTATACAGAAAAATTTATAAAATTTAAAGCAATAAATCGTAATCTGATAAAAGATAATAAAAAGACTGTTGATATTTGGAATTTTTTTATTGATTTCAAGAAAAAAATCAGTTTTTAATTATTTCAAATTTTAATAAAATAAAACATGCATTTTAAAAAATTTAACAATTTTCAGTATTTCTATAAATTAATATTCCTAACAAACAAATTTCTAAAATAAATTTTTCAATCACACTTTCTTATAACTATTTAGAAATGATTGAAAAAAAAATAACAGAACAATAAGAAATATAAAATCCTAACAATAGACCAGACATTTAAAATTGTTCTATTCTTGTTTATCTCTTTTGCAATTCCTAGCTCGTTCAAGATTATATATATATATATATATATATATTCTTTACCACAAAGCTTCCCTTGACCTTTAAAAGAACTTTTAAACACGCGCACATATAGCGAGAGAGATACGAATGTAATCGCACGATTCCAGACGATTGAACGCCGCGAGCAAAGCTTTATAAGCGCTCGATAAAATTTGGCTGCACGGGAATTCCACTTGAGGTTTCAATCTTTTTCTTCTTTCTTTTTATTAAAAAAATGCTTCATAAATCAGGGATTTTTGAATTTTTTTTTCCTTATTATAGATAGGATTATTTAGAAATATTTTTATCGGTATATGTCACATTTGCATCATTGATTTGATATGTTTGACAAGTTTGCTCGAACGGATTTTTAATGTGAATATTTTAATTTTATATGAATTGATGATGGACGTATGATAGAATTTTAACCTACTTGTGATTATTATTTATCTCTTTTTTTAACGTTTACATTCGAGCATTGCTTCGGTTTCTTAGAATTCAATTTGATTGTAATTCTGGTTACTAAAATTTGCATTAAAATAATGAATGATGAAATTTAAATGAAATATTTTTCAAGTACATGATTGCGAAATTATAAACAATTTAAAGATTATTGCATAATTGTTAAAAATTAAAGATTTAGTAAATATACCTCTATTAAAAAAAACTGTGATTCAATAAAAATGTTTGTTGCAAAATTTATTGTTTACGCAAACATGTCAATTTAACAAAAATGTACTTGAAGGAAAATAATTGTTACGTAAACAAATTCCAATTTTTCTTATGAAATTTGCAATGCTTAGGTTCAGAATAAAATTTACGCTTTTAAAATAAAGTTATTTACACGGGTTGAATAACCAGTCAATACAAATTGAAATATTATTTAATTCTTAAAGTATTCGTTCTCAATATATTTAGATTTTAAGTAAAAATAATGTTTGATAAATTACTAATATCTATCACAAGAACATGAAATATACAATCAAATTCAGTATTACTTTATTTGTTATCTTTATTTGTCCGAAAATCAAATAGGTTTATTAATTTAAAGTGTTAAATAATCCGTATTAGAATTATTTAAATGTATAATACTTAATTATATACTTAACGATATTACTTATTTAATACTTCTTTAATATCAAATAATCCATTTAAATGTATTAGCCACATTAAAATTCCTAACCTTAAAACTCAAACGACTGAGAAATGAAAGTACTTGTAGCGTGTTGACAGATACTTATAGTCTTACTCGAAAATCTAATATAAAATCCAAACCAGCGATTTAAATCATACTTTATTAAGTTCTAAAAAAAATAGGGGAAAACCATTTCAATTTCAGCTTTCTAGGTTAAAATCTTCTACATTTCGCTTGCGTACATTTGAATTGGTACGTTACATACGCACATATATATATAAAACACCACATTCGTATAAATGCTCAGCAAAGCTCTTGAAGCGTAAGGAGCCTGGAGTTTTATTGAATTTCATGCATACTAGCGTTTTTCTCTCTTTTCCCTCTTTTATTTTCTGCTTCATTCTTTCCTTCGAACTAACGAAATCCCTTTACCTTTTTTTTTTATCTTCTTCGCGTTTGTGCATACGGTTCGCAGATTTTTTTCGAGCGCGAAAATGTATTATATTTTTTTCATTACGTAGAAATATTTTTTTTTTGTTTCGTACATAATGTTCATTTTTTTAGGAATCGAGTAGTATCTGTTTGTGGCCAGTTTATACGTTTGTTCTTTGAAGCATTAAAAATTCAAAGTCAACGAATTGTAGTGGATTTTACGTTTTTCCATGTTTTTTCATTTGAAAACGAGATTAAACGTGGAATAAACAAGGCTAACTGAAATATTATTTTTCAAACATTTTATAATTATAGCCACAAAAAAATTACAAATATTGCAATCGAAAATCAATATTTGATTTTCTTTAAAAAAAAAAAATTAATAGCGTGGATTCTTTCAATTCCTTCTCTAGATAAATAAAATAGCTGAAGTGCTGTTTTCCTAATTGTATTTAATGGAACGTGCATACTTTCTAGTAAAACACTTTAGGAGATACTAAATTTAACGTGATTTGATTAATGGATATCTCGTGATAGTCCAATAAGGCAGATCATTTATTCTGTATTTTGAAGTGACTTGCAACTTTTCAGTTTATATCATCCTGTGTATCAAAGCCCAAATATTTTGTAAGGTTACATCTTGAAGTATCATAAATTTTCTTCATTATATAGTAATAAACACCATTTTTTACAATGAGATCAAAATAGATAATTTTTTATTTTGAAAAATCATCATTTCCTAATGCAACCCTGTATAAAGGTTATTTTAGAAAAAATATTTTCCATTAAAAGTGATTAGATTGCTTTAATAAAATTCTTTGAAATAAATTCTAAATGTTAAGAATAAATATTGATTAAATTTTTCATATAATTTCATAAAAATTACATTGACCAATCATTTATTGTTTCTTATTGATCACAGTATTGAATTTATAATCTTTTAATAAACTTCGTAAAAGCATAATATTTTTATAGTATAAGAACGAATTATTTTACATATTTGCAAACACAACAGACACGCAAATTTTGAATTTCACCATAAATTTCTACGAACATTTCTAAAAATTCCTCACAAGATGTAACATCACTCTTCACTTAAGAGATCGCACTTTACGACTCATCCTCTATCATCTCACTGGAAATATCTTAAAACCAAAGCACTTTTCCAAAAAAGAAAGAAAAGATCAATACAGACACCTCAACATCACTCATAAAAGCGAGAAATTTCATGTATACATGTACATATAAAAAAAAGCACACAGTCATCCATCTGCATCACCCTATCCTCCAAAATCACGAGCATAAAACTACTAACGTAAGTGTATTCAATTCGCACGTGCGTATCCATATTCCCTTTTTTTCTCTCTCTTTTTATCCCTCTAGGCACTTTACTTCTTCTTCTTCTTTTGTATAGACTAGACTCTTTCACTTATTTTTTCTTTCCTTAACTCTTTTTTAAAAGCAAAATTGTCAGTGCATTTACTGGTTGGTAGTTTGGTTAATACTTTTCTTTATTTTTTTTTTTTTAACACTCCCTATAGCCTCCATTCATGCGGAATGAGAGAAAGGAGTCGGAGAGAACGTTTTAAAGTGGAAGGACATACACTTTTAACACGTGAGTAAAAAAGAATAAAAGAGAATAAAAGAAAAACGAGGCAATGGTACGCTTTACGTACGTGGGCTGTTTAAGCTATTTTTGCTCGAATGTTGCGCTGTTGCAAGCCTTTTATACGCATACAATTGTAAAAGCAATTGTGGTCTATTTTATAAGGAATTGAGATTTGATTAATGCATTGAAGATAAATGGAACAGTGATAATGAATGTCGATTGCATTTGTTAGAAAAATCAGATTGTCTTTTTTTTTATAATAGTTTATTAATAAATTGTAGAAACTTTAAAATCTTCATTGTAAATAAAAATTATAAATGTTAAAAATCTTTTAATCATAAATGAAAAATGTATGCAATATGGTTTTATAGGTTAGTAAGAACAACAATTTGTTTCTGCAAATTTTTTCATTGAATATTTATAAACATCTCTTAAAGTATTTATTTCAGACTAATAACAAAAATGTTTTTTACATAAAATTAAAATAATTAAAATATTGCCACGATAGATATGAGAAAATGTAAATATTTCAAAAATATTTTTACATAAATTTTATTGTAATATAGCAATTTTACAATGTACAATTATCTTTATTCAAATAACGGTTTTTGAATACCTGATGATATCTTGAATTTTCATGGGCGAGAAACAGCTGGAATGTAAATTTCATTTATACTACAGCTTTTATTAAAAAATTTTTTCATATTAATTTTAAAATAGTCCACTTTATTTCAATGAGTAAAAAAGGAAAAATCTTCAATAAACAAAACTTGCATAAACAGTAATTTAAAAAAAGTATTAAAAAAACATTTATCTATAAACCACTAAAAGCATGGATGACAATCTCACCCTGCTGCAAAGCATATACAGCCATATATACTCATCAAAGCCACAAAAAGCTTAGTTCCCCAAGGTTTCCTGTACAAACCTTATATGCATATCTATGAGCTTGTGTGTAAACTCAAACCTAGCAGCCAACTCGCTCGGAAAGTTCATCTACATTTATACGCGTACAGGCGTACACGCATGTATACGTTACACGTATACATACGGAGCCTGCTAATATACACAAATCAGGATATTTCAACCATCGCACCGTGGTTTGGTACTTTTGTGTAAATTATTATTGCGCTCTGCGGTGTATAATCACTCGAAAGGATTTTAAACCGACACGTGTCGTAAAGAAAAGCAAGTTTTTTTTTGCTTCTACTTACTTCTTACTTCTTCGTTTTTTTTTTTGTCACTTTGTCTTTAACAAACGTATTCATTCCCTTTTATTCTTTCTTTTTAAACATACAAGCGCACGTGCGTGCATGCAAACATACGTTAACGCATATATATGAAGTAATTTTCTCTTTCAAACAAAATTGCTCTATACATCTTAGAGTTTTTTCTTGTGTATTTTTAATTTTACGCTGAGTGAAATTCTCGGATGTTGACCATATACCAGTAAATTATCAAAATGCATTAAAGGATATATTAATACTTTTGCAAGTCATCAGAATTTATTACATTTGAAAAGCACGAGAAAAATTAGTTCATTGTTATTTAAATATGTAAAATAATTCATCCTACCTTAGAGGTATCAGTGGCTCAGTCAGTAGAACGATGGATTCATAATCTCGGGGACCCGAGTTCGAATCCCGGCCTCGGCCGATTGATACAAGCACCTCTGTACGTTACATGTGCTTTGTTCATAAACACACTGAATCAACCTCCGTCGCTGATTAGCATCAAATGATAGTATCACTACAGCGACGTAAAATAAACAAAATTATTATTATGATGATGTATTATGGTGTATACCGTTGTGTACTTTATTTTTGTTGACAATTTGTATCTTATTTTTTATTAATTGTCATTTAATTGATAAATTATATCACTTATTTTAATTATTAGTAATATATTTCATACACTAAAAAAATTAAAATTCCCCTCATGAATTTCGCTTTCGCTTTTAGCTCACAGTGGCTTTGCACTGAAGCTAATTTTTATCGTGCATAATAAATAACAGGAAATTTAATATTGTTAAAATTATATTGTAATATTACAACTAATTTTTTAGAAATTAATAATCTCCCTGTGAGTCATTCACTACCTTTTTTCTTTTTTTCTCTCTTCCTTTCGTGACATGTTTGTCGACAGTCGAGTATCATACACTTTTCAATAGATCATATTCGCGTCTTTGACCCTAGCAAGCCTCTTTATAGCACTAATATTACTATATATACTTTGCTATGTGCGTATTGTACATGAAAGGGAATCTACACTTATATACTTTGAGCGACGATGGGGAACGTTTTCGAGACAAGCTTCGTTACCGGCTTTTTCCATCGCTAAGCATTTTCGGCGTTACATAGAGGAAATTCGATGCTTCAATGATGCTCTCTCCTGTACTATGTGTGCTCCATACTATGCTCACTATAACTATGGATATATTGATTCTAAAAGACATTGGCACTTTGGCTGAAAATTCCCCCTAAAGAAGGGGGGTGGTCTAGTATGGTATACCGGATGAAAAGTTTTTCAAGTGGACTTGTACACGCGAATCCGATGATTAAAGTGGTTTTTCACCCTCTTCGACTTTGCGATGATATGACGTAATGTATTTTAGGAAAAAGGGAACTGATGAAAATTATATTTGATTTTTTGGTTTTAAATTCTGATTAAAGAATTAAAGATGAAAAAGGGTAGTTTTCTTTTATAATATTAAAAACAGGCTGGAAATATTCAAAGTCTATTTGCTTAATAATTTATCAATGATATAGTGAATCTTTTAATTTTTTTACAATTCTTGTACGATGCTTATGTTATTATTTAACGTTTTAAGAATTATTTTTCAATCTGAATCATACCTTACAATTCTAGACTTTAAAACATCATTTTACTGGATGAATATCAAGAGCGACTGGTTCTCATTTTATGCAAATACAGTAAAATTTCATCAATACCTTACATACTTCCCATAGAAATCCAACGAAAGTGATGAAGATTTAGCAAATTTTCTATTTTATGAATACAGCGTATTCTTCAGTGCTGTAATTAAAATCAAACTTTGCTCTCGTATCAAATCTTTTTAGAATGTTATAAGTTCATGAATATGCTAAAAGTCTCGTTTGTTTTGATTCAATGTGCTATTCAATCCAAAGATTTAAATACGTTTTGGCAATGAAATTTCACTTTCTATAAACTTGACTTATGAATAAAATATCATCTTATATTCACCCTTATTAAGTACAGCTAAGCTACTTACAAAGAATAATCAATTAACAAAACTTTATATAGACATTGAACAACATTATTTAATCGTGTATCACTTTTTTAATTTGATAAACAAGATTGTTTGTGTTTTAAAGTAGCAAGTACACGGTACTACCTACAAAATTTTTTTTTTTCATGTATTAAGCAGTACCTGGATTCGAGTTTAATATGGTAGATTTGATGAATCATTTTAAATTACAGATGAGTGACTTGCTCATTTGAGTTTATGTACACTCGTAACTAATTGATTTGCTATGAAAAAAAATGTAGTGAATTTTTTTTTCTTCATTAATGGCTTTGCTAGCCACAGATAATTTTACTGATTTTATATGAGAAATATTGTATTAAATGATGCGGAAATTATTGCAAATCGTTTTCACTTTTTTCTAATGCAAACTTTGCTTTTTGCTGTTATTATTTGTTTTCTTTTTTATAGGTTTCAGGTGCCTTTTTAAATTTTTAAGTATATAATTCTTAAGTAACTGTTTGAATTGAAGTATATCCCTGGTAGAAATTTGAACATTAAAAATGGTGTAAACAACAATTTATGACCATTGTCAATAGTAATATTTTGTCATGTCAATATTGGCGAATAAATGGCAATTTTTTGCTGAATCTGCAGAGCTCAAATTTTTTGGTATATTGGTTAGCATCTTATAGGCAAAAAATACTAATATAAAAATGTTGTTCAAAATTTTTGTATTTAGCCAAAAAAATACGCATTTTAAGTAAACGGAGAGAAAAAATCAGTAACAGCTATCTAAAAATTAGGTAAACTGTGGACAACTTTTTTTGACTAGTTATATAACTTTTTAGTAATGAGTCCTTAATTTTTCAGATCATAGGTAAAATCATAACCTCACTTTTGCCACGTGGCGAGAAAATATAGATTAGTATTTATTCACATTCCTTCGTCAATGTTTATTTTTATTGGAATTTATAAAAATAAAAATAATATTAAATTTTATTAAAATAAAAATATGAAACGCAGTACGAAACGAGTATAAAAATATCGTTTTTTAAAATAATAAATGGAAAATTTTATTAATCGTTTAAAAATAACCTCTAACAATCCGATCACAACTCAAAATATACGCGCGAATATATTAACAAAAGTGATTCTATTAATGATTAATGATAACTTTCAAGAAAAAACCTTAAATGATTCTTAATAGTAATCAATTAGAGCACAATTTGATAGACTCTACTGTTAACTATCTATATTCAAATAATAGTGAATCAGACTCAACATTTTATTAGCATTTTTTAGCACTATGAAGGTTGAAAAAAACGTTTCATATTAGTTCAAATAATGGCCATAAAACATTCCCATTTTCTGCTCTTCACTTTAAAGAAATAGCCATAAAATGGTAGAAAAAGCGTTTCATTTTCTACCAGGGATATTACTTAGTTTATTGTATACCATAATTAAATTTAGATTACTTGTAACTCTTACAGTAATAAATCATTATAATTAAAAAAAATAGCTAATTGAAAAAGTGGAAAAAAACTGTTTACATATATTTTCTTTTTATGACAAAACTTTTTTTTCTATGATACACAAAATACTCCAATTTAGAAAGCTACTTTCTTCACAAAAAAATATCAGGATTTGTTAGTCTACAAGTATCATAAATTGTTTAAATATTTCAAAATAATGGATACATTAATGTCGTTAGCTGTTTAAAAATACATCTGTAATATCGAATAGATACATTCGAAAAAGGTCAACTAGCCGGAAGTGACTTAGATGATTAAATTTCCTATTTGGAGTTGGACATTAGGTCCTCAGGGATTCCTGTTTCCATTTCCATTGCAATTCGTTCGCCTGCTTAATTATTTAGAGTTCAATATGAATTTGTAGGATCACTGTAAATAGATGCTAGCAAATTTCCAGTTATAAAAAATGTAAAATGAAACAGTCGAGAAAAGTTTATTTAAAAAGTTGGAATTATTTCAATTTTTTGGAAAAAAGACAAAGATTAGAAACTGCATCCGCACTAACTTTTAGAATACGATCGAAATTACATTGTAAAGGTTCGTATTTTATGGGAGTATCTGTCAAATTGCGCCTAAATGGATGTTTTATAGAGTTTTGACATGCCAAGCATAAAAAAAGATATTTTTACAGCCCATATAAAACTTGGTAAGAAAGAATGAAATCGTATAAAAAGGTCTACTTTGCAGAAGCAGCGAAGAAACTCGTAAAATATTGACTTATAGATAAGAAAGCTTATACTATTAACGTGACAAACTAGTGTTGTAACTGTTAAACTAATGATAAATATTTAAAGATCTTTTAAAAATTTCCTTCCGTACTCGCAAAAAGTTTTTTCTTTGTAACTACTAAAAAATTTTTTAAATTAAATATTTTGCTTTCATTGCATATTTTGCAGTGTTTTTATGTTAAAAAAAATATAACTTTACACAATTATAAAATTTTGTTTGAATTATCGATTAAATCCAAATTACTGTTAGAAATGTTTTTATTTTATATACATTTGTTTTCCAAATCAATTAAGTCCAAGATTTATTTTTAATAAAACTTTTACACCCCACCGCAAAACAAATTTGAAACCACACATCTCCAAATTATCTTAAGTATCAAAAACACAATTTTTACCTAATAAATAATATTTAAAAGACCATTGATCTCGCTATATATTCACTTTCATGTATACCCGTGATAAAGAATAACTCAGCCAAACCTAAAAAATCCATAAACACGCAGTGCAAATATAAAAAAGCCAACCTTATCTACATTTCTTTATATCAACATCCAGAATACAGTGGTGACTACGACACTATACGAAAAAAATTATGCAAAGCCAACTGAAAAAGCAACCTATATATCGAACACCATCCAAAGAATATTTCCCCGGGGCGATCTATCAAAAAAAAAGAAGAGAAGAAAGAGAGAAAAAAAAAAGAAACGAAATCTCTTGGTAAGGAAATCGTTGCCGGAAATAAAATGCAGACAACGCTCTCGCGTTTAAATCCCTTCTAGGAAAAAGAATTCCTTCTTTTTTTTCCTTCCTAAAATCAATGCGAGACTTTCTTTTTTTCTCTCCCTCTCGACGTTCCATTTTATATCGACTTTGTGAGGGGATAATATAATTATTATTATTATTACGATATTATTGAGACCGAGAAATTTTATGATACTGGTTTCATGTAAATGAGAATAATGATATCTGGATGGGTGTACGGATAACGGATTGCGCAGGAATTTATTGGGGAAATTGTGAGAATGGAAATGGAATGGGTTAGACTTTATTGTTTATATTCGCGGTTATTAAATATTAATACTTATGTATTAGCATTGATTTTTGATAAACTAAATTTCAATGATCATTATTGTTTGGTTGTATCGTTGAATATTGGAAATATTGTAATAAATAATGTATCCGTTAAAGCGAGAGGAAAATTGAATTACAGGAAGCGATTTGAAGATGAATTTAATATGTTTAATTCTATTATTTAATGTTTATATTAAATTAGGTACACTTTATTTTGACTTTAATTCAAGAAGTTATAAAAGTCAGTTATATTTCTACCTAATTGACTGATAATCACATTGATTATTTACAAAACATTAATTTTAGAGAAAGAAATATCTTCTAATGTTTTTAATAAACATTATTCATTCATTAATTACGAAAAATTTTGGATTTTTGCAATGGAACGATATTTAAAAAATTTGAAGTTATCAAAAATCTAAAATTTTCCATAAATAATTTTATGAAAATATAACTAAATGATGTTTATGATACATATTATAAGTTGGCATACTTCTTTTTTTAAATTATTTCTTCTAATTATAATTATAGTATGATAATTATATTATTCTAATTACAATTGTTAAAATAATTACTTATAAATTTGCAAGATAGGGTAATATTACTGAAACATTACTTTTAAATTACCTTAATTTATAACATAGCAACCTAAAAATGTAACAGAGCATTTATAAATAAAAATTTTTTTGATTTGTAAAAAATAAATTTCATTATTAATAAATATTGTTTATATGATAGGAAACATAATCAAACAATAAAAAAACAATACGTAAAAATACAAATCTTCTATATAAAAATATAGAAAAATAGTAAGTTATCCGAGGATAAACCGCATCATTATAAAGTTTTAAATTTTACTTAGATGATATTTACCATTTTGGTGTGCCAACACGTAAATAAAACTGTACAATTTTATCCTCTCTTCCTCTTCATCTCGCAAAGGTTCTCTCTATTTTTTTTGGTTATGACGGGGAAAGTTTATATACAGAATCCGGGCTCGAATTTCCTTTTTGGTATTTCTCTCTTGAATTCTCTCGGGAGCGAATCGAGATCTTATTTATCTCCCTTTCTATACTTTATATCCATGTATATCTATATTTTTATACGTCTACATATATATCTATACATAATGAATATAGCCCTATTCTTTATACATTTTTCTTTGAGCATAGATGCGCCACATTCTATTATTCTATCTTTTTTCCTCTATTATATTATATACCTATAAAGAATTGCATGGAGAAATATTTTTTTTTTCCATACAAAGATACCTCCGATCCTGTGATGATTGGAGGAAAGTTTTTCTATAGTGACTGTAAGAGAGGGTATAGAATAAGGTATATAATAGTTTTTTTTTCTCCACTTCTTTGAAATCAAAATCCTGCTTTTAACGAGTTTTATGAAGCTTAATATCTATAAATATATTTTATAAAATGTAATTGGATACGATTGATTCAATGGAAAATGTATATATAGATAACCTGTTGAAATTATTTTATAAACTTGAAAGGTTTCTTTAATAAATATAAACTAATTATTCTCTTTACCTGAATTTGTAGATGGTATAAAAGTCAAATTCATCTACGCGATAATTTATTCTAGAATTTATGAAACAATTCATGGAGTAATTGAAATTCCGCTTTAATTATTTAATATTCTTTGGAATTTTCCAATTATTTTCAATAAAATAAAGTTTTTTTATTTTCGTTTCAAACAAATTAAAAAAAAGGTACGGTTTTTTTTCAAACTTCACATTTTCACAGTTAACGTTATATTCCCTGAGATCAAGATTCCATGTCAAACTTCTCGAAAATCTGATTACATATCCTCGGCAAAGTTTGCACTTTACTCCATACCGTTTCGTGTATTCCAAAAACTTTCTCATATATCTATATATTCCCATCCCTTTTAAACAATGTATATATGTCAATTGTATATATAAGTTATCTTGAGCGAGGGAAAATTTTGAAATGATTCAACTTGGCGTTGCCATGCAGCGATGTGAAAAGATATAAAAGTCTGACTTCTTCTTCTTTTTTTTCTTTTTTGTCGAAAGAAGAAGTTGGCTGATGCGCAATAGCGCTCAAGTGCATCGGGAAATTGATTTTCGTACGTGTAGTTGAAGATACTGTGATGTGCTTCTTACGTATGTGGAACAAGTGGTGGTTTTCATATTTTTAGTGTAGATGATAAGGCGATGATAAGTGCTAATGGGTGTGAAAGAGACGATTTTATTTTTTTTATGTAAAATCGTTTATATCGTAGGTGATTTAGATTATGGATTTTCGATAAAAGAATGTAGAATGAAAAATCAATTTTTTAATTTAAAATATATTAGCATCTACTTCAAAATAAATTTTATTTGAATAACTTTTATAAAAGATTGTAAAATTCATTGTTAATAACACATAATAAAATATTACATTACGATACTAGTGTATGAAGTAAAAAAATTAAATAATAAATCATGCAACGTTAACGAACATCAAATTTTTGTCTCTAGTAAGCTAAGAATGACAATCACGTATGTTGAATAAATTTGTCTAATATGTGTGGGCACGTGTGGAACAAAAGGGGTATTAGCCCCTGGTGAGGATATAAGTAGTATGCACCAAGAATTTGAGCGTGTTCAAAGTATTACATTTGCTATAGTGGTACCCGAACTATTTGCCGCACTAATATGTAAATCACCTACTTATACTACATTTAATAAGCGAAAGTAAGTTTTGAACATAAGAATAAAAAAATATTATCTAACTTTTTATTTCAAATGGAATTTTCTCTTAATTTTATTTTAAAATTTGTATTTTATTTTCAAAGTTATTGTAATATTTTACTAACAAGACTAGTAAAAACGGAAGCCTAAAAACAGAATTTGAAATATAATTATGACACATAATTATAACATAGATAATAGAATGTCAAAATAAGTAGACAATAAAAATTAAAATTTTACTAAATAAATTCGTACTACATAGTTTTGGATAAAATTAACATAACAATTGTTATACAGAAACTTACAAAAAATAAAATGAGCTATTCAGTCAATCCATAAATTCGTAATAAAAGAGCACTAAAAAACTATCCATAAAAACATTTTAAAACAAACCTATATAGCTCAAAAAACGTTTCAGTCCTTTTCTAACCGACACATCATAAAAAAAAGAACCGGAGCCTTCTACGAATGGTCCCCGAGCTACCATCTAAACAAAACACGAGACGAACTACAAATAGTAAAAAAAATACACCTATAACCTACCTAAAACAAAGAGAAATAAAAAAAAGAGTGTAAAAAAGAACAGAACCAAACGCGCCAAGTAGAAAAGTTTCATTATCTAGCCAACCGTTTTCTACTTCACTCCTTTCTCTTTTATTCTTTTCTTTTTTTCTTCGCTGAATATCTGTCTATCTTTCTTTAGTTTCTTCTATTCTTACTGCTTTTTATTAATTTCTTCTCTTTGTTTTTTCTCGTTTTTATCTTTTCTTCGAATTTTCTTTATTTTTTTCCTACGTTCGGTAAGTTTCACTCTGTAGCTATCTATCATTTTTTGTATGACTATCTCCTCTTCCTTAATTTTCGTTACTTTTCTTTCTCTATTTATCTCCATTTATTTCTCCCTTTATCTTTCCCTTGCCTTTTACAAATCTTTCCTTTTGCTCTTTTTTTCTTCTATTTCTTCATTTCTTCTCTTGTCTTCCTTTTTTTCGCAAAAGTCTCTTCTACTTCTACGCGTTTCTATTCTTTGTATGTGTGTATATATCAAAAGATCTTTGGTATATATATCTATGGAAGTAGAAAAAGGCATTTCGATGTAACGGGTGACAGGCAAGAAGAAAAACGAGCCGATAATGAAAAAGATGTAGGAAGAAAATGAACTCTCTTTCGCTTATAGCCGTACATATATACGTATACACGTAACAACGGAAACTGCTACGTGAGACAAAGGCGTAAAATCGAGAAAGAGAGAGAAAATAAAAATTTACAGAAGTGGGGAAAATTGCAAGTGAAGAAAGAGAGGAAAGGGAGCAAGAGAAGAAATAAGTGTACAAGGCGCGAAATTAAAAAAAGAAGAAAAAATATAAGAATTGTGGGAACATGAAAAAAGAAGGGCGTTAGGTATTGTAACGTCGATGCTAAACATCGATGAGCAGATAGAAGACGTTTCGTGGAAAATAATTAACATCTTGATATGGATTTGCGTTTTAATGTGTTTATTTTATAGGAGATTTTTTTTGCGAGATGTAATGAATATTAATGATCTTCTTGATAATTTTTCAATTTCTTGAAATTTAAAATTAATGGATCTGAGTTTATTTATTCGAATATTATTTAAAATCATTTAATTAATTAATACATTTCTAAATTTTTAAAATTAAAAAATTTTTATTATTAAATATGAAGAGACTTTTATTAAGGTTTCATTAAAATTATTTATGAACTTTAAGTTACAGTATACTTAAAATCTTCTAAAAAATTTTGAAGTCTGAACTTCCTCTTTTCTTTTATAAAGCTTAATTATATAAAAAAAATATGCCCAACGTCTTACGTCACTTTAAACACAGCCATTAGCAATCTTTTTTTTGCAAATGCAAAAAAAAGAACATCACCTTCCAACAATGAAAGAAAGAAAGAGAAGAACAAATACATACATAACTTTGAAAAAAAGGAAGCGAGAAAAAAAGCTACGAAATAAAGAAGAGACGGAAACAGACCGTGAAGCTACTTAGTGCGTGAAGTGTCGCGTGTTATGTTGTGTGTAACCTTAGGAGTTCTCTCATGTATACACATACACATAATCATTCATATACACAGTACATATATAAAATCCCCCTTTGAGCCTCTCTCTACATACATGCGAAACTCAAGAACAAGAAGAAACTTAAGAGAGTAAAAGAGAGAAAGAAGGAGAAAGAAACCGGATAAGGCTTGTGTTGGTAGCATAGCCCAAAAGTCACCCACGCATATATCTATATATGCCATTATACACTTTGTCAGAATATTATTTGCCGTATGCCATACCCATAATGCCTTTCTCTTTTTCTTCTTTCTTCAACATTTTTCGTTTCCCTGCCATTACTGACATACGATTGTGTATGGGTTTTAAACATACATATTCATATATGTGTGCAGGTGTATAATAGAAGTGTAAAGTGCGTGTGAGACACGTGTGCAAAAAAGTTTTATTAATACATATGCGAAAATTTCAAGCTGCATGAGTTTATACTTTCTAAGTTGTAATTCAATTAGACGATTAAAGAGATTGTTTTATTCAATTTCGTTGTTGAGAATTTGTAATTTTAATTAAATTAAGGAGATTTTTCTTTTATTAAATTCATAGTTCAGGTATTATTTTATTTTAAAGATTTCACCTAAAGAAGATATTAATTATTGCATCAAAATGGAAAAGAGTTGTAAATTGAAAAAAGCTATAGTTTATAGATTATTACTTGGGTTTATTAAAATTTTTTTGAATACTTATTTTTTCAGAATAATTAACTTCATTTGTATTTCAAAAATATTTATTATTGAATGGAAAAATTATTCGTATTTCGAAAACGTTTTGTTTAGAATTTATTTTTTAAGCTGATTTTTTTTATTGTTTGTAAGCAACTAATCGAAGATTTTATAAAATATAATTTATTTTTTAATTACTTTATGAAATCTAATAAAAATCAATGATCCTAATTATTTGTGAATAACAATTATTTTGAACATACTTGCAAATATTTCAAAAGACTAACATTTAAGAAAAATAAAACCAATTTTTGTAATCATTTATTTGATATGTATAAAAAATATCAATCATGTACGAAACAAATTATAATTTTTAACCAATTTAAAATTCAAACCATTATCAAGCTGCTTACAAAATTTTTTATACCTGACAGGAAATGCGATATTAAAAACATTCCAAAATAAAAAAATTATCAATGAATTTACCTCAGTTGAAATCAGAACATTTTTTAGAGTCAAAAGATAAATTTATAGCCAAAATCAATATTTTAATTTTTTAAAAACAAAAAAAAATGGACTGCATATGAACCATAAGAGGTGACAAGTCAAAGTGACTTTTACTTTTTTTTATTTTATTTAACGTCGTTGTATTTATGCTATCATTACGATGCTAATAAGCGACGGAGGTCGTCAGTGTGTTTGTGAACTTCAGCACATGTAACGTACAGTGGTGCTTCTATAAATTGGCCGAGAGCGGGATTCGAACTCAGGACCTCGAGATTACGAATCCACCGCTCTACCAACTGAGCCACTGATAACTTCAAGCATTCAGTTACTGTATAGGTTTCATTAACGACATGTTAGCATATTATTGATTAATGAATTCATAATAAAGTTTGGGCAATCCAGAAACAGTCTTTTCGCCACTTGATCGTGCACTTAAAAATACACGTAAAATAGAGTAAAAAATTTTTCATTTTTTTCAATTAGACGAAACTTTCTCTTTGAAAAGAAGCAAAAATATTCAGCGTTAATTATCTAAATTTAAAATTAATAGGTATTACGCTAATATTTGTTAACTGATTCTATTTAATTAATAATTAGCACTAATTAAAGATAAGAATTAATTAGCACTATTACGATAACTGCTATCTTATAAACTCATCTGCATCGACGCTAATTTACTTTGGATAAACGTCCTTTTACTTTAATTTTTTAATTTTTTTACCAATTTCAGTAGAAGAATTTCCATTTTACAAAAATTCTTTAACATAAAAATTTCATAAAATTATTTGCATCTTTTATTGGTTTACTTAATCTTTATGAAACAAATGTGAAGTAAAATTATTTCTTTTCATTGAAATAACTATTTTTTCATATTTTTAATTAAAAGTTTCAATATTTGAATAATAAAAAGTCAATTTTTTTTCAT
Organism: Anastatus disparis; assembly: GCA_017163975.1. Classification (NCBI taxonomy): domain Eukaryota; kingdom Metazoa; phylum Arthropoda; class Insecta; order Hymenoptera; family Eupelmidae; genus Anastatus; species Anastatus disparis. Next base: position 46,174 of record JAFFSR010000218.1, on the reverse strand, counting down.
TAAAAATATTGTGAATGAAAAAAAAATTTTCATTCGCTCTAAAATTGAAAATACTTCTCAATTTCATTTATTTCGACATAATTATTTAACTTTGATATAATATTCTATAATTTATTCTAAAAGAAAAATGAAATAGATAGTCTACCATAATAGTACTTACATCTCCATAATTTAAAAAAAGCATCTGATTCATTATCCAAAAACCAATCTAATTTTCACTTGCTCGTGTTCAGTACCAAGTAAATAATGTCTACTCTACACGAGTCGACAGTTAACTCAAAAAAAGATCGTATTCTCATTATTAAAAAAGCTCATTACTTTTATTAATATAAAACCTTTTTCTTCTCATAAAAAAAAGAGACAAAAGAAAAGATATTCTATTTATTTACGTATTCTACTCGCACGTTTTATCTTTTCCGCCATAAACATATTTTGTATAATCCGCAATGCGTTTCTTTTCTACTCGGTTAAATTATATTTTTTCATAACATCAAGAGTTAAAGTCTCTCTTTTCTTCATTCATTCTGACGTTAGATATATACACACACATGCGCGCACACACGCGTGTTTCTTATGTACAAAAGTTTAAGCTCAACTCGGCGAGAGTTTTTCATGTGCAACTTGAGGCAAGGCGCTATTATTTTACGTTTCTTTTTAAAGAGACCAAAAGCTTTCCACCATCTGACTTACAACCTTTACTTTTTTTTGCTCTCTCTTTTTCTTCCACAAGTCTTGGCGATTCTTGAGAAAAAAGAAGAAGAAGAAGTCACGACGTAAAATAAAGGAGTGAAGACGAAAAGAAGGTAAAACTCTTCAGACTAATTATGGAGCAAAGAGAAGAAAGAGATGAAGAAGTGATGAATAAAAGTAGTGAAGTGGGTAGATCTCAGATGTGGAGGTGAAATAAAAAAATGTTAAAAAATCTACAAAAGGATATCGCTAAAAAGAACGTTTGAAGCGTATAATTTTAAAGGAAATTAATTAATTGCCATTTGGGTTGAATTTGCCAAAAGACCTTTGTTTGATTGTCGAATTAAAATTCTCTTGGTGAAATTTTATTCTCAAATAAAAATTATATTCTGTTAAAACGTAGAATTTAAGAAAAATGATATTAAAAATTTTTGAAATTAAAATTTGAAACTATAATGCAAACTCTATGTTTCACCTCTCATATTTTTCAAAATGAACACTGCTTATAAAAGTCACGTCTACCAAAACTCTTTCTGCAGTAAAACACTACACGTTAAAGGTATTATATTACTTTTAGTTTTAGAAAAATTGTTTTATAAAAGCTGTATCATATGTTCTGGAATTTATTTTTTTAAGAAAAAATATTCCTCCATTATAAAGTATATACTGAAATAATAAGCAACATAAAGTATTTACGTGATTTCTATTGATGAGTAATGTAGTAAAAATAGCAACAAAGAACGATTATAGATCACAGGAGTATCCGTAAATAAAGTTTTATAGATCAGAGTAAATTTTTGACTAATTATAAAAATGACTTCTATTAAAAAAAATATTATTTGTTTTAAATTGTTAAAGTTTGAATGAATTTTGTGTAATCGATATATTTTTTATAAACAGCATAAAATTTGATGATGAATGATTTTTTAAAAATTATTTAACGTCGCTGTATTTATGCTATCATTTTTATGCTAATTAGCGACAGAGATCGTTCCAGTGTGTTTGTGAATAAAGCACATGTAACGTACAGTGGTGCTTGTATAAATCGGCCGAGAGCGGGATTCGAACTCGGAACCTCGAGATTACGAATCCATCGCTCTACCGAGTGAGCCACTGGCGACCTCAAGTTTGTAAACTATAATTTTATTCGAACTTTCCATTATCCTATTTTTTTTTAATTTCGAAGTTTTTTTTCAAACTTAAATTTTTAACTAATGATGAGAGATTAATAGGTTTGGAAAAGAAATGAATTAGTAACCAAAAATAAGTTATGATTTTATTATAATTCTAAAACAGAATAACTTTTATTGCTTCATAATTGAACTATTGATAATGAATCATTTTTCTTCAATAAAAAAACTTTTAACCTTGACTTTCAGACCACTTGAGAAATAATTTTATAAACAATTTTTTCTAAACTTTAGAATTTACCAAAATATCTGATGACTTCAGATACCCATAATTTATTAACTTTAAATTTATTAAAAAATATAAAATAATTTTATGCATTAAATATGCATAGATATTTTTTATCGTAATACCTTATAACATTTACAAACGATAAATCTAAAGCAGCACAGTAACAAAAGTCCATACAATATTCAAAAGACATTAAAAAAACAGAGGCATGGAAGCTCTCTGTAGCTATCCAACTTGTCCTCGGTTGATTGCCTGAGATTGGCTGTAATTGATTGCGTCGCGATCAAGTATAGTTAAAAGAACAAAAGAGAAAAAAAAAGAGACAAAAGTTTATAAGTGTCTCCGCCTCTGTTTGACGCATTCGAGCATGTAAGAAGTATATATATAAAATGTCAGAGAGAAAGAGAGAGAGAGAGAAAAAATTAAAAAAAAAAGATTGTCCACGAAGTTTATATACTACGACAACAAAGAGTACATATAGTTTCTTACGCGCGGGAATATTGGTAGATCTTGCTTTCTCATGCAACAACGGACATTTTAAGGAGAAGTAGGAGGAGGAGGAGAAGAAGAGGATGTTGATTGCGGCTTGTGACTCTTTTTTATCAATTAATTGATGTTTATTACTTTGGATGTACTGCGGCCTATTTTGTTGTGGTGTAAAAAAAAATTTCTTATTTTTTTTGTTTTTAAATTGAATTCATGAATGAATATAAGTTTTTTACGTTTCGGAGAATAAATGGAGGAAAAATCAAATAATTATTTTGATTGCTAATGAAATGTGTAAATTAATAAAGATTGATTTTTACGTGTAATTACACCAATCTTCGATCTTCAAAAAATAATCTATGATCTAATTTGTAACTATCATGGTTTATTTTAAACTTTAATGATGTCACGAATGAAGGTCTTTGATGTCTTATTAAATTATGTTCTAGTGATCGTTATAAAAACAGCATCAAATTTTTTTTATGTTACCTTTATTAAACTTCTCAATTTCCCTATAGTAATTTTCTTAAAAGTTTTTACTTTTTACTTATTAACTAGTTGATACTATAATTATTTATTCCAATATTATATTTACCTTACTCATGTATATTTTTCTTTCTGTTTCAGGTAAGAATCAACTACTTATTGACAATTATGCTGATGCCCCATTTAGTATGTAAGTATTAATAATAAATATAATTAAAAATGTTTAAACCTTGAGCTAATTTTTAACTGGAACCCAAATTTCTGTTTTATCATTAGAATGATCTTCATATTTTAAGCGATCCAAAGTTTTTGTTATATAATTTAAAACTCATTCTCTTCTATACTTAATATTTCAATATCCCTAACCTTAAAGAAAAAAAATGTGTACACAAGAAAATGACAAGAATGCACGCTTTCATAAGGGTTAAGGTCAATCTTGTTACTCTCGTGAACTTTGTGAACCTTCGCTTTAATAGCCTTTTGCGGTAGCCTCTCGTGTACCGTAATACCGGCTGATGGCTATGCATGTACTAGTATCACATTGTACAAAAGACATTTGCTTAAGTAACTTTTAACGTCGCTCAACGTTCATATCTAAAATAATTATTAATTTTAGTATAGATAATGTCCGTGCACTAAGAGGATTTTTCTATTAAATTTACGATTAAATTCTGCTTATAAATTACAGAGATATTTTTTTTAATCATTGCGATGACGTTTCATAAAATTTATAGAGTAGTATTATAAAAATTTCTATCACCACGGTAAAAATTATTGGACAAATTTTTAATTTTGCACATTTATTCAATAATATAGAAAGACACGTATCTATAAAATAGCCTGAAAACATTCACCATCTTTTTCATAAAGAAATTCTTTCCATGTATGTTACTTATAAAAATAAATAAGCAGTGGTATTTATTTATCAGCGAAGGAAACTTTGGAAGGTTGAAGATAATAAAAAAAAAATAATAATAAATAAATATGAAGATTTATGATTTTTATTGAATTGTAATAACAGTTCATTTTATGTTTTATGCTTCTTATCTTGACTGCATTTGAGCCAACTTAACTTTTTTCCTATAAACTTTTGATAATTTATGTTTTTATTTTTGAACTATTCTAATTCCGTGTTTAAAAAAAGTACACAATTTTTTATTTCTTTATATGAAAAAAATTACCTCACTTATATACTTACTTCATTTATTCCAAATAAAAGAACGAATTCAATATTAACTGCAACATTAAGCAAATCATCAACTGTCCATTAAAATAATCAAACCGCACTTATACCTTTTTCCTTCCCTTCATCGCGTTTGAACAATAAAAAACAAAGGAAGAAATAAAAAAAAAGAACGTAACAAAAGCAAGACAAAAGAAGTCGTACATAGAAATAAAAGAAGAAAAAGCTAAAATGAAGAAATAAAACAAAACGAAATGAAGCTAACCCTCCTGAAGTCGAATAACTACAGACAAGTGCTCTGACCGCTAGCGCAGACAGCTTGTAAGAAGAGCTATCCTCTTGAAAGCAGCCGGTCTGCCAGTAGCCTCGAGTAAATTAGATCTTTTTCTCTCTCTCTTTCTCTCTTTAACTTTTTTTTTATCTCTTTTCATTTCAGTACACATATATACTTGACTTCCATAGTGTACACGTAAATAGTTCTATCTTTTTCTTTTCTTATCAAAAGTTTATGTACAAAAAGGAAATTCATCCGCAGGTAGTGTGTGTATATATATAAGCGACGACTTTTGCTGCCGCTGCTGCCGAGTGAAAACCAGTTTGTCCTCGATGTTTTGCACATTTGCCTTACATCCGCTATCGATAAAATGTTAAAAGATTTTTAAACGAAGCTTAAAATTGCTTTTGGTTTTTTTCTTTACAATAGAGGCGTTAAAGACCTTCTTTTTCGTAATTGTAACAACTGAGTTAGAATCATCATACCATAGATGATTTTTATGCAAAAAATTTTGTGGATGTAATTTTTTTGTTTTATGAAAGTTTTTACGAGTCGTTTTTATAACTTTTTTCCAACTGGCTGTAACAGTTTTATTGTTACGGGCGTTGTTTTAACTGAACCCAATGAAAGAAAGGAAAGGACAAGTTATTTTTAGAATGAATAATAAAAATGTTTTGGCCTGTATACGTATATGAAAAACGGATGCTTAAAGTTCTGGATTTAATCAAACTTTTTGGAGTGCTATTAAATCACGATATAGGCAGCTATGGAAAGTGAAATATATTTTGTTTTTATACAACTATAAAATATAGTTTTTTTGACGTTTTGATTTATTTATCATTTTATTTGATATTACAATTATTTTAGTAGTGCACTTAATCAGTTTGCAAATGGGTAATAAATTTAAAAAATTATTCTTTCGTGAATTGAAGATAAACATATTGTTATACTTTTAAAATATTTTTTACGAGAATTAAATAATTAAAATATTTACAAACAGCGTTTTCCAATCAAAATACATTCCGCAACTGAAATACATCCGAACAATAGTAACTTTATCTAGCTCATTAAAACGAAATTAAAATTTTTCTATCATCATTAATCCCCATTCAGAAATACTTTAGACCGTACGCCTTTATCATTAACCTATCAAGTATACAATAAATGTATAAAGTAAAAGGAGCCCGTGTACCCACAATCAAGACAGGAAGGTATAGATTTCATAGGCTTACTTTATATGTACACAACTGACATTCTCCTTTTTTACACTGACGGATTTATTTGTAACTTATCTCCTTCTAATTTCGAGATTACAGTCATGCAACGTGATTAAACGTTGAGATTTTAAAAAGATTTTTATAAGTGCCACAGTATTTCAATTAATAAACGTAGGTGTTCGAATACACCGGGTAATTAACGAAAATAGATTGAGGATGGAACGTCTTTGGAGCTTCTACGCTGTCCGCATTTTAACGAGCATTGTTGAAAGATTAATTTGACGCGATTCCAAGAGACTGTTTTCTTTTATTAATTGGATTTTTAATTACGTTAACCATATGATTTATCTGTTTAAATAAGAAAACTATCTGTTGAAAGTATTTAAAGTCACATTTGATTAATTACTAACCAATAAATCAATTCATTTCATCCATTATGTCTGGATCTAATATTGTCTTCATTTAAAAAGCAAATGAATGTCTCTAATGATCACGATCCTAATTTTCAAATTTCTCTCAAATAAAATTGTTTAAATAACAATTCAAGCATCTTAGTAACAAACACGAGAGCAAATTTTAAATATAAATCATAAAATCATGCAATACTAACCGTCTATCAGGCTAGACGATCTTTTCAATCTGATACTCGGCAATCAATTAAAACTATCCTAAATCCAAAACACGCTAAGTCAATAATATGATAGGGATATAAGGTCAAACCTATATGTACTCAAGCAGAATCAGTTAGAATCAACATCATCAACTCTTTTGAAATTAAACCAAACGAAAAGCACTTCCGTGCTGTATATATTTCGTAGAGACTCCAGTAAACTTTAGCCATACATTTAATTCTCCCCCTTTGTGCCCGCATGTATAAGAGATGAAGAATCAAGAACAATGACCTAAAAGTCAAAATCCAATTTATTCCTATTTGTTATATGTATATCTAGAGTAAAAAAGGACACGCATAGTATAATGCTCACGTATTATAAATCTCAAACAACTATAACAAGCAAACTTTTCGGGGTTGTATATACATACACAGAGTGAAAGTCTCGAAAACTTATTAACGATAATAGTAGAACGAAGCTTTCGTCACGTCTTATAACGTTGAATATATACGTATATATAGGCTTATAAGCAAGTATTTCAATTTGCGAAGGAAAAGGCGTATGCCTCTTCATCGGCACAGGACGAAGGAAGATTTGCTATATATAGAGAAGGAAGGAGCTTCAAAAGGGGATGCTATGCCATGGAAATGGAATTTCGTAAGAGAATAGACGGAGGAAGGTATAAGGTTAAATTGGAGAGACCATATAACATTATAAAGGTATAGAGAGCTCATATCATTTCTCTGCAGTTATAGGAAATTCAATGTGAGATGGTCAATTTATAGTTGAAACTATAGGAGGATTACATAGTTCAAAAGCAAATCTATTGCAATTGTGAATGAATTCTTTTGTTATCATGGCATATTCTTCTTTCATCAATTAAGAAAAATCTGAATGCAGTTATTCGATTCTGAAATTATGATTTGAATATTAAAATTTTTTAGTTTCTTATTTCATCCTGAAAATCTATATATTTCCATTCAATATTGTAATTTAAAAAATTATAGTTGCTTGTGATATTCTGAAAAAGCAAAATCAGTTAATGTTTGAAGTTTAATTTATATTTAAAGGTCAAAAAAATTTTCAAAGGTGATTTTTAAGTGAAAAAAGTATTTTATTACCAGTAATAAACTTTACAATTAGTATTTTTAATAAGAAACTTATTGAAGGAAAAGTTCGAACTGAAGAAATTTTCTTGACGTCTAATGGTTAATTTGTGTCGCGTAATTTTAATTTGTCACTACATTAAAAATAAAGGTTAAATAGTAAATTGGCCAATTTCACGTAACTAGGAAACGATTTCGAAGTCAAAGACCGACTAATTTACCGCGTGAGTCACTTTTGAAGTTCTACATACATCTGTACGTATGGTACAAAAGCGTTTTGTGTTTTACCCTTCAATGTTCGGATTATTCTAGTTTTAGTCAATGTTATTCAAACTAAATTCCTCATGAAAATAAGTCAGTGAAATCAAAACATATGTTAATAAATGTAATTTACAAATAAATATTTTTTCTCATTTTTAAATTAAATTATTCCAATAATAATATGGAATAAATCTATTGATATTACTAAAATGGATGAAATACTTAAAAACAATAATTACAACATAAATCAATTGATAACTTGAACACTTAAATTAAAAAATTATGATAAAAATCTAAAATGCATAGAGAAGATCACTACATAAAAGACTGTAGAGTATTAAATTATTACAGCATTTGAAAAATATATTAACCAAAAATATTTTCAATTGTTAGATTTTAAAGAATAAATATTTCAGATATAATAAAAACTTTAATATTTGAAAATGCATGAATTTAAAAATATAATATAATTTTCTAGATCAGCATATGTTCAATGTGTTCGTAAAATATAATTTTCATTCATTAAATACAAATAGTTCAATATCCAACTATTTAAAATAGACTGATATTGAAAAATATTTAATTATATTTAAAAATACAAGTTTTAACACTGTATTTAAAATTAAAATACTTATTTGTTCCCTGGCTATAAAAGAAATTATAAAAGGAAATGAAAAAAGTGAGAAAAAAATTAAAGAGAGGGCGGGAGATATCACCCAGCAGCAACTAGATTAATTCGGCCGGAAGCGCAAGGCGTTGTCGTTTCGCCTAACTTTCAAGGAAACCGGATATTGGAAGCCATTTATCTGTAGGAGGACAATTAATTAAGCTCGATGATCTTATGCTCTCTCTCTCTTTCTTTCTCTCTTCTGCTGGTCTTTACCCAAGAAGAGACCCCCTAAGATACGATCTTGTTTATACCCAGTCCAAAAAGTTTTAGAGACCTTGTATACATCAAGGAATCCAGAAAAAGAGCTTCCATCGAGAACATCAAAGGCATATAAAAGCAGGAAGAGCAATCAAGTATAAAAGATACACTGGCAAATATTAAAGAAGATGAAAAGGAAGACACAAATCGATTGATTGAATTATAAAAAAAAAAACTATTTTCTCTTTAATTACACAAATTTATTTATAAAAGTATGTTAAACTTTATTACTTTTCTAGCCGTAACCTGTTTCAGTTGAAGCAATAGAAAAAATTGCAAGATCGTAAAATATATGAACGTTGGCAAAAATAGTACCGTTATACTTTAATAAAAAGTTACATTTTGCATGATTTTATTGGATTATTAAATTATTGCTTCCTTACAATTTTGGAATGAAAAGTTATTCCAGCTTAAATAAGATTACTCAACTCTTACGATCAATAAAGTTACTTAACATAATCTTTTCAAAATTTATCAAAATCTTTCGATTTAGTACAAATTTATTTTGTATTTCAAAGCTAATGAATAGAAAAACTTAGCTACCGCTAATTTAAGTACATTGGGTATTTAAACTTTCACGAATATTCATTAAAACTGAAAAAAACTTTAATGTTTGATATAAACGTTAATAAAATTGTTTTAATAGCCAATTAAAGTTCAATCGACTTTAAGTATTATATAAAGCATGCATAAAAATAAGCAATGACATCGTTTTTGAAAAAATTAACTTTCACAAAAATGCAATAAAGGTTTATTTAAAACGTTATAAATTTTATTCTTATCCTATCAAACAGTGAACTTGATCTTAATAACTGAAATAGGCTTAAAATAGTGACCTACTCTTGATTAAGTTATATATATTTTAAAAATAATCATTTGACTCTTAAACTACACTAAGATTAGCATCAATAAACCTCGTTGGGCAAGGAATATTTTATTTGCGTTTTATGTTATAAAGAGAGAATTTTTCTATAAAATTTACAATTAAATTTTGCATAAAAATTATAGCGACATTTCTTCTTAATTATTGTGATAAAATCTCACAAAATTCACGGAGACGTACTGTAAAAATTACAGATGTTACGGTAAAAATTATTAGACAAAGTTTTTATTTTGTCCATTTACCACTATTCCTGTACAATTGATTAAAAAAGAAAAATGTAAAATTAAAATAAATATTTGAAAATTTAAAAACCTTATTCAAATTAATATAAAACGTTTCTCGCATACATCAGAGCAGAAATATTCTATTTACAAATTAAGTTTCCCCTTCGCTCGATCTACAGCCAGGCCTTTAAGTAATAAGCTTTTTTACTCGCGCGGGAAGCCGTCAATTGCTAAGCATAATTCTTTCGGAGAGTCTTTTATATTCGTCGTATAACTTTTGGTGATAACACTTCGTCACCTTAAACGTCAATAAAGACTTTTCCTTTAAAGCACTTCCTTTTTACTTGCTTTTAAATTTTCAATGCTTTTATTGTGGCATTAAAGATTTTTTAAGCTTTGTTAGTTTTATTGAAAATTGGATATTTTATGGATGGATGTTTTATATGATTCAAAGAAGTGGATTAACTGATTTAAGGTCTGATCAGTTTGTTTTTGTATTCGATAGATTTTATGAAATAGATTTTTAATTTAGTTTTATAATTAATTTATTTCTATAAAAAATAATTTAAATTTTATTATTATTGTTTAGATATTAGAAATGTAATGGCTTTTAATACTTAAATAATTCTTTTAATTAGTGAAAGTACCAAAGTCATAAAATTCTAAAAAAACTTTTCTTTTCAATTAAATTTTATAACTACTGACATTTTTATATGATAATTTACTAAATAGTAAAAGTTGTATTATGAATGTATTAATATCAATAAAATTTTAAATGAAAGATCAGCTATAATTAACTAAATTTCTAAAATACATGTTCTATAATATATTTTTTTAAAAGGAAATTAGTATGTTTTAAAAATATTAACAAATTTATTTACTTGATTGAAAGTAATATTTTCAATTACATTCACAAATAATCACAACCAAAAGAAAAAAATATGTTTCCTTTTACAAACCAAAGAATCGCCATATTTCATGACAACAATCTTTTCATTCAATATTTCATACTATCAAAAAAAAAATCTCTCCATACACCACGCGTCAAAAATTTTGCTCATTAGTCTCGCGTTACATAAATATTCAACGCACAACAAATAATTTTCACACATCCTCATTTGCCAGACGATAAAGCAAAGCGTTGAAAAATCATCAAAACGAAACTCTCTATCTCTCACCTCCAATTATCATTCATATCTCACTCCTATATATATGTTAAATAAAGGAATAATAAAACGTAATAATATATATACGCCTTTACCATCAATATAATACCGTCCAACCCAACAAGTTTGCATAATACAAGACTCGTTAAGCGCCTCTTTCTTCATTGTCTTCTTGTTGAATCAGCAAAAAAAAAAAAACAGGAGAGAGAAAGAGACTTGCGTGTTCAAGCACAAGCTTTCGCTAATTGCTTCAGTTGAGAGACAGAATAAATTTGTACGGCAGACCTCGATGATCGCTCACGCAAGCTATGCGTTTGCGTATCTTCATCTCTCACTATTTCTCTATTTAATTCTCTTTCTATTTAGATTTTCCATCTACTTTTTTTATTCCTAGATTATAAACTACAAGTGGGTTAGTGTAACGTTGCGCTTTTTGGAATGTTTTTGCTGACTATGGTGATGATGATGATGATGGCCGATGATTGTTACGAAAAGAAATTCATGCAGGAAGAATCGCGGTAGAAAGAAGGATCATTTTTGTTAGGACGGTTGTAAAGTTTTATAGCTTTTGCAGGATGTGTGCTGGATTTTTCTTACGGGAGTTTGGAGTTGTTAAGAGAAAATTGAGTCTGAGGAGAATAGTAATGTGCCTTTTTTTAGGTACTATTCAAGTAGGTCAATGTTTAGAAAACTTTTAAGTAATGGTTTATAATAATGCAAAAATTTATGTTGGAGTTTCTTTTGAATGTAAAATTTTTAAGTGGATCTTTAAAATAGTAGTATTTTTTATAATAAAATTGTATAAACGGTAAAATTGATCTCACTACACCAAACAAAAATATCAAGCATTTGTTGAATTTCAAATTAAAAAATCTGGTGATCAGAATCGAATGTCAATAAAATATTTGATTTCATTATGCAAGCTTTTTTGTACAAAATATTTTCAATACTGTCACATACCTTCCATTATTCAACAGTTTCGCAATCACTTCAAAAATATATTTAAACGAGTTCATGAAATTCCACGAACTTATATTTATAATCAAACGTTAATAAAAAAAATAAATTACATTCATAATTATACAAATAAATTTGGAAACACCATTTTTACAAAATACATTTGATCCCAAAATCCAGGAAACATCAAGTGACGTAAATCCACAAACCTTAATCAACGTAATATCGCTATCAATTTCCAAAAACAATTCCACATGATAAAACAACGTGATCTTATTTCCATATGAAAATTAGGATGATCAACGAGAAACATATCCGCAAGCAAATTATTCCCATTTCGCAAGACAACAACTTTCAGCAAAACAAAAGGAATCCATCATCTTTCGGTATCCATTAATTCAGCGTGCTCTTTTTTATTGCAATCCATCCATTCTTACTCCAAAAAATTTGCGAACTATACCAAAATAGAAAAAAAAGAGACAAATAACGCTCGCCTTTCTTCTTTCTTGAGTGCAAAAGTCCAAAAAAGAAAAGGAAACTTTGGATATTCAATTTCCGGTAAGGGTATATATATACACGTAGAGAAGAAAAAGTGCGAAAGTTAGCAAGAGAAATGGGTTGTAGTAAAGCATTTGTTGGAGAGAGAAAAAAAAGAGAAGAAGTAGTAGGATCGATCACAGATGGGCTGTATCCTAATTGTAATCACGTCATAGATTTTCCTACTCCAAACATACGCGTACATGTTAAACTTTAATACTTTATCATTTCTCATAAGTTCAGTAAAAAAAAAAATAAGAAAAGAGAAGAGAGAAAGTTGATTTCTGTATAAGCGGTGATAAATTTTTTTGTCGTTTTACTTAGAATGTGAGTTCTATTTTTAGATAAATTGTACGGGAAATATGCTGATATTACTTGCTGGAGATTGGATATTTTGCTTCGGCTGATAAGCAATGTATAACAGTATTACAAATTGCTTTCAATATTGAATCTATTAAAAAATTTTCGATGTAACGGATCGATCAACGCTCTTTATGAATTTAAGAAGAAGTAAATCTCGGAAAAACCGTTTGAATTGTATCGCTAATTTTATCGGGGCAATGTGTAAACCTCCAATTTTTTTTTTGCACAAAGTAATAAATACTTGTTTCTTGCTTGGAATAAATTAAAACTAAAATTCTAAAATATACAAAGAAATAAAACAAAGTTTTCGTTTATTAATTTAATCTTCTTGAAGTTATAACTTTGAAGATGAAAAAGAATCTTTCTTAACTATGCAAATTAGAGCTCTATAACTTTCAATTAAATTTTCTGCAAGTTTGAATCCCAAAGTTCTTAAAGTCTTTATTATAATTATCTATCACTTGATATGCAGTTATTGTTATATTATTAAAATAAAGTTTGAAGTACGTTTATTAAAAATCATATGGAAAAAAGTAGTTTTGTTATCTTATTCAAGCAAAAATAAATCATTCATGAAGAAAAATAACTAAATCTCCATCAAACCAACAATCAACACTATAAATCACTATAAAAGAAATCTTTTACCTTTCTATTAATACACCTTAAATTTATCGAATAAAATCCCTTTTCCCGAACATAAAAAATAAACCCTTTATCCATCTTCACCTGAGTCAATATATTCAATATTCCACATTCGACCATTCACCCCTTATAAGAAAAGAAGGAAAAAAAAGGTTGCCATCCCACCTTTCCTTTATATATAGAAAAATCACAGTCTGGCCTGCTGAACCTGAACTCTTCTTTCTTTGAAGCTTTTCTAGCCCACCCACCTTCTTCTTTTACTTCTCTCGTTTTTTTTTCTTTTTCGTCTCACCCTCCTAAACGAGAGTAACTCCAGAGAGGGAAAGTAAGGGAAATTCTGATCGAACCCTTGCCTGAACGCGCGCATAATGCACCTTCCGGGCAAAACTGCTCTTTCTCTCCTGTATCTATCTCTTTTCCCTTATGCATGTGTCCTCTCTTTCCCCCTAAGGCCTCGGTAATACGTAAAACACGAGGTGAAGCAAGTTCACGGTTCATGGATATCAATCCCTCTCCTCTCGCTTTATTCGATGCTGATGTGTGGCCTGCTGTGTTCATGGATATATAGGGTGGACCTTAACTCCAAGTACAGAGGAGAAAAAAGCCTTCCTTGTTCTTGTTGACTTTTTTTCACTCTTTGTCAGCTTTTGTGTTTAACGATTTACTCTTCTCTCCTTTTTTTTTGAAAAATTCTTTTCCTTGTTTTATTTTTGGGACCTGCTGCTTATTTTCTTTGATGCAGTTATCTTTTTGCCTTTGAAACTTTTTTTCAAACTTTGTAAAACTTTAATTTTGTTTCGTGCATTTTTTCATAAAATACGCTGAGACACGTTTAACAATAGCACGCAAAGGATGAAATTTAAAATAACATAAAATAAAAAGAAAATTATTTAAAATACCATCGACGATGTTTTATGAATAAGAGAATCAATGCACGACTGAATATTCGTTTTTATTAAACCATTTGAGCCCTTTCACAGAGAATACATTAATAATATATAAGCCGTGTATGCTGGTATAGGGAACAGCTGGCAAAAGCTACTTTCTCGAAAAGAGACGGGGATTGCAGCGAGAGAGAGAGAGATCTTATTATGAAAATTGAAAAAGCTAGACTCGTATGAAAATTTATACAAAGTGCTGTGCGTTTGTAATATATAAATTATATATTTATTTTTTCCAATGGTCTAATTTGATTTTACTCTGGTACAAAATTTTTAATAATTCATATTTATTATTGTATTAGATTTTAAAGGATTTTTTATATTATGCTTTGCCTGTACATAGTTCTAAATGTATTATTTGCAGTACATTTATATTTCTTGGATCCTAGCCATAAAATATTTGTCCTAACACGATGCGCGAAATTTGATTTTACATGTTTACTTTGCATATGAAAAATGACAAATTATTTGCAGTTTTTTGAAATGTAAATATTTGAAAAAACGGTAAAAAAAGGTAAAACTTGCTCATTTGTTTTTAGTAAAAATGGAATACGCAACGCGTGCACAAGGGTACTTTTTGCGCAGAAAACTACCTATTTTGCACACTCTTTATTTAATGTAATAGTTCACATTTCCAAGTTGGAATTTGAAAGATTTTTAATTTTAAACATTAAATACGATTGTTTGTTTTAATGTTTAAAATTTAAATACATTTAAGTTTCAACCATGAACTGAATAACGAATCACATTAAGTTTTTAAAAACTTAAAAATTTCTTGCGACTATTACTTTTTTCCATAACATATTTTTTATAATTAATTAATTAAATTAAATTTGTTTGAACATAAACAAAATATTTAAAAATAAATCAATAAAAATAAAAAATCATTTAATTTATAAAACATTAAGCAAAAACAATACCATTTATATAAAAAAATGAACTTCTTGTTACTTTAAATTCTCGAAGGTACAAATTTTCCAACTAATTATGAAGACACAAGTATATAAGCATGACTTCGCATGTAAGAATTTAAACATTTCACTGTTATAACTACGTGACTCTGACTTTTATTAAGTTCGCTTTTAGCAAACACACAGAGCCCTTAAAGAACATCCACTGCGCTCTGGCACAGTTGGAACTATTTTAACGAGCATAATTAATGTGAGATAACGTATTCTTTGAAATTTATTCAACCTTCAGTTAACTACATATATTTACTTGCTAAATTTATGTGTAACTGATATATTATAATTGATATGACAATTCTTTTTTTCCCTTCATTATTATGTTGCATGTTTGATAATGATTTTTTTTGCTTGTTGATGTCGTTTCTGAATAAAATTTATATTTTTTTAAGGCGATTACGGAGGTTAGATTAAATTTCAATTTCAAAAATTTTATGTATTAAACGGTATTAAAACATAACTTGTAAACTAAGAAATGAAACCTAACCTAATCTCTGAAGTCGCCTTAAAATTTGTTCACATGATTGATAAAAATGATTATATAATCAATTTACTTTACAATATAAAATATTAAAAAATCATAAATTAGAATTTGAAGAAAGTTCATATAAAAATAATGGGTTCCCTATTATTCATCTTTTGAATATTCATTAAACTAATGATAAAAACCATTTTTTAAAAATGATTCAACTTTTATAAAAAAGGAAATAATTACCTCCATCATGAATACAAAAAGGTTTTTTTTTGCATTCCATTCCTTTAATCCATTCGTGGACACTCGCTTTATCACTTTGCTCCTTTCATCATATTATTTGTTCGTCCTTTCCTTCTTTTTTTACTCTTTTTTTTTTTTTTAAATCGACGGCGCACCCATATACGGATGAATAGTTGAAGCTTTTTAGCCAAGAGAAAAGAGAAAAGCCTTTTTTTCAGCAGGGGATTTCCAACATTGAGTTTTTCAAGGTTGATTTACTCCTCGAATTTATTTGAGTATCCCTCCTATTTCTTTCTTTCCTTTTTTTTTCATTCTCCATTTGCGAAATCAAATTACAAACAGTTGAGGTAATTACAATGCAATTTTCTTGCATGCGTTTTAAATACTTAATTTTCCAATTTTCGTATATGTAACTGCTGTAAATAAAGTTGAAAATGTAAAAAAGTTCAAAATAATTACCGTAGAATTACATCGGAATTTGCAAATTTTTAATTAAAATATCAAAGAGTCATTGAAAAAGTGCAAGTTGATGCAAATTTATGCAAAATAATGGAATGTTTTATTTTTTTTTGGGGGGCAGATTTTTCTTTTTGAAAATTTAACGTTTATCCTTTGATGCATGATTAAAACGCATACTAAACAAGCATTTTAATATGAGCTTGGAATATGTTGCATTTATTTATGCATACACGTATATTCACATTTGAAAAACGATACTATCAATATAAATTGAATAAAATCAACGTATACGCTTCGTATACAAAGTACATTTTTCTCCAAAGTGAACTCTCAAATAAATAATACAGTTGACTTTTTTTTATTTGAATACAAAAAAGTATTTATTGAATTTATAAAAATCAATAAGCAAAAGAAAATTCATATTTT
This sequence comes from Anastatus disparis, assembly GCA_017163975.1. Taxonomy (NCBI): domain Eukaryota; kingdom Metazoa; phylum Arthropoda; class Insecta; order Hymenoptera; family Eupelmidae; genus Anastatus; species Anastatus disparis. The sequence continues at coordinate 29,235 of JAFFSR010000218.1, read as the reverse complement.
CTTAGAAATTATTTCATTCATAAACAAACTTGTACAGTAAGTATTTCAAGATTTAATAAAAAAAATATTCTCTTGACTGTATTCCATATTGAATTTATTATTTCATTATCTAATGGATGATGAAAATTGTTATTTCGACGCCGCCACAATACTCGTTGTCAATCACATATACAATATCTTTAATAACATAAACATACCTAAGAATAAATAAAAAAAAAGTATCTTTTTTTTCTATTAATCCAACGAAAAGGCTTACTTGGGTAATATTAAGCTTGGATTTTAGCCGACTACAGTAATATTTTTACTCTATATATTCCAACAAAAGGCAGAGAAAAAAGAGACGTCATAATAAAACATTTCCGTGCGTATAACACATATACATTCAAAAAAAAAAAAGAAAAAGACACTGGTAAGTAAGATCTTAGGTCTATAATCATATTTTTGTCAAACCGAGCACACATGTAATATATATTTCCAAGCGAATAAATCCTTAAAGAGATTTACAAGTGACACGGTTAAGCTGACGTATGATAAAAAAAATGAAAATATAAAGTTGCTGGAGCTAGAGATGGTGAGAATGATCTATAGGAATAATATTCGGTGAATATATATTCTTGGAAATGTTATATCATTTAGATGAAAATTTTTCGTTCGAGTATTGTTAAAACTTGTTGAGAAATTTATTTTTAATAAAGTAGCATGCTTGGTAGAAAATTGACCATGTTCTGGGCAGAATTTCTGGTGTACAGAAGTTAGAAATAAAATTTTTCTAAAAATTTTGTTTAAAGAATTTCTAAAACTTCCGGATAAGTGTTATTTTAACTAATGATTCCAGATATTCTGCCCAGAACATGCGGTTAATTTTCTACCAAAGATGTATTTATGATAAATATACTATCCAGAAATACAGTTTAAGTAGTTTAAACGTGTATTCGATATATTATAATTTGTAATAAAATGTCATTATAAGCATAAATTTTTATTAAAAACTTAAAAGTAATTGTAATAGTCAAGTGAAATTATCAATTTTTATGAAAAAAGTGGGTGTACGTAACCACTTTCATAAAATAATCCCTTCTAAAAGTACTATCGAAGTACATGTAACTTTTAGTGCTGCTAAGTGGTAGAAGGTAAAGTTAATCCGAAATTAATAACTGAATAGCTTTGCAGTATTATGAGTTAATCTAGTGCTTTAACAAAAAACTTTTTAATACAATTAAGTTAATTAAAATTTAATTAGACATTTTAATTTCAATTAGAAAAGCAAATAAAAATTTATCATGATTATTAAAAAATTGAATTTTCATACCACCGTACTTGGTAGAAATCAAAAAAATATATTTTATGACTAAAAATTAGCTTATATTCTTTATGACTAAAGTGCTGATCGGTCAGTTTATATATTTGACTTTTGAGATCGTCAGTGGCTCAGTCGGTAGAGCGATGGATTCATAATCTCGAGGTTCCGAGTTCGAATCCCGCTCTCAGCCGATTGATAAAGTACCACTGTATGTTACATGTGCTTTTTTACAAACGCACTAACGATCTCCGTCGCTAATTAGCATCACAATGATAACATTAATACAGCGACGTTAAATAAAATTTAAAAAAAAAATTGATTCAAATAAAAAATAAATAAATTTTAATAATAAATTTTTTTATTAAAAAATTTTATAAAAAAATTTAAATACATAATTTAAATGTTCTTTTAAAATAGTTAACCGGGAATTAAAAAATGCTATCGTAAATTTTAAATTTTCCGTGACTTATGAATGAATTTACTTGAAAATTTTAATGATAAATGTTTATGTAAGTAACCTTTCATAAAACATTCCAATTTATAGAAATGATAAAATCATCCTGGATCAAGATATCGGAATAAAAAGATATCAAAAACCACAAATAATATCTTTTATTAAATGAATGGAATTTTCAAAATTAAAAAATTCTACTCGTTAATATCACATAGCAATTTCCATTTTTGCAAATTTCCTTGCCAACTTTCCGTTATGTCTTGAATCCAAAAATATTCCCCTCATCTTTAAAAATATATATATATATATATATATATATACATATATGCATAGACTAAAAACGTCTTTTCCAACAGAGCCACTATCACGTCTCGTCTTTTGTTGAAAACCTTTAAAACCTCCCAGCGCGGCATAATGCATCCGGTGAACATATAACAACCCAAACAAGTCCACCTTCTACATAGCAGTCGTGCAAAGTTAAACGTGCAATCGTTCGCAAGAATTCCTCCTTCATGCAAACATATATACATATATACATATATATATATAAACATATATAGACAAAAGGAGACATGTATAATCAAGGCTCGTGACCAAGAGAAAGAGAGAAGGAGAGAGAATCTTGCTTACTTCTTCCGGCCTTTGCACTTGTACAAGTAGTGTATACGCTATATGTATAGACACAGTTCGTCCTCGTTAATACGTAAAATGTATATAGGCACAACTGAATACGAAGCGAAGGAGAGAAAGAGAGACTTTTGCTGCTAGTTCTATGGAGCTATATATAGAGGCAAGAGAATGATAAGAGAAACCAAGAGAAAGAGAGAAGTAGATAACCGAAGGGGGTAAAAGGAAGAAGAAGAGAGAAACCGGCGCGCCACGTGTTGAGAGAGAAAGAAGTAAAGAATCGGTATATATATACATAGACCAAGTTGAAAACTGTACGCGGGTAGTCATGGCAACACCCATCTGATCTTTGCGACGCGAAACATACAACGCGAAACCAAAAAAGAAGAAAATAAAGAAGAAAGATAGATTAATAGACAGACTATGAGAGAGAAAAGGAGAAAGATAGAGAGAGAAAAAAAAGTGTATATAGAATCAGTGAGCTTGCAGTAGGAGATAGAAAACATGAAAAGAGAGAAAGAGACAAAAGTAAGTGCAACTTACGAGAAGAGAGGAAAAAAAAGAAGGAAGATATAGAGAATGTAGGGGTAAGATAGATTATAGATAGATATTTTTCTTTTTTTTCTTTGTTTTTTTCAATATCGAATCTACAAGAATGCGAAGGGTATTTATCTGTAAGGTTGGGAGTGAAGTATTGGTTATATAGGAAACGTGCAACGAATCTTTGTTTTCTTTGATATTAATTGATTGCATTTTTCATTTTTTTTTCCCTGCTTTGATATGAGTTCAATATAAATATCGTTTGAGAAGTTTGCTTGTAATATAGACGACTTTAGATTGGTATCGCAATCCTGTAATTTTTTGAAATATTGAAAAAATATTATAATGATATTATACTGACATATTGACGTATTAGAATCATATTAGAAATATATTAAACACATAAAATATTAAGGTTGTAAATCAAATTTCAAATTTAATAAAAACGAAAAAAAGTAATTTTTTATTAAAAAAAATTATTTAAAATAAATATTTATTTATAGTAAAATTATTTAAACAAATTCAAATGTATGTTTGGAAATTTTACATGCAATGCACATATCAAAGAAAACGGACAAACAGACTTGGAACTTATACGAAATTCCCGAGGTAAAAAGTTTCCCGAATCAAAAGACGAAAAACTCTTGCTCAAATAGAATGCAAAAAAAGCCCCAGAGAGAACGTCGCTACAAACTGATATAAACTTTTAATCTCTTCTTTCGGAGGCTGTATATATTTTTTTACTTTACAAAGTGAAATTTCACTTATATGAAATTTATAAAGTCTACAGAAAAAAAAAGAATTCTCCTTTTTTTTTATTTTTAGAATAGAAAATTGAAATATGTAGAAACATATATTACGTTTTTCATGAATTTCTCTTTTCTCATTATCTTTCCAAGCAAAAAGTATTGTAGCTTTATTAAAATTTTTTATAATTATTAATTCTGTAGTTTAATTACGCAGAGAATCAAGTGCACATATCTTAATAATAAAATTTCACTTTTACGAGAATTCATATTTGCAATTCAAACATATAATTTAAATTAATAGGCTCGCACAATCCGTACGTTCAATTTCACGTTAAACATTGTACATTAATGCTAATATTAATTATCTTTTATTTGCGCCCATTATGTGGATTATTAGTTCGTTAAATAATTTTCATGTAATTACCGATGGCCACGAAGTGCACTTTAATTGGTAATAACAAATTTACATAATTCTAATTGTACGCAGATAAATAAACATTTCAAATATTAATTTCGATGAATTTCCAAATTTCGTACAATAAAGAAAAAAATCAATATTAAATCGCTTATTGGCCAGCTCTTATAAAACAATCACGAGAGCATAAAAAAAAGCTCTACCTTACCAAAATCATTCAACCCGACATAAAATTAGCGAACCTTCCCTCACACCGTACGTTCTGCAGATAATGTCTCGCAAAAAGCACCTTGCGAACCATAAGAGAAACAGGGACAGAGCTTCAGAGAGGGGTGAAAAGCGACCAGTGTCCGCGACAGTCTGCCCATATATATTCCCTTAGACTGTTAGCAGTCCTTTATGTTGTTATCGAGCTATAAACGTAGAGAAAAGGGGGGCTATATGTTAAAGGAGTATAGCTATAGATACATATAGAAATGGTATGGGAATTTCGACGTCAACTGTCAAACACACGTTGGACAATGTATCTTGTCGGGTACATTAGGTACCAGAGTTCTATATAGCTTCTGTCTTTCATCCATATATACATATCTGTACCTCTCGCGCACGATTAACATGTGTACGTTCATTTATTGGGGATATTGTTGTGATTTTGTCCCGTCGATTATTTAGTTAATAGATGATTTGATATGCGATGCGAGCGACGCTAGGTTATGTTGTTAGGTTGATTTAATTAAATTTCGTACACATCATTCGCTCGTGATATGAATATTTCCGATTAAAATGCTGCCTCGGCACTGACATCTGTTTAATTCTATGTAAAATGGCTTGTATAAATATTACAATGATAATTATAATAATTAGATGTTAAATTTTATCAAATTAAATTTAAAGGATTCATTTTATTTTCCAATGCGAATTGTTTAGAATTTTAATCCTACGTTAATTACACTCTGTGAGTATTTGACACTCGGAGTGGGTGTTTAAAATTATTTTGAGCAGCTAATATTGAATATTTTGTTACAAAAAAATAACAGATTTAAATAATCTATGTTCTTTAAAATACAATTGATTTTATAAATAATTTTATAAAGATAATGAGGTTTTGAAATAATAAACATTGACTTTGGATATTAAACACCTGCGTGCAGTTTAGGGGTTAAAGTATACTATAAATTATTGAAATTTATTTAACAATTAAAAATTCATTATTGACGTGTATTTTTTCCAGTCTTACCAGAGAAACGCGTTGTATCGAATTTCCTTTTATTGAATCCATAGGTACTTAAATAATTTTTTAAAGAAACATATCATAATTATAAAAAAGACACGTAAATCAAAACTTTTATTTATTGTATTCATTTAGTAATATATACAAAACTTCAGTCCTAAATTTTATCTCTATATAACGAACAAAACCCAGCAGAACTTAAATCAATCAGCCAATGAAGCTTGGAGACTGCAGGGAGATAAAAAAAAAATAATGTTTATACTGATATATATCTTCTGCCATGACAGAATTATGACTTTGGGTAATATAGAGATTTATCCACAATAAATATTTACACTGTCTTTTTCGCGCGCTGTTTTTTAATATTTTCATTAACAATAACAGAGCAACATTAAAACAATACTAAAATTATATTCCCTTTAATTATAATTTTTTGCTACATCAAAACTATCCCTATAAAAGGACCAAAATATGAATTTCACATAACTCACTTGTCCACTACACATCTCCAGAACTCATAAAAAAAGTAAACTAACTACCGACCCAACCACCCACGCACACAGAGAAAAAAGATGAATATCCCTTAGCTCTGCCAAGAAATAACCATCATCCATCGAATTAATTCGCCTAACGCTTGTACCATCTTTTTTTCTCTCTTCTCTCCTTTTTAAGTACAAAAGACTAAGGCGTAACCTCTCACGGCGTTGCGTTTAAGAGGGCTTTTATGCAAATCGTAATGTGAATTGCGTTCTGCTGCGTGAAATGTATTTTTGGTGTCTTTTATTATAATATTCCCCGTCTCGCTTTAGCTTCTTCTTTCATTACGGGAACGAACGAAACAACGTCGAGGACTGACGGCAGAGAGAGAGAAGCAGCGAGTGCTACAGAATTTTGCGTTTATGAAATTTAGCCTCAGGTTATAAGCGTGGGAGAGACCATTAAATATTTTTGTTTTGTTGTACTTTATACGTTTTAGATTGCTTGCTAGATTTTTAAGTGTGTTTGCGAAGTTCGTGTTTGATTAAACAGTATATTTTTTTGAGTTTTTGTTAAACAGCATTATGATTTTTTAAATGATTGTGCTCTTTTAACCCTTAAATGACACTATGAGTCAGAAAGACCACAAAGTAGTTTATTTTTGTTTTGTGAATTTTCTTTTGGTATCTAAATAACGAAATTTGACTTCAACGTATTATATCGTTCTTTAAAAAAAGCCTTGTGAATATGTCAAAGTTTTTAAATTAAAATTAATTATAATCAAATTTTTGTATTTGTCATCTAAGAGTCAATAAGAACATTTCATATGTGGATATGAGGAATATTGCTTTACGTTATTATAATATATTCGGTTCAACGAAAGAATTTAAATTTAAATATTGATTTCTAATCAATTTTGTAACATTTAATTTTTTTCAGAAAAGCTTCATTGTAATTTTAATATTTTTTACAAAGCACGTTGTAAAAGCGCTTCTTTTAAAAAAATCGTTAGTTCTTTTTTTATACGTCAGAGTTCCGTTGTTGTCAGACTTTTCTTTTATTACTCCCTTGAGTACTTTACAAAGGCTGAGTGGACTGTAAACTGTCGATGAGTGAACTGCACTTCATGGAATTCAAATTTACATTATTAAACTTTTTTTCCTACACAAATAGAAGGTTATATTGAAACATTTTAAATTAATAAACAGATTAAAAATTTTTAAAGAAATATTCGTTCATTTAAATTATTACTTTTCGTATAAAAATAAATAAATATATGATGATAGTTTAAAAAAAGTAATAATTCTCACTCACAGCACTATATAATTAAATCCATTCGAAACATTTAATTTTATTGTTTCAGAGCGCATTACAATAAAATCATTTCAAAAGTCATAAAGTGCCATACACACCACCACGCGCACATATCAATCATAACACTTTGAAAATTACACCCATCTCTCACCCTCGCGCCTACGAAAAAAAGGCCTTTATCCAAACCTATCATCATCATCATACTTTACACAAAAAAGCGCTCTAGTCAACAAAATAAAAGATACCACCCCCTACCTTGAAGAAAAAAAAATGCATTAACGGTTTCTCTTTTTTTTTTGCTTCCCCTTACTTACATCGTTAACAGCTTGCGATTTACAAAAGTGTATGTGTATATATATATATATGATTGTGGTATTTTTTTTCTCTCGTACAATTATTATACGAAGGTATATAACAGTTCGTTGTTCGTCACCGGAAATCCAATCCCACGCCGTAGGCGACGAACATGTAACAAAAGAGTATATGCAGTTGTAGATATATATATATACATATATGTTTTACTATGGCTTTTCCTGTACCTTTTTCTCTCTTTTTTTTTCTTTTCTTTGGAATTGTTTGGGGTGGAGACGACTGGCGAATGTTGCAAATAGTTTTTGTGAAAAAATTTACTCTTCTCTTTTTTTTTACACTATTTTTACACGGCTGGGTTGGCGTTGGGAGGGCAGAGGAATTAAAATAATGCGAATGAGCAAGTCTGGCTATATTCGTCCATTTCTACTTTAACGTTCAAGTGTTGTATTAAAAGCTTACCATTCTTTTATTGCTTCTTTATTGTTTTTTCATATTTACTTTAAAAAAAGCTTTATAAAAATATTACCAAGAAAATTTCGTTGTATCTTTTTACAGTACCTCAGCAATATTAAATTAGTATTTCGATAATATATTACTTTACATGCGCATATTGTAATAAAAATATCTCAATGGCATTATTTAATATGCGCATCTTAAATAAATTTCAACTAAATTATGAAAAAACGAAGATTGATAAGTGCCAGAGTAAAATTTACGCCACATAATTACGAATATGTTTATATACAGAAGACATGTATATTAATCTGAATAATGTATTTGAAAAAGACTAAATAATAGTTTAAGCGATAAGAGAAGAGCAATATTTCTTTTATCAAAGAGAAAAAAAATGACAAAATCGACACGTTACGCTCAGCTCGTTTTACTCAATCCCAGCGGAAATGTATAATTAACATAAATTACTTCCAGTTCGATGAGATAAAGTTATAATTTATTAATTATTGCAATGATTCATAAATAATCAGAAGTGAAAAATATTTTTCATGCGTGTAATTTATTAGAAAAAAGATATTTTTTTTCTTTTATGACAAATTAACTTATTTTTTAGTGTTTTATAACAGGATTACAGTCTTAATGATTATTTTGTTTGATACACTCAATACAGTTGATTGAATGCGTTCATGAAGATATAAATAATATTAAATATTATATTTATAAATAATCAATGTTTTTATTATGGTTGCAGTAATACATATTATTAAAGTTTTTTATGCAAACGTTGTCATAGTTTTAATAATATTATAATATTATCAATAATATTATAGTAATATTTTCACAATTTGTTTACAAAAAACACAAGGTACAATGTTAAACAAATTCTTTCGATACTTTTATAGTTGGTATTATATCATAGATTCCTTGCAATTTTTTCTTGAAAAGTAAAAATTTTATTTTATCAGCACATTACTCAATTTTTCGAATATAAATTTTGCATTATAAAACAATCACAGAAATAATGTACCAGCTTTGAACCAATAAATCCCAAAACAACCAATAAAACGAAACATTCGAAAAAAAAAAAACATTTTCCAACGGAGAGTCGAACTTTAACCAAGAATCGAAAAGGCAGAAAAAAAAAGGTTAAAAGAATAGTGATATATAAAGAATGAGAAAAAGAGTAAAAGTGAATGCTGCTTTAGTTCGACGATTGTCGAAAGGGTATGAACGAGGACGGTATTTCTTGCACGGGCCGTTTAACGCTCTGAACGTCCGGATAGGTGGATTTAGCTTTTCTCCCGTTTAAGCTGTCGTCCCTTTTTACTTCAACATCTGACTATAGGGAATAATCTCTCGTTCTCTCTCTCTTTGCAGTCTCTTGCTTTTCCGTTTATTCGGCTCAAGAGAGATAAGGGACGAATAGAGAGAGCTACCCGACGTTATAAGCTGTGCCGCGGGCAGATTTACGCCCGTTTTCACGTATATAACTACATGCTGGATTCCATTTCAAAATTTATATAACGCGAGCGCTTTTCGTCAATGCTTAAGAATTGTTTTGTCATATTTCCTAAAGGTGGATTAAGATTAATAAAATATAACGGGCAACAGATTCAATATTTTTCAAGCATTAATTTACGTACTTTAAAAGAAGGAATTATGTAAATAATATTTTCATAATATTAAATACATATTTTATCAATCTAATATATAATATTAAATTTATATTTGTGAGATATTGAACACAATCTTCAAAAATGTTAAATGCATTATTTAAAAATATAAGACATTTATTAGCGGTCGTGCCTAAAAAATAGACAGTATAAAAGCAATAATTAAAAAATATCAATTCAATCAATCAATCGGTCGATTATAACTTCAGATATAAAAGAATCTAAAGTTATAAAATCTCATGGCTCTTTAAAATTTTTCAATAATAATAAATATTCTAAAAATATGGATTGCTCCATACGCCATATCTCCCAGCTGAACTCGACTCTTTTCATCCACTTTTATGATTATTCGTATATATACTCGTCAGTCTCTCGATCACAACTGCATTGTTGCGATGCAGAAGTGAAAAGAGAGGCGCGCCGCGGCTCTCAAAACTGTCTGAGTAAGCGGAAACGCATATAACGTAGGTATATATACATATATATGCATATACATACAGAAAAGATAAAAAAGAGAGAAAGAAAGACACGCTGGAAAACCAGATTTGGAAGAGAAGCACGTGTATAACGTTTTGTTGTGAGTGGGAGAGCAAAAGTTGGTATACGCTTCGCTTGATTTATTTGTTTATTTCTTTCTTTATTTTTTAGGGAGAGGCGCCGACTGTAGAATACATTACAAGCATGTTTTTTTTTTTCATTTTGCGTTTCTGTATAAATAAGCGGAGTACGTTTGAATAATTTCGCTGAAAATTCGGTTGTAAGATTGGGATACTTGGGTAATAATCGAATGTTGTCGACTTTTTTCTCTTTTTTTATTCTCGGCGTGAAATAGGAAAATGTCATGAATGGAGAATTGTAGGCTCGCTTCTTTTTTTTTGTATTGTTCTTTTTTTACATAAGCTATAAGTACCGTATTCTTGTTTGCGATTCAAACGCCTCCTCAAGTTCGAACTTGTAAATTGAATTTTCTCAATACGGGAACACTTGCTCCTAGTGAATCACGATCCAACAATGCTCAAGCTTGTTTGGAAAAAATTGATTTACAACAATGCAATATCAACACATCACAAGAAAAAGCATAGAAAGCTCAATCCGCGTAGTTTTTAGCTACAAGAAACCCGTTGCAAATTATGTTATTATGCAAATTTACCATTCTGGTTTTATTATAAATACCGTGTTATAATTATTAGCTAATACGTACTTTCTCTGCTATATCGCAATATATTTAATGATTCAGAACATACACTTTTTACTAGAATTTATTTTTACAAGCCCAGTGAATCATATCCTTGTCAATGTAAATGTTTAGTCACGATCCATAATTATATATCTGTTTGATAAAAATAATAACCAGATCATTAAAAGTAAATTTAAAGCGATAATTACCAGGCCAAAAGAAAAAACTCGATGCTTTTCAGATGAATTACGAGAAACATTCTCGCTTTATGCGACTTGAATTAATAATTCTAAAAGTAAGAGTAAAAAAAAAAGATGAAAAATTAAAGCCAACCATTAAAAAGCACCAACGTACATCTATTTAATATTAACGCGCATCATCGTTGAAAAGTTTTCATCTCTTATCAATAATATAAGCCTTTGGCTGTTAACCATTACTTTAGTGTCACTTAACTCAGCAAAGCGTGCAATATACATATAACATCGTAGAAGAGAGAGAGAGAAAGAGAGCCAGCCCATTATGCAAAGCAACTTTGTACAAGGCGATACTATCCTTCCATTAGCAATACCGTCAAGCTTCACAACTTCCCTTCGATATATATAACTACATAAATATATAGATATATCCGTATATAAATACATACATACATAGATATATTTGCCTATATACATTTAATATATACGCGAGGCTAACATAGTAACTAAAACTTTAAACTTGTATCGCATACTTTCAGGAGTGACGTCTTTCTCGATTCGTATTTGCCAAGTCAACAGCAGCAGCAGCAACATCAGCATCATCAGCAACAGCAGCATCAACAAAGCAATGGTCAGGTTCAAGCAACAACGGGCAATTCGCCGAATACACCACCGCCCGATCCTATTGTACAACGTCAGCTTGGCCAACTTCATCATGTACAGGTGGGTCTAACTTTGTATTAGAAATACGTGAGCGTACACGTGTGTGTACGTGTGTACATGTGTGTATGCACGAGAAGCATCGCAGTGCAGGGTTTATAATGAGAGTCGAAAGTAACGAGCCTTCTCATTTGGTTCTCTCCTTGTCTCTACGTTTTCCCTATCGGTTTTACTCTCACTTGAATCATGAATATACCACTCGTATACATACATATATATACGTATAACAAATGTCGCATGTGCGCACATTCGTGTATTTAAAAACATCCTTGCACGAATTTACACAAAAAGTTATAATAAACCGTTTAATTTTTTTTCCAAGCCTTTTTTTTCAAATATACGTGCTACATATGTCGATACGCGGATACAGCTGCAAAAAATGTGAAAAAATACGTATGCGACTTATAAATAAGTAATAAACGTTGAATTTCAAAATGTCGCCTTTCTATAACGGTAACTTTAAATAGTTAAAATAAGTAGCTTATAAATAAAAAAGTCTTTGCGTCATGCGAAAATTCAGTTGCATAAAGGACATATACGTCGATATGTGCACACTTTGTTTGTGCATGCCACACACGTACATGCACACGCATATACATTAATATTAACTAATGAACGTACTCGTGCACATAAATTCATAAATGCATATCAAGAGAGCACATATTTAGATAAGATAATACTTATTGTTCTGCTCTTTCTCCTACACAAATACACACGCAATCCAAAATCAAGAAGAAACGCGTATTGAACCGGCGATGTACACGCGCGAACCCACGTATACACACACTCAATGCAAAAAACAAGAAGAAACAGAAGGATTTATCGAAAAGCCACAAAGTAACAAGCACGCAAAGACATCATTAAACTAAAGCTCATCCGTGCAAACTCCTCCGTTCGAACGTCACTCTAAATCTTTGAGTGTAGTTAAGTATTCCGAAAAGACGAATAGCAGAAAGTGAATAATCAGAAAGTGATGTTATCGAAAATCTAGAGCGCAGAAAAAGAAAATGTCGAAAATCAATGACCCGATAATCAGAATGTCGAAAACCAATTTAATGATTGGTTGGAAAACCGAAAAGTAAATAACCGATTGGTTGAAATGCCGAAAACCTGTTACAGTGTGGATCGAATAGCCGAAACCCTGTAATTCGATTATTTGAGCCCCAATTCAGTAAAAAACTGAATTTCCAAATGATTTGAAGGTCTCAGTATTTATTTAACATCACAATTTATAAACAAATAACTAATGTTGGACTTAATGTTGTAAAAAAATTAATTGTCGCTTAATTTTAAATAATTTTAGCCATCTTTTATGAAAATGTAGCAAACCCTTGATTAACTTTAAACTAAATGTAAATAACTCTTTTACTTTAATCTGAATATTATTTACTTTTAAATTTAATTAAATGTTAATATGATGCAGCTAAACTTTAGTAACATTAAGCTATTATTTAGCTAAAATAAAATAAACTTAGTGGAGGCGCAGTTGAGGTGCTATTTTACTAACCTCAGCTATGGTAGCTGCAATAAATTTTTATACATGGAAAGATTAGCTGCATTTTAGATAATCATAGCTACATTTTATGTAAATGTAGCTAACTCCTAATGCCATCTCAGCTAACTTGTAGTTGTATTTTTGCTAATTTTTAGCTGCAATATAGCTAACATAGTAGAAAAGCGATGTATACGCAATTCTTGAAACCTCAGCAGCAATGGCGGCTATAGATTGTTTCATGTATAAAGATCTTAGATGAATTTTTGAAAATTATAATCAATTTGTATGCAAATTTAGCTAACTATTAGTTAATTTTCTTGTAAAATCAGTTAACTCTTAGCAAAATTTCGTGTTAATTTATAAAATTCTCAACGGAATCTCAGCTAACTCGTAGCTGAATTTTTGCTAATTTGTAGCTAAAATATACAGCTGATTTAGTCGAACGGCAATCTAGGCGCAATTTTTGAAACGTCAGTATCGGTGGCGGCAATGTTTTATATATAAAGAGGTCAGCAGAATTTTCAAGAACCTTTGTCAGTTATGATGTTTATTTAGCTAACTTTTACCTAAATGAAGGTGGATCATCCGCTAGCTATAGTTTGTTGTTTGTAAAATTGAAAGTTAAAAGAATTGTTCAAAATTTTGAAAAAAAATTAATTTGTACCTACAAAAACATCCATGCTAATTTTCAGCGAGCCTTAACGACTGATTTTATTATTTATGCTCACTTAAAGTTTATCTTTTTACTACTATAAGATACAAAACACGCTAACTTCGAGTGAGCACATATAAAAAAATTAGTCGTTAAGGCTACTTGAAAATTTCCAGGAATTTTTTTCTTGATATAAATTATTTTCTAAATTTTGAAGAATTCTTTTAACTTTTAATTTTTATGAACAACAAACTATAGCTAGCGGATGATCCACCTTAAAGTAATTTGAAGATTAAACGTTGAAAATTTTTGGTTAAATGTCGCTAACTATTTTGTAAATGTAGCTAATATTTGATAGAATTTGTAGCTAATTTTGAGCTACATTTCTGCCCATTTTCAGCTAAAATGTAGCTAACTTAGAAAAGCCTCTGTGGAAGTTCAATTCTTCAATTTCAGCGGAGTCGATAAATTTCCTCTCTGCTCTCGCTGCTCGTCGATTCTTCATTTTCAATTCACGGCAAATGAAATTATTAAATATTATATTATTGACTATATCAATTTAAGTGCGGGTGTAATTATACTATTCAACATTTGTAACTTACGAATGGAAATTAAATATTCTCTTTAATTTTTTAATTATTACATATTTTCAAATATCATTAATTATTTTATATAATTACTCTTTTCACACCACTCATGGCAGTGTTGTATTTACTGTACACTGAAAGAAAAATTTACTACTAGCAAGCAAACGTTACTTGAATAATGGCAAGTAAATATTTTTTAAAAATAATTACATATTTACTTGACTTGAATACGATTAACTAAATTGGAGTTATAATTTAGTAAATATTACTCTAATGTAGAAAATGGTATTTTGATCAAGTAAATACCTAATTATTTTTAAATAGTACATTACATTACAAGGGACGAAAGTCGATCTTCCTTCCCGGCGGTGCGATTGCCCCCCGAGGCGAAGCCGTGGGGGGCACACCGCCAGGAACGAGATCGACTTTAGTCCCGTGTAATGTATACTATTTTCCTTTATATCCGGTCGAAAATTCGTGGCCAATTCGACGTTCGACGAAGTACGCGAGAACAGTCTGCTTCGCCGGCGCAGCCATGTTTAATCCTGTCCCTGCCAGCTGGCCTTATTACGTGCGTTGTTATATATGTGCTTATAACAAACTAAAAGCGAAGGGTTTTTTACATTCGCTAATATTTACAATCCGAGTGCAACGAGAGTTGTTGGTTAGCGAATGTTAAAAAACCCGGAGCAAACAAAACAAAATAATTAGAATAATATAAAACAACACTACGCGTTCACTAACTCAACTAAATACACACATACAAACACAATTAAATACTACATATTTGACGAATTTAAACTTTTTTCTTAACATTTAACGGCGATGTATTTATGCTATCATCATGATGCTAATTAACGGCGGAGATCGTCAATGTGTTTGTGAACAAAGCACATGTAACGTTCAATTAACGTTAAAATCACGGTTGCGAGAGAGCGTCAGGGAGAACGGGAGAACAAGCAAACGGTTGTATATTCTTTCCTCCCAACTAGCTAGGTGGCGCGTCGATGCGGAGGGAACTACGACTTTCGGCGTATACACGAAGGGAGGGAACTCGAATTCCAGAACGTGATATGAAGCAAAAATATTTTTCGCCATAGCCTGCCCAAAAATACAACTTTCGTCCCGGCACCGAAAACCAAAAGTTGTATTTTCGGCCCGAGTATGGCGAAAAATCGTATACACACCACTGGAGGTAAAATGGCGACCCCATAGCACATGTTTTCAACCCTCGCCTTCGGCTCGGGTCGCAATTTACATGTGCTATGGACTCGCCAGTTCTTTACCTCCTTGATGTGTAATATACTATACTTGACATTATTAAAGTAAACGTTTACTTGCTAATACTAAATTTTTTTTTTCCAGTATAGGCCTAATCCACTTTTATTAATAATCTTGTACTTAAATCTCAAAACTATTAATACATACTATTTTTTTAAATAAAACATTATCAATATTATCTTTTAAATTTTTCAATAACTTTTTTAATTTTTTTATATTAATTCATTTTTAAAAATGTGTATGATGAATTTCAATCCATTTATATTTTTATAAATTTCATTTATTTACTAATAAATAATAACTTAATTAATATTTTGTAATCTATCAGCATAAAATAATATATATTTAATTAATTCAAATATTGACTTTGTTTTTTTTAATACATTTTTATGTTTTTTTTTTCATTTTTTGAGAAAATTGACGATATTTTATATAATTTAAAAAATTCCAATTAATATTCGTATATTTAATGTCAAATAATTTAATTTTTTAAAACATTATAAAACATTTTTTTATATGTTATTTAGTTAAAAAATTTGTCAGGGACCCTCTCTTATCTAAGATATTATTTTTATTTTTATTTATATTGTTGTACCAAAACGAAACAAATATTATGTTTCTTTTGTCGAGAAAAAAGATCAAAAAAATTGTTTTATTTTCTATTAAAAAAGTCATTTTTAAGTTATTATGATTTTTAAAATAAAAACGAAACAAAGTTAATGTAGAAAAAATTAAATTAACTAAAACTAAAAGGGAATTCCTATACGAATTTTTTGGACGGTTTTTGGTACCAATAATTCTTATATCTATCTATAGCCAAATAAATGCTAAATAATTTAATTTAAACATTCATTAACACATATCTTATGCTATTGAAAAATGAGATATATAAATTTTTGTTAATTTGGCAACTTCAGTTCAACTAGTGACTATTAAAATAATATACAATATTGCCAAATCATAGGTTTTAAAATAAATAACTCTTATAATTCCATGTAGTATAATGAGTATCATATATCATACTCATTTTAGTAACAAGAGGCAATTACTTGAAATAACAAAAAAAATTTGAAAGTTTTTATGAATTTTATGATTCCTCAATTACTAAAATCTTAAACCAATTTTATTTTGTTTTTGTTTAACGTTTTACAAACAAATGAAAATGATTAATTTTTTTGTTTTTATTTTAGAAAACATTACAAAAGAAAGATATTTAATTTTTTTTAATTTCATTGAAATACAAAAAATAAACAACATCATCATATTCGATGTGGTAATAAAAAACTTGATTTGAAACCAAATTATCTTTATTTTCGTTTTTAAAAATTCAAACAAATTTCGTGATCATTAAGATTTTGATTCCGAAAATAAAAGAAAAACAAAATTAAATATTTAGTTTATTTCGTTTTCGAAATGGTCTCTCAAATTTAATATAATTATTATTAATATCATTACAATCATACTATTTTTATTATTTCATATATTTTTAAATGCTTTCAAATAATTTTGTAATACTTTTTATACAAAATAAAATTTGCTATTTCAATTAAGGTTAATACACTACTCAAGAATATTGTCATTTACAAGAAGTAGACTATCACAAGCTTTAACCTTCTACTAGTTTTTTTCGTGGAAATAACTAATAAAAGTATTGATAAGTACATAGTGTATTTATTAACAAAATTATAAGATGAACTTTAAATTTTGTCAGGGGTAGGAATGAACAGTCAATTTATAGCGACGTAAACAGTCCTATAGGTTCTGTAGTTTAATAATGTTAATAATATCATTAATATTTCAAGATTTACTTTTAAATATTTTGTCACGATATTTTGAAAAAAAATTTGGCTGCTGGGGCAAGTATTAACAAATCTTCGGGTCAAACATTAATACTGTCAATACGTAAGGATATATTTGAAAAGAAAGACGAAACGCGATAGATAACAAATTAAATTAAGACTACTGGAATCTTTTTCATAACATCATAAGATTTTTGTACTTATAATTTTTGTATAAGAAAAATATTAATATTATTTTAACTTTTAAAAAAGGTTAACAAATTATTTTTTCATATTTTGTTAAAATTTGGTTTTTTATTAGTATATTATGCGCCTATTGATCTCATTAAATGAAATACAGTTTTCAAAATCTTGAATTTTATTGATTAAATAATAGATAGTTGTAATTTATAAAGCAACATACTGACAGAGTTTTACATTTATTTGGAATATGGACTGGCAATGTTATTTGAAATAAACGTGAGTTTTAATCATCATCTATTGCGTTTTTTGTTAATTTTTTCAAATATTATCTGATTTACGCGATTTTTAATTAATTATTTACTGTTTTACTACATTAATTTATTATTAGATCTTGTTTTATAAATGCGTACTTTTGTAAATGAATTTTATACCAATTATATTTAGTAAGAATTTCTTAGTACTAATATTCACAATGTTTTGTTATTTTAGTTTTATTATATATCGATTTTTATTTATAATAAAATTATTTTATGCGGACGAACTTTCCGTTAGGGATGTGAAAAAATGAATATTACGCTCCAAGAAGTAGGCACCTCGATCTTGCATCAACTAACGCGGGAGCAAACACCATACATTTTCCCTTGGCGCATAATATACAACTTCTTTTCTGTTATTGCGAATCAAGAGGATGTGAATAAATAAGACTCATCATAATTATAAACATTTTAAGTTATTCATAGTTAATATTCATGTTAATTATACATGCTTCTGGGCATCGATAAGATGATGGTAAATAGCAACTAATTATTATAGTACTATATTCATAAAGTATAATTTTAATAGAAAATTAAAACACAAAACATAATCACAAACATTTTAACAATATATATTTTACATTGTTTACAGAACATTTTTAAAAAATAATTTTGTTTATATTTAATATTTTCTTCATATGTAGGTTGCACCACCCTTTTCAGATTTCTGAATTCATTCCTGAAACAATCTAAAAAAATTGATGATTACATATATGCAATGCAAATTTAATATCATGTTAGTAAAACATAATAATATTATCGAGTGTATATTTAGAACAGTTATTCATTTAAATAAAACAAAGAAATTAAATAGCTCTTTTCATAAATTTTAAACATCACTAAAATTGAACACAATATTGTAGATTTAAGATAAATAGCTGATTCCATTACAATTTATGTAGATCGTCAATACCAAACAAGTTCTCTTATATATTTTAATAGACACATTTCTAATAATAAAAAAAATGTTTGTAATTTAATTATCTACTAGATATTACATGTAAATATGAAATTCAATAAACTTCAATTATATCCAACCCGGATTCCGTCCAATGTTCTAATTTAGGAAACGATTGTTTATTAAAATATGAGAAATTATTTTTAATTTTTAATATTGTTCTTATTAAAACATAATTTCTTTCTTAGAATTATTCAGTAAAAAAAAAATATTCAATTTGTTGAAAACAGATTATTTCAAATAACAATATTTAGTCTTTACTTAAATTTATATACAAATAATTTTAATTAAAAATCAATAAGTTTTTCAATAGATAAAAATATATTATTATTATTGGTTTAAACAAACATTGAATGTTGCTTCAATTTTCCGTTCAAAAGCATTAATCCTGTGTTTTTTTTAAAATTCTATTTCCCTTAACCGCGTTCAATCTTTTATTCAATTATATTTTCATATTCATACAAATGCCTTTACGATAAATTGTGATGAATTTTTTGGATTGATAATAATTTTAATTATTTAATATAAAATATAATCTTATCTTGGTATGCCGTATTCCGCTTTTTAAAATAGCTTATCAAATGTACGCAATAATATACCAGGTAATTTCAAAAGAAAAATTTTTTCAAACATATGTTTTACTTTATATAAGACATTTGAATTTATTATTATTTATCGCCGGTCTACCTTAAAAAAACTAATTTTAATATTTATGAAACATTTAAAATTTTTAATTATTTTTATAATATCGTTACTAAGAAAGTCGTGACTCACGTATTTGTAATTAGATTCAAATAAAAGTCATTACGGAGTAATATTTAAATTTTGAAGGTTTGTTTAGATTTTTCGTAATTTTATCAAAATTTCTATCCGATTTGAGTTAGATTCTGGAACTTTAAAAAAAAATATAGAATTTTTTTGTCATTAACAACATCGAAGGAAAACAATAACAAATTTTAAAATGTTATATGGGTTTTTATGTGGAAAATTCCATTTTAACTGACAACGTTGTAATATAAATATACATTTTTATAAACCAAAACTACAATTTTCAATTTTCCTGATAGAAAATAATATGTCAACGATTAAACAATATATATATATATATATAAAATATACTAAAATTGTCATTGTTTACAACGTTAATTAAAGGAAATTATAATCATTTATGCTTGAATAAGAAAATATCGTTGAAATTATAAATGGAATAATTCATTATAAATATTTGTTATGAAAATATTATAAAATTAAAGATACATTTTGTCGTTTTTTATGGAGTCTCCATTAAATCTGACCCAAAACGTCGAAGACACTTTTACAATAGCAAGATATATTTTTGCTTATGAATTTCGTAAACACAGTTACATACTCAAAAAATTATCCCATTACAATTAATTTGAATACAAAAATAACAACGCAATGAATTTAACATTAGTCATTCATTGCAATCAAATAACGATTAAGAACAATTTATAACAATATACACTAAAAATATTTTAAAAATGAAGCAATTGGTCCTATAAGGCAAGTGTTGATAAAAAATAAAATGTGGATTCCAAATAAATAATTTTATTAATCTCCACTTCAAAATATTTTATACTATACAGACGTATTGAAAATTATCATATTTTCGTTGGGTTTTCTTATAATATTTTTAAAAACAACGCTAATAATACATTATTTAAACTTATCAAAAAATGTAGAAAAATAATTATTTTTTTAATAAACGTATTCATTGTGTCAGTCGCTCCAAATATTGGTGTATACGGCCAAGTAATGTGCGCACATAAATAGCATCTCCAATAATTGTAATAATACTTACATATACTATTTATAGTGCAATTTTTAAAGCGTGTGCTGGGACCAATTGATTCAATTTTATAAAACAATAAAGCACGAACGTTAACTTCAACCTTTCAACATATTAGCTGGAAATGGCATATACATTATGAATATAAAAAAATATTACTAAGCGCGCTATTAGCAATATTTTTCCATGTCATAAGGCTGTACAATCATTTTCATGCTAATATTTTCCTGTTATGAAACAATTGTAAAATAATAACTCATCTTACAAAGAGTACAAGTTCAGACCTTCAGTACCATAACATAATAACGATCGTCATCTATGAATATTAAGAGGAATAAGTATAAAATACTTACTGATATCATACGAATCCTAACTCCTATCCGAAATGAAAGTTCATCACCCAAATACAATATTAGAATAACAATTATTATTTCTACAAATATTTAATGATAAGGATTCAAGTTTTCAATGCCATTATACAAATTCTAACCACTACCTACAGTAGAAGGTCAGAACTCGAATATAATAACATAATACCAACCACTATTTTTAAAAATCGATTATGGTAAGGATGAACGTGTTCAATGCTATCATACAAATTCTAACCACTACCTACAGCAGAAGGTCAGAATTCGAATATAATAACATCATACCAACCACTTTTTTTAAAAATAGATTATGATATAAATGAACGTGCTAAATCCTATCATAAAAATTCTAACCACTACCAACAGCAGAAGGTCAGAACTCTAATTCTAACCACTACCTATAGCAGAAGGTCAGAACTCAAATTCTAACCACTACCTATAGCAGAAGGTCAGAACTCAAATACAATAACATAATGTTTACTACTATTACTACAATTACATAATGATAAAGATGTGCGTGCTCAGTGCTATTATACAAATTCCAACCACTGCCTAAAGCAGAAGGTCAGAACTCAAATATAATAACATAATACTAACTACTATTTCTAAAATTATATAATAATAAACATTTGCGTGCTGAATGCTATTATACAAATTCTAACCACTACCTAGAGCAGAAGGTCAGAACTCAAATACAATAACATATTGCCAGGCACCATTTCTACAAATATAATATAAAGGATGAACGTGCTAAATGCCATCATACAAATTCTAACCACTACGTACAGTAGAAGGTCAAAATTCAAATATAATAACACAATAGCAACCACTACTTCTAAAAATATTACATGTTAAGGACCAACTTGTTAAATACTACCATACAAGTTCTAACTACTACTTAAAGTACAAGGTCTGAGCTGTAATATGACAACATAATAGTAGTGTTTGGACCACAAACATTGAAATGATTGTATGTATTTCCTACTAGCGCTAACCACTATTTGTAAGAAATAGGTAAGGTGAAAAGAAAAAAAAATTTCAATATCGATAGTTGAACCAAAATATGAAGAACTATTCATGAAGAACTTTTTGAACAATCTCCCACATTTGTATTTTTTTTGCAACAGTTTGCAATGGTTCTTGTTTCGTTATTAATTGCATGAATTTAAAATTACAACGAATTATTTTTTATTGAAATTCTGTATTTCTACCTATTAATACTTTTATATCTTTTATATAACGTAAGGAAAGATTGAAAAAATTAACTGTATTTACTGAATAATTATTTTATATCTTCTCAAAAAATATAACTATTTGTCTAATTCATTTTTTAAAAATACAAGAGGTCAACTTATAAAAGAAATGAGTAAAAACAATTTTTACATTTGAAATTTTAAACCCAATTAATGTATTTATATTTTTAAATAGATGTGTATAATTAAAATAAATCCATCCAACATTTAAAAAGTAATTTTCTGCCCTCCAGCCAGAAAGCGTCAACTTTCTGGCCGCTGCTCAAAACAAAGTTGCCGCTTTCTGGCGTTGTTGGGCAGAAAAATAGAATACGACCCATGGCCAGTAAAAAAGAAAGCCTCAGATCACATGTTTGTCAACTTCGGCTTCGCCTCAGCCGACAATTACATGTGATCTGAGACATTTCTTTTTTTACTGGCCTTGGGTCGTAATATACTATTTCTGACATTCTAAGACCAATATCGCAACTTCGATGCTCTTTTATGGCTCTCATGGCAATAAATACGATAAACAACTGCTATGATATGTACTATTATCACGCGAAAATATTTTTTAATTCTCTATTTATATAAATATGTGTAAGAGCCTCTTGAGCCTACTTCGCTTTGAATTTGCTTAAAAGTTTGACTATACAGTTTCAACCTTATTCCGAAATTATGTATATTATAATTATTAATTCAGAAATTAATTATATCAATACTTATTTGATTACGCGCCGTATTTCTATAAATAGTTGGAAGCGCCTCTAAAGCTTACTTCCGTAAAATAAGAAAAATACATTTTTAATAACGAAAGTGCTAAATAATCTTCCGCGTCTCTCTATTATTAATTCTTACAAAATAATGAGTAATCTGAAACATTTTAATAATAAAAATATATACTTTCTGGTCAAAACTTGTGAGTTTGTAAAAATATTAAGACATAACGCCCAAATTAGTTCTAATAAAGAATCAGTGATATTTTTTAATTATATTAATAAATATTGTGTCAACAAATTAATCTTATTACGAGCGAAATTGCTGGTCAGCTAAAGTTTAATTACCCTTCCCTGTAAATTATAGAATTTCTTTTAATAAAATTTATAGATAAGTGTCATTTTAACTTCCCGTTGATCATCAATTCTGCTCAAAATATGATACATTTTCTACCACGTTATCTTCATCTTCAATGAAGTCATCACGCAATCCTACTTTTATTTATTAAAATAATTACACGCATTCGCAATGCGATAGAATCGTTACGAAAATTTTTCTGTTAAGTATCGATACATCCTACTACTAAAATTTGTTATAGTTTAAAAAAAGTATTTGAAATTGTAATGCATATCTGTAGTAAAAACAAATTTCGATTTCCAAGTATACGATAAACATGATAATTTTTCAAGCCAATTTGTAAAAAAATATTTATTTTAATAATTTTTTCACAAATATTAAAAGCGGCAGTATTCAATTGTGCATGTCATATATGTTTCACAAATAATAGTACAAGACAAATAAATATTAAAGCATCTTTTAAAATTATGTATTTCTAGAAATATGTGGAAGCGCCTCTTGAGCCTACTTCGCTTTGTATTCGCTGTTTCATATTCGCTTAAAAAGTTTCACTATACAGTTTCAAACTTATTCCGAAATTATCTATATTATAATTGTTAATTCAGAAATTAATTATATCAATACTTATTTGATTACGAGCCGTACTTCTAGAAATAGTTGGAAGCGCCTCTAAAGCTTACTTCCGTAAATTAAGAAAAATACATTTTTAATAACGAAAATGCTAAATAATCTTCCGCGTCTCTCTATTATTAATTCTTACAAATTTTAATGAGTAATCTCAAAAATTTTAATAATAAAAATATATACATTCTGGTAAAAACTTGTGAGTTTGTAAAAATATTAAGACATAACGCCCAAATTAGTTCTAATAAAGAATCAGTGATATTTTTAATTATATTAATAAATATCCTGTCAACAAATTAATCTTATTTCGAGCGAAATTGCTGGTCAGCTAACGTTTAATTACCCTTCCCTGTAAATTATAGAATTTCTTTTAATAAAATTTATAGATAAGTGTCATTTTAACTTCCCGTTGATCATCAATTCTGCTCAAAATATGATACATTTTCTACCACGTTATCTTCATCTTCAATGAAGTCATCACGCAATCCTACTTTTATTTATTAAAATAATTACACGCATTCGCAATGCGATAGAATCGTTACGAAAATTTTTTCTGTTAAGTATCGATACATCCTACTACTAAAATTTGTTATAGTTTAAAAAAAGTATTTGAAATTGTAATGCACATCTGTAGTAAAAACAAATTTCGATTTTCAAGTATACGATAAACATTATAATTTTTGAAGCCAATTTGTAAAAAATTATTTATTTTAATAATTTTTTCACAAATATTAAAAGCGGCAGTATTCAATTGTGCATGTCATATATGTTTCACAAATAATAGTACAAGACAAATAAATATTAAAGCATCTTTTAAAATTATGTATTTCTAGAAATATGTGGAAGCGCCTCTTGAGCCTACTTCGCTTTGTATTCGCTGTTTCATATTCGCTTAAAAAGTTTCACTATACAGTTTCAAACTTATTCCGAAATTATCTATATTATAATTGTTAATTCAGAAATTAATTATATCAATACTTATTTGATTACGAGCCGTACTTCTAGAAATAGTTGGAAGCGCCTCTAAAGCTTACTTCCGTAAATTAAGAAAAATACATTTTTAATAACGAAAATGCTAAATAATCTTCCGCGTCTCTCTATTATTAATTCTTACAAATTTTAATGAGTAATCTCAAAAATTTTAATAATAAAAATATATACATTCTGGTAAAAACTTGTGAGTTTGTAAAAATATTAAGACATAACGCCCAAATTAGTTCTAATAAAGAATCAGTGATATTTTTAATTATATTAATAAATATCCTGTCAACAAATTAATCTTATTTCGAGCGAAATTGCTGGTCAGCTAAAGTTTAATTACCCTTCCCTGTAAATTATAGAATTTCTTTTAATAAAATTTATAGATAAGTGTCATTTTAACTTCCCGTTGATCATCAATTCTGCTCAAAATATGATACATTTTCTGCCACGTTATCTTCATCTTCAATGAAGTCATCACGCAATCCTAATTTTATTTATTAAAATAATTACACGCATTCGCAATGCGATAGAATCGTTACGAAAATTTTTTCTGTTAAGTATCGATACATCCTACTACTAAAATTTGTTATAGTTTAAAAAAAAATTTGAAATTGTAATGCACATCTGTAGTAAAAACAAATTTCGATTTCCAAGTATACGATAAACATGATAATTTTTGAAGCCAATTTGTAAAAAATTATTTATTTTAATAATTTTTTCACAAATATTAAAAGCGGCTGTATTCAATTGTGCATGTCATATATGTTTCACAAATAATAGAAAAAGCAATAAAACAATGTAGACAATATTAATAAAGACCAAAAATCAATTTCAAGATTACAATTTACTTTTAAAATACCTATAGAGGAATCGTTATTCATTATCGTATGGCAACGTAAACAGGTGAGATATTTTTGATTTACGGAAACCAATTCATTTTCATCGTAAAATTTATTACATAAATTATTAACAATCATAATTAAAATTTTTCAATAGTATAGTACGTACATATTAGATTTAATTTAAAGCATCTTTATTCAATACAGTTGATAATTAGACCTCTTGTATTTTTATCACGTATTGAACTTGAAAACTTCAAAATAACATAAAAAGTTAATTCACCAATATTTATTCCATTATTATAAATAAAAATTTCTCAAAATATTTTTATTTGTATGTTCACTTATTTTTATTATTTGAAGAATTATATTTAAAAGTGTCTTATTTTAACGATTTTTTTAAAAGCACGTTTTCACCTTTACTTAATATTTATATATTTTTATTACTAAAATATTAATAGAAATTGCAAGTTATTATATATTATATAATAATCGTAATGATATAAAAATATCTTGAAAGTTTATCTATAGATGAACACATCATATATAAAAAATAAAAAGGCTTTAAAAAGAGCAATTTAACGTCTTTGTAAAAAATTACTCGATAATATTATAATATTATTGCAATGCATATATAATTCATCAGTAATAACATTATTTTTCATATTTTATACAAGTAAATATACATATAATTCATTAATAATAACTTAAAGTGAACCCATTATGAAACTAAAGAAACTAATATTAAGGGTAACATTATATTCTTACATACTTTATTTTATTTGTAAATGAAGGTAGATCTAACATTAACTTTTTTAAGCACTCACAGTTGCAATTATTTTTTAAAATACAGTGAAAGTAAAGATAATTGAGACATTATATTTTTTTATGCTTCATTCCGTATCATATTTATAATTTTCATTAGATAAACTTAAAATTCGATTTGTACCTTTTTAGTAAATACTTTATTTTCAGGGAATGTACATACAATTTTAATAAATGATTATTCATTAAAATTTTTGATAATCGTTTAAATTTTTATTTGTGGTTAAACAGAATCAAAATTTATATAAATTCGTGAAAAATTATATTTTGTAATAAAATCTATATAATTGTGTACGCTTACGTTTTAAATATACTTAAAAGCAAAAACTAAAATTTTAAGTTTGTTAATTAAAAAAGTTACTACCCATTTAATAATTGTAAATAATTGAATTCATGTATACAAAATGTAGTGTATATTTAATAAAACACATCTTACATTTAAATTTGTACATTAATTTATCATTATATAAATATATGGCATATCATATTTTGTCTCAGTGGCGACGCCCATAATCAAATCAATTGTTATTAGTGTACATTACTTGTAGTTACATCTAGCAACCACACCTCATAAAACTATTTATTTATAAACTTATTTAAAATATATTTTTGTAGCTTTTCACGTATTCATAAAAATAATATTAACACTTATTTACAAGGTCGTCATTATAAGTTGTTTGATGTTAGGACTACCTTCAAAGATTTCAATTTATACTATAACAATTATTTACAGGTTAATAAAATAAATTTATTTGGAGACCTACTTTTGATAATTGAATCGAAAAAGTATATTTTTGAAACTACATTTTGGAATATAAAATTAGAAATAATTCAGCTCTACAAAAGATTAATTTGAAAATTATATTTATTGAATCATAATGTTATTACTTTTTCTCTTTCTTCGGTCGCCTTTTTCTTTTCTTCTTTGAACTTCTACTTGCCATATCATTGGACGACTGACCGCTTTCTGTATAATGAATATTTTAAAACATTTATTACATTTTCGTAATATCACCGCGTGTAAGTAAGAAATAATCGCTTTATTCTAAATTTCATATAATACTTAATTCCATAAAAATTTAATAAGTGTAGAATACAAATATAATAAAAATTGAACAAAAATAATTATAAATTTTAAAAACCAGAAAGCTAGACAAAAAATTGTTAGAGTTTTACGGATTTACTTTGTACGAACAATTAATTAATATCAGACAAAATGTTATGTTATTCTCCGTTTAAATCAAGTGATCGAATTAATAACATTTTTAAAAAATACAAATCACGCAAATAATGTAGTCAACAATGTCATAATATACGATAACTTATTTAAAATAAACTTTATAACAATTATTTTCATTTGAATACTCACTGTATTTTCTGTAATGTTTTCTGATAATTGATTAAACATTTTAAAATGGAATGATAATAAAATTAAGTTGATGACAAAATTATATTTATTAACTTTCAATATAAAATACTGTGGTTATCCTTATCTTATTTGTTATAAAGTATAAAAAAATAACATTTTTCGGGTAATGTAATAAATTTTATCCTATAGATATGATAATTTCAATATTTAATTACCTCTTCGTTTATCGTTCAAACGTCTGCTAGGGTTCTTCCGTCTATTTCTACTATTTTTATAGGGTTTTGTGAGATTATCCACATTGAGATCCGATGAACAACGGGATTGAGATTTTCCTTGAACTATACATCATTTTTATAAAATTAATTTGGAATGATATTTATTGCAGGTTTTAAATGTAACATAAAAAGTAAAAATTGAAAAAGAAAATAATGTTTTTTTAATAATAACATTTAAATGAAAAATTATATTTAAATCTACACCTTCATAATTACAACTAATTCACGGTGTTTTGAATGAATTTACAATATTATTGTTTTTAATAAATGTACATTTTTTAGTTTTAACCCTCTCAAGCGCATATATTTGATAAAAAAAAGGCAGTTTTATGTGATTAAATTGTTTATAACTATTCATAAATAATATTATTTGTAGATTTTTTATATGAAAGTTATAACTTCTCATCTCAAGAGTTTAAGAACAGGCCACATGTACAATAGTATTGAAAAATACTTCCGAAATTCCGACAAAATTGAAAGGAAAAAACGTAGTAAGTATACTTACTATCGTCCATGAAAGAGTTAAATTAAAGCAAATAACGATAAATTGAAAATTAATATTGTTTTATATAAAGTATAATAAATATCAATAATTAAACTATATATGTTTATATTGAATTGTATTAAAAAACATGTTTAACTTTTTTCGTAATACAATTTATTTTAAACAAAATGTTTTCTTACTCGATTGAGAATTTCTTGTAGATGCTGGTAAATATTCCTCTGAGTCTGAAAACCGTAAATCATATATTAAAAAACTTATTGAATAAGACATTTTATATAGAAAATACATTCATTAGTGATAGTATACTTTACTGTCGCTTTTTATCATTGATTCGTTGTCAATATTTCCAATCGATTTCGTTTCTGATTTTGATTTCGCTCTCGCATTCAGAATTTAATTCTGCATTGATGCATCTAAATATTTATAAC